>CM071590.1:2745304-4117957 GCA_036429605.1 Cladobotryum mycophilum | reverse complement strand
AATCGCGGTAACCCCGTCATTTACAACAGCGTACCATCGAGTACCATGTCTGCTCTTCCGTGGAACGCCACTATCATTGAAGCTACTTCGAAGAGCGTGGCGGCTAACGTGTTTAAGATCTACATGGCTTACCAAGAGGGTGATGAGGATGAGGTGCTGCGCTTCAGAACACCTTCTCCGTCATGTAGGTATATTGAAGGGAGCGGTGGTTTAGCTCACGGGCAGAGGTCCAACGTTCAGCATGTCTTGCTTCCCAAGTCTGCGGGCAAACCGGGAGACGCTATCACCACCGTGCAAATCACCACCAGCGGAGACGCAACGCAGTACGAAGAAGGCAGGCCCTACGACAAGCTCGTTCCCCCGTTTAGCCTCGTCCGCACCCTTGAGCTCATAGATGCCATCCCGTGGTGCGTATCCCTCAACTTCGAGCTCATCATGATGGACGAGGTCAAGAACAGCGACCTCTGCTGGGAGCTGCAGCTCTCCCCAACCCACGACATCGTGCCCTACGAGTGGATGGACTCTATCCAGATCCGCATCATGCACGGCTCCGCTCAGCGCTACCTCTGCGTCGCGCTGCGCGTCACCGAGAACAGATCCCACGAGATTGACAGTACCAAGCTGGTCGAGCCGCTGCTGTTCCAGATTGATTCTGTGGAGCACATGAATGATAAGCTTGAGGAGGGGGCGTGTTTGCGACCGAGGTTAAGTTGCGCTTGAGGTTGAAGGCCCAGGCGGGGAAGTTTAAGCTCCCGTTGGAGTATATTGATGAGGAAGACGTGGATTTTGATGAGGAGCTGGATCTTGATGAGACCATGGATCTTTATGAGAGCATGAATATTTACGGGGAGCTGGAAATTGATGAGGGCGACTTTACTTTTGGGACATCGTGATGTGGAAAAAAAAAAGGGGGGGGTGTTGGGGTGTTAGGAGACGGATGGAGAGCCTGACCTTTTGGAGGGGTGAGGTGTATTGCTTGACCTCGACCTTGATGAATCTCTGCAAGAGTTTGGATACGTTTTAGTTGCATCTATAAAAAGACTGTCTTTGTTATACCTAGAAATGATACCCCGACGCAATAGAGATGAGGAATTTCGTGTTTCCATGTTTATAAAGCGCAACTGTACTCGCGGTTCCAATTCATGAACCCGAGTTCTATCCCGTGATAATGTGTGTATATGTAAGTTCGTAGCTAAAACCTGTCGTTCCATTTTGCTCGTCCCTGATGCTGGATTCTTTCTGGTGAGCTTATATCACTCACTTGCTGGAGTTTTGTTTCTCGTAGGCTCCCTCGTCACTGAATCTTGCTGCCAGTCCTCAGTGCTGCTCTCTTTGTTGAATCTTTCTTTTTGCATCTCTTGGTGGCGACGAATGAGGCTTCATCGTTCCCATAAATGCACAATTCATCACCCCCTTGGTGCATATCGAAGAACATCTTGTCCGCTTTCTCTCCTCTAACGGTAGATGAACAAGTCGGCACATTCACGAGGAGTTTTCTTTGTGCCTCCGCGCAACCAGAACCATGACAATGGCAGCATCATCAATAGTTTCTGAATTTATAATAGTGTGGGAACATAAGGGTCAATTGCTGCAGCACAATGAACAGTTATGTTTTAGATCACAAATAGAACCTCTTGCAGGAGAACATGAGAACAGAGCCAACACTCGTCATGATGCAACTATGAATCATAGTAGCAACTTCACCTCTAGACATGAACTTGATTCTAATATGCCTGTTCAGTTTATAAAAACATATTTGGCAATGCAGCTGCTTGTATGAGAGTCGTTCAAAGCACAGAACAACGTTAATGAACACCTCCTATCCAGCATTCATAATAACACCTTTGTTAACCCGCATAGATATATACCCCAATGCCATGGCCTCTCAAGATACACACCGGAGCAACAGAACTCACAATCTGGAACCTCACACCCGCCATCCACCGCCCCCTCGAATGACCAGCCCAAGCTAACTCCTTAACCATGTCCAGCCTCCCCATCTTCCGAGACAGCCTGACAAGCATTCCAGTAACGGAATTCAGTTCCGCCAGTCTCGTCCTCCTCAGCATATTCTACCTAGCACCCCAAACCATCCCATCATGGCAGACCGCCCTCTCCACCCTCTTCATATCCGTCATCTTCGTTGCATTTGCCGAGGTCATGGCACCCTACGCCACCCTCGAGTCCGTCTACAAGGGCGTGTGCCTGTACCTCAGAGCCATGACGGCCCTCGTCCTACGCCTCGTGCAGCTCATCCGCTACGGATCCAAGCTCCTCCTGGCCGTTATCGCGTGGGCCGTTGGTCATACACACTACGTCTTGACAGGAAGATATCAATATATATGGCTAACCTTGCAGATCTACTACGAAGCAACCCGCATCTTTTGCTACTTCTGGAAGCAAATCATAGCCACACGCGTCTCCCGATTGCTCACCGTCCACTTCCCAAGGTTCTACATCTTGGGATGCAACTCCTTCGATGACACGACGTTGAAGGTCCGACAAATCTGGAGCGTCATCGTAGCAATTTGCCACATCAGCATCTCTCGCATCATGCAAGAGCTCTGTAGGCGATTTTCTTTCCATATCAGAGTAACATGGTGGCTCTACCGATGGATCGTCCTTCCTATAGCCGTCGTAGCCTGGATTCACTTCTTGATAGTGACATTCATACTACATCAGGGCGAGCTAGAGGCTCTTTGTTTCTGCGTGATGCTTCTTTTGTGGATTCTATCCAAGCTAAAGAACCCCATCTCATAGAAATAGAGTAAAATTTCGTCATTCAGTCATTCAGAATATGAACAAGTAACTAATCGTTAAATCAGATAAATAATGCCAAATAATGTTACCAGATTCGCCATGCCCCAATATGCTCCCATCGTGATTCCCGTCATGACAACATGAAATAACCTGACATGATATGTTCTAGAACGGCTATATATACCAAGCATTGAACTTCCCAACGCCATACCATTTATCCCGTAATCCTTCTCACCCAAAGTGTTGTCGGCTCAAAGACTGTCTCCTTGTCCTGACGCTTGTAAGCCCTATGTAGCTTCAATCCCAACTCGTACTCCTCACGTTGGATCTCCGCCAGTTCTTCCTTCAGGCCCTCTACTTTCTTCTTTTCTATTTCCCGTTTTCGAAGCACATCATTACTGTTCAACAGGTTGTCTGTGGGCATCAATTCGGTCATTTGTTTGATGCTCTTGAGTATGTTGATGCGACGATGAGCTAGCCCTGAAAGTACCGCATTGAGATGGGCAATCCGATTATCTGAAGCTGACAATTCCGGTGGCGCTGGCGGAAGGGGCTTGCTTGTAGATAAGACCGAAGCAGGGCGAACAGGGGGGTCGATAATGTCGTCGGTACGAATATGGGAGTCAATGTTGGGATCGCTTGCCGTTGCTGCCTCTTTGATCTGAGTTGAATATGGACTTGACATGTATTGCTCTTGTCTAGTGGTAGCATAGGGGTTGTACAAACTTGATTCAAATTCGTCCTCTTCAGATAAGGGGCTGCTGTGATTCACAAAGGGGGTTGACTGTGGCGAGACTGTAGACATCCGCTCATCACCTGGTTGTAAAGGGGTTCCAGGATTCGATGTGGCGTAAGTAGTAACGCTAAATCGTGACGGCGGCTGTTTCCAAGTATTGTCGATACTGGGGCGATTCACTGCCCTCTCGGAAGGAGGTGTAGCAACCGTAGCTGAGGCTGAAGCTCTTCGCGGTGTGCTCCAATAGACTGGACTGGATGACAGTGGGTGCGGGTTATCATAGGACGCAAATCTGTGCGCCGACGATGGCGGGGGTTTTCTCCTGATGGCCTTGGCTTGGCTAGGACTGGAATAAGGACCAAAAGGCGATTGTGCTCTATAAGTGCCCACCGAAGACCCAGCATCATTTGACGGTGGGGTTGGATAAGCACGGTGAGGGGGGTAGAAAGTCCAGGTGCGCCGCCAAGATCCTCTGTCGCATAGCGAGGCTTCGATGCAGGCGTAGCGAAATTAATAGGTTTGCTGTGTAGCTTTGAAGGTAAAAGATCTCGATCGCTTAGTACGGCAGGGGGCGAAAGCGATTCAGATTCCGGAGAAGAGTCGACAGGTGGAAGAGGTGCTGAGATTACCCGAGTTCCTCCTATGCGGCTTGCTCGTTTGCTACTCCTCCGAGGAATAACAAGAGGCGCAACATAGGGACTACTGTCGCAGATTTGTCCAGGTGTTGGGTGGTCATTAACAGGCTCAGCTTTCCTTCGGCTGAGGAACCGCATGCGTTGACCAAGTGAACTAGAAGTGCCTTCTGATGGCCGATCTTCGGGGCTTAGAGGCCGGTCAAATGTTTTCTTTCCGCCAATTGAACCAAACCGCATTCTATGACTTCGAGGCAGAGAACCCTGGGTTGAGTAGCTGTCTGTTGTTGGAAGATCTCTGGGTGTGGACTGAAACCTTTCATAAGAGTTTGGGTAATTGTATTGCGTTTGCGTATGACCTTGATACTGATTCGTTGGCTGCTGTACTGATCGCGCGCCTCTTATGTATCGCTGCTGAGCGAGGCCATTGTCCTCATCAATGGGAGAAACTTCTCCGGACAAGTGACTGTTGAAAGCACAAAGTCAGTGGTGGCTCTCAAATCATGCATCAAAGAGCAAAGTAAAACTGCAGTGCTGAAAGCAATATCCTAGCGTGTGACTAGGAGCAAAGAGAGAGAAAAGTGGGATGTATGCATACCCGTCATCGTCGGTCGCAACATCTGGAGAGCTTGGTGGCGAAATCTCCTCCAGCGCTGAGCGCTGATATGTGTAGCTTGATGCCAGCTTGAAGTTTGAGGACGTGGACGAAGAACAAGCTTCTCCGTCGCTACCAGAGTTGGTTTCTGAATCAGTGATAATTTCGGGTTCCTCGTCTATTGAGGTCGGCAGATGCCAGGGGTGGTCTTTCTGGTGTTGTCGTAGTAGTCGTCGAGGATTTCGAGGTGGGGGCTCAAATAAGGGAGTTGGTAAGTTTTTCTCCTCTAGAGGAACAGCTGCAGAATATCTAAGATTGGACATCATGTCAGCCTTTTGCTGTTTGCCCCTTCAAGGCAGTGGTAACCATTTTCCCGAGGTTGGTCAGGGCATGCATGGCGGGCAGTGCAGGTGGCGCGCATCGGACAATTATACACAAACATTGTCAGATGGCCAGTGAGTGTGTTGCGATGTGAGGGGAAATCATATCAGTGTGAATTTTTGGGTTGCCTCTCCGGGATCGCGCTCCTAGTTGGAGGCTGTGTAATCAACGATGGAGTGAGAATGCGCTACGAGCGACCACCGAATGCGCATTGTGAGAGTGATTTATTTATGAATGTGATTGGGAATGGGGAAATGGGGCCAGCATGCTGCCACTTTCTCCTGACTGATAAAAACTTACATTTCAGTGCGGCGTGGTGCAGCGACGTTGTTGCGCAAAGCAGCCGTTTCGCTTCGGAGAGAAATATCGTCCTTCTTCCGGAGAGCAGCGATACCGAGAGCGTTATAAGGGCCGTCTACTTCGTTCTGAAAGTACGCCCCGTCCCCGTTTTTGGTGCTGATGAGGCGTTGACGATGATGGTGGTAGTGGTGCTGCTGCTGCTGGTGAGACTGAGTGGTGCGGCACAGCAGCATGTCATGGCCCGCTGTGGCAGTATTCCTGGCGGAAGGTCGCATTGTTTGGTGGGGGGATGATTCTTTTTTAGGGAGTTGGAGGGGCTCAGGAGGCTAACGGCGCTGCCTTAGCGGCTACAGGGTCCGTTACAGGCGGGAGGCGTTGAAGTATGACCCGCAAGTGTTCGGTCAGTGCTGCTGTAGTTTGGATTGATTGATTTGATTGATGGAAGCAATTGGAATGGACCGTGAATCGATGATGACGGAAAGAACAGATGAACGAGAGGGAATGAGTGAATTAATAGCGATCAGAATGAATCAGTTGATGTGGGACAAATTGAAGAGAAATCAAGAAAAAGATTGTGTGAATGGATGAAAATGAAAGAACTGTTTTGTCGCTGCCCCAACTAAATGAAGGTCAAGCAAGAAGGCAAGCACAATACACATGCAGCAGCACCTTCCTGTCGAAACAAAAAGTCACGAGTCGAAATATCAAGGGGTCCCCCATCAAATATCAATCAAGCAAAAGCGTCGCTTAAACATGAAAAAGCGAACAACACATGCGGCTGCTACCGCTCATCGACAACAACAAAACAACAACAATCTTGCGAGCTGAATTCTGCCAATTTCAGATGCAGGAGGCCACGTCCACTTTCGGCATGAGATCGCGAGAGATCATCGTCCAACCAAGCCATCAACTCCAGGTTGAGTTGCAAACTGGGGTCCAGGGTTTTGTGGCCAGGCGCCGTTCCATGAGCGTTTCAGGCCAATTGAGTGGTTGCGACGACTTCTTAGCCTGAGTGGGGAGGTCTGACGGCCCTAACCGCCGGATAATGCATCGACGATGTGGCAGACGAATCCTCATGTCATCAGATATGACTCGACCAGCAACTTCTTTCCCTCTAATTAGAAGATCGCAGACAAAATACATGGTCTTTCGATCAGGAGAACTCCAAATTGGCATCGAGTAGCTCCTCCAGAGCCAGAAAGTCGCATCAAATCTAACCCGGCAGCCATTTGGGCCGATCTTATCTGTCGCCAAGACACTATACAACCAAGCAATGCCTTATAGATATAAGCTTCTTTTCAATGTCTCGCCCGTATTTACTCGTATTGCTACACCGTACTAATTCATCCCTCTTGCCTTCAGGAACAGATTCAAAATTCAACTTATTCAAAACATCGAGCTCTGGCGACTTGAGCATGTCACGATTCGCGGCCTGCAGCTTGCTTCATCATCATCCAATCATCAATCTGGGGTAACGGCGGCTGTTTCAGGCCCTTGCCCTCGTACCTTACAGCAATGCATCTTACAGGGGTCATTCTACAACACCAGGAGTTGTCCTCGCGCGCTTCCGGCCACAAACCCCCATCAAGCGCCAAAAATGGAGATTCAAACTGTTCGGCCAATATCCTCGACTGGATCATCTTCATCGGTGCTCTGGTGATACTTTGCGGCAGCTGGTGGATCGTGGAGTTACCCATATTATTCTCAGCAGAGACTCACCAGCAACTCGCGCCAACGACAGTCAGGCATCGCGTGGGCCATCGTCTCAAGAAGTTTTGGCGTGCCATAGAATGGAATTGCACGCGCTCACTCATGCCCTCTTCCGTGGCCGTCTTTGCCATGGCCCGGAACTCAGACCCTAAATCATGGCCAGGACTCTATTATTTTGGCAGTGAACGCGAGTCTCAGGATGCTTCGCCATTGACTGCCGCTCAATGGACCAAAATAGCCTTGACCGACGCTGCCCCTTTACTGGTTCATATCCTGCTTGTCTATCGGGGCTCCGCAGGCTTGGGTAAGGACAGCACGCTTCCTCCAGGATCGTGGTTGCTCCCATACCTCGTTGCACCAGTACTAGGTTGTTACCTTGTCATCATCAGCAAGTTGCGTCGCCGAGTTTGGCGTCGGTTTGCCATCATGGTTGCAATTCCTGTTCTGATGGTCGTCGGCGCCGCCTTGGTTCTCATCAGTTACTTTACCGCAACAAATCGAGGATTTGGACCGGCATTTGCAGGAATACTTGCGTCGTGCTGGGTCGTCATTATGCTTCCGTGGTCACTTATGTTTTGTTGCGGAGGCACATTTCATTTCGTGTTTTTCCTCTACTCTGCGGCCGCGCGTGCCTGCCTATTCATCCTGAGTATGGTAGGGTCTCCTAAGAACTTTCCATTCTGCTCAGGCAGTGCAACACCTTTGGCCATCGTCTCGGGTGTTCTTGGTGGTATCATTGTCTATTGGTTGGGCTTGATGGGTAACATTCAATGCCAAGGTTACCGAACAGACTTGCGTAAGATGATTGATATTGATCCCGCTGCTCCTAGAGCTACTGAAGCTTCACAAGAAGAGCTCGCGGTGCTGCAGGCAGAGCCCTCTGAACAAGGAAATGGCGAAGAGGCTGGGATTATAGGAGTACCTCCTCAACCAGAAAAGCCTTCACCATAATGAAATGTGGCATCTTAATATTGGTCAAATAGCTATATGCATGCGAACCTGTCTGTTCAGACTGGAGAGCATCAAGGTGTTGGACTGCATCTCTACAAATATCTTACCCTACAAGCTTTCCCAGTCTACCACTTTCTTGTGTTCTATTCCGTCTCAGCAATTGAATTGGAGATAAGAAAAAAGTATCAGAAACTATTCAATAATTTGATAATGATAATTAGGTTAAAAGAACAAAACATCTGGTACTTTCGTTGTGACTTGGTGAAATCATCTATTGGCAAGTATCCTAATTTGGCCGCCCTCGGCAATCAAATCTAGACCAAACATTTTTGAAACCATCCGACTATAAAAAAGAAAGAAAAAAAGGATAAAGCAACGCCCGATATGCCCTCATCTTACTACCAAGGCTTTTTCTTTTCTTTTCTATCTAGGGATGACGTATTCATTTCCCATAGACAATTCGAGGGAGAGAAATATCCCTATGATGGGTTATGATAGGGTTGACAGGGCAGATCTGAGACAAGCGCGAAGTGGTTCTTGATGGGCATGTTTAATTTGCACGAGTGTCACGATCTGGAACATATTACTGTGAAAAAAGGCTGAATGGTCATTTCGATTAAACGCAGCCTATCACTCTGGCAAATTTTGATTAAAACTCGAGGGAATAGTGAGGCACTCAAGACAAACGCAAGGGAGACTGGATGATCATTCATTTCTTACGGCAGGGCTTTTTATGAGATGAGGGGTTTGGTGGTTTAAACCAATAAAGCATCCTTGTGCTCCGTATGCGCCTCGTTTATTTTCGACAAAACGCCAAACCATATACCCTGGTAGCTCTTCCGGGGTGTCTGGTATGACACCCTGCACTCCATGTATACAATGCACAAAAGACAAGGGATCAGCTATTCAAGGCTGAATCTGTTCCTCCACCTCATTTCCAGTCCACCAAAACAGTATCTCCCTCCGCAATCTTGGCAGCCTCGAGACTGTGATTCCACATATCCCTCCTCTTCTCCTCATCCTTCGCCTCCTTGCCTATCGGATACACATCCGACCCATTCAGGTACAGCAGCTCTCCCCTGGGTGTTTCAATTTCGAATAATGCGCGGACAACATCCGAAGAGCTCTTCCACACCGGCCGAAGGAGTCCGTTTGGGCTCACCCTGACCCAAATCTCGGCAAGCAGAGGTAGCACTATTTTCATGAGGACAACACGAATGAGGAAGCCAGCGTTCCGGCCAAGGTCAGTAGCCATGCCACCAGGATCGAGTCCGATGACTGAGATGTTGTGAAGTTTGGGGTCCTTTGCGATGCGGTTCGCAAGCTCTTTTCTAACGAGACAAAGTTAGCTTTGATGCAAATATCCTCGCTCGAGGCTTCCATACATGAACATGACGACGGCAAGCTTGCTAGATCCATATCGTATGAACCCAGCGTGCTCTGGCACCGTATTGTCAAACAACTGCCCTCTGGATAGTTTCTCTGCTCCTGGATAGAGGGTAGTAATTCCCCTGAATTCGACTAAGGGCGTATTGCGAGGGTCATCCACACTGTGAGAGTCAGCGCCACTCCTCTAAGACAAGTGATGTATGTTTGGGGCTTACTCGTGTGACTGGCTCGCAAGAACAAGAATCCGTCCATTCTCCTCATCCATGCTCTGAAGTAACAAGAGAGACAGGAGCATGTTGGCAAGGTGGTTCACTTGCCATGTCATTTCGAGTCCGTCCCCACTCAACACCGGCTGGCCCAATTCATTAGAAGCCGACCATTTTCTTGTCTTTGCTGTTCTAGACACGGCAACCAAAGTGACTTACCTGAGCTTCCCGATCCTGATACCCTGCATTCAGAACAAGTACCCTAATCTTGGGTAACTCCCCCTTTGCAACCCGGCTGTTGATGTCTCCCGCCACCTTTCTCACACTGCTCAACGAACTCAGATCAATATCCACAGTCTCATATTTGTGGTTCTTTGGTGCGGCTCGTAGAGCGGCTTGGAGATTAGACGCCGTTGCAGCCTTACGTACGGCATACAGTCCCGTGTAGGTGGATGCGATATCCGGATTTTTGAGGATTTGCTGCACAATTGCCGTACCCAGCCCACCGTTGGCGCCCGTCACCAAGACAGAACCCGTTGATGACATTGGATGGCTTGTAGTTGTGGCTTGCGTGGTTCAATTTAGGGGATACCGAAACGGTGTGCCGGGAACGGAGATGAGACGAAAGATCTGGTACAGGCGGTACAAGACGGTTCAACTGTGGAACAGCTCCACCGATGCGAGAATATTCTAGCCTGGGCATACAAATGTATACGAGTTGCTTGTTAGGAAATGGGTGTGGTAACTTTATAGAGTGTTGTGTATAATACGAGATAACAACTGTTCTCCACCCAAAATTTGCAAAGTCCGCAGCGGAGTGTTGATGTTGTGGCGGACGAGAAAAAATTGTTAGAAAAAAATGGTGTTCCGCTTCTACAGGCTAGTGCGATCTGCTGATCAAGTTGCGGATGGGTCAGGTGAAGGAATTGCTTATTATGCATGCGGACTTGCGCAATATTGATAATGGAGAATTTCCCGCATACCCAACTGCGACCATTGACAGTTGCATGCTGCAGATATTGAATGCGTCTGATACCCCATGAAGAAGGCCGAAGAAATTCCAAATCTCGGAATTGAATTCGGAACACGGATAGGTATCTGAAGGGGGCTGCCAGGCCGCACCAGTAAGCGAGAGGGGATCCAATGCATCCAGGGATAGTTGGCCGTCGTCATCTCCACATCCATATGGAGACATATCCAAGAATGGTACATGTGATATACGGACTCCCATGTAAAAGAAGACAGTGATTGAAAGATTCCATGCATGAGCCGTGCTTTCCATCGGCTCACAAGCGAAATGATCTTCTCCCGGTGACCTGGCTGCGGTGTTGGTGACGGGCGTTCACTGTCTTTGATGACACGACACGACAACGACACGCCACGCCACACCACTCCCTGGCTGTCTTTGCCCGTGGCGATGCATTCTCCGAACAGTATAATGCGCGACTGGTGCCTTGCATCGGTTATGCCGTTCGATGCGATGTAATGTAATGCAGTGGCCGTGTGTGTTTTGCGTCTGTGGAGGATAGGAGACGTTACCATGGGGTTCCGAGACGAGTTAGAAAAGGTAGTCTTGTGATCCTGAAATCTCAGTCATCCGAGGATGTGACGCAGGGAGAGATGGTAGATGCAGGTACCAGGAACCAGGACGACGACGGCCTCCGATTCGATGTCGTCACAGTTGTCAAAGTGCGCCCTTGACTTAGTCAAAGAACCGCGCTGAGGAGAGCAGAGTTGTTTCTCATCGGTCAAAAGGGTTAAAAGGGAGGTGTAGCTGGTGTCGCTGTCTTGATGCTTCATAAAGTCGCTGTCCGGGAGTTCTCAAAGAGGAATAGAGTGGTTCATGTCGGGAGACGCTTTTGGGAAGGGCAAGTTTCCCATTATTGCCGTCGAGGGCCTTGCCGGCGGCAGATCAGCAGCGCAAAGGTCAGCGGGGGCTAACCAAAGGGAACATCGAAAACGGGGCGCCGCTAGAATTCATCGAAGAGTCGACCCTGGTGTCAATGCGCGATGGTGGTGATGGTAGGGTGATGGTTGGGTAGAGGTTGCATTATTGCCATTGAGGTATGGGAATGTCTAACTATGTAAAATTATGTAAGATGGATAATGCCTCTTTCCTCTGGATGTCCAGACTTCTTTGAGGAAAGCGGAGGGGACGATGATGCATAACGTGACTTAATGTAGCTTGCATAAAATATACCAAAGTCATAAATATGTAAAGACCATAAATAATTACATGGTGAGAAAAAGAATCATTTACATGAATTGATGGAGCTATTTTGAAGCTCGCTCAGAGCTCCGACACAGATGCCCCATCTTTGTATGTACAATAAGTGATGCAATATATACACATCTCCACTTAATATGTCCAACCCTCCGCCCTTCAAAACTGACGTCGAGAATCTCTGCTCTGTGTTGGTGATTCATAGTGAATGTCGCGGTGCGCTATGACAGAACAAAGCGATGCGCTCAGATGCGAACAGGGCGATCTTCCCTGTCAGCCCATCCACTCTTTCAAGATCCGTTCACCTGGACGGTTTCTTGTTGGACTTGTTGGTCCACTGCTGTGTCGGCCGAGTTGGCTCTCCACTTCCCTCTGCAGTCTGAGATCAATTTATCGCCGGACTCCTCGGCGCAGCAGTTCCAGTACGACTTGAGCTTGTTGCGGATGGAGTGAGCCTCGCAGTCGTCGCCCTTGAGGTTTCCACCGAATTTGCCGCAGCAGTATGTGGTGGTGGATAATTCTTGCTTGCTCCGGTAATTGATATGAACACACTTGCAGGCGCTTGCAATGGGAAGGGCAGCCAGAGCCACGACGAAGAGGTTTGAGAATTGCATATTTCTGGTATTCTTTTTGAGTTGCTTGATCTCGTAGTAATGAGAGGATAAAACGATGTGTAAGAAGATGTGTTGATTGTGTTGATTGTGTTGATGGTTCGAGTATCTTGTTCCCTTTTACTGTGACTACTTTACCTTTTTATAATTGCCATGCTGAAAGATGAATCTATACAGAGATTTCGTCATGTTCAAATCAACTACCATTCTTAGAAAGTATATTCGGTCCTGATTATCCTCAGAGTTGATGTTGGCAAGTCCTTTTCGCCGGAACAGGAATGCCACTGCATCTACATCGTGAACTCTGATGGTGTGGAGGCCAGCCAGCATCCAATGGATAAAAACCTCAAGCTTGGAGTTGTGCATCCGACTTCCATTTGCGTATAATACAATAACTATGCTCGAGTTGTGATTTTCTATTGTCATGTTGGAAAGTGGAGAGACAAACGGACGCACTCGCAGTCTTGTGATGCCGAGGGCTTTTCTTCCGTCATGTTTGCCCTCTAGGTTAGCAAACACTGCTCATACTTGCCTGCCTACCTGGGTAGGTGAATTCGCATTAGGTAAAATGTTGGTTGAAGGGTTTTGCCATTAGTGAACGCAGTGAGTGAGTCAGTTCCAAAGAGACTTCTCTTGTTGGCCGTGCTGGAATGGAATTTTTGTAGAAACAAGTTAGAGACTGTAAGCATCAACTCTCTCTTAGTACTAGGCAGGTACGCGGCATGACAAAGCAGTTAATTAATGGCCCGGCAATGCGTTTCTGATTCTCGAGAACAGTTAGAAAGGCGAGGACAGAGAGAGTCTGTTAAATTGCATGTGGGTGATCGGCAGGCCCCCTCCACGTGGAAAGTGGCCTGAGCGCTTTCGATTTAGGAGGGCTCGGCCGGTCAGTGCGCCACTGCCGCTTAAGCTTCTTCTAGAGTCTCAACCAAAGCGTCCGAGCCTGTGATCATGAGAGCGGCCCTCCTCCCCCATCAGCGCCCACCAGCGCCCACCAGCGCCCATCAGTATCCCCATTGGGGAACAAATCCAGGTACGGACAGCTAAACTTGGGTTAGTGGTGGGGGGAGGGGCGGGGGAGGTGTAGTAGCTGAAGACCAACACTTGCCATGTTGAGAATGCTCGAGTACAAAACATGTCTAGATACTGCAACATCGCATCCATAGACAGCTTGCTGACGTGGTCCAGCGTAACCCTCAGGTACAAGCAGAAGGCCTCTCCGAAACAGACTCCAAGATGGGCTACCTCCACTGCCGCATTGATGATATAGAGGCTCGTAGGCTGCCATTTGCCACTGAAAAAAGACATAGCATCACAAGACAGAGAGGCACGCCGAGACAGTGACACGAGGATGAGGAGGGGGGCATCAAGGCTGTGCCGGGCAAGAGATGATCGCATCAAGACCATCTCGGTGTAGCTCTTTGCTTCCTCCTCCCCCCTCACCATACGCGTCATCAAGTCTCTCGACCTGTTCCTTTTGACTCAGATACGAAGGGGGGAAGACGATGGAGTGAACACAAAATTCCGTTTGTGCCTGATGCTCGATGCAGGAACAGAGTGCCATTGCAGTGGATATGTGTCTGTGATGTGGCCTCACAATGTCTGGCCTTGTCTGTCAGACGATGCACTGCAACCGCACAGAGCGTCAGTTGGGTGAGAGTCCAACGAAGCATTTTCGGGGAGCTTCGCCTCGGTTTGTGAGCTAGGTGAAGTGGTGGTTTTTTGATTTTTGCCCTTGGACAAGATCTAGAGCTGACCTATATAATGCTATTTCTTCAAGGAAATGCTGGCGCTGGAAGATCTTATTTATTTAGTGCCTTAGTAGAGCAGCCGTTGGAAAGTTCTACTGCCATTCCTCGGGGCGGTCCATGTTAGGGCAAGCATCCATTGGATGGATGGATTCCATTGCTTATTTTGGTTGCAGCGCTTGATCGGACGCCAAAGGCCTTTCAGGGTTTAGCTCCCTCCTCTCCTCCATGGCTTCAAGGTTCCCCTCAGTCATGGAGGCCCAAAAGAGGATGGGACCAAAGACAAAGCCCCTCCCCTCACATGGATCCTTCTATCTTTTCTTATCACACCGAGGCGCAAGAGCCTTGACTCTAAAAAGCCGGCCCTAACCACCAAAGGATTAAAGCCATGATGAGATGTCTAATCCCCAAATACTCAGGTTGTTAGTTGGGTGGGGGAATGGATGGAATGTATGTAGTCAAGTCAGGGCTATGAATGCAGGTTGGATGCAAAGGTACGGAGTTGAGTCAAAAACCAAAACCGAAATCAAAATCGAAATCAAACCCAACACACAACACATGCAATGCAATGCAATGCAGTGCAATGCAGCATGATGTAAATAAATTGGATGCTTTTGTTTTTCCATGTTTCGTCCGTTCATGCACACACCGACATGTGTCAAAAATTAATTAACGAGTGCATGCATATATGCATGATCCGACCCAGCGGTAATCCTTCTTGATTCACAAAAAAAGGACAACGTTTTATTTGGCTCTCTGTCTGTCTGTCTCTCCCTTTTTTTCATCTTTTTTTCTTTTTCTTTCTTTCACGAGTGTAATGCAGTGCAGGGCAACAATGGTAATCATACAAGTAAGTACATGCATGTCCTAGATTGCCAAGGGGGAGAGAAGCGGGCCAGGGTTGCGCATAAGCGAAGGGAGCTTTGAGTTGAGGCGCACCTGCGGCCGCTGGGAGAAGCGAATCAGGCACCGCGAACAGGGCGTTTATCCAAAACTTTTTCTTGATAAGATGCCTGACGGCCTGAGTTCAAGTGCAACAGGTTTCATATTATGGCCTTGGAAAAACTTGGTGTTGTGAGTGTGACGAGTTGGTATGACTACTACTACGAGTATGAGTCCTACTTGTCTGTACTCCCGCACTTTGCACTTAACCGACAAAGGTGAAGGATGAAACCGTAGGGTTGTATCCGTTCTGTTTCTCCGCCACAAGCGCGAGCATCGCCAGCTCTTTGGCCGCTGTTGACCAATGCCTAGGTAGGTAACCAACCAACACACCAGAAAGCCATCCATACTTTACTAAGAGGGAATAAGAAACAGACTACGCGCGGCACTATTTATACACCTACGGGTCGTTGTTAGACATTTGAAAGTACCGCGGGCAAGATGCATACCTTAGTACTTACTTACCTTGCTTACCTAGGTGGGAGGAGGGAAACCAACATGCTTCCGAAATCATGTGCATGGGCGGTCCCAACATGATGCATACGAAAAGAAGGAAAAAGATTGCAGTTATCTTGCCTCTTACTTCTGCGGCAGGAGTTGCTAATAATAATGAGATGCACGTGGAGATTGTCATCAGTCAGCGGTGAAGACGTTCCGCAGACAAACCATTGGACAATGCAGCTGGTGGGGATCCGGCATATTCGTGCCAAATAATGCGAGTGGAGATTGATTGATTGAACAGCTTTTAACCTCCCTTCCATTCATTCATTCATTCATTCATTCAGCCTTGACCGGCATCGAAAGCCTCCTCACCCGGCAGATGATGATGATGGGCCGGACACCTTTGATAAACATGGCGCATTCACACTCTGAGACCAAATTCGTAATCTCATCTCATCCCATCCAATCCATCTTTCTCCCCAGTCCTTGAGAATGAAATGTACTGAGTACTCGGTACCAAAAGTTTTCTCCTAAGAACACACACAAAAAAAAATCCAAGACAAGCTGGGAAGTTTCAACGCCTCATCAGTCCCGCATTGCCCGCGCTCCCCCGCAGGGCCTCCCGTTAGTGCACACAGGCTAATGTTCTCTCTTACGATTGGGAACCTGAAAAACAAGAGAGACGAGGTACTTGCGCGATACGTACCAGATGGGGCACGGTACTCTGCCTGTGGTACTTTCCAAAACTTTCACTCTTTTTTTGACCGGCACACACGCCCACACACGCCCCCCTCTGTTTCACTTGAACCTTTCACGGCGGGGGAGTAAGTATAGCGACCCTTCTCGGCATGGATGACCGGAGTACCTCGTACTCAAAGGCACTTGCCATTGATGTTGCAGCAAGTACCCCAGTAGGCATTTAGACATGACTTCCACACTCGTTCATCCAACAGAGGAGAGAGGGTGTGCACATCCTCCCTACCAACATGATACATCCATCTTCCTACAGCAGACCTTTTCGGATCCCTTTACTTAAGCCCTCACGTCTGCCCCTACTTGCATGACCTATTTTCTCACCATCACAGCAAACAAACACATACACACACACACTCTCTCTTCCACCCGTAACTCTTACGTTTTACCATCTTTCTTGAACAATACCCCACTGTCTCTACCACACACATAGCAGGAATCCCCATATACCTCCCTTCAACATGTCAGCTGCAGCCAGTGGTATCCTCGCCGCTCCAGAGCTGGTGGAACTCATCCTCCTAGAGTTGGATCCCAGGACCCTTCTCACCAGTGCTTCTCGTGTCTCCAGGCAATGGAAAGGTGTCATTGATACCTCGCCTAGCATTCAGAAGAAGCTCTTCTTCCAGCCCATGCAGACAGACGCTGAGTCGTCAGCCGCACAGGACGCCAATGCCCGTCTAAGAGATCTTTTCCAACCCACTCGAAAGGATTCTCGTCATGCTCGGATGTCGACACAGCTCGCTCCTGGTATGTGGCCATGGGGCAACCGAGAAGCCACCCCCGATTTCACTCGCAGCTGCGCAAGCTGGAGGCGAATGCTCGTCCAGCAGCCAGCCACCATGTCCTTTGGCCAGGTCATCATGAGGCGACGCCTCGATGGCACCGTCACCACCAAAGTCGGCAAGGCAGATACCCCCGATGGTCTCCGTTTGGGCCAACTCTGGGACGCCCTGCGGGAGAACATGGTGAATCTCAAGTCAGACCTCTGCTTTATGCAGCTGTTCCGATGGGACCCCTCTCTTGGTTCCTCCGGGAGCTCTCTTTTCCCTATGTCGCAAGACGTCAACCGCCTGTTTGAGCAAGGTGCGCAATTGGTTCTCACCATCTGCTTCACCGAATGCAAGCCAACGGATAGATTCTATGGAAAATCTGTTGGTGAATACGAGGCCCTCTGCCGATGTGAGGACTTTGAACCCCTTGACTTTGGCTGGAGTGAGAATGTCGCCATGTCCTCACTACCACGCAGACGACCACGAAATGTGGCTCGCGCAATGGGGGCCGTTCGCGGTTAAGCATAAGAGAAAACGCATTGTATTCCCACCACCCGTCATACAAACTCTTTCTTTCACATTCCTTCTCTCTTTTCCTTTTCTTTTCTTTTTCTTTGTCTTTAGAAAAGTACTCCGAGAGCTTCGATGATCTTGGACGAGAGTACCGCCGTGGCCAACAATAAGTAGTCAAGGTGGTACCTCGAGCCATTATTATTCTCTTCTCCCTCATCACGAGGGCTTGGGCTGTCGTCTGATGCGCTGGCATACCTAATGCTGAGATTATCTGTTAAGCCTAAAGGCTGGCAAATAGTTCCATTAGAACATCGCACGACCACACTCCACTGCCCGCTGGCACATCGTTGCCAGGATTGTTCCAGGCAATTCCACAACCCTTCTGGGGAACAGACAGCACCCACTGGTCCCACGTCGACGTGGACCGAGTCGGTTGCTGATGCCGTCGCCGGCTGGGAGAGTGCGAGGAGCAGAGACTCCTCCGAGAGGAGGACGTTCGCCACCAATCGTGGCAACCACGATATTGTATATCGAATTTGCATAACTGTATTTTAAGGCGTGTACCATAAACTGGGATCAGCCTATTCTGGACTTGATGGTTTCCTTTTTCTGGTGGGGGGTAATGGCTGGATGGAATCGGGGTACAAGCGATAACTGTATTTTTTCCCCTTTGGGAACGGCAGGCAGGTAGGCAGACATGTATTATATGTACAATATGGGAGGGCCTTGGATACTAGGTAGTATAGTGTGATACCCAATATGAGCAACATAGTTTCGAGATCTGTTTGCCTGAACTTACATCCGACGTGAATCGATGCATCCCAAGGTCGACCAGCCACATGGGTTTGACCGCTAGTGACCGTATCAATCATGATAGTACGAAAATGAGAGTATTGTAGTTGATGAAAGGTTTATGAATAGCATTAATATTGTTTTGACTTGGTGTATTAGATAGTACGAGAGCTGTGATGATTTATTTTTTGACTACGCGCTCAATCACAGGATGTCAGTCATATGAGAGGGGGAGGGAGAGGGGTTGAATTCACGCCGCTCCATGAAACACAAATATTCACATTATTCACATAATCATGCCCTTGCTTCTAGCCTTGTTGTAAATTCTTTGTCCCCTACATATCCATTTCGTCTATCCTTTTCTCCACCCACCCCCGTTTCTCAAGTCCCCGCCAACACACATAACTTGATCCAAACATTGACCCCCAAATCAGTTACCTGGATAAGTTACTTCCCCCTCCTCTCATTCCCCATATTCTTGCACTTGTAGAACAGGGCGACGAAAAACAACAAAATAGCTACGAGGCCGATGCACCCCAAGGCTATCTTATCCCCCTTTGGGAGAGGGTGTTCTGGTGCTGTCTCGTTGGTGTAATGATGCCAGCCTCCATGGGCGACGGTGAGTCCGGGGCCGAGAACTACAGCCATGGTCGAAGTAGGTATGTTTGGGGGGTTTTTTTTCTCTCTCTCTTTTAAGTATTTTCTGTTTGCTGGAGGGGGATGAATTGGTGGATTGGGGATGAGGCAAAGGAAGCTGTGAGTGAGGGTGGTTAGATGGGCTTGTTTGCGCGGAGGATGGGGGAACTTATACTCACACTTTTATTTTGCTTGGGAACTTACGTTACTGCAGGAAGAAGAAGAAGATTTTGTTTAGAGTAGAATATATGATTCAATTCGTTTTGTAAAGAAGGGTTTGTTGATGAAGATGAAAAAGGAGGGGCAAAAAGGCAGTATATACCTTCTTTCATCTTTGTTACTTAAAGAGCCAAGATTTCCAAGCATGTTCATGGTTGTTCATTTTGCCGTGTCCGCTTGGTATTATTAGCGGGCAGAGAATGCTTGGGATTGAATTCTCTTCCGCTATTATTTGTTGCACAAAGGCTTCGTATTGTCCCGACATTTGCAAACGTATCATGTTGATCTGCCGGAGGCACATGCAACGGGCCGGCGGATCCTTGTCTTGAGTTGACAACACGGCCTTCACAAACCCAACCAAGGGGGTCCCTTTCAGATTCACTTTCAACTTTCTATAAATAGTATACGAATCAAGTCACTTTCCAATCATCAACTGGATTCTTTTTTGCATAGCAAGGTAGCAATATTTCTCTACTTAGTTGTACCGGGTACATATTATATAGAGTTAACAACGCGTCCCAGCCCTTGGTGTGCGTTGCCGCATGGCCCCCGTCCGATCGGAAAGCCAAGATGCTTTCCCCGTCACGGATGGCAAACGCCAGAGCAAACCAAAAAAAAAGTCGATCTCTTGTTTTGTAAGGCGTTGAAGCAAAAAATGGGCATCCCAACGCCGGAAAAGAAAAAAAGAAAAAAAAGAACAAAAAACCATGTGCCCGCCCCTTTCCTACTTCATATTATTCCCTCGTTTCTTCATTCTAGCGTAACTCATATGTTCGTGTCTGTGAATATGTACGTCTGAAGTGGTGAATCTTGTCTTTATCTTATGTGTGAATTCGTCACATGAAACCCACAATGTGAGCGATAGCATCACGAGCGTCGGAATCGGTGCAATATAACAGTTCCGTTCCAGGCTGGGTAAGTGGTGTGCCACTTGCCATCATCGTGCGTGCTTGAAGAGGACGATGTGTAGATGGTGGTGAAGGTTGAGCTGAAGCTTGGGAATGTGGTGGTTGTAGCAAAGGTGGAGGAGGAAACGAAAGTGCTACTGGATGCTGCAGTTTGGGTGGCAGTTTGGGGAACTGTCGAGGTAATCGAAGCAGTAGCGGTTGGCAATGTTGTGACAGACTGAGTGAAAGACTGAGTGATAATCTGGGTAGTAGACTGGGTAGACTGGTTGGCAGATTGAGTGATAGGTTGGATGGTAGGCTGGCTCGTAGGCTGGGTAGACTGGCTGGTGGATTGAGTGACATATTGGGTGGTAGACTGGGTAGTAATCTGGGTAGTAGATTGAGCGGTAGACTGAGTGACAGACTGAGTAGTAGGCTGAGTCGTATATTGGGCGGTAGACTGAGTCGTAGACTGAGAGGTAGAATAGCTAACAGGCTCAGTGACGGACGTAGCTCCTGTTGTCGTACCAGTTTGCCTAGTAGTTGGAAGTGAAGTTGCAGTAACCGTCTCCTTCGATGTCTCGGCCGAGGTGGTAGCAGTGCTGGGAATAGTTCCAGACGAGCTCGTAGCTGAACCAGAAGAAGTCGGCTTTGTAGTCGGCTCGGGGGCTGGTTGCGTGGGCTGCGAAGTGAGCTGTGAAGTAGGCTTTGTGGTTGGCTTCTCCGTAGGAGTAACAGTAATAGTCTCAGTCGTCACACCGCCATGAATATCGATAATGGATATTGTGGTTGGAATCTCCTTTGTAACAGTTGTTTCCTGAGGAGGTGCAGTTTTGGTGACGGTGACGGGCTGCTCGGTCTTCACGACTGTCTTAATCACTGTGACAACTCCATCTCCATCTCCATCACCGTCACCGCCTCCGTCTCCATTGCCGCCTCCATCGCCTCCCCCGTTACCTCCTCCATTACCTCCACCGTTGCCATTGCCTGGCTGATCGGGCGCTGGCTCCAACGGCACCACTGAGTACTTGGGCTTCTGACGGTCATCCGCAACGGAAGCGCGAAAGTTCAGAACTGGCTGCGGGAGGGCAGCGACAGCGGAGAGATAGGTCGAAAGAGCAAGGACCAGGGAAACGGATCCGCGCATCTTGACCAAGTTGTCTTGAATTCCACCTTTGGTATGCTATGAGGTATGCATATAGGAATGTGCTGGTATCAAGTGCCGATGAGTTGAGACACAAAGGAGTGAGTAGGTCAGTAGGTAGTATGAAGGAATGACGGAGTGATCGACTTGACACCCCTCGTAAATTTGATCGACAGATCAGACTCGGGAATGTGCTACGAGAGAAGAGAGAGAGAAAGAGAGAGAGAGGCTACTACTGGGGGAAGGAATGCCAGTGACAGATCCTAGACGGGTATGCCCACGATCTTCATCAAAAGAGAGGGAAAAGTGTAAGTCAAAATGGCGATGGCTGGTGGTGGGTGGCTCGTAAATTTGGTGGTTGGTGTTTCGGCATCGGCCCGCTAAATCGACTTGCTGCGGAGGGGAGGTCCAGTGGTGCGTGTTGGGTACTGTTTGGGTACTGTTTGGGTGCCGTTCGGGGATTAGAGGGTGATGCAGGGGTGCAGCAGACCCCCCTGTACCTACATCTACCTACGTGGAAAAGCAGACACCAGCCACTTTTTTTATTTTTTTAAAAGTCGGTAACCTTGGATTGGATGAAGAGCTCCCACCTACCTATTCACGAGCCAAGACGTCCCATTCGAAACCAACATGAATATACCAAATTCGGCTGCGATGCCGATGATAGAGTTTGAAAATCACTCCATCA
Organism: Cladobotryum mycophilum; assembly: GCA_036429605.1. Taxonomy (NCBI): domain Eukaryota; kingdom Fungi; phylum Ascomycota; class Sordariomycetes; order Hypocreales; family Hypocreaceae; genus Cladobotryum; species Cladobotryum mycophilum. Next base: position 4,095,929 of record CM071590.1, on the reverse strand, counting down.
TCACATCAGACGTTACGTTTTGGGATACTCATTCAGATTTTTTATTATTATTATTATTGGAGCGTGTTGCCCGCTGCCGTTTTTAGATACAGGCCGCTTCGAGATCACCAGACTTGGTTGTGGCGCAAGCTCTGTGGCATGGGCGCACTCCACTCTGGCAGTTGGATCGTGCATTGCGTTGCGCAAAAGGGTGGCGCTGTCGAGGTGGTGTCATGCTTCTTCTTTATTTGCCTCTGTATCTACGCAATCATCTTATGAATCATCATGAGATATTACATATTAGTTACATGTTTTGGAATCACTCATGTAAAATAGATGATAAATATGAAAGCGTGACTACCTGGATTGTTTGATACAGTTCGTGTTCGCATGCTCCTTTGTTCTGGCTACTCCGTATCTTGCATCGCATCGCTTCCTTTAAACATTGTTGAATACGATGTGCATTATCATGCATCCTTCCAACTCAACCAGTTAACATGCCCAAGCACAGCAACCTCCAAAAAGAAGTCATTCTGTTAAATACTGGGCCATTGACGCCATAACTCATGAATAGTCAGTGCCACACAGCGCGTCTAAGCGGCGGCTGAGTGGCTGTGGAGCAGGAACCTTCAGAGGCTTTCAGAGGGCTTCAGAGGCGAGTGCAATGACGTTCAGCGCTCTACTCAGCCACGATGTTCTCGCACCTCGCAGCAACAGCCAATGGGGAACTTACTTTGAACAGCTGATGGTGGGCTCCATTACCTTAAATTCTCACACGAGGCAGATCCAGAACGGCAATCCATGATTATTATGGAGCGCGACTGGCACAAGTGGTAGAACATGCAGAAACCAGGAACCTACATAAACGCTTTTCCACCCAACAGGCCACCCAACCCGTTTCCTCGTGACAATCTTGAACGAAACATAGACTGGCGCGCCTCGCCCATATCGACGACTTTTGAAATTCCATTTTGCGCGACAAGTCCACCCAATTTTACAGAGTAAACTCAACACTGTCTGCTTACACCATGTCGTATCAAGGATATGGTCAGCCCTATGGCCGTAAGTACCCCGCTCTCGCGAAAAGAAAGGAAAAGAAAGAGAGAGAAAAGAGCATTCATGGATCGATGATTGGATCATCATCGTTCAGCGACAGGTTCGCGACTGACGCATCTCCTACAGAACAGCCTCCCCCCAGGGCTACGGGCAATATCCCCCTCCCCAGGGACAATATCCACCACCACAGCAGGGACAATACCCCCTCAGCATGGTCAATATCCCCCCTCAGCAAGGAGGTTACGGCCAATACCCCCTCAGCAGGGCGGCGGCTACTATCAACAGCCTCCCCCTCCCCCGCCCGGCCAGTATCCCCCGCAACAGCCTCCCTACGGTCAGCCACCACCTGGACAGTACGGCGCACCTGCTCCTCACCAGCCATACGGACATCACTCCCCGGCTCCCCCTCCAGGTCAATACGGCGCCCCTCCTCCCCAGGCCAGTCCCTACGGCGGTGCTCCTCCATACGGCGCTCCGCAAGTTCCACCTACACCGCCGTCCCTCGGCTATGGACCCCCTCAGCTTATCCAATGGGATGGATCCGCCGATGCCCAGGCTTTGCGCAGCGCCATGAAGGGTTTTGGTACCGACGAGAAGACATTAATTAGGGTTTTGGGGAACAAGGATCCTCTGCAGATCGAGGTCCTGCGAACAACCTTTGAGCGCAACTTTAAGCGCAAGCTGGTTGACGATCTGAAGAAGGAGACGAGCGGGTACTTTGAGATGGGCCTTGTACAGATTGCGCGCGGCCCGCTGCAAGCTGATGTGCACAACTTATACGAGGCCATATCTGGTCTTGGAACAAAAGAAGTTGTTCTGAACGATATTCTGTTGTCGAGATCCAACGCCGATATTAAAGCTATCAAGAGCGCCTACTACCACACATATCGCAGGAGTCTGGAGGAGGATGTCAAGGGAGATCTCAGCATGAAGACCGAGAGGCATTTCATGATGGTTCTTGCGGCAACCAGAGCCGAAGATTCCGCTCCAGTCGTTCCTCAGCAGGTGGAAGACGACGTCATGAATATTTACAAGGCAACAGAAGGCAAGATGGGCACCGATGAGATTTTGGTGTGCAGCATCCTCAGTTCTAGGAACGACAACCAGATTCGCGCCATCTCGCACTCCTACAAGAGGAAGTTTAACCGCGATTTGGAGTCTGTCCTTAAGAGTGTAAGTTTCTACTGTGACTATTGCTGTAGCAGCAGCGCATGCTAACATTGTTGAAGGAATTTTCTGGCCACATGGAAGATGCTCTCTTATTCCAGCTGCGTAACGCCGAAGACAAGTACATGCATGCCGCCAAACTCTTGGAAGACACCATGGCCGGCCTGGGCACCAAAGATTACCTGCTGGTTGCTCGTGTTGTTCGATTCCACTGGAACCGCGCCGATCTTGCCAATATTAAGGGGGCTTACCACCATCGTTATAGGAAAACGTTGGCCAGCCGAATTCGGGGCGAGACATCCGGGGACTATGAGAGACTGATGGTGGCATGTGTCGGGGAGTAAAAGATGGCGTAGAAATCTTGAACAAGAGGCGTTTTTGGGAGGGTTATGAAACTATGGGCGTAGATATGGGTGTTTATGCCTAGTTGAGTCCTTGGAAGGCTTTAAGACGGATAGGATTTTAATACCGCTATTGGGCGTGTCACATTTAGGACGAAGTTGACAGGGAGGCGTCACGCCAAGTGCGAAGCAAGGGAGATACCTAGGTAGTTCAAAAAAGACTGAACGATATTCACGTATTCATTAACAATCCAACACGAAGGCTCGACTATCCATAGATGCACTTATCCAACTATTGTTCACGGTATAATGCAAGCCATCTCACTCCAATTCACTTGAGGATATGACGAAACCGGCCGTACTACCTCTATAGTCGTACAATACGGCTCAACGCCAGACAAATCATTAGTCACTACGAGCTGTCCAGCTGCAGTCCGCTCTACAGCTTTTTTTCGTCCGATATATGCGCCTTCCGCTCAGACGGCATGACAAGATGTTAGGAAGGAAGCTCATAAAGCTCCTAGGCTATCACATCGCTTGGTCGTAGTAGGAATCACTTACTTCTTGTGCACCTGACACGCAACAAACTGCATCAGGGCAACGATGTCTGAGGGCCTCGTGAGTTGCACCTTCTCGTTTGCACGCTCTCGGTTTCTCAGCAGAATACATAAAGTAACAAGGTCATCCGGCTACCTCTCTTGTGAACTTGAAGCACTTCCGATGCATGTCAACGCATTCTTCCAGTCAATTACCTTTTTGCATCTGGCTATCTGCAGCATTATCACTTTTAATCACACACTGCGTACCTTCTTCTCATGGAGTCGTCTGCAATGAAGTTTGAGGATACAGACAGCACGGCCAAGGGCTTGGCTAGCATTCCGACACGACCAAGTCCTGAACCAACGAAGCCCATTCCTGCAAATGTCAAGTGGACACCACAGGATGCCATCTGCGCCAGGTTGTTTGGTCCTTGGGATAACCTACCATGCCACGACTACCTCGACCAGACGAACCTCCTCCGAGATCTCGACCGTGTCATCGTCGCTTTCGAGGCCCGAATTCGCCACACTGATGCCGGCTTTCGTGCCTGGCGGGGACTCCACAAGCGTGCCATGGAGGCAGGACTTGCAGAAATCCCCGGGTTCCCAAGCCTTCGACAAATTCGTGATGGGAAGAGCGTTTGGCAGGACGATGTGTGGGAGAAGCGATACCACTATCTGGTCTACCAACGACACCACATGATACTAGCACGTCTCAACAAGCTATTCGTATTGTCCCGACGTGAACGAGAAGACTTCTTTGGAGATCGTCCCGCGCCCGCTCGAGCGACACTGAAGAGACGTACACGAGGACCATACAGTCGACCCTTGGGATTGCGGTGCGATTGGTGGCGGCCATTAGATTTCCTGTTGGAAAGGGCTGCTCGAGATTGGCACATGGACAAGACGGAACTCAAGTCGCATTTTTGGATGGAAGAGGCTTCGACTGCGCCCATCAAAGCCGAAAAGGCGGAGCCCTGTGAGGTTGTTCCGGAGCCACAGCCAACAGTGGAGCTGGACATGGGCAAGGAGAATATTGAGCCGTTCGAGTTGCTGGATTTGAGTCTGATGTCCGTGGACCTGTCTCAGGGAACTCTTCCCCCTCTTCCAGTGGGAGGACAGATGAGTTGGTGATTGGTGAGGCGAGTAAGGGATTGGGGGGGGGCGGCTTTTGCAAATGCGTATCATTATTCGCTTGGGAGGGTTCTTGCGTTGAACAGGAGAGCACAAAGTATCACATAGCCATGAGTTTCAGTTAGCATGCACAAACAAACACTTTTTGCTTAATAATGTCTTTGATACATTCCTTTGTCTGTTGATATCTGTCTGTTATCTTTGTTATAGTAAAAGGTCTTCTATTAATATTAATAGGGTTTCATGTAAATACATCAGTAGGAAATAGTTTTTAACTATTATATGGTAGTTAATAAGTTAACACAAAGAAGCTCCAAATGTGGATCGAGTGCCGCTCTTCTGATTGGAGAAGAATGCTAGCTTCAAAGGATAGTGGTTCCACTCTATATTAGGTAAAAGCTGTTAGACGTGGTCTAGTCTATAAGAAGCTAATAAGGGCACAATAGTGTGTAATATTCAAGGCCCTTTATAAGCCCTCCCCCACTTATTTCTGTTATATAACGCTATTGCCCCATTAATAAACCTAATGCTGCCTTATGTTCGAGGCACTAATAACATCAAAACTTAATTTTAATATCCTTTTATATTAAAGCCCCCACAAAAAGCTTATAAGGCTGTCTTCTTTTTTTATTAAAAAAATTAAAACCCCTGAGTTCCACACACTTATTCCTCTATTTCTACTAGCACCTTCCCCTCCCCTCGTCGTTGTTGTCCTGACCGGTTCCCGGGGTTAGTCATTCATATAGGAGAAAAGGTGTGATAGAAAAGTTACACGACGTGTGTGTCAAAAGTTAACCAGTGAGAAGTCTCGAGAGCGCTCGATTAGGGAGAACAAAGGACAGACTCAACAAAGAGCTGCACACACACACACACACAACATACAAACTCACCCACTCACATCAAGCACTGCGTGCGCCTCAGGTTACACAGGCAGCGCTATAAGGTTCATTTGGGCATTTTTACACATAATGCAACTTCGAGTGATCGTTGTTTCTTCTACTTCCACCTTCTTCTCATAATCTTTTTTTCGAAGCATCGCGCCTGCACTTTCAAGCGCGACAAACATCGCGGTTAATTTTTCAGCTTCATTATCATCATTCCTTCTTTACACAGCTTCATGCAAGGATGGCGACGGCGCCAACAGCCAGCGTGGTGGCGCCAACAAATCAAGAACCAACAACTACGACGATGAACGGATCAGTTAATGGCCCTGCTGCACCATCTGTTGTTCAAACACCAGTGCCTCTGCCATATCAAGCACCACGATCAACAGTGGCTTCGTCAACACCATCAGCTGTTGCCTCACCCACTGTTACAACTGCCTCTATCAAAGGCGGTAACTCTGCGTCAGGTGCAAATTCTGCTACGCCGCAAACTGAGAAATCGAAACCGCAGGCGCAATATGCTTCGCCAATGTTATCATCATCAGCGCCGCCCGTAAAGTCTGGCACAGTCACATCTCAAGCGCCATCTGCTGCTGCTGCTGCTGCTGGCAACTCGGCTAGCCCTGCCATGACACCTTCAATCGTTCCTCTACCAAAGACGGCGCCAGCTTACACCTTCAGATCACCAAAGACAAAGACTGATCAAGCTCAGAATACCGACCTTCAGGGTCAATATAACGAGCTTAAAGCCAAGATTGCTCAGGCACACGCCACGGTCGTCCGTCAGGTTATCCGTGATCAGTGGCAGAAGTGTCTGGTTGGTTCCGACTTTCACACAACTTTTCTTGTGAGTATGAGTATAGTCTCTTTACTTTTACCTTTTGCAGGCATCTTTATGAAATCAAAAATTTTTAAGCGTCCTGCAATTTCACCTCGTGTCACTTGAGATTCGTGTTGTCTATCACATGAGAAATCTTGACCAAGGCTCGATGAGATGGCTAACATTGTTGTAGGCAAATGCTACATTCCACCATGCTCCCGTAGCAGTCCTCGGTAAAGTCATAGGCGACTTTGGACAGAGGGCGGTCAAGCATGCAAAACATCAAGTCATCAAGCATCTGAACAAGGTAGACCTCGACGAACTTACAGACGACATTCTCTCCAAGGCCAGTAATAAGTTCATGGATCGGGTCGTCGCTCGACGTCTAGAGACAATCGGCGCTCAAGATCTGGTTAACGCCTTGGCGCGAGCTGAACGTCTCGGGTATGATGCTGGTGATATTGTCGAGGGAGGGAAGCCTGGCGGAACCCGCGGCGAGCATGTAATCCCTTCTCTGCATTTTGTCGCGCCACACGCCGTGCCTCAATACCAAGCACCTCACCATCAAGCACCTCAGCGCCATATACCTCAACACCACGTACCTCAGCATCACGTACCTCAGCACATCGTACCTCAACATCTACTGGCTCCTCAACCTCAGAATCACCGACAGATTAGCTATGCTCCAGGTCAAGGCATTCCAAACTCAGGCGCTCCCCCAACCAAGCCGCCTCCCGCTACGCCAAGTTCGGCCCCCAAGGCACCACTGCTCGAGTTGCCGCCTGGAATAGTTGCTTGCCATTTATGTAATCGGCCTTGTAGCAGTGATAAAGCTCTGGCACACGTAAGTTGAAACCTGTCCTCTTCTTGATCTACCAATCCTAACATACACACAGCACCACAAGAAGGCCGGTTGCCAAAAGAGTCCCTATTACCAGCAGGTAGGAATCGATGCATGCATTCATTGCGGGTCTCACTTTTCTGGCGTGGGCGGCTTGGCATACCATGTGAAGAGTCAGGTTTGTGGCATCTATTCCGCCGAGACACTAGAAACCATCACTTCACTGGTTCAGTCGTTTGTCAACTTCCATTCCCAACCTCGACCTCAACCTCAACCCCAGGCAACGACAGTGCCGGCCCCACCAAGCAATAGCGTAGCTACTCCAATAACATCGCGTATACAAGTTGCCAAAACCAGTCCCAGTCCTGCACCAGGAAATGATCCTTATGCTCATCTCACACAAGAGCGGCGGGAAGCCTTTGAGGATGAGATGAAAAGGGCCGAAGAAAAGTATGGCAATTTGATGAGGGAGGCCATGAGCCTTCCCGCCCTAGAACAAGGGGAAAGGCTTGCCAAACTCAAGAACAGTTACAATACCAAACAGAGTACCACTCGCAAGAAGTACGGCATCCGGCTACGCGAAAGACGTACAGTGGCAGAGATTGAGGCGGAGCAGCAACGTCTTCTTGGAACCCCTAGTGAAGAGGCCAGCGAACAACCAGCAAAGCGGGCGCGTATTGATAGCGATGGACAATCCGTTGTTACTAAGTCGTACAGTTCTACACCAGCGAGCTCACCACGCAAACGGGTTCCTATGACGGAAATGGGTGGGCTCACTGGATCTTCGGCCACGGCGGAGCTGGTGGACCCTACTTCATCATTGACGCCATCCCGGCCGCGTCACTCGGGGCACAGCCAGGTTGCAGATGATACACCATCAATGGTGAACCAAGGAACTTCTGATGATCCTATGCAGATCGATGACAGCAGCGGTAATAGTGATACCGATGGCGACCAAGATATTCCTGCAAGTCTTCCATGAGCATGAGTAGTGGGTGTGTTGTTTAGGCTCAAGCAAGTGGAATTCTTGGGGGCTATATGCGAGCATCAGCGGCGTCGTACACCATTCGTTGACAGACGATTTTTTTCCTTTTTTCTTTTCTTTTACTCAATGAGCTTCGTTTTCCAACTAGCGGTGGTGTTTGAGATTTGGTCAGGGCATTTCACGGGCATTCATAGGTTGCTACATGGTTGGTTTTACGGTGAGAGAGAGACCAATGGGGGTTATTGGGTGATTCACGCATGACGAGGCGCATACAAGGATTGCATTTTCGCGCGCTTTATAACAAATAGCCAGTCAAGGCTAAACTGAGATTCTAGCGATGGTTTGGCATGGCGTTTGGGAAAGATACACGAGGGAAAGGCGAGCAAGGTTACCCAGATATCGGCTATATCAGGTTATCAGTGGTGGTAGTGGTGGTGATGGTGTTGGCGGGTGATCTTGACTCGGTTGGGGGAGGGGTGGAAGGTGCTTCAAGCGGTGATATCCGACCATGTCATTATTTTTTTTTCAATTTAGCTTCAATTAAGAATCAAGACGCGATTCCATTACATGTGTCTTGAGAATGATGTGTCAGATGAGGCGCATGAGATTGATGGATGGCATGCGCTGGCGTTGAGACTCTGAAACGCTCTAAAGGTCCGCGAGATGGATCAATCTATGACGTGGCACAGGATTCGTATATACGACAAACTCCACCTATAGAGTAGGTCTGAGTGTGATGAGTTTAATGTTTAATGGTGTGTAGATGCTGATGCTCTTTATGTTGGTTTGTTCATGTGGTGTGATTTCAGGGGGGGGGGGGTTGAATGAGAGAATGGTCCAATTTAGGGGGTTCACAGCAGCTGCACAAGAAAAGAAGTCCCAAACAGGCAATCAACATTATCTGGAACAGTGGACATGAACACATTTAAAAAAAAAAAAAAAAAAAAAAAAAAAAGCTTATCTGAAGCTGGAGCGGTGTGATGGTTCCTGACTTGCGACCCTTGAAGAAAATGAATTAGGGCTTGGAGGAGAAGCGCCATGACGATGTGTTGAACGGGATGAATGGATGGATGGATGGATAGATGGCGGGCATGCGATGGAAGAACTTTGGTTGTTTCACATGCACGCTTTGCTTACTTTGGTCTGGATCAATGGATGGATCTGACCCGACTTTTGTCTTCAGCGGACAGGGCGGGGTAACGTTGGCTCCACGGCGCCCTGGGAGGCTGCTGGAGAATGTGCTGAAGAACCCTGGAAGGGGGTCGCTGTGATGGAGCTACAGCAGGTACGGAGTGTGCAGCAGGCGCTGTCTTACGGGCGGGCAACGAGCCTAAATGCACAGTAGAGGGGGAGAGGGAAGGGAAGGAGAGCGGAGGCTTGCAGGTGTCGGGTCGCTCCTTGAGTTCCATGCCCTGAAAGCTTATATAATAATAAAATATCGACGCTAGTTGAGCTGGCCTGGTTCAAACTGCCCAAGTGCCCCCCTCGTAGATACATCACCGACTCATCCCTGCCAGTCTTCTTTTTTTATTCACACCATACTAACACACAAGCACCAAACATAATCACAAAACACAAAATGTTTTGTTCTGTTTTTACACACACTGCGTGGGCGTCATGGATTTCAAAGACAGCTGCCGCGACTTCCGGGATCGGCAATCTATTCCGAAAGGCTCAAACTCCTCACCGTTCCGTACGAGACGAGGAGAGAGAGTAATAGAAGATGGCATTATTAATACGCCGAAATGAGTCCCGGGAAGGGAAATAAGATTTGATGGATGGATTCGGGGAGGAAGGGAAGGGGGGGGGGGCACAACACGAATAATGGTCAACCCGGCAGCCTACCGAAAAGGAAAACAAAAAGGATTGCCCTTTATTTGAGGGATTGGCGGTCTATAATGATTGCGTGAGATTAAGTCGTTGCACAGAGACAAAGAGAGAGAGAGAAAGAGGATAATCTGACTGATGGGTTCCTTGGCAATCTGTTTCTTTGTTTTTGTTTTTCCGTCACTGACTGACCATCCATGGGGAGGGACATGGAGAATAGGACTTTTCGAGGCAAGCCTGCAAGGACACCTGCATGATATGGAGCCCCAGGAGCAACAAGCAGCAGCAACAAGCCGCCACAGGCATTGCATTGCAAAAGCAAGCAGCCATTGAGAATCGGTGTGGATATCTTCCCATTGACCTTTCCAGCCTATAGTAGGGCTGACCGGAGAATCGACATGGGAGATCGACATAATTAGGATCGTGGCGTTTGTTTTCCCTCTTCAAAAACGGTTGCCTTCAGGGTTCCCTCCTCTTTGCTTCTCTTCCTCCACCTCCACGTCCTTCTTCTCTTCCTACTACCGCTCTTCCCCTCCACCCCCTCCCTTGCCATTCTCCAGCCCCAAGTGACGAACGGCACATTGCGTCCCCTCCAAGGCCAAGGGTTTCCCTTGAAACGTTTCGGAAGTGCCGCTTTGGAGGCGCGCTCCCCCTGGTGGCGTGCGGGATGGGCATTACCCTCGTGACTCTCGATTTAGAAGTTTTGGGCTAGGAAACAAAAGAGAGAAAAAAGATTGCTGAAGGCGCTCTGCTTTGTGTGCGACCAAATCGGTATCAAAATTTCCTTTTATTATTCAACCTGGAGACGATTTTCGGTCCTGGCGTTGCTTGTGTGTGTGTCTGCTGGAAAACTGGCCAAAACATAGGGGAGGCCACGGAACGAAGCTGTAACGACAACACATAACACGGAGGGGGAGCTTGTTCGCCCGTTACCGTCACCGTTACCATCACCACCGCCGTCACCGTACTTGTGCCCATCAGGGTAGTTTTCCTGCACGCATGGCATGCCTGTGACGATCAATCGCCGAGGTTTTGTCTTTTTTTGTTTTTGTTTTTGTCTCTCCCTTCTGTTTTTCTAGAAGCTCAGCATATGTCATAGCCTTTCTGACTGGTCATCCTGTTATGCAGCCAGTGGTGGGGGTTTTATGCTCAGCTGCATTGGCGCTCTTCACCTTGTCCTGTCATCTTTACATACGGAGCACTACTACTTACTACTTACTTGTATACCCTCCCTGTCCCGCATATTCCCCCTACCTTGTTCTTTTTCGTTTCTATTACTTGTAGACCCTTCCATCCATCATCAGTCTGCAAGTATATCCACCCGGTGTGTCCGTCTGTGAGCAGGAGGGTGAGCAAGGCAAGGCAAGGCAAAAAAAAAAAGGGTCCTTTGTTATCGATTCTGTGATTCCTCGGCTCTTACTCTTCCTCTCATCCAACGAACTCGCCTTACTTCACGGCAATATTAGTTGAGAGATGCCCAACCGATATAGCAATTAAACTATATACATCGTCTTGTCTTCTGGTACTCGCTCGCACAACATGGTTAGCATACAACAGCCAAACCGATTCGATCGGCCACTATCTCGAAGCAGTCGTTCGACCTTTGACAAGGCTCTGCCACCGAGACCCAAGCCATCCGGCCTCGAGACCACGACAATACTCGTTGGCTCCAAGAAGCGCAGTTTCAAGGTAAACAGACAGCTTCTCTGCGAAATATCACCCTTCTTCCGCGAGCGCCTCGAGGATCCCTTTCACGCCAAGACGATTTCCTTATGGCTTCCTAGCGAGTCCGCCTCCATGTTTGCGCTTTTCGCTGAATGGGTTCACTCTCCGTCCAGTTTTCGAGATCATCTCAGTAACGCTGTTGATATGGCTCATGAGAAAAGCGAAGACGCCTTTGAAGATATCCGTTGGGCCATTATTCACCTTCATCTATTTGCCGCCGAACTCTCCCTTCTCCCACTACAGGATATTGCCATGGACGCTACCCAGGACCTTTACCTCAAGTATGACTGGGACGTATCCCCCAAGCTTGTTACCTATCTTTATACAGAGTGCGAAGCTTCGCCATCTATGCGCCTACGTCGCTGGGCAGTCGCCATGGTTGCATTCTCCCTGGCCACGGGCTGCGAACTCAGGGGCAGCACAGTCGATCTAGTTTCCACAAGCCCGGACCAGTTTCGGAGGCTCTTCAGGACGCTGCCAGAGTTTAGCGACGACTATTCACAGCACATGGAAAGCATGGGCGAATCAGGCCATGACGTGCGTGTCAAGAACCCGCAGCTGCGAATCTCGGCCAACGAGCTACACAACGGGCAGCGCATATTCGGCTTTCGGGAGTGCTCGTTTCATTCGCACCGTGCTGTCGTCGGTGAGAGCACATGCCCGAACTCTGCTGGCAGGACCTCAGGGAGGGCCATGAGCGATCCCGACCCGCCGCGGCCGAGGTGGTCGCTAAACAAGCGCTGGAATGGGTCGTTGTTCTCGCGCAATAGTGAGAACTTTGATAAGAGGGTGTCGAGCATTACTCAGTCCATTGCGAATACGTTTCGAGGGAGAGGACCTTGAATGATGAACCCGGCCTTTTGGTCGGTATTAACGCAGCCAGCCACATTCTATACTATACGGCTAGAACTAGCCCAACCACTTACCAAGACATAGTAAAGGGTCAAAAGGGTAGGGTATAACCCCTGATCCAGAACTTTACATACCATTCTATACAAAAGAACACGAACGGAGATCTGGCACATTCCGGCGTCAGCCCATCTCCCACGGGCACCACCGAGGCGAAACCCCCTCGGTCTTTCAATCTAAATCGGTCCGACGACGCGATGAAGAAAAGTCAAAACCCTGAACGCTTACCTTCGGAACAGAGGTCCGTCAACAACAAGAACAGTACGAAGCGTTTCCATGTCTTCCGATCACGGAAGAGTTTTTACAAAAACCAAAGAGGAGGCGCCGCCACACTATACAACACGCGCAACTTTGCTTCCTTTGCTCAATACCCTTGTCATTGCAGGACAATAACGTCACACATCGTGGGGTTTTCAAAACACGAAGGCTTGGAATCCAAACAAACAAACAAACAATAAGCCATCGAGATGTTCCCCCAGGCGTCCATCAATGGACGCCATTTAACGCGTCACGCCACATCACAGTACATAATGATCAACGAAAATCTACTTCCTTCCTTTTGATGTACATAATTTTTTTTTAATATCCTAGTTACATAGATACCCTCCTTTGTTTCAGACCGGACTTGACATCAGTGGCTTATCCACTAGTTCTACAACGTTCACATTCAAATAGGAAAAGCTTAAGATATTGCTAATCAACATATTGGGTCTCATATATCATAAATTTGTGAGCTAGAGTAATGTATTGTAGACACACAGAGAGTCTTTTGAGAGTCTTGGTCTTTGCATTTCTGTGCAAAAGAACAACGAAAGAGAACATCATATTCCCATTCAGTAATTCCTCGCTTGTCCTTCCATCTGAAGATGAAACCATGAAGCCAAGTAAAAAAATAAAAAAAAATTCAGTTTCTCACGTTGAGATCAACACATCCTGCGAGCATCATGCCGGCTTGCAGCAACATGGGGAAACCAGACACGCTGGAAAATATGGGGGAAAAACAAACAAACAAATGCGTCAAACATATCTGAGGCTTCCTGACCTCTGTATTCTTTCGTAAAATCATAAAAATCATTCATGGGTATCAATCATCCTAGCAGGACCCAGTACCCAATTTCACATAGCCACCCAAGAAAATAAAATGCTGCAGTGTAAAAAGAAATGAAGGACAAAGGTATAGCTGAGTCTCGAGTAGATCAGAACCCCTCTTATATGGGGGATGTATATCGCACTCTCCTCGTATAAATAAAGAAAAAAAGCTCAGTGATGAAAAGCGAATATGCAAAAATAGTCGCATAGTCCAGCTCCAGATTCGCTGCCATCTAGGTATCGCAATGCAGGATAAACGATAACGGCGGATGCTAATGCTGATGATGATGGTGTATACTTTGAATATGGATAGATAATGTCCATAATATCGTCAGATTCGTAACGCAAATATGCATCGGGTTAAGTAATAATAAAAAAAGAACAAAAGAAATATGGTCATCAAAAGGGCGACTGAGATCGCCGACGCGGCGTATCCCGACGACGAAAGTCCTTCAGTCGCTCATCTATATAAGCAAGACGGCTTCGAAAAGAAGAAAGTTTTGTTGGCGTTGTGTTGACATCCGTAGGTTGTTGGACCGTGGCAAACGGTCGACGGATGATGCCAAAGTCAATCGCCGAGACGCCAGATGACCTGTTAGGAAACGAGAAGCTCGACTTGACAGCAGCAAAGGGCGAGCCCAGTCTCCGGGGGATCCCTACGGGTGGTGGCGCTAGGGCCTCGTGTGTAATGATGTTCGTCCCTTCGTTGTCGCCAGAGGTGGGAGTATGCGGTGCCTCGAAAAGCTCATGTACGTTGGTCCGAGGAACAAACAGAGTATCTCTCTGGCTAGAAGACGTAGAGCTGAACTCGGGAAACGGGGTGTCATGGCTAGGACCATCTTCGTTTGTAGAAGGGGCAGTCCAAAAGTCCGAACTAAGACTGGGTCGCTTAGACCTTCGGGGTTCCAAAGCTGGCTGTCTAATTCTTCGCTTCTGGTTGCTGCTTCGGCTGCCGTTAAACTTGGCCGGAGAGCCAAGATTTCGTCGGGTTCCCACAGTGTGACTCCTCTTTCGCGGCCCTGCGCCCGCACCAAAGCTATCTACTATTGATTTGGATGAGCTAGGACCATAACTTCTAGCCGCCATGAAGGGTGAGCCCAAGCGGGCAATGCCAGATTCGGAAACAATCGTGCTAATGGCAGAAATTGCTGGTCCGGCTAGCGCTGGCGCATCTGCTTCGGTGGTTGGTTCGGGTTTCGATGCTGTGAGCTGGGCCAAAGGTCCCTGCGGCTGCATAGATTCGCATGTGCTAACTGCCAAAGACAGAGCCATATCAGAACCAGAAAAGACGGATGGGTTTACTACTGGTGTTGAACGGCGATTCCAGAAGCGACTCGCTGTTCTGCCAAATGGCGTAGAGCTGTGGGCAAGGTAAGGCTGGTTTCGCGCCGCGGTTCCAGCGCTGATCTTGCAGAGTTCTCGTAGGTGAGCGCGGGTGGCTGCGCAGCTGTGCGGCCACTGCATGAAAGACGCTGAGGCGTCGACTGTTGGTGTCGCGCTGCCACTCTTGTTGTCAATCTTGGTTTGGGATCTTGATCCTTTCCAACTTCGCTTTGCTTCCCTCGCGACGCGCATGCAAACCCCTTGTGGCGGAATGCCAGCCTTGCTAACTCTGAAAGGAGTAACATGGGGATCTTGTAGATAGGTCATATATGTAGACCAGAGATGATGGCTCATGGGTTTAGTCCACTGCGCCTTTCGCGATCTCCTCTTGGATGAGGTAGTTGCCATGGGATTTGTCTTGACAGTCTTGTTCGCGTCTTCTGTGCATAGCATGCCGCCAAAGTCCTCGGTATCTGGGCAGAACTGGCTACAGTCGTCCGAGTTGACAGAGTATCTGCTGAAAAGAGACGCGCTGGTCTGGGTTGATTGAGCAGTCGACGGCCGACTAGAGTCGCATTCCGGACTCGACTCAAGACTGCTGTATGATTGGTCAATGGACCAGTCAGGGAATCGCTTGGGCGACAGTGAGGGGACCACGCGAGGTGCTGGGGTCTTTGGGGGAGAGGTAGCTCTGCCACGGAACTCGTCGTGAGGCAGATCTAGGAAGTCTGATCCAACTGGATTGAATTGAGCAAAGATGGGTTCAGGTGTAGCCAACATATCTTGGTCAACTAAACGGGGCTCCTCAATGCTAGGAATTGGTACGTCGGCAGCTGCCACGGATGCTAGAAATTGCTGTGTCGGAGGATCTCGCTGAGAGGCATTCCGTCTCCTAAGACGAAATCGCGGTCGCGGTGGTGATGGGGGTTGAGCCTCTACTTCAGCGAAGGGCTCTGGGGTTTTAGGGCCCAGGAACTTGCGGTTCCCTCGCGCCCGAGGCGCCATGAGCGACTTCAGGGGTGGCATTGCTGGATATTGTATGGTATGCGGATGCGCTGAGATCTTGGACAACGGGTGGCGCAGTATTGCGCCTGTAGAATGTAGTTGAGCGAATGCGCAGTGAAGTCCAAGTTTCCGCCACAACCAGCCAGGCGAAAGTGTTCAAGATGCGACAGCGATGTCTCGAGTCGAGGAATGGACTGTCTTGCTTTATTTTCCGCGCGCTGGGTTTGTTTGGAACGCGCCGACAAAACTTGTCGATTGCGGTCGTGTCTGGAACGCTCTGTCTGAGGCGACCAGGAAGTGCGCAGCGCTTGTGGTTTCGATGCGCCCGGGCGAGCAATGCGTCCAAGTAAGATGTATTATTTATTTATGCGCGAAAAAAATCAAAAGAAAAGGAAATAATTCGACGAGTCGTCGCGGTTGAGAAGAAGAGGATGTGTGCGCGAGTTTGGGTCGGGATTTTGGGTCTGTGTCTTATTCTATTTCTTCCCAGGTGCGATGCGGTGAAGGACGAAGGGGAGGGGAGGGAATACTGTAGGAGAACTGTGTAGATAGGCTAGTCGTTAAGGTAGTAGAGAGGTGGTAGTAGTGGTAGTAGTAATAGCAAGGAAATCAGTTTGGCGTCGTTGCTGTCGAAGTCTCGGAATTGAAATGCGGCGCTGGCGTTGGCGAGGGATGTCGACGTCGAGGCTCGAGCAAGGAAAATGGCGACTCGACCTTTGCGATAGTGATTGACTGACTGATGCACGCACAAGCAGCAGTTCGCAATCGAAGACACAGCTTCTCCCCACGGGCGCGGGATCGCTTCGCACAGATGGGACTGGGACAGGCCGAAAAGAAGGACAGGAATGGAGAATGAATGGGGGAGAGAGAGGGAGACCAAGGGTACTGCTGGGTTTGTATGTAGGACAGTGGAGAGCCAAGAAGAAGGACCAGCACACACACAGCGGAGGTGGGACTTGCTGGAACCAGCAGCGGGTGGCGCGGACCTAACCCTGGCGCTCAACCGCTGTAGCTACTGGCCAGTTTTTTGCTTTTAGTGGCCTGGGGCTGCTGAAGCCCAGTGTGTCCACTCACTGGCTGGGGCCTGAACCAGGTTTACCAGGTTTAGTGGGAGCGAGGTAGACTATGTACTTGTACAGAGAGGCGAGACTTGTTACACACTGTACGCCGTACTCGAAGACGCAAAGAAGCTCCAGCCATGCATTCATCTGGTGCAACGCTGGACTGTGTATTTTTTTCTTCTTACCACCCCCGCTCGACTGGAAGGGTAGGTAGAAAAAAGAAAAGAGAAAAGTGAGTAGGACCTGAGACCGAGACTCTCGGGTAGGTGAAATCCCGCAAAAGTGCCGGCAGGAAGCGTTGTTGGAATGAGTTCAATTGTTTTTCTTTTCTCCCCCTCTCTCTTTCACGTCTTTCAGGGTAGACGCGTTGTTTTTGAAAATGGCCGTCAAAACAAGATACATAAATCCGGAGCCATCATCAATCTAGTCGGGCCAAATATACAGTGGTTCGCGGCCTCTGTAAGAAGTAACTAGATAGAAGCGCTATTCTTAATCGTGCTTATTATATTAGAGCCCGTCCCTTTGCATTTGGCAGCGCACTGGAAGTTGCAGAAGTGCCCGTGTCTGTTTGTGGCGTAAAAAATAATGACGGGAAAGCCCCGCGAGAAAAGAAAAGAAGGGCTCGATTGAAGTGTTCCGTCCTGGGGTCACAGTGTTTCTCATTCGTTGTGATGTGTATCCATCAGGGGTGGGAGGCATGTCACAATCGAGGTGGCTACCAAGGCATCTCAGTCAGTCCCCCGTTGTCGCCACCTCCGGTCGGCTGTCCGTCTCGTACTGTGTGAATCTGGGCTCTGGTTGGCAAAGCGGAATGAATGAATGCCTGGACAGATCAGACAGTGCGGCGACGGCGCGTGCGTAGTGGAGTTCGTCGTCGTCGAGGGTGTGGCATGGGTTGACCCACGTCGTCGTCTTCTTCCCGTGCAGCTTTGGACGGTCCTGTTGGTCGAACCCACTGCTTTAGTTGTTTCCACTTTCCATGTTGGTGCTTGCACGACTAACCAGAACGAAGTTGTGCACGTCGCACACCTCGAAGATGGGATAATTCAATGCAATTCGAGGGATCGGAAGGCTCTTCCGGCGTTGAAAGGCGGAGGCTGGGCCCTGTTCTGGACGAGATGGATATTTGCAAGGATTTCGCTGCGGGTTGGGTGTGGCTTGTGTGATGAGGAGGATTGAGAGAAGTCAACGAGCGAGGAGAGAAACACTGTGAGCACTGTGTGGAAGATGTATGTGCAAGTACTCGACGATGTGTCTGGATAAAATGCAGGGTTGATAATTGGTAACGGTTCGCATGTCCAGGTCAAACGGGCGGAAGGGGGAGCGTGCGGATGGAGAATTATTCGTGGGTATCCCCCGCCATCGAAGAAGAAAAATAACAAAAAATAAATACAAATACGAAAATAAACAATAAACAAAACAAAACAAAACAAACATTCTATATAAACAAAAAACGTCAGCGCCGGATCTACCGACGGCGCATCTCAATTTTTGAGACCAATTTATTCCTATTCAATTGCACTATTCTAGAGAAAATAGAAACTCAATGATGTGATCGATTGCCCTTTTTACTAGCCAGCGCATGAGAGAGAGATAAGTTCTGGTCGACAACTGAGTGACTTTTTGTCGCGTCAGAGTGGTCTCGCGAGATTTACGCGTCGTGACGCGTCTTGTGGGCACATGGACAATGCATGTACAGGTACGTACTGGGTATGTACTAAGAAAATCGTTGTCGCAATCCTACCGGACTAAAAGTGGACCCTCCCGCTCGGCTAGGTCCCTCTTTAGTTAAGCGAGGAATTGCCCACTAAAAGCTCAAAAGCTGAAGGGGGCAAAATCCCATTCAGACAGAGCGAGAGAGACATTGTCTCGACGGGCTGACTTTTGCTATTCTCTACAGCTATTCCTTCCGTATTGTTTGAGAAAACAGCCCCTTATCATTCTCTTGAAGTCAAGTCAATTGCCATTGGCGTTTTGGAGAAACATTCCTTGGAGGAAAAAGTTCTTCGCATTACATATCGGTGGAGCTATAGTTGAATTTTTCATCCAGTCTGTGTGTGAATACACAAGTAGAGCAATGACCACTGTGCATCTTGTGCATGTGAGGGAGGTTGAAGGTCCATAAGGGGCACTCTGTGGTCTCCTTTACCACCACACTACGTAACGTTAGCATTTACCCACCTATCCCTTCCCCCTTCTCTATCTGGTGCCATAATAACTCCTCCGTTTTGCTCCAATGAAAATGTTGCGGACATTTGGCGGACGTGATTCTCCTAAAACATAGATGGCAGTGTTGAGAGTCTAAGAAGGGGGAGGGGGAGCTGAGAAGCTTTGGCTGTACAAACCAACTTGACGATAATTAACTGTATGCTGTATGGGTGGACGTTTTATGAATGATGCAGGAGTTTGGAGTCAAGCCACTGGGAGCTCAGTGCATATATTAACAACCGTTTGTGCCTGACCGAAAGCAGGGTTAATCCCCGAATGAAGCCAGCCGTGAACGGTGATGGAACACCAGTTACCCCACTGTTGCTCAAGAAGCTATCGTTGACCTCACAAAGCAGACAGCCACCTACTACAACAACGAGTTCACTTTGGAACGGGCTCTAGGAGGGGGAGAAGGGAGGGAGGGGGACTTACCTCACCTACCAAGAAGAGATAATCAACTGGACAGAATCCACAGCAATATAGTGAGTGAGTGCTACGTCCGCACGAGTAATGCCTTACGCACCACACCGGGTCCCATTGCCTTTTGCTGCCGCTGAGGGGCCGAATAATACACCCATAATAAGCGCATGTCTTTGCTCCAGTGGCTCCGCTGCATCATGCATTTTCTCCAACAAAGGCGCCACCCCGAGATGCACCTCTGAGCCATTGACGAGGGCGCAGAGACACGTGGGGGGTCATCCCCGGATAATTATCAAGGGTCTGGATCGAGAGGCCCCGTTGACCGTTGAGAATGCGACTTGATCGATTGTCACCCTTATAAACTAGAGACAAGATGACGTTTCGATTTCCATGTCTAATAACTTGACAAGTTCCAACGGCGGTTGCAACATGTCATTAGATGGATGGAACTGGAGCTTTCTTTGAGTAATTTCTTTTTCTTTCTTTCTTTCTTTCTTTCTTTTTAGGATTTTGTCACTGGGATCCATTCATGCAGAGATAAGGTGGTTAATATGCAGAGGAAAGGGTTGGCAATAAGCTTTTGTGGGTACCGTGCCTTTTTTCTTTTTCTCTCTTCCCCTTGGAAGTTGGCGAGGTCAGAGAGTCCTGTACGCAGATGCAATCGACGCATATATATATATGTATATATATATAGTGTTTTCTCTCAGCAATGCAACTCTCGATGCTCAAATGAATACGAGCAGTCACTTTCCCAATATCCATGGGACCCCCGCCTACAATGCAGTCACATTACCCTACCTTCTACTATTGGGGTTGTCACGAGTCGAAAAGTCCCCAATCTCACATGATGCCATCAACCCTCAGCTTAGCATACGATGTTCCGTTTTGGTGTGTGTTGACGTAGTGGCGAGTGACTGGCTCATCGACCACTTGATCCACGCATTGGGATCCTCACGAATGGGGGGCCCTCTGCCAATCAGTCTGCCCTGACTAGTTTCAGCCCATGTCGGCTGATGATGACAACGCAGATTCCGCTCCACAATTGCCCGTCCCATGCGGCAGGCAAATGGCTGGAGGCCGGCGAAAAAACAAAGTCCCAGATAGATATTGGTAACACCGAAGCACGAAGAATCTGCAGTGTAGGATGTAGGATGTAGGGCCTCAGGGCACGACAGGACAGCGCTGTTCCACGTATCATCATCTGTGTGCGAGCTCGACGGCACCGTCCATTGGTCGAGACGTCTGTGAGCCACGGATAATTCGACGTGAGGTCATATGAAGTGCATATCGGCCAAACTTTTCTGTCGTGGGTGTGGGTTTTCGCTTTGGGCATGAATGTCGTCGGGCAATCCCCCAATTTCCCGCCTGCTTTGGAAGAAACATGGACAGTTTTTTCTTCTTCTTGTTTTCTCTTTTTGGCTCGTGAGTAAAAGGCGAGACAATCTTGAAAGTGGGAGAGAATGAAGAAGAGGAGGAGGAGGAGAAGACAAATGGGTGAGTCTGAGTGAGTGAGAGGGAAAAAAAAACTGACGCCAAGTGGTCCCACGTTTATTATAGGGTTCCTTCCGAATCTGTAACGGAGGTTCGGATCCGTCCATGATCCACAGAAGGACCCCACAGTTTGTCATTTTGCCGAGTTACATCCTGAAACTTGATTCCGTTCACCAACAAGCTCACAGTTTCAGACGCGATAAAAACCAAAAGTCTTACTGATTCATTCATTCAATCGACAGTGTTTAGATACGTCGGAGTAACGTTTTTGTTAACCACCGAAAGCAAAGTACCGAGAACGCCTCCCACACATTTTTTATTTTTATTTTTATTTTTATTTTTTATTGTTTTTTTTTATTGTTTTTACCTTCCTTACCTCTCCGTTTTTGACGCCTCTCCATCATGGCGGCCGTTGATACCATCACCCTGGACAATCTCTCGGAGAAGCTTCCGTTGTGGACTCCCGATGACGAAAACCATCTCTATGCTGTTGTTGACATGGGAAGGTTCGTTTCATTGTCCTTTATCCTTCATTTCTCCCATTAACATGGTTCAGTAACGCTATCCGTTACTCCATCACTTCCCTGGAACCGCCTTGCACCCGTCTCATGACCCCAATCTACTCTACTCGAGTTCCCATCTCTCTCTTTGATGCCCTAACCCCGTCGTCTTCCGGTTCTGTGTTCCCCCAAGAAACCATAGATTCGGTCGCTGCCGCCGTCTCTCGTTTCCATCATCTTGCCCTCCTTCATGGCGTCCCCCGAAGCAGATCATGGTCCTCGCCACAGAGGCCATGCGTCGTGCTGCCAATGCGCCCGACATTCTTGACGCTATCGGTAAGGCTACCGGTGGATTGCGTGTCCACATTCTCGACCCTCCCGTTGAGACGCTCCTCGGTGCAGTGATGGGATCAAAGAGCGGTCTGGGAAACATTCCAGGCGGTGCACTTTTTCTGGACCTTGGGGGCGGCAGTGTGCAAATGACTTGGGTGGACACCAGCAACGACGACTACCCAATGGCTGCTGCAAGAGCTGGCGAAAGTTTGCCATATGGAGCCGCCAAGCTCATCCGCATTCTTGAAGAGCACCCCGAGGAAACTCGTGCGATGGAACTCACCAAGCTGAGGGATGGTTTCAAGAAGCTCTACGCTGATCTCTGCTCAAAGTTTCCTGCTCTTCAAGCCATCAAGACAGCATACGAGAACGGCGAGGACTCTCATGTCGACGTCTACATGTGCGGCGGTGGGTTCCGTGGGTACGGTAGCATGCTCATGCACAACGAACCCATAAACCCCTACCCCATTCCGACATCCAAAGCCTATTCTGTCCCTGGTCATCAGTTCAAGGAGACTGCAAAGATGCTCAAGGTCCATCAAGACTACAAGGGCAAGATTTACGATTTATCCAAGCGGCGCCGACAGCAGTTTCCCGCCATCATCACCGTCGTGGATGCCTTCCTCGAGGCTGTCCCAAACATTGGCTGGGTCACATTTTGTGGTGGTTCCAACAGGCAGGGAGCTCTGATGATGAAACTGCCCCGAGAGATCCGAGAGAGCAATCCCCTTGACGTCTTGGCTGACGTCAAGGAGCATGAGAAACCTTTCTTCGATGCCATCTTGCAAAAGCTATCTACATCCCTGCCAGTGGAGGAGGACCTCACCCACATGCCCACCATATTCAACACCGGTCTGGGCCTGCTTTTTGTCCGAGAAGCTTGGAATCGCCATGGCCACGATGGCGATTCGAACGCTGCATTTGCTTTGCACCATGCCATTTCTCGAGACACCGACTCGCCCGGCTTGACGCACCTTGCTCGTGCAGTTCTTGGCATAGGCATCGCCGCTAGGTGGGGAGGAAGCCTAGGCCCTGTGGATTCCCAGCTGTACAGAGGCCTAAGAGGTATAGTTGAGACTCGTGACCACAATGCCCCATTCTGGATACAGTATATCGGTGGCGTAGCCAGCATTTTAGCCACCATCTTTCCCATTATGCCCGACCAAGCACATCAAATCGCTGAAGATGTTAGGTACGTTTCCCACATTCCATCACCGTCACCACAGAGTCTAACAACAGCGCAGCTTCCATTCACACTTTGAGCACCGAGAGCATAAACGTGATAAGATCATTTTGAACGTTAGCTTGGCCCCTGAGAGGGCCAAGGGTATCAACCTAGAAGATCTCGCCGACAAAATAAATGCAATCGCTAAGAATGATGACGAAAAACCCTCCATCAAAATATCTGTCAAAATAGATATCCAAACACCTCGATCCAAGCATCGTGTTTAAGCTTTTTTTGAGGTAAGAAATGACAAAAGAAATTGCGTTTTTCATAACAGTCATTATCACATTCACATCATCTCAGCCAGTCATCAATCGTCCCCGATAACACTCTCCACTCTTGCAGTTATTCAGCATCATCTTCACAGTCATCCTCAGCTGGTTGCTTGGATTTTGTGGATGCTTTTGGTATCCGCCTTCGAGCACTCATCTTCTTCAATTCGTGGTTGACCACGAAAACACAGAGAAGCTCGTCAATATCATTCTTGGAGGATTGCAGGCTGACATCTATTGGCAGTTAGTAAGCCGCATTCCGACGATCAGATCAATCGATTTCGATTTAGAACATACAAAGGTCTTTGCGAGCATCGAGAAGTTGCTGAGCATGCATGTGGATTGCGTTGCTCTGGCATGCTCTGGCCGGATATGACGGGGCCTTGAGCCAATCCATCGACATTTCCAAGCTCTTCTTCGTCCGGAACTGATAGTGGTAAAACACCGTCAGGAGAGGGAAGAAAGAATCCGCGATCCACTTATATATATATGTCTGAGAGGCAACTGAACGAAGTCGTTAGCAAAGTTGTCTCTGATGTTCTGGTGATTGAACTCACTAGTCTGAGCTGGCTCGCTGTTCTTACGAGCGATGTGAACAAGGTGTGTCTTGAAGGCGCCCATGAGCTCGCGATACATCAAGATGAGCTGCCACATGCTCGCCCAAATGGCCATCCTTTCATGAGGCTTTGGGGGCCCCTGCTGCGTCAGGCAGTCGTCAAGCTCCTTGAGGATATCATGCTCCAGTGAGTACAAGCCTTTTCTGGCGATATTCCTCAGCTGGGCTTGGACGGACAGGGGAAGGCTGGTGAGTTTGTTGCTGGGATCCAAACACCAAAAGGATGGTGCCTTCCAAATTCGAAAGAAGCAGTTCATCTTATGAACCTTGCTTACAAGACTATGCTGTGGCATAGTTAGCCAAGTTGAAGAAAGCGTCGGGGGGTTTGGGTGATTCATACCTTTGGAAGACCCCATCCTTCTTCTGAGTATGCAAGCAGAAAGCTCTGGACTGCATGCTGAAAGTCTGGTGTGTTCTCTCTTCGGATCTGATTCTCGACCCATGTCTGCAGCACTTGGTGGCTTGGAACATTGTCTCGGGGAAAGTCAGCCTTGTTTAAGCTCCCCTCGCCAGTGGCCCCTTGCGTTCGGTATCCCTGAACCGTGGCGCGCAGAGGGGGTGAGGCAGTGTCTTTGGCAAAGAAGACTGAGATATCCTTGGGGTTCCCGGTATAGAACCTGGGCCCGGAGCAAAGTTGCTCCTCTTCTTTAGCCTGAGTTGACCAGACATCTGCAGCCAGTGTATCAGTACTCGAACTCGGGCATACCGTTACCCGGCATGGGCGACAGGGACTCGTTCACATACCAGGTACCTTGCCCATCACAGGCCAAGCCATAGCCGGGGTCGACCGGGTACAAGCCAAGTGGGAGTGATCTGGGAACGCTTTCCTACACGTGGGGCAGATTCCACTCTCATGGCACTAGGACAGAAGCTTGTTAGCCTTGGCATCCATGGGGGTGGAAGAAAGTTCAATCAATGTCTTACTCGGGTCTTGGAAACACGGCATGGGAGACAGGCCCCACTTTTGCGGACATCAGCCGTCTGGTTAGGATCGACTAGCTGCCTCTGTCTCTTCTCAAGATCGTTGCCAGACCGTCGACGCTTCAAACCAGTGGAGGGAGCGAGCGTCTTATTGGTCTGATCGTCATGAACCTGGAGATGGTAGGGGTACCCTTGCCCGACCGACTTGGAAGGGTCTGTCTGGGGATAGGTCCACTCATCATCATGGGCCCGAACCTCCCCAAGGGAAGCGTCAGGGTAGTGGTGGTGAAGATCATCGACGTGGATGGGGAGAGGGGAGCCCGATTGATCAGAAGGAGAGGTGCTGTCACCCTGGATAAGGTCTGGAGGGCTCTGGCCAGAATAGTCTGAGGTGGTTACGGCTTCATCTTCAGAGTGGAAGGGAGTCGTCATTCTGAACAGATCTGCGCCAGTTCTATCAAGAGAAAGAGCATCTATAAAGGAAGGGATCTCATTGATGATGTCAGTGAGAGGCGAGGTTGGCTTAAAGGGTTCGCCAAAGCGAGTCAAGTCAACTAGCCAAGAGAAGACCTCTTCCTCCTCTGGCGATAATGAAGAAGAAGGACGAGGGTTTTCTTGATCCATCTGGGAAGGGCTCCGGGTCATAGTCATGTTGATATCCGTGTAAGTCACGGGATGCAGTGGGACCTTGGCTGGTTACCAGGGCGAATTGAAGCAGGTGGCTTTGTCAGATGGCGATAAGGTGAAGATGCCCAATGTTCCAGGTCTTTTGTGTAAGATTCGTCGGATTCAGGGACTCTGCCTGACACAAGAGAATTATAATTTGGCATCCAAGGGAGCTCTGGGTTCGTCTTGTCACTTACACCATCGTCAGTTGTGCATTCTCGGTGAAAGTCGGGGTCCTGATTGGTCCATCCTGCTGTGGAGCCCCGATCTACCGACCAATGACAACCTCGACTTTCACCGATTTTGACATTTCAGTAGGACCATGCCATTTAGTGCGATAGTCAGGTGACCCCCCGCGAGTCCTCCGAGACGTCCTCGACGGGATGATGGCGGGAAGCCATTGAGAAAATAATACTATTTAAGCTGATTTTTCGCGAGTATCTGCTCACTTGATGTTCAATACCCTCTACTGAGAGGTTCTGACGCTTCTCCAGATGTTGTGGTTGAGTTGGGTGAAGGGGCTTGGTGGCGAGATGGATGTCAACCTCGCCCGGATCCAACGACGGGAGCAAGATATATGCTCGAGAAAAGCTTCTAAAATGCGTTCCGGATACCCCCTGATGGCTTTTTCTCGCCCATATTTCGAATTGACCTCTGGGGACCTTGCATTGGCAAATTAGTGTTTTTTTTTTGTTTCCTAGCCGACTGTAACTGACAACACCCAATGCTGGTTGTCAAAAAGAATTAATGCGTATAAGTTTCAAGTGGCTACTGACCTCTCGGGACGTGAGCGTCTGCAGGAAGGGGTTCCACGCGCAACGACTCTTTTGGAGAGACCAGTAGAAGAATGTCCATGAAGTTCAAACCCCATCAAGCCTCGGGGGAGAAGGGGGACCTCGTTCTGTTTAAAAGGGCATTCATTGCTGGGCGGCTTGGACTAAAAGCCAAAACACTAATTAATGGTGAAAAGTTGTGCTATTGTCTATATTGTCTAGTTTGCCCTTAGGTAGGCCGCTATACTGCTTTTGCGAACGTAACAATAGACACTATGTCCAGAGGTAATCACCGACTTCATCCAGACGACCGGGACCAGCCATGCATCGATCTGCCAGAACTTCCTCCGAGATGGGGGGATTTGGTAGGCAATAGGGTAGGCACTTTTTCATGGCCATTCGGAGCGTGTACTACGTGATACCATGCAACACAGAACAGAAGCCATTGACGTGTCCCTTTTTATTGTTTTGTTTTCGCTGTTGAAGATGTAGAAAAGAAAAAGAAAAAGAAGAATAATAATAATGCTTATCATATAAGTAGCCATGACTCTACAGCCCTATTCGCATAATTACAATAAGATTGGCACCTCCCAACCATAATGACAACGTTGGAGACGGTTCATCTGCTAGTACCCCACCACCGAGTTTAGTTTCGATTTCCGGCTACACCGGGCGCGCTCGCTACACAAAAACAATAAAAAAAACACTGAATCGTTTTGCGAAATTCATATGAATATGGCACGATGTCTGAATGGTGATGAAGAAACATAAAAAGTCAGGTAAACTTGATATAGGAGCCTCTCTTGCAAACAACTCTTTGGTGCCAGAGAGATCAGATAAGATCCGGAGGGGGAGACCCATCGCGCCGGAGTGCAGGTTTCTGCCGGAATAGGCAAGTTTTTTGTTTTGGGGAAAAGGAGTGGGTCAACGTGTTTCCGTTCTCCCGGGACGAAACAAGAACAGAACAGCCCGCTCCCCCAGTTTCGGCTCTCTGTGTTTGGGAGTAAGTAGCTAGCGGACAGTGTTGAAACGAAGCTACGATGTGATACTTATTATGGGGTTTATTTTATTTACATGATAAAAAAAGGATGAAACATCTGCCAAGCAATTTTGTGTTTGTTCGGTTTGGGTGGAAAGACAGATGGGTTGTCATGGTTACTCTTGGATATCAAACGGTGGACATGATTCAGATGAAACTCGTGATGAAAGTTCTAGAGCATATTGCTTTGTAACCGACCGGGAAAAGAAAAGAAATGAAAGAAAAAGCAAATAAATATGAAATCAAGAAGATCTAGATGCAAAACAATGCCGGAAGCGAGATTCGGAACAATGCATCTGTCCCGTTGTTGGGTTTTCTCTCGGAAACTGGGGAAACAGAGAGAGAGAGAGAGAGAGAGAAAACTCGAGTATTTTGGGAACAAGACAGAACAGAAGAACTGCATAAATGATATTATTAAAAATAGAAACATGGATTTTTTGCAATCCGGAAAAAGGAGGTGTTGCGGCTCGTCGTCAGCAACAAGCGCTACCCTACCTCCTCTACTAAACTGCCCTTATTAAGCAGTTCCGAAGGCGAAAAATAAGAATCCATTCGATCAACGTTGGCGCAGCCCTTTTACTCAGCCTCATCGTTCCTACGCGGTGACCACCATCCATCCATCCATCCATCTTGCCATTCCTCCGTCCACTCACACACCAACCACTTTCCTCTTGTGCTGTCACCGACTGAGTGAGGCAAAAAAAAGCATTGACGGTAGCACACACAACTTTTTTTTTTTTTTTTTTTTTTTTGGTAGTGCAGCTTCCTTTTTGTAACATTTCAAGATGTGACATTCCCAATTTGCTTATGGATGATCATTCCTTCTTTCTTTCTATCTTTCCTTCTTTCTTGTTTTTTCTTGTTTTCCTGTTTTCTTGTTTTTCGTTGGCTACGGTGAAAAAAGGTTGCCACTTACACTGTGCAGGTATACGAGGACGTACGAATCAAGTGACGAATGCACAAGACATAGGGGAATAGTTGAGACATGAAATACGAAAAAAAAGTTGGGTCAGAAGAAGAATAACTTTTGTCCTTGTGCTACGACTATGTGATTATGGAGGAAAAGAAGAAGAAAAAACTGCCGAGGACCCGGGAGCCGAGTATGTTTCTTATGCAAGACTTGGCGTCGTCGTCATGCTTCCTAGCAATACTACGACGGAGTATCTGGGCATATCTATTATTATGTATGTGGTTTTTTATGAGCTTGACTTGATGAAAACATGGACGAGATATTGTGCGGGGCGGCGATCCACAGTACTACAAGCATGTTGAGAGAGTCCATTATTATACGGAGTACGGTAATTCTCCTCGGGTTCTAAACTGCTCCGGTCTCATAAACGTCATCGTATTCTGGAATTAAGAGCAGCGGATAGTGTCTAGTGATACGGAGTACAAGATCCTTTTTGTCTTGTTTTTTTTTTTTTGCTGTTGGTGCTTTTCTGGTCATGAAGATCGACAGGTTATCCATGGATGGACATCGCTTCTGTCACCTGCCACGGTAGGTACCTAGTTTTTTAGAGTGCTGCAGGCTCTCTTTCTCTCCTATGCAAGTTGGTTTTGCTCACGCTGCTTCCTTTGTCCCCTTTTAGGCACGTCGACCCTGAAGTCATGCATTAAAAAAGAAAAGAGAAAAAAAAAAAAGCTGCAGCCCATTTTTGAGAGACCTTTATTTTTTTTTTGAAGGGCTTCTAGACTTGCAAAAGCCACTCCAATGTGTAAGTAGTACCTAGCCCATGCATGAAGCCTTGTGGTTCCTGCTTTTCTTTGCACGTGGATACTCCCTGTTCCAACACGCCAGACGGGTTTTTGATGCAGCCCGATGCAGGGTCAGAAGGTTCCATTGAGATACATACAAAATTGAGTGTGTGTACAGGTACATACCTACGGAGCACTATAATACGAAGAGGTACGTACGTACATACAAGCAGGTGGAGGACTCTTGTTGAAGTGGCTCAGGTACAAGCTTGTATCGTAACTGCCACGATGCTACGCTGAACGTTGGGAAGTCACTATAAAAAAAACGTCATTCTACTAAAAGTACGGAAGGCACATGTTAGCTTCCACACGGTCATCTTCAAGTTGAGAAACTAGGAAAGAGACAAACAGAATTTTCTATGAGCTCAAAACGGATTTTTCAATTTTCTCCCCCTTCCTCATTACCATGGATGGCATTTTTAACTCATACACAAACCCACCTTGGCACCAATGTTGCCAATGCAACCCCCTGGAATGGCGCTGGATGAACCGGACCGGATGGATCCATCTTTTGATCATGGATCCATGTCTCGACCTGTGTCCCACCCACCAGGCGGCGGACCCTGGACTTTGAAAATAGCGCCAGGCGTTGCACAGTGAATGCATGGATGCATTACCTGGACTGGGGTCTTCGCAACAATCAAGGGGACCGACTGCAGGTCATCAAAACAGGTCAGGTCCAAGTCGGGTCAGGGTCACGGTCAGGTTTGTCGGGACAGAGAGCTGCGCGGTGTCTATTTCTTCTCTCCTCCTTCTTGAGAGATGCACCCTTAGACCTCAGCCGCATATCAGCTCTCTCCCTCCCTCAGCAACTGGGAAAGAAAAAAACAATAAAATCCGAAGCCCTTAATTACTTATTTCACGACGTTAGCTCCTCCATTTCGCCCTTACGCCGTCTCCCTGCGGCCGTTTTTTAAGCAAACAAGACGAATAAGCAAACGGCCATAGCCACGTGTCGAGCCTCTCGAGTTTATACATAGAAATCCAAACCATACCATACCATCCTCAGAAAAGGGAGCCCAACCCAACAGGAAACGATGAGACAGCTGTCCCACTGAATCCCTTGTCAACCCAAACGCCTAAGCCCCCTTCGCCATCAAAAAACGTCATCGCGTCCCCACCAAAGGCCCCCAAATTCCACTTCCCTAAGAAATCGGATCCAGGATTCCAGAGACGACGGAGTAATACCTTACCTCTCTGCCATACAGTACAAACGTCCATTCGTGTTTTTTTCCTTTGCAAAGAAAGCCGTGCTATGTACCTTGCCTTATCTTCTCACACACCCTAGTCCCTGCTGCTCTTGCTACGCCGCCAATCCCGAGCATTGCGCCAACGAAACTTCTCCATCTTCCGCTGCCGTATCCCGGCGTTTTTGTTTGTTTGTAGGTCGCAAGGGGAACCCCCAAGTGTGTAACAGATTCTGTTTGCTGCTTGCCTGTCTGACACGAATTCAATACTAGGGCTGTCTACTCCCTTTCTCGATCCTCCCGTTTTGACCCTCGCCCTTTTGTTTTAAATCAAACAAAAAGCTCAATCCTGCCACTGCATGTAACGGTTTACTGAAGTGGACGGACTGGTCATATCACCCAATATGACGTCGAGTAAGTCCTTTCGAGCTACCATACTTCCTTCTTCTCTTTCTCTCCCCTCCATACGATTCGATTCCAAATCAAAGACCGGCTCGATTAGCACACTACGAAAATCACTACGTTCGAAATCGACCACCAGTCTGCTTCAGCTCCGTCATCAGCAGGCTGATGTCCGACTAGAGGGGGCTTTGCCGGAGAGGCGGGAGCCCCTAGCTGAGGAGGATCATGATGCAGAGCCAGTGCTTTCAACACTCCTTAGCCGTCGGGCAAAGACCTGGGGCATTCGAGTCTCATCTTTACTTCCCACGCTTACAACTCAAAACTCAGATACTCCCCACGGTACTATTCACAGGAAACCTGTGTCCAGCATGATGCCGCCACCACCACCACCACCACCGACCGAGGCACCGCCACCTCCCCCAGTCCCTACAGCGCCAGAACCTATAACCACGTCGAGCGATGCCAGCGAGAGCGTTATAACAACTGAAAGCGAATCACAGCGATCCGAAACATCAATGTCCTGCCCACAGTATAATCCGCCCGAACCGCCAGCTATTTCTACCGATATGCCAGAAATTTCTGTGTCCAGTCATTCGCAGCCGCAGATATCATCCCCTACACCCCCAACACCCGGAGGAGCAGATCACATCACACCCGCGTTCCATGGACTGGATACTGAAGGATGGACTCTTCAGACTAGCTTTCTCGACGACCACGTCGAGGGGGACCGCTGCAACAAACAGCAGAACCTGACCTCAGACCACGAAGCAGCTCTCTTCTTCCACGAACAGACTCGCTGCCTATACTAGGTGTCAAGACAAGACAGACAAACCCTCTTCCCGAACCTAGTGGGCGAACTGTTTCCGCCCAGATCCCCGCTCCTGTAGGAGAGACTGTAAATGCCACACGCAATGTATCCTCGCCTTTTACCACACAGGCGCCACCTACCCACATCCCTAACCATAGCTCTTCAAAAGCGAAAGCAAGAAGAAGCTGGATACCCGGTGGCCGATCTCGCGCAAATTCCATTGAAGTCAGCCACCACCAAAACAACAATGGAAATGTTCCGGCCTGGGTCATTGCTGAAGATAGCCGTGCTGAATACAACACCTCGTTTCTCAGAAATGGCGAGAAGGTAGTTCCCATGATACTCCTATAAAAATTCATGGTTGCTAATAGTCCGAATGCAGGTCCCTGAACTGTGGAATGAGAATGGCGCTGTCCTTGTTTATTTATTTCCCAAGGGAAGTGGTCATGGGCCGTCATTCAAGGTGCCCGAATTTACTGTCAGCACGTCCTACATATTCAATGAACTCATAAGAACCGAGATGGAAGCCTCGTCTGGCTCTAGGAATAGGACGAGAAGTTTCGGAGGAAGTTTGTCCGTTGAAGATGCTACAAGGATGATGTCGCCCCCACTGTCTCCATCCGATGAATATTCTGGAGAATTACGATTGTATATCCCGACTGCGCCGGAAACGGCACCCGGACAACCAGCAGCACATAGCGGGGATTCGGCGGTAGACCTCAACCGGCTCATTGCCATACGGAACCTGTTTGCCTTCTTGACAGGTCAACCTCTTGTTGGAACCAAGACCTGCCCCAACAACTTCCGGGCGCTTGTTCGAGTTGCCGATCTTTTGGAAGAGTTTTGTTTTTTCAGCCAAGATGGAAACACATTTGGAGCTGCTGTGGACCTCAGCTTTGGTTTCTATTCGGATCAGCTCGGGTTTGCAGACTGTCGTCATAGCCGAGAAGAAACACTAGAGGCTTTGATATTGGGGGAACGTATGCGGTCGATGGAGTTGTACAATGAAGCTTTTGCTCATGCCGCGGGAAAATATGCGGCCATTATGGAACTTCGTTTGCCAATATTCGAGCAGGTCTCTCAGCTTACCCGCGAACGGCTGGAGCGTGCTCACTTGGATCTCGTTAATCGTCAGCACAACGTGAACGAGGCTCTTGAACAGTTTGAGTTTCCATCTCTGTTTGCGGGCATTGCGAACTCTACTTCAGTCCCAGAACTCAAGGCCGTTCGCTTCAAGATCTGGAAGACCTCGTTTCAAAAGATGCGGCAGTTCGTCATCAGCTACTATAGATCTTCATTTGGTAGCTGGCCACCGAAGGCTAGCAACAAGAAGAATCCTTTTGCTGAGAGCGGTCTTAACAGACTTGTCTTGAAAGCGCTCTACTCGGATATGTGCGCGCTCTATGATCTCATTGTTGATCGCAACAATCTCACATCAAGAGTCATTGATGAGGTACCTGCAATCTCCGAAGAGGCTGATAAGATGACTACCTCGGCTCTACGCAACATTCTGTCCGAGTTTGATCGCTCAAAGCCCCCTGTCTTGCCACCAATTCCCTTTGACCTCCCTCAAATACCATCAATGACAACTGTCCTTGAGACGTACTACAATCTTTCGGCCAAAGAGCAGGCCAAATTTGACAAGAAGATCAAGGAGTACGAATTAAAGCTTGTGCTTAACAAGGCCTACAATTACGACACTAATAGCATCCAAATTCCCTTCTTGGATCAGTTCAAAGAGTTTGAACTAAAAGAATCAAAGGGAAAGACCTCGCATGATCTCATCGATCACAGAATTGGCTACTGGCTATTCCTCTACTCCGTCCTCCAGTCGCTTCCCATGCTGGTTGTGGATGCGCCTGGCCTCAAGTTTACGGATGATACCGAGTACTTTTTGTGTGAACCACCAATGGGAAACCTTCCGTGGATTGACGCGAGGCAAGTACGGAAGATGTGGTATGAAGTTGCAGGAGGCGGAGGCTACGTTGAATTGTCTGCAGATGCTGTCATGTTCAGCCCAGAGGCAGTCTACCATCGAAGCCACTGTTGGTTGGCAGCAAAGAGATGGGAAGAGATGAACGAGTCGTCAGCAACACCGCCATTGGATCAGCCACCTTCGCTGTCACCCCTTCAACCCCCCAGAATGTATTCCAAGGCATGGAAGGCTTCTCAAGCAATCAAGGCTCCCAGTCTGGCAACAGCACGCCGTCGCCGCCGCCAGGATCCCCCAGGTGGTGTTGCGATCACGGAATCAGTCTCCCGCAAGACGACAGCTCAGCCAGGCATATCGTTCGAGCATTGTGATGGGGCTTGAACCTGTTCCATTAGAGCCACCAAGCCTTTACGGAGTCCACCAGCGCAGCAGCTCGCTTGGACCGGGAGTGCCCAGCGCCCGATTGAACAACAGAAGTGTGTCTGTGGGAAATCTCGCTGGTATGAATATCACGCAAGACTCAAGATCGAGCTCACCCGCTTCAGGGGCGACATCCGGCGCCACCTTTGATGATATCCTAGGGGATTCTCAGAAGAAGCAGAAAGCTCAGAAGAAGAAGAGTAGATTCTTCTAAATTTATGACAGAACTGTTCGCATCACGCCAACCTCTATTTCATGACATGACTGGACTTTCCTTTTTCGACTTTTTTTCATAACCATTATTTTAATAATACACACACAGAGAGAGCATCATTTGGAATCGGAGTTTTGGATCATGTGGTGGATTTCTTACAATACACAGACGAAACCGGACTTTAATGGGAAAATACTGAAGCCCCAATGTTGGCACTCATGGTACAGGAACAACCAATGACAAGAGTATAGAACAAGCTACATAGATGAATGATGATATAGGCTCAGACCTTGCATCCTATTTCTGTCCCCTTGACTGTGATGATGGGCTATGATGGTATACGAGATTATTAAATCCCTCTAAACCGCTTGCAGCTTGCAATCGACTTATCATGAATTTGACGGATATATCAGCTTTTAAAAAGCCGAGAATGTCCTCACCAAAGTGATGAATATAGAAAGTCTGGTGTGTTCATACCATTATTTCCCATGTTCAAATCCAGTCATATATATAAATACATCTAGAGTATAGCCCAAATCCTGAAATAGTCATTACTTCGTAATACACCGTGCCTTTCCCCGGTCTTCGTCTATTTTAGCTCAACCTTCCTCCATCTTCCTCTTTCGGTATGCCACCACTTCTCCTTCTCCCTCTTATCCGCCATCTCACCTTCTCTATAATTCCATCGCCCCGTGCACCCCTCCTGATTGACACTCAAAGTCTCCCCGCCATCGCCCACCAGATCGCTTACGTCCAGCAGCCCGCCATGCTCGTCCGTCGCGCCCTCGTCCGGGTGCAGGTGGTACTTGATCTTGCTGCCTAGCGTGCCGAGGTAGCTGGCCATGCCGTATGACTGGGCCAACCTGCCGTCGTCGGAAGTGACGTTGACTTTTATGCGGGGGTTGATGTCCTGCGCAGCTTCGAGGCGGGATTGGGCGGCGAGACGAGCGGTTTGGAGGTCGGTGACGAGGGATGGTAGGTGATGAGAAGAGTATGAGGGGAGGGACATGATAGTTGAGCTCTTGTGGAGAGGGTAGATGGGTGACACTGGGGTGATGGGTGATATAGGTGACGCAGGAACGCTGAATGATTGAGAGGACACGATGCCACTGCCGCCGAAACGGTCGCCGGGTTGGGCAATTTGGTCTACGGGACGGCAGAGTGCCTGAAAGCGCCCCTCGGCATCATTCGGCGCTCGCAAGGTCGTCAAGGAGGGGAATCCTCCGGCTGCGATGCTCCTGGCTAGAATGTCATCCGCAGAATAAGGACCAACATGGTTTGTAATATCCCAATGCAACTTTACAATGCTCGAAGATGCGAGGTAGGGCATCATCCAGAGCGTAAACGAGTCTGTCTCCGGCATCACAGGCTGGAAAGTTTGGACGAGGGAGAACGTGGTGAGGTTGGGCAAGTTCGAGAAGATGCGCGCAAGAGCCGGCAACGATGTCAGGGGCGTGTGACGAAGATCTAAGCGTCGCAGGGACGAGCTGTTGGGTCGTGTAGCAAACGCAGAAAGACCACCTGATGTAATGCCCGTGATATGAGAGAGCACCAGAGATTGTATCGGCGGGAGAGAAAGGAGGTTATCGTCGTTGAATGCGCTAGAGGGAAGATTGCAGAGGTGGAGATGTCGAAGCGAAGGAAGGCAGGTGAGTGCCCTTGAGAGAAGGGTATGAGGAGCTAATGTTGCTCCTGGCTGGCAGTGAACTGAGAGATCACGTAGACCCGGCCAATTCCGGTGATAGTCTAGAAATGTGTCTTCTTGAGACGGACTTAGAAGCTCAGGCGCTTTGAGTCCGATCATGTGTTTTGAAGAGCTCCCGGGGCGTTGCTGTGTCGTTGGTATCGCCGGGTCCAAGATCCAAATCATTTCTTTGAGGGCCGTTCTTGTCGAGAGCGCATGGAATATCTTCTTAAATGAGTGATCGTATGTCGATGTTGGGCCAGAGAGTCTCTCCAAGTTGGGACACGCCATGACCAACGTCGCCACACGATCTTCATATTGCTCCAGCCATGCTAGACCCTTGGAGGCGGACCAATTGACTGGTGTCTCTGGTCGTGGGACCTTGAGCGTGCGCACGATACCTGCGACATCTGGGCTTGCTCGGAGGGTGCGGCGCAGCAAGACCATGCGGGACCCCTGGGCTTGCTTAAATTTCTTTTTATGCATTGCGGAATCTGGTCCCACTAGTTGGATATCTTCATATCTAGATCAACCATTGCCCGTTAGAATCTGCCGTTCCTCCGTTTCGCCCCCTTGGCCAAAACAAATATTGGGGCTTAAGACTTACAGTGACACGCGCGCATATTTGTACCACTTGCGAGAAGACAGAGAGATATTGCAAAGATCGCGCATCCAACAAGTCGCACAGCTACCACTGCCCTTGTCCAAATGAAGTTTTTTCAGCCATTGAAGAACGAGGCCCAGAACCTCCCCAGGCAAAGAGTCAAAGAGCTCGTTTGGCATGATTTCGGCTTTGTATATAATCGGCTGTAGCATTGGCCGTTGGTGTAAGTAGCTTCGTGGTCTCCTGCCTTTGCGTTCGAGATTATCGACGGTGCCCCACGATGAGCTTCTCGCCCTTTGCGCTTCGCTTATGAATGGAGTTGTCGAGTATGTCGAACCCGATGATAGTTTTCTTGGTCTCTTCAATGCTGCATGGAAAGAATCCGAAGACTTGTCCTGGAGCCTTGATGGGCCATGCAGGCCCGAGTACATCGGGTAGGTCGGGAATGGACTCGGTGCTGTTGTCGGCCGGGGTGGTAATATGTCGCCATTTCCAACCTGGTCGCCGCTGTCCGGGTCCTCGTCAATCGCATACAATTCGGGCATCGTGTAAAGTGACGGTGGATGGACGACCCTCACGGCAGTTACGGAAGCCATTGTCGCAAGCCCTGCTGTTTGCCTGTCTTTTTTTGTCACGTTACACCTCAACACCAAACTCTGTCATGCTTATAAACCCGGGAGACAAGCCAAAGCAGTGGATACCAAGCTCGTGTACCACAATCCCTGAGGTGTGTGTGTTTGTGTGTGTGTCTTCGTGCTCGCCGCCTTATCAATTGACAATCAGCGGGTTCCCCAGAATCTGGAAAGAGAAGAAGAAAAGGTCGAATGATGCTCAGAGCTCAGATCGAAAGGGGCCAACAAGCTCTACTTTAATTCTCTCTCTCGCTCTTTTTAGTGCCAAGATGACGGATGCCCAGGTATTCTGCCAGGGTGCGTTCGTTATGCGACATCCAGGAACGGCGGAGGGCGGACCGCAAGGCCGCATACGAATCCCAGCTCTCCTTGCATATTCTGCCCTGGACTAGAGAAGATCCTCCTGACGAAACTTGCATGTGGCTGAAAAAGTTTCTACGGCCACTACTGCAGAGCTACATTCTCCGTACCTGCAGCAGCGATCCAAGGGGAAATTGAGAGCAAAGAGACGGTTTTTGTTCTGGTTGTTGGGAAAAGCAATGTTTCTTGCCCTGTACAGGGTTCATCCAGGGTTTCGATTCGTACTTGATTGATAATTTACCCTTCTCAAGCAAGACATGATTTGCCTAGTCGGGAGATTTTTTGCAGACCCAGACTGCCCCCCTTGTCTGGCAGACTATTTTAGTCAAGGGGCAGGGACCGCAGGGTGACATCCAAGCACCGTAGGGCCGGTAATTAAGACAGGTCGTGGTCGTGTTGGTGGTCAAAGTTGTAGTAAAATGATCAAGTCTTTTCTGTCTTTCTGTCCGTCCGTCTGTCTCCTTTTGTTCGTCTGGAATTCCAGAGACCGATTCATTCCGTAGACTGAATTTGAAACTCTTGTCTTGCGGGCCACATCCACTCTCAACTTCGTGGCTTTGCAACTAGTGATTCTCGGCATCCTTCAAGTCCTCCATGGGGGGCGCGTTCTTGGGGGCGCTCCGGTGCCTGGATCGTTGATTTGTGTCAGCCAAGGCAGCCTCAGCTACCTCTACCTATTCTTGCATCTGTTCCTGCAGCAGCAGCGCTCGGGGAGCTCCGAGTAAAGGCGACATGAAGCCGAACTGCAGTGCAACGTTCTCTCTGCTCTGCAGCCGGGTTCCTGGCAATCACACCGACTGACTGTGGCCCACTCGGGCCTGATTGAACGCGAAACAAGACAACGTCCAATGTGTTAATCTCTTTCGAGTCAAATCATTGTGCCCCTAAAGGCGAGGGAGCCGTCTCGACAGTGTGCTTTGACATCCCTTGGGCGGTAGAAGTACACGTGCCCGTAGTAGCAGTAGTATTTGACATCTCCCTCATTGTTATAAGATGACAATCGCGCCTTGTATGTCATCGCTTCCCTCGTGTTGGAGGGGTCGCCGTCCCTAATGTCTCTCGTCCCGTCTGTTGTCTGCTTGTTCATGTCTCACCCTCATCCGCGATTCCTGCTGAGTGAAGTCGTCGGTTCGCAAAGGTGTCGTCATTTCTAAACACACATTCTTATTGTGAAACGAATGAGGGTTGCTGTCTATTGTCCTTGCATGGGTGCATGTTGAGATATTGATTAATATTGTCGTGTGCGTCTTGTATTTTTCAGTAGTAGCGCTTCACATTCATGACATCAGCAACCTCCTTGTTGGTCACTTGGCAGGCGGGCTTTTTCTTTCCAACCTCGCGCCTTCCCGCTTTCATATCCCCTCATTTTCACATGCATCTTAGATTCCCATCTCATCTTATCACGATAACACTATTCTTATTACTGCAACACCCCTCTCCCCTCGTTGAATAAGTAGCTACCTGTCGGGAATTATGAGAATGACCAGTCATTGGGGCATGAAACGCCTAACTCGACATAACCGGCGCTTCTGCACCAAGTAACCATAAATAGATCCCATCAACATAAAGAACGCTCTGAAAAAAAAGGGTATCAATCTGCCTTTGGCTGCTCTAATCTTCGTCAGAATCGGCCGTGAACCGAACCCTTCTAGCTGGACGAGAAGGCATCTCTTGCTCTCGTGTTTGGTTGCCGCTGTTTGCTATGGTTTGGCTGCTTGGCTCAACATGGAAAGCTCTCTTTAGTGTACTCACTGTCGACGGAGAAGTTGGCTTGCCCGAAAATTCACTATTCGACATATGGTGATCTTCGCTTAAGATGATGCCCTCATCCGGGTGCAAAGGTCTGCCAAATCCCCTGCCGAACACGGGCAGCGGCGTTTCAAGATCCACCATTTGACGCCTATAGTCACCGTTACTCTCCTCCAGTTGTGTTACGCCCGTGTTTTTGATCCAGTTGAAGATTGGTCGGATGTCCAAGATGGACTTGGCCTGACGGTGCTCCGCTTGTGTCATGTGTTGTTTGCGTTCCAGAATAACTTCGTCGATACTATTCTTCAGGACCAAGGTCTCGACAGATACGGGCTTTTTCTGACTGATGCGTCGAACACGCCCGATAGCTTGCGCTTCGACCTGGGGATTCAGGACTGGATTAATAAAGTATATCCTTGATGCTGCTCGCATATCCAAGCCAAAGGCGGCTTGGGAAAGATCCATGAGAAGAACTCTAGTGCTGATTAGTCGCATGGTCTTCACTCATGTCAAAGATGGGTGAATCAACCTAAATTGTGAATTGTGATGAAATGTATTGACATATTGAGCTCTCCGCTCAGTGGTCAGTCCCTTGGCGTATATAAGATGCTGAATTTGAAGCTACATTACGTTTAGCTTCAACCCCGTGCTCTTCATTGTAGAGTTATACTAACCACGTCGAGCATACTGGCAAGATACCATGCTACGTTGTCATTCTCGTAGAATACGATGATTTTCTCTTCATCCTGATATTTCACAATACTGTCAATTAGATATTTCAGCTTTGCCGACACAGTAGATGTAATCATCGTTAGTTCAAGGGGCCCGGAGAAACTGCCAGGGGTTATGTGCGTATTTTGTTTGATGCCGTTGATTCCGTGCGACCGGGATTTCTTCGCATTGTCGTCACCAAGTTTTGTATTGCCGGCAAGAGTGTCCGTCTTCTTTTCTCTGGGCTTGGACGCATCGTCGGGAGTCTGTACTGCTAACAATTTCTGTCTCTCAACCATACCCTCCTGTATTAATCCTCCATTCAAGAGAGAATTTAAATCTCCTCGCTCTCCGGCAGCATTATATATAAGCTTTTGAAGAGAGAGAAGCATGCTTGTGGAGGTGCAAACAGTATCTTCACCACTTTCATCACCAAGAGACCAAGACTGTCCGGCACCACCAGGGAAGCCGGCAACACAGACAGCCATTTCGTGAAACTGATTGCTTAGATGTTTTAGTTTGTTATTCATTGCCAAGTGGCCAAATGCAATGGCTTCCTGGAGCGAAAGCTCATCTTCGGGACTGATAGACACCTTTTTCTCCCGTAAGAACTCCTCGGCTGTTTCAACTGACTTGGAAATTTCCGCGACGGTAAAGAAGGAGCCTCCAAAGAAACTCGCTTGCTTCAAGTTGTACACAATCTGCAAGAGTGCTTTTTTCTGTCTCTGATGAAAGAAGTAGTCCATATCAGTTCTCTGCGATTGAACGGAGTTGAAGACGATCATCATAGAGAATAAGTTCAACGATAGCTGATCCTGGTAGGATCCATCAAGTAGGACGATTCTCTCGTCAACCTGCGGCAGGAGATTGCCAATTTCTGCCAACTGGTGTCGAATGATGAGAGAGTGCAGAGTTGACTGCAAGCAGTCCCAACGTCCTCGACTTTTGGGATTGTGCTTAGGAAGCATCAAGTATGTGCTCCAATCAGCCAAAGTATCGCCTGCCTCAGCGGTGGTGTTTGCCCATGGGCGAGCCTTCAGATATAAGGCTGCGATCGCGCCAATGCGCTCCAAATCTTTCTTTTCCATTTCAGTTGACGACTCATTAAGCCCATTTTCGGTTTTCGTCGAAGAATGATCATCATCGCTGAGTATCACCTGTTGCGTCTTGGTGTCGTCAACTCCAAACAACCCGTGGGATGGCGTTCCCGTAACGATCCAACGAGAAGATATGTGCAAAGTATCAAGGCCAAGTAGGAGATCGCTCCTATTGCCGATTTTTGAATTGCCAAGTTTATGACCCTCATCCACAATGCAACGTTTGAAATGTAGTGACCCTAGAGCAGATTGACCAAGATCATTAACCTGTTTCACCATCAGCTCAAAACGAGACTGTGAGATGAGAATTATGTCATGGCTCAAGAGATCCTCTGTTGCTGGAACCGGATCTTTCTTTACTAGGACAAGTGTGCTGAGTCCCTTTGTATGCTTTTGGATTTCTTGCTTCCATTGAGCAACAAGATTATTTGGAACAATAACCAAGGTTGCCGAGCTCAGAAATATTTTTTTGGATGACGGCCCGTCAGAGTAAGTTTGATATCGGCCCCCTCTCCGAGGTTCCGGAGCCGGGAGAAGGTAGTACCCAGGGTTCCTTATTAACGCTTCCTCGCACTGGCTAAATTCGTAACCGAGCTGTGATTTATACGCCCCGAAATATGATCTCCAAGGGACCGCGTTTCGAGTAGCGCATGACGCAGCCATATCTGCCAACGATGCGAGCTTTCCCCTATTTGGAGGTTTATAAGCTCTATACAGCTCAGGAGGGCTTGTGGACAAATTTTTGGTGGCTAGAATCAAGGACAGACAGATGATAGTTTTGCCTGAGCCCATCTCTTCCGCCAATATTCCCCCAGACACTCCATCATAGTATCGTGGCTCCAAAAGAATGACACCAGCCACAGGATCCATGTACCATGTCGAGCCTTGTGTGTCACTGAGTTGCAGCAAACGTGGATCTAGAACTTGGTCGGGCTGAGTTTCCTTTTGCAACATTAAGGCGGCTGATCGTCGCTGGTAGGGATACAGATTCGTGATAAGACCGTCAATGTTGCTTTCTAGCAGGCTGTACATTGCATCTTGCGCATAGGGCTCTAGAACAGAGCCTGGATCTGGGCTTGGCGAAGGGATCGTGTTGAATAGTTGCAACAACGAAATATCCTGATGAGCTTTAGCCGCCTCGGCATCGAAAGGAACCAGCTCTCCGGTTTCCACTGGCACTCGATATCCTTTCCATGCTTCCGTGGAGTAATCTAAACTTTGGAGTATCAGTTTTCTTGCTTTTCTCAAGCTGGCGTCTGAACGGTTCACAGTTCCTCGTTGGACATCGTCTGGGAGCATAGATACTCTGATGATACCTAGCTGGTCGTCAACTGAACTGATCCCGAACTCAAGTCTGG
Organism: Cladobotryum mycophilum; assembly: GCA_036429605.1. Taxonomy (NCBI): domain Eukaryota; kingdom Fungi; phylum Ascomycota; class Sordariomycetes; order Hypocreales; family Hypocreaceae; genus Cladobotryum; species Cladobotryum mycophilum. Next base: position 4,053,866 of record CM071590.1, on the reverse strand, counting down.
CCCAGTGAGCACGAAATAAGCGTGCATAGGGCGACAATTTTGAGACCTTGAGTAACGAGATCTGCACGTTGGCGCCGAGGTACGGCTCATGGTCGGTTACTCGGTCATTTTGATTCAAAGACCTGTCATCCTGCAAAGCAAAGCCTTTCCAATCTCGACGGTCTATCGAGTCCCAGATATCCGGGTTGAGATGACTTTCATTTCTGGTGATGCCAATACATCCGACTGGGATATAGTGAGCGTTCTGGGAATGCATGATGCTAGAGAATGGTTCGCTTCTCGCCTCCACGGCTTGTGGTCGTACTACTCCAAAGATATTTTAAATGAATGTTATCGTGTAAAAGATAAAACAATATTCTAAAATCTATCTCATTTCGTTTCGCTGCCACGAGCAAAGCTTGACTCGTAGTTGCTGATGTTGACGAATGAGTGAGGCTGGAGGGATCCGGCTGCCTCCGTGCTGCCTATACACAATGTAGATGATGAATCTTACAGTGCGAAAGCTGCATTTGGATGTTGACATACACTGTGCAAGTATGACTGCAGCGTCTACGTTGATGACTTTTGCGCGTTGCTACCACTACCAGATAAGGCATTGACAGAGAATTCTAATTCTAAAGTATTTCCTCTTTTAATTCTAGAATTAAATTATTATGTTAAGCCCATCGTTCTAAAAGACCCACATGCCATTGTTGGAAAAGCCTTTCGGGCTTAGGCAATAATGCGTTACTCTCCTGGATCACCTCACGGGCTGTTTCGATTGCTGCCGCTGGAAAATTAATCTCTTGGACACCCGAGGTCATGGATTCGACAAGTTTGTTTCCAGCTTCCTCGTCAATATTTTGATAGAGTACTTTTATCGCAGTCTTCCTCCCTTGTGTCGTGTTAGACGTATATACGACATTGGCGTTAAGAACCCACAGGTATAGGGACCGAAGTGATGCAGCCTGTTTCTCATCCAAGAAAGTCAATCCATGAGGTGTGATTACAGACTTGGATGATCCTGATCGAGAGATGGTGGCTATGAGAGTAGCCGCCAGGCACTCGGAACTGCTCGGGGCCTTACTCGGCATGCCAGTCTCACAAGTAACTTGCCACTTGAACAGAGTTACGGATGATGCGAGTACATTGAATAAGCCAATTTCTGTGCTGCACGTCTTGCAGAAAACACGCAGAGACTTCACTGTACTTTCTCCATTCAAAGCAAGTTCACTATTGTCGGACGTGGTCTCAGGGTTTGAGATGGACTGGGAAAACTGTTGCGTGTAAGCAAATGCATATAAATGTGGAATAAGAATTGTCTTGCGACTTGATACGAATGTGTCTCCTCTAATCTCCCGAATCCACGACTCTGGAAGCTGGATGAAAAGGGGTGACTAACTTGCCAACCCGACCAGGCTGATCCCATCCTCGCGAGAGAAGGGTTCGCGCCTGAGGTTGCCCATGAAGGGATGAAGTGATGATTATTCTTGGAGAATTGTATCGGTGACTATGTCATTGAGAGGCGTTTAGGGCCGACGGGGCCACCTTCTATTTCTCCGATGTGATAAAAGAGAGCGTCTTGTGATCAATACTCACCGACAAGTTACTGCAATCTGACTCGGAGAACATGAATGAGGTGAGATCGACAAAGCCAACGCTGGGCTGGGCGGTGATTGCACTGTTAGCTCCGTAGCCTCGTTTAGCCAAGCCCTCGTCGTCATGGTGGTGGTGATCCTCGTCGTGAGGCTTGTGACAGTGCCAAAACTCCATCATTTCAGCCCAATTCTCGCTGGGAAGGTCTTTCCAAGCCTTAATCACATCATCTTTCACGACAGTGCCATCGCATTTTCGACACCGGATGCGGGAGCCAGCTTTGATATCCAGGGAGCTCCATGGCACTGCTTGATCCTCGGCCGAGAACCTTGTTAACTCTATTTCAGCTGCAGGTACGGGTAATCTCCAGGCCAAGTCAGGCGCGCCCTTTTCGGGGACTGGGAGTATCGGCTGTACGAGAACCCTTACTGGAAGTTCAAGGACAGCTACTTCCCCCGATGATGCACCTGAAGCCGACGTCCTTCGTCAACCACCTCAGCTGTGGTAGAGGCATCTGAGGGCGACAAAAGACTTGCCCTCACAGACACTTGTCTGATGTTTGATAAGAGCTCTGCATAAAGTGAGGTCATGGCAACGGACGACGACCAGGTGAATTGTTGTGGTCTCAGTGTCGTCTGCGACTGAGCTGTGTTCAAGTTCGGTCAGATGAGTGAAGGGATGAAGCTTGACAGCAGATGTAGGAAGATTTGAAGTAGCGGGTCACTGTGACTAGCATTTGTTGGGCGAGCTTACTGAACTGTGCAGTACTTGTACTCCGTAACGCGACGCGTTAATGGAATGCAGCGGAGTTGAACCGGAGAGTTCGCCTCTTGGGTGGCTTCAGCGCCTGAGCTTCTGAAGACGTCACCCCACCGACCCCACTATCTTGTCGACTCGATGGGGTCTCACAATCCCAACAATACAACATTGCCCATTCATACGTAAGTATCATTATCATTGAACTCATCGCTGAAAATCAGGAACTTTTCGGTTGATATTTCAGAGTCCCGGCAAAATGTCAGCCATTCTTTCATATCTGGCGGGAGGTAACAAGCTCGTCAGTGGCCCGCATGGACGAGGCATCGACTTGCCCTCAGTCGAGATTCACACCATCGAAACTAACCCAGACAGACGGGCTCGTTGTCTCAAACACCTCTTAAAGGCAAACCACGTCAACTATTCCATCATATACAACAACCTCCAGTTTGATAATCACAACGTCCATATCTTGTGCTCAGCTTATCTTCTTGGCGCAACTGAAAACCAGCTTCATGATATCTACAATTCCGAGATCCAAGACCTGGAGGCTTGGGTGCCATCTCCAGCCGAGGTGATTGATGAGGATTGGAGAGATTTCCTGGGAGATAGGCGGTATCAAAGGGCGTTTGTTGACTTCTTTGAAGACAAGCTCGCAATCAAGTATACATATGACTGGAAACATGAGTTGCATCACTATCTATTTGGTGGCAAGCGCCCGCTCTTCCATGGCTTAATAGGCGGACGTATGGGTCTCCTCCTCCCAGGCAGATAGATTCACGTTTCATGCTAACAATTGCCCAGTTGGTCACCCACTCATCCACCTGGCTTACGCCTATGAGATGGACTGCAAAGAGGTTGCCATGGAGGCCCTGGGACTTGCTTGCTCCCAACACGACTTCCTCCACAAGTATCTCGATGACAGCTCTTACACAAAACCATCTTCAATACTATCAGCTTCGCCGCTAGATCTACTGACTAAAATCTCGAATGATGAGAGATTTCATAATCTCCCTAAAGACTTACAATTTGACAATCTGGAGAATCTGTTCAAGGATCACGAGAACCTGATCTTGGAATATTGGAATGCATGGAGCCTTGATGACCCTAAGAAACAATTCGAACTGTCCCAAGAAGCTGCCGTTGCGTTGCTGGTTTCCACCATTCAGCCCGGAACTCACTCATATAACTTCTTCATCGTCCACTTGTTAACCACTAGCCATGCTATCCGAGTTCTCCTATCGTTCGTTCCACACCATCATCATATAACGCTCGTTCGGGAATGGTGGCTCCTTGTTTTGACAATCTTCCTCTTCAAGGGACGCCCATTACCCAATCTTGACAACGTTGACAAAGATCTAAAGGGAAGGAACTGGAAATATGTGGAGGACAAAGCTTTGAATTCGCAATGGTCAAAGGATGCTCACTTTGTCAAAGGTACAGTTTTTGGAAGCTATCTGAGGGACACAATACTAACGTTCACGTAGCAATCAGAGCCATGAGAGATGCTGCGCGGACATGGGGTGATGCTGACGAACAGTATCTCCGGTCTGCCGTCACGTTTGTGGACAATTTTCAAGGATGGGATTTCTAAAAGGGCGATGTTGACTGCATTGAATCGTCAAAAAACATTGATACCAGCGATTCGAGATAATGTTTGAAGAAAAAATCGCAATTACTGGCAGAAGCTATCTTGAGTATCTATATAGTAGTCGTATAAGTTCGTATCAAATTGCACAGTGTAAATTGACGTCAGCTAAGCTTTTATACTGTATGTGGTGGGTCCCTAACGTCAACAGCGCAAGGCTACCATCATCATAGCGGTTATCTTCAATAACATTATTAAAGAGAGGAGCTGGCTATTCTCGCCCAATCATCCTTTTTAAACCATCCCTTGGTCAGCCCGCATGGCCATCCAACTGCGCAGATGCTTTAGTCGCGTTGATGGCACCGTCCGCGAAGCGCCGCCGGCGGAACACCGTTGAGGCGTCTGAAGATGAAGATGAACAACCTAAGACTAATACTTTAGCCAATTTTCTCCTTTCTTCTCCGAGCTCTCCATCTACGACCCGTGCTCCATCCGCGTCACCTAGTCCCGTCAAAACAAGATCTTCTGTTGCCCAATCGTCCAAAAACGGCAGCCCTCTTCGACCGACACGCAGAACGCAGACCTCACGCAACAGCACCAATTCGAGCCCGAAGAAAGCAAAGGACTCCGGCAAAGGGGACGAGAAAGGGAAATCTGCTGATCTGAGGACTCTTTTCTCCAAGCAAGCTCAGCGGACAACAAGATCAAGCTCCAGCAATGACAAAAAGAGTGTCACGTTCGATGATCCGATCAGCGATCCTATATCTGAAGACGACGAAATATCAGACGTCAAAGCCAGCTCTTCGAGCGTAGTCAGCCAACATGCGAGAAAGCGATTAAAAGGAACGGGTTCCCAACCCACACTGATGGGAACGTTTACCACAAGCCAACGGTTTCTAAAGCCACCACGACCCACTGTTGTTGAGACAGTGAATGAGGATTTGCGACCATGGTCGGAGCGGTTTGGCCCGCGAAACCTCGAGGAACTTGCAGTGCACAAGAAGAAGGTTGCCGATGTCAGAAGATGGTTGGAGGATGTCATGAGAGGACGATTGCGACAGCGATTGTTGATCTTGAAAGGAGCAGCCGGCTCTGGCAAAACGACAACAGTGCGCCTTCTTGCAAACGATATGAATTGCGAGCTTCTGGAATGGAGAAATCCAGCTGGCAACAAAGCGACAGGGTTCGTCTCGGCGTCGGCTCAGTTTGAAGAGTTTCTTGGCCGAGGACACAAGTTCGGCGCCCTCGACATAGAAAGTCCCACGCCTTCAGCAACGCCCGTCAGCTCCAATGGGATGAGCCAAAATAATTCCAAGAAAATCATTCTCGTCGAGGAATTCCCGAATACCTTTTCTCGGGCCTCTACTGCCTTGGTCTCTTTTCGACGATCTATTCTACAATACCTCGCATCGCACACTCCCTCTTTATCCATGTTCAGGCAGCATCAGCCTACCGAACTGATATCACCCGTCGTCATAGTAATATCTGAGACCCTATTGACCACGACTTCGGCTTCGGCAGACAGCTTGACAGCACATCGATTGCTCGGACCCGAGATTCTTGGCCATCCCGGCGTAGGACTGATTGAATTCAACGCTATTGCCCCTACATTACTAGCAAAGGCTTTGGAAGTTGTGGTACAGAAAGAATCACGGAAGTCGGGCCGGAGAAAGACACCAGGACCTTTAGTCCTTAAGAGACTCGGAGAGATTGGAGACATTCGCAGTGCCATTTCTTCACTCGAATTTCTTTGTCTAAAAGGTGACTCGGATGGAGACTGGGGAGCAAAGGTGACCTTTTCCAAGCCGAAAAGGGCAGTAAAGGATGGTATTGGCCTCACGCGTGGAGAGGAAGAGAGTCTGGAGTTGATATCCCAGAGAGAGTCAAGTCTGGGTATATTTCATGCAGTCGGCAAGGTGGTGTATAATAAACGAGACGATGTGGCATCGGGCGATGCCGCAGAAAAGCTGCCGCCTTACTCTTCACACTTTTCACGGCCGAAACGATCTCAAGTCTCTGTCGATGCACTCATTGACGAAACTGGCACTGATACTCATACCTTCATCTCGGCTCTACACGAAAACTACGTTTTATCTTGCGAAGGTACTGATCCGATGGATCTGTCAACGCCCATGGACTATGTCAACGAGTGCATTGAGTACCTATCACAAAGTGATCTTTTGTGCCCATCTCGAGATATTTTCTTTGGTGGCAGAGGCAACTTTGGCGGGAATGGCTGGGATTCGGGGAGCCAGCTGCTTCGGCAAGATGAAATGGCCTTTCAAGTTGCGGTACGCGGTATGCTATTCTCGCTCCCTAACCCGGTTAAACGGAAAACTTGGACTATGCAGAAGGGCAGCGATGCATTCAAGATGTTTTATCCAACTAGTCTCAAGCTCTGGAGAGCCAAGGAGGAGATTGAGGGGCTGGTTGACGTTTGGTCGACGAAACTCCTCAAGGGCGAGGATGAGCTTCCTATGAAGAATCTTACCGAAGGTGCCAACTTATTTCGCCGCAATGACGCATCGGCGGATTCTTCCTTGACACAGAGGCAACGACTAGGCAGCGTTCCGGTACACAAGGACACTACTTCCCACGATGAGTCACAGGCCAGCTCCGGCCTGGCCTCTCTTGGTAATGCTGCGCGCCGGGAAATGCTTCTAGATCGACTCCCGTATATGACACATATTGCTCGCGGTCGCAAGGCGACGACTATGCGACTGCGCGATTTGGAAAGGATTGTATCATTTCAAGGGGTGTCCGTCTCCCCTGACGACGACGAGTCTGGTGCAGAAGAGGATGGTGTATCAGGGGAGACATGGGCCACGGACAAGCCGTCAGAAGAGGCGAGTCCGAATAAGAAGAAGCGGGCTGGGATAAAGGCTGGCGCAGTTACGGGCATGTTGGCGCAGAAACTGGTTTTGAGCGATGATGATATTGAGGACTAGGCGACGGCGGCGTTTGGTTTGCGACTTTGACTGTATAAGAAAAAAACAACCACCATCACCACCACCACCAGCATGGGGATTTTAGTGTTTTGTTTTGTTTTTTTGGCTGGATGACATTGGTCCAATTTGCTATGGGGAATTTGTACATTAGACTTACTGGAATGGATGCAATTATTAAAAAGCACAGGGCCATTGAAATGGAAATGGTAGAAATACCTTTGTTATTCATCGCACGATCATGTCACGCGAGCCGTTGTCCAGTGAAAAGGCAAGGCATGGCCTTGAAGCTTTGTTTCCAAAGTCAAACGACCACAAGTGCTTCTACTTCCAAGCAAAGTACCCCATGCACACGCAACGCCCATTCATCAAAGTACATTTGCTCGCAGTCACTGGGGGGCGGTACCTGTTGAGGTCTCCACCATTCAGCCTCAGGTACATCTGCATAAACTAACATGTTGTTCTTTTATTTTGTTTTTGTTCGCCCCAGCGTCTCCTTCCCCCGCAACAGCTGCCCCCCCTGTAAAAGGCGGGACTAAAGATAGGCAGGCAGGTACTACGGAGTACTACTACTACGGCTTAGCCACGAGGGAGCACATCAGCCTGCTGACCGAGGTGTGCTCCTTCCCAAATCATCCCTCCATTCATCAACATCCCCCCCATCCCTACTATCTAATCTCTACACTGTTACTCTATCTTCTACATCAACATCTCATCCAGGCTTCATAACAAGCAACCTCTCATACAACAAAAATAAACATCACCCAAGGATTCTCCCCCAAACATCTTGAAGAGAAAAGAAGAAAGAAAAAGAAGGACACAAGAACCCACCCATCAATAAAAGTTGATTACACCGCCCCTCATCATCCCCCCTCCAATTCCCATCCGCTATCCTTCAAACAAAGAGAAGAATGACGACCAAGCCAAAGGCCCTCCGCGTCCTCTGCTTCGGCGACTCCCTGACGCAAGGGTTCTGCGACTTTGGCCTGACGTCGCACCCTTACTCCAAGACGCTGGAGAGGCGACTGGCCGCCGCTTTTCCCGAGATGATCCTGGACGTGTATACCAACGGCGTGCCGGGCGATATCGTCTCGGGGCCGGCGTTTCGGAGGAGATTGGTCAATGAGTGTAAGTTGATGGGAACCTACATCTACACAATCTTATGTTTATTCTCATGAAATGTTTTTTTTATATCTAATGCTTTTTTCTTTTTTCTTATAGTTGAGAGGCGTAGATATGACTGGATGATCATCCTCGGCGGCACAAAGTAAGTACACTCAATCACCTTGCCATTATACCCACATCTTTATACAGTATCAAACTAATTACTCACATTCAAATCTCAAGTGACCTCGGCTCCATGATATCAGTCAAGGAAACATCCCAGGCTCTTACAGATATCTGGGATCTCGCCCTCTTAAAAGGCAGCAAGGTTCTCGCCCTGACCATCCCGGAATGCCACGCTGAAATAGGCTGGCTCAATGAGCGGAGAGACGCTGTCAATGAATACATTATCAGCCACAAACAGAAAAACTTGTACGTCACATCACTGCCCTCATTGCCCCATCATTCATCATCCATAATTCATTCATCATCAAAGTGCTCCATGTCGTTTGTCGATAACTGTACTAACATGTTTATAAGTCACGCCTTTGATCTCAAGTCCAAAATCCCCTTTCACTCACTCTCAGATGAAGACCGTCGGAAATACTGGGACGACGGCCTGCATCTATCATCCAGCGGCTACGACTGGATGGGCGACCACATCGCCGACGCTTTCATCGATATTCTCAACACTGAACCCCCTCCTCAGCCATCATCCAGCAGGCGTTTCTCTCATAGGCGGGAGGACGAAAAGTTTCTTGACGAAGAGACCGGGAATCCAAAAGTCATCAACCAGGGATATGTGGTAGTCAGGAAGAAAGACTTGGACTGAATTGTATCTCTTTGCCTGCTGTTGTTTTTTCACGAATTTGGATGTTTTCGCCGGAGGGTCAGTCATTTTAGAATTACGGGCATGGTTCATATGTAATAATCCTATTTCCCAGACGCCATGTACACTCCAAAAACGCCAGTTATGATCCATGTATCATGTCTTCATATCATCCAGGTCATATACGAATAAGGGGTTTCCTAGACAAGGAGGTTGACGGCCACAAAGTCCTATTTATTTATTAGCATGATGCAGGCTGGAGTCTTGGTTGAAAAGAAAGAAAGAAAAAAGAGAAAAGAAGAAAAGAAAAGGAAAATAGGTATTTTGATGCTTACCGGAAACTCTTTTTGTAATGAATTGGTGACGCTTTCAACCTCTTCGGCCAAACTCTCGACATTGGCATCCCATCTTCGCATCTCCTTGTTGGCAATCAACTTGGCGTGACCGCTTCCCTTTTCTCCCGATGCTTCGCCGCCCTCGAACCAGACGATTCCCTCGAGCTGATCCATTCGCCCAACCAGCCGGCCCTGCTCAATCATCCTCGCCGTCGTCTCCTCGGCCTTTTCGGCGTCCAAACCAAGCAGCGAGCCTAGAGCCTGGAAGTGAATATTATTGTACAACCGCGACACGCCGAGGAGGTTGTGCTCCACCACGGCCTTGACGAGGACTGTCGACCCGTCTGATGTGGTGGCCAGCTGGTGGGGCTGCAAACCCTCTGCGAACTTTTCCACCTCTTTGGGGGACAGGAGCCTGTCGAGGAACATCTTCTCGAGAATGCCAAACTCTTCCAGCTGAGAGGACCGCTCGTCCTTGTAGAGCCTGCCCAGCGAGCGGCTCCTCATAGGACCCGCGGGAGCCAGGATGGCGCATTTGACGGCCATGCTCAGGGTGTGCAAGCGCTCCTCCTCGGCAATGGAGGGCGAGAAGCTGATCTCGTGGTACTTTTGCGACGCGGCCAGGAAATCCCTCTTGGCGTCCTGGATCCTCGCCTGCGAGAGCCTAAAGTGCAGGTTCAGGTCCGGGTCGGAGATTGTGTGCATGATGTTCTTGAGCTTGTTGATGTACGTCTCGGCGGCCATGTCGTCGCCGACCTCGAGGTAGTTCCTGACAATGCGGATCCATATCTCCGCCTTTTCGGGGTCGGCGACCTTGCGCTGGGACGAGTCGAGGGGGATCTCGGCGAGGGCCTTTGCGGCGTCGAGGAAGTCCTCGTTGTTCTCGTGGGCGGTGGCGATGAGCTCGCAGACCGTGGCCGCGGCGTCGAAGAAGGAGGAGGACTGGTCGGCGAGGATGCCGAGCGTGCGCCTGCCGACCTCGATCCACAGGACCTCGTCCGCCAGCCTCTTCAACGTGGCGAGGAATGTGGTGAGGATGGACCGGGTGGCCACGACGCCGAGGGCCTGGCCGAAGAAGGAGTCGACAATGGCGTTGAGGTCGTCCGTCTCGCACCGCGGCGACCAGAGGTCCTTGATGTCGGAGAGGAGGGCTTCGTAGAGGGGGAGCTTGTCCCCCGTTTCGGATTCTGCCTTGGCGAGGGCTTCGGCGACTTTGGGGCTCGGCGCCATGATATCTATGTATATATCTATGTGTGTATGTGTACGTGTCTCTGTGTGTGTGTGTATATCTGTCTATGGGAAGAGGTTAAGAAATGGAAAGGGTGGGGACCTTTTTCTTGATAGAGGTCGGGTCTGCTAATGAAGAATGGAAACGCGGGTTCAAGGACGGAAGCTTCCAATCGTCAGGGAGGGGCAGAGAGGGAAAGCTATAGTGGGGTAGCTCCCCCGGAAGCCACTATAAATTGTAACCCTGGAAGGCGCTGAGTAGTCACAATCTGAAGTGCCTACAGTAATGTTTGGATCCGTGTTAGCCTCGATTGATTCTATCCACAGTATGATATTGATATAAAGCTAACATAGGTAGGTAGGTAGGTAGTGATGATATTATCTGAAATTAGAGTATTCAATGTCTATATTAACGATTACAACTGACATGATCCGTGGTTATAGTTCATATGAATCATACCCCTAGACAAATGATGAATACAGAGCCATTGATAAATCAAGCAGCATTATCATGCAGTTTATAATACTATATCTCAATGTAAATGCCCAAAAGTATTCCTCATAAACAACAACATAATCTTTCCCCCTTCCCTAGCCAACCAGAAGGGGGTTGCTTCAAACGTGTGCCATTCTTTGTACAACGCCCAACGAAAATCCCTTTAATAAAAACCCAACTCTAAAAGCTCTTTACGGTTCAACATATCCCCCCCCCGTACAACATACATAAAAAGTCCCCCCTTCCCCCCAAATGGTCGTGTGTCCTCATCCCTTTATTTGTTGTGCCAAACCAGCGTCCGCAGGGAATCCCAGCTATTGCAGTCCTTGTAAATGTACGTCATGCTGCTCCGCAAGCTCGACTGCAGGTCCTCGGGGTGGTGGCGGAACAGCAGCATGACCATGCCCCAGGACAGGGACGCAAAGGCCGGCCACGCGTAGTAGCTGATCTGGGAGGCCAGGGGCTCCGACGAGAGCTTGTTGAAACCCGTGCCGGGCTTGACGGCCAGGCGGGCGAGCGCGAGGGCGACACGCGCAAAGATGTAGATGACGATTTGCTGGTTGACCGAGGAGATCTTGCCGTAGCGCTTGGAGCGCTGGCCGAAGACGATGTAGCCGCCGAGGAGACCTGCGAAGAAGGCGTCGTAGGGGCCTATAAAATGTTAGATTTTCTCTCTTGAATACCCTCGCTGGTAAGGGGAGAATTTGGGGCTGCCCATCAAGGCGAAAGCGACATACCCTCCTTGCCCGGTGTAGGACCATAGTTCTTCAACAACATCATCGTAATCTTGTATATAGACGCAAACTTGGCAAGATTCGTCGCATGCTTCCGCGTAGCTCTAAAGACCAACGAGCACTTTTCTCGAAACCTATATATCCCAGATTTTCTAATCAGTATTCTGTTTTCGGGGCGCATCGTCGTTGTGCGAAAAAGGAAGGGTTATTTGGACATACGTTCCGCTTCGGAAGAGAAAGATCATGCTGCCCCATGAAAGTCAGTTAAATTTAGCTTCAAAAGAATCGTAATTGGGCTTTCTGAGAACAAGAAAGAGGGACTTTTTTTACTCACACCAGCGCATGTGGAAATCGGACCTTGGTGCCGTAGACAGCACCGTTGCGCGCCGTCTTGAGCAGCGAGAGGATGTCATGGTATCGCGGATCGAGAATGATGGGCTCTAGAACAGCCTATATCGCAAGAGAGAAGAATGAATCATCCGTCAGCATAAAACCATTGAATAGAAGAAAAAGAAATAGAAGGAGTCCTCCATCGTCCCATCGTCCAGCGCATTTCGTTCGTTCGTTTGTTCGTACCTTTAACCCTTCGAGAGCCTCCATCGCTGCAGTACCTCGGCTATTTTCGGACAAGTTGATGCAATGACAATTGAACGGAGACGAGAAGAAGAAGAAAAGGGCGTTCGCAGTGCAGCCTAGAAGATTAAGCAGACAGTTGAATTCAGAACCTTCAGCTCATAAGGATGTCCAATAATCTCGAAATGTGAAAAATAGGTAGGTTTAGAGAGAGAGAAGGAAAAAAAAGGAACAAGTTTAAAGGTTTCGGAGATGGCGAGCAAACCAAAAGTCAGTCTTACCTTACGGAGTTTTTGGAGAAGAAGCCTCGGTCAGATTGGCCCTTATCGATGCAGGTTGGTCATTGTCAGCGCGTTGGTTTCGGCTCGTGGTAGTGATTTCCAGCGGGCAAGGTACCTGCTGTGCCTGCTGTGCCTACTGTGCCTTGTTGCTGGAGCCGCTATCGGTACCGCCCAAGACGACCTAAAGTGACCTAAAGAAAGACCCAAACAGGCCTAAAAGTCGGGGTACCCCAGAACAAGCCAGTACGTCATTCGCCCGCTGAGGGTCTCCATGGAGCCCTGGAGGTCACACCTTTGCTGGACAAGGTAAAGCCTCATGCATTGTCCACAGATGCCCGAAAACGTGCCCCCCCCAATCCAATCAACCCGTCAATCAACCCGTCAATCAATCTTGTCAAGGTGGACTGCGGAGTAGTACAAGTGGTTAGATCCATCATTTACATGTGATCCATGACAATCTAGGTAAGCCGAAGGAATATCAGACCGAACACTAGAACACGGCATCATCATCATCTCTTCATGCCATCATTGTCATAAGGATATCCGTACACAACGTTCATCCGCCTCCTCATTCATACAATTCAAAAAGACGTTCGTTCTTATCCCTCATCAACACCATCGTTCGTGCGGCTCCCTCCATTTTACGCCCAACGTCTCAAAGATCCTCCTCTCATCCCTCCCCTCTACCAGCTCTCCCTCCGTCATCTCGTTCCCATCCCTTCCCCTCAAAACGTCCCTGTATAGTCCTCGCTGGTTCAACCTCATCCCCTTCTTTCTCGCCAACAGTCTCATGCTGCGATTAAATATGTCATTCCCCGTAAAGTAAATCAGCGCTGCTCCCATCTCCGACTCCGGTACCAGCAGGAAATCGATCCGTCTCCAGATGGGCTTGTAATTTTTATCGTTGAACCCCTTGATCTTGGGAAGCACACAGCAGCTGTGCCATTTGCTGCCATCTCCCACGCCTCTCGGTGACGCGAGCCGGGCGACGAGAAACTTGTCCGACTCCAGCCGGTGTATCAGATCATCCAAGAACTTCCGCAGATCGGTCGAGGATTCCGTGTTCGGCTTCGTTATGATGAAATCAATATCTCCAGAGCTCTCCGCGCCTCGACGATAGCTTCCGCCAATAATTAGCTGCACTCCCGGATCGATGCGAGCCGCAGTCTTCTTCACCACCTCCCCAAGCGCAGCAACTTCTCTGCGAGGTATCTTGATATTCAAGTCATCGTAGTGCCCCACGCCAACAAGCTGACTCGGCGTGAGCTTCACCTTTTGTTTCACGTCGTCCAATGTTCGTAGGCCCTGTGCAATCCACTGCTCGGCGAGCTTGTTCCCAACACCGTATACCCCCAAGAATATCTCCAATGAATTATCCATCGGCTCGCCCTCTGCGTATTCCAATCTCTTCAGCTTATTTGTCGTGACAATCTCTTCAATTTTCTGTGCCAGCCGGAGGCCAATGCTCGGCAATTGAAACGCCTCTTCTTCCATCGTTATTTTGACGTCTTGTCGTTTGAGTGTAGATATTGCTTTTCGATATGCCATCATCCGCCATTGGTCATTGATGCGTTCATAGTAGTTGAGCATACTCTGAAGCACTTCGATGGTACGAGTATTGGGATTGTCCGCATGAGCATCCTTCTCCCCCGCTCGATTACAAGCGAATTTGTTCTCGAAAGCAATATCCTTGCGGCTAGATCTTGTAGTTCTTCTGATTGGTTTCCTCCTCTTCCGAGCTTGTTCACTTTCTGAAGCAGAGCCCCCGTCAAAGTCTGACCGCGCATCGGATTGATCCATTGTCGACTGAGCGTCATCTTCGTCATGATCGAGCGGCAAATCTTTGAATTCTTGCATCATCGAAATGTACTTTGACAACTCATCTTGCTTGGGAGTGGCTCTACCTTCTGGATTGGTTTTCACCGCATTGTTTTCTAGAACCTGCTCACTATCACTACCACCATCGGGCATCGCATCTTTTGGTGCTTCCACGGTTTGGCCCAAATCCAACACGATTGGCTGAGAATCAATAGTTATAGTCCCGCCAACTTGGCCATGATGTGAAGCCTCCTCACTCTGTGACGACGTGCCACGTTGCGGGACATGATCCCACTTCTTCTTATTGTGATGCTGCGGTTTCAACTGGAGTGATGTAACCGACTCTTCAGAACTGGGAGGCTCCAGCAGCTTTTCTTCAGCCTCCACAAGTGTTTGTCCATTGAGAAGATATTTCTTCTGATTGGGATCCAAAATGGCCCTGAACTGGATGCAGTCGATGGGATAATCCTCATTCACCACTTTCGGTTGTCGAGCCCGATTGCCGGCTCTGGGCAAAACCTTTTCAGCATCCTTGTACTCGAGATTCTTGTCGACAATAACATGCGTTGCAGTCGTCATGTTTCGAGTCCAAGTTGCCCCAAACTCCTTGGCCTTGTTGATACGTAACCGCCTAGCCGGCGCAATATCATTATCCGGGACGTAAAAGAAGGCCAAATCCCTGAATATCCGCTCCTCCTCCGGCCGCATCTTTAACTCCACGCTCTTTTTCCTCTTCTTCATATTCAGAGACGGCGAATCCTCGCTCATACTGCCTATTGTCTTCTTTGACTGCGGAAGGGGAGTGGTATCTGCACCTTCGCGACGCGCTGTCGCTGCCAGCGGTGTCTCCTGAACGATATCCGACCCATAGTACAGCAACGCACCAAGCCGGCCCTTGGGCTTCGCCGCTCCAGATTGAGTTCCCTTGATAATCATTGCGGATTCCGGCTGTGGGGCAGAAGTGACTCTTCTCGGGGTGGCATCAATGATTTGCGGTTTCTTTACCGGCAAAGATTGCTGGCGAGGCAACGATGGTGCTCCCTTCTTCTCCTGCCTTGGTTTGAAGAAATTTCGGTGAAGACGTCGTCGCTTCTCCTCGCGAGCATCAAAGTCGTCAACTTTTCTATTGTTTTCATGATCATCGCCATCCTGGCAAAGCTCCTTTAGTTGCTTGAAGTAGGCCACTTTGGCGTCCATCATTGAGATATCGGAATCCATCCTTAGGTGTTGTGAGGTGCAGTAGAGGAAAATGGAAGAAGCGGGTTAGTTGAGCAAAGTATTCGAGTAGTGAATCATCTAAACGAGTACTTGTAGTATGTGTGCATCATGAAAAGTCGAAAATCCCACATCAACTTTTGAGGCGCAAATTGATGCCTATAAAAACTTCATTGTCGTTGATATGAATCCTTTGAGTGAGGCGAGGGAGGAAGCTGACATTGGATGGATTCCTAGAAGGTTGAGGTGACCAATGATTACAGTGAGCAGGCCCACTAACTTCAGGCTACAACGCGCCAGAGCAACCTCGGGCACCTGCACCAAGTTCTGCACTCGATGTCTGTAGATCCAACATGACTCTATGAACATGATATGGATCACCAAAATCACGACACTCAATAATATGCCTCGGCACCGAGATGTATTCATGGCAGTACAATTTAAAAAGTCTTGCATGCGTAATTTATTAACTTGGACGTTATTGCATTTATATATGTAGATACCTAGTAGCTATTCATACAGCCCCCTTCCCTAGTAGTACGACAGATAACTGACAATACTGTAACAAAACATTAAGAAGACAAACAAGTTCTAGTAATGTGTACCGGCGCCTGTGCAGCAACTCTCCAAATGACAGTATCTGTAAGACGGTCCGAATGTAGACAACAGCCCGAGCAAACGTAGGCTCTATGTAGCCGTGTGTATGTGTATGTGCATATGTGAATGTACTCCTTGATCAATAACCCAACCCAAGACAAATGCCAAACTCCAAAGGCCACTACAGCCCATTCGTTTTGTTCAAAACGGCCACCATTCCCATACTGCGCGTGTGTTAGAGATGCGATCATAGAGATGCAATCATAGAGATGCAACCCAATAAAAAGGAAAGAAGAAGAAAAGAAAAAGAAAAAAAAACTCCAGTCGCTCTATGCAGAACCAGTCATGTATGCCATGAAAGGTACATCATCCGCCTCTTCACCAGGACCAGCCGGTTTGACGCTTTGTTCCCTAGGACCTCCCGAAAAACAGTCCACCACGGCCTTTCGATTGCTCTTGCTTGACAATCTGTTCGAGCCGTCTTGTCTCTCGAACGGCGGCCTCACGGGCCTCTTGAAGATTTAGAACTTCGACTTGGGCCATGCTCATCCTAGCTACGACTTCTTGCATCTCTTTCTCGGTATCAGCGAGGGCCTTCTCCAGTTCCGCCACCTTGGCTCGGAGATTCCTCATCTCAGCCTCTTCCTCGAAGCTCTTTGTAGGTACGGGGCGCAGGGGTCCGCCAAACCCAGTGGAGGTCGAGCTCATCATGGATTTCAGAGAAGTCTTTGTTCCGCCGCGGCCGTCAATCTGGAAGCGACGCAGTTGCTCGTTATGCGACTCTCGAATTCTAGCGACTTCCTCTTCATGACGAGCAACGCGTTCCTCGGACGCTGTCTGAGCGGAAATGACTTGGTCCTCCAAGTGTCGAAGACGTTCTTGCATTTCCGCAATACGCATCGAGTTAGCCTTGCGGTCAGTGTCCCCGCGAGATACGGCTGCGGACAGGCGCTCTCGCAAATCAGTATTGGCCGTTAGCTGTTGTTGGACTTGCGACGCCAGGTGGTCGATTCGCTGAGCAGATTGGTTAAGCTCCTCCGTGGAACCCGCTTCCTCTTCTAGTTGTTTGATACGCTCCAGCGATTCAGCATATGCGTTCTGCAGCTCCTTGTACGCGTTTTCGAGCGACTCAGAGGTGACAGGCTCTCGGCCCACCTCGCTGGAAACACTAGAGCGAGCAAGAGAGGGAGGGATCAAAATGTCCTTTTCTTTTAGCAAATTACGAAGCGACTCGATCTCCTCTTCGGCTCTATCGAGGTCCATCTTCAAGCCACTAAGGCCCTTCTCAACCTGCCATTTCTGCTCGAGTGCATCTTCGGCGCGTCGTCGAAGAAGGTTAATCTCCGTTCGTAGCTTGGACATGTCCTTCTCGAAGCCTGCTTTCCGTGGCGAGTTGGTCACCAAACGCTGACGTTCATTTTCAAGAATGCGAATCTTTTTCTGGTACTCGCGGTTCTGGAACTCCTGGCGCTCGAGGAGGCTCTTCAGAGCACTGTGCAAAGCGTCACGTTGAAGCTCGACGTCCTTTAACTTCTGGACAAGGTCCTCTCGCGAGTCATTGGGAGCAGCCGCAGCAGCATTCTTAAAGCTGTCAGTGCGAGTAAGAGCGAATGGCGTCTTTGGGCCACGCATTGATGAAGGTCCTAGCGAGTTTGATCTAGACAGGCCTCCAGACAAGCGCTTGGATAACTCTTCTGGACCACTGATGATGGAGTTACGCAATGAGCTGTTCTCCTCTCTCAAGGACTCCAGTTGCTGCTGCATTCTAGCAGACTCGTAGGTTAGGCCAGCATACTCGGCCGCCTCCGTCTCCAGGCCCTCTATCCTTGCGCGCAATTCGGGAATGACCTCGTCACGAAGGTTGTCTCGCTCATCGCAGGCATCTCGGAGTTCACCCTTGAGGGCCGACAGCAAATCTTCGATGTTAGTCCTCGACTCCCGCTCCTCGGATAGTTTTCGCCTGAGGTCCTCGCAGGTATCTTCCAGGGTCCTGATGCGGTCGTTGGCGTCGAGGCTGTTGATATGAGCAATGTCCACATGAGAGGCCTTCTCGGCTAGGTCTTTGATTTTTCGGTCGAGCTCTTTTCGTCTTGACCTTTCATCTTGTACTTTGCCCATTAATTCAAGTCTAAGAGAAGCCTTTTCCTGCTCAGATCTCCTCTGGATTTTCTCGACTTCTTCTCGGCCCTGGTCATAGTCGCTGAGCTTGGCGGAGCTGTAGCCAGAATCGGAAAAATAATCACTTGATCTCTTATTAGGTGCCTGGGGATTGTTGATTTGCTCCTGGAGCCTGTCAACCAGGTCCTCCAGGTCCATCTCACGCCGGATGGATGCGGCCAGCTCTGAGCTGATGGCTTTCAGTTCGTCCTCCATCTCGTCGACCAATGTTACGGAGTGGGAGGTGGATAGCGCGGGTGACGAGGGCGACGGCGTTGATAAATAGGTGTCGGCGTATCTAATAGAGTTTGACGCTGCATCGGTCTTTGTGTCGTCTGCAAATGAGCTCTTTGTGGACCGTCGACCGTCATTTGTCAGACCGTTTTTAGCCGGTAACAAAGGCGATGGGATGGATGAGAACTCCGTAACGGACGGTGAAGGGCTTCCCCAAGCAAAAAAGGACGCTGAAGGGGATGATTGACCAGGCGACTTTGGCAAAGGTTTATTTAAACCCGGCGATGTGCCCAGCGCCGATAATTGCGGCGAATCGTCAATCAGTGTTCGCGGTCCTTCTTCCCGGCCGATGGCAGAATCAACCTTTTCCAGTCTGAGGTGTGGTGGACTGGGCTTAGGGACAAACATCGGCGGCGAGGGATTAGAATTAATATTATCAGCGTATAGCGACTCAATATCTGAAGTGTTATCAGATTCGTCGCCGTTGTTGTCGTTGTCGTCGTCGTCTATGCCTTTGGTAGAAGAAGTGGTGTTTGGTGTAGCATCCGGTGTAAGATCTGAAATCAGGAGGTCGTATTCAGAGAAAACGTCTGACAGTTCTGCGGAATCCGTTTCAGTTGTAGTAGCCACGCCGCTCTCCGCCGGGTGGTTTCGCGATTCTAGTACTGTATCGTCGTATGTCGGCGCACTCCTGGATCCCGACAATCTGCAAGATCAGCCCGGTCAGATACTATTATTATGTCGCCATCAAGGAGCGCATTGGCACGGCGCCTCAAGATCACCTGTTATACAAAGGCGCAAAGGTCAGGGACTTACTGGGAAGCGATTAATGAATACCTCACAGAGGCAGGATAGTCGTACAATGTGGGACTATCAATGGAGGGAGGCCTGTCAAACCTGCAATCGGGCTGGGGCAGGTCGCTGATGGTCTGGGCCGGTTGAGGAGCGTGGGGGACAAAGGGCGTGACCAACAACGAAGCTGTGGAAGAAACAGGTTTCCTCCTGATGGGGCCCGAGAAGCGAGGGGGTAGCGAAACAACTACAGGTGCAGTTGCGATAGCGTTATCAAATGTCTGAGAACGAGAGTGCTGAGGAGCTGTTGGTGTGGGATAGTAGTGGTTGTTGTAGTGGTTGTAGTGGTTATGGGTATGGCTATGGGTATGGTTATGATTGCGATTGCGGTTGATAATCTCGTTGTCTTGCGATGGTGAAGGTGGTGATGGCATTAGTGGTGGATAGTGTTGCGACAGAGAGACATCAGATGAGGCAGAAGCGGCTTCAGAGTCTGGCGAGATGAGAGACGCAATGGCCATGGTGTTAGTGGTAGTAAGAGGCGGAGGAGTAGGAGGAGAGGTAGCAGCATGGGATTGCGACTGAGGCCCGCTGGGAGCCGGTTGCGATTCCATGTTTCCAATGTTAATGCAAGTATCGTATTAGGATGTATTAGGTTGGATTGAGGGGGGTTGTACACCGCGTGTGTGCGTGTGTGTGTGTGTGTATGTACAAGTATAACCAGCCGCTGACGAGCAACAACAAAATGTCTTATCCCCAGGGGGTGGTTAAATTGGCCATGAATTGGGAAATAGGCATTGAACAATGGGCAATGAAACGATGGATGCAACAAACTGTTGGGAGCTTGTGAAGAAGAAGAAGAAGAAAAAGACAAATGGCGGGCGGCGTAACCATCAGCCAAGGGACAAGGCAAGGAAGACAAGGCAAGGAAGACAGGGCGAGGCGAGGCGAGGCGAGGCGAGGCAGGGACGGTGAGAGGGAGAGAGTGAGTGAGTGAGTTGGTCGTCGGTCGTCAGTCGTCGTTCGACCACGACTGAAAAAGGGAGAAGCGAAATAGAGGCCTGGGATGGGTTGTGGGGGTGCGGCGCGTAACACACCATGCAAGTACATACAATCTTGCTGGCTGGCTGGTGGGGACCAGGTTCCTTCCCTGGTCAGAGTTATCCTGTATGTAGTACATCCCCTGCTGCGCATTTCACACTGCAAGATCCGTGTGTTGAGAAAGTACTCGACAGGTATCTCTTACTTGTGCATGCCTTGGCTTGTCCACTGTCTGCTCATAGCACAGGTACCGATTCGATTCGTCTCTTTGATCCCCCCATCCCATCCCATCCGATACATGTACAAGTATCCGTACATGGAAACAAACCTTTAATTAGATGGCACCGCACGTGCATACATAATCACAGGAAATAGTGCATATTGTGCCAAAGGTGGTATCGTTCGTCACCGTTGGTTTGGTTAGAAGGGGAAAAAAGGAAACAAAGGGGTGCGCCTAAATCTTACCGAGTCTAGAAAAAGAGCGTTCCATTGAATGTTGGTGCGCACACACACACGCACTCGTGCGCGCATTCATGGCTGTAGCAATTCATCATGAAGCGCCTTTGACGATTGCTGCTGCATGTGGATGAATGGATGTGGATGATAAGGGGCCCCTTGAAGGGCCTTTGGGGGGGAGGGGGCGTCTATCCACTGGAGGACATCCATTGAAAGGGAAGGGGAAAAAAGGCTTCCAAGGTTCAGCGGGGGAAACATCCACTTCCACTTCCACTTCCACAACCGTTTTTGGCGGGTTTTGGGGGGCGTCAGGGTACCTGCACTAGCGCTGAAGCTCTGAAAAGGGCGGTTCCTGGTTGGTTCTCGTTGTCTCTCACTTGGTCTCCAGCAATCAATTTCTTTTTTTTTCGCCCTGTGGGAGCGCCACGTTTAATGTTACAGCACAGTTTCCATTGATTGAAGGCGCTAACTTCAGCAGCCTTGGTGCATTGTACAAGTGCTGTACCCTTTCCTCCAGGGGGTGGTTGAGTCAACCTAAAGAGCACCAAAGTGAGTCGGTATTTCGGACCAATTTCGATCACCCCTGCTAATGAGGGCAGCCCTTCCGCAATGAGCCTGTTAGACTACCTGTATGTACCTACTTGTGTCTTGTCGTAGCAGAGGCATCCATCCTATCAACTCGCTTTCCAGCACAAAGACGAACCAACACACAATCCAGTATGAACCACTACGCAAGACTCTTTTCGTCCAATCATCCATTGCCTTGTGTCTAGTGTCAAGGTAGCATTGAACCACCAGGTGGTCTTTGTTCCATGCATGCATGCAAAACACCAAACTAAAGCTGCCTGATATGGCACTCTGCATATTCTCATACTCGCAGGAGGTCCTTTGGCAAAACACGCGACAATATGAAAATCCGGTTTATTCAATATGACCATCATCATCATCATCATCATATCATAATCATCATTCATTAACGCGCGTTGCATAGCATCCATGGAATGCGCCATGCTCTGCGCCAAAACATCATCCCCGCAGCCCAGCCTCGTCTCGTCTCGTCTCGTCTCGTCCCGCCATGCCTCGCTTTGTCATGATACCTGCACCTACATATTGATTGCGTTCCAGGGTCCATCAATACCCATCTTATCGCTCGCCACCCCTCCCCCTCCCCAGCAGCCGTCTACTTATCATCCCAGCCTCAGCAGTGCATATACGCGCCCAGCTTTTTCTCATCTTGATGACCTGGGTTTCCACTTCTTTCCTGTTCCCTGATGATTTGATGGAGAATGAGAGAGAGAGGGAGGGATGACTCCATAAGCCTAATCGTTGGCGCGCGGGAAAATCAGCAATCAGCCAGCCTCTGGCACGGAAATCCTTCCCACCCAGGAAACGACTGGTTCAGAATGCACCGGGCACATATCGAAACTACTACTGAGGATCCAATTTTTATTTTATTTTATTTTATTTCTCGCTCAGTCAGTCAGTCAGTCAGAAGGATCTTGGACTTGACCTAAAAGAGAGGACCCTCATGACCCTTCCAGGTTTAAGATGGCCCACTGTCCTCCAGATGGCCTCAGCACGATCTATCCATGTTTCTCTTTCAGGTCTCCCTTTTTACCCGGCCGGGCCCATGTCTGGAGCTGGAGAGAGCGAGCAAGAAATCCACTTCCAAGATTTCTTTTTAGTACCCTGCCGCTGTTTGCGACTGATGGCATTCTTCTCAGTTCGATTTATCATCAGGAGAAACAAGCTTCGGGTCCTTTGATTCAACTCCAGCCCGTCTATCCGCGGAGGTCATGATCATCATTCATCATTCATCGTCACGAACTTTGTCAAGGCGCGGCATTCAATGCAATCGACAACAATAAGGAATTGTTCTGTACCATGCAATTGGACCCCCTCATGTAGGTAGCAACGAGCCATCCATCGCAACATGCATTGTCAGACAAAGGGAAAAAAGAAAAAAAGGACAAGAAGAAAAGGACGAGACCTATTTCCATGCAAGCGACGTCACATGGTGGAACCTCCAGAAATTACACCTGAAGCTTCTTTTCTTTCAAGTACTTGCACAAAAGAAAAAAGCAATAACTTTGCATTGGGGCTTTTCATATGCCGTGAGCCGAACATGCAGCTCTATTGCACCAAAGATATGCATGGCTGCACCACCAGCGACGCTCCGGGAGAAAAAAGCAACGCCACAAGTCGGAATTTAAAATGAGCTTTTTTGTTCGAATCTGTCATCGTGTCAAAGACCCAGACTTGCAGCTTTTGGTCTGGCGTTGCACTAATTAATATCCATGCCATGGCATACGGAGTACTCACTGTTCCCTCCCCCCTCGAGCTGGCACATACTTGTCAGACTCTTAATGCATGGATGGATAATCATTCAGCCCAGATTGCACAGATCCTACTTGTACAAGTAGACCCTCCCCTCCACCCCCAAAAGCAGGGTCAGCGCGAAATGAGCCGTTCATTGCGCTATGCCGGCATTTGTCGGCCGCTACGGAAGTGCATGACGCGTTTGCAGGGTCAGGAGATGAAGTGTCTAGTGACTGTACCACTCAACTACTTGTATCCGTACATGAGCTTTGATGGTTCTCTACGGAGTACGCCGTGATTGTACGTTCCTCCGTGGCTATACTTGCAAGTGTGATTCCTTGGGCATTGAAGTCACGGGGTTTGACAGCATCTTGTTCATATGTCTATCGAGTATCAATTATCAAACTCTAGGCCAGATGCACTATATCCAAACTGATTCTCAAAGCTGCATGCAAAACGAATAATAGCAACGTGAGTATGCATACCTAAATAGTTCCATATTCTCCAAAAAGGATACCCAACACAAATTCCAACGCCGTAATCATCCATCTCCTCGCCTCTCACTCTCTGTCTGTCTGTCTGTCTCTCTCTCTCTATCTGTGTGCGTGTGTATGTGTGTCTCTCTCCCCCTCAAAGCACCAGCTTCCCTTTGGGCAACAAAGCCCAGAACCCGCCACAACTACACTTGTGCTGCTGCCTTAGAACAAACGCAAACCCAGGGCGACTCCCAAACACATCCTCCATCACCGAGGCGCACCTCGTGCAGCCCCTCCACTGCTGCTGCGAGCCCTTCTTCAACGGCGCCCTCCTAAACAGGTCGACGTAGACGCCCTTGGCCTCCTTGGCCGCCAGACTGGACTTGTCATCCTGGACGCCGAGGAGGCTGAAATCGGCAAAGAAGAGCTTCGCGGGATCCGTCAGGCTGCGGAAAGCTGGCAGATCTTTGGCGAGGAATTTCTTGATGGCGGGCAGGAACAGCGGAGGCGGCGACCCCGCCAGTAGCATGTTCAACTCATATTGGAACTGTGCATTCTTGACGGCGATATCCATCTGCTTTCCCTGGGGCGGGTTGGATCCGTTCTTGAGCATGCTCGGCAAGAATTGCGAATAGGCCTGCCTGACATCCTGGCCAAGGGTGTTGAGCAGTTTCTCGAATTCGCTCACCTTGATCAAGCTAGTCGTCGTAATGTTCTGCATCTTCTGGTAGGCCTGCTGAAGCTGCGGGTTGGGCATCATCTGCTGCTCCCCAGAGGCCGATTGTCGCCTGTAAAACTCAATGGCCCTAGTGCTCAGGTTCTCCAAGTGCGCGATTCTACGGCACACGGCCAACAGAAAGCTTCTGCTGCAAGAGGAGAGCAGCAGGTGCAGAGCTATGTTATTCTGTGAACGCAAATAGTTTATCAGTTCCCCCGTGCGCCCTGGTACCAGCGTTGCTAAGAATTCGTTGTCGTTCATCAGCCCGAATAAGCAGTCGGACAGCCATGATAGAAGATCCAAAGACCATTTAGCACAGCCTGCTAACGCATCCACCACCTCTGTAAAATATAGTTAGAAATCCAGGGCATTAGCCATTATTGTGAGAATATCAAGTCATACCATGCTCATCGAGAGGGCTCATCTTCTCCCTGACAGTGACCGGTGTGTTGCTGGCAAGTGTGATGAGGATGACAACATTGCGCACATTCAGCTCCACCATCGCAAACTTGCTCTGGAAGGTTCGAGGTTTCAACTCTCCACGAAAACCCAGGCTGTTCATAATACTCAAGCAGCTTTGCAATGATGCATTCCTCATAAGCGAATCGTGGTGAAGCTCCTCGGAATAGTCCACCTGGATCTTGAGAATCTTGATGATTTCATTGAGCAAATCGTGCGTAAATCCTAGTTACGTTAGAGCCGCGGTCTTCCATCACACAACATCACCAATTACGTACTCTTTTTCGATGTATATGGTTGGACGATGGCGAGCATATCATCGTAGTTTGCTTGGTGCCACATCGCAGATACTGTCGTGAGTGTCAAACCAGCTATGGACGCTCCATAATGAACTGTTTTCACTTAGCGATGCATTCTTTGGTATTATAATTCACGCTTTGCAACGTACCGTCCTGGTTTGAATTACCAATATCTTCTAATGGATAGTGCAATTTGCTCCATCTAATCTTTCCGTCATCGCCCATTTGAATCATGGAACAGTGAGTCGGAGAGAAGGCAACTTGCTGGCCTATATCACGTTAGATGTCTCGTTTTGTGTTTCACTTGCGATCAACTTACATGGCCCTTCTTCTGAAAATGTCCAACCGACTTGGCGCAAGTTCATGACCCTGCCGGTATCCTCGCTGGCATAAATCTCCTCAAATGTGAATCGGTCCCGGTACTCAACGGTTCCGTCTGCCATTGTTAGGACCAGGATCTTTCCAAACTGGATTGCCTGAAATCCAATCACAACCTTATTGATGACAATCGGATCCAGCTTTTTCAGTCTCATGTAGCTTGTTTGCTCTGAGGGGTCGCTATTTCTCCGAGTTCCCAGCTGTTCGAATGCCGGGTGTAGATTTTGACGCTGTTCACCTACAGCCTCCCAGCGATCAAGTATGGTCTGGGGCATTTGATAGGACCCCGCATTGAGCGCCCGCGAGCGTACGGTGAGAATCATTGGCGGAACGGTGTTCTTGCCCGTGTTGTCCATCAGTGATGGTAGGACATGTAAGTGAGAGAGTTCTGCCATGGTTGTGTCGGTGTTCGAATCGCCAGGCACGGTCTGGAGCCAGGTTGTCGCAGCAAGGTGCTTCTCGACGAGCGACGGGCTCAATCTGGCATTTTGAGGCAACGGATTCTTATCAGGCTGTGACCCCGGTCCACCCCATTGAATCTCAATCTTGACAAGCCTAAGCTGTCTTGACGAAGTTGCAACCGCAACAAGCAAGTATTCTAGAAGCGCTTAGCAAAAGGCCAGGTTCCAAAGATGGGGAACAAACTCACTCTTGTCAGAAGCCAGGGCCGCATGAGTTACCAGTTCGTCTGATGAAAGCACACTCTCCAGCTCCATTGTAGTCTCTTCCATTTTATTGTTGTTCTGTGACCAGAACATCTTCAACGTGCCGTTTACTGTGACACAGAACAGCGCACTTTTGGAGGAATGAGGATGGCTTGGCCCGCTCGCATGAACAAAAGAGCTTTCGTATTGATATTGATTCCCAACCCTGTTGGCTGGGCCGTACATGACGTTGTAGGGCTTCTGCTGATTAGGCGGCGCGACGGCAAGCCAATGGCTCCCAACCACTGCGTTGGCATCATCAATCGCGTCCGTATCCCATTTTCTCGTGAGGAAGGGGGAATTAAGGGAGATGGGGAAGCTGAGTATGGCAACTCTGCCTACGGCATCAACAACCGCCAACTCTGGGCTGTTTGTAGCTCCCCATTCCAGATGGACCAACGGGATACCAGGCGAGCCGCTGACAAGATGGCATATGGTCGGCTCACTAAGCTCCCACGATCCATCAGTAGGGCTGCATCTAAGAAAACGCAGTTCAAGCGACTGTCCATCCGGCGTTAACGTAGCTATTGTGCCACATTTTGACCACGCGACGGCCCTATGCATCTTGTCAGCTACGTCCAAGGAAGAAGAAGAAAAGAGTGAGAAGCAGGTTGCATTCAGCAAACATACTGGCAACAACCGCGACCTCTCAGGTCATCCATCCTCTGCAGCACCTGTTTACTTTGAGATCTCTCCGGAAGCGATAGACCGACTCCGTCGCCGAATAGGTCGTCGACGTCGTTCAGATCGACTGGGACCGCATTGTCCAACATGAGAGGCATCTTGTTCGCGGTCATTGGGGGGATTATAAAATGAGCATAGATGGAAAATATGCTATTCAAAAACACAAAATTGAACAAATGATAAATCTTGGAGAAAGCAAAAAAAAAACTTGATGAAATATCTTTTTTTAGTATTTGATAAATCCAAGCAATGAATCATTAATCGTTTGCCCACGCGTGATGAATCTGCAGCCTGAGCTTATCCGGCAGTGAATGATGAGGCTGAGGAGGTTAAGATTGGTTGAATGATGGCCAGAAAACAACCAGCCTGGCCACACAAGCCACAGCGGAATGAGGCTGGTGCTGGAGCCAGAGGCGGTAGCCAAAAATCAGCTCTTCAGTCAACCTACCCTATCAACATCCCATGCCGGGTATGATATATTCGCTAGAATTTGTGGCCTTGCGCTTTACCGCGTCCGTTACAATCCAATTCTGGTTCCAATTCATATATTCACAGCAAGTGGCCATAGCTCAGCTGGGAGAGCGTCAGACTGAAGTCCAACTTCAAGTCTCTACAGGAATATCTGAAGGTCGTGTGTTCGAGCCACACTGGCCACATGTTGAATCTTTTTGGCAAACTTGTCAACATTACCACGGGGTGGGTGTTTACAAAAAGAGTAGATTAAACTTGATATGAGTGTAATCAATTTTGAATGAATGGTATCGTTCTAGATATAGGTGTAGATTGCAGCTCAAATAATAAATTGGTTTTCACCGTGAACCGGAAGAGATGCAGTAGACGACGTTGGGCCAGCTACTGTTTAGTGCGAGTGAACCTAACCTATACTTCTGTAGAAGCCCTTCTGCTGTCCTACAGCGCAACGTCTAAGAGATGCTTTAGGTACTCTTTTATATGACCCAGAAGAGTATGAGTTGCGTAATTAAAGTAAGATACAGTCAGACCCAGATCTTGGGCCTTTGGATTCCTGTGGAAATACATAGCGATAGGCTGTCGGACGCCCGTTCCGCGACCCTCTATGCCGGGGCTATCCGGGAATAGATTCCCAAGGTCATTGAGTTCCGTCCTACATGCAGTCTCAAGCCGTGAACTCGATGGCCTCAGATAATCAAATAAAAGGGACTGATTGCTATTTTTCTCAATCATTGTCAATCTAGTTGTACCTAATCACCATCATTTTACTCTCATCCTCCAAACGCACGACTCCTTACATCTAAAGCAAATTCTATATCACGTCGATAGGAACCCATCCCATCATCCCGCAGCCCAACTTTCAAGATGAGACATCTCCTTAGAGCCACGGCGCTCACACGTCGTTTCCCCATGAAAACACCCAATGCCCGCCTATTCTCTTCATTGCCTAGCCCACAGAAACCCGGACAGGGCTCCTTTGCCTACCTGGCCGTTGGGCTCTTGCTCGGTGGCGCCACAACCGCTGCAGCTATTCGACTTGGCTCCAACGACGCAGGTGTCGTGGAACCTAGATGGCGAGAGAATAGCAAGCATGCTTTATTACAAACAAGATATGCGGATAAAAAGACGATGCTCAAGGTAGGGTAGAATTCTGTGGCCTGGGGTCCCTTGGTTTGCTAATGTCGAGATAGGCAGTTGATGAAATACGCCATGAGTTGGGGGACGATGCAGTCAGTGTGGATGAGGACGATATCGAGGATCATGGCTACTCTTCATATTCTGCCTTCAATACAGACAACAGGCCCGTCGCAGTTATACGGCCCACTTCAACAGAGCAAGTCTCAGCAATCGCCAAGATATGCACCAAGTATAAAGTCCCCATGGTTCCGTATGGCGCCGGGTCCAGTGTCGAAGGCAACTTTAGCTCTCCTTACTCCGGCGTATGCATCGACCTATCTGCCATGAACAAGATTGTCGAGTTTCATCCCGAGGACATGGATGTCGTGGTGCAGTCCGGCGTCGGTTGGACCAACTTGAACGAGACAATAAAAGAGAGCGGCCTCTTCCTACCCCTAGATCCGAGTCCCACGGCGCTCATCGGCGGCATGATCTCCACCAACTGCAGCGGAACCAATGCCATGAGATATGGTACCATGAAAGACTACGTTATCAATCTGACCGTGGTGTTGGCAGACGGCTCAGTCATCAAAACGCGACGTCGACCGAGGAAAACGTCTGCAGGATATAACCTGAACACCCTCTTCACCGGCTCGGAGGGAACCCTTGGCATCGTTACCGAGGCCACGGTCAAGCTGGCCGTCTTGCCCACCAACTTCAGTGTAGCGACCGTTACGTTCCCAACCATAAGAGACGCGGCAGCGGCAGCTTCTTTAATGGTTCGAAAAGGTCTGCAGTTGGCCGCCCTCGAGATCATGGACGAGACGCAAATGAAAGTCATCAACATGAACGGCGGCGCAGGCGGCAAGACATGGGAGGAAAGCCCAACGTTGTTTTTAAAGTGAGGCAAAGAGCACCTCCCCTCCCCTCACCATCCACCAACCGAAAAGAGGTCTAACATGTTCAAGATTTTCAGGCTCCACGACTTCAATCAAGGAAAACATCGAGTCAGCTGAAGAAATAGCCAAGGGCCATGGGTCCAACAAGTTCCAGTTCGCCAAGGATAAGCAGGAGATGGACTCTCTGTGGGCGGCGAGAAAGGAAGCCCTATGGGCAAACCTGGCCATGAAGCGTGAAGGGGACAGCTTCTGGGGGACTGATGTCGCGGTGCCAATCTCCCGACTGGCTGATATAATCGGTATGTAACAAAATGTTGCTTATTTTTTCCAATATCGAAGGGGGAGGGGGGCACCCGCTGATGGGGAAACACCCTATAGAAACGTCTACCCGCAGAGCAACGGAACGCGGTCTCTACAATACCCTCCTCGGCCACGTAGGCGATGGGAATTTCCACCAACTCTTGGTATATAATCCCGAGAACAAAGAGGAGACAAAGGCAGTATCTGACTGCGTTCATGACATGTTGGACGACGCCATTAAGATGGGAGGGACCGTAACGGTAAGCCCGAATTCGCGGGGGGCCCAGCCTGTGGACCTCATTCAACTAATGATTTGCGTATCTAGGGCGAACATGCCATCGGCATTGGTAAAAAGGTTCAGTGTGATCTTCTACATACATCCACACGAAAGAAAAAAACAGGGTTTCGCTAACACGGGAGTAGAACTATCTCGTCAAGGAACTCGGCCCAGCTACGATTGGTGTCATGAAGGCACTCAAAGATACGCTTGATCCGCAGTATGTATCAAATGTACCTTTTTACTTGTTAGTCTTTTCTTTCGGCTAACATACCCATAGCTGGCTATTGAATCCGGGGAAGGTCTTTGACGAGTGATTGAAAGGAGGGAGGGACTATTGTTTGTTTGTTTGTTTGTTTTTTTCTTTCTACTTTTAGCTCCCCAATATGAAACAATCAAGGGGCCTTGATTTGCACTGGCAAGTGGGGGTAATGATCTGTTGGTTAGATTCGAGAATGGACTATGTTGCGTGCCCAACTTCTAGAAGTTATCTGTTGTTGGAACGAGTTTGAGTGAACAGGGGGAGGGGGCTGTGTCCCCCACACGTGGCTATGAGGTGGTGGGTTATCCGTCGTCTTCCAACACCGGCACGTGGTTCATACGCGTACCGAAGAGCGGCAACGGGCTTCTACATGATTCGGCCATGGCTTCTCCGTAAGGAAGGTACTTCTAAATTTCCTTCTCCAACTCTTATATCCACTTCATTTTTGTTTTGTTTTTTCATCAAAGGCGTTCCAACACACACCTTGGCTGCCCGGAGTTATGAGTCCCGACAGGCCATCTCCTTGCGCCCTAGAATACCCCCTTTCTTAATACAGATGACAAATACTGATGGGCTTTGTGCACATAATGACCCGGGCCATCGTCGGTGTAAACGCTCCAGCCATGGTGGTCCAGCATGAGGAAGAGAGATTGTTGCATGGGAAGCCTACCCTGTATTTATTTCTCTAATTACGGCCTTAACATACCTACTCACAAGGCACAATACATCATGGATTTCTCAGTAGGGAGGAAGGATATTGAGATAATAAAATGAAATAAAAGTATTTACTTCAACTAGCAATCCAGCTATCCTTGCATAGGTAAAATCAAATGTCCATGCCGTATCGACACTGTTTTTTAGTAACCCAGATCTCAACACCCCCACTATCACTGATTGGAGGATCAATAAACACCAAAGCCACTCATCCTCCATACTATAAGCTTAATTCTAGAAATTTCCTATATTGACCCAACTTCAAACTTCCCTAATTGATTTTTTGCAATCATAATGATTCATAATAAGCATCTAGGTTTCCCCGCAGACTCCAGTGCTAGGAGCCCATCAGGAACTGTGCTATTGGAGGAAGATCTATGAGACCCCCGGGATCTCCAATGTTACCTTCTCCAATCAATTCGGTAGATACTCCGGGCCGATTTCCTCCTCCTCCCCCATAACTTTGTTTTACCCACGGGCTTCATGTGGAAAAAGATGAATTGCCGTTGGAAAAACATCGGTTATGGTATAGCCGAGAGTCATATAAGACAGTAAGCTTCGCCGATTGATTAAATGTGACCAAATAAAAAAAAAGTCCGTTTGTTGTTGTCGTTGTTGTCGTTGCTCCTTGTCGGATACCCGTAGCTCACCGCCATGAAATCCACAGCCCTCTTCGCCCTTGGCGCTGCCGCCGCGGTCATCGAGGCAGAACGCCCACACTTGACATGGCTGGCCGATACCTTCATCAGCAAAGGCGTCACGCCAACCTTCGGTTACCAGGAAGCCACGCTCTACTTTGGTATAGAGGGAGCGTATGAGTTGAACAAGGACCAAAAGTACCTTGACTGGTACAAGCGTCAGATTGATGCCGTCGTTCTGGACGACGGCACCATCAAGGGCTGGAACTCCCAATACTCCCTTGACGAGTACCGCATGGGCAACAACTACCTGTATCTTTACGGCCTCACTGGCCAGCAAAAGTACAAGACTGCTGCCTCCATTGTTCGGAAGAATCTCAACTCCCACCCAAGGGGTCCACATGGTGGCTTTTGGTATGTCACGCCCTGCTAGATCTAGCATTCCATTCTGGCCGAGAGATCACAGGCCAACTGATCCGTCCATCCCACTAACATCGATCCATCAAGGCATCGTCAACCCAACTTCCCTAACCAGATGTGGCTTGACGGAATCTTCATGGCCGATTCCTTCTACTCCCAGTGGACACACCTCTTTGACAACCAGAACACGACCGCGTGGAACGACATCTTCAACCAGTACTACCTAGTTGACTCACATGCACGAAACAAAACCTCCGGTCTCCTTGTTCATGGCTGGGCTGATGGCCCAGCGCCCTGGGCCGATCCAAAGACGGGGCTTGCTCCCCATGTTTGGGGCCGTGCTGTCGGGTGGTATTTCATGTCGCTCGTCGAAACCTTGCAGGTGTTTCCCAAATCTCACCCTAGCTATACCACGCTGATGGGCTACTATACCTGGCTCGCCCGGGCCCTCAAGGAGGCTCAGGACCCAGCTTCTGGAGGGTGGTTTCAGGTAATGGACGAGCCCTATCCCCATGTCAAGGGCAACTATATTGAGAGCAGCGGCTCTGCCATGTTCACATTTGGCCTGCTCAAGGGTGTGAGCCTGGGTTATCTCGATAAGAAGGAGTTCCTTGCTACTGGTAAGAAGGCGTACCAGGGGTTAGTCAACAAGTTTATCTCTCCCCAGCAGGATGGTACGCTCCAGTTCACTGGCACTGTTGCTGAGTGTGGTCTGGGTTCAGCCAATGCAACCTTTGAGGTAGGTCATCATCTCCACAAGTACGACGTGATTGTGGATATTCATCTAACATGTGTGGCGTTCTAGTACTACATCAGTGTACATACCAACGTCAACGACTATAAGGGCTCTGGTCCCTTTATGCGGGCTGCATATGAATGGGAGACTTGGGCCAAGAATGCTTGAAGAAGGGTGGGTTCAACCCTGGATAGGATGGACAAGATGGAGTCGACTCCCCTCCTCCCCCCTCTTCTGCATGAGATGGGTTATGAAAGAAACAAGGCTTGCCAAGGGTATAAGAGGCAGGAACTCCGTACATATGACATACTAGATAGTAAAAATATCCCAAACCGTTACGAAGTGAGCAATCAATGCGAACGAACATTCTTCGTCAGCCGCCATCACAGTGGCTTATGGGGTCTTTTGCGGCCGCAATAGTCTTGATCGAAGGACCCAAATAGCTGGGCTCAAACGGCTTGGGTCCTGGGCACGACCGATTCAACCAGTTTACTGGCTCGATCCCACGCAAAAAAGCTGAAGCAGGCAGAGAATAGTGCTCAGGAGCAAGGGTATGAGGCTCCAGCCATGAGGATGAGAAGCGGCTCAGACTGGCTTGGGAGGGACTAGACGTTGAACTGACAGGCCAGGGCCCCATAATTGTGACGAGTTCTGGAAGAGGAGCCAAGATACGGTCAGGCATGAGACGTTAATGACCCCTTACGTAGGCGACAAGGCTTATTGGGTCCGCGGCGCGAGCTGGATATGTGTGTTAATTTGACAGACCGTAAATGAGAGGCGCCCCGGCTTTCGCTCCACTTGCTCCTGTCTGTGCTCCCCCCATGTCGCATACCATGTCCCACGTCCCATGTCCCCAGGCTCCATGACAACGGTTTCGTAGGGCTCAAAGGCGAGACAAAGAGGACCGGCTGAAGGTGAATCCGCACTCGCTTCCTGCAAAACAGGTTTGGCAGTTCAGGTCGTACAGAAATGAATTGCGTGGACGGAGACGCACTATAGCGACACAACTGAGGCTTCTACGGTTAGTGTAAATATATTGACCAGGGGGGCCACATCAATCAGCTGAACATTCAGGCGTGGTACGGAGTGGGTGCCGCAGATTTTGGTACAAGTATTTGGAGAGAGAATGCGTTGATCAGCATTGATTAGTCTAGAAGCAGTGAGTACCTGCATCCATAAGTCTTGTACGGAGTAGATACAGGAGGAAAGATAATCGAGCGGGCGCTGTATGCAGGAGTCCATGGGGAAGCGAGGCATCTTGGCGCCAACGTTCTCTCCCGTGCTGCTGGTAAAGGCAAGGTAAGGCAAGGCAAGGCAAGGTAAGGTGAGTAAGCACTGCATCGAGAAACACTGATAGCATTGCGTGCGGCTGCTTACCCACGGGATGACCAAGTGCGTGTGCCCTACCTACGGCAGGTATGTATGTATGTACAAGTACTACTTGTATTGTGATGCAGAAAGCCGTTGATATCCTGAGACATCATGTGCTTGGAGGCAGTTGAAGTCGTATTCGCAGTGGGTTTTAGACAAAAAGCCGTTGAGATTATCTGGCACACCTGGAAAAGGGAAAGGAAGGTACGTACGTCCGTTCGTACATACTGCATACATACAAGTAAGGAAAGGGGGAAGGCACTACCTCAAATTAACCGCCGCGTGGCAGCTTCTCTAATTGTTTGTTATTTCTCAGTTATTGGATGGAAAATACTAGGTTGGTACTAGTACTGCCTAGTAGTGGTGGTGGTGGTAATAGTAGCACAGGTAGCAGTAGGTGTAGACTCGCGTGGCAATTTGTACGGGATACTCCGTTCCTCGAACCAACAACGTGAATATGTGTGGTATTGATTTGTACAGGTAATTAATGTCGAGGCATCCTTAAAGCACAATTTAATTTGTACCTGACGTTATCTTGCAAAGTATCACATACATATCTACTCCGTATGTTAGGTCGTTCTGTGCCTGAATTGCACTAGTGTTATTCAGGCTAGAATAAACGATCTCCATGCGTGATCAAGGAAGGAGCCTTTTTGATTCTGACCCACGAGATTTCCCGACTTGCAATCGAATCCGTGGATGAGGTTCATTTGGCAAGACCCTGCAGGGCGACAAGGTCCCTCCTTCACACGAAAAAAAAAAAAAACTCAAAATCTCCTTAAAATAGCAGTAGCCCTCCAAGATGCTTTGAGCCCCCCGGGGATGGGCCGTAGTAGTACCTGTAACAAGCAAAGAAAGCAAGAAAGAAAGAAGGAAAGAAAGAAAAAAGAAGAAGAAAAGAAACAAATAAAAAAACATATCATCCCAAACCTCTTCAGGCCATCTTGTTTTGTTAAGCGACACGAAAAGAAACAAGCCAAGTCTCGTCAAGGGAAAGGCAAATACTGACTGGTGAAGCTGTTGCTTTGTACCAGTTGCACTAACTCCCCTACCCTCTCCTCTCTATAGTACCTCTACCAGTACCTACTCTACCTACGGAGTAGTAGTGGTACCACTCCTCTGTACTCCGACACACGCACCGCCGTTGTGTGTTGCTCTTCAGCTCGCCTTTCCCAACAAAGAACCCCCCGTCACACAATCTCGCAGACTCTCCACTACACCTTGATTCCTGCAAGGTCCCCTGGTTAGGGAACGCACCTCTACGTGGCACAGATGCCATGATTGACCAGGGGAGGGAAGATTTGGGGGACTTTGGTTGGGCTTGAATGCTGGTCATGGCACAGCTTCAACCAGGGGAAGCTGGACGTCAGGAACAAAACGTGGACCGGGCCAGCACCCGTCGTGGAGGTTCCATGCCATGCCATGTCATGTCGGCTTCTGTGGCTGCCGTGACAGCAACGGCTCCTCATTCATTCATTCGTTCATTCATTCATTCACTGACGGCCAGCTTGCTCCCCAAGTTAACTTCCCCGGCTCCCACTTCTTTGAAAACCTGACCAATTCCGGCAACAACTTTTTCTTTCCTTCTTGTTGTGCTGCTGCTGCTTTATTTCTGTTTGTTTGTTTGTCTGTCTTACCAAGTTTCATGTCCTGCTTTCGAGTCATCGTCTGTCGGTGATACTTGCCTTTGCTTTGCGCTTCGACATCGCTGCTACCGCCGCCACAAAGCGCAATAGCTCAGCATCAAGTTCAAGTACGCACACACATACCATAACAAGGTACTATGACGACGGTAGTCACCATGGCTGCCACCACCAGCCTGACCACAACAACAGCAACAGCTGCCTGCGGTGGCAGTTCTCCCACCACCAAGTCCGCCAAAGCCAATATTGGTCATCGACACTCCCTGCGGCGGCACAACCAGCTACAACTTCAGCTCCCACAGCCGACGCAAGAGCGGGAAGAAGAAGACGACAACCTCGACGAGCTCCTTTACTCGATCACTCCCAGCCAGAGTTCGACACCAGACCGACGTCGTACCTGCCAGAGCATCCGCCTGCTTGACCAGCAACAAGAGCAACAACAACAACAACAACAACAGCCGCCCCTTTCAGACCAACGACGACCGGCCACCTCGCGAAGTCATCTAAGATATTGGCACCGTCAAACTGGCCGCAGCCGAAGCCCGCCCTCATCAAAGCAACTACGGCCATCGTCCGACGGCCCGTTGCAGCCACAATCCGATAATAGTTTGCCTTCAATGTCAATGACCAAGGAAGAGTTCGCAGCATTGCCGCCAACGATTCAGCGCAAAGTAAGTGGCAAACTTTTTTGGCAACCTACTGTTTCATCCGTTTCCACGCTAGAAATGCACACACTACAAGACCACTGCACATGATGTTTCTTTTTTCTCCTAGTGTTGCTTCTTTTTCTTCCTCTCCCTTGCATGCGACTTGCACTTGCGCATACGGTATTGGCGGAAGAGAGAGACACACAGACACACTTGCAGGCGACGAGTCGTACAAAGGCACAGGTTTGGTTCGAATGCACGGCGATGGAAAAAGAAATGAAGCACAGCTGTGCACGGCTCTCAATGTCTCTGAAAGCTCGATGGAGCCTTACCAACAATGGCCTCTCTACCACCCTCATGACTACATTTCTCCGTCCGTTTGCCACGAGGTTTGTGTCGGCCGCTCAGCGCCTCTGAACCGAATACGGCTCGGCTGGTGCGCTGGCCGAACACCTCTTGGATGCATACCTACATTACCTACACAGACAATCAGTCGTACAGACCTTAAGTTTCGGTCCGGATAGCCATTGCTACCTGTCCATTCGGAACCAGACGGAGAGATTAAACGAAAGAAGACAAACTGTGTCTTATCTCGATCTCCCTCCTGCCGGTTTAGTGCCAGTTCACGAGTGTCTGGACCGAGTGCTAGTGAATGCGTTCTTCCTCTGCTCAGTTCCTCTCCTCTCCTCGCCCTCTCCCCAACTTTCTCTGTGTGGGAGTGTGTGCCTCTGTTCTCTCCCTTGTTCTGCTACCCGTCTTACGCGAGGATGCATTGCAGCGGACAACTGGACCTTGCGCATTGGATTCCAGTTGCCCAGGGCAAGCCAAGTGGCGCGAGGGCGGGAAGAGTCGACGCAAAACGAGAAACGAGAGGGGGAGCACATTTGCTTCTCTCACACACGCATCCCAGCAAAAAAGGCAAAGCGATATTGGCGACTGACTGCTAGCGGCATGTCACCCCGCGCAAGAGCGACTTTCTGGTTTGTGACGGCGCGAATGGCGTCTGCATGCATGCTGCTGGTGCCCAATTGAATTGCTTTTGGCCCTGCATTGCTTGCCAAACGATCACCCGCCAGCTTGTCAGCCCAGACTCGAGTGGGTGTCTCTGATTGGCTGGCTATCTTCGGGGTCCTCCACCGTGGGCCTTTACGCTCAATCCAACCTTGCATCGCCATGTCAGTCAGTCTGTCTGCCTGCCTGTCCCAATCCTCCATTGTCCACCTTTGACCAGGTAGTTTTGCCGATACCCCCACCATGTTATGCGCTTTTCCTGCTTGCACTCTTAGAGTTGGCTGCGTTGCGTTGCAGTGCGTGCGTGCACACTCCCTCCGCATCCTATCGTGTACCGACCCGTTCTCCACCCGGATGCGAGACCTTTAATCCCTTGATATGATGGACTCTGGGGAATGAGGCCAGGGAGAATGCGAGGGCGATGTATCAAGGATATACTAGTTGTGGATCGGATTCCATGGAAACGTCAAAGCAAGGCCTTGATGAATCATCTACCTTTTTATCCATACCTTTCCCAAGAAACGCGACACCCAAACATTTCACAAAAACAAAAACACAACACCAGCCAGAGCCAAAGCGCCTCGGGACTCCGTTCCTGAGTTGAGACATGCCATACCCCTTCAAGTTAAACAGGCTTCACTTCGCACCCAGACCCTAGTCAGTTGCCGTTCAGGTCCCTCTCCCTCTCAATTACCCATACTTGTATATACCTGCACGGATCTCCCACTCGATCGTCACCTCGCATTTGTCGCTACTACATTATTTCCTTTTCCAAGCATCTTCCGCACTGGGGCTTGCGCTAACATATGTTGCCCTCGTCTGCAGTATTTTTCAACCCTTGAGCGTCTGCGTTTTGCTCAAAACACTGGTTGTGCCAGCGACTCGGATCCTGCCCTGGACGCTCACCACGACTCGTTGAACCGCTCTCAGTCATCGATTTCCTCACGAGAAGAGGAGACTTGCCGACCTTCGCTCAGAGCGAGACTCTCATCAGATCCCTTGATCACCACATCCCGCCATCGACGCCGAGTCCACTCAAGTTCCGCACGTCTCTGCACAACGCCTGTTGACAGATATCAAGGACGTTCTGCCGACCACTCACCATCCTGTCATTCCTGCCGTAGTGTCATTCTAGATGCTACTGATGAAGCATTCGTCAAGATAGGCAAACGTCATTCGCATCTACCGAGGCTCGACAGCAGTTCGCAAGAGACGAATTACACATTTTACTCGCATCCCACGATGCACAGCGTTGTCGAGGACCAGACCATGAGGTCTGAGGAGTTCAAGGATACGCCAGACTCTCTTTATGATAGCTTTCGTTGGTTGGAGGACAGTGATGACCTAGACCTCCGCCTCGGCTTTGAGGAGAATCAAGTCAAGGATGGTGCCAATGGACGAAAGAAGCGTGGCCCGTTATTCCGTCGCCATTTGTCCATCTCCAAATTGCCCTTTGGTGGCAGAGGATCTGATACCGTCAGCCGACCCGGAACAAAAGACACCATGGCCTCGCCAACATTGAATAGCCCATCGATTGGTACTTTCCCAAGCCCTCAGGGTCATGTTCGTCGAAGGTCACGCGCCCTATCCCTCATCACACCAAACAAGATGCCGATATCTGAAGCGTCTCCCGCCATCGACCCGGCAGCATCTCATTATCAAGATCCCGAGGCTCGAATGAAATTACGAGTGTATCTTGCCTCTCCCCACAAGTTCGATGAGGCCATCGAATTTGGCTTCCCTTCCATCAACGAAGTCCAAGGATCAGACGCCTCGTCGCACACACGATCCCTGTCTCAGGAGGAAGGATCGAATAACACGATAAGGCTTGTTGAATCGACTGAAGATGAGATTGCGTCGTTATGCAGTGACCCCACATCGCCCACCGAATTAGAGTCTCCAAGGACTCCAGAGAGTATGGATCGCTCTTCGCTTGCACACACACTTCGCACGAGTGATGAGACAATGGCACCCACCAAGATTGACTATGCTCATGCACCAGCCTCATGTCGCGAGATGACGCTGCGGATGACGCTGACACGACCCGATCTGCGAGCTGACGAAGACCAAATTTACGGTTGGCAAAAGGGAACTGGCCGCAAATTGCATACTCGCGATGGGTCCATTCAGCCTCGCGCATATACCCGAAGCGGCACCTCCAAGGATAGCGTTGAGAAGCAACTGGCGGAGATTGATCACGAGGTCCTCGCCAGCGACAATGGAGTTGTGAAGAGATTTTGGAACCGCGTTCGCCGGTCATGAAAAGAATCGCCATCGTTTTCTCTTTTCTTTTCTTTTCCCTTTCATCGATGCCCACTCTACTCATGTCCGATTTTGAGTGTCTTTTTGGGCACCGTTCACTCACTCTTTTATGAAACGAGAATCCAGTCTCAGAATACCACCAGTCGATCCTTACGATATGATTTCCTATTATTGTCGCACATATAAATATACCCTTACGCATATATGTAATTAGTTGCGATAGATTTGTCTCATTCGCATGTCTTGTCTTTATTGGTTGAAAAGCTAGCGGAAGGGGATTCCGCTTATGAGGGAGGAGTTTTGAGGAGTTTTATTTGGAACATCTATTATCATGTCCACGGAAGCCATAGTGTGTTATATCAGAGATTTATGATTGCCACACTCTCCTTTGTCTGGTACCTTGTGGGGAAGGCGTCCTAATTGAAAGGGGGTAAAGGGAGTTTTGGGAGGCAAGGGAAGGGAGTGGGGGAATAAGGGGACTTGCTAGGTACGGCAGACGAGACGGATCTTGATGCCAGGAGTTTTACAGGTACAATCAGGCTGGGAGAGATAATAACAAAGTCAAACCGAGGCAGTATACATGCCTTTGATGCGTTGAGTATATCCATTTTGAGTACCTGGTGATGCATGTTTGAGGTTCATCTCGTTTGTGATGCATGTTTCTCCCATGATGGCGATGATGATGTCTCAGTCCATTGTTGGATTTTTCTTGTTTTCTACGGCATGTCCTTGCCTACCTTGGCGTTTTGTCTCGGCGAAGAGCGGAAGCAGAAGCAAAAGTACAAGCAGCAGCACGGCTACGAGTCTAGCCTTGGGGGAGGGGGCGGGTTTCTGTCTGTCTTTGCTGGACCACGACGGAGGGAGGATCAACACATGGCATGCAAGGGGAGCCAAGAATAAGAACCACATGGTTCGTGCCATGTTGACGCTAGTTATTTTGGGGGACGTATTTCTTTTTTTCTTCCCTTTTTTTCTTTTTTCTTCTTGGTTTTGAGGTTTGAAGTTGATGGTGATGGGGGGTTGATTGGGTGTGAAACGGTGAAGCGGTGTGCATACATGCTGTGTGTCTCGTTTGCAATGTCTCGTTTTTTTTTAAAAAAAACCTTTTAACGCGAGGGAGAGGAAGAGGGAAGGAAAGAAAGAAAAAAAAACAAGAGCAATGTCTTGGATTTTGGGGTTGTTTTTCGCACTGTTGCGCTTCTTTTCCTTCTTCTTCTACTTCTCCTTTTAAAAGGGGGGGTGGTGAGTGAGGGATCCGGGTATTTGGGATCTTTGGTTTTATTCAATTGGGGGAGGGGGACGAGAGATGTCATGCATACTTGTACATACATAAACTGGTGCATGTATTAATGCCTAATCGAGAGAGAGAGAGAGAGTGCATGTGCAAGACATGGAAAGCACAGTGTTTGGGTTAATGCAAAAACATGGATGCATTGCATGGCCCTTTTTTGCATGGCTCCCTTATGTCTTGTCTGTCTGGGTTGGAGGAGCGAGGAGCGAGAGAGAGAGAGAGTGTGTGTGCCAGGCAACAACCCCTCCCTCGTCTTTTCTTGGTAATGAGTATTATTATTATTATTATTATTTTCTTTCCTTTTTCTCCTTCTTGACGGCTTGATAATGCAATCATGAAATATGTCACTGCCGCCTTTTTCCTTTCTACCGCCCCCAAAAAACGGTTCATCTATATACTAGGTACTAGGTAGTACATAGAACTACTAAGATAAGGCAAGGCAAGGCAAGGTAAGGTAAGCCCTCTAAACAAGCCCCTCGGTATGCCTGCCGTGCAAGTCCCCCCAGCCAGTCCCAGTCGCCCAGCCCATCCATTTCTTGGGGGCCCTTTTTTCCTTTTTTCTCTTTCCTTTTTGCTTTTTCTTTCTTCTTTTCCTTCGTTTCTTTCACTCCTTTCGTACATGAAACCGGCTTCCCGGACGGACGCTCCGTGATGAAGCTGGGGGGGGGGGCAGCGTGCATGTTTCTTTTAATAAGCCAATGGATCCATCTGTCTTTCTCTGCCCGTCTGTCTGTCTATCTCTCTCTCTCCCTCTACCTCTCCTCTCTATTAGTCTGGCACTCTCTCTTGAAATGGGGGCTGGTGACACTAAAAATAACGGCCCCAAAATGCAAGTCATATTTCGGCCATGTTTTGACGTGGGAGAGAGTGAGTGCATCATCTTGGGACACTAAAAAAATAGGGCCGTGATATATATATTAAATATAGATTAAAAACAAAACAATATCATCCATACTATGGAGTATACTATACTCTACTATACCATACATACTATCTATTGTTTTGGTCTGCCCGTCATCAAACCCTTTTTCCCTACAACCATCATCCCCGCAAAACACCAGCCATGCATCCAAAAAATGAGAACGTCTGAGCACCCCTGATACTCTCATTTCCAAGTTCCAATGGTCTGTCCCCCTCCCCCTCAATTGTTTGGCGAGGGAGGGAAGGAGGGGATGGCTGTTCTCCTCCCCATCTCTCCCTGCAGGCTGACATGCCTCCAATGGCTTGCCCCCTCTTCTCCAAGTTATATGTGATAGCTCCCCTCGACTTCACCAAAACCTGCATGGTTAATTGACGAATAGACAGCCATCAACTTCATTTGTGGCTTTTTTTTTTGCTGATAAACAAACACCAACACCAACACCAGTACCTGTCAATAAACAAACAAATAAACAAACACGCTTTGAGCCTGGTTTCTCTCTTAAGTTGCTTTCATTCCTTTTCCCCTTCTTCCTCTTCTTCATTCAACATATAAAGCATCACCCACATTCGTCATTACTTAGGTAGACAAAAACTGCCCAGCCATTCAAACGTACCGAGTGACCATACTACATTGTTTTTCTCACGCCTGACCCTTCCCTCCCATCGCAATTTGACTCCTCCCAACACCCCCTTCGCCAAAGAGATGTTTTGACCTTGTGTACCCATGATACCCCTGACCCTTGGGAGAGAGAAAAAACACAATAGATGAGAAAAAATGTTGTTGTCGCTATGAAGATAAACGTGGTGGTCATCTTGTCCAATCTCACGCTCTCTAAACGCTATAGTGCCATTTTCATGCACATCACCCAACTTCCTTTTTTGTCCTTTTTTCTTTTCTTTTCTTTTCTCTTCGTTGGCTTCACACCTCCTCATCGCTCTCCTCGCCGAGAAGCTCTCCCTCATCATCCACCAAGGAATACTCGCCCCGGCCACGTGCAAAGCTGTCCCGTGTGGTAAATGTCCTAGCCCCGCCTGCAAACCAGCTCCGGTCTCGCCCCCGACCCAGAGACGTGATGGTGAGGCGCCAGAGGCTGGCAGCTACCAAGGGCATGGCGGCAACCAATGCGGCCACTGCAGATATGGCAATCACAGGATACTTGATCCAAGGTCGGTCGCTGTCGAAGCTAGACGAGTTCTCTCCAAGACGAATCTGCCCAAACTTGCCGTCCCAGTTGCGGTACACGAACCAACCAATCGCTGCCGCCGCCGCAAATGGTATCACAACGGCAAAGAAAATCGCCACGCCAGAGGTCCGGTGTTTCTTTTTGAATTCCTCTTCGTGCCCTGCACACGCATGCTCTGTAGATGCCTTGTCCAACTCATTGCCCGCCTCGCAGGTCGATAGTGGTACCCTTCGGTACCCAGTCGGCTCGAACCATGATGTCTCGTTGGGGTTCTTTGCACACCATTCCTTTCCGGAAATCGGCTCCAGCCCTCGCACCAGTGTGCACTGGTTATGGTTATCAAGCTCGTAATTAAAGTCACTACGCCCAAGTTAGTTTTCTATCCTTCAAGAGTCATCCCTTTGTTTTGTTTAGCAGTGGGAACATACCATTCGTAGTCTCGCCTGTCGCACTCGCAGTTTTGGACCTCGACATTTCGCTTAATGTCTTGCTTGTTGTAACATTTCCGATCTGACTTCTTGCGAAGGTACTTCACCACATGTCCAAACAAGCAGTCATTGTCCAGCAGAGGGTGCTTGGGGGACCAAAGGTAGTAATCAGAGTCTCCATCCTTCTTGTACTCGCACGGCTTATCCGTTAACCCTGTGAAATCGAGGTTGACGGAGAAAATCTTGCCTTGACCGGCCCTGCACCATAAAAGGAAATTCCTGGATGTGCCAGATCTGAGTGTTGTAATGTCCAACACCGTC
Organism: Cladobotryum mycophilum; assembly: GCA_036429605.1. NCBI lineage: Eukaryota > Fungi > Ascomycota > Sordariomycetes > Hypocreales > Hypocreaceae > Cladobotryum > Cladobotryum mycophilum. Next base: position 4,010,164 of record CM071590.1, on the reverse strand, counting down.
ACCTCCGAATCGGCGAATTTGTAGTCCTTCCACGTCCTGCCCTCGTCCACCGAGTAGGAAACAATGTTTGTCTTGACATCGTTTCTACGTGTGGCCTTTTGTACCAAGACAATGATTGAGCCCTGATCTCCGTATTGCCATGTCCAACGTCCCTTTTTGACGTTGGTCCAGGTAATACCGGCGTCAGTGGACATGAAGGTGTCCGCATCCTTGAAATCACCAAGATTGGATCCTACATTGCCGACGCCAAAGAGCATTCCGACAGCCGTGTCGGCGCCAAACGTCTTTCTCTTGTCCTCACGCTCCGTATAATGGTGAAGGTGCAAGGCGCAAGAGCTGTCTCCCTTGGAACTGCATGAATAAGCTTTGCCATCTTTGTCCTTGGCGGGGGGCGGTAGGAAGCCCCATTCCGAACCGTCATTGTGCGAAATCTTAGTTTGTAGTTTCTTCGTCTTATCCTTGGTGTTGACGTTGGCAACGACGTTGATGAGAGTGACACCCTCGAGACCGGTAACTCTTTCAAAGTCGACATATGTTTGCTCGTTGCAGTTGACATTTGTCGCGCTTAGAACATACGAGGTACCGTTGGAGTTGCTCTTGATGATGGAGCCATACTGCTTGTCTGCACCGCCCTCGTTACGGACAAATAGGTTCACAGCATGGGTTGAGCTGTCGAGAACTGTGTAGTCGTTCTTGTGGCCTTCGCGGAAGTTGTAGGGGAAATGAGCTCTCTCAAAGTGTTTGCCGTCGAGACTTGTGAGGGCGCGTACGTCGCCCGACTCCTTGTCTTTAGCAGCCAAAACGATAAACTCGCTCATTGTCGCAAAGTTGGTTACTGGCTCCTTGAAAATCGTCTTGTCCTCATTGAAGAAATCGTTGCTTGAGATGATGGTGTACGGGGCATCGTTGCTCTCTGTTTCCCGTGCCAAGCAGACAATTTGCTTAATGGGACGGAAAGTATACGCGGAGTGGCCTGTAAACTCGCATCTTTCTGTGTAGCGAAGGATCGTTTTCCAATTATCGCCACGGTCGGTCGAGATGGAGGCCTCTGGTAAACAGGATTCCTTGCTTCCAATCTTGTCACATTTTTCCCCCACCCAAATTAGCCAGTCCTTATTGTCGGGGTGAAAGCTGATGGGCAGGCTATTATCCTTGGTAGACGTTGGCGCCTCGAAGCTGTGGAAGTTTTGGCCGCGATCGATGGTGTAGATGACCTTTTTGCCGCCCGTTGTAAAGTAGACTACATCCTGAAGGTGTGAATGGGGGTAGATGCCCTTGATCTCCTCACCCTCTAGAACGCGTTTCCACTCCTTGCCGTGGTTTTTCGAAAGCCACATGCCTTCTTTTTTAACAGGTCGAACAATGATCGTCTCATCGTTCGAAGCGCTAGAGCCACTCCTTTCAAGGTAAACTTTCTGGAAATCATTGAGTTCGGATTCAAAGTTGAATTCTTTGCTAGAAATCTCTCCATTTGCTGGTGGCGCCGGCGCGGAAGCTGCATTATCCGAGCATTTGCGCTCCACGGGGTCATCTTTTTGCTCGCCTTTCTTCCTGTTGCAAGTATTGCCGGGAATCAATCTCCAGCCAGATGAGCCTTTGAAGTTGCCATCTTTAGCCTTGCAGGCACCATCTGGTACCGGGATTGGGCCAACATTCTTGCATTTAGACCGATCGTCGTCTCTCTGGAAATTATAGTCACATTCGAAATCGGCATCAGTACACTCGCAGTTCTCTGTTTTGGGAACCGGATCCTTGAAATTGCTCTTGACGAAGCAGTCGGCCGACTTCTTGCGTCGTCGGTAAGTTTGCTTGTGGCCCATGATGCAAATTGACTTGCCATCGGAGTCGACACGGGCATGCCAATCCTCAAAGTCCTTGTCTTCGCAAGTTCGCTTTTCCAAGGCTTCAAAATCGATTGCGATGACCTGATACGTTTTATCATGTTCACCTACAAGCAGGAACTTTAGGCTAGTGGAGTCTTGGGTTGTGGTCAGGAGATCAGGCTTGATTTGGAGCTTATCCGGGAGAGTGACTGATTTCCAATTCTCGCCATGGTCTAGAGAATAGGAGAATTCTGTGACGTCTTGTTTCTTTGAATCTTTGACGGCAACGAGGATAGAGCCAGAGTCTCCAAACTCATACTTGTGGGGACCCTTGAGGGCCTCTTTCCATGTCACACCGGCGTTGTCAGAGACATACAGGTTTGCGTCGGCAAACTTTCCCAGGGCTTTGCCTGTATTCCCGTTACCCATGACAAGCCCTGGTGCGGGACTGGAAAAGATGCGACCGACGTTATCGATCTCGGTAACAGAGTGCAGGTGCAGCCTGTCATCGCCAGCCTTGATCTCGTCAAAACTTCTACCGTCATCAAATGTGATCTTGGTGATGACGATCTTGTCCTTTCTCTGCTTGTTAACTTCGGCGCCGTTATCGACAACGTTGACGAGGAAAACGCCCTGAATTCCGGTAATCTTCTCAAAGTCGACATGACCATTCCTGTTGCGGTTGGTGTATGCGATATTCTCAGTAAAGTATGTACCATTGGAATTACTTGTAAAGATGATACCCATAGGCCTGGAAGGGTTAGAGGTCATTACATCAATCTGGATGCTATAATTTGTGCTTTCTAGAACGGTGTATGCCTCCTGACTGATCTGATGTGAATGATCGTGGCTGTCGCTAGTGGGGAACATGGCTCGATGCCACTTGAGAGTGTCGTCGGAAATAAAGAGGGCCATCTCGTCGCTCCTGAAAGATGACGTAGCGACGAGGAGGTATTTCTTGACAAAGGCGAGGTTGACTACACCAACAACGCCCTTGGTGGTATCCATGTTTGGCTCAAATTCTTGAATCACCTTGTCAACCACGGCAAAGTATTCGTCTGAGACGGCTAGCCTCTGGTCCTCCTTGAAGAGGGAGAATGGGTCCTTGATTATGCACATGATCCTGTCCTTGTCCTTTTCGCTGTCGCCGGTGGTGAATTCTGCGGATGACTTGGCCCACCAGCAGCCGGCCGTGAATGACCGAAGCAGCTTGACCTTTTGGAAGCCGTCTGTCGTGTAGGAGGCTTGCTCGTCACAGAAGATGCCGTCGCAGTCCATGCCATTGAATATGATTCGCTTCGGATCGCCGGCGTGGAAGACCAATACTTCGGGCTGAAATCGACTCGGGATGGTCGGAGTCTCAAACTTGTCCCAGCTCTCGCCTCGATTTTCCGTCTTGTAATGCGTCTTGTCTTTGGTCATGACAAATGCCGTTTTCGAATCGAAGGTGTGCATTATCAATAGGCCGGCCTTGCCTTCGGGGATAGACTCGACTCTTGCCCAATTGGCGCCGGCATCTTTCGATCGGTAGATGTTGCCTTCCTCTACATCATGGAAGACGACAGAATCACTATCCTCAAAGTAGTTGAGGCCAAGAGGAGGATGGTTGAATTTTGTGACGGAAACCTTTGGCTCGTCCTTTGCAAAGGCAAGCGTCCATAGAATGGACAGCAGCAGGATGTGCCATGTCGGCGCAGCCTTGGCTATGAGCCTCATCTTGTGCGAGGTCTTGGGCTTGCGAGGATCATTAAAGCAAATGAACGGTAGGTAAGGATGGTAAAAGCCAGATGTTTGCGCGTCCGGGAGAGGCGAATTCCTCAAAGAACAGGTTTAATGATATGCCAAGTTTGGCGCAACGGTCGAATGATGATAAATCGAGCTCAAGTGGATGGAGTATTGGGTTGCTTGCGTACCATGAAATCGGTTCTGCGTCAGCATGGACAAGCTCCTTGCTTGCCTGGAGCTGATGTGGCGCTGTTGTTGCGGCTGAGCGGCCGCTATGCCTTATCCTGGGGCCACGTCAATCAGAAGCGATTGTACCTGTGGCTTGACATTGCCAGCTCCAGCCACAGTTTGGGGATTGGAAACGGCAACATTCTTCCAGAGGACTGGCCAACGGGTACTATATCATATGCAGTCCAAGAACCAGTTTGTCTTTGACAATTGGGCCATTTTGCTTTTTCTTTGCCGTTGTATTTTTCTATCAGTTCTAACTTGGTTACATAGTGACCCGTAGTATCTTGTATTGTTGTCATACATGCCAATTCTTTTGTAACCCACAGCTATTGAAGGCTATAAGGACATCGAGCCAATAATCGCATCAGGAATAACCCATACTCCCAATTGTGTGGCTTTTGTACCTAGCACATGCAATGATGCTACATTTTTATGTTTGTATGCCTGTGGCTGGTCATAACTGTTCAGAGCTTAAATCTTAATGTGGCGAATGTCTCTAAAAGAGCGAGACGCGTTGGTCTAGAGAGAGGCGTATACCACTTTTCTTTCGGATTCGCACGTTTTCTGTCTTTTCCTGGTCCTGTTTTCTTTGCGTTATTACAAGCACTACCCCTCGCATCCTCTTGTATGCATCAGCCAGTGTAAGATGGATGGATTGATTGGATGAGGCGCAGAAACAACATCTTGAGGCTTTGGGCTTCTCTTCCCTCCCCGGTACGTACCGCCCAGTTCAGGAACGGGACGCCGTCCAAGCGTCCAAGCTCTGGATGCAGACAAAAGTGAAACACGATCAAGTGGATCGGTCTCTTGCAGTTGAGACTATCCCTGCAAAAAGGGGGAAATCAAACGGATGACTGTATTTGTATTTGTGCAAGTACGTGTAGTCTACCTGTCTGGCCGTTTGCAGAACGAATTTGCTTTGTAAAAGAAATTTCAACTATTGTGGAAATGATTGTTTCCACCTACAAATCTAGATTTCAACCAATTTAAAGACAATTGCTTGTACTACAGCTTGACGGAACCTCGGAAGCATTTCCTCACGCACACACCCATGGGAAGGTACGCATCCGAAGGCCCTTCCACTTCCAGGGTCGTGAAAATAGAGATGCCTGTGCTATCTATATTAAGGCACGGCGCTAGGGCAGAACAAACAAAGTCAACCTCAGTTTCAAGTCACGACCCCATTTTGAATGATACTTTGTTCTTAATTTATTGGTCTTTATTGCGATTTTTGTCTGATGGTTAACTTTAACGGTCATAGCCCGATTCGATCTTCTAACGTCCTCTCGTCAAATAGACGCATGCCCGTACCTCATCAGAAAAAAGCAACATGGACATGGTGCGTAGATGCTCGATCTCAGTCAAGTGACACTTGTCGCACGTGGTACTCCCCGCCGTCATAGCGCTCCGGCTGCAAAACAGTGGTTGGCTGTAGCGCTACAGCTGACTTAACCCCTCCTGTAGGCACCCCGTCCTCTGTCCGTATGTACTGTAATATGGAATGGATGCCCCTCCAGGGCCCTCTCTCTCTCGCTCTCTCTCTCACCCGCATCCATGCTAGCTAATGCACCATGGCAACGGTTCGCATGCAAGAGGGTTTCTAGGTTCACTAATGATCGAGTCCTGTAGGTACCGATCTGGTACCTTGTGTCATGCGCGTCATGAAACCCACAAATTTAGAGGTGCATAACATGGAAGATGCGAGATTATGTATTCACCACCAGTTTGACAGTTACTAGACTCTGGGGTTGTATTCCGCAGGTGAACTCACCCTCGCAAGATAGTTATCCATTGCCATTAATCTTTGACAAACTCGACACATCTCAAACCCACCTCATCATCTTCAGGGGCTCCTTAGCAGAGAGAGAGGAGGGCATTTACTTGCTCCCTTCAGTTTAGCTTCCGTCTCCCTCTTTCACAAAACCACCCCTTGTTGTAGCGCCTCGCAGGCATCATCCTTTCATTTACAAATAAGTATACTTGAAAGTCCTGCAATGTGCAAGGGGGGTCACCACCACTACCATCACCACCCACACACCCTTCAAACGGGCTGGGGGTACTTTGATTGCGGGACTGAACACGGTGCTGCTTTTGCCTGCAAGACGCATGGTACCTGCGTGTACTTGCTTTGGGGAGAAGACACTACTGGAGAGGTAGACGCTTTCTGAATGCAGGCCAGAACAGACCTTCTCCTCTCCCCACACACCAACACAAGTCGCCGGCTATGCTACTGCTGCATCTATCCATGTTTTGATTCTGCCATTTGTTTTCTCTTCCCTTTCCTTCTTCCTCTTTCCCTTTATTATTTTTCTCATCCGCCCCTTCTCTCAACATTTTACATCTTCTTCCATCTTTCGCGGCGCGAACCATCATTCCTTTCTTTCCCATTTACCATCTCTCTTATCTCAACGTTGTTTGTCTCTACTACTATTGACATAACAACCAACCAAAGCCCCTCTATTGCCTTTGTGAGACTCTACCTCACTCAAACAACCCAACAGACACCATCTAGAACATCACACAAACACAACTAATTTTTTCTTCCTTCTCCCTTCTCATTTGTCAGACGACCTTGTGTCGAATTATTCGCACAATGGCTGCCACCTACAAGCAGTTCCTCGTGGCGCCGAGCTCATCGTTGCTAGCCGACAATGCCTCCCTTCACTACGTCACCACTACCACTTCCTTCTCAGGAGCCACTGAGATCATCAAGCATCTCAACGCCCTTCAGAAGCAAGTCAAGAAGAAGAATGAGAGTGTCATCAACCTCATCGATGGTCAAACCATCATCGCCGCCGAGGTTGATACCACTCTAGAGTTCCAAACTAGTGGTGGTGTTTACCTCCCAGGCATCGACGACAACTTCCTATTCGACATGGTTGTTCAACTACCTATTGTATGTTGTCTATTACACCGTCTACGCCTTATTTCCCCCTTCCCCTAGCTTGTTATATGCTAACTTGATATCTTTTCCCTCAGATGCACATCGTGACCTTCGATGCCGACGGCAAAATCTCACAGATCCGCCAGCAATGGGATCAAGGATCACTTCTAAAGCAACTTGACATCATTGGGAAGAGTGGACGCAACTGGCCCATCAAAGACAGCAAAGCGCAGCTCGCTTTGATTCAGTCTTGCTTGAAGTCATCCGGCCATGAGTCTGCGCAAAACCAATCTCGGAATGAAGTTCCAGTCAAGACACGCGGCAGTAGCATACCCAACGCCATGCGAGACCCCCATGCATCCCTACACCTTTTTGCCTCCAGGGAAGAAATCGACGCCATGGAACCTCTTCAGGTTGCGTCACCCTACGCTGGCCAACGACCCAAGCAACGAGCGCCTACCGATATCCTGACCGACGAACCCCATTATCAAGATACCGACGCTTATAGACAATCGCCAAGCAAAGCTGGACTCAGGGAGCCACAACCTATGCGCATCTTTGATGGGCAGGAGTATCCCGAGTCTGATGAAGAAGATGAGAAGCCCAAAGAGAAACCGACACACATTCGCGCGCATCCTCTCAAGTACGAACACTTCGACTTCGATGACAGCCCAGATGGTCAGAGTGCTGCTAAGCCAACTTCCAATGTGGCACAAAGACCCAAGTCCATGCACTCTAGTCAATGGACCTTTGATGATTTCACAACCCCGGTCAAGAGTATCCCTGTCCGGGGCATGCGAAAGCAGGATACTTACGACTGGGATGCTCAAGACAGCAACGAGACAGCGGACTCACCCACTGCTGCTAAACAGAAAAATGGAGCAAGCAACGGGGGTCTTTACAAGAGCAACATTTTTGGTGCGACCGAGGAATCCGCTCCTCTCGGACGTGCTCTTGGCAACATCACCAACATTAAGGACCGTGGCAAGGAGCTCGAGTCCCACTTCACCTTGGCGGATGAATCTCCTGCACGCCCCCCGCAGTCCAAAAACGTCTCTGAGAATCGCATGAAAGCTGTCAAGATGATGAATGCCAACTGGGCTACTTCTGATGAATCTCCGCAAAAAGAGAACTGGACGCAGAACAGCAAGTCTCAACAAGACACACATATTCACATTTCGGGCGATGGCATGGGAGGCAAGAAAGGCACCGGCAGAGATTTCTTGTATGGCGAAGTTAATGAGATGAAATCCCATCAAATCAATGGACGAAAGACACAGACAGTCTCGCCGGGAAATTTCTGGGACTTTTAAACGAGAGACCTGATTATTATGAACATGGGCTAAATATCTTCTGCGAGGTCTTGATAATGACGACTTATGGCTACCATAAGCCACTCATGATTCATGAGTAGTGTTGCTATTGTTATATCGCTTGGACAACCCTCATTCTCATTTTCTTCTTTTTCTTTTTCTTTTTCTTCTTTTCTAAACCCTTTACGGTCTGTATTCTTGTGTTATTTTCTGTATGAGAATGCTTGATCTCTTGATGAAGCATCCTTTTTTCCCTTAGTTTATTCTGGCTCCTCAATGCTAGATGGGGTCGGTCTCCTTTGTATGCCTGAATGGCACGGATGGTTTTGTATGCGAAATAGCTACCGGAGTAGGACTGAATACATGAAAAATTCACTTTATTCATAATGACTGCCTTGAAATACATTTCTCATCTCAGTCTAAGGCATAAAAATAGATGTCATGTCGTAACAAGACGGGTGAAACTAAATCTTTAAATAATAAAAGGCCAAAATCCCACAGGGTAAATAATGAACATGGATGAATAGTGTTTACAGACTTGTAATATGCATTGAATCCTCTCTGTCATCCGTTGCTCAGATACAGCTGCAAGTCATGGACAAGATTCACGCCAATTTTCCAAACGCCTCGCCATTAGATTCGTATGCTTTAAAAAGAAAAGCTCATAAAGATCAATCCATCATCCCCCATCGCCCTTACGAACCTAGCATCTCCCATAACGGCATCCGTTGTAAGAAAAAGGGTCATTCAGCACATGAACTTGTAGAACCTCTTCCACTTAGGCCAAGTTTCCCATTCTTCTTTTTCCTGCGCGACCAAGATGGGGACATTAAAATCACGCCTGCCAGTGTCAACGTCCATATCCCGGATCTTGACGTAAGCCGTTTGATAATAGAGTTTGTGCACAAGGTAGAAGACGGCAATGATGGGCGCTCCCATCCACTTGAGGAAGAAGTTTTGCACGTTTTTCGTCACAGTGTTAGACTCCCAACCAACCGGAAAGGCACCAACCCAGAACTGCGCAATGAGAACGCCAATGTTCATAACCAGGCCGATATATGATCCTGTGACACCTAGTTGGGACTGGAATGGGAGATCGGTAGTTTTGTGACCTCGCGCTGCCCAGGCACGGCGGAAACGGATGTGACAGAGGCAGATGGAGCCCCATGTGAATATAGACGAAAGGCCAGAAATGGCAAGCAGCCACTCAAGAACGCTGTTTTGTGATTTAAGATCGGCGAGATAGGCAAGCAAGCCAATGGCAGTAGCAAACAAGATTGCTACAAGCGGCCGCCCCCTTTTATCGACGTATCCAAGAATCTCAGGCGCCTGCTTCAGATTGGCTAGAGCTGCGAGGGTTCGTGATGAACCAAACACGGCGGAATTGCCTACGGAGAGCACTGCGATGAGGATAACGGCGTTCATAACCGAGGGGAGGACTTGAATCCCTGCTTCCTCGATAGCAATGACAAAGGGTGAGGCCTTGACATCCGCATTACTGTGTCCGATCAGACGTGGGTCATTGTAGGGAACGAGCAGTCCAACTAGGGTCAAGGCAACGACGTAAAAGAGGGTGATTCGCCAAAACACCTGTTTGATAGCCGTTGGCAGAGACTTTCTAGGATTTGCCGTTTCGGCTGCTGCTAACCCTATCAGCTCCGTTCCAGTAAATGAGAACGCTGCAGTCACAAAGACACTGCAAAGACCCTTGAAGCCGTGGTTGAAAGCGCCAGGAGTGTGCCAGTACTCGCCACCTATGTAACCACGGTCGGGCGTCCCTCCACAGTTGAGAACAATTCCAAGGAGACTATTGAAAGGGTCAGCGGTGGTTACAAACACCAATGTCCATATCATGCAACTCACATGAACCCAATCACCGCAATAACTTTGATGAGTGAGAACGTAAATTCTGCTTCACCGTACCCCTTAACTCCAAACATGTTGATTGTGAGAATAGTGAGGAGAAATATGGTAACAAAGATTGCTCTTGTTAGACTATGGTCCCAATATGAAATGGTTAGAGATGCTGCAATGATTTCCAGGGGGAGGATTGTCAGCCATTGCAGCGCATAACTGGGAAACAATAGTCAGCATCAATTCAGCGTGTGACATCGACATCCATTAACGACCTACTTCCAACCCATGGCAAAGCCCCATGAAGGATCAAGAAAGCGGGTTGCCCAAGACGAGAATGAGCCAGCCAGCGGAAAGATGACAGCGAGCTCTCCAAGGGCCTGGCACGTGCAGTACAACATTGCACCGACAATAGAGAAGGCCAGGAGTAATGACGCTGGTCCTCCGGCAGATAGAGCTTTACCGGATGCTACAAACAAGCCAGTGCCTAAAATTGGGGAAATATCAAGTCAGGATCTTGCTCTTTGGCGAACAGCAGACCGTGGCGCAGTCGCAAACCATACCTATTGAACCTCCTATTGCAATCATCTGTAAATGGCGTCCCTTCAACTTCCTCGAAAGCCCAGAATTGGCATTGGCAAGAGTTGCCAGCTGTAGGTCGTAGAATGGAGAGCCATTGTTCAGACGTCTAGCTCTTTCAAGATTTCCAAGAGAATCGAAAGGATCGCTCGGGAAAAAGGTCGTGTTCGGATCGCGCTTGAAGCTGTTGAGGATGCGGTCTATCCGAGGTCCTCTGCCGTCCTCGTAGTTGGGTTCTCGCATACTGTATGTGCTGCCGTGCGTAAGAGATTCCTCCTTAACCTTGTATGTGCCGAGCGTGTTGAGCTCGATATCCCGTTGCGGCGCCATACTGGCAACAGAGCCTATATGGGCTTCGGCGCCCCGCCCGCGAAAGACGGCGATTTAGCTAGGTATTGTCAAGGGTTCGATATATTGTCGCGATACGGGTCGCCGCCAACGTAGCGCAGTCGGTCGCAACTATTGCCGTTGCCTCGGTTTTCTTTTCCGAATTGCAGGGCCAAGGTGGATTCCCAGCACCCTACCATTTAGAGTCTCGCCCTCAATTCCGGCAGTGGATCATGTAAGTCGCCCCAGCACAATGCCCTTTTCCTTGATGTGTTTTGCGGGAATGACGGAACAGGCGAGGGCGAATGGAAGCAGATAGCGACAAACGACGGAGAAGGCTGATGGATTGCTGACCAAGATAAGAAATGTTCATAAACGATTTTGTGTGACGTGTGAAGGCGACGGATTACCGTCGAAGGGTGAGGCGACCGACCTTGGGCTTAGTTGGCGTCCTGCATCCCGATAATCCAGTTAGCCGTACTTTGGTCCGGACGTTGGACAAGGGTGGCGCAGACACATTCTCCTCTCGGTCGGCAACAAGTTTGTTCGATAGCTTTTGGATGGATGGATGGCGTCGTTCTGATCAACTAAAATTGACTGGCATTCGCACCCATGTCTAGCGAGGGGCTGCGATAAGGCATAACGCATGGTCTCAGCTCAAAAAAAACACGCGACACAAAGAGCCAACATCCTGGTTTGAGCGCCAATCATGACTCGGGATGCGACGCTGTCTCGCCCATAATCGCTATATCTTTTTTTGGGGGAGGCGGGGAGGGGGATGAAGAGCCTGCAGGCCGTGTTTGTTGTGTGGATACCATCAAAGAAACCTGGGGGGCAAACAGTGATATGACAACCTAATATTGTGGCCTGCAATGCAGGATAATGGCTTGGCTGCTACTGTACTTGCGTGTACGCATAGTGGATGGATGGATATGGAGCAGATGGCGGGATGGAGGAATGGATGGGGGTGGGATAGATGGATCGAGGTGGGGTGGAGACCAAGCAATCCAACCAATTCATGCCGATACTTTCAGGAAAGAGGCTCCCGAGCCAATTCGGTGAGCACGTGGTTTCAACCAACAACACAGGATAGGCCTACTTGTATGAAGCCTTCGTTATCTTGCACTGTATGGGCGATAAACCATCTCAGACAGAACACTCTGCCTAATCTTTAGCAATCACAAAGATAGTCTACCAAGTAAGTAATGCTAGTTACAGGCGGACGAGTCATGTCTCGCTCCAATAAGTCGGCAACGTTTCAAGCCCTCCCCTGCTTATGTCTACATCAAGACAAGATCCCGCAAAAGAAAATGCCTTGCTAAAGATTAGCGACGATACAGATGCAAGCCACAGACGTAAATCCATGTCACCATAGATCCTTGGATGGTTTGGCAGTAGCTAGGAAGCGTGTCGCCTTGATCATTGATTTCACAAAGACTTGGGGCTGTTCGAAAAAGGCAGAAAAAAGGAACCATCAAATTGCCTAAATCCATGGATGCCGCCTACATGTCGAGATACTATATTCAAGTAAATCATGTTACACTTTTCAAAGATCAAGAACCCATTCGCAGCCCATCATACAAAGACGCCAAAAATGTACATGCCCAGCAAAAGAGTCATATGCATAAACTCGCCCTCATTCACACTCATCTAATAATCTTTCCATTCGCATCCCGTGGCTTTCGTTTCCATCCGGTAGAAAATAGCTGTCCCATATCGAACCTAGGGAAAGGGTGCGCCTCCGTATTCAATACGACCTTGTCCAGGGGCAAGAGATCGTTTGGTGAAAAGAGGAGATACATATACTTTAGAGTCTCGGCCTGCGTTCTCCGGAGTTAGTACCTTGCATCGCAACCAAAAATTACAGAGTGGCGCTATCATCACTTACCAGCCAAAAGCTCTCCATGTTATCCTTTGAAACTGGAGGATCAACATTGGCATTAAGCAGACTTGTGAATCCTCCTTTATCCTCAACAGCTGTGTAGTTCAGGAACGACTTGAACATCTCCCAACCCCACTCACGGTACTTGACGTCTCCAGTGATTCTCCACATATAGAAAAGACTCTCGACCGTCTCAGGGCGCTGTAGATTATGAACATCGGCGGGCTTGACGATAAAGTCTTCTCGCCACTTGGCTTCCGGGTCCGAATCGAAGTAAGCTGGGGCCGTGTGTGGCGCTGATTCTGGTGCAGGCGGGTTGCCGATTTTGAAATGTGTAATCTCAGGGGCCAGACCTGTCACCATAAATTTATACGTGCCCCAACATGTGTGCATAAGCTCTCGTGCCAGTTGCATATCCGCCTCCTTCTTTTTCGACCAGCTAGGCAGTTTACGAGCTTCGGCCTCGGTGATGCCGCCAGTCACAGCCAGCGCAATAGTGCCAGGCATGAAGCAGACCAAATGATCCATCTTTGGTGACATTGGCATGTCCAGACCATCTGGTCGTTCTCCAATAATGGTAAAGCCAGAGGGTTCGGTATATGTTATCAGGTGCTTCCGAACGCCAGCAAGAGCTTCGTCCCACATGTCTTGGTACACCGGCTCTTGCTTATTCGTTTGGAGATATTGCTTGATAAGGTACTCATAGTAAGAGTCACCTCGACTTCCCAGTCGAATATTCTTGCCTCGGAATTCTCCGTTGGTCGCATAGATGTAGATGGGGACAAGACCATCTTCTGGATTGTTGTCATCGATAATTTCCATGACCTTCTCGGCCTTATCCCAAAAGTTCTTCTCGCCTGTCAGCTTCGCCAGATATTTGAGCTCGAGCTGAACAGTTGTAGCTTCGGCTGTAGATGAAGCTCCCATGTCTGCATGTGAGGGTATGCCCTGGAACTTTTCAAGGTTCACACTGGCATATGGAATTCCAGAGCCAGAATCAAATGCGGCAAGCAATCGATCAGCCAGGTCTTTCGCCTTTTCCAGATAGAGGTCCTCCCCTTCAGCTCCCGGGTCATCTTCTGTCAAGGGAGCTAGGTTGGGGAACTCGGTGGATAGATAGTATGCGGAAAGCAATCCTCCAAGCATTCGAATTGTAGTCTCAAAGGTATTGACATCTTGATTCTGATCCCATGTTAGAGATGTCGAGAGCCATTCGCGCGCATGGCGCAAGCGTGAGGTCTGGTTCATCAACATCATGGTGTCTAGAGAGTCGATGATTATCCACCCAAGGCCCTTGGGGGCCATGTTTCTACCAGTCTTTGAAGCGGGGTGGAATTCGTCGTAGCCTATAGAAAGGAATCAATCAGCAATCAGTTTTAACGGATCCTTTGGTAGCAATTCCACATACCCCAGGCATATCGCTCATAGGCATCCCAACTAAGCTCGAAAGCTTCAACTACGCTCTTCCGTCTCTCGTCCCAGTCGACTTTGCCTCCATCCTGAGAAGACAACTTAATCCACGACAAGGCGGATCCTGGAGTTTGAGCATGGGGACTGCTCGAGAGGAATCCCGTTAGGTATAGAAAGAAGACCAATCCAAGAGTAATGGTTCCCAGCACCCTCTTCTTTTGCCACCACCGTTTGCGTGTTGAAGGCGCATACGCATATGGCTTGTCCTTGTACATGGGCAGTGTATTCGAGTCGAATAAACCATTGACCCGGTCCTGGACACCGTTTATGATTCCTCCTCCTGTTGTAGCGCCGGGACGCCGAGAGACGGCCGCCCAAGCTCGATCTTCGAGTGCTCGATGGGGATCCCCAAAGTCGGGGAGGTTTTTCGGGATATTAAAAGACATTTCTAGAGCATTTGCGCCAACCTGGGTCGCTGCTACTTTGATATTCTGGGCCGCACGAAGAGCTGTCGTTTTAAACACGTTCTTTTGATGGATGCCGAATGGGTCGCGGATCATCGGAGAGGCAGGCTCATATATATAGAAAGGTAGGTAGTGGAGGACGTAGGTTTCGAGGGAGGACTAGTTCGGCGAGTAAGCGCAAATCGTACAGCGATGGAGGCTTGTTTTAAGAAGAATTATCGATGAAGCTATAACAAAGTTAAACAGAAAAGGTACAAGCTCGTACAAGTATGAGGTCCTGCAGCCTCATCACACGAGCCCTCAAGGGGTCTGTCTCATAATAAACACCCTGTCGAGGTGTTCGGATGATGTTGACACCAGTCCGAAAGGACATGTAACACAATCGATAAGGTTGGGGCGGCGTCTCACCTCCCCCAGACTTTAGGTGACAAGACCGCTAAAGATGCCTGCATGCAGACGCCGGACATGATACTTACCTCTAGTAGTTAATTTCGATGGAGGGACTGTATGTAGTTTCCATATTTTAGCCAACGTACTCCGTATATGTTTTGATCTTTGCATTTGGTTGCATCTTCCTGTTCCTAAAGCATATCATAATTGCATAAACTATGTCATCCTCAAGCAGCATCACACCTAATCTCCTTGCTTGATTTAAGCTCCAGAGCTTTCTCTAGTCAAATCAAGGTACAAACTTGACCAGACAGGCTCTTAGTGCCAACTGGTAGTACCAAATATTGTCACTCCCCAAAACCGTGTGAAACCCGCATTTTTAGAAACTGCTCGCGGGGCGGACCCTGACATGAATTTGGCTCAATACGGCATCTCACAACAGTATGTCTACCATGATGGACATAGAACGCTTCCCCTTCCTTACGCAGGAAGAGTTTGCAGAAGCATGCCATCACTTTGATAACCAGTATTGTCAGGCAACTCTTGGACCGTTGCGGAAAAAATGGAAACTCAGACTTTGCACTGCGCTCGATACCATGTTTTACTCTCACAGCGGATACACAACATATCTTCAAATCATTCGCCCGCTTGAGGAGACAGCCGATCCTGGTGACATCTCGTTGGATCTGGGCAGTTTTTCCATATCAGAGGAAGATTCAGGGCACCGGTTTCTCCTGGGAGACGACGACATGATGGATGCTGAAGAATCCGACGTGGTATGACATGGACGCCAACTTGGCTCTATTTAACTGGCTTCTTACAAGTGTTCAGGCAGTCATCAGCAAAAAAAGGATGACCCAGGACTTCGGCTATGTGACATATGAAATTCATCTTCATCCCACATATAGAGTCCCCTGCCTGTGGTTTACTCTTCATGGTCTCCCTCCCGACGAAATTGCCTTTAATATCGACACAGTATTTCGCCACTTGGTCCCAGAAGAGTATAAAGATGGTCTCCGCCGAGAAATAGGAGGGATCGGTGGCATCTCAGCAGATGTAGGTATCAAATGCTATCCCACAAGTCAATTAAATAATCTCAACAAGGTAAATTGGCTTGGCCCAACTGACGCTTGCCTGTAGCATCACCCCATTACCGGGGTCCCCGCCTTCTTCGTCCACCCTTGTTTGCTCGGGGATGCTATATCAAGCTTCAAATGCTCCAGACAGAATTACCTCATGATCTGGCTGGGTCTGGTAGGAGGATGTGTTGGCCTCTGGGTACCCAAGGAGATGGCTACCCAATAATCGTTCGTTTGCAACATTTCACACCAACTCCGGTGCGCTCTCTGGCTATGTGGTTTGGCCTACTCATATGAGGCCCAGACACTTATTCATCATCACTATCCTCCTCCATTGCTACATCCTCCTCACTGTCCTCATCCTCTTCGTCGCGAGTTCGTTTTTGCCCTCGGTTGTCGTCAACATCCTTCATGGCTTGATCGGCACCGCCCGCAGGCTTTGCGGGGAGACTAGATCCTGTCGTAGCTGTTCCGGGAGGTGGAGCGTTGAAGATGCTCTGCTGGAGTTCTGTTTGTTCGACGGTAGCAGCGCCAGCGTTCATGCTCGGTATCTTGAAAGTGCCATCAAGCTTGGCCACAAAGTGGGACTTTGATTTAGCATATTGAATTTTCTAAGGTCGTACATGGATTAACATTGAACGAGAAGATGGGTTTGACGAGGGAAGACGTACGAGTGGACGACCCAAGAAATTTTGCCCTTCCAGGGATCTCATAGCCTGTGTTGCAGCCTGAATATCTCGAAAGACGACGTGGGCCTGACCACGCATGGACATTGTTTTCAAAGCGACAACATCGAGGACGGGGCCGTATGTCGAAAATAGCATGTAAAGCGCGGTCCGCAGATCCGATTTCTGGATTTTATTCGAAGGAAGATTGTTGACGTATAGACTTGGAACAAGGTCAGGAGGGAATCAAGGAATTCGCCATGGTATACAACTCACGTCTGGTTGGGAGGGATCGGCTGTACTTTGGCTGGAAGAGAAGCGTTGGGTGCAAGGCCCCGGGGAGGGGCTGTCGTAGCCATTGCGACGTAAAACTAGACTAGGTCCGTTGAAAATAAAAGGCACAAGGTATACTCTTTGCTCAGTATGAAGAATGGGTCAGCTCATGAACCGTATGCCGTGTGATCGTGATCGCGTTGCTGCTCGTCT
The DNA here is from genome assembly GCA_036429605.1 of Cladobotryum mycophilum. Taxonomy (NCBI): domain Eukaryota; kingdom Fungi; phylum Ascomycota; class Sordariomycetes; order Hypocreales; family Hypocreaceae; genus Cladobotryum; species Cladobotryum mycophilum. The sequence goes on along the minus strand of CM071590.1, from coordinate 3,993,052 downwards.
CTGTGGTGTTGATTGTCGGGAGTTTTTCGTTCCTCGATAGCGTTGTGAGGAGAGTGGCCCAAGCTTCTGGCCAGCACCAGCACGGGAGTACCGCCGGAAGGTACGTAACCTTTCCAACACCACCACCCCGCCACGATCGCAACCTTGCAACATCGCATCTCCTTGTTCTTGTGTCTCAACTCGACGCCTTTTCTGAAGTGATAGTAGAGAGCTACTCCTATCGCACCAATTAAATAACCAAAAATGGCTGCTCCAGAAGTTCACCACTTGTTCCACAACCCGATCGCCGATCACTCCTTCTCGGCCGACCATTCGATTCTAGCTGTTGCTCGCGAGACCGCCGTCGAGCTGTATGGCAAGGTCGGAAGCTCGTTCAAGTTGAAGGATGTTCTAAAGGGCCACGACAAGACAGTTACGAGTGTCGATATTGCGCCCAAAACCGGCCGCATCGTATCATGCTCCCAGGGCACGTCATTCCAATGCGCCTTCGTCCGGCCATGTATTAACCTTTGGTAGATCGAAACGCCCTCGTCTGGGAGCCGTCACCCACTGGATACAAGCCTACTCTCGTTCTCCTTCGAATCAGCCGTGCTGCCACATTTGTTCGCTGGTCACCCAACGAGACCAAGTTCGCCGTCGGTTCCGGTGACCGCGTAATTGCGGTCTGCTACTTCGAGGAGGAGAACGACTGGTGGGTTTCGAAGCACCTAAAGAAGCCTATTCGCAGCACCATCACCAGCGTTGCTTGGCACCCCAACTCTGTCCTCCTTGCCGCTGGCTCGACCGATGCTCATGCCAGAGTCTTCTCCAGCTTCATCAAGGGTATCGACGAGCGCCCTGAGCCTGGTGTCTGGGGTGAGAGATTGCCCTTCAACACCGTCTGTGGAGAATACTTGAACAATTCCGCCGGCTGGGTCCACTCTGTTGCCTTCTCGCCCAGTGGTGACGCCCTTGCCTTTGCGGCGCACGATAGCAGCATCACCGTTGTCTACCCCAGCGGACCCGACCAGGCCCCCAAGGCTGTGCTCAGCATCACCACCCAGTTGCTTCCTTTCAAGAGCTTGATCTGGAAGGCCGAAGACGAAATCATTGCCGCTGGCTATGACTGCGAGGCCTTCCGTTTCCAGGGTAGCGAAGGAGGTTGGCAGCTGGTTGGAACTGTCGAATCCAAGGGTCGACCCGGTGCCGGTGAGCAGCGCGAAGAGTCGGCATTGAACATGTTTAGACAGATGGATCTCAAAGGAAAGACCAAAGACGACACTCAGCTGAAGACCACTCATCAAAATACCGTCTCCACCATTCGACCATATGAAATCTCTGGCAACCGCGTCACCAAGTTTACCTGTAAGTCTCTAGGGCCTCGGTCTTTTTTATTAAAATGCTAACCACGTATTGTAGCGAGCGGTGTTGATGGAAGGATTGTCATCTGGAATGCATAGACCATTTAACACTATATAGATAAAGAGTCTTAAAAGGTTTACTGTAGAATCAAGTTTAGGTGACGAATGCCTTGAGATACAGTCATAATATTACTATGATCTTGACAATTACTTGGAACTACTGGTCGGATTTACACTCATTATAGGGAGCTTACGGGAGGGAGAGGGAACTAGAGCATTAAACTAGAAACATTTTGTATTGGTCATAACTTGTTTATTTACAGGCTGCCTCGGGTCGGGGCATCGCCTGGAAGGGCAATGGCCTCAATCTCAACATCCACATTCTTGGGGAGCGTCTTGACGGCAACACAGCTTCGAGCAGGCTTGTGAGAGAAGAACTTCTCGTACTCGCCGTTCATTTCCTAGAGCAAGTCAGTAGATGCTTAACGCATAAATTATAGAGCAACTAACGGCAAAGTGGGCCATGTCGGAGATGAAAATAGTAGTCTTGACAACTCGGGAGAGGGATGAGCCGGCCTCCTTGAGAACAACATCGAGGTTCTCGCAGCACTTGCGGGTCTTCTCGGCAATGGTGCCCTCAATCAGGACGCCATCAGCGGTGAGGGGGATTTGGCCGGAGCAGTAGATGGCGGTAGGGGTCTTGATAGCTTGGGACTATATGTTGTCATCATATGTTAGAGCTCCATTCGTACAATCTGATCTTCAGAAGACTCACGTAAGGGCCCAGAGCTGGTAGAAGTCAAGTTAGTACGAGCTAATCCAAAGGTCAGGGCATTGGGCAACTTACGGAAGGGAGCTTCCTTGGTGAAGACGATAGCCTGGTCTGCCATTGTAGATTTGGATCTTTGGAAAGCTGGGAATGATGTGAATACATGGTTCATAGCAAATGAAGACCGGATCAAGATGGTGCCTCTCTTCACGGGCTGGAGTGAACGGAGGATTGGTGACGACATACCTGTGAATGAGGAAGGTTATTAAATCTGTCAGAGGAAGAGCTTGACGAGATGAATCTGCCTACAGTCGATGTTGATTCCAATGTTTAGATGGAAGAACTGGGTTCTATTAAATAGGTAGCCAAAGGAGTGTACTTTGTTTTCAACAAGTTGGGCTGTCAACGGATGCAAGCTCCGATCGGGTTACGCCCCCCGCGCCGATGACGGTTTCTGCCGGCCCAAGATCCGAAGCTATGTGTTAAAACGGCCCACTCGAAGGCAGTGAAGGACACTCTAAAACATCGTATTTACGTTATAAATGCGTCTTGGACGTAAATTTGACGACTGGACTCTATGTAAGATGACATATGAAGCATTCTAGGACTTGAACGTAGCTTGAAAATGGAGGCCGTCTTCGGCATCTTGGCTGACCAATGCTGCGGAGACTTGCCGTCTACGAAATTGAACGGACTTGTCCTACACCTTTCCCAGCGCTATAGAAGAGATGCTATAGAATCACCACGAGGTCGGCAATTAGTCTACATATATATATATATATATTACAGTAATAGGACGCCATGTCCTGTTCCTCGTTCATCTCTTCAACACCCTTCTTAAGCATATAGAAAGTCACCCTGATGGCCTCACTCACCATCCATGACCAAAACATGACCCCACTATGTTCATGCAGAACTTTTGGTGAACCCAAGCACAGGCCATGGAAGCTTGTAATAGGCGATGAGACACACATTGGCTGCATCCTCTTAACGCCTGGGAGCTGTAATCCAACCCGTACCTGTATCAATTAATAAATAAATAGATACATAAAATAAAATAAAAAGGGTCAGGCAATAATCTGCTGACTAGAGCTGGGATAAATCGGATTAGATTGCCGCAAAGACAAGGGAGTCAGTACTCCTCAAACAAGGGGCGATTCTCAAAATTGAACACTGTATTAAAAGCAAAGTGTCCTGAAAGAGCCCTGGAGTTCCAGAGGTTACGTACCTCCTTGCAGCAGTGGAGATGGGTCCAGCCGCACGTTTTGGCCACCCCTGTTATAGCAGGTCATTGGTTTCAAGTTCCAGCACCTGGAGATGGACACGTTCGTCTCTCCCTCAGCTCGAGAATCTTTATTCTTAGCATAAGGGAGGCTCAAGCATCCCCAATTCGAGCCTCCAATCTTCGTCGCATCTTTCCGGTGCTCCTTTTTTCCATTTTCTTCTCTTCATTCCTTATCCTGGGGTTCTTTTCTTTTTTCCCTCGATAATTTCTCTGGTGTAGGGTCCGATTTCTGTTCTTGTGAGTACAACCGCCACCTTGAGTGGAAGCTTCTTCACGCCGCTGCAACGTCATCCGTTGTAGTCAACCCGCGCAACAAAACGTACTCTCTACCATTGAGAACAATGCTGACTTTTGTGTTTCCTGAAGCTTTACTGAGCCATGGCTCGCAGTCCAACGCCGCAGGGCAGCCTGCGGCAGAGGAACGTCCCCTCGAAAAGGGCTGACGGCTCGTCCTCGCCCGCACCCGAAGATGAACTCGACAAGCTGGCAAAGGCGGCAGCGCAACGAAATCCAAGCAAGCCTGAGCGCGGTCATCAGCTTGCGCTGACTTTGGTAACCATCCTTGGCTTTGTTACCCGATTCTGGGGCATCAGTCATCCCAATGAGGTCGTCTTTGACGAAGTCCACTTCGGCAAGGTATGGATATATATGTATAGCTTCATCAAGCCATAAGCTACAGCTAACACTGTTGCAGTTCGCCTCGTACTACATTGAGAAAACCTACTTTTTCGATGTCCACCCTCCTTTCGCAAAGCTCCTCTTCGCCTTCGTTGGCTGGCTCGTTGGATATGATGGTCACTTCCACTTTGAGAACATTGGCGACTCCTACATTGCCAACAAAGTTCCCTATGTTGCGTTCCGAGGCCTGCCCGCCTTCTTGGGCGCCCTGACTGTCACTGTGACCTATCTCATAATGTGGGAGTCTGGTTACAGCATACCCGCTTGCCTTGTTGCTACTGGCCTGGTCCTCCTCGACAATGCGCACATTGGGCAAACTCGCCTCATCTTGCTCGATGCTACACTCGTCTTGGCCATGGCGTGCAGTCTTCTGTGCTACATCAAATTCTACAAGTTGCGATATCAAGCATTCAGCCGAAAGTGGTGGAAGTGGCTTATCCTCACCGGCTTCGCTCTTTCTTGCGACATCTCCACCAAGTACGTCGGCCTCTTCGCCTTCGTCACCATCGGATCCGCGGTTGTCATTGACCTGTGGGATTTGTTGGATGTCAAGCGACCCAAAGGCGCCGTCAGCTTGCCTGAATTTGTCAAGCACTTTGCGGCCCGTGCCTTTGGTCTGATCATCCTACCTTTCATTTTCTACCTATTCTGGTTCCAGGTGCACTTCGCTGTTTTGTCTCGGTCCGGCCCCGGTGACGATTTCATGTCCCCTGAGTTCCAGGAGACATTGAGCGACAACGTGATGCTGGCGAGCTCTGTTGAGATCCAGTACTACGATACCATCACCATCAGGCACAAGGAAACCAAAGCCTATCTTCACAGCCACGATGATGCATACCCCCTGAGATACGATGATGGCCGTATTTCCAGCCAGGGTCAGCAAGTTACTGGTTATCCCCACAATGATACCAACAACTACTGGCAGCTTCTTCCTGCCAACCATGATAAGACAGTTGGTGAGGCTATCAAGAATTATGACGTGGTGCGCCTGAAGCACATCGTTACCGACAAGTTCCTGCTCTCTCACGATGTTGCCTCGCCGTATTATCCTACCAACCAGGAATTCACCTGTGTGACATCCGAGGAGGCCTACAATGCCCGCGTCAACGACACTCTGTTTGAGATTCGCATTGAGCAGGGTAAAACCGACCAGATATTCAGGACTGTCTCTGGTCACTTCAAGCTCATCCATTTCCCCAGCAAGGTCGCTATGTGGACTCATACTAAGCCACTTCCTGACTGGGGCCACAAGCAGCAGGAAATCAATGGTAACAAACAAATCCCACCTAGTTCCAACGTCTGGTTTGCCGAGGATATTACCTCGTTGCCTGTCGATCACAATCGTCGCCAAAAGGAGGAGCGAAAGGTGAAGCACATGCCATTCCTGCGCAAGTGGTTCGAGCTTCAGAGTTCCATGTTCTACCACAACAGCAAATTGACTGCTAGCCACCCGTATGCTAGCCACCCCTACCAGTGGCCATTCCTGCTTCGAGGAGTGAGCTTCTGGACTCAGAATGACACCCGTCAACAGATTTATTTCCTGGGAAACCCTGTTGGCTGGTGGCTTGCTAGCAGCATCTTGGCTGTGTATGCCGGTATCATTCTCGCTGACCAAGTCTCATTGCGCCGAGGCATTGATGCTCTGGATCGCCGTAAGTGCCATTCCCAACGCCCTTGAAGTGATGAAAATGCTAATTGATGTTTAGGCACCCGATCTCGACTTTACAACTCTACTGGTTTCTTTTGGTTGGCTTGGGCCACCCATTACTTCCCGTTCTTCCTTATGGGTCGTCAGCTCTTCCTGCACCATTATCTGCCAGCACATCTTGCCTCCTGTCTAGTCGCTGGCGCTCTTGTCGAGTTCATCTTCAACTCAGAGCCCGTTGATATTCCAGGCAAAGCCAGAGCTCCGGAGCCCAAGCGCCACATCACATCTAGCGAGAGATTTGCCGGACAGAGTATTCTAAGCTCTTGGGTTGCCTGCTTGGTGGTCCTCGGCTTGACTGCTGCAGGCTGGTACTTCTTCCTGCCCTTGACCTACGGCTACCCGGGACTCTCAGTGGAAGAAGTGCTTAGAAGAAAATGGCTTGGTTATGACCTCCACTTTGCTAAATAAGCATATCGTAGGAATAGTAGTGCTTGGAGTGCACTTGGTTTTAATTGAGGGAAGGTGTTGTTTGAGGAAGAAGATGATGTAGTGGGATGAAGGGTGCTTTTGAGTGCTTTTGACGTACAATCAATGGGTGGAAGATGTGCTTAGGTGTAAGATATGGAAAATGGCGGCAATCTCCGGGCTGGAAAAAAGAGCATTTAGGCACATGCTATAATAAAAAAGTTCAATTTGTCAAGTTCAATTGCTCTCATATGCTTCTCCATTCCAACAGCGTTTAGCAACCTGGAATGCTTGCCTCCTCCTCATGATGTCCTGCGCTGGTTGAGGACAATAGATTATGTAAGCCGTATTGATGCTATTGTTGTCACCTAGCGTTGCCCTCGTATTCTTTGTCACAGATGTTGGACAGCTTTCTGAAGCTTTCATCATCATCGCTAAGAGAAGACCTGTTGGATTGAAGACAGCCTCGATCTGTCTACCGACCCTGCTTTCAATTGGCACCATGTTGGGCTCATAATATTTGCTGGTCATTGGATAATTCGCGATCCTTCATTCTTGACACACCTGATCCATGCGTCCCCTCCCTCGCTGAACCACACGCCTGCAGGCAATATGATTATCACGGATGCCAATCGGCTGTACCTTCGTCGAATTCTTCGCGGGCGAACGACGAGGCTGATTCTTCTATTCTTCTTCTTGTTGAATTTTCTCGATATCCTTCGAATCCATCACAATGTTGCCTATGGCGATCGCCAACGCCCGCGCTGGCTGTCGCGACCCCGCGAGCGCATCTACATTGCTAGCATGCACTGGAACAACGAGGCTATACTGAGGAGCCACTGGAACGATGCGGTGATTCGCCTTACCGAGACGTTTGGGCCGGAGAATGTGTTTGTGAGCATATACGAGAGCGGGAGCTGGGATGATAGCAAGGGTGCGCTTCTGGACTTGGACAAGGAGCTGAAGAAGAGGAACGTACCGCGCCGGGTCGAGGTATCGGATACTACGCATCTGGACGAGATATCGAATCCGAAGAAGGGAGATGGGTGGATTGATACGTCGAGGGGCAAAAGAGAGCTCCGGCGCATTCCCTACCTGGCGCGGTTGAGGAACAAGACGATTAAGGACTTGGTTGATCTCAGCAAGAAAGGCATTACCTTTGACAAGGTCCTGTTTTTGAATGATGTGGTCTTTACGGTACGGCAAGCTCTTTTTTCATCCTTTTCTTTCATCCCCCCCCCATCTTTTTAAAGGTTCTGTAGTTTTGGTGTGGCTAACATGGTAATCCATAGACTGAAGATGTCTTGACATTGATGGAGACAAACGGCGGGGAATATGCTGCGGCTTGCTCCATTGACTTCTCGAAGCCGCCTATATACTATGACACGTTTGCCTTGAGGGATAATCGAGGAAAGCCGCACATAATGCCGACATGGCCATATTTCAAGTCCTGGGGCTCCCGGACTGCGATGATCAACCATCGAGATGCTGTACCGGTTACCAGCTGTTGGAACGGTATAGGTGAGTTATTCGATATTCTCCCTAGTGAAGTCAGTTGAGCTAAGTCTAGTAAACAGTCGTTATGCCAGCGGAACCATTTATTTCCTCGACGCAGCTCCGCTTCCGCGCTGTGCCAGACTCATTAGCTACGCACCACCTAGAAGGGTCCGAGTGCTGTCTCATCCACGCGGACAATCCTTTATCAAAGACGTTGGGAGTGTACGTTAACCCGCGGGTCAGGGTTGGATATAATCCTCTGGCATACGAAATCACCCACCCCGCCGGCGCCGCCTGGGTTTCCACGTGGGAGATTTTCAAGGGGCTGTGGACGAATAGGATAAGGAGGTGGACTGTCTTCACGTTTGATGAGTGGGTGGTTGGGTCGAGGGTAAAGCGTTGGGAAAGGGAACGTGCTGGGAATTATGAGCCGGGCGAGTTTTGTTTGATCAATGAAATGCAGGTCCTTGTGGAAAATGGGTGGGCGCATGTATGAGAAGCATGTATGTGTATTATAAGACTATATCCTGAAAGGATGGATGTTGGCAACGGCTGCTATGATATATCTGATATAAACTGTTCACTCTGGAAACACTCGTACTCATCGTCGTCATTATCGTCGTCGTCGTCATCGTCCTCTTCGAGGTCCTCCGCACAAGTAACATACCTCAGCAAACTATACGGCCGAGCTAACCTCTTCTCCAAAACATCAATCTTCTTCTGCTCCTCCGACACAGCAAACTCCGGGTCCGCCGCGCAAGCTCTATTGTACACAAACGCAGGGCAGTCCCCGCTCCTCATCTTCCTCAAGACGACAGCCCTGTCAAACACATCCTGCTGCAGGGGCCTCGACACAAACTTGATGGCCCTGGGTATGGTCCTATTCTCCCAGCGGAGCTCCCTGATGGCCAGGAGGAGGTCGCAGTACCGCTTCCACCCTGCCTTGCGGGGGCGGACCTCCTGCGTTCCGGATAGGTCCTCGAGGTACCAGTCCGGATTGGGCACGAACCTGAGGATCAGGTGGCGGATGATGGATATGTTGTTGGTGAGGTAGGTTTCTACCTGCTCGGCGGTGGTCTCCGCGGGGAGGCGGAGCTGCTCCCGGATATACCTCAAACGAGCACGGCCGCGGATCGTCCAGGGGTGGTAGGGGGGCGAGTTATCACAGAACTCCCCGGGCACGATGAAGCCGTACAGGCCCGCCAGGAGGTTCTTCCACTCGGAGAAGGGGTCTTCCTTGGGGGTGTCTCCGATAAAGAGGGCAGAAGCGAGTCTCTGCTTGGTTTCCTATCTCGGTTTTGGGTCGGGGTGCCTGTGTGTGTTAGTGGGCTTTTCACCATGGGTCGGAGAGCGAGTCTTGTTGCTGTTGCGTGCCATCTTCCCGTCTTTCTTTATAGATGGTGTGGTCACAATGCCCGTCTCTGGATCGTTCTCGCATATGATGTTTCTTCGTCTGGGGGTTCGGGGTCGTGGCATGGTGCCTGGGTAGGTAACTATGCAACACTCGAGGACTTGGAACATGCGCCGGAGTGGTGTGAATATGCCAATATTATCTCTTGGTAGAGGGCATTCGGGCATTGAGATAACTTTTTGGTTTACAAGTTTTATAAACTATCTGTCTTTTTTTTTTTTGGACGGAATCATCGTGGTTTCGTATGAGTAGTAGGCTCATCATGAGGAAGTTATACTACTATTTTGAAAGAGCAAAGGGATCCCAAAGTAGCTGCAACAATGAACATTGTTTTCCTTATTCCCCCCTTCCAAGCCCTAAGAGTTCTTCTTACGTTCCATGGAACTATGGGCATTGTTTACGTAGCTTTGTATTTTTCCATAAGTGCAAGTCATTTTTGATGGGATGAAGAATTCGTCTTTGTTCTAGGGTACGAGTGTAGTCAAACAACCTCTGATAAGACAATGACTGAATAAAGCACGTAAACAAAACAACGAATAATTAGTGACGGCTTCTTTAGACATCTTCCAGGGCCTGAGCAGTTTCGATGTTTGATTCAATTCAAGTCTCGCCAAACCCTGGTTACCTAAAAAATAGCGGAGCATTAAGGCCGAGTTGGGCATCACAACATCAAATCACACAGTTTTCTCCGGGACCCCCTCCCATGAAAGACGCACAAGCGCAGCATGTGAAATGTGTGAATGCCCAGCTGATGGAACTTTTTTCTTTTGTTTATCCATTTATTTTCTTTTTAACTAAAACAAAATGAAGCCTTATGCTACCTGATAATTTTGTTGCCTTGTTCGCAGATGCACCTCTTTACTAGTGGAGTTGCGTTTCTGTGTTCCAGACAAATATGACTGCCTTGAGCGGGGGAGAGCGGAAACTAATGTCAACACTATCTCACTGTCTCAACTACTATCTTTACTATCATGGGTCTAATTCTGCGTCGACATGTCCGTCATCGATCACCGGCAGTACGACGCAAACCTTGGTTTCCTATGATTTCATGGAAGGGGGGATGGGAGCGAGATAGGCTTGGCTGAAGAGCCGCATATCTGTTGTCGTAAAGCCGCGCGTGTAAGAGCTTGGGCCCCTCCATCTCATTCTACCCCATTAGGGATCATTTGCTTGCTTGTGAAGGCAGCCGAATTCCAGAGATCACACAAACAATCAAGGGGGATCCTTATTTAGCCGGTACTAGTGATAAAAAAGGTACCTTATCCCTTGGGCCCTTGTAATGGACCTTTTGGGAATATGGATGCCTTGGGGAGGGGGTAGATTTGATCAGGCTGCTTGATTAAGAGGCCTTCGATTGGTTGATTTATTTGGCAACTAGGAGTTTTTCATCCCAGCTCTGGTATCGGACTTTTAAGACAGATATTGGGTAAAGTAAAGCAAAGGGCGCGCGGTATTGCGCGGCGCTGAGTGAGAGAGGGAGAGAACTTTTGGTCAGATTACGTCCTCGAATGCTACGTACGTACGTCAATTACGTGGGGGGGGGGGCATTACTGAGTAACACCTAGAAACGAAAACATCTTGAGGCTCAAAGTGACCCCCCTTTCTTCCCCTTCTCCCCTACGAGAGGAAACAAAAAAACGTCTCATAGACATCATCTTCGTGCGCCCTTGGCGGACCAGGACCGGCCAAGCTGCCGAAAGTCCTAACCTAGTGTCTCGACCCATCTCATGCAGGACAGCGAAGCCCAATGAGATTGGTACGCTGTGGCTACCATCGACCCTTGGCGGCGAGCATGGATTGGAATGAGTCAACGCGACGTCTGTTTTTGTGTTTTCGAATCGTCCAGCCCTACATGTGGATCAGACGATTGATTTAGTTGATTCTGTTTACGGGTGTGATTTGTTGCGGCATGTTGCGTTATTATTAGTAGATGACGAGGATGATGAGTATGTGTTCACTCAAGGGCCGAGCTTAATTTCATCCATGATGCTTGACGATGCGGTGGTTGGAGGAGCAAACGGCACATTTCTGCGAGGAGACAACCACGTAGCCTCTCCCCCTCCTCCTCCTCCAGTAGGTAGGAGAGCAGAAACGGCTTGCCGCTAGCAAATGAGAGTTATTCTTGGTTGACGTCGAGACACGCCAGTCATTCGTATCGGATCATTACGTACAGTACGGAGGTACGTGGTGCAGCGTCAGGGAGAAAAGGAAGAGGGCAGGTGACCAAACGAAAAACGACGAATAGACAACAGATCAAAACGAATAGGAAACAAGGGAACGAGGGCGAATACAGCGTCCGGCGGGCACTAACACACGGCACTGTAGATCGTCTCGCCATCGCCATCGCCCTCTCTCCCCCAAACGCCAGCATGCATCAATGCCCACAGACACAGTGGCTAGAGAAGGGGGGGGAGAACACATTGACACACACGGCGTTTGGGCTTTTGTTGGCTGGTTGGCTGGGGGCATGAGGTAATAGTGGACATATCTCTCGCCCATGTTCTGGATTGATCAATCCAAAGTCCTGGACTGTTGGTGCCCTCCGGTTGCTTTCGGTGATTGCCAAAAATAGTTTAGCGGCGTCATCATTGCTTCAGGTTTGTCGTGCAAATGTAATCGGTTTGTGCTGCTGCGTCTCCCTTGATTGAAGCCCTCTCTGGCATTTTGTCAGTTCAAATCAGCCTATCCGTCAGTTCTGGCTGCCGCTCTGCACCACAACTGAGAGTGAGAAAAAAGTGCCATGACTGTGGATGGGAAATCCAGTTTCCATCGAACCGGATCCTCCCCCCTTCCACCCCCAAAATCAAGCGGTGGCTAAGTCGACGACGATGGCGGCAGCCCGGTTGAGCAAGTCAAACTAGTGGGCGGCGCAAGAAAAAGCAAAATCAAAGGGCGATGGGCGATGGGGGTCCTCTAGGGCCGAAGAACACGAACCAGAGGGTTAATTGCAGCAGCAGCATGTCTTGTCCTTTGCCTTCCCCCTTGTCTTGCTTCTCCTCCTCCCATGGGCCATGCCCATGCACCTGCACCCATTCTTTGATTGTGGATTGATGGCCAGCCAACAATGGCCTGCCATCCCCCTACCCCCTGTACATACAGGTGACATGCGCGCAAGGCATCACGATAGGCTTATGGCCGTGACAGTGTCCAGATAGACGTCTTGGGCAAGTCGCCAACCGTCGTCATATGCATACGAGGGGCATTTTGGGCAGTTGATGATTTTTTTTTGGCCCTTGATTTGCTTTCTTTTTTTTTTTGCTCCCCAACTTGCCCTCGCCCCCCTCCGACTTCTCGCCATTATTCGGAAACGGCGACAACGTGGTCTCAAAGGGAAGAAGAAGAAAAAGAAAATCGTGGCAGCGGGAGGCGACAGACTTGTTCTACACAGTAGTATTAGATGCTTCCTTGGAACAACGAACAACGAACAACGAACAAACGAACAACACAAAGACCACCATCACACCCACCACCACCGCCGAAAGGCTCGTTGTCGCCGTTGGCCGTCCGTCCGTCCATACTCATTCAAGGTTGTCGAACATTGGGAGAACAAGTCTAGTGGGTGCTTGCGTGTGGGTCTTTGAAGGGATGCAGTGTGTAGTCTATGTGATGTAGAGGACAAGTCGGTTTGTTTAGTGATAGTCGAGTGACTTGGGCCATTAACTCGATCCAAAGTGCCACAGAGCCGCAGCGCTGGGGAGCGCATAGAGGGGTTGAGGGGGAAATCGTAGTTCCCTCATAGCGGTTCAGAGTGACTTGCAGCGAATCTTGCCCAACGGCGGAACCGAACAATGGCTTTGGGCTAGCTAGTGCATCATGTACCCTCTGAATAGAGCCTATAACAGAGATTACAATGCGACAGGGATTCTTCTCCTTCATTGAGCCCACGCCTCAGCCCATGAAATACGCTAGCCCCAATTCGTCATGGTTACTAGGCAGCAGTCTCCGGTGGGCTGAGTCGCTGAAGTCCGCCCTCCAAAACATGGTCGCTGCACTGCTTTCTAAGCACTACACGCTGTTTCGGGGGGTACATCCACCTTCATCTTCTCTTCTCCCGTTGCTTAGCCTTTCATCTTTCGTCTCGTCCTCCTCTCTTCCAACGTGCCCCCTCAGAAATCAACGCTGCCTAATTGTTGAGCTGCCAGTAAAGACCTGACCCGACCTGACTTTTCGTCCAGTCCCTGTTGTCCCTGGCCGTTTTCGCTTTTTTCAATCCCATCTCCTCATCTTTTCTGTTTCTTCCCACCCCCATTCGCCTGTTCCACTCACTCCCAGTTTCAACCGTCACCCAACTCCGACCGTTGCCGGGTTTGCTGTGTTCATATATCCATTTGGCGCCCCGTCCCCTCGAGCCTTTCTTCTTGCAACCTCAGTCATTCTTATTCTTCCCTGTCGGTTTGGCCGAGTCACCTGCTGCTGTTGCTGCTGCGATCAATCTTGTTGTGCCCGCCCGCATCTTCGATTAACACACACGATCGCAAGGCGCCTTGTTTTTTTTTGTGTCACACTCGTCAATCGCCTTGATTCCTCGCTCTTCCGTCAACTCTCTGCTACCCAGCTTGGTGTCGTGGACTCGAGGTTTCGGATTGACCAACCTTTGTCCAGCTTGAACGCGGGAATTGGTAAGGACTTATTTCATTCTCTTCCATCCGGATACTCTGTCCTCTTCTACTTCTTCTCTCGTCGGTCATTCTAGACTGGCCCTGGTCGATACCATCCCGCCTCGGTGTGCATAGCCCTCTCCCAGACAGGGACTGTGACTCACCCGCCCAAGTTCTCAGGACGCCAGCATCAAACTTGATTGAATCAACAAGGAAGCTAACAGCTCTCCCACGTCACAGCGTTTCAAGGACAGCTATCTTCTTTCTTTCACCTGCCACACCCCACAACAGTCTAAGCCATGTCCTTCTCAAACCCCCGCCGAAGGGCTCCGGTGACTCGCCCGGGAACCGATTGCGAGAATGGCCTATCACTTAAAACTACCACGGCCCTTCGCAAAGGTGCCACTTTCCATTCACCTACATCTCCCTCAATCTCCGACGACGACTTTACTCCTCCTCGCTTGACAAGATCGCAATCTCACTTCGATGATGTTGTTGATGCCAACCGTCGTCGCATTGCTATGACGCTCAACGACATCGACGAGGCTCTCGCCAAGACCGAGCACCTCTCCTTGTCAGACAAGACTCCCAAGAAGAAGAAGTCTCTTCGAGACATCAATCTGCCAATTCCTCGTGGCTTCCTAGAACTTCCCGTTGTCGACCCTGTCATGGCTCAAGCACAAGAGCGCCGCGTTCTGCGCCCCCGCTCGGTTCGCAAGACCAAGGATCATGCCTCCGACAGTGGCATTGGCAGCTCTGTTGTGTCTACAAATGAAAAGTGTGTTGCCGCTGAGACAGCAAAGAAGAGTGGTAAGCCGCAGGCGACTGCCCTAACCCGGTCGGCTGCTTCGAGCACCACCGCATTGTTGCCCAGCCTGGGCCGCAGAGCCATCAATCGTATTCGCGAACACACCCTCCGACCCCTCCTTGAGAAGCCCACCCTGAAGGATTTTGAACCCATTATTTTGGATGTACCTCGACGTATCCGATCCAAGGAGATTATTTGTTTGCGAGATCTTGAGAAGACCCTCGTCTTCATGGCACCAGTAAGTCAACTTCTAACTGATGATGGCGTTTGGGGAGATGCTTATCGGACATTGCGCAAAAAGGAGAAGGCCAAGACCGCCGCCTTGTACCTTGACTTCTGTCTCACGTCAATCCGATGCATTCAAGCAACCGTCGAATTTTTAACCGACCGCGAACAAGTCCGGCCCGGCGATCGACCTTACACTAACGGCTACTTCCTCGACTTGAAGGAACAAATCTACCAGTACGGAAGACAACTCGCTGCCGCCAAAGACAAGGGCGGCCTGTCAGACGATATGGACCTTGACCAGTATGTACCACGTTTCGTGCCACTGGACTACCCCACTAACAACCCACAAAGATCCGATGAGATCAGACTTCACGGTGGCATCGCTGAGAATGGTCGCCCCGCTGAGCTCGTCCGCATCAAGAAGGATGGTACCGCCATCTCCATGGCTACCGGTGAGGTTATTGATTTGAATGAATCCCCCGCTCAGTTGAAGCGTTCTTTGAGCGAGCAGCGCGAGGATGAGGAGGAAATCATGCGCTCCATGGCCCGCCGAAAGAAGAACGCCAGCCCAGAGGAGTTGGCACCCAAGCGATGCCGCGAACCTGGGTGCACCAAGGAGTTCAAGCGCCCATGTGACCTCACTAAGCACGAGAAAACACACTCTCGTCCCTGGAAGTGCCCCATCCCTACTTGCAAGTACCACGATTATGGCTGGCCTACAGAGAAGGAGATGGACCGCCACATCAACGATAAGCACTCGGACGCCCCAGCCATGTACGAGTGTTTGTTCAAGCCTTGCCCCTACAAGTCGAAGCGAGAGTCCAACTGCAAACAACACATGGAAAAGGCTCACGGATGGACTTATGTCCGCACCAAGACAAACGGCAAGAAGCTTCCTTCCAACGCTGGCGCTTCTGTCCAACAGACACCTCCTCTTGGCAGCATTTCTACCCCATCCACCACTCCATCATACAGCGTGCCTACTCCTCCCGGGGAGACCGTGGCCCAGATGATGCCCAATGATTTCCCTCTCTATCCAAATGAGGCAGACTGGCTCTCAACCTACGGTCTCCAGCCTGATACCATTGATACCATGGATCTGGATCTTGCATTGGAAAACCCCTCTCCCGCTTCGGCTACTTCGTACGAGCAGTATCCTCCGTATCAGAATGGATCCACGTTTATCATTAACGATGAGGACATTTACGCTGCTCCCGTTCAGATCCCCGCACAGCTGCCAACTCCCGAGCAACTCTATAATAAGATGATGCCACACCAGCAGCTGCCCATGTATCAGCAACAGCCTTGCATGATCGCCCCGGTCGTGAACCAGCCACATTTCTCTCCTACTGGTCAGCAGAACGCTGTGCTTTACACCCCGACCTCACTTCGTGAAGTCGATGAAGGCTTTGACGAGTCGTTTGGAACAGATGGTGTTGATTTCCAACTGTTTCCCACGGCCGTCGGTAAAGCCAACTTCCAATCGCTGTTTGGCGAAATGCCGGCGGCGGAGATTCCAAGTGCCAACCTTGGTTTCTCTCAATCGTCCCAGGACATCTTCCAACAATTGTACAATCTGGATTATCACACATTTCAGGAATAAAAGGGGTGATGAGGAGATTTAACGATGAAGATAAGCGACTCGTTATGCAATTGAGTTTGCATTGCTCATCACCCAGTTAACCGTGTTTACTTAACGACTTGACGAAGGTGTTTATTACTCTTAATGTATTGGGCTTCATCACTTAAGGAAGCCCTACTTTGTTTTTGTTTTCCTTTGGCCCCATTAGCGCGAGCCTTTTTTTATTTTCTAAAATGAGCTGTATGAAAGGGCAGAGTATCGCCCTGAGGTGGCGGAAGCAGAATAGCTTTGGATACGCACGGAACAACTGGTTTGCAACGTCCAGATTTGGACCAAGGGGGATAGACGTTTACTTCTACTTCAGGCGAATGACTAGAACAGTATCCCACTCAGATCTTTAGTGCTCTTTCATCTCTTGTGAAGTAAAGGTTAGTAGTTCCAACGTAGAGACCCCTTGTAGACAGGCACACCTAGGTAGAACAAAGAAAAGTGTGTCCTTGTCAACAGTTACGAAACAGCCCTCGGTTTGACCTCTCAAACCTTGGTGCTCTAGCAAAAGCCCAATGCAGGGGTTGAAACTGTAAGCTTAAGATACTACCACTGTTACGGAGTACGGCAGAGTATACATCTCTTGAGAGTCTAATACTCTATCAACTCAGCTAATCGGGTACCGTCTATATAAATAACTCTGCAGTATCTACCAACTACACCAATACCCACCCTCCATTCCTCATCTACATTGTACTATGAGGACTAATAAAGTTTGCCTTGGCTTATTCTTAATTGTCTATGCTATGTGCTTTATGCCCATGACGGCATAACTTGTTATTTGTGCAAGCTCAAGGCATCTCCGCGATCCCCTCATTGTTCGGGTATAGCATTACATGACCAGAATCTCGCCTTCTTCATTAAGCACATTCCCATGGATATCGACTGGGAAAGTACTTTCCCCACTGACAAGGCCCAGTGGTTCGAAGAGCTTCTGAGAAGTCTGCGGTTTTTTTATGACGCAAAGGCTTTATATCGAACCTCATGCCGTGGCATGGTATGTCTTCTCCCGTGCAACCAGTTCCGGCGACGGCCGTGGTACATATGTCGAGGATTTTATGCACAAGGAATCCATTTGTCATGCTCTTACTAGCACATCGAGTATGAATAGACGCTAAATTTTCTACTTCGCACCCGACTCACAATCCTCCCCCGCCAGCAAAAAGAGAAACTCGTAGATGATCTCCGATACGGGGAATCGAACCCCGGGCTGCTCGGTAACTCAAAGAGATGAATGAGAGCGAGCGATGTTAGCCACTACACCATATCGGATGGATGAGCTTTTCTTGAGCTGTAATCCTCTGCTTGGCGAGGTCCGAGCCCAAGTGATAGATAACGGTCACGATGGTGGATCTATAGTGGCGTTGGACTATGTATAAAAAAAAGATTCGAGATCCAAGGGTCCATCTCACGGATATCGATTAGGAGGGTCCATTAGAACAAGTCAAAAAGATTCGGCGACTCCGATACGGGGAATCGAACCCCGGGCTGCTCGGCACTCGAAATGTTGAGAGCGAGCGATGTTAGCCACTACACCATATCGGATTGAGTTGTCGGGGGAAAGGGAATGAGTTATCAAGGATTGCGGTCGGTGACGAACCCTACGTCCAAGATGTTGGACTCGCATCGGCCATGTAGGAGAGTGAAAGTTTACACTTTACGGAGCTAGGCGTTCATCGCCTATGGTATGGGGTTCAAATTATGAGTTTGGATGAGGTATAGTTGTGATGTTTGATGAGGCTGGTGTCTGACTTGCTCTGCTACTCCAGTAGTGTATTTACTTCATCTCGAAATGCTTCAATTAAGATGCTCAGATGGGTACTTTGATCCAGCCGACTATGGGCCTTCTCCAGTACTTACTTAGTTGTCCTTTTCTAGCATTGGTGCTATTAACCGGAAATATTATCCAACTCTCCAGATGATGTATCAACAATGAAAGCTAAGCACTTGATGGTATTTGTTGTGCCTATTTTGCAAGAGTTTACTTATTGATAAAGATCGATCCTTCGCTGGGGCGAGAGTAAATAGTGTGAGGTGAAGTGTTTCTTAAAGACTCCGAGAGGTTGAATATATATGAGCATAAAACTTCTATTGTAATTATCTTAGTCTATCAACTATCCTTTTTCGTATCCTATTTACAAAACGGACTGAAGCAAAGCCAGTAAACCCATGGTCGAGACCAAAGCTACCTTGACAAAATAATCTACACGTCCCAGTGCGAGAGAGGAAACATCTGTTGGCTAAGTGGCCGCTGGCGTTGGGGGGACCCCGAAATCGTGGGGTTGGAACATGGATGACTTCCCCCGCGCATCCTCATTGAGAGGGTAGCGTCTGGGGATGCTGGATGAAGCCCCTGGAAAACGCTTCCTTAATGCCCTTGAACCACAGGTTTGCCATCAATTGGTATCCGTGGTCATTGGGGTGAGTAGGGTCAGCCATGTCTGTCTTCTGAGGACCGGCGGAGGAGTGCATGTCTACGAGGACGATGCGTTTGTGCTCCTGTTGCTTCTTCTTGGCGAGGCTGCGGATGACTTGGTTGACTTGCTCGACGCGGGCCTCGGTCGTGGCGTTGAGGTTGATGATGAGGGTGGACAGGATGAGGGTGGCTCGGGGGAGGCGGACCAGAGGTACTCGAGCATGTCGTCCAGGCGGTCACCGACATGGGGGAGGTCATAGTCCTGAGCACAATCATTGGTGCCGGCGTTGATGGTGAACAGGTTGGGCAGGAACTGGGGAACAGAGAGCTTGGCCTTGTCCTCGACTTCCTTGATGCGGTAGCCGTACCAGCCTTCGTCCCGGTTGTCCGTCATGTTCCCATCGTGGCGGGAGCCAACCATGTCGACGTTGAAGCCGTCACCGGTAAGGAGATCGAACAGGTCCTTGCGGTAGCCGTTGCCGTCAGTGGAGAGCCAGCCCATGGTGATGGACGCGCCGAGGGGCATGAGGCGCAAGTCAGGCTTGGTAGTGTCTACAGATGCTTGTATGGGCATCGCGGTAGCCTGGACTATTTTTTGTCAGCGAGAAAGCCTTTTCTTCTTCTTCCTCTCCCTCTTCTATGTTTGGAAGTGAGGCTATTGATTCGTACCACTTGACACCAGAGCGAGACCGACAATGGTCCATTGACCGAGAGACTGTAGAACGGGAGCCATTGTTGCTTGTTTTGGTGGGTATTGTTTGTGATTCAGAGATGATCTTGGATGATGAGAGTGAATAGCAGGATTGGAAGATGAACATCATCACAAGTTATATATACTCCTTTAAATGCCATCTCGGCGGCACTCATTTCTATGCTCCGAGACACTCCATCGACTCGTCGACACAAAAATACCGATAACCGTCTTTTTTAGCGGGGGGTCTTTGGGCTTGGATCATCCCCTCTAGAAGGATTGCCGGCGTGACGCCATGGCCGGAGAGGTGAGATTTCGACAAGCTTTGGTTCCTGAGTGCTTATACGCATTAGGCTTGAGGTGTGTCTTGGGGAAATCCGGAGGCTGAGCGGATGATCGACATGCAGATGTATATTAAGGTCTGCAAATAGCAACGGCGCTTGGTCAGCGAGGCCTAATAAAAAAAATTGGCTGCAGTTTGAAACAAGAATAGATGAAGCTGGAATATCTTTCTTACTATTGCTTTCACCTTGATAGAAGATTGCAACGATCATGGGGCTGTCGCCGACATATCATCGCGTTAATATGAGGTAGAGACCGGTTGATGAGATTTGCAGTGCCTGTATAGTTTTGACCAGGTGCTGCTAATCATATAAAGCATACAAGTAATCCGTCTTAGGCACTGTAGTAGTATATCTTACCAGAAACACCCTATCACTTCGTACATCAGCAAATCAGGTTCTCGCTTATCCGAGGGAGACACCGCTCTGTCTCACTGCAAATGTACGTGCGAATTCCGGGTCTCATGTGGTCAGACGGAGAGTTCCATCGTCGATTACTATTCAAACTGTGATTGCAGATTCCATACTTCGGAGTCTATTTTTGAGAAACGATTTTTGTTGCCCATGAAGATGCATTCAGATGTCGAATCGTTTCACTATTCAGGAGTTCTTGCAGATGGATGTGGCGCATGAAACTTAGCGTGTCATGGGACTGTGGCGGTGCGAGACACATGGACGGCACGGTACTGAAACTTCCCAACAGCTGTGGTGCCCCCAAACCCTTCAGCTCAATCCTTCGCCAGGTTTAACATCACGCTCCCAAGGCACGAAAATGTGCGGCATACACGCCGTCATTTCACATAATGCAGGCCCTCACAAGCTGACGCCAAATGTGGAGCGTCATCTCCGGAATCGTGGACCGGATCACCTTGGAACTGTAGAGGTGCAACTCAACAAAGCTGCTGGGGAGCAACCTCTATCGTTGTCCTTCACTGCTACTGTCCTATCACTACGCGGTGACCACGTCACAAAACAACCTCTTGTGAACCAGGACACTGGATCTGTATTATGTTGGAATGGCGAGGCTTGGAAGATTCGTGATGACCTCGTCGAGGGAAATGATGGCGAGGCTGTCTTCTCCATGCTGAACACTGCTGGCATTGAAGGCGGCAAGGACAGTGTCCTAAACGCGCTCCGTTCTATCGATGGACCTTTTGCTTTCATATATCTTGATAAACCCACCAACCGTCTGTACTATGGACGCGATCGCTTAGGAAGGCGATCGCTGTTGGTGAAGCAAGGAGACGAATTTTCACTCTCCAGCATCGCCGATGTGCCCGCGGTAGGCTGGGCAGAGGTTGAAGCGGACGGGTGCTATACCATTCAACTTGATGAAGCTAACTCGGCGCACAATTTGCTCCCCATCAGACACAATTGGAATGAAGACGAAGCTTTGGTATGTCATCCGGATTTGACCTGAGGTTCGCTGCGAACTAAATACGAAAATGCAATTCGTGCACTTACCCACTCAGGTTTCAAGCATTGGTGTCTTCAACACTGCCATTTCAGAACAGTCTACCCCACTGGCTAGGGAATCCCTCCCGGTGCAGCGGCTCCGTGACCATCTAGTTGCATCCCTTCAACTACGGGTCTTGAACGTGCCGGTTCCACCAAATGCCTCCCCATCAGATGCGCGGGTGGCGATTCTTTTCTCGGGTGGATTGGATTGCACCGTACTGGCCCGGATGGCAAGTGACCTCCTGCCCTCAGATCAGGTCATCGACCTACTCAACGTGGCATTTGAGAACCCCAGGATCGCGTCTCAGAATACAAAGCTGTCTCCTGAAGAACTCTACGAGCTTTGTCCTGACCGGGTGACCGGGAGAAGGTCATTTGCAGAGTTGATGGCGGTGTGCCCAGAGAGGCGGTGGCGGTTCATCACAGTAGGCTTGCACGTCCCCGAAGTGCCACTCATAGCCGTACTGACAAAGGGCGCAGATTAATGTTCCCTATGCAGTCGCGTCGGCTCATCGGGGCGACGTAATAGACCTAATTTACCCCCATAACACGGAGATGGATCTGTCCATTGCCTATGCGCTGTACTTTGCTGCAAGAGGGGAGGGCATTGGCCAAACCGATATCGACTCAAATCCTCAACCCTACAGCACAACAGCTCGTGTGTTGCTATCTGGCCTTGGTGCAGACGAACTATTTGGTGGATACATTCGACATGCAACTGCCTATACTCGGAGCGGTTATCCCGGTCTCATAGACGAGCTGCAGCTGGACGTTAGCCGTCTGGGTAAACGGAACCTGGGACGGGATGATAGAGTCATGGCACATTGGAGCAGGGAAGTGAGATTTCCCTATCTAGACGAAAGTCTGGTCAAGTGGGCAATTGAACTGCCCACATGGGAGAAATGCGACTTCGGCAATCACGGAGGCGCATGTGAGCTCGAACCCGGGAAACGAGTACTGCGCCTCCTCGCAGATCAGCTTGGCATGGTCTTGGTTGCAGCCGAGAAGAAGCGAGCAGTAAGTCGTCTCTCAATATCTCCTGCTCTACCCTGTATTGACACAGCAACTCACCCTACTTGTAGATACAATTTGGGGCTAGGACGGCCAAGATGGAAAGCGGCAAGGTCAAGGGAACCACTCTTCTTTCCTAATGGATAGGAATAGAGACAAGTGTCTCGTTATTGTTCAACAAGATCGGCGATGATGATGAATCAGATACTTCCGAGCTATTGCAACTCATTGACATCACACCAGTGAACAATTGTGTGTTTGCTGCTTGCAGCTAACCCTTTTGTTCGGGTGAACTGTCATACCAAGAGTGATGCTAAAATAGCAGTGACGTCGGAAAGGCAAGTCTGAGTCGATAAAGTGTTGATCAATGCATTGTTGATTTCTATTGTCAACGCCACCAACCAAGTCTAGGGGAATATTACGATCAATAAACAAAAACCGGGAACATCCGCATATCCATATAGCCAAGAAACTATCAAATTTAAAATCATTAGAACCTACCCAATATTAGGTCGGGAAATTTTCTCTTTCATCTCCAATACCATTTTCAGATGTCATTCCTAATTTCAATCAACCTCCGTTCAGGGTAAACAGGATGGGCATGAATACTAATCGGCTCCGTTTGCTTAATTACGGTGGCGCTGCATATTGACATTGCCAGGCGGAGAAGAGCCAGGGGATAAACCGTTCCGGTCTGACCAGGGTAAGGCAGGTCTGTGTTGGACCAAAGCGGTAACAAAGGTCAATGTCCATGATGCGGAACGTCGGGGCCCGTATTTGACCCTGTTTGCTCTGATTAAACGAGACCCAGGGGGCGTCGTTGTCCCGCACACCCGATTCTCATGAAGGCACAAGTTCCCGTTGGGCCTGTCTCTGGAACGGGAATGGAATGCAAAGACGGAATACGCAGTGTCTCGACATGTTTTTGCCTTTGAGCGGCCGTGTGCTCGTCCAAGTCTAAGACGAGGTTGCAACAAGCACGCATGTTGGAGTGCGGGAGCATCCGCCCCACGTATATTACCAACTATGAATGATTTGGGTATCTGACCAACTTCATATCCCCAACTAAGAGTGCGGTGTCGTTGGTTGGGAGTTGAAACTTGCGTTACCTGTGATGGATGCAGCCACAAATGTTGTCTCTGTCGACTCATGATTTGTCTCAACTCGATTAAAGCCACCTGCTTGCATTGCATCTTGAGACAACTCAAGGAGAGAGAGAAGAAAAAAAGCCACAGAAAAATTAATTACAACTTCTTTCCTTTTTTTCTTTTTCAAGATTAGCTGGCTGACGCCCCGTAGACAGGGTGGCGTATGAGGCTCCTGAACGAAAAAGAAAAGAAACAAAGTCTTTCATTTCATTCTTCCTTTTTTCTGTATCATCCCTCTTTTCAGGTCATGTTATTGGCTCCGCTTGGCTTGCAGCCCTGCGGGCATAATAATGTCTTTCAAATGGCTAAGGAAGCCATAGAAAGAAGAAAATAAAATAAATAAATAACGTTTTGTTTTTGATTCAGCACGGCACGGCTTGTTGATAAGACAAAGGACTACTATCCGGATGAAGATTTCTTTTGTTTGAGACAACAACGGGAATCTCGACCTCAAGGGATTGCGAGGATGAGTAAGAAGCTGAAGGAATGATAACGTCAAGCATACTATAACCGGAAATGCAAATACTTGTACTGGCAAAAGCGTGTTGGGTGCACGGTGGTGATCCATGCTCAGGAAAGAGAGAGAGGCGCTGGGTGGCTTTCATTCATTCATTTGGGACAAGAGTCTCGTTGGGTCTGAACATGCATGGGGGAGGAGAGGAGACTGCGGCATCTCGATTCGGATGTCTGCATACATATAGTTTGATAAGGGGAAGGGAACATTTTGACATGGGGTGCTACACAGACCCACGTTGTTTTGTGTGCTGTTGGATGGGGATGTTTTTTTTTTTTTTGGAATACTCCACAATTCCTTTCATATTGAGAGAGGCGACTACCGAGGTGGTGATCGGGGTTGGCTGTTAGGGAATTATTGGATTTTAGCCCAAGAACTCCGAGTCTTGGTTGTGAGATACTTGGTTTCTTCTTCTTATAGCTTTGAAGAGAGATTGCGATCAGTTCTTTTGACGTCAGTCTAATATGAAGGACATGAATTTTTGAGGCATTCGAGTTGGAATGCAAATATCCTGGGCAAAAGACTTTCGCTGCATGGTGCCGAGGGCCCGAAATCCGTTCCAAGGAAAAGAAAAATATCCTGGCCTTGTCCAATGATCTTGACGGTGAGAGTCAGGGAATGGAAAAAACGTACCCGTACAAGTTACTTGGCATCGTGGGTAGCGACATGGGGGATGAAGTGGAAGAGCCTCCTTTTGACAGGGGGTGGAGGGGGTGTCAATATGACTAGGGCCTCCTCTGTCATCCATACCTCTCCGTACACGTACGTGAAGACTGGTACGGATATCCAGTGCTCCGATGCTGTACACACACACACACACCAAGATGTGAGGAGATGCTTGCCCATGGGTTAGCGGTCTAGATGATCCAGCCCAAGCTAGGTCCCCTCTTCCCCCCTTGGACTGTGAAATGGGTCCCATGCAAATTGGCAAGAACTGGGATCTCGGCAGTGGAGTCGTGGAGTCGAGGTTATCTTGGTTAAGGGGAGAGAAAAATAGAGATATGCTTTGGAATACTTGTATAATGGGTTGGCAGATCTACGCTCGAGGGTTGAGTATATATATCGACCGACCATCCGCCTCAAGGTAACGACTTTCTTTCTCTCTTCATCACACAACAGCTCTCTCACTTCAGTCCTTCGTTAGACACTCTAGCCACTCTTTTTATTGATATAATTAATACTCCCCCATCTAATCATTAATACTCTCTCCAAGATGCGTTTCATTTACGCCCTCGCCTCTCTGGCCTCCGTGGCCATCGCCACCAAGGACGTGGCTCCTCTCAAGCAGGCTCCCGCCCCCATCAAGCTCGAGGACTTCAAGTGTCCTACCGAGATGGCCTACTGCCCTTGGGCCATGTCCTGCTCTTGCCAGCCCGGTCTGGTCTACGACATGACCAAGTCCGCCTGCGCCGGCACGCCCATCACCGGTGCCTGGCCCTTGTCCCTTATCGACGACAAGATCACTCTTGGACTCGAGACTGCCAATCTGGTGCCTTATTGCGCTGCCTCCCCCACCAAGATTGTCGAGTACGACGCCCTGCACCCCTGGTGCCAGGCCGACCTCCAGAACATCGTCTTCCTCGCCCCCGCCCACCTCGCCGTCGACCTCAAGATCCTCGGCGTCAGCATCAACCTCGAGATCGACCTGGTCAAGGCCAAGTCCCTCCCTGACCTCCTGCACGTCTGCGCCGGTCTCCAGGGTCTCTACCTCGAGCGCGTCACCGATGCCGTTCTCCTCTTCAACACTGACAAGTACGGCCTCAGCGCCACCCACGTCGACATCAACATTGGTCTTACCATCAACACCCTCATCTGCCTCCTCGACCTCGGAGCCTGCCACTTTGACTGCGTCTCTTACTGCCGCCCTGGATGCGCCAACTACATTGACGTCAAGCTCGATGTCAACGTCGACCCCACTCTCGACCTCACCAAGACCGTTGGCGGTGCCATCAACGGCCTTGTCGGCTGTGTCATCCTCCCCGACACCGTCCGCATCATCGACCACCTCGGTTCCATTGTCAACATCACCGTTGAGCACCTCCTCTGCATTGTCGGCAAGATCCTCACCCAGGTCCTCGCCATCTTCAACTGTGGTTGCAAATAAGTTGCATGATACAGTTTCATTGTGAACTAGATGACATTAAAATAGGGGTATGAATGTTTGAAGTCGGGGGTTATGGTGGAGTGATGGAATACAGCGGGGGGCTTAATATCATTATCCTCATGATGTAGATGATACCGCTTTTAGGCGGTGGTTCGTCAAGAGCCTTGGCGGATGTATTAGCATGGCCATGTATTTGCCTTTTAGGGCATATATATATAGTTACTATTAATTGATATTTTGCAACGTCAAAAACACACTCTCAAGTTCCTCTATGCCCATGTGATGTTTTCTTTTCCATTAGCCAGATTGTGTGCCCTTTACCTATTGAAGGGGATAGCCATTGGTAATACCTTGATTGTAATATCAACTATCCCAATGTAAAGGCCACTCGTATTGTTACATGATATTAAAAATACTGGATAACAAGCCAACACAAAACGCCCTGTACTAATGCACAAACACACACACACACCCGGTAGAAATACTGCCTAACCAAACTTCATCCACACGCTGAAAGCGCTATCTGCTTGCCATACTTGTCCACCCCAAAATGACTGAACGCCTCCTCATCATTTTCATCTAGTAGGAACGACCTATCCTGATCCTCGGCCACAAGTTTCGCATACAATCCCCCCAGCCTTGGGCCACGTTGGCGGCAGCGAGTCCCGGTTGTCCTCGTATACGATTTCGTCCGTTTCGACAACAGAGGTGACCTTTACAATTTTCCTGGTCGACTTGTGCTTGTGTCTGATTTTCCCGTCGAGCACCGTGTGGCCGTGTCGCGGCTTTCCCGCTGGCCGGGATACCAAGTGCTGGTGTTTGTGCTTAGCTGGAGCGGTTCCGGATGCTGCAGCGTTCCAATCTGGAGAGTCAAAGATTGGTAGATCCGGGTGTTTCCTAGAAACCGAGACTAGCAGGTCCACCAGCAACTGAGACTTTAGCTGGTCGCAAAAGGACAAAATATTGAGCAAATCCGTCTTCTTCTTTCCATAAAAGTACTCCGTAAGCTAGAGGAAAAATGTCAGCACGAAAGAGTTTTCCACAAGATTTGAATGGCTGCCAACGTACCGCCGAGTCTGATGCCTGCCCTGCTGGAAAGCCGACCAGTGCTGCTTTGGCTGGGAAAATGCCGTCTGGCAGGGCGGCTAGATTCCTTGCGCGCAATATCTCTACCTCGCTGCGTATCTGCGGGTTCATAATCTCGTACGCAGAATCGTCATTTCCCCTGGAGCCTATGCAATCTACACATAAAAACGCCGAGGTCGTTGCGAGTTCCTCCGGGATGGCTGGTAGAGCGCACTGTTGATGCCAAGATTTGACGCACACACAGCAACTGATGATGATATTCTGCGGCGCTGATGTGTCCAGGCGGCATTTGAAGCATATCCTTATCTCATTCGCCGCGCTTGGTAGTAATGCTGGTGGTGGCGGTGCTAGTTTCGGTGGGGGGATGGGAAAAGAGATGGTATCCTGAGTGAAATCAACACCCGCTGGTTCCTGATCCCGTTTTCGTTTAAGGCCATGGTAATATGAGCTCGCTGCGCCTATCCTAGCCGCCGCAGAGATCGGTCGCTGCTGTGAAGGGATGGGCATTGACAGCGTCTCACTCAGACACCGGGGTAATCCTGTGCTGGTATTGCTCTGATGCTCGTGGTTTAGAGGCGGCGCCGAGGCTGGCCTATCCAATATTGGTGAGATGGGGCTTGTAGATCCATTTTTCATCAGTCTTAATATTAATGATTGTGTTGTTGAGAACTGGGGTGTATATGAGAACCGCGTATCCGGCTCAGCAACAATGGACATTTTGGCTGCCGTCTCGGTAGTATCGCTGAGGCCAACATCGAGATTTGAGGAGGCTTCCATGTCTCCCACATAAATATCTTCATCTCCTAAACCCATTAGGACGTCTGTTGCAGCCGCCGCCGCCGCCGACTCCTCCGCCATTGTCGCGGGTTGCGGTGATTGACGATCCAGATCCATGAGTACGCCTTGATTGGTCCGAAGGATTCTTCCTCCACAGATTTACACACACGAAGAAACAGAGAACATTAAATGCAATGAATTAAAAAAAATAAAAAATATGAGGGGGACATTTAATTGAGAAACAATGGGCTCATAGATGATTTATTAATCCCTTTTCCCCACGCATCTCATGTCGAACAGGTCATGTTTGTTTGTCAGTGAATCAAACAAACGAACATTTGACAAACAAGGAAGCAAGCAAAGAAATTAGGTGATGTGGTCACGTGATACGACAACCCCCCTGGACAAAGGCAAAGCGCATTGTTCTACTGCACATGTGTGACCACTGACGGGTATCTCGTAATTGAGCATAAATTCATTTTTAATAGTCATCTATACATGTACACCGTGTTCTAGTCTTACATCTACTTAACTAATGACTCCTTGTTGCTTCAGAGCCGCGATATCAGATTCGTCCATCCCCAAGTGCTCGCGCAGAACCTCATCTGTATGCTGACCTAGCATCGGAGGTGGACTCCGGACGGTAGGCTGTGTCTCCGAATATTTTACCGGGGTGTTGACCATCTTGATTGGGCCACAGAATTCATGATCTACCTCGATTACCATATTGCGAGCCTTGGTGTGCGAGTGATTTAATGTTCCTTGCACGTCGTTGACGGCTGCATACGGCATTCCCGCACCCTCAAACACTTCTAACCACTCTTGTGTCGTCTTCTGTTGAGTGAGCTCCTCAATCCTTGCCTCTAGGTCCTTGCGATTGGCGACTCTGTCAGCATTGGTTCTATACTTGGCATCATCCTTCCAGTGAGGCTGTTCCAAGCCTTCGCAAAGGATGCCAAACAAGCGATCGTTGCCGCCACCGAAGAGAACGTCTCCATCCTTGGTCTTGAAGGACCGATAAGGTACAATGGAAGCTATAAGATGTGAGATTTTGTCTTTCTATAGCTGGCTGACTGCATAATTTAATCATGATGCACTTACGATGCGCTGTCCCCCACCGCCCGGTATCCTTCTTTCCGCTGATCAGGCAACTGCTAGCAATATTGGCTAAAGTTGCGGTTTGGCAGTCGCTTAATGCAACATCAATGTGCTGACCCTTTCCAGTCCTGGCTCTTGACAGCAGTGCTGCCATGATACTGTTGGACGTGTAGAGACCGGTCGTGAGATCTGTTACGGCCACGCCAACCTTGACAGGCGGACCATCACGGGAGCCCGTAATGTGCATCAAGCCAAATTCTGCCTCTACCATGACATCGTAGCCGGCGCGGTTGGAGTAAGGCCCGGTCTGACCGTATCCTGTGATTGAGGCGTAGATGAGGCCCGGGTTGATCTTGCGAAGGCTCTCATAGTCCATGGCGTACTTTTTGAGAGTACCCGGGAGGTAGTTTTCAACCAAGATGTCGCATTTTGCCGCCAACTTGTGCAGGATATCGACGCCTTCCTGATGCTGGAAAGACAATCCAAGAGACTTTTTATTTCGATTGACCTGAGCGTTGAATTGTGAGCTTTCGTAACTCTTTAGGTCACAAAGAGAGAGCATCAGCCACCGAAACTCACACCTAGAAAGTATGCTGATTCTCCGGGTCCATCCGCCCCAGAGTCAGGTTTGTAGGTTGCGTATGGAGGACCCCAAGCTCTGGTATCATCGCCTCGGGTTGGGTGTTCAATTTTAATTACTTCTGCCCTAGATGGGATGATGGGTTAATCCAACCAGTTTCTCTCTCTATACTTTCAAGTCTCTTTTTGTTCTCCATCTTACCCAAGGTCTCCAAGAATCTGAGTGCAATATGGCTGTGCAAAAATAAGCAGTTGTTCCCAATTAAAGACGTCAAACTGAAAACCGGATTGTGGTTCAGACTTACACCAGCCAAAACTCTAGTCATGTCTAGTACACGGTATCCTTCGAGGGGCAAAGAGGTCTTCATCGTAGAGATGGTGGAAAACTGGCGAGGACTGTTTGCTGGTACATTCCGCCATCCCCGGGCGGGTGCAATGCGAAGGCATCTAGATAGAAAAGACATGGCTTCTTTCTTCCTCTAGAATTGAAATCCGAGTTCGGCTGGTTTTTGAATGGATTATAAGCGTATGCAGAGGATTGGCACTGCCATCGGACGGCAATGGATGTGATGGAATTGGCCATGTGGAGCTGTTTGTCACTGTGGAAGGGGAATTGATTGCCCACTATCCTCGGTCCCCCATGGGGTCGGCTTGAGGCGGCTGTTGGCGGCCACACGGTCTAAATAAACTACCATTATAAAGCAACATGCCCACGGGAGTCTATGACAAGGTAATTAATAACACCCGAGAAATAGACAGAAACAAGGGAAATAAATAGATACGAGAGGAACCGTCAGATACGAGATAAACAGACAAAAATGCCGGAAACTAAGAGGCGTGATGGCTCTGAATATGTCTACCCATGTTTAGTATTCCGGTGTAGGGTAGCTACTAGTTGGACTAGTATCTACAGATAACTTCAAGGCAACAGCAGATCTCATGTAAAGCCTTCCTTCCCGACAGCCTTCTTTAATCCATCCACCTTATTCGAATTGTCTTCCGTCTTCATTCTTAGCAATACATTTCATCTTCCTTCATCGCAGCCGCTGCCTGCACGTACAAGGCGAGTCTGCCTCTCCTCACGCTTGTGACGCTAATGTAATGTTCAGTCAAACCCCCACTGATTCTATTTATACTCACTAGGTATTCTAAGCCCAGGATCGACCCGGCTCAGCCTAACCACCATCCACCAACTTAATCACAACTTAATCATAGCTCTCCTAAAAAAAGCCACCCAAGTTTAAACGGAGGGTGACAACCTCAAGAGGCTGTGTCCATCCGTCGGCTATCGGTAGTTTTGTCGATCCAGTAAAGCTCTGACTGAGCGCCATGGAGGACAGCGGGCTGTCAGCTATTTCGGTTAGCCATTCTAGAGGGCATATTCCAACGTCATATGCACAATTTGGTGGCTTTTGGGAACGAGCTATTTGACCAATTACAGCCGCTCGGATTCGGAGCGTCTGGGCGCTGGAATGAACTGATGAGCCTACTTAATATTCGGTGCGACTCTGATGGCATGCAGTGCCACCGGATCTTCGCCATGAAGCCGACATGTCCAATACTACAGCCCAGCAGACTTCTGGATATTGATACCAAGCACTCTTCGCCCGCTATCTAACAACTATTCGAT
Source organism: Cladobotryum mycophilum (assembly GCA_036429605.1). Classification (NCBI taxonomy): domain Eukaryota; kingdom Fungi; phylum Ascomycota; class Sordariomycetes; order Hypocreales; family Hypocreaceae; genus Cladobotryum; species Cladobotryum mycophilum. Next base: position 3,961,842 of record CM071590.1, on the reverse strand, counting down.
TTTGGACTGCTAATGAGCCCACCTTTCTATGATGGAAGATACTAAAGAGAATGTACACCGGCGGAGGTCAAAGATGATATGGATCATTGCTGTCGTTATTATCGCTGGGTTATCTTGCTTGATTCTTATCGCCCTCATCCTCGCAAAGCGTCTGAGACGACAAAAACACCACGAGTCCACCAAACGCAACTCCGATACCAGCAGCATGCTTGAAAAGCAACACACGATAACGAATAAGCCTAGTATGCAGGGTATACAGGAGCTTCAAAGACGGTCAATGATTGAAAAATCTTTGACGTCTAGAACTTCTTCATGGGCTACAAATACATCCGCTACCAGAGTGGGCGCAGACTGTCCTCTTGACCAAGAGGCAACCGTTGGGTTAAAAGAGGATTGGAAGGAATGGGAGGCACAACTTCATCAAGACCAATCGCTATCATTGGTACACCACCCAGCGATTCATGACTCTCCGCAAGAGTCGACTAATTATCATGGTTCCTATCTCCTTCGCACTGCATCTCCATCTCGATGCCATCTTGGGGCTTTCATATTCGAGCAGGATAACGCTACAATACCCTCGACAGCCAAGCCGACCCCTTTGGCGTCCGCCTGGCTACCGCCCGTCAATTAATAAGTCAGGTCGGTGAAAAATTGAACCAGGGTTGGAGGAGGGGACCAACACATCTTGCGAAGGAAATGATTCGAGCTGCGAATCCACCTATCGTATATTAAAAAAGGGTACTATGAGATAACAATCAGGTCCTGCCTAGAAGAAGATCAAGCACCAATCTCATTGGTGATCTCGACAAAGGCATTCCATTGCTTCCAAGCCTCGCCGCTCTTAATAGCCCACTTGGCTCGTCTAACTCCCTCCTTCCAACGTTGGCCACCGGGGCCTCGCTCTTTGATGACGTTGCCATCATCATCGCCACCCATATTGCTTGAGTCGGCTTCGCAGATGCCAGACACAACAAATAGAGCAGCGGTATTGATCAAGACGAATTCAACCACCGGATCGTCCAACGGAAGTTCGTTGTGCAGGATACGCTGCAGAATTTCAGCATTCTCCTCTGGCTCCTTGCCTCCGCAAACATCGCTCAGAGGGTGAGCCTTGACACCAAAGTCGCTGGGCTGTACAGTGAAGTGCTCAATGACAACCTCACCGCCAGGAGACTTTTCCTTCAACATCCAACAGAGGGACCTGCCAGCACAGCTGAGCTCGTCGAGGTCTTCCTCGCCACAGACAACCATTCCCTTTCGGCACCCAGCATATTTCAGCGCCTCAGCGAATGAAGGTCCAAGATCACGCCTTCCAACGCCAATCACTCGTGCCTCTAGTACGTCTTCCACAGGGTTTGCCAAGGGACCTAAGTTGTTGAAGATTGTCCTCCAAGGGAGCTGCTTTCGGATAGGGGCGACATAACGCATACCTGTGTGGAAGACAGGCGCAAAAAGGAAGGTATAATTGGTCTTCGCATAGACCTTGGTCAAGGTATCTGGCTTCACGGCACTAATAATGGGGGTCGTGGCTGCATGCAGTTGACCATGTCGGCACTACCAGACTTGGAGGTACTGGATCTGTTTCCATGCTTGGAAACCAAGAGCAGCGAAGCAGCGAGAATTGATGCTGTTGTGCTGACGTTGAAGGTGTTGTGAGAGTCTCCTCCAGTGCCAACAATATCGCACTGTAGGAGTTTGATTAGAATGAGCAACTATGAGTGAGGTTGTAGATATAATTGAGACCTACCAAGCCGCCATTGTAAGCGCCTTCTTTTCTGGCTCGCGACTGAAGCACTGCTTTGAGCTCCTCGACAGGAATTGGAGCCGCAGCTTTGAGCATTACCGAGGCACACTTAGCCAAGACATCAGCTCGGAAGTCAAGCTTGGTAAAGTGCAGGGCCATCAAGAGCGAGGCCGCCTGAGCCTCGCTGACTTGGTTCGTGAAGAAGTGAGAAATGGCTTCGGCAATCTCTTCGGGGCATACAGTGGCATTGACGGGCCAAAGCTTGGTCAGGAGAGGCTTGATGTTGATGGGCGCAAGGGCCTCTTGCCCAGTGCCATTGTTGGAAGCCATTGATAATAAGCTTGATTGGTGAATGAACTCTTTTGAAGATATGTATGTATGTATGTACGTAATAAGAAGCCAAATGTTTGCTTAGAAAATGTCAATTGAGAAAGCAGTAAAGTTAATTGTTCTGTGCAGCAGATATGGAGATATATGTACGAAACACCTTAATGTTATCAAAAGGAGACGAACCGTCAATTGATCCAAAACCATCGGGAAGGCCTTTAGTTTAGCTGTTCATACCTTAGTAGTGACTCAAAAACAACGGCTAGTACTCCATCTCATTTGATGATGGAGGGGTCCGCATGTCTCAAGCTGCAGTATTACGAACACCTACAGTCATTGGCCGATCTCGGTCCCACGTGAGGAGCCTTAGTCAGCCAACCAAACGAGTGGACCTAGAGTGATGTCGATCCGCGATAAAGTTTTGCCGAAAGACCGACAGGAACTTTGAATGAACTTCTGCACTGCACAGTCCTACAGTGTGCGCTGGACTCTCTTCTTAGTAACTTTGAGGCTGCGGCTACCGCTTACTCACCCAGCCAGAAAGTTCGAACCTGAAGAAGCAAACCTTTCGGCTCCCTCTGTCGGAAAACTCTATGGGGCTATAAATTACTGCCTGCCTGCCTGCCTGCCTTGCGCCGCCGCTCGTTTTTCTCTCCAACAACCCCAGACACTCTCTTACCAGAAGCGCAAAGATATACAGACAGGAAAAAGAAAAAAGAAAAACTATACCGAGACCATGATTCCACCAAACGGCGGTGATGGAGGAAATGGAGGGGGTTTCAGGAGGATCTGAGCAACGTTCTTTGCTGTCCAGACTGCAGAGAGTACCCTCCCAATCTGATAGAGGAGTTCTCCAGCGGCGACATGGTCTGCCAGAGCTGCGGCGTCGTTGTCGGTACCCGTATCATCGATACGAGATCCGAATGGCGAACATTCGCCAACGACGACCAAGGTGGCGACGACCCCAGCCGTGTCGGTGGACCTCAGGACGAGTTTGTCGAGGGTCAACAGCTTGCTACAACCGTTGCCTTTTCCGAATCCAAGGCCCACAAGGCCCTATCTCGAACACAGAATAATACCAACCAAGACAAGAACCAAAAGGCCCTGATGCAGGCATATAAGGAGATTGTAGCGCTTTGTGAGGCTATTAATATGGGTCAGAACGTGTCCAATGCTGCCAAACATATTTTCAAGCTCGTGGATAAGCACAAGTTCATGAAGGGAAAGCCCCAAGAGGCCGTCATCGCCGGCTGCATCTTCATTGCTTGCCGACAGAACAACGTACCCCGAACGTTTAGAGAAATCTTCAATCTCACCAGCGTGAGCAAAAAGGAGGTCGGTAGAGTGTTCAAGCAGCTTCAGAACTTCTTGCAACGGATTCAAGAGACCGAAGGAGAAGGATCTAGTGGACTGAACACCGTAACAAACTACGAGAATACCTCTGTTGGTGCTGAAGACCTTTGCGGTCGATACGTATCGCAGCTAGGCTTTAAGAACCAGCAGAAGATTTCCAAGATCTCTCGCGAACTTGCCGAGCAGGCTTCGGATATCTCTGCACTGGCCGGACGTTCCCCCTCTCGGTTGCTGCTGCGTGCATCTACATGGCGTGCCATTTTATGGGAGAGCCACGCCCGTCGGCCCCCATCGCCAAGCAAACTGGTGTGAGCGATGGAACAGTCAAGACGGCGTACAAATTCCTCTTTGCTGCCCGCGACCGACTTATCAAGAAGGAGTGGCTCGCCGAGGGCGGTGATATGGCAAAAATCCCACAGCTACAGGCTTAAGGGTGACTCGTTTACGAATTGGGGGGAGGGGGCGCATAACGGCTTATATACAGGCTTCTTTTCCAGCGGTCATGGTTGTGTCGATGGCGTTTTTTTGGGCGAAGCGGCTGAGAAACAGATTGGGACTCTCAGCGATATAATACTTGGGTTGCACGATGCTATGTTTGATTCGGACAAGGAATGGATAACTTTGATGCATATTTGGCAAGGAAGACTACGCACGACATTGGCATCATGGTTCGAGTCTGATCCCTGTCTTTCATTTTCGGAGCATGTATAATAGAGCGAATCGAATTGAATGGCTTGTTACTTTGCGATGCCTTGCTTAGTCGAAGCACATTCTGTCTTTGGCCTGAGAGTGATGATGAATGATGATGATGATGATGTCTATGGCTGATTGTTTTCTTCAGATTCATGGACAAGGAGACCCCGTTATGTGACATTCCATGCCTGCTGCGAGTCAGGAGTTTTGTTGGACCCATACGAGTTCTTTATCTCGAGAATCTCGATTGTTCTCCGGATGGACACACCCTTCGGGACGCGCGTAGCGTGGAGGTGGTTCTGGGGCTGGAGGTGGAGGTGCGGCCGGGATTGGTTCAAAGAAAGCACTGCCACTACAGACGTGGTACAAATGCTTGTACTTGTAGAAGAGAAGAAAAAAATCAGCCGAAATCAATATCAAACCTGTTTATGATGGACGTGGCTTTGCTTTGGTACGAGGACACCACTTCTTGTGCAACGGCTAAATTGTAGTGGGACGTGTAAAAATGTTCAGCTATGGCGGGGTTTATGAATGAATGCATGTTGGCTGTTTTCCTTTGCAGTGGACAGCGGAATACAAGAGCTGGAGTGCCTGAGGTGGAATGGACTGGATGAGTTTCATGGTGGATGGTTTACAGCGCGATGATGCCCTACGGAGTGTCCTTTTTAGAGGCGAAGAGCGCCCATCAGTTTGAGGGACGAACATCCTACCAAGACGTTCCCTGTACCCATGATCTGCATGCTCTGCCACTAGAAACTCATGTACTCCGTACTGCCTAGTCGTGCTCCGTAGTGCCAGGGGCTTTTTGCATAGGCGCTCACCCATTTGGAGAAACTGACCAATGGCTATGCACGTGGAGTAAAGTGACTCGACCAGATCCGGTTGGTCAGGTCGGTTAGTTTTGGACCACTTCTGACATTGTGTGGGCAGAAAAGAGGGTCAGCTGCGCATCCGCGGCCACCCCGTCAATGCTCCCAGTGTCTTGGTGCCCTGACCCTTGCTGCTCTGCTGCTGCTGCATGCTTGCATTGGCGTGGTTTGCTGTCTGTTTCTGTTTCTGTCTGTCTGTCTGTCTAACAACTTGTTGGGCTAATATGGCGCGTTACGGGGAAGAGAGGGAAAAAGACCGCTTTGCCACCACCCACCACCCACCAGCGACGGCGGGCGAGCGAGTGGCCTTGTTGGACTGGTCACATCAGCCCTCTGAACAACGCGCTTCGTTCTAAACTTGGGGCGTTTTTGGGCTGGAAAGGAAAGAGAAGAAAAAAGAAAAAAGGTCATCCTTGTTTTTCTTCCCCCTACCTTTCCTCGATTTCCTTTTGGGGGAGGCTTTTGTTAACGTTGCAGTTGTTGTCGACAAGAAAAAAGCATCCATTCCAAGGCAAGGGTCTGGTGATATTACCGTCGTCAATCGTTTTGTTGAAAAAAGTCTTACATTCCATTCCAGGCCTTTGCTTGCTTGACCTGTCAATATTGTTGCCCTGGTCGTCGTCGTCGTCCCCGGTTCAGTTTCTACAAAACGACTCGAGCACTAATACTACCTACCTACTTATTAACCACACGTCACTGTGCCCCGTCACGAATACGAGGCTCGACTTACTACTTTGTTGGCCCTGCAAACAGTCGCTTGCGCTTGTTGCTTCTTTCATTCTTTTGGCATGATCGCTTACACGCCGAAATAAAGGCGTTCAGAAAAACGCTCGCTAATCGAGAGAAGGAGGACTAGTCATCCCTCTCGTCTCGCTTCGCCCTGCTCAATCGCTTCATCATGTCGGTGAGCGAGTTCAGCGCAGACAATGGTAAGCCACCGAGGCGGGATCAATCTGCTCTACCTGGATACTCGCATCTTCGCAATGAAACCTCGGTCGCGAAGCCCTCACTCGTCAGCCGAATCCAAGATGCAGCCGGCGCAGTATACCAGAAGGCCGTCGTCGAGTCGATTATGCGACGGTCCAATCTCGTCGCTTCCAAAGATGGCCGGCGCATTCCCTTGAAGCTGGAGCAGGACGAGCCCTTGGTCGATCCTCGCCGCGGAAGCCCATACGTCTCCAACAGCATTCGAACCTCTCGCTATACCGTCTGGGATTTTGTGCCCAAGCAGCTCTTCTTCCAGTTCTCTCGGGTTGGAAACTTTTACTTTCTATGCGTTGGCATTCCACAAATGGTATGTATAATAAATAACCATTGCGCTGCGTCATGCGATTTTTCTCCAATATTCTTAACACGGGGTGTGAACATTAGATTCCTGGCCTCTCAACTACTGGTTCCTACACGACAATTCTTCCTCTGCTGTTCTTCGTTTGCTTGACCATGTTCAAAGAAGGATACGACGATTATCGACGACATCGACTTGACAAGGTTGAGAATGCCTACTTTGCGACGACCCTTGGAAAGGAGGACAAGTTTACCGGAAAGCTCGAGCCAACAAGCAAATGGGGTCGCTTCAACCCGTTCCGCACTAAAGATACTACTGAACCTCGACCTTGCCCCGCCGACAACTTTCAAGGCGTTCGATGGGTGCCGACACGATGGGCGAACCTCAAAGTCGGAGACGTGATTCTGCTTTCTCGAGACGAACCTGTTCCAGCCGATATAGCATTACTCTACAGCGATGGCGAAAACGGACTTGCCTATGTCGATACCATGGCTCTCGATGGCGAGACGAACCTGAAGAGCAAGCAGGTCTGTCATGCCATTGAAGGTTGCGACACCATCCAAGGTATTGCGAAGTGCAGTACGGAATTCGTTGTAGAGGATCCGAACCCTGATCTTTTCAACTACGACGGCAAGGTTACGCTCAACGGAAAAGCAGTCCCCATCACCCTCAACGAGGTCATCTACCGAGGCAGTGTGGTGCGGAATACGACTTGCGCTATTGGCATTGTCCTTAACACGGGAGAGGAGTGCAAGGTGCGCATGAACGCCAGCCGACACCCCAAGGCGAAGAAGCCCGCGCTCGAGAGAGTTGTCAATAGGATTGTCGTCACTCTCGCGGTCTATGTCATTTTGCTATCTGTTGGAGTTTCTATGGGTTATGTCAGATGGCACAAGAGCTATGAGCGCCATGCTTGGTACTTGGATCACGCCAGTGTTCCCTTCCACGAGATTATTATCGGCTTCATCATCATGTTCAACAACGTCATCCCCCTATCTCTGTACGTGAGCTTGGAAATCGTCAAAATCGGACAGTTGCTCCTGCTGAATTCTGATCTTGAAATGTACGACGAGGAAACGGACACACCAGCACGATGCAACACCAACACCATTTTGGAAAACCTTGGGCAGGTCGGATACATCTTTTCCGATAAGACCGGAACGTTAACCGACAATGTCATGAAATTTCGCAAGATTAGCGTTGCCGGAACGGTCTGGTTGCATGAAATGGACCTGGAACAGCCCGAGGAAACCGCAAAGCCGTCGCCAGCCCTTAGAGAAGTCGAGTTCCCGAAAAGACTGTCCGCAGTATACAGACCTCGCGAGCGATTGTCTCTCGCGATTCCAGAAGATCAACCTGAACCTATCGAGGTTCCCATGACTCCTTCGCGTGTTTCCATGTCAGGACGGCGATCATCTTCCCACTGGCGCTCAACCGGTCGTCCAGACCATGTTCAACCCGAGGTTAACACCACCGACTTGCTTGAATATATGAGACTTCGGCCCCACTCGGCATTCGCAAGAAAGGCAAAGGAATATGTCTTGGCCATGGCTCTCTGTCATTCTTGCCTGCCAGAGTACAAGGATGGCGAGGTTGATTTCCAGGCTTCGTCCCCGGATGAACTAGCCCTGGTAAGAGCAGCTCAGGAAATGGGATACTCGGTTGTGCAGCGCAACTCGAAGCAAATCACCCTGCAGGTTGCTCAGCCAGATGGACATGCGGAGGAGATGAAATTCGACATTCTGGATGTCATTGAGTTCAGCAGCGTCCGCAAGCGCATGTCCATTGTGGTTCGTTATCCTGATGGTCGCATTTCTGTCATTTGCAAAGGTGCAGATTCTGCTATTTTACCACGACTCCGGTTATCTTCTCTAGCCATGCAAAAGGCAAACGAGGTTCGACAGAGCGCAGATCTTGAGCATGAAATGTTCCGCCGCAGCGAACAGATGGAGCCGCGAAATAGTTTTGGTGGAAGGCCCAGTCTCAGTATTCGCCGCAATCCGGGTGTCACGCGAGAGAAGAGCTTTAGCCGACAGGTGCAGCTACAGCCACAGCCACAGCCAATCGCCAGTCGAAGCAAGTCCTTTGAGTTAAACAAGCTCTCTCGCCGATCAGAAGACCAGCCGCGTATTTCCATCACCACCCGTGGTGTCTCATTCGATATCTCGAGGAATCAGTATCTGACCCCTACTTCGCCTTACATGCCACAGGTTGACGAACGTCTCGGCTTCCTTGATGATCCTTCCATTTACGACGAATCCGAGGTGTTCACCAAATGCTTCAAGCACCTGGATGATTTCGCCTCGGAGGGTCTTCGAACACTGCTATTTGCGCAAAAGTTTGTCTCCGAGCAAGAGTACCGTGCGTGGAAGAAGCTTTACGATGATGCCACGACTAGTCTTTCCAACCGTCAAGAAAAGATTGAAGCCGCCGGAGAAATGATTGAACAGTCATTCGACCTGGTCGGTGGAAGCGCCATTGAAGACAAGCTACAAAAGGGTGTCCCAGAAACCATTGACAGACTTCGGAGGGCCAACATCAAAATCTGGATGCTCACGGGAGATAAACGAGAAACGGCCATTAATATTGCTCACTCTGCACGGATTTGCCGTCCCGGATCTGATATGTACATCTTGGACGTCACCAAGGGAGACCTCGGAGATCAGCTCAGTGCCATGGCTGATGATTTAACGATTGGCTCCATTCACAGTGTGGTAGTTATTGATGGGCAAACTTTGGCCGCCGTCGAGAAATCCGAAGAACTTTCCCAGCAGTTCTTTTACCTCATGGTTCGCGTGGACTCAGTCATCTGCTGTAGAGCATCCCCGGCGCAAAAGGCTCTCTTGGTCCAAGCTGTTCGAACCAAGTTGAAGGCTTACCGAGGCAGGAACCGACGAGGCTTGACGTTGGCGATTGGTGATGGTGCTAATGACCTGGCCATGATTCAAGCAAGTCATGTTGGTATCGGTATCTCAGGAAAAGAGGGATTACAGGCTGCCCGCGTGGCAGATTATGCCATTGCACAGTTCCGTTTCTTGCAGAGGATGCTTCTTGTTCACGGACGATGGAACTACGTGCGAACTGCCAAGTTTATCATCTGCACCTTTTGGAAAGAAATGTTCTTTTATCTCCCGGCCGCGCAGTATCAGCGTTTCAACGGCTACACCGGCACATCCCTTTACGAGTCTACCAGTTTGACTGTCTTCAACACCCTCTTCACCAGTCTTTGCACAATCTGCATGGGTATTTGGGAACAAGATCTTCGTGCGGAGACCCTGCTGGCCATTCCTGAACTGTACGTCTATGGTCAACGCAACATGGGTTTGAACTTTTGGAAATACATCCGATGGATGGTTCTTGGTGCCATTGAGGGTGTGATTGTCTGGAATGGCGTCTGGGCTGGCTACGCGTTGTTGACCGGTCCTGGGCCCCGCGATCAAGGCCTATACGCTCTTGGCAGCTTGGTATTTACTATTGGTATTTTGTGGATTAACTGGAAACTATTGTAAGTTCGCATGACACATTTTGATTCCGACGTTGAAAGGACTGGAGCTAACTTGCCACAGTATTTTCGAGACCCATTACAAGCCAAGGGTTGTCATGACATGCTTCTTCGTCACCACTATCGGTTGGTTCGTTTGGCTCTCTTTCCTCAGCAGCGTCTATGGCGCCAGCCCCTCTGGAAAGTATGCCATCCGCGACACCTTTACCAAGCTGTTCGGCGATGATGCAGTCTGGTGGTCCACTTGCTTTATCGTCCTCGGCATCATGGGCCTCATGGAGCTGCTCTTCAAGGCGATTAAGCGAAACATGCTCGTCGCAGGATTATGGCAGTGGCCCCCCTGGCAGAGGAAGAAACTCGGCGACAACGTAGAGGAATGGGACCTGGAGCTCTGGCAGGAGCTAGAGCAGGAACCAGAGGTGCAGAAGAATCTGGCCAAAATAGCACGCGATGATCAGGATGAAGAGGAGGAGGAGGAGGAGGCTGATGATTTTGAGGAGATTGAGATTGACATATCTAGGCGGTCATGAATAAGTTGAATGATGCCCCTTTGCGGTGCTGGATTTGGCGTTTGGTTACATGGGTTTTCTTTTTCTTTTTTTGATATATATCATACCATTCCTTTTTTTGGTTGCTGCTTCGGCATATTTGAACGACAGATACCCAGCTTATTTATACATGGAGAAGAAAAGCGGCAAAGGCGTTTTATATACCCTTAGATGGGATTTGTTAACCGTATAGTATGCATGAGAGTGGTCACGCAGGAGAAGAAGAAGAGGAAGAAAATAGCGAATCAACGTCCATTGAAAAGTATTATATAGGCAATAAACAAACTATCGATAAAGAATTGGATTTCTTCTTTTTTCCTTCTTTTTTTGGAACGTGTTGAAGATGCAAGAGGGATAGGGGGCACGAATGTATCTACCATGTTCGGCATTCCAGTATTTATTTTCCCTCCTCGAGGGTATATAATCTATGACATTACAACTATGAAAGTCGACAAATATAGATGAAAACGATTGCATATCCAAGCCATGTATCCAAATTTTCGAATGTCCAGGTTGATAACCCAAAAATAGCAACGCCTGTTGCTTCCTATATGCAACCCGTAAATGCCTTTCACAAATGACCACGTCCAACATCTATGCACGACTACAACTTTCTCTCCTTCTCGTCATTAATCATCATCCTCTCTTCCTGCTCAAATGTTGGTGAGGGTGGAGTAGGAGGATCAGCCTTGCCAACAATTTCCATGCTTCGGAACGCGACGAGCACAAGAAGCAATGAAGCTGCCCCAAACGCAAAGCTTGACCAAAAGGCCATTCTGAGGCCCTTGAGAGATGCTAGATCCCAAGCACGTATACCTCCAACATCCTTGATGGGAACATGACGAGCATCTGCCATGACGGCAGTTTGAATGGCAGTACTGATGGCAAGACCAATGGCTCGACCGAACTGGCCCATAGCATTAATAAGGGCGCCGCCGACAGCCTGGTCTTGCGGAGGGAGAGCTCTGGATGTGTATAGCATAAGGCTAGGTGTCGTAGTGTCCGCACCAACGACAGAGAAGAACATGGCGATGAGACCAAACGCAAAGTAGGATGTGTGCGGTGAAATGGGTACGGCGAAGAGTAAGCAAGAAATGCAGACCGCAAGGTTTCCGCAGAGGAGAATAAAGACTGTTGGAATACGGGGAAGGGCGAAAGCGACAATGACGACAACAATTGCACCGCCGACACCCGTGGGCAGGAAGCGCAACATGGTCTGTAAGGGATCCAGGCCTTGGAAATCCTGGTAATAAAACGTAGAGAAAACAAGAAAATTGTTGAAGGAGGCGAAGAAAAGAGTCATGACAACCATGACGGCGCTGATGCGAAGGTTTCGGAAGATGGATATTTTCATCAGTGGCGGTACGGGCAACGTAGATGGGTTTCCCTGGGCCTGGCCCATCTCTGCTACCTTCAATCTGCGCTCCAAGTACCATTGCCACATGACAAACGCAATGAGAATGAGGATGGAAACAACGATTAGAACAGGAATCCAAGGTACATTCCAGCCAACAACGTTTCCTTCTGTAAGAGCGAACATGAGGACGAGGAGACCAATAGTGACCAAAGCGGCGCCGATCCAGTCGATGGACGCTGAACGAGCTCTACCCGTGGCAGCGGGAGTAGCAGTCGGAGCAGGAGGGATTACCAGGCAACCAGCGACAGAAATAATGCCGGCCAAGATTGCCAAAACACCAAAGACCCATTTCCAGCTGGCATATTGGGCGACAAGGCCAGAAAGAATACTGCCAACCATGCTACCAAATGGAGCGCCAAACGCTGAATCAGGGGTTAGCGGCAAGGTCTTTATATATACAAAAGTCTCGATTGTTTTTCATGGCATAAATGTAGACTTACCGTAGGCACTAAAGGCATAGGTTTTGGCTTTGCCTGGTGGAAAGGTTACGCCCAGGATACCAATGGCGGTTGGCACATTGGCAGCCGCTCCCTGTGGTTGGTTGTGTCAGTTCAGCGTGCAAGCGAGCGGTGTTTGTGAAAGGGAGAAAACCCACCAATCCATGAAGGCCCCGGAACACGTTGAAGGAGATTTCGTTTGGCAAAAAGGGCTGGGCCGCTGTAACAGCAGTGACCCATATAGAACCAAGAATGAAGATCAAGCGTTTATCGTATAAATCAGCGATGCGGCCCCAGAAGAGCAAGAAGCATCCAAACGTCAGAGAATAAGAGGAGACAATCCATTGCTGCCGGCTGGAGGGGATGGATAGATCGTTTCCAATGGTAGGAAGGATGATGACGACGCTTTGAAGGGCCAGTGTCTAATGGTAATCTTGGTTAGTTGATGGAAATCGGATGTTGGTTTTTAAAGGAGAAATCACTGACATTAAGAAAGGCGGCACCTGTTGCTGTGGCCACGAGGGCGATGCATCGTGCTTTGGAAAAGGGCAAAGTGCTGCCTTCTGAGCTGTGCTTGGGGACATCATTATCTCCGTCTCCTCGAACTGTCGATGCATCAGAGGGGCTCTCTGGGCTCGTCGCTTGTCTTGTAATGGGTATGACGCCCAGTTCTGTTTTCTTTTCGGGGATAATGATGCCATCGCTCTGGTCGACCACGGCCGATGCCCTTTCGTCTTGTGTCGCCATGGAACCGACTCAATGGTTGTGTCTCCTCTTATCCTCAGTTTCGTACTGCTCCACAAGGGATCCGAACTGTCGGGTGGGTGGACTCTCTTCCCCGCAGTTAAATACTCGTGGGTAACGGTGGCAGTGGCAGTGGCAACGGCAGCAGAATGTGTTACATCAACGAATTACCCCTCCAAAAAGAAAAGGAAAAAATGATATCCAATGATTTGCAAAGAATGTCGTGTGATGAAGATGGAAGCTGATGATTTGATGAAGAATCACCCAGTCGATATATGTAAAGCACACAACAGACGAGAAGGAAAGAAAGAAGGAAGGAAAGAAAAAAAGTATCATCATCTATCATTTTGGGAAGCAACCAACGGACCGACTGCCGGGACAACCCAATCCAACTACGGAAAGAACATCCCTCCGCTCCTGTGGAATCTCAGATGAAATCTCATTCATTAATTTTCGGTTTCTCTTTACTTTTTCCCTACAAGTAGATTCTTGACTCCATTTCTGGCTAAGCTTGGACGGCAACGCTAGCCAGATAGGGGGTATACACAGACGGCATTCATCGCTGGCAGCCGTTAACTACACACACAATGCGGCTGCTAAGAGCCGCTAACTCTTGCCTCCTCTTAGTTCCTCCGAGACCTTTTTACGTTGTAGTAAGATGCGATACTACTCCAATATGACCACTAGCATCATTGTGAAAGAAAGAAAGAAAGAAAGAAAAGACATTTCCGGTTACAAAACGGTTGAATCAATGCTTCCGGTTCTATTGGTTCGGTACGTGGCCCGGCAAACAAGGGTATTGTTGAGAGAAACACCTACAGTACCTAGGTAGTGTAGTAGGTAGCTTCTATATATAAGAGATATACATACACTCTGACCGCAAGAAACCTTTCACTTGTAGTCATTATACTTTGAGATTCTCCCTCCCTCTCTCTCCCTCTCTCTCTCCCTCCCTCTCTCCCTCTCCCTCATGCTCTCATAACTCATCATTGGCTATTCAATTCCGGCGCTTTGCCCAACTGCCGTTGCATCGTCGCCATAAGGATCGACGCTTAGCCAACACCTGGTGAGCTGAACCGCCCAATATGGAGTACGCCACTGCGCTTAGCTTAACAACACACACCACCAGTTGAATTTCCGTCCCATCATTTCACATAAAATATCAATGGATTCCTCTTTGCACAGACCCAAGCTGTAGACACATATGCAAGCCACAGTCATATAGAAGATACTAGTCAAGCCAAATTATACGAAGAAGCCAAGAAAGCAAGGGAGGCCCTTTATGGAATAGTACTGTATCCTCATCAATTCATTTGCATTGCTTTTACACGCCGCCCGCTGCTCACTGCCCCCACCCCCCGTCCATCATATCCACCATTAACCCTTTGACCTTCATATGCTATTTGCTTCTTTTCATAACCTTGACGTAAACATCGCAAGTCACCAGACTCCCCCCATTTGCCCCTTAGCCCTGGCTTTTCCCTACCTAACCCACCGTCATCCAGTCAATAGTAAAGGAAATGACGGAACAAGAGCTCCCCCAAAGCGAATGAGATCGCACATCAAATCACACCGAAATCCACTATTTTTTTCTTCTTTGTTTTTGACTCGCCCCTTGAGGAGGGTCCATCTCAACACGAAAACATAAAGACGGGCAAAACAATCATCTCATCTCATCTCATCAAGAAAGAATAGAAAGGGGAGAAATAAGAATGCCGTCAATCCGCAGCCTCGTATCCTTTCCATTTTGCCAATGCCGCCCACCCTGCTTCATCTAGGTGATTCTCGAAAAAGAAAACTAAGAAAACAATCGTACACATTCGCATTGGCGAGTGGTGATGAGCAAGCCCTTTGCCATCTCCACGCCTCCCTCTTGCAAAAGGGCAGACACACTTGGTGCTGATTATGTTCCCTCCTCCCGTGCCTCGAAATCAACCTCACCAGGGGTTTAGTGACACAAAGTATAAAAGATTCATCATGATACCATCTGCACGATCCTGTCCCTTTGGACGTTACTGCCGCGCCCTTTCCCTTCACGGCTCCTACCCCACTAATGGTAGTTTCCGCCCCAGCCACCCCGCTGTTGCTGCTGCTGGCCTTGTTGCTGCTGTTGGCCCGCTCCGTAGTAACCGCCGCTACCGAAGCCAGCCTGGTTATAAGAGCCGTACGGCGTGCTGTGTTGGCTACCAGCAGCAGCACCCATGCCGTACCCGCTGCCGTGAAGGCCGTGGCCCTGCAGATGGTTGGGGTAACCAGCACCGTAAGCACCGCCCATCTGAGATGTTTGCGGGGGAGGCAGGCTACCACTTTGTCCACCGGGAACCGTGTTCGTAGCCGAGCCTGGTCGTGCTCCTCCAAGTGAGGGCGAGGGACCGGATGCGGACTTAGCATCACCAAACGGCTTCAGCTCGTCGGTTGATGCTCCAGCACTAGGCTGTGTTTGGTTGGTAAAACCCTGGCCCTGAGACTGGAACGAAGATGCTCCTCGTGTGAAGCTATCATGGGTGCTTCCGAAGCTGCTTGCCCCCAAACCGGGTTGAGTGGTGGCCTGCGCTGATGCGGCGCGGCCATATTCACCGAGGCCCGAGCCCAAGGGGCTGTCTCTGTGGAGAGATGAAGGACCAAAGGTACCGGGAGATGAGGCATGCTCATATGGTGCATTTGGCGTAACGCCGTATGGCTGTCCGTACATGCCGCCCTTGGCATATGGACCAAATCCTCCTTGGCCATATCCAGAGTAATATTGATGGTAGTAAGGGTTACTATAGTAAGGGTGGCTGTATCCGGGATACTGCTGTCCGTGGGTCTGCGGCTGAGATCCCGGTGTGCCCTGCTGCTGCTGTTGCTGAGGTTGTTGTTGCTGAGCCTGCTGTTGTGCTTGAGTGGCTGGGTTAGGAGTAGAATGGCCGCTGTTTTGATTCTCGCTGTTAGCACCGAATCGTGGCTGGGTGTGGCCGGCAGCGCTCTGCGGGTATTGGCTCAGATTATCGGTCTGAGAGGCATTGTAGGCACCAAAAGGACGCTGCTGAGATGGCTCTGGTTGGCCATGAGCGCCTTGTTGTCCAAAATGCTGGCCATAAAAGTTGTAGGGGTTTCGGTCTTGCTGATTTGCAGTGTAGTAAGTGGAGTAGTCGGTTGGTGCGGAGCTGAATGTTGCCGCGCCGGGTTGTTGGGCTTGAGGTTGAGTTGTTTGAGCGGCAAAATTGTCGAGAGGTTGAGATGCAGGAGTGCTCTGTTGGTAGAAGGGATCCAGAGGCTTTGGCTGAGCTGCTTGGGCATCCTGAGGTGCTTGGCCGAAACGACCAAACTGTTGGGTATTAGGGACGGCAGGTTGGGCGGCTAAAACGCATCAGCATAGGTTAATTTTCTGGCCAGAGTATAAAAAACTTACGTTGAGAAGGAGTAGATGCTTGAGCTGTTGCAGCGGATGGGACTACAAGTAGAGTTAGGTCTGAGCGAGTGCAATAGTTTCAAGAAAGGCATGGCAAACGTACCGACTGGGGTAATTCCAGGAGGAGGAGCGGTAGTTATAGATTTCTGAGGGAGTGTCTCCGGCACCGCAACAGGCTGCGAAGCCGGGGGAGAGAGGTTCGAGGGTGCGTAACAGGGGAATCGGCAGGTGGCTGAGCCCGGGTCTCTGGCTCTTCACGTTCACCGTCAATATCGTCATCAGTCTCACTAAGATTAAAGGCACCAAATTGCACAGCAGCCCGGTCAACCTCTCGGTTGCCTGGCATGCGAACAGCCTCTTCCTGATCGAGGATTCGTCGCTGGTGGCTTGGAGCACGGGTAGATCGTTCCGTCGTTGCCTTGAGTGCGGTGGCGGCAAATCCACTGGTAGCAGCTCGTTGAGCATGCTGTTGAGAAGCGGAGAGGGGTGTGACGGGAGCAGGAACTGGGCTCTGTCGAGGGTCCCAAGAGTCAGCAGCTGTGCTTGCAGCAGTATCTGTCGTGGGCGGTTTGGAGTCGTCAACAACCTGCTCTAGGTTCGTCTTGGTGAGTTCGTCTTGGGGCGGTGGTAGCTCGGCAACGGGTTCGGTGGCAGGAGGTGGCACATCTAGTACGGCTTGTTCAACGACAGGAGTAACCTCTGGCTCTGCCTCTACCTCTGGTTCAGGCTCGACAAGCTCGGGTTCGGGTTCGGGCTCAGTTTCAGTTGGGGTAGGTTCAGGCTCGGGTTCAGGCTTCGTCTCGGTAGGTTCGACAGGCTCAGGTGCGGGAGCTTCCTTGGGAGGAACGGGGGCAGGCCTGGGAGCGGTCGATTGTCGGAGCATGCTGGCCCAGGTCTTGACGGGGGGGCGGCCGGCTTGGGTGGTTCAACGGGAGCAGCAGCCTTCTCAGTAGCAGCAGGCTTTTCCTCGGCGCCATTTTCATTGACCTGGTCTTCATTGTAGGCAGAGGACTCTTCAGTGGGGACGGATAGCGGCTGATTTTCTTTGCCTCGAGTGCCATTAGCGGCGGGGTTGGATGATCTGCCCCGTCCACCGCGACCTCCTCCCCTCTCTGAGGCTCGTCCTCGACCACGACCTCCTTCGGATGCGTTGCGGCCGCCTCGAGTGGTTCGAGGAGTGGTTGTCTCAGCGTTCGTAGGTGCGGGTGTGTCCTTGCCCTTGGTGCGAGTAGTCTTCTTTGGCTTTGAGACCTCATCCCACTGCGAAACAGTGCCTGGGGAATTGGTTAGCATTTCGGACCGCCTTTAGAGTAAGAAAAACATGATGAAGCCAGGCTGTCACCAAGCTTGATGTTGCTACATGTGGAGTTTGTATGTCTGGGCAAGTGATTGGGTCTTTAAGACATACCTTCAGCAATTCGCGTCACAGCCTCAGCCTGATCGCCGTTCGTTTCCTGGAGGACATAGAGAACATCGACCTCAGACCAGTCGGGGAACATTTCGCGAATGACGGATGTCTTGTCGCCGTATTGCTTCCTGAGCTCAGCAAACTCCCCCTCATCTTCAAAGGCGCCCAGGCTGTCATCAGCAGCAGACCTGTGATCGATCTTGTCGCCATTAGTTCTGCGGCCTCCTCGACCGGCGAAACCACCTCTGCCACCTCGACCAGAGCCTCTGCCGCGCGAGGCGGATGGCCGTGAGATGACCTCAGACATGGGTGCTGATTTGAGATATGGAGGTAGGAGAGAGAAGAAGAGGAAAAAGAGGTAGGTGGCGATGTGCAGTGGCCCGTCGGTTGGCCTCTGCAAAAATGCAACTCAAGGCAGAAAGATGGGGAGAGAGAAGAGAAGAGAAAAGGAAAACAACTAAAGAACAAAACCGTTGCGTGTTCGGTAGAAGAACGTGGAAGATGAGGATGGATGCGACAATGGGAGATGGGGGGAGGATGTGTGTGCTTGGGGCTAAAGGGAGGTCAAAAAGGTGGAGGGCAAAGGGAGGCACGAGGTTTTCCCCGGAAACAGACGAAAGGCTCAGGTCACGAAGGTTTTTTTGGTTGTTAGCGGCCGGTGACGCCCCCCCCTTGACCGCGTCCGGGGGGCACTCTTTGGGGCCTTTTGGGGCACCTTTGGGGGCAAAGTAGGCTGTCGCTGAGGCCCTCATAGCCCTCCAAGCTTCACAAAAGCACTGTAACACAGTGGCAATTCAGCCTGCCAGGCCCTGCAACAACAGGGCGAGGTCCCCCCTCCTCTTCCTCCTCCTCCTCCAAGTAGGGCTAGAAAGCTTAGCACTGCCGGTGCGGTGCGTTTCCTGGTAATTGGGCATGGCATGGCAAGTCCAGGTATTTCCTTAGTACCGTACCAGGTTATAGGTTCGCAGTTTTTAGATTGGGGTTGGGCTTCCATACTGTGCAATTGTAGATCTGATCAAGGGAGGTCCAGTTAGCAGGGTACTTGAGGGTTAGGTGTCTCCCCACGCATTTAAAAAGTACCCGAAATTGCGATTCAGCAGGGGACCAAGATACCTTGTAGTTCAACCCGCGCACAGCCTAGTGGTTCGTACAGTGCATCTCATACGGTGAGCCGAAAGCCAGTTGGGCAATTGTTACACGCCATTGTCGCCGAGAACAATGACGCAAGCCAGATGTTGAGCTTAAACTACATGTACAAATGACTGACATTGACATTTAATCTATGCATTTCTCTTAGCCTCTCGCAATTGGCAGCATACGAGCTCGTCTTCTTGCTTTCATTTTCCCAAAACCCTCGTCCCCTTCACCCCTTCACCACTGCTGAGCCCGATTAATTTAGGCCCCATGAGGTAAACCCTCCACCTGCATCTCAATCAGTCTCGATTCATGGGCACCCAAATCGCAAGACTACCGATATTGTATCAGTACATGCAATAAGGCCACATTGATACACTTTTATGTGTATATTTCTCAATGTGGCAAGTCTCTATACTTTTACCCACGCCATGTGCCCCGAACTGAGGTTAGCGACTTGAGTAGCCCCACACTAAGGCCAGGAGGAACGAGCTCCTGGGGTTCATGGGTTCAACAGATTCGTGGACGAGGGGCTCCAGGGCTGCTTTGGCCTGACTCCCAGCCCACCTATCACATGACTCCATCTGTCTGACGCAACGCATTGAACCACACACCACACCACCCAACCCACCCTGAGGCTGACGTCCGTTTGCTTCATCTGTCCAGCCTCGAGTCAAACAAAGAACAAACTATCCGCCAGACGGGCGGGCCGCTCACAGTTGAGAGCGCTTCGTATCACTGGCCTGCCTCGGGCAGCGCTATTACCTATATCGATCACCGACTGGCCAGCACACTAATCGCTCACGATGTTCTCCACCAAGTCGGTCAATTCACTACGGAAGCTCTTCGCGGGCTATCACGAGCCCCTCTCTCTATCGAAGCAACAGTCGCAGAAGCTCCTCGACGGCCTCAAGACGTCATTTCGAAACCAGTTGGATCGCGAATATGGACATTCTACGGAAAATGCTGCTATGCCCACGACAAAGGTCGGAGATGCCGACCATCGCATTCGTCACTCCGCAGCGAACGTGCATCTGAAATCTATTTTATCCAACCCCTTGTTCAGCTACAACAAAGAACCGGCCTTGCCTTTGACATCCGCGTTATCCTTGCCGAAACGAGACCCCATGGACGTCTTTGATCATGCCGTTTCAAAGGGAATGATGACTCTGAAGGCTGCTACGGGGTGCTTGGTGGCGAAGCATCAGCAAATATCACCAAACGACGCGTACACTCCCACGGGCTCCTTAGATATCGCACTTCGTATGGTACGATGGCTTCGGTCGTCAGGAGAGGAAAGCGACCTAAAGTTCCTCGACAATCAGGCCTTTGTCCGTGCACTTGCGCCATTCCTAGTTGCCGAGAATATGGAAGGGGTAGCTTGGGAGTGGATTGTTCGAGCGATGAATGATCCCACCAGTGTCGTCAACGAGGAGCAGCGAGTCCGGCGTGCCTCTTTCTTGTTATCACAACTTGTCCGCATCAAGAGTCAAGCCCAGTATGGAAACCTGGATGCCGCTATTCAAACAATACTCGAAGCCGAGCAGCTCTTCCAACAGAGTCCGATGCTCCCTAAATTATTAGTACAACCATGGAGGTCTGTTTCGTGGCTCTCAACGGTTGAGTCCTACAGCAGAGCCGCGCCATCTGAGAAGTTGTTTGATGCTCACATGGCAACGGCCGACCGCCTGCCACGACCATTCGTTGTGGAAAGGGCACACCTCCATCTATATCACCCTACTCATCCGAACCATATTCCTGCCCTTCGATTTTTCAGCGACAGGGAAAAGCTGCGCAAGCTGGCACATGCTCTAGGCCCAGAGAAATTAGACCTTACCAAACTAAAAGGAATGGGAGTCATTCCATGGATCGCTTTCCTAGGCCACGACACTATCAACCACCTCAAACAGTCGGGAAGAAGTCAGGAGGCGCAAGGCGTCACCGAACTCCTGCGATCTGAACTGTCTGATATCTTTGGTGAAACTTTGAGTCCGACTTGAAAGCATGTGACGTAATTTAGGATTTTTACAACATACTTTTAGCCTATATCGGTCATCATCTTCTACATGAGGCGTTATTTAGGCTCGTAGCGATTGGACAATGTATTTGTCCGTCCGCATCCTGTTTTTTTCTTCTGGATATCAGTGGATACTGCGACAAGCCAAGGGTCGAGGCATGGAGTTGACGGGAACAAGATTGCCGAAGAACAAATAAACCCAGAGCTGCCTCTGTTGGACCTGATACCATAAAAGTGCCCCCCGCAAAGGCGAGCGTCAAAAGCAAATGACCGCCGGGGGCTTGCTCAGCCCACCAGCAGTTGAGGAACTTGTTCGGCGAACAGAGGCTGAGCAGCTGTACTTGTAGCTCGGTCATACATATTACCAGTGCACATTGTGTATACTCGGATATGTATAACAGACTGATGATACACCTTTGTGATGAAAGGTTGAAAAGATATATATATCAATTTAATTCCACATCCATAAATAGCTTCATTTTAGCCCGTAATTCGCCAAGCATGCCCTACATTTTGTACATAAATACTTAGTAACCTCATCCTTACTCAGAATCACTATCGACCGAGTCGGAGAATCCCTGAAACTCTTCTTCAGATTCCTCCTCCTCCTCGTCCCCAGCCGGACCAGCCGACTCCCCGTTTTCATCCTCGCCATTCAGGTCCTCTATTTCAAAGACGCCGGAGATATCCCACCGATCGCCTCTCGCCTTTTTGCTGACGTACTTGACGAACTTGAGGGCCCCGCTGTCGCGCAGGACGAGGGTCATTTTATTCCACGCGGCGGCCTGGAAGAAGAGAATGTTGTCGTCGTCTCCGCTGGATTTGTATATAGCCGCATCTTCGTTGATGTCATCGTCGCCAGCCATGTACACCTCATGACCGCCGACCTCTTCAGGCTCCTTTTCCTCCTTGACGGCCTTGGCCTTTCCTTTTCCCTTTTTGCTCTTGGTCTCCTTTTCGGGTTCGGCCTCCTCATCGTCAGCATCGCCCCAGCCGGAGGTCGGTGTGATTCCAAGGTTGAGCTCAAGGCGCGCCTTGCCGTCGTGTCCGGTAGCAAGGGTGTAATCCTGTCCACGACGGAAGCGACGAGCCAGGATATCGTGGCTCTCAATGGTGCAGCCGGTAGCTACTTGCAACCAGTTCCGGAACTGGCGACTGGGGAGGAGAATATCCAAAAGCTCTGTGATGGGAGATTCCTCCTGGGAAGTTCGAAGATCGTCTGCGGGGGTTGGGTGTTGGTAGAGGTATCGGTGCTTGTGGGGAGGCTTGGAAACCTTCCAAGCGGTTGATTTCTCAATAGCGGGGCTATCCTCTGGTAATGATTCCTTCTCTTGGGCCGCAATGTACTCCTTGAGTCGCTTCGAGAACTTCTTGGATAGAACATCGGCCAATGTGATGCTGGAGTTTTCCTCAAAGTGTTCCGAGACTTGTTCCAGTGTATCCGGCGTCAGGTATGTGGGGGCGATGTACTTGAGCAAAAACTCCAAATCGGCCTCTTCAAACTCGGCCTCGCTCGCGTTCGGCTTATCAATCTTGACCGGCTGCGCCCGGGGAGCATCGTACTGAGCAGGGTTGCCCTGAAGCTGCATCAGACTGCTGTTCTTGGCGTTCTTTTCCTCTTCTCCCTCGATGTAGCCATCCTCGCCGATCTGGGGGATGTGGAACCAGCCGCTGATGGCCATGCGAACACGACCGCCCTCCTTCTCAAGCTGCGCCTTGGTCTCGGCATTGTACACCTCTTCAACGTCGTGGAAGCTCTCGCCGGGCTGAACGGCGAAGAAGCTGAGTTGGTTCCAGGCAGGGGGGATAACCTTGACAACACCAGGGAGGGGCGCCTTGGCGATCTCGCCATCCTTGTTCTTGATCTCTTGGACTGGAAACAAGCGCAGAGCACCGCCCCATTCGGGCTTCCAAGGAGTATCGGGATCGGTAAGGTAGAGGATGTAGCTCACTCGGCGACTCCCGATGACGTCGTCGTGGCAGAGAAGGAAGCAGCCGGGGGTATAAACATTAATGGCCATGTCCGTCTTCCTTCCGCTGAGAGGACCGCAGTTCGTAATGTGGGAAACGTAGTTTCTAAAGGTCTCGGAGTAGACGGCATCGCGAAGCGCAAGCAGAGACGGGAGCTTGGCAAGCGATGCGTCGTCCAAGCCATCCAAGTTGGCGAGATCCCCAGACTGGTGGATCTTGTAAATGTCGGTTTCCTTTGGCGTAAACTCGACGTTGTCGCGAATTTCGTCCCGGACGGATCGGAGGAGCCTGTCGTTTACCAGCTCGTGGATGACGGCGTGCTTGTAGGGCGACGATTCGGCATATTCTGTAGTATATGACGTTAAGACGGACTTGTCGAAGAGTCCCGCACGAAAGCGCTTCTTTGCATCTTCGGGCGACAGAGCTAGGGAAAGGGTGTCTGTCGTAAGCAAGCAAGCTTTGATCGAGGTTGATGAGATTGGAGAGGAAGGGAGGGGAGGGAGGGAGAGGGAGAGAGAGAGAGAGAGAGAGAGAGAGAGAGAGAGAGAGAGAGAGAGAGGTAGGTTCCTTAGGACGGCGTACATGTCTTTGCTTTCTTGCTGCCGGCCTTTTTGGCACTGAGATGACTTTCTGCCTTTCTCTTCATTTTGGCAGCGAGCAATTGGCCTTGCCTGGCGTGGAGGAGGAGAGCGGTTGGATGGAAAAGGAAGTGGTCCAACACAGAGACGACATCAGCCGATGGCGCATCTTGAACTTTTTTTTCTCGAGCCCGCAAAAAAAAAATATGAATGGTTGCCCCAGGTCGGGGGTGGACTAAGCGGCCTAGCAAGGGCGGAGAGAGAGACACCCCACTAAAGCTCCAGTGGACTTAGTAGCCCGAGCACCCCCTGCAGTCCCTAGAGGTGCCCGATTTAGCAACTCGGGACATGGACATCCATTAATTGCAATCATGGATCCATGGATGGATTACTTGCATTCTTCACTTCAGGCTTCATGTTGGAATTGGATGGATATCATTGATATCTATGTACCTCGGTAACCACACAACTCTTCACTGAGTCTGATCAAGGGCGTCTCCGGGTCCAATCACACCCACCTAACACCGAGAGCATCGTACCCCATGAAACACGGCCATTTCATGATGGACGAAGCGCGCCAAAGGAACCAGAGGTTGCATGCCTACTGAGTAGTAAACGCCGCCGCGGTTTTAGTTGCATCAGATTTGTCTTGTTTGACAAGCAAATGGCAGTCAGTCAAGGGAGGATACAGAAACCACCAACGCTGCTTTCAAACGACGGTCCAATTCTTTCAACTTTGTATTATAATATAGGTAGACAGGTGCGTTGGGTCCTCAATATACATGTAGACGACAGTTCATATTAGCCCTCTCATCATGGCATTGCCTGTTTCGTCTACTATCAACATATTCTATAAAATGTCAAGTTGCGAACCCCTCATCTACCAAGTTTCTCTCATCAAGTCCACCATGATGTCTACAGTCCACCTCTTTACTCCCCTGTTGCTTTTCCTTTCCCCTCACCCCGCATCAGGTTGTGTCATTCATCTTTAGTGGTGGTCCCCCCCGCTAATATAGAGTGAAGCTATAGGTTAGGACAATGACAGCTTATAAAGACGCCTTGAACCGTGACTTTATATCACCGTTGTCGTATTTTTTGTACACTTGAATGTTTAAGAGGATTTTGATATCATTAATGTTCGGCTTTTCTCTGATATTTGCATCGTCCTCCATCTAGATCTGATACTTGAAATGCATATGCTAATGGGTGCACATCTATCATTGAGCATCCAAGTCCAAACAAAAGTGGTGATATGATCTCATCAGGGTACCATCACCACTAAACCTGGATAATATCTACCAAGTAGATGCATATCATCTTCACCCTCTATAATCATCATCTATATCAAATACACCCAACCTTCATCTAGTAATAACAATAATAATATCATCATCATCATTTCAAAGCAAAATGTCCAGTCCCTTTGAAGAAAGAGTCAGAGCCCGCTTCCCCGCCCTCAAGAGAGACCAAGTCTACCTCGACAACGCCGGCGGGAGCCAAACCCTCGACACCGTCATCGACTCCATCAGGGACTACCTCGTCAACGACAACGTCCAGCTGGGGGCCTCGTACACCTCGAGCAGGACGTCCACCGCCCTGTACTCGTCCGCCTACGAGCGCGCGGCCGGGTTCCTCAACGCCCGGGGGGACGAGGTCGTCTTCGCCGCCTCGGCTACCCAGCTGCTGCGGAACCTGTCGTATGCGCTCAGGTTTAGGCCCGGCGACGAGATTGTCGTTTCCGTCGTTGATCACGAGGCCAACGTTACGCCCTGGGTGGACTTGGCGCATAGGGAGAACCTCGTCATCAAGTGGTGGAGGCCGTCGCTGGTGGCCGCTGAATCAACGGTGAATCCAACATTGTCCGATGAAGGTCTGCGTAAGCTTCTATCTGATAGGACCAAGTTGGTCACTTGCACACATGCTAGCAACGTCCTGGGGACGGTTGTAGATGTAGCCAGCATCGCAACAGCGGCACATCAAGTCGGTGCCATGGTCTGCGTCGACGGCGTCGCCTATGCTCCGCACCACCCCATCGACGTCAAGAAGCTGGGTGCCGATTTCTACGTCATCTCGTGGTATAAAGTCTTTGGGCCACACATCTCCATGCTATATGCTAGCTGGGCTGCCCAAACGAACTTGCGATCATTGGGTCATTGCTTCAAGCCCGCCATTACACTGGCAGATAAGCTAGGTCTTGCTGGAGAGAGCTACGAGCTACTCCAAGCCATTCCTCATGTCGTAGACTACATTGACCCTCAGAAATCGACGTTTTGGAATGAAATCATCACACACGAAGAGCAACTCCAGACCAACCTGATAGAATACTTGCTGGGACTACCTGATATCACTCTTTACGGTTCCGAGTTTGGCTCTAGAGGCTATCGAGTCCCCATCGTCAGCTTCACGATCAAGGGCAGGAGATGCAAAGATGTAGTGGAAGCTATCGAGGCCAAGACCAACTTGGGTCTCCGTTGGGGAGCCATGTATTCTGACCGCTTGATCAGAGACATCCTTGGCCTAGGTCCGGATGGCGTCATAAGAGTGAGCCTGGTCCATTATAATACAGGTGAGTCGAGGCAGCTTTATGAGATTTGGAAAATTAGCTAACCAGCACGATAGTGGCCGAGGTCGAGGCTTTCAAACAGGCATTGGACGATGTCATTGGAAATGGGGAGTAAGACGATATTATCTACTATCGGTTGAGTCTAGGGGACATTATAGAAATATTAAGGGCATATTTATTCTATTTTAATAGACATAAAAAATCATTATATATCATATATATGACATTTATAGCTTTCCACCTCTTGTGTCGACAGCCTTCCGCAGTACGGAAATAACTTCAGCAGGGTCCTTGGCTCCAAACACAGCGCTTCCCGCAACAATGACATTGGCTCCGGCACTCGCAGCCTGGTCGATGGTACCGGGTCCAAGTCCACCGTCTACTTCAATGTTAAGTTCAGGGTATCGTCTTCGTAGCTCCTGAACCTTGGGCAGCTCGGAAGCCATAAACTTTTGTCCGCCAAATCCAGGCTCAACCGTCATGACAAGGACCATCTAAATAAGCTCGCATTAGTACCCCTTTTTTTCTTTTCTTTTCATTTTCCTTGTCTCAAAATCTCATATCACGAAAACCTGATATATATATATATATATATATACTTACATCAGGCCTCTCCTTCTCATCCGACGTCTCCAAGATATCCCACAAAACATCAACCGGTGTGTTGGGCTTAACGGCAATGCCCGCCAGCATGCCGTTGTCATGGATATATCGAATCAGCTCCTTCGGGTTCGTCTTCTTATCGGTCGTTTCCTCGGGGGCTTCGGCGGCGGAGGAAAAGGCGGCCTCGTAGTGGAAGCAGTAGAGATCGCATCCGACCTTTTGAAATTCCTTGACCCATTTCTTGGGCTGTGTTTGATATCCCCACGTTAGCACCACTCTCCCTTTTTTTGACATCTCTCAGGCTTTGTCCCTTGGTGCTATATACCTCTGCAATCATCATGTGGCAATCAAATGTTCCTCGGCCGGCGGGCTGCGTGGGCCTATCGACATGTTTTCTGATTTTAGCTACGACGGGGGGACCGAAGGTGAGGTTGGGCACAAAGTGGCCGTCCCTAAGCTTCCATGTTAGCTTAAAATACCTCGGTAGATGAAGGAAAGGGAAAGGGAAAAAGGACAAAGCTTCTTCAAGTCAGCAGTTATAGGGGGTTCGTCAATCGTACATGATATCAACGTGCAGCCAGTCAGCGCCCTGCTCAATCGTACGAGCGCAATCGGCCCCCAGCTGAGCAAAGTCAGCCGAGAGAATCGACGGCGCAATGATGGTATTCGGTGCCATTGTTTTCTGCTATAGTGGCTTTTCGGGTTGATATGGCAGTGGGTATATAATCCGGGTGAACGATGTTACAGAAATTTGATGTCGTTTAAAAAAAAAAGAAAGAAAATGGAAGAAGCTATAGAAAACGAGAAAAGCTCGGGTGGAGGAGGAGTGATGTCAGCGGGGGGGTTTCTTTTTCGCTCTTTCCTTTGCGGACCCCGCCATCCATTCATCGCCGGAGCGCGGCCCCCACCTACGGAGTTATGTTATTCAAAAACGCAGGTCTACGGAGAGTTTCAGGTTTTTGTAAAAGCCCTCAGTTTAGGACTTCATTTGACTATGATTTTTTTTTTTATAAACTTAAACGTACCTCAATTGAATTTTATCAATATGCATTATCAATCTTCACACAAGGCTTGCACACAAATGTCTTTGCACGCTGAGATATAGCCTCCCACTCACAGCCCATCTATGCCATGAAGCCCATCAAACTCCATCCCCAACCCATTTTAGGAAACAAGTCACACACAGCCATATACGCTCCCAGATACAGTATCTAAACCAACTCCGGAAACAAGGCAGCCACTTTTATGTCACAACGTAGCATGAATGCTGCCCACATTCCGAGCCAAAAACGGCACACACACACCCTCAACAGGCCAAGAAGCCAAGACGGCATCTCCAAATGCTAGTCCTACGTCATCATACTCTCAAGTACAGGATCGACATCGACGCTTCCCATCAAGTTTGCGTAGATCAAGGTACGCATGTACGGTACATTCATTCCGACTTGGTGGTGGCAGCAACTGTCTTCTCTATTGGCTGTGTAACCGTAGATCTAGACTTGCCGTAGCTTGTCAACAAACAGCCTCTCAAATTACACAAAGCCCATGCGGAACTTGATAGCCAACTCTCGCCAAACCAAACCAAACCAAACCAAGCCCATGCAACATATACACCATACTCTGTGAGCGCAATACCCCGTAGTACATGGCCCACATCAAGACATAGTCCATTGCCCACAACTCCCTAACCACCATTGCAAAAGGAGCATGCCAAGCTACTCCCATAATACAAGGACTGTCACGCAAAGCTTTGAAAACAACGTGACCAGCTCTCACAAAAAAAGAAGAAAAAAACATCAAACGAGCACAAGGTTAATCATGCCAGTCACACACATCATTATAACAAAACAAAAAAAGGTGGTTCGTATTAAGCTGCGGCATTTCAACCACAACTGCTCGCTAAGCTAGCTGACCCTTGCCCAATGGATATCACGCCCAGAGTATTACAACTACCCTCAGCACTTGAGAATACACACGTCATTAATGGCGTTTGAACATTGGTTGTAACAGAATTCCTTTCCGCTCTTACACATCGTACAACAAGATGGGTTGCTCGCTTTACAGAGCGAAGAGCATGGCAACGGCGGCGCCGACCAAGCTACCGGCACCGAGGACAGAACCGGCGTTGTGGGTGGCAGAGGGCGTGGAAGAGGCAGCGGTGGTCTGGTTTCCAGACTGAGTAGGAGAGGGAGAGTCGCCCTTGGGGGAGCTGGTGGGGGGAGCGGCGCCAGCAGAAGAAGAGGGAGAGGCACCACTCTTGCACTCGACCTTATCGGGGGTAGCAACGCCCTGAGAAGAGCAGATCTGCTTGGCGTAGGAGACGGCAGCAGCTTGACCGGCCGCGTCGCAGGCGTCGGCCAAGCAGCAGGCAACCTGGTCGAGGAAGTCGCTGTTCTTGCAGACACAGCCAATGTCGAGCTGCTTGCAGCCAGCGATCTGGTTTCCGACAGTGTATTTGGCAATGCAGGGAGCCTATAGATGAAAGAAAACAGAGTATTAGATCACATACGCGTGTTTTTCTTTTTCTTATTCTCAATTGGTGATGGGAAAAAGATGATGGAAAGGGTGGGGTGATTCTCATGCATAAGCTGAATAAATTTTGCTTCTGCCAGACACGCACGCACGCGCGCGCGCACCAAGGAAGGGGAACGGGAGGGAGGGAAAGGAGGTCAAGGTCTAGAACTTACAGCGCACTTGGGAACACCGTCAGCCGGAGCCTGGGCAGCGGCGAGAGTGGCCACGACAGCGAGAGAGAAGATGGAGTACTTCATGATGGCGGTCTTAGGATTGGTCTGGACTGAACTGGACTGGACTGTGTGGGGGGAGAGGAAGACGTGCTCGTGAATGCGAATTGCGAAGAATTGTGATGATGATGCTGATGATGGATAAGAGAAAAGAAACAAATGGGAAAAGAGAGAGGGAGAGAGAGAGAGAGAGAGAGAGGAAAGATAAGACAAAAGTAATAAAAGGGCAAATTAAAATTAAATCTGGCAACAAGCAAATTCCCTTACGAGACAAAAACTAATACCTAGGAAAGAGCCACAAGCCAAAAATGAATTGAAGAAAGATCGGACCTTTGGGACCTTTGGGACCTGCCTCGCTGCTGCCCCCCAGCAATTAGCATCGGTGTGGATAAACCGGGGAACGGGTAGATGTTACCCAAAATGGCATTAGCGCGATGAAAATAACAAGAACCTAATCCCAAACCATCTCCGCAGCGCCGTCTTGGTGCGCACCGAATGGCACCCCCAAGAAGAAGCATTTTTGTCTTTTCCTCCCCCCAAGAGGAGGTGGTAGGAGGTTACTCGAATTGTCGTGTCTGATTGGGCCAGCTAAAAGGCTTCTCCAAGGTCAAGTCGAAATGTCTAGTTTAGTATGAGTTGGTTCTTTTGCTGTACATTGATACGTACATGTACAAGTAGGTAGCTCTTTGGGGGAGCGGCCAGGGGTAACCCCAACTTTGACAGTTCTATTTTCAAGTCCTCCCCCCCTGTTTTTCTTCGTCTTCGCATTCGCAAAATAATAATAATAATAAATAAATAAATGAAAGAGTGGAGGAGGAGGAGTCGGTTACCATTTTTCGTTCATCATCACTACCCTATAGGGTATATTGTTTCCACTCTCTCACCTCTAAACTCCACATTTTCACAGGTTTTTTTTATTCATCATCACACATCTCTTTCTCCTCTACAACTTGGGAGAAGAAGGAAAAGACAAGAACAAGACAAAAGAAAGAAAGGCAAGACAGAATACCCATCAAAGAGAAGGTAGTACTCGGTATTCCTAGCCTAAAAGCTAACCATACCATTCACCAAGTCCATGAAGGAATTGGGAGAACACACACAGCGTTCTTTTTCAACTTAGTAACTACTACTTGTACTAATCACTGCTAGATAACTACTTGTAGCACTTGGTAAGACAAGTCACCCTGCAGGTCCCATTTTGCATATGCCGGACCAACTACCTACTAGGCGGTACTCCGTCCTCCGCAAGAGAGACGTTTTGGAGTACATGTGCCTATTGCATTAGTACCTACTAAGTACTTGTGTTCATACGAGTAAAAAAAACGTTCTTTAGTGGTGGCTTCGCATCCGAGGTAGAATCATCAAAAGGACTGTCTATCATCCAAAACAACAAAACACCAAACATCAACCAACCAACCAACCAACCAACCATGTCAATCAAAAAAATGGCACAGAGCACGAACCACCACCGTGTCACTTTACTTTTACCTTGCTGCCTGTCTTGTGTTGCGCCAAATCCATGTCCCGGCTCTATTCACATCCGACTGCCAGTCCAACGGCACACACGGTTCAAATACGACAGTACTCGGGTTTCTTCTGATTGCGGAGTAATGCCTCCGACCGAGCTTTGGGCGAGTACGAGTCTTGGTGGTCCTGATCCTAGTCTTGGTCCTGGGGGGCCCCGTAGGCAACCAAACTTGAACCACCAGTCACGTAAAAGGCCGAGGGGTCCAAAAAAAGAGGAGATTACAGGTTAGCATCCTTTAGGTAACATATGTAGATCTTCAACTTTGTCACCACGAATCAAATCCGAGTAATCCAATTTGCCAGAACACACACACAGCTTGCCAACGAGGAAACAACCGGGGGGGGGGTTTCTGAAGCAGACTGATAGCGGACTTAAAAGGGCACAGTACCACGTATTCCCTATCTCGTCACAGACATCTTGCATACGGATTACGAGCCGATACAACATTGTATTAGTCATATCCACTTCCAACCAACTGCAACATCCAGACAGACAAATCCACAACACAACACAACACAACACAGCAAAACATACCCAGTGTGCCTTGCCTTACACAGCTTTTCATCCATCTACGCCCAAGGAGTCTTTTGGCCTCGGCAGATCCGTTTGCAGTGCAGTGCAGCAGCCCATAGTATAATTGAGGAAGATGCGCATTCTCATCCCCCACACACTCTCTCTTTCTTGTTTGTTGAAAGGGATTTGACCTGCAGCTTTACTGCATACCACTAAAGCAACTTTGTGTGGCTGTCGGACCGAGCTTGGCACGCATGGAACTGGCTTAGCATCTTTCTTGAGTCTCTCCATCTCTCAGGAGAGATCTGCATCTTGGACGTATTTCTTTTCCTGATTAGTAGATCCGTTAAGAAGACAGCATCAATACTTGATGCAGACATAGACTTGCATATACCTCCGAATCAAAAGCACCCGAGAAATCAAAATTGTGTCATCATTGATCAAGCATTTCCATCCGCCTCCCCCTTCCCTCCCCCAGGCCTTCAGCCACCTTTGGATCAATAGATTCAACCCCCGAGGAGAGGGGAGAAAAATAAATAAAAAAATCACTATGCATAACCCGTTCCTGGGCTCGTTGGTCTTGAGGAGAAGCCATCTGACTACACCTTCTTTCCCTGCTTCAGCAGATCTGATACTTTGGGTGGCAACACCAAGGCACTTCTATCGTTCCGCCTATAAAAGTCTACAAGAGTCAGAGCGGTCTGCTCTGGTATGTCCTCATGGATGAAATGGCCAGCTTCTGGGAAGACTTGTAGCGCATATTTTCCTATTTGAAAAGTCAATGAGTAAGTAAACCATCCCCCCTTTTCCCCTTCAAGAAGATTTCAACAAGGGGAACCGAAAAAGAAAGAAGAAAAAGAAAAAAACTCCATGATGCAGTGGCTTACCTTGCATTTGCCCAATCGTCAACTCTGTATCCAGCCGATCTGTCCCAGCCAGCAGTAGCAGCTTTCCGCCACGCGCTCCCAAGAACTTCTTGCTTAAACCGACGAACCAACCTTCCCAGAAGGGTTGTGTGGCAGCAAGATTCGTCCTCCATCTCCACGGCCGGGTTGCATCCACACCCTCGTCCCATACGAGTAGCGCTGGTACTGACGTCCGGGCAGAGACAGAATTACGTACGGTTCGTGTCCGGACGTGCCAGTCGATGCAGGACTCGATCGTCGCAAAACCCGCGGGCCGCGTTGACAAGTACGTCTGCATGCTTTGGAGTGCATCCATGGCAGAACCTTCGACGACATCAAGGACAGCGTAGGCCAATAGGGAGGCTCCCAGTTTGCCCGTCTTGGCTAGATCTGTGACGACAGCACCGCCAAGCGAGTGACCAACCAGTATTATCGAAGGAAGTTCCTTCCAGCCCATTTGCACCTTTGTAGCTTGGATCACGGAGAAAAGATCTGAAGATAAAGTCTCGAGTCGGAGATCCGGCGCCGCCCCATCAGGCCCGGTAGTTGAGCCATGTCCTCTGCAATCCAGAGCCAGCATGCCAGCCGTAGAGTGCCGCTTTCTGATTTCCGAGCCTACCACGGCAAAGGAGAGCCCCGATGAGCCGGCCCCATGATGCATCACGTACAGCGGCCCCTTACCCACGGGCGAGGTGAGGTAGGCATGAAACGTCATCTCGGGTGAAGCATCTATTTTCAGATGGAGCTCTCTCTCAAAGTAAGTCGTCCACGGGATCTGCTCCAGGGTCCTGCCCCTCGCGACCCTGCGCATCGTCAGTTCTGGCAGTCCCATAGATTCTCCCTGGAGGAGCGTTCCGATCCATGTAATAATCATTTACCCTTGGGGACGAGCAAAGAGCTTCTGGCTTGGAGTTGGGATGACCGTGCCCGTCGAGGAGACGGATGAGGCCGATGACGAATCATCGTCTACGACTTCTGGCAGCTCCGGCACCTGGTCCTCTTGGGCTTCATCAAGCTCATCAAAGGGCTCCGTGGGAATCCCCAGCCTTGTCCTTGCCCATGCTCGCTGCAGATCGCTCATGGTGATCCGTAGGAGTCGCAGGGAGGAACTTTGACGCCGAGGCTAAAGGTCGAGCTGCTTTTAGAGCAACCCCGCCATTCGTAAGACGTAGCTGGTAGGAGAGAGAAAAAAGAAAAGAAAAAAGGAAAAAGGACTCGGCTTGATTTTTGACGTATGATAATGTTAGCGACTTATTGTAGCTTCAACGTCAAATTTCAGCTCAATCTCTCGTGGTTCGCGTCGTATCTGAGGAGAAGATCCCTCTGCTCCTTTGATATCAGAGCAAGTGGTGGTGACTGGCCGTGGTTGTGACTTGGCAAAAAGCCCCGGTCCATGATTGGAAGCAGCCGGAGGTGGATAACAGCACAGTGACAAAACGCCGATAACGCAAATTTTGCACTGTATATCGAGTGCAATACTATACTAGCTTATACAGTGTGTATATTATGACAAACGGTATAAGCTCAGCTGCGAACTGCTGCAACAGCGTCAGCAGGAACCTGACGAGCCGCAATGAAACAATTAACAAGGTAATTGAAACAGGCGATTCAATTCCATGGCCATGAGTATATTATCAAGAAAAAGACCACGACAAGCCATTGAAACCCCAGTTGATTGATATCTTGTCTAGTCTCATAAATATCATGATACTTCACCTCACTTACCCATCATCCACCGCACCGCACTCGAAACTGCAAAACTCCCTTCATGAACCGTCCTGAAATGCGCTGCCCCTCCCATGTGTCCGAGCCCTGTCCCATTAAATTGAGTTGGGCCTGGAGATCTCATCTCATCTCATCTCTCTGACATGGGGGCCGCGTTACACGAGTCATTATTCTTTGAAATCTCGTATTGATATGTGTATGCTTATAAACCAACGGAATCTTATTGGATTTCCTCTCTCATCATCGTCACATGTAGCGAGTGACTCCTACAATCCAGTCGTAGGCTCTTGTTCCTGTGTTTTTCGTCGCTTCTCAAGTTGTTTGATTAACAAGCCCATTCTTCTGCCAGGGTGGAACCGATAGCATTTGCAGGACTCTCCGCGCCGTTGCAGTGTCTTTGAGACGCAAAGGACTATTTGTTGTAATACTCCCCTTACTCAAGTCCAGTTAAAAGGAGTGATGGTTGTTTTGCTGCCCCATCTCATGTTGATTGCATCGTTGGGGGAAACCAACATGGATAGCTCTAGAGACTTGCGGCCGGTGGCGGACATCACAACCCAATCAAGCTATAAAGAATCGCCCCTGAGCCACGGCCTCAACCAAGCCCCCCCCAACAACTCTGCATCTGCAACATCTCGGACTTCAATATTGTGACATCAGCAGACAAATGATTGTCGAGCAACACCCGTTTGAGGTATGGCCGAGAGGCTCGGTCCGACCCCGACATGGCTCTCAGCCGCTGTTCAACTGACACAATCAAAACCCCAACAAAACGTAATCCATCATTGTATTTTTTTCTATCATTATTCTTCCCCCAAGTGATTCGCTGCTCGGTCTGCATGCCTAGCTAGTCAAACAACTATGCGTGAGGTTGGTCCCTGAAGTCAATGTCTTCCCACCACTAGGCCATGTCCGAGCTTATCACAAACTCAAAGAAGCCTAGTATATTACTTGTCTTCCTCATCATCTCAGTCCTATGAATATGCACCGCCCTCTAATCTAGGAACACCCCTTCTCTTCCCAGATAGAAATATTTCATGCCTTGATTGTGAGCATACTAACATGTGTCTTTCCGATGCTGCAGTACCGTCTGCATGCAGTCTGACTACGTGTGAATCATGCAGTATGTTGCAACCGCGGCTGTTTCCCCGAGCAACAAGAGCAAATGAGGATATCGAGGAAAAAATTCATGTGGTGTATTATTGTCGTATCAAGTGCATGATTATCTTGGGAATAGGGTTTAGAGTGCGATACGACACTGCTACGTTTCATCGAGAGGAACAGGCCAAACATATCAGCGCTCCCACTTGTATGTAAACAGATATATCACTCACTACCATTCTCTTAGTAATCTCAGTCAACCACTGTGGATGCTGTCACTCTTGAACGAACCGCCGGGTCATTCGGAAACCAGGGGGCGACTATTCCGTACTCCGTTTCTTTATACCGGAAAATAGTGACTTGCAAAGGCGCTTGAAGCCGGTTATGGCGGCAGTCTCGGGAATAGGAAATACATGTAAAGCCTTGATTGAGGAATCAACTTGGCAATTCCACCTTCTCTTTGATAGTGACCGGCTGTAGATCTCTCTTGGTTAATTTCCATCTCAAGACAGTTCAATAAGACTCGGTCATGTTCCAGCGGGCCGGATGCACGATTGGGTACCCGTGCCGCTGCCTTCTGGAACATGGCACTGACTTTCAAGTCCCGGGCATCACTCTTCTGAGTGTAAATCTGAATCCTGTCGCAAAGCCATCTCGGAAATGATATTACGGAAATACGCCCGTTTGTGGGGAAGGCCACCACGCGACACGGCTGGTTGTTGTAAGGCGGCGATGGAGGCAATGACTTCATGGACGAGTCAATCGGGCCTCTCCCGTTTATAGCATTACGATCTGAATCAGAATAATCTTTGGGTATCGAAAATTTTCGGCCATACTCGGAGTGGTTGTGCTTGGCACTTCAGGCTCGATACAACGAGCCGTTGTAGAG
This sequence comes from Cladobotryum mycophilum, assembly GCA_036429605.1. Lineage (NCBI taxonomy): Eukaryota > Fungi > Ascomycota > Sordariomycetes > Hypocreales > Hypocreaceae > Cladobotryum > Cladobotryum mycophilum. Next base: position 3,925,853 of record CM071590.1, on the reverse strand, counting down.
GGGGCCGGAAGGGGGACGATGGTTCTTCATGTGGGAATAAATGCTGATGAACTAGTTCTTTGGGCTGAGTGATTAGGACCGTAGGATTTTTGGCCTCTCAGGCGCCATTTCGACCATTTGATGTTTTGGTTGAAGGCTTCTCGCGCGAGAAATTTAATGTACTCACCGCATATTCCACTAATAAGGAGAGCCGAAGGGGTTTACAAAACAAAGCAAAAAGTGGCTGCGGCCTAGTTTCAGTCGTGACGGAGGCTAAAGCTTAGCAACACTGGCCGCATACCGGTCAGGAATGCTTCGCTGACAAGCCCCACCGTTGACGAACTCAATAGATGATGCAAGTCCAGAACATATGTACGTACGTACGTGCGTATGGATGTGGGTATCTGTAGCTTTTGCAAGGTCTTGGATGGACAACATCCCGTCGTCACCTGGGGGAGGGGAAGTCCTGCGCCGGCGAACTTGGCTGCACCTTGTGACGTGGTTGAGAAGCCTGACACCGACATCCAGCAGGTGGGAGTGGTGGGTAGAACGCAGTCCATGTTGTGATAAATCACAAAGTCTCTGATCGGTCTGAGCAAGGGGGTTTCGGAAACTCTTTGATGCGGCGGCAAGCGGGCAGCGAGCGATTAATGCCTAACTAAGATCTCACAGAGCGATCCGCGTAGCGCCAGCCTTGATGAGCTACTGTAGGCTTGATAACAAGCATCGTAATAGTCCACCAAGGAGGGAGCGTCTGCCGTATGGTGGCTTGGTGATGCATGTTGAGCCTTTCATGGATATCGCGAGCGGTGAAAGTTGCGTGTGTCCGCTGCTCACTCACCGGGTTGCCAGACGGCTAGTTGGCAAAATGCAATAATGCAACTCATTAGTGTCAGAGTCACCTAGAGTCTCCCACTTGTGCCTTGCCGCCGCACAGATTCATGGGCCCTGTCGTGGAGGGGGGCTCGACCATTCAGCAACAATCTCAGACTTTGGTTTGGCAGAAAACGTCGTGATAAAACCCAACAGCTGACCGTGATTAGTCTCCATCCCATGTTCAGGTTTCGGTGGCCCGCCTGCTCGCCTCAGCAGGCTTCCGTGGTGCGGTCGGATTTTACTTGTTGTTAGACTTGCGCACTTAGCGGACAAGACGACTCGATTCTCACCCTCAAAAGAACTTAGGGAATGTAGATCCCTCACAACTGACGGAAACAAGGCCCGGCAAGCCGGGAGCCCGAGTGTAGACTTAGTTCGATTAACGGCCGTGGGACTAGCGTAGTGACACATTCTGTTGTGACAAGTTTGATGTAAAAATCAAGACATTCTGTCAAATGTCTAAATTGTAACCCCTTAAGTGCGTGTGGCACATAGTTGCTGTTGTAGGTGAGACTAGACTTATTCCTTTGATCATGTCAATGGAAGCAGAGAGCTAGAAGGTGGGTTTGATACTAGGTATTCGTGAAGACAAGAGGAGACAGAATTGCCTCTATCGAGGTAGTCAACCTGTCACTTGCAGGCGTCTCAAGCCAACATTCCTCATCTCATTGGACCCTTACCCGCCTACAACGGCAAGTCCGTCAGATAACGATGTTGGATAAGCCTGAGTGGCCCATGTACTTCAGCAAGGTATGTGCTCAGTCGGTCAGACCCTGGTACCGGTAGCTTTATTTGCCATGTGGTAGGCGTGGTAGGCTCGGGGCGAACTATAGAGAGAATGCGCATGTCATTTGTTGTTTGCTGCACGTCGTAGACTAACAACAAATGAACGGGCCATAGGCAGCAAATGTCTTGGTGACTCGGAGTCTGGTTGTTGGGTAAACTACCTGTACACACAACGTCCGGGACTTGCGAGGTGTTTCAGTTGAAGACGCCTTCGAGGAATGCGGCATGGCCGTCTGACCAGTCTTTTGCCTCAACACGGAAATGTCGCCGTCCTCGGCCGAAAGCAGAGTACTTGTAATTGAACATGTCCGGGCCAAGACTTTTTCCCACACTGAGGTATGATTGAAAGGAGGAGCCGGTAAAAATGGACGCTTGCTGCCTTGATACAAGAGATGATCTAATATGCACAACACATGTAAGCCCGTTGTGAAGCACATACATACAGTACGGAGTACCAACGGTTTGCATTGTTATTTCCAAGAATTTCCAAGAGTCCAGCCCCATGTGAGACAAGGTTTCATCCCAAGTTTTGGTACTAAACCAAAGCAGACAGGATTGCAGGGGAAGCCCTAATGCCCTAGCCTGGGATGACATGAGGAACAGGATATTTTTGCGAATGGTACATGCCAAGTGAAGCGCGGCAAAAACTAAATTTATGTGTGATGATTCGTAGACTTGTAAGTGACAAGGAGACGCATGCGTAAATGCAAAATGATCGCTAAGCAACATCCCTGTCGATTGGCTTGGAGAATCGGAATATTTCTATTATCTTGTTTTAAAGACGATGAATGTAACCCAGCCAAACGGGCGAACATTTACTCACAGTTGAAATGAGTATTTCCGTGCAATGAGAGCAGAATTAGCGAGGTAGAGAAAAGATCAAGCGAAGATCATAGGCGGCTCTGTACTCCGTACTAACAACGGCCCCCCTTTTTCCTTTTTTCCTTTTTTCTTTCTTTTCTTAGTGAGGGGTATATGGCCAGAGGACGCATAACTAGATCTTGACACACCATCCAATGGAGTTCACACCTTGAGCACTCGGCATCTTAGATAAGGTGGAACATTGGAGTCCGGGAAATGAAACAATAATTGCCAAGTTGGGATATTCCGAGGTGAAAAAAGCCTTGGTTGGTTTATTCAGTCTTAGAATCTGCGACACCAATGCCTTGGACGGCTGGCAAACCATGAAGAGTGGTCATTTGTCGAATGATCGACAGGCATGATGCTCACCGGGCGGAGACTGCAGGCTGCAGAGTGCGGACTTGGGCATGGATGATGGATGGCCCATCGCCGCATGATAGATCCTTGGTGGCAAAAGAGTGTACGGAATCTCGGACAATCAGGAGAGCATTCGGAACCTGCCTATACGAGAGTCTTGAAAGCTCAGACAATTCCAGCCCGTTTGCAGTCTCGAAACTACCGGCCCAAGAGGACTTTTTGGGGAATGTTCAGTTGGTCGATAACACACCAAGCATGTCTTGTACAGGTGCACTTTTGTCGGTATCAAGGTACCCCAAAGGCGCAGAGCGCAATGGCTGGTATATAGTATCACTTGTCATCCACATGTAAGTATGAGCTACTCCAACCTCTGGGTTGCTGGATTCGGATGCGAGGACGTTGGGCGTCCAGGGATCGACGTCAAATGCAGGTGGTTGGCTGCGCCCGCATATCAGTGAAGGTACTCGTCCGGCGCCATTGACGAACGCCTCGGGGCATCGACCTAGAATCCGTTTGTTTTGGTAGCTATTAATAAACCAACATCACTCCAACTTGTGTGTCTTAAGTGGCGCACCCCAGGGCGGGATAGTGGGTTGAGCGTTTTTTCTTCTTTTCGTTCTCTTTTGTCTTTGGTCTCGTAGTAGTGCGGAGGGTTGGAATGCAGTAACGCGGTTGTATTCAAAGATGAAGATCTCTCGCGCGGAGTATTTCGGTTTCGGAGGTAGTCCAGGTTATTTTTTTTTTCGTTTTCTGTTTTGTTTTTGACAACAATAATAGTTCATTATCATTATCATTATTATTATTAAACTGCTGACACGCACAGGGCCGTGCCGACTGTGGTGTTGTCGTTTCGAGGATATGCGTCAAGATGCCTGTACTTCTGTGCATGATGTGGAGGGAGGGGCATGTCGTTGGCGCTATAATCCCAAGAACCGGTGTAGCAGTGCATAATGCATCTCCATTTCAAGAAAGGACAAGAAAAGAGGCTAATTAGCACAGACAGGCTAAGCTTTTGGTGGTGCACGCACAACACATAGTACAGGTAGTACCTACTAAGAGACCTGTAGTAGGTAAAGTAGGTACCTTAGTACAAAGGTAGATGTAGGTCTGGAGGCACGCAGGGTCGAGACACGTTGGCAAAGGAGGCTATTGAAGAGGCTAATAAAGTTGGAGAAGAAGGAAAAGAAGAAGTGTTTAGAGTTTTTAAGAGGAGAGAAGTGTTGTTGGAGAGTTGGGGATTTGAAGGAGGGAGAGTGTTCCATGCCTTCCAAGGTTTGTTGTCTTGCCATGACTTATTTGCCTTGCCTTAAAGGTACCTACCTACTGTACCTACATGCCTCCTACCTGCCTCCTATCTACCTGCCTCCTTGCCCACAGCTGGCAGTCGCAGTCGCAGTCGCAGTTGCAGTTGCACTCAATCGTACCTTGCAAGCAAGAACAACGCACTCGCATATTGTGTGTGTTACGTACGAGATTAGGTAGGAGCCTACCTTTGATCTGTATCTGGAGTTCGGTCAAAGTCAGATTCCGCGGGCCTGGTTACTGGACACACGGATCAGGCACGTGCCATGGATGTGTTTCGTGATGACACATGTGAAAGGATGAAGGATGACCATCTTACGTGACCCACGCTGGCTGTTATGACAGGTATCAGTAGAAGAACCCTTTTTCTTTTGTTTTTGAACAGAAATTGACCAAATTTGCTTTTCCCGACGGGTCATGGATGGATGGATAAAATGCTGGTTTCTTTCTTTTGTTTCTTTCTTTTTCTTGTCTCTACTCGTACTCTTGTTCTTGTGCCCCACCGTCGCATAACTCTTGACTGGCATTAATTGCTTTATGTCAGGGCTGCAATGGATGGATGGATGAATGCCTGCCTACCTGTATGTATGTATGTATGTACATATGTATGTATGTGTGTGTGTGTGTATGGATCCATGTATGTACGCCTGTCCCCCCATTACCTGCCCAGAGTAATGTGTGATTGACACACTGTAATGGTTTCCTTTTAGGGCAGTGATAGCGGATGGCTCTCTGCAAGCAACACGTCTTGAAATCCATTCCTATCGTGGACCCAGACACAGCACTAAGACTTTGCATATTTTAGGCACCCACATTTGAAAGAGAGAGAAAGGGAAAAAGAGATCCTCCTTCCACAGTCGCCAAAGTCTCCATGGTCCATCCAATTTCTCCAGCATGCAACGCAAGGACGCCATTTTACGGAGTAATGCGCGGAGAATATCCGCATATTCCTCCATCCATTCCATCCTTGTTTTGTCCGCACTGCATATAGCAGGTACCGGCTATGGTGGTGGTGGTGGGCATTCAACTTTGTGCACCCTCAATTCCTGAGTGGTAGTATCAGACTTACCAGGGCCTCCCTCCTGGAGCACTGAGTGAGCCACGGGGGGGGTTTGGCGGGTGTGTGTCCTCCAGACCCTCTGTTGGTTGGTTGGTCCAGGTCCATGGATAGGCATGTTCCAGTGATTTGGAGGCGGGTTTTGCCAAGGGCTGGCACATCTGTTCCAACAAAGCAGCATTCGGTCATCATCACCTGTCCTACTGACTGTTACCAAGCAATCTTTTTTCCTTCTTCGAGTATGTATTTCCCCTCTTCCCACATCGTTAGCGCGTCGGGGAAACTCTCCCCGGCAGCCTCTAATATAGCCATGTCAGTTCAGCTGCGTGGGTGGTGAGAACTCAACTGACTGACAGGCGCGATATCCGATAGAGACAGCGACTCGGTGGTGGTGTACGATGCACTCCATTGACTGGTCAGATCTGCAGGTATCTACAGGTATCTCAAGTTGAAGCAGCAAAGGCGGTGCTTATTTTCAGCACGTGTGCGGGATATCGAGTGCACTCCATAGCAGCGTCTAGCGTCTGGGGGTGGTCAGGGTCCTTGCGGAGAGCCTCAGTGGCCTACTGCTCCTGCGTTACATGCTGCGATGCCTGTATGTATGTACGAGATGTACATACATCAATGTGAGCCCAGCAGCGCTGAAGATGGCATAGACCATCGCCTTGTCGGAGGCGAACAAGGTAGGGTGTCATCAGAGCCTGCCATGGGGAGGCACACCGGAAGCGCAGCGCCCGTCTAAGTATCCTAGATGCACATCAATTGGACCAAAAGGTGCCAGAACCAAGAGGACCTGATCGACAACGCCAGTCAATTGGACAAACTTGGGGGTGGGAGTGACCAACCAGACAAGAAGGGACATGGCTCAGGGCTAGCCTTGATGCTCCGCATATCCCTCACTGGTTGCACAGGGTGGTCCCTTGCATCCCGCATCCCAAATGCACAGGCGCAATCTGCTGAGAGCACACATTTTTTTCACCGGCTTCGCATGACAACCGTAAGGGGCCGAGACCAGCTTTTCCAGATGGTCTCTAACGGGAGCCGTTGCCGCAGCGCACCGCAGCACATTTTACAGCTGCGTCCGCCTTAGCACATAACCCGGACTTATGCATCCTCCAACAGCGACCAACATACTCGTAAGGTATGGACCACGTAACATGTGCGGTGACGGCGGCGATATGCAGAACCATCGCTGGGACAGGAGTCCGCCTACTGATCCGTGCCCGCCAAGGCAGAGAACAAGAGAGAAAGAGAAGAAGAAGAAAAAAACCTTCAACCTGACCCGCACCAACAAGGTGAAACGCTACATGTCATGGGTGGAAAAAAGAGATGTCAAATAAAAAAGGATGCTCCATTAATGACCTATGCGGTTAGCTTCAACCCCCGTCAGCCTTGTGACGGGTATCACAACATTCAGGGACTTGCAGCACTCTTGCGCTCAATCTGAGTACGACATGGTTGTATGTAACATGTAATCTGTGCTCCGTACTCACAGCTCCTTTGCAACGCGCCAAGGGGGCCCCAAGTCGTTGCGACATACCGCATTGAGCATATACCTCACATGTCTGTGGCGAAAGAAAAAAATGAGCACAATTTCGACAGCCAAGAAATCGTTGCTTCTTGTCGTTAAGGGAGTTGCAGACCTACCAAGGCTTGTCCGGCGCAAGTTTGATTTCAGCTGAGGAGGATCCAGTCGCAATAACGCTAACCACCAAAGCGGACATTCATGCACGAGGTTGACGTCCGAATCTTTCCTACCTGAGTACTCCGGATTCCGTAGTGGTGAGTCTTCCCCCCATGTTATGTTGGAATTTTACTTGCTTGTACTCCGTACTCTGTACTCTGTACTAATACAAATCAAATCAAATCCGGAGCATAACAATAATAACAATAATAATAATACTAATAATAATAATAATAATAACCACCACCACCACAGTAGCGCGGCTGGGACCGGAAATCCGCGTAGCCGGGATTTGCTACTGCTGACACCCACATTCTTGTCCGGGGGCCAGGCTTGCTTCTTTGCACCTCTATCAACCTGACTAACAGGATGGAGGCAGATCATCTGAGATGCTAGCACAGCGTGGTGAGAAGTGATTGCCGTTCTTGTTGCTCTCTGTCGGTCATCACCGGCGGTAGGGGGTGTGATTCCTACTACACTAGATTTGGCTAAACGCGTTGGCGCCAGTGGTGCTAGAGAGACATGGTTCAGGGAGCAAGGGAGCTTCCGAGGTGCTAGGACTCCCGCCGCTGGGAGGATCCACCGGCTTGGCAAACCAGGATTCGCTGAAGAGCTTCCTGGCCTAGCCCTGGCTCGATCTGTGAAAGCAACATCGATCAGAGAAACGAACGGGACAGACGGGTGGGGGCGATACGACTCTGCCACTCGCAACCCTTGACAGAAACTTAGTACGGAGTACATATGACTACCTGCTAATGTATGTACGTACATACCAGCATGTACTAGCCCTTTTTCCCTGGAGCAGCGCAAGTGTCTCCTCTCTTCTCCTCCTCCCCTCCCCAATCAAATAATTTGTTAGGTCTGCAAGTAGATGTGCACTCCAATACGAATCTGCAAAGGTACCATGTTTTGCTCATTCTCCACGGAGGCACTTTTGTTTCTTAGAATATCATACTTGTACATTCGTACGTACATGGTTCCAACGATGAATCTAGGTATGCCGATACAAGGTACGTAGGTATATACAGAGTACGTGTATCCATATTTTATATTCTGACTCAGTGGCTACCTTGTCGTTGAGCACACGCTAGTAAGTGAGTGTATCTGGTGGTGCCCGTGCCGAAATCTCAGAGGCCGAAGCACGAGACAGTACTCCGTACCTTATTGTTCATTGACTGTGGTTCTATGTAAAGCTGACTGTCCAAGCGTCCTGTTTCGCGAACTGCCGCTTAGTACTAGGAAGCCAAGCAATGTTGCTGTTTGTCCAATTCTGGGCATTGGACAGGAGGTGGGTAGTTTTGAGGTGTGGTTACGATATTTTAGAGGTGTGGTTAAGCAAGCAGCAGCAGCAGCAGCAGTAGAGGGGAGGGGGTGAGGGGTGTGAGTAGAAGAAGAAAGAAAAAGAAAATAAGAAACGAGAATTTGCCGGATGGAGTAGTACTCAACGTCTACACAAGCAAATAAGTTTTTTTAGGTTCACCTACAAAGGGTCCTATAAAGTTACCTTGACAAGGTGGTGGTGGAGGATGAGGAGGAGGAGGAGTGTGTATATGCACGTATATGCGTACAGGATAACTAAGTAAGTACCTAGTTTATAATATATTATATGCGCATACATACCAACATTACATTGCGGGCCTACCTTACATATCCATCCATATGCCACCATTGATGATGATGATGCTGCTGCTGCTGCTACCCAGTAGGCAAGGATTGCGCAAGCGACAAAAAACGAGCGAGAGAGAGAGAGAGCATGTCTTCTTTTTTTTTCTTTCTTTTCTTTCTTCTTTTTCTTGCCTGCCGGGCCAGCAAGCAAGCAAGTATGTATGTATTGATGCATGCAGGTCCTGAGAGTAGTCATTGGTTGTGATGCTCTCCCTACCTCGCCTTGCTTTCCCCCTTCTCTCTCTGTATACCTGAGGTGGTAAACCGAAGCGTTAAATGAGTGAGTGAGAGTGGTGGTATCGGAATGGAGGAGTCTTGGACCCCAGCAGCCCGCCCGCCTCGCTGAGCCGGATTGGGAAGTACCACATGATGATAAAAAGAGACTTTATCAAAAGCGGTGATGGAATTGCAAGTCATTTTTCCTTTTTATGTTGTGTTATTTTATTTATTTATTACTTGTAGTATTTTATTACTTTGTATTTTTATGTCTCGTGGGGGGAAAGAGGGGAAAGACACAAGAGAAGGAAAGAGAGCGAGAGAGAGCAAGTAACAAAGAAAAAAACAGAAAAAAAAGAAAATAGAAAAAAAGAAAATAATCAAAGAAAAATAAAACTAAGTCAAGATTGGTGACAAGCGGCCGCAGGTGGTAACTCGCGGAGCTAGTTTATGGGCTTTGACCTTCTCAGGTGGCGCCCAAACGGGGAAACGTTGTCATTCGGGCAACGGATTACGCGGGAAAAGGGAAAACCAATTGAACGCTCTAGGCGGGCGATTGGATGTACCGGGGGTTTTTCTGTACCTACAGGCGGCACTTTGGTGGGTGTCTTGCGGGTACCTGGTACTTTGGTACATGCCTCCAGCTACCAACCACTTGCCCTCGACCTCCGGAGTACCTGACCGAGTAGGTACCTTGAACAACTGGAACCTTGAACTTGCCTGGACCTTGAGATTAACGGTGCCTGTACGAAAAGATACTTTGGTACCTCTTTCCATCCCTCCCTTTCCCTCCTCCTCCATCCCCTCCATCACATCACATCCCATCCCATCTCATCACATCCATCCCATCCAAACAACTTGCATGCCCAGAAATTCCTTTCATTGATTGATTGATTGATTGATGTGATTGATTGAATCGTACCATCTCCCACCCTCCCCTCCCCTCCCCTCCTCCCCTTGAATTAGTGATGATGATGATGATTATGATGAAATCTTGGGATCCTGATGTCCCCATCCCCCTCCTTTCCTTTCCCCTCCTCCCCTCTCTCGCTCTCCTCATTTCTACATACCACCCACGCATACGCATCGCATACGCATACCTACATACTACTATACACTTAGTACATACCACTATTCTGTATGGACTTGCCTATGCGTTGCCCTAAATGGATTCATCGTATAGCACCTCGCCCCGCTCAATGTTCCCACGATTTTTCTACAACCCTGCTCGACTGGCAGAGTGGTTGATTGAGCTGAGAGGGCCTGGGGTGCTAGCCATTGGGGGACTCGGGAACAGGGGATGCCCCTTTCAACACGACCCTCCACAGCCTCTCTCTCTCTCTCTCTCTCTGTCTCTCTCTGTCTCTCTCTCTTCCTCTCTCTTGCTGTCCCCCCGTTCAGTGGTGTCCAGACTTCCAGTGCCTGTAGTTTTGGACCAACAAGGAAGAGGCTGCTGACCTGACCTTGCCTGACTGACTTGCCCAGACCTGCCTGTCTGTATGTATGCCTTCATGGATGGATCTCACTTTTGGACGACTCAAATTCCGCTGCCCCCTCTGGATTGTTGTTTTCTTTTCCCACAGTCATAGCCATTACCAAGACCCAATACCAAGACCACGACCAGACAGAAAATTAGCTCTCTCGTTATCTTTAATTCTTTTTTTCTTTCGCCTGACAGGGTTCTGCACTCATGCGCCGCCACGCACACGCACGCGCACGCGCACATATTCGATGGATACTACTACTGCCTCTATTCCCTCTGCTACTTGCTGCTCTATACTCCGTACATATAGTACAATGCTTGAATGGAGCAAGTCTGCATAAGCCCTGACAAAACAGAGAGAGGGACAGGACACTCTTGTCAAAACCCTGGCCCTTTTCGTCTTCTTCTTTTCTTCTTCTTTCCTCTCTCCCTTCCCAGTCTTTGCTTTTACTGCTAGAGAGAGTGTGTGTGTTGCTGTACTAATTGTGGCTCCTCTTTCGGACCCCCGTCACTCTCCTCCCTCACCCAAAACAGAGACCCATTCCATGGGGCTGCTAGAACTACGGGAGAAGGAAATGAGAGACAAAATAAAAATTGGAGAGACAAGACCAAGAAAGAAAGAACCAAAAAAAAAAAAAAAAAAAAAAAAAGAATTTAAAAATTAAAAATTAACCATGGACCGAATCTGCTGTCTACTACTACTACTAAAGTAAGTATAGGTAGCAGTAGCTGCTTGTCTATAGTAATAGTAGGTGGTGTTTGTTTAATGAACACCCCTCCCTCCTCTGTTTCTCACCTCTTCTCACCCCAGCCGAGGCCCCCGTCCTGTCTTTTTTACACGGCCGGGGTCAGTAGTAGTAGTCAGACATACTCCATAATACTCCCCCTCGTAAATGGAGTCTTATTATTATTCCTCTCTTTTTTTCAAGTTTTACCTTACTTTTACCAATACAATGCAGACTTAGACTTAAAGCAGTACCACCTATCTGTCCGTCCGTCTCTTGTCTCTACCTGCCTCTTGCCTGCCTCTTGCCTGCCCTGCCTGTTTGTCTGTCTGTCTGTCTGTCTGTCTGTCTGTCTGGTTGCTCCTACTCTCATTGCTTTTCTTCTTTCTCGTTAAACCATCGTCATCGTCTTGCCATTGCCCTCTCTCTCTCTCTCTCTCCTTTGTCATCATCCTTACATATCCCTCCCCCCAGCGCGCGATAAGCCAGCCGTTTGGACACGCCCTCATCCAATCCGCAATACTACTAGTTATTGCATTGTTTTACCATCCCCCCTTCCCCCTTCCCACCCGCTCACCTTGAACAGCCCACGTTATATTCAGGCTCATACATACGTACATTCACATTTTCACATACCACCACACACCCTACCTTCACGCATTCCTCTATCCAGGGTTTTTTTTTGGAGATAAACGGGGGGTACATTATCCAAACTCGCCTTGCCTCGTCTCGCCTCGCCTCGCCTCACCTCAACTTCGCCTCACTTTCTCTTGCATCATCATCCCCTTTTGTCTGAGGAAAACCATTCATCCATCCATCCGGCCATCCATCCATCCATCTCATCCACCTACTACGTCGTTTGCCGGCGACGCCGTTCGGCACCTGCATTAAACCTTTCCGGCCTCGAACACGCGGGAATTTCATAGTCCGACCTACATCACATCTCTCATTCATTGTGGATCCCCTCCTACCTGTCTCCCTTCGACCCTGTAACGTCTGTCCTATCGAGTCTCTCTATTTCCGCCAACGGGTGCTACTATCAAACACGAAGAAGATTTGGTGTCTTGCTTAAAACCTCCCAGTCTCGCCTCCCCACCCTGAAAGGGCCTGTCGAGCGTTGACGACGTCCTCCTCCCTTACCCTGGCCATTGCCACCAACAAAAAAAAAGTGACAGGCATTTGTGTAGCCCTATAGCCTGGGGGGCCCGTCTGTCCAGCCATTCACTTGAGGATCCCAGATCGTGGTTGCATAGGGCGCACGACGGCCACTGAACCTACAATCGATCTGGCCGATACCCCCGTCACTGTCATCAATCTGTTTCCTCCCCCTCGGTGCCTGGACCTTTGGTCGTGTCATGGTCCTTGTTGTCGCGTTGCGGGCAGTTGCTGGAGAGAAGAAGCATACAACAACAACACCAGCACTACCATCATCATCATTATCACCACTACCAACAGCAACAGCGATACCGCACCAGCAGAATCAGCCTCGCCAAGTCTAGTTGGGAACGATCGTCACCTGAAATTTACCACCGTATTTTCTAGGCCTGTTACACTTCGCCACTTGACGCCAACGCAACCTCAAGAGAGAGAGGGAGAGAAAAAGACACGTCCAGGCTGCCGGAAACCTCAGGATCTCGGCCCCCAGATTCGCTCATCACCAACCACCGTCACCAACACACCAAACGTCACTACACCCGGACACAGCCTTTCATGGCCCTCATCGCCCGCCCCCTGTTCGCTCCAAGCAAAAGACGTGCCAGACCGGAGACCCGGGATCGACCTACCACCCATCATCAAAGTTAATGACTTCAACGGCGTCCTACCACTATCCAGCGCCGCCGGACCCAAGCGCGGCAGACATCGACATGTCACAGTCAACATACGCTCCGACGAACTACGCCATGCCACCTCAGACATCCCCCGCCGGCAGCTTGGGCGAAAGCCAGGACTCCTCGATGAGCTTCAACAATAGTAGCGATCCTAACCATGTATTGAAAAGATCATACTCGACCCCCTCAGTTGGTGCGCCTTCCAACAGTTCATCGGAACAACAAACCTCGGCGGGAGCCTCGGGAGAGAAGAAGAGAAATAAGTTGGGTTACCATCGAACATCTATTGCCTGCAGTAAGTTGGCGTTCTTCGATTTTCATAGAGTTTATCGACCGCATAGCTGAAACTTTCGCGCAACAAGGCCACTGTCGTCGGCGTAAGATTCGCTGTATCGCATCCCCAGACGTCCAGAACCGGTGCATGAACTGCATCCGGCTTAAGAAAGAGTGCAGTTTTTACCCCGTGGACCAGCAGCCTATGGGCGACACCAAGCTGCCTACCCAAGCGCCTCCAGGAAGTTCCAATGTTCCGACAGCATCCTCATCGCCAGCGATCCCCGGTGGCAGCCCAGCTGAATTAACCTCACATCAGCAGCCGTATCCGCCGATGCCAGTCCCACAAGTGCCCAATATGGGGACCCCCACTATCCAGACTCCTGGCGGCGAGTACTTTCCTCCTGACGGAAAAGGTGAGTCAAATATTGCACATGTTGATGACCCTTTCTCCCCCCCTCTCCCTTCTCTCTCTTGCCTTGAAAGGGTAAGCTGACAACAGCCACCGGAATCACAGTACCATTGACTGGTCTCCCAACTGAAATTCAATATGGGATGAGAGAGCAGCCCGCAGCAAACTGGATGACGACAGATGCCAACGGCAACCCGATTTCGAAAAGCGGAGAGCAGAACATGGCCTGGCGATCCTATCCTGCGGAATCGCCTATTAGCGGGCAATTTGCACCATATTCACATGCACCAGCTGCCGCGACGACCTGGACGACCTCGGACACGGAATCTGGTGGTGAAGCTATGGCGTGGAGCAACATGCCCCCTCCGGGCCGCTCCATGTCGTTCAGTGGAGAACTCATGTCATCTCAGCAAGCATCTCAGTACTACCAAATGGGTCAAAACCGGTCTTATGAGCGGCAACCGGGCGCATATGCGGACATGTACGCACCCACAATGGGTGTAGCAATGGGCGGTATGGATGCAGGTGCAGGGCAGGCTCTGGATCCCACCGCCGGGCCCATGGTCGCGGGAGTGGTACCATCATCGAACCCGATGTCCTGGCAGCAGCCCCAGCAGCAACTCATGTCACAACAGCAGCAGCCCCAACATCAGATGCCTTATTCGCGGCGAGGGGATGAATACGGAGCATGGGGATATGGAGATGGCGGTGGCGGTGGAACTCACCACATGTAAGAGGACGAGAAAGAGGAAGAAGAAGACCACGACTCGAGACGACAAATATGATAAGGCGTCATTGCAGTTTCTAAGCCTTGAATCTTTTTTCTTTTTCTTTTTTTCTTTGGGTTTTAACTATTTTGTCCCTCTCGATAGCTTCGAATACTCGAGAATTCGAATTCAAGTCCCATGGAAATTGAGGACTTTCGAACCACTGGCCGGGAGGGCTTCCGACCCAAGAAAACAAACCGAAACTGATAAACAATTGAGAGAATGGACCATTCGGTGTCCGAATGGCAATTCAAGGTGGATTGAGACAAGAGACAGGAAGCGGGGGGTTGGGGGTTTGATATACCGATATCTTTACTGAAACGCATAGTCATAAATGGGTTATTTCAGAGCCCGCGGGGCTGAGCTGTGGGAGAGGAGAGGCGAGAACCCCAAGGAACGTCAAAAATACGGTTCAAAACATCGGTACTTCGATTAGGATATCGCGAATTATGAGTTTATCTCGACTTTTGAGAATCCCATGAATGCAATGGGCGGGAAACATTCAAATGAAAGCCGACGGTTCTCGGTTTACCGATCCATACACGGACAGGGGAGGGGAGGGGAGGATCACTTTTTGATAACGTCTAACCAATTGCACGATAACACGACCGTCTTGGAAAGTCAGAAACCTTATTGGGACGACATTTGGCGGTGAACTATTTGACCGGAAAGTTCCGCTTGGACCAGAGCATGAATGACCAGACTGGGTCAGAACCCCCCTCTGTACGGCTCTATTCCTGGAACCCCACTGGTTGGTTTTCTTACCCCCAACTGCGGGCCCAATGCGGCTGTCAGATTTGGGCAGGTTTTTTTCGGGCTGTCTGTGCTGAGATTCCAAGAAGAGGGGGCTGGGCGACAAACTATAGGGCCACGGACTATGCTATGTGACAGTATGGAGAGACACGGCATTGTGAGTGCCGAAGTCATATTCCCCACTGTGTCAGCATCGCCGATGTCCTCGAGGAGCCCGGCGGCACAGTTTGATGCAAAAGGTTGCTGACAGGACCAATCTACCTTGGGGCCAGTTGATTATGCAGCTGGCCATACTGTCTTTGATTTGATCCTCAAGTCTTGACACAGCTACCTCTTCATCGCATCGTGGAACCGTTTTCAGTTTCCACCGCCTCCCAACGTTACCAACTATAATTCGCAGAGCCATTCGGTGGATGTGTTTTTGATGCAATCAGAACCCGCAGATGTCCCATTTGTTGGATGCTTCCTCGACGACTATTCGCACAACTTCCATCGTTATCAGACCTTGACTTACGCTTAGACAAGAACGAATCCATTTCTCGTGCTATTTACATCAATGTTCGCTTCAACAAACGGCAGCAACGGGTGCGAAAACATAAAAAGAGATCCCTTTTTTGATGATCTGTATTTTCCCAATTACGCAGCAAACGGCCGGAAGAGACCTTTAGACTTGGAGAGTGGTGTTTTGGAAAAAAACAAAGCGAGTTAGACTTTTTTTATTTTATTTTTACTATTATTATTCTATCTTGGGCTTTTCTTGCATTTTTCGGAGGAAATATTCTTTGGGTGGAGGAGCGTTTGCTTGGTGGGAGGAATGGAGGTGCAGATTTTCCCGCTTTGCTACATGGTTTTTCCACTTCTCTTGGGGTGGAATTACGTGAATTTGCTAAGCATGGCTGGCGATGATGGTAGGAATCGGATGTGTATGAAGCCGGTCAGGACTATGCAAAGTGCTGGGCAGTTAAGCGTTTTGCTTGTGGAAGGCAGATTTGCTTATCCTGACAAAAAAAAACAGGTCCTGGGGGAGGGAGGGTTTCTGCATCTCGGTAGGTCTGTACAGTTTTTCCTCCTTGGTTATTGGATTTCTTTTGGGTTTTAAAATGGGACGTTGGCGTACTTGCGGGTTTTCTTTTCCTATCTTGCAATATCAATTTTCCCTCCTGGTTACTATCTTATTTTGGCACGAAGCTGGATATATCAGAAAAAGATGAGTTTTTTTTACAAGTTTTTAAGCAGCGTTATTACTCCAGCTACTAAGCTATAATACAAATATGATGGCTTGCCAAATTCCGGGATCTTACGTATCGTGCAAATCAGTAATGGGGTCTTTTGCGTAGGCCCTTGAATATCATTGGTTGTGAATGGAGGTAGTTGAGAGTGTGAAGAAGGGTTGAGGTTGATTACAAGCTGGGTTGGTGAAGCCTGATCGAGTGCTCGTGGGCTAGAGTTCAGATGTTGAGGGTATTTTTATAGTTCTTATTAGAATCCAAAGGCTTTGGGGGGGGGGTGAAGATTGCTAGAAAACAGTCAGAGGCAGGGGTGACGATGTTAGTGATTCATTATTGATATTCTTGCTTTCAACTTCGTTGCGTTTGGTCTTTTTTTTTACCTTCCCACGAGCCTTGAGGGATATGATGGAGGGGGTTCGGGTTCATACAGTGCTGTACGGGTCAATATTACTGCTTAGGGGTAGAATAGGAGTGATCTGAACAGTACTAGTTGCCTTTGTATCTAGATGGACTTTCTTGGTCTTGATATACGGGCAATGACCTACCTCCCCTCCCGTAAACTCTTGGTGTACTTGATCTCTTGACATGGGAGGATCTACGGAGAATCGGGAGGTCAGTGTGTGTTAGGGTACCCCCAATGTCTCCTAGAGCAACGTGGTAGGATATATAGCTTAGAGAAGCCCGGTTGTTTAGACGAGGGTCTGAGATTACTACAGTCTTGTTGCTATCTACTAGTCATTCTTCTTTCCTATACCACAAGTCTTCTGACACAAATGCCATGCTTTCATCTTACTTCTTCAGATAGGCGTCATATGAAAGAATTCATTTTCATTAAGGAAACGCACAAAAAAAGTATTCCTAAAACGCTAGGCGCTTGCTCTCCCCAAGTGATCCCACAATCCATTGTCATTGTTGGGGCTGCCATGTAATATCATGAGATGTTGGTATTGACGATACGTATGTACACCACGCGGCGTAAATATTTTATCATGAATAACCTCCTGATTATAGTGGTATAGCTAGACTAGACACTGCTGAAAGAGGGAAAAAAAACACAGTGCGATTGCTAAACAAAATAACAGAAACTCCTAAACTTCATGCAAGCAGCTTAAGTGGCTTAATGGGACGATGGACAGACAATGATGAATGGACCATGTTCAATCATCCTTCCATATATGCATACAAAGACACGAGCAACATTATATTAAATGCTCAAATCGTTGATCAAAGATCAGTAAGGAGAGATGTAGTCCCCTGAAACCTTGAGGGGTTTAAGCAACAGTGAAGGAAAAAAGAAAAGGCTCAAAAAAAGGACGTTTAATGTCAGTGGCATAAACCCCTTCCCCCTTTTAACATTCACAACTTGGCCAACCTCCACAGCAGGACAAGCAGCGTCGAGTAGGCGCACAGGCTCAGCGCAGTCAGGAGCAGCACCGTGTCGCCGCTGGTCCGGAACTTGCGGCGGTAGACGCCGTCGGGCGACTCGGCGACGAAGAACTGGCGATGGCCCTGGTAGCGGCGGTAGGCAGCGACGAGCAGGATGGCGGAGGCGTAGGCGGCGACGAGGGCGCCGATCGGGTAGAACTCGTCGGTGAAGATCTTGAGGACGACGAGGGAGAAGGAGAAGAGGCCGAGGGCGGTGCGCATGTAGGCGCCTTCAAAGGTGCGCTGGGAGGCGCGGATTTCGACGAGTCTGGAGGAGGGGGAAGAAGCAGGCAAAGTCTGGGTTAGAGAATGGGATATGTATGAAAGGGCTTTTTGTCTGCGGGGGGGGGGGGGGCATTGGCAAGCCCTTTGGATTCACATAGGTCGAGGGGAACTAGAACAGGACATGCCGCCATGAAGCAAAACTCACTCTTCGTTGGTCAAGATGACAGACCGTGCTCTGTGGAGACGGAGGTGAAGATGCTCCTCTGGGTGAGGCTGTCGTACGCAATGAATCAGCTCATGTCACCTATATGATACTACGGTAGGTGCCGGGGTGTTGAATCCCCACATCTAGACGAACCTGGAACATGGTGGGTAAGTAATATAGGGCGTTGAAACGAAACGAAACGAGGTTGGGATTAGATTAGATGGGAATGGTTATGACTAAGCGAAGGGATTCCCTTGCCGAGGTTATCAATGAAGTGAAAGGGAAATAGATAATACTCTGGGCCCGTAGGAAACAGACAGCGCAGGGTCGCTTGAAAGGGGGAATACCAATATCAAATGAGGTGGAGTGAGGTTGGCGCTGGTCTCCCAAACAAGTGATGGACCATCTCCCATTTTGCATCACGTGGTCGAATGTTGAGTGGACGGTGTATGAAATGACGTACATACCGAAGTTAGTAGTCCAACCCCACACGCAGCTCTACTATAAGGGAAGCAAAAGCCTATTAAACCTAAACAACGCTATCAATAATGTTGCGTGCTCTCACCATTTTTCATTGAATTCACCCGACAACGGTTCTATTTCGCCGGGTTGATGATGATGCCATGCCCATGATTGTGCATACGCCCCCCCCCCCCTCCCCTCCCCGCCCGCCCCCGTTCATGGAAGCTGGTAGGTGGAATTTGATCATCGACTCCGAAGGCCCGGCAACGCTGTTCAGCCCTCTCTCTCTCTCTCTGCAGCAGCCCCCCCGGGGGAGCACATCCGTCGCCGGGGGTGGAAAGACTTGCTGCAGCCATGCCATGCTGCCAAAGAGAACTACATCTCGTTCTGGTTAATGGCTTTAAAGTCAAGCTTTTTTCTCTCTCTTCCCTTTCTTCCCGCCCTGTACGTAGGACTTGACATGCTTCCCTCCCTCGGCAGTTACGGCGACATCCTATGATTCACACCGATCGACTCGCGCGCGCCATGAGCTACGGTTCCCTGGAGTTATTGAGAAAAGGGCGGAAGATTGGGGGGGTGGCGCCTCGACCGTTGTGTCGTGTGGCATCCCTACCTCTAGGTGGTAGGTCAGTAGGTATCTGTGCAAAAAAAAAAAAATGTCCTGCAGAAACCTGTCCTCCACCCTTCTCACCACCCTTCGTGTAAGCTTGTTAGCAGCGCCTCGCTGGTAGGAATCTGCCTTACGGGGCTGGGTTGAACGAGAGCCTCGTTTTTTTCGGCACGCGCCGATGGACGGGGGGCTTATACCTACGGTGACCTCTAGATTGTCTCTATATGTGTGTGAAGCAGAAGAGCAATCGACCGAACACGGGAGGTCTAGCTAGCTAATCAGCACCATCTAAGACACGGTAAGGAATGCTTCATGCTGAGTTTAATCTTGGCCAGGTGGTGGTGCAAAAGGTTCAAATTAAGGCAGTGCTATGCCGACTGCGGTGGCACTGTAGGACGGGTATCTTCAGCCGCATGAATGGGGAATGGGAATCGAGGCGGTGCTGTTAAAGATGGTATGGGCCTTGAGCAAAGCCCACGGTGGGTTCAATGCCCACGAGAGAGCGGAACCACCCAAGTCATCGCAGCGTTTGCTTCAAGGTGCTGACGAGATGCGCGAAATCCAAGACGGACGGACAGAGAGACAGAGAGACAGAATTCAGCCGAGATACAAGTGCATGGGACACTTTGAAGCAATGTACTGAGATGGATGGATAGATGGATAGATATCCATGGCATCTACTTTCGATTGCAACAGTTTGTTTTACTGTAGTGTGGCACCTGATTAATCGAAATCAAGCAACCCGTTCGTTCCACGATACCGCCCAGCCCATGCAGCCCATCACAACTTTATTTGATGTCATGCCGTGTCATATCATGTCATGATGAAATTGAAGAAGAAAGAAGAAGGAAAAAAAAAAAATAGGGCACAGCCGACCATCGGCTAGATATCTATGCAATAGTAAACCTCGTGATTAAAAAAAGTATGAATGCTTGTTTGCCTAATGCAACAACAGCGAAGCAAGGGCGAGGAGCTATCATAGCGCAAGGCATTGTTTTGTTCTTGTTCGTCCTCCTTTCTGTCCTTTTCTGTTGAATTCCGTAGGGCGACGGGGTTTGCTTTGCGTTCCATTCACCTACTTGGGTAAGGCAAGGCAAGGCAAGGTAAGTAGACCACTAGGTAGGTTAAGTACCTAGGTGAGTAGTAGAAGAAAATTCGTAGTCTACTAGGTAGTTACTAGGTATTTCACAAGGCTCAAAGCAAACAATAAAAGAAATATGCCTTATAGAGAACAGACACCGAAAAGCAACTTGGTAGCATCATGGATCCCATGGACTTTGTTTGAGTAGCCCACCGCTCCGAGCGTCGCCCCAGGTTGGCGTTCCCCCTAGAGCCTCGTGCCCACTGTAAACTGTAAACTGTACAAAGTTGTTCAGGGCAAACCACACACCATCTTTTCATTTTCAGGTTCTTTTCAGGGCAGCTTTGTCCCCCCTCCCGGCGACTTTGACAGGACACTACAGCGCAACTTTGATGGCTAGGTACTTGGATACTTGCCAGTGCTGCTAGTTCGGGCGGCGCCGTGGTGGTACCGCCCTATCGACGTTAGTTTTCTCCTCGCAAGGCGTTTCTGAGTCTTTTTGGAACCTCCTGCCCCAGAGCTGGGCGTACTTTGCTTTGTTCCCACTTTTTAAAAGCTCAGCCCCACCATTAAAACATGTGAAACAGTATTGACGCTAGTAGTTTTCCTCTCTCTCTCTTTCCCTCTCTCTCTCTCAAGATACAGGTACCAGGTAGGTATTGGTACGGAGTACAGAGTACAAGTAAGTACTAGGTGTTTGTATTGGTCTGATGATATAGAGGAGGGCACAATGTACGCTTGAGTAAGAGGTTGTATGTAATAAGCCTTTCTGGGAAACAAAACAAAACAAAAAAAGCAATAACAATTAAAGAAATCATTTTCAAATTAAGCTTCATGCGTCCGCTATAGGCAGGTGTGTACCAAGTAGGTAAGAGAATGGATGGCATCAAATTGAATGCAGCGTGCGTGGGACGGATGTACCTACAACATGTACCTGGTTACAACTACGTGCGACCTTTGTTAAACGCCCGCCAACAGCCGTTGTCACCAAACGGCGCGGCTAGCCTTGGTTCTTTATTTCTTCTCCATGTATCTTTCAATGTATATATACCTTGATTATTGATAGCACTCTGTAGGAGTATCCGTTGGATGCCTCCGCACATCGCCTCGAGTCTGCGATTCGGTATTGCTTGCTTGTATTCTTCTGGCTTCACCTTGATTTTCTCGGAATCCCTTCATCTTTTTCCTTCCGGTCATGCTGCGGTTTGTTCAATGTTTGCTGTGGGTGGTGGGTGGGTGTCACGTCTCTACGTGTGTTCCAGATGGTTTGAGGCACAGTACAGAGTATTTGAAACTAGAGGTACCTACATGGGACATGGGGGGGGCGCTTGTATGTAAGAGACAAAGCAAAGACCCCGACAAAGCTCCCAATCGTCACATTCAGATCTCACCTCTCAAGGGACCCCCCTCCCATCAACCCCTCCATCTCGCTTGCGATTAGGGCACTCGAGAGAGAGAGCGCGCCAGAGAGAGAGACAAGAGACCAGAGAGGCTTTGTTCCGTTGCCTGTAATGTTCCTCCTCCTACCAGCTACTGCGCAGGTATGTACTACAGGGACCTTTGCAGCTAGCAGGGGTATCGTCGACAGCCTGACCAGCAGTAGATCCGTAACCGCACCCACAATTGCTCCATGGTCTCAGCGCCAGCGCCAGCGCCGCATTCCCATCCCATCCCATCATCAGCTCTTCCCTCCGCCGCCCATCCTATCCCATGCCCATCCATGGATCCCATCCTATCCTATCCTGTCTCATTCCATCCCATCTCATCCCATCCATTCTTTTCCAATCCTGACACCAGCAACATCCCTCCCACACACACACACACACACATACATACATACATACGCACACGCCATAACTCTAGTCTCCGTCCTCTACGCTTCTCCTCCAGTGCCGTTGCAACCTGCGCCTCACAATACGAACATCTAGTATCCGTCTGGTTTTCTTTGCCAAAGCCTGCCGCTGCCGCTGCCATCGCCCGTGCTGCTAAAGGAACATGGTCCCTGGTCAGTGACGTGACCCTGCGCATATCGAGAAGCGCATCAGCTAGGCTACTAGGCCCCGGCTGCCTGTTCACTTTCCAACGAGACTTCTTTTTCGCAGCCACAGTCCTTGATCCTCCTCTCTCTCCTCGTCCTCGTCCGCCTCCACATCCACCTTTTCTTCCATTACACCTACTTATCCTCCGGCATCCCCGTCCCCCATCTTGCCAACCGGAGCAATCATGTCGTTCGTTTCGGCTGCCACACAGGGTTTCCCCTTCGAGACCGACAACGATCTTCTTGTCCTAGATCACAACAGCAACAGCAACAACTACAACAACTACAACCACGATCCAGAACCCCGCAATCAGTCTGCGCCCACCAACCAACGTGAACGCTCCTCTATAGATTCAACTCTCCTATCGCCTTTCTTGTCGCGAGCCGATAGCGAATCTCTTTCTCCCACGAATCACTTTGAGACACCCGCCGGCTCAACCTCCGGTCCAAGTCACTATCAATCCAGCGACTACAGTGACTTTGAAGAGGACCCCTTCTTCGGCGTCAGCTTCGTCAACCCTGGAGCTGGGACCCCTTCTTTCCTTGACGACCAGAGTGTTTGGGACTTGTCCGTACAAAACACTCCCCCTCTTGAAACTACAAGCGATGCCAATAAATACAATAACACTACGTATCCCTTGACACCCGAGCAAACTGCCTCCATACATACTGTATCGCCACGAAGCGATCAAAGAGCAACCCTCATGCGACCTGATTCAAACCGACTGCCCGATTCCATCTCACCACAAGAGCTTCAAAAGCCCTTTAGACCAGCCCCTCTTGTCATCCCAGCTCCTCAGTTGACGCCAAGCCAGAGCGGTAGCGGTCGATCAAGTGAAGACGGCCTAGCCCCTGCCCCGGTCGATATGAGGTGTCAGAGCCCTCGGGTCACCATCTCCGTATGGGACAAGGACAATACTGGACCTGTTCATACCGTCGAACGGACCTTTGAAGATAGCCCCACTACAGAGCGCGGAGGCATCGAGTCTGCGGGCGATCTGATCTCCTCGGCTTCTCATCCTAGGGATTCCACGGGCCGGTGGCAACGTGACCCCAACACCGGTCTAGCTGGCCTGGACCCAAGGAGACGTCCTGACAAGGAAATTGCCAGCATCAATGAGATTGTCAGTCGCCAGGTAATGGAAGAGAAGAATGCCGAGGTCGGTAATTGGTTGACCAATAATACGGAAGATGTCGCTGCGCCCCCAGAGAAGACTGTTGATGAGATCAACGCCATTGAGGAGGATAGTCGTCGAAGTAACGACGGCGTCCCTCTTGGAGACACCACTGAGAACCGTTACCTTGACGGCCAGACCTACTATAACCCCAATAATGATGGTCAGATGACAGATCAAGACTATGAGACGATACTCAAAGACCGCAATTGGGCTGACGCCCCTATTCTGCATTCCATCAGCGACGGCAGGTATGGCCGGCATCAGCCTCAGACCTCCCAAGCCGCCATAGAGAGGTTTGAGAGGATGTGCAGAGATAATGACTCCATCATCTCAAGGGCTGCCACTTGGGGCACCCGTCGACGAAGCCTTCCTAGCGTCATTGACCTTGACATTGAAGGCATCACTAGTGGTAGCTTTCTGAAGAAGCTGTCCATCAGCCGCGGCAGCGGTGAGAAGGGTAGCAGACATGGTAGCCTCCTGAAAGATCTGCGCGGTCTTGTTCGACGGCCAAGTGCCTCTGGTATGCGCAAACGATCTCGCAGCGGCCAAGGAGAGGCCTTGTTTCAAGAACAGCCACAGCCCGAAGAACCACCTCAGAGCAAGCGCGATAGCATAACCCATCTCTCACCCACATCTCGCACCTCAAGCTGGGGGAAGAAGCAAACCCCTAGTATTAACTCGATGTTGGTCACCATGGGCCAGAATGTTGCGTCCATCGGAGCAACCCATTCACGGAGTGGCTCCATCAGTAACCTGCCAACTACTCCGTCAAAAAGTCCCTTGGCCGGCCTCAGTGTCAAAACCTCGCTGAGACGTCCGCGAAGTAAATCTGATTTGTCCAAGCCTTCTGCAAGCACGGAAACTCATTCGAACCTTGTTGGCCTTTGGAGGAAGACTGGCGGCCCGCCCGTTGCTTCCATTAGCAAGGCCTATGTGGAGCCAGACGAGGATGAGGACGAGGACGATGATTTCTATGAAGATAACGACATGAAGATGAACCCCAACATCATTGACGATATTACGCCAAACTTTGTCGGGTTCCAGAAGCATATTCAAATCTTGAACCCAGGCCTCCACCAAACTCACGGTTACCTCGTGGATCGCATCGCACATCAGCAGATTATTAGATACAAGCAGCTTCTGAACTGCAAGGTCAAGCACCTTAATCAGGGTGCCCACTGCCCATGCGGGGCATTGTGCATTGCTCTCGGCGGTTTAGCTAATCTGCTGGACTCAAAGGGAGATGCCCGGGAGCTGGATCCTCTATCCACAGGCTTTGAGGATGACGACATCACCCCGACAGAGGGCGCAATAAATCAAGAAAGCTTCCCTACTGACATCCCCATGCCACCAACTCCACGTCTGCCAGCCGAGTTTGAGTGCCAGCTTTGCTACCAGAAGAAGAAGTTCAGCAAGCCATCCGATTGGACAAAGCATGTCCACGAGGATATTCAGCCATTCACCTGCACTTGGGATAAGTGCCGTGATCCAAAGATCTTCAAGCGCAAGGCTGACTGGGTTCGCCACGAGAATGAGGGCCATCGACATCTCGAGTGGTGGACTTGCGACGTCGAGGATTGCCGCCACGTCTGTTACCGTCGTGACAACTTCCTTCAGCATCTAGTCCGCGAGCACAAGTTCCAAGAACCCAAGCTCAAGACCAAGGCCGCGTTGAAGAAGGCGATCAGCGTTGACCCAACCTGGCAAAAGGTTGAGCAATGCCATAGGGAAACGACGAAGCAGCCACACGAGGAACCTTGCAGGTTCTGTGGGAAACAGTTCCCAACCTGGAAGAAGCTGACGGTTCACTTGGCCAAGCACATGGAGCAAATCTCACTGCCCGTCTTGCGCTTGGTGGCAGCCAAGGCAAAGGAGCTGGATGCCGACACCATCATTAGCCCAGTGCAGGATCCACCCCCGCGTCATGACATTCCTCTTCCAGGAGACCAGAGATCACCGGCCATGCGTTACCCAACCACCCCACAGCAGCAGGCGCACTTGCATCAACAGCAGCAAATGATCTACCAACAGAGCCCGCAGCACCAAGGCCCGTTCATGTACCCCGTGCAGCCTCCCCAGCAGTTTCAACCAACATTCTATTCGCCACAATTTGAAAGTATTGAGCAAAGCTTGCACCCGCAACCGATGAGTGCTGGGCCGTCGAACCAGGTCTTATCTCCCGATCTGCAGGTTAGGTCTGCCGGGTTTGTACAAGGCCCTGGTCCGTTCATGGCGATGCCCCAAGGTGGGATGGAGCAATTCCAGCCTCTGAATGCGCTGGGGCTACAAAATATTGCCGTCTCGCAGATGGGTGGACAGATGGGCGGGCAGATGGCATATGATGGAATGATGGATCCATCGAGTGGAAATGGAAGTCCCTTTAGCGGTCACGAAAGTTTGTCCAACTATTCACATTCACCCCACCAGAACACGGGTAATTGGGATGACAGGCAAGTGTCTGGATTCATGTGAGATTTTGGAGTGGGCTTTTTTTTCTCTCTTTTTTTCTTTTCTTCTTCTCTTTCCCTTTATTCTCATATATATTTTGAGAAGTGTGCATGAACTTGGATGAAACTGATGGAGGAAAAGTGCGATGGATATCATGATCATTTCTTGAATGCTTTATTTTATTTTCACAATGATTTCGGATTCTTGGGTGTTGAAAGCGGTACTAGGTTTATGGTATGGCATGTGACGGTCTTAGAAGAGGATGATGATGATGGACTATGGCTTGTCTCTTTTTTCTTCTCATTTTCTCTCTCTCCCTTTTCTTACTGTATTCTTTCTGTGGATGTACTCCACCAAAGCAGATCCTAGCTCTTTGATCTTTGGAACGGACACTCATTTCCAGAACTTGATGACACAGGCGTTGATAACAAGTTTGGGTAGTGCTGATTGGGGACGGCACACGGAATATCACGAGGAATGCAGTTAGACTATGCTATTTTTTCTTGCTCACATACAGCTTTGGTGAAGTGGTGAACGAGTGAATGAGCAGGCCTGTTGTCTTGAATGCTCGGATGCAGCATGAAAGACATTGTCTTTGATAGGGCGCCTATTTTTCTTGTGATGGCGGTTACGGCCGGCGGCTATGCGGCTCGATGTATAAGTAGGAGTAAGCAGAGCAGATAATAGCTACTAGTAATTGTCAAGTTATGAATTACGTGGTGTTTGGAATACTGATGATTGTGATGACGTGGACGTTGGGCGATTGGTGAGGCGGCGCTTGGAGCGGCTGTCATGCTGGCCATGTTTTGGATGATGCTTGATGCTCGATGCATGTGTATGTGTATGCATGCAAGGTGAGCGGTTGACCGACGGTGAGGACTGGAGAAGGGAGAGAGAGAGAGGGAGGGGGGAGAGAGAGGTGTTTTGTCTTTGAAGGATATTTCAAGTATGGTTGATAGTCTCGAAGTAACGTCGGTTTGGATTGTGAGAGGTCAAGTTTTTTTTTTTTTTTTTTGGGACGGGCTAGAAGCCGAGTAAACATGGGGGCCCCTCATGCAGGAACACGAGGACAATGATTGAATGTTTTGAACAGAAACGGACAAGCCAAGTCGTATCAGAAAGTGCATTGCCGTCTTGGAAATATTTATGTGGGGAGCGTGTGCATGCGTGTGTGCGTGTGCGGTGGTGGTTGAAATGGTCGTTTCAGACATGTCGTAAAAGCAAGGCACGACCAGCCTCTTACTCCCCCTCACCTCCCCCTCCCTCGGGCCCAATAAGCAGAAGCGCAGTGGCCAACCTCGAGAGAAAGAGCGAGCCCCTGAAGAGGTTTGCCGCCCCCCCCCGAAGACCAATAGAGGGAAGGAGGACGGACTACAGCCAAAGCCCTTTACCACTGAAAAGTACCTATGTAATACGACCAGCCACTAAGACGGACTCGGGAATCTGAGCCTTTTGTCTGTGCCATCTGTCTGCTGGACGACTATCAGTGCATGGGGAAAATGTAAATGCAAGTGTAAATGTAAATGTAAATGCTTAGGTATGTACATACTTCCTTGTACGTACGTACTCGTGGGTGGGGAGGGGAGGGGAGGGGAGAGAGAGAGAGCAGAGAGGCAGCCATTTCAGGGGCGCACATCCGAGCTGCAAAGTTCCAAGTGCAAGTGCAAGTGCCAAGACGGGCGGGCGCTACTGCCTGCGGTTTAGTGAAGTGGTTGGAATGTGCAAGTGCCAATCAATTCAATCACCATCTTCTGTGCCTTGCTTTTCCTTCCCTTCACCCCTTCCCTTTTGTTACTAAAACTCCCTTGTAAAAGAGGGGCTTCTTTTTTTTTCTTCTCGCTCACTCTTCCTCGTGTTTCAGTTTCTCCGTCGTTGTCTATTTGTGGTTTTTCTCCTTCTTCTTTCCTTTTTGCCCTTTTTTTTTCTGGTCCCGAATCACGTTTTGTCTTTTTTATTTTATTTTATTTCAAGTCTTTCCCTTTTTTCCTGCTTTTGGTCTTTTTATTTTATTCTATCTCTTGCTTATTTTATTTGCTCTCTGCATTGCGGGTGCTACTTGCTGTACATATGAATCTGAGGATCTATCGGCTCCGTTCCTTAGTCTGTTGACCCTCGTTTCATCTTCATATACTAGCACCACCACCACCACCACCATCAGCCAACCTACCGACCTCGATCGTTCTCTGTCCTGTCCCTCCTTTCTCTCCGTCCCTCGCTCTCTCTCCCTCTCACTTCCTCACTCTCTCTTTTAGAGCAGCCGAGATTCTTACCACCAGATTTCTCGTGTCGCTTGTTTCGCCATTGCCTCGCCCTCTTTTTCTTCCTTCTTTTCTTCTCTTCTAGCCAGGTTGATCCTCGGCCTTCTTCACCAATAGCCCTGTGGGCTGTTTTTTCATGTTTGAACCGCCCTCATTACTCCGTTGATCGGGAACATTCACTCTTCCAAGGCGTTGACGCTTTCTTTCATTGACTTATTCCAAACTTGAAACAATAACAACATCATTCACTATCTTTCTTTGAACAACGATTTCTATAACGAACCAACCAACCAACCAACCAACGAACTTGAACATCTCCGGCATATCTCGAAAACGACACTTAGGTTGGATAACTGCTGGTATAACACGACTACAATCTCATCCATCAACTCATCTCTAGCGAATCATTTGCATCTTACTTTTTGGGGTCGAAACGATATCGAATTATTTTTTATTTATTTCATTTACACAGATTACATCTACCTTTTTACCAACAATGGCTCCTGCCTCGCCATGGACGTTAGGGAGGGCGCTGTGTGCAGTGGCTATGCTGGCGACAGGGGTATTGGGCGGCCAGGTCTTGAAGACGACCGGATTTACCGAATGTGGTAGTGACGCATCGATAAAGGTCAACAAGCTCGACATTAGCTACGACAACGACAAGAAGATCATCGTCTTTGATATTTCTGGAACCAGCACCAAGACCCAAAATGTCACTGCCACCCTCAACATCACCGCATATGGCAATGCCATCTTCTCCAAGTCCTTCAACCCTTGCGATGAAGGCACCTTTGTCGAGCAGCTGTGTCCCGTTCCCGTCGGAACATTCTCCGCCCAAGGATCACAGGAGATTCCCGCCCAGTTCGCCTCCATGGTCCCTTCTATCGCTTTCCAGATCCCCGACATTTCGGCCATGGCGACCCTGGAGTTGGATAACCTTGATTCCGGAGACATGGTTGCGTGCATTCAGTCCGACGTTTCCAACGGCAAATCTGTCAACCAGCCAGTGGTTTCGTACATTGCCGCTGGCCTCGCTGGTGTTGCTTTGATCATGAGCGGAGTCTCTGCCGCTGGCGCTGCTGCGAGCGGTGCCTCAGGAGCCGGTACGGGAAGTGCTAGCCCCAGCTTCACCGAGGTTGCAAGTTGGTTCCAGGGTCTGGCCATGAACGGCATGCTTTCCGTTAGCTACCCACCCATCTACCGCAAATTCGCCAAGAACTTTGCCTTTTCCACTGGCTTGGTTCCCTGGGATGGTCTGCTCAAGTCCATCGATGGCTTTCGTGCCAAGACTGGAGGCAATCTCACCCATGACAGCGTCGAGTTCCTGAGGAATGCCACTTTGGTGTTCCCTGATGGATCAACTAGTACACCAGGCCATGGTTCCTTGAAGGTCAAGAGGGCTTCAGATATCGTGGCCTTGATTGCTCGCCAGATTGACACATCCATCAACACCACTGCACCTGGCACCGAGGGCGCTGCTTCACCCGCCAACTTCAAGCAAACCGTGTCAGGTATTCAGGCTTTTGCCGCCGAATTGGCCGTTCCCCGATCAGACATTTTTATGACTGCTCTTCTGGTTGTCGCCATCGTCATTGCCGCCATCGTCTTTGGCATCTTGCTGGTCAAGGTGATTCTGGAGACTTGGGCTTTATTTGGTAGCTTCCCCCATCTCTGACTGGCTTCCGCAAGCACTACTGGAATTCCATTGCGCGTACTGTCACCTCTCTCATTCTCCTCCTGTACGGCGTCTGGGTGCTCTACTGTGTCTTTCAATTCACGCTTGGTGACTCTTGGGCTGCCAAGACGCTCGCTGGTGTCACGTTGGGACTGTTTACGGGTGTCCTGGCCTTCTTCACTTACATGATCTGGAGCACTGTTAGGAAGCTCAAGACTGAGGAGGGCGATGCCAGCAGACTCTTCGAGGACAAGTCCATCTGGCTCAAATACTCCATGTTTTACGAGTCCTATCGCAAGAGCTACTGGTGGGTCTTCATCCCCACCATCGTCTATCTGCTTGTCAAGGGCTGCGTCCTCGCCGCCGCTGATGGCCACGGCATGGTACAAAGCATTGCCATGGTCACTATCGAAGCGTTGATGCTTGTCCTTCTCATTTGGAGCCGTCCCTATGAAGTCCGTTCGGGCAATGTTCTCAACATTTCCATCCAAGCCGTCCGTTTGCTGTCCGTCGCTTGTATTTTAGTCTTTGTTGAGGAGTTTGGCATTGCAAAGACGACTCAGACCGTTACCGGCGTGGTTCTGATTGCGGTTCAATCCGCGTTGACCATTACTCTCGCTGTCCTCATTGCCTGGAATGCCATCAACGCTTGCTGCAACATGAACCCCCACCGAAAGCGCAGAAAGGAGATGGGTAAGTTTCCTCATCCTATTGAGACACATATCGAAGCACCTGCTAACCATTTGCCTATAGAGAAGATCCGTGACGTGGACGACCTTACGCCCCTGGATGCTCGCAATTCTCTCCTCATTGCCAATCATGGAAAGTTGGATCTTGAGGCGTCGGTATACTCTGTCTCGGTCAGCAGTATGGACAAGCGGCCTTCCGACTCGTCCCTAGCCGACCGCTACTACCGAATGGCCGATGAGAACACAAACAACCTCTACACCGGCCATTCTAGGGATCCTTCCGGTGCCTCGACCTTCAGGTCCCTTACCCCAGGTGTACCCAAGCACTTTATCCCAACCGGTGCTCCCATGGGCATGAGCATGAGCGCGCATCACTCAAGGGGTCCAAGCTTGCAGCAAGAATTCACTGGACAGGACTACGGAAGAGCGATTGACTACCAGAGCCCCCTCCTTATGCCTACAACAACGCGGGTTATCGAGGCTTTTAGAGGTAGGTGAATAAAGGGGACATTGTATAAAAACGAAGCAATGTGAAGAAGAAACCCCAAATCCTGTCATTTATGAAATCATTTTCTTGTCATACATTCCTTTATATATATGTATGTATGTGTGTGGAACAGGTGTATACTATACCCGCAAGGACCAAAAGTTGTTGCATAGGGCGGCATTGCATTGTATCATTATTAAGCGTGTATTTTATTTTTATAGAGGGGGGATCCTCAGAATGGGCAAAACATCCAAAGTGTGTTATTTATCGGGGAACTGGGAGAGGAAACGAGTGTAAATAGTAGAATGTCAAAACATATATTCATTTAGCATTGGCATGTCTTGATTCCCCTGATTGGCATTACGGTGGATAACCTTGTGCCATTGTCTACCTAGTGTGATGATGTACAAGCATAAAATTCTAGGACTCGAAAGGTTTGAATAGATGAGGCTTTCATCGACAGGTGCGCAAGAATCAAGACTAGAAGATGGATTGATGAATGTCTTGCTTCATGTCATTAAGGATATATATGTGTATATATGTGTGTATAAAAGCTACATAGTTTCCTTTGAACCTTTTTGAGTCAACTATGTAGACAATGCAAGACAAGCATCAACAGCCAATCCAACCCTGTTTTCGAGACATCGTGTCAGTACAACAACAAGAACAATTTCATTTTAAATGAAGAGAAGGGATGGAGGGAGGGGATGCTGTATGTAAACTAACCTTCCTTCCTTCTGGTACACCACATCGCTAATTATATCCTTATCAAGATCGGGAAACATGCCCGCCAATGTTTCCACGATATTCGCATGCTCGGCGCGGTGCAGGCGCTGAGCCTCTGCCACCTCGGCACTGGCCTGTCTGGCTGCCGCTTCCTCCGCCGACAGGGAGTGCTTTGATTCCGGACGTCGTCCACTATCCCTAGCTTCTTCCCTGCTCCGCCGGCTAGCCGCTGGTGATTCCTGGGGACGGGATGGAGGGGACCGAGCATTCGATGAAGATGAGGCACCTTCGTCCGAAAATATGCGCCCAATAGTAGTAAGCGGGTTTTGTATCGTTCTTAGGAGACCGCTAATCGCAGCACGCTCATCTCCCGCATCTTCATTCGATGACGTTGACTGCCTAGGGGTGGATGGCCCAGCACCGTCTAGTGAGGGTCTTCCCCTTTCTGATTCGTACGACGTCTTTTCATTGAATGTCTGCTGCTGCTGCTGCGTTGTTTTAGGGGACATGGCTTGGTGCTTTTCTGCAATGGCCGAAACGGCCGCCTCAACGTTCTTTTCGAATTCGTCATCACTAATCGTTAATGATGTGCGGTCCATATTTTCAATGAACTGCACTGCACCCATCTTCCCATACTCATTAGCAAATTATTAAAAAGGTTAACAAGGGGGAAAGGCAAATGTTACTAACAAGAGATGAAAGGTAATAGCCTGCTTCGCCACCAAGCTTCTCCTGATTTCGGAACCGTAGAATGTATTGTACATTAGACACTAGATGTTCTGGATTTGATTGCAGAACGACATAGATAAGTAGTGGCATAAAAGAATCGGCTGATGAATCTGATTTGTTGTGCTTCAATAAACCTGCGATAGATGAGTTAGAGATCCAAAGTGGCGTTAGCATTCTCACGCACCAAATATAACTTTGCAACAGTTTAGAACACAAATAATCTTATCCCGCGGGGCTCTATAAGACTTAATTTTCAAAAGCTCTAGAGGAGTCAGTTAGTATTGTATTCAACTTCCCGATATGATATCGGGGGCGAGACTAACCTTGTTGTGCCAGTTTTAGGAAACGTCGCCCGCTGTCCCCTACCGGCGGTATATCTAGATGCTCTTCCTTGACCCATCCGTAAATATTAATCTTCTGCGTCACAATGTCATCGCGTTCCACATCCTCCTGGTGTTGACCTCTCCGACCTGGTCCCAGTGGAGGATCTCCGCCTTTTCTCTTGGGCTTCGCTCCGGGTATCGGTTTTGGTGGTGGGATGGCTGGAGAGAAAGTTTGGGAGTATAACCGGTTCATGACGAGCTTCTCCATGCCCTCTCGAGCATTATCGAATTCGGCATCTGATACATCTCTCCAGACCTCGCATATCATCATCTTATTGGCTATGAATGCAAGGAAATCACTGATGATTTTGACTTGTTCGTGAACCATCCACTGACGCTTTCCAAATTCGGTCAGGAATGACTTGAGATATCTTGCTACAGGATCGGCTTTCTTATTCCGCAACTGCTCCAAGAACCTATGGAAGTCAAATGGAAGGACCGGTTCAGGCTCAGGCTCCGGGGGCGGTGGGCGATGCATGGATAGTTGAGGTGATGTCGGTGATGTCACAATTGAGGGAGCTCGCTGGTCCCTGTGTTTTGGAGGCGTTCCCGTGGTTCCATCTTTGGGAGGCACCGGCGGCCCCCGGTCGTCGTGCACCTGCTCTCTCGACTGCACGACTATGGGAGAAGAGGTCGAAATGCGGAGGGCGTTGAAATCCTGAATCTGCCCGGCGATTGTGGGCGCCAGAGGTTCGAAACTTGATTTTCGGGGCGGGTGTTGCACTGGGCTGTTCAACATGGGCGACGCAATTTCCAACCGGGGGCTCATGACCTCCTCGGCGCCGGGACCGCCGCCGGATTCACTAAACTGCTCCATGATGCTCTGTATCTCTGATCGCGAACCGCCTTCTTGGTCATCTTCGCTCGTATACGGCTTGTCGTCGGATCCGGTATTAGATCGTGAGGGAGAAGCGTCATCTGAACGGTGGGTTCTGGAAGCGGCCGAGGGAGCTCGCGATGGTGGTTGTGAGGTAACGGGCGTGGGCGGAGTCGGGTCGACGTAGTTTAGCTGATCTGGAGAGAGAAGCTGAGTATCGGTGTGGTTGGGAGCCTGTGCGGACGAGGGTGGATTTGCTGGCTTGATGGTCAAGACGGAAGACGACATTGCGTCAGAGGGTTCGCCAGCGACGGGGGCATCATCGTCCATGCTTTCTATCGGCACGCTCGTTGTGGGTTGAGCAGTGTGAATGTTGGATGGTTGTCGTCGCTCTAAAGCTTCGGTAGAGCTCGCATCGAGCTTTGTACCTGGAAGCGGTTTGGGGTCATCGTCATTGCCCATGTTGGCAGTTGCCGTTGGGTCGAGCTCTTTAGCAGTCGAGGTCGGTGGAGATTGGTCGTTTATGCCTACATCTGCAGCTTCATGCACATCTGGCACATCTGGCTGCCTCATTGCGTTGGTCACAGCGCCTTCTCCTGAAGCTGCATCCGCCACGCCGCCTGTCGTATTAGTTTCCCGGACAGAGGTCGTCGACCCCGCCGAGGGGTCCTCTGTAGATGTCACCTCAGCATGCGAGCTGGTGGTGGACAGCTTCTGCCTGTCGTCGCCAAGCTGCCCGGGAACCTGTTGGCCAGTGGACTCTTCTGGCAGCGACATGCACGTGGATCTAAACGGTTCAACGCCGGATCGATCGAAGAGGTTGGTGATGTAGTCTCGTACGTGGCCAAGCTCGCTATTGTGATCACCGTTGTTGAGGTCGCGCGTTGCGTCGTCGTCATTCGGTTGTTCAACTGCTAATGACAAGAGGTGGGCGGGCCTGAAAGTGAAAGATAATGGAGGGGGGAGAGGCGGGGCAGTTCCGTAATCCGAATCGAGATGTTAGTTGTTGAGGAACGTTAAAAAGTCCTTTTAGATTTCGATAATAGAAAGATCATGCAGCAGCACCCGTTGAAATCGTGGAGCTGTCCGTCAGACGTGGAGGTGGCGTCACGCAGCCGCAGAGTCTCAGTTTGAGCTGACGAAACAGATTGCACGTTGGGGGAGAAGAGAGAAGGCATTGATGGGACATGACCTTCTGACCCACGATACCATATGAGCAGCCTAGAGGTCGTCACCGCTCTCTAATAGTGCTTGAGTGATCGCTCGGTAACCTACCTACTGTAGCCGGAGCTACCCCCCACTGTAGGCACCAGCTAATAGTGCGGGCATGGACGCCGTAGCCCCTGGAGATCTGCCTAGACTTGGACCTTTAGCGACGACCTGCTGTTTTGGGGGCAGCACGCTGTAAGTTTTAGTGGGCATCCGCTGAAGCGAGCCTAAAAGTCAGAACTAGCAAGACTAGGCAACTCCTTCTGCAAGAGGCAACCCTCTGAGTGAGGGATCTACTCTAGTCTAGATGTCATGCGTTTTTACTGATCATCCATCACCAGAATATTTCATATGATGCGGAATTCTTAATTCTCCCTAAAATCTTGGCATCATGCCTGATGTTCCCTCCCTTTTCTCTTTCTGTGTTCTATTAATTGTTCAAGCAGCTAAGCCTCCGCCCATGGCGTTCAGCTGCCATCTCGCCCAGGGCTAATAGATCGACCGACGACAACGGCGAAGACTCATCGTGAACACCCCATGACTCTAGCGTCATATTGAATCCCTCTTGTACAAGTATTTATAGTCATGCTCGAGCAGGACCATCACTGTTTCCTGAGTTTGAAAAGTACATGTCTTTACCATATAGCATAATCTCTTCTCTTACCCATCTCGAGTATCAATCAAAAGCCCTACAATGACTTCTCCCTCTCAGGTTCCCTACCGGCAGATAAGAGCCCATTATGACGACGAGTTCATAACCGTCTACCAAGCATACAAGGACTCCATCGCCGATGCTGCTGTCAAGGCACAGAAGCTGAACGCCTCGCCAGATTTCCGTCCTGGGCGGATGACCTGGATCAAACCAAGCTGGTGCTGGATGATGTACCGTGCAGGGTATTCGTACAAAGACCCGGGCCAGAATCGTATACTAGCCCTAAAGATGAAGCATGAATACTTCATTGGGCTATTGGAAAGGGGCGTCTTGTCGACCCATGCACCTTCGCATAGTCAGGGAGGCAGAACAACAACTGACAGAAAGGAACGAGAAAAACCGACAGACGTCAGGATTCAATGGGATCCCGAACGAACGGCCAGACTTGATGTGCTTCCGTATAGAAGTATTCAAATCGGGGTCCCTGGCAGCCTGAGCGTCCAGTGGGCGAATGAATGGATTGCCTCGATTGAGGATGTGACGGATCAAGCAAGAGAGCTCAAAAAGGTTCTGGACGAAGACCCGAACGTGACGACGGAGCAACTTGAGGAACAAGGCTTGCTGCCAAGAGAGCGCCCATTTCTCGCGTCGGAAGCTGTCATGTCAAGACTAGATATGACCATGCCGGTCCAATAACCCGAATCAACTATCTAGAATACACATAAGTTTGCTCAGCGCTAAGCTCATACATATATCCATTCACAAAATAAGACTCACACACACTCTCTCTCTCTCCATCAGTGGTAATCAAAAGGCTCCGCCCGTGGTTCTCGTTATCGTATAGACTTCCAGGGGAGATTCATCTTGCCCTTGTCATCCGATCTATCCACTTCTAGGATCACGCTGTAGAACTGGCGGGAAAATCGGCTCTGGAGATCAAACCTCGCGCGCAAGCTCTGCTTCTGCAGCGCGTGGTACTTCATCCTCGTATCTGTGTGTAGGACTTCCTCAAAGTCACCGGCCGCAACGCGCGACTGCGTCTCGAAGGCGTACCACGGCGCGACATACAAGGCCGGCGTATCGAATGTGTTGGGCGGTAGTGGCTCTAGGCCGATGACGAGACATACATTCCAACTGTTCCAGCCATCGCTGATTTCGAGCTCAATGTTTCCAATCATCATGGCCTCCTTTAGCTCCTCGACGCCTGGCACGGGGGTGGTCTCAAAGCTTAGGACGTAGGAATCGGATTGGTCGACAAAGTATTGCCACGTAGGGGAGCGGGAGACGACGTTTACTTTGAAAGAGGCGTCATCCGGCGGAGCAATGGCCGGGTAGAATACGACGCCCTGCGGCGAGCGCGGCACTGGTAAATGGTGGGGAACGTATATCTGTCGAAGGATGGCCTCGGGTATGGCGATGTCCCTCTTCTTGATGTCAACCAGCTCATCCGGGAAGACAATGCGGTTCATCATCAGCAGGACCAGCATGTCAGAGCAGATGCGCACAAAGTCTGTCCCGTTATGCCCAGATGTTTTCTGCAGCAGGATCGCGGGCGACAGGAAGGCGTGGGAGCCCTCACGTCGCATGTCGCAGTCTAGGAACGCCAGGAAGATGCTCCCAGACTTGTCCTTTGGATACGGCGTGATGGCGAGCTCCACGTAAAGACCGCGGCTAGACGTTCCCGTCGCCTGGTTGGAGCTTTTCGTGAGGTAGCGGGACGTCTTTGGCATAAAGTCCTTGTATTTCCCGAATGCGTCGGGACTTTCTGCCAGGAGGCCCCAGTAATACTGCCTCTTGGCTAGGTCTTCCGGGTATCGCCATGCATAAATGGAGTCATCACCAGTCGACCTTATGATCTCTTCCTGTAGTCTTTTGAACGCCTTGACCCTGCCCTCGCCATAGATCAGGGGCATGTTGATGTCGAATATTCCCAGCAGGCAGTAGGCCACATCCTCGGGTCGAGTCGTCACCCGTTTGGCCGCCCAGCTCATCTTCTCGGCGACGGAGATGCCCTCGAGACGAGCTCTCCGACCCCCAGCCTGCGATTCTAGCACGCCACCGGGAATTCCTGTGACGTCCCCGATGACGCCCTTGAGGGAGCTTCTGGTTCCTAGCGGCTCCCAGCCCAGGGAGTAAAACGAGAGGTTTGACGGTGCAATGAGCTCCTGGAGGGTCCACCCTCTCGTGAACCAGCGGCTTCGCCGAAACTGAGAGCCAGAGCCAAACAGGTCATCAGCAGAAGATACATCGTCCATGAATGCGATGCAAACTTCCGCCTGCTCATACCATTGGAACATGGAGTTGATGGCCTCCGACAGCTCCGCACTGCTGGCTTTGTCGATGCAACAGGTGTCGATCCAGATGTAGTCCAATCGCAAGGAGACTGCCACTTGACAGCTTTTGCGTATCTTTTCCCATCCCTTGAAGTCTCTCAGTTCCTTTCCGAGAGAAACATCTTGGAAAGTAACCTCTTCTTTGCCCCAAGTATGGGACAAGACGGCATACCTGACTGCTTCATGGCTGGGAAAGACTTCGAGATGAAGCGTCCTGGTATTAAGCAATCTCATTATGCCAGCATACTAGGAGCATGTTTTATTTGTAGGGCCCCCTATTCACATATGTCGGTATTGTGTTGAATGGATTTAAGTCTTGAGTAACCTCAGAGTGCTACCTACCTTGGTAGTATTTCAATACTACACTCTCTAGGTTAGGTAGTGGTGGGGTTAGTCTAGATCCATTTCTGACCGACAGCATACCTAGATAGGTAGCCCTTCCATTCCAGGTTATTAGAGAACGCTACTAGAAACCCATCTTTATCAGCCGCCATCGTTGAAACTGGGAAGCTGAAGTCGTGTTTGGCCAAGTTATTCAAGCTTAAACCCATCATCAAATAAGAACAGTTCTTGCTCAATGACATGTCAGAATATTGTATTTAACACTAATTTATGCTTAGAATCCTGCCAAGACACCAGTCTGTATATATGTCTTAGCTCACCATCTATTGTAATGATCAGGAATAAGACGGGGCATCTTCACCCCCTCGTCCCTCCTGAGCTGATGGCGCTTGCAACCTTTTGAGAGAGGTTGCCACTTGTCGAGGAGCGCTAGGAAACAATTAAATGTCAAGGTCCATCTCCTTTAACCGAGTCTCCTGTATGACTTGAGTATTAATCAGACATTAATCATCTTGTATTCTGTCTCTTACTCAAATAATTAACCTCCATGCAGGGTGTCAACAGGAGCTCGCCATGATGCATGCAGCTCTTCTGCTTGGCTTTGTGGCCGCCATCAGTGCCCTCAAGTTCCCGGCACCCATTGAGGCAGACACGGTCCCCCCGGAATGGCACCTACAACAACATAACCCAAATGCCTGTCATCTTCGCCATCCAAAATGCCGAGGCAGCCTTCAATTTTGGATACAGCATTGGATGGACCATCAACCAAGCAGACAAACCTGCAAATGCCATCGCCACAACAGCTGGAGGCACGATAAACGAGGAAGGCGATCGGTCGCCGCCCCCTGATGCCGTCAGTAACATATGGTACGCGTCTGATTCTATCAGAAACACCACCGTTATCCGTCCTGGGCGGTATCGACTAAACTGGGGCTGGCAAATGTCTACGTGCCTTGAATCTGGTTCGAGAACCATCATCATTCAGAATGGCGGTAGCTCTGCTTCTGGTACTGTTCACTTCACCATTGTGGGCGATGGGTCCGGAAGCCCGTTGAATCTCACCGAGGAGTGTCCAGTATTCCAGGATCGCATGACGGCCGATAGAGCGACAGCCGGTGGATGCCCAATCATGACGGCTAAGAAACTGGAAGAGGATCCCGATCCTTGCAGGGCTCGAATAACGGGAGAGATGGCCTCGTGTATCATGGCCAACTTGACAGGGTCGTTGGACAGGTCGTCTTGTGCAGCTGTGAAGGAGAAGAAGCAAGATAGCAAAGGGTCATGGAGCTCGAGACCAGACATTGTCACTGTATTAGTAGCCATGATACTTTTTTGGACTTCGAATGCGTTGATAATGAAATGCAATAAACTTTTCGAGTATTCTGCCTAGACCTTTACCCGTTCACCACAACACCCCCGTTGCAGTGAATGGTTTGTCCGCTGATGCAAGAGCTGTCAGTACAAGCTAGAAACACAACACAAGTAGCAATCTCCGATGGCTGAGCCGGTCTACCCATAGGACTCGTAAACTCCTTCTGCGCCTGTTCACTCATGGTAGCCGGAATCAGAGGTGTCCAGACTACACGTGCGTCAGTCATCACATAAAAACGTGTGTATAGTTCTTGTAGTTGGAACTCACCTGGACCGGGTGCAACAGCATTGACGCGGATCCCCTTGCTCACATACTGGTTGCTAAGCCCTCGAGTAAAAGATATAATGGCCCCCTTTGTGGAGGTGTAATCAAGAAGATCAGGACGACCGATGTATGCGTTGATGGAGGAGTTGTTAATGATTGCCGATCCGCGCTTCATGTGTGCCAATGCGTACTTGGACACATAAAAGTAGGAATGGATATTGGTGTTGAACGTGTGAACCCATTGTTCCTCCGGCAAGTCTGCAATGTCTTCCACCATCATTTGATCTGCAAGGAAACCAAGTCAGTGCTGGTGCTTCAGTGACCCGATATTCGACTCACAAGCGGCGTTGTTAAATAATATGTCAATGGCACCCATCTTTTCGAGAGCAAAGTCAACCGCTTTTTTGCAGTTCTCTCGGTCTGTCAAGTCCGTAGCAAGGAGGTAGCACTTGGCCCCCAGCTCCTCCACGGCCTTCTTAGTATTTCTAGCATCCTTTTCCTCATCGGGGAGGTAAATGATGGTTGAATCAGCACCCTCGTGAGCGAAAAGAATGGCTGTTGCAGCGCCAATCCCACTGTCACCTCCGGTGATCAAGGCCTTCTTTCCTTTCAGCTTGTCCGCTGCCCTATATGTTGTCTTTCCACCGCCTGCGTCTGGGATTTCATCATGCTTGGGCTTGGGATCTGGCATGTCATGTTCCTTCCCAGGAAGATCCTGCTTGGTAATTGGAATCCTATGCTCTGTCTATTTGTCAGAGGAGCTATGAAACAAACT
The DNA here is from genome assembly GCA_036429605.1 of Cladobotryum mycophilum. Taxonomy (NCBI): domain Eukaryota; kingdom Fungi; phylum Ascomycota; class Sordariomycetes; order Hypocreales; family Hypocreaceae; genus Cladobotryum; species Cladobotryum mycophilum. Next base: position 3,885,216 of record CM071590.1, on the reverse strand, counting down.
TCAACATGACCGATTTACCTTGATCAAATTGAAATGCCATTTTGCTGAGGGAAGGTTCAAGGTTGAGGGAATGATGTGATGCTTGCTAGAATTTGATTGAAGCTCAAGACTTGCTCTGAAGTATTCATAGATTATATATATTCAGGCTCTGTTTGCGTCGTGTACCTGTTGATCCACAGACGTTGGATTGATCGATGACGACATATTGACATCCACAATGACAACACTGGACGTCAGGGGCGTTGCAATTCAGGCCCTTTAACATCATCTCAACTAGAAATTCTTGATTCATACCAATGCCAATCATTCACCCAACTGTCTATTCATTCTGACGTTGGTGTTGTTACTGCGTATCCCTTAAGGTATATATAGGTAACTCGGTAGGTCGACCTCAGCGTCACTGGTTCAGGGAGTTGGTTCAGGTTTATTGAAATATGCGCTATACAACGCAAGTTTCTGTTGAAAGTCTAGCTGTTGGAGTCACCTAGGTACTGTTGAGTTCGGTCTCTCGTACTATCGAATATGCATCAGAGCTGAGTCTAACATATCGTCTGGCAATGGTAGCCTAAGAGTCTAGGAGAGAAGTTTTGGCTGTTGCAATCTACCTAGTATGATCTTGTTTCGTAGTCTTCATCATCACTTCTCAAATCCTCATTTCTTAGGAGCTCCATGCAGTGTCAGGCGAAAACAACGTCCGTTCTCACCGCCCCATCATTGTATAAAGAGTCCGGATTGCGTATAAATCCTTGTAGAAAGTTCTTTCAACCATTATAGTATTTCGTACACGGCAAGCTGTCCATAAGCTATTGCCTCATTGTTATCTCTCAGATATTGACGTCTTTGCATGCTGCCCTTCTTGCAGCTGAGCACCTCTCTCTCACAATGTGATAAACCAGTTAGATGCTGAAAATAATGGGGTGTGCCGAGAAAACGCCGTTCGTCCTTCTTTTGTCTTATATCCATCCACCAAAATCTATTCTTACAAGGCAATCGCGCCTCTTCGGTTCTCTCGAACGTGGAGCATGCCTTGGCAGCCGCAGAACGCTAGGAAACCCTGCACGGTGTCAATATACATGTTCGGCGTACATAATGACTGCTTGCTTCCCACTGAAACCGCAGTTGGACGAGTTGGGACGGTGGACGACGTACCATGTAGACAAAAACAGCTGTGAAAATAGTGCTGGAGATGGGCTTGCCGTCTTTGGGATCATCGACGGTGCCGACAAACTCCTCGTGACCGCTGCGATAGAGACTGGCGATAACGCTAAGGATTATAATGGCAAAGAAGGAGATGACGGTGCTGATGACATTGAGGTTAGCTATCTCGGAGCTTCCTCCACCAACAAACGGACGTTCCCCCAGATCAGGGGAGGGCTTCCGGGATGACGAACCATGACCATGCATTCATAGCACTAACGACGGGCTTCATGATGGGCGGTAGTCGTGATGGCGAGCAATTGATGGAAAGATTGATTGGCGGCTGGGGGGTTATCGTGGAGGTTCGGTGATGCGGCCCGTCGATTGCGATGCATCTGATGCTGTCGGGAAGCTATCATGGCTGGTGCATGGCCACAGCAACGCACGCGCCACTCCGACCCAGACTTTGGGCCTCAAAGTTAAGGCGTGAATATCGGCGAGCCACATCTGCAGCCGCGCGGCACAGCAGGAAGGCGTCAAGCCACACTGCCGAGCCACATGACAGCTATTTTTGTCACGGCTCTTATTACTACTGCTGCACTGCACTTGGTATGGAGCTGGTATGGAGCAATTAAGCGCAAGACTGGAGCAGGGCGCTTCTTCTTTGGTTCTTGTTGGCCTTGCTGCGCTCTCGCTCACCCGCCGTGCATTTTTATCCCACAAAGAATCCAATTTTAGCATCCGAATGGCATTTGTCGGAGTTAGAGTCGACCAAGTCCATTGCAGCGCATCGCATAGTAGACCTACATATTATTACTGCCTACATATTATTACTGCGCGTCTTTCGTCGCCCGCAAACAAACTGGGGGGGATTCTATTTCGGTAAGATGAATGAAAATCAAATAAGCACGGGATATTATTATTATAATTATTATTCTACATGCGACATGTAACGAGGTATTACCTTAGTAGTAGTAGTAGTAGTAGTAGTAGGTCACCTTCATTTGTGGAACGGGAACGCTTGTATCCGATATCTCTGTCTGTCTTGTGGATTCTTCTGTGTTTGTGTCTGTGATTGTTGGTGCCAAACATGAGCACGACAGGCGGGTGGACTGGTTCCTCCGAGTCCGATTCGTCGATACTACCCCAAGCAACCGAGACGAGAAGAAGACTCGTCATTTTGGTGAAGATGAAGAGATCAGTGATATTTTTTTTGCATGTACAAGTAATATCTCCATGGACTTTTTTTTAGCGGGTATAGCGGGCTCATCAGGCATCATCACGTATACAAGTTGAATGTTTGTGACGAAGACGACTAATGATGGTGTTGGGTGTTAGTGAAGGCGATTCTCCCCGCAATCTGTGGTAAATTAATTGCCAGGTAGCAACATTGTTGGGCAAGTATGAATGTAATATAACTGATACCAGGACCTGTATAACGGGTAAAATAAGGTTGTTGGATATCAAATGAAGCATCTTGGCCTGAAGCCCAAACAAAAACAAACAGCGATATGCATATCATACCTACCTAGCACCTATGCTATATCCTCAAGATGAAAGAGTCGTCGGTAATTGGCAAACCCTGGCAAAACCCCGTCCCTTGGCTGCCAATACAAAATGGATATCTGAGCATCAGCAGGTCCCTTGTGTGTGGCTGTACCAGGTAAAATTGGCGGATGGTGCATCAGGTCAGATTGAAAACTCAAGAATAGCAACCCTGTCCGGCTATTGCAAAACGCCGGGACAGACACACACACACCCCTTGTCAGCCCAAATGTTTGAAACGCCTGGATTTGAGTGGCTGCAAATGTTGCCATCAGGGCAATCCCTGCTCAGACTAGGACTAGGCTTGGACATGTTTTGAGCCAGTCATCGAAGATCTTAAGCCGCTTTTGGCGAGGTAGCGCCTATCGAGCCAAGTCGCGTTGCTTTCCAGCCCATGGCCCATCACCCTTCCAACCAAAGCGATTGTGGCTTGGTTGGGTTTGGTGGGAGAAGCGGGAAAAGACGGTGGCTGCATTATTGTAATTTTTATTTTATTTTATTATATCTTATTTTATTTCGGCAAACGGAAATAAAACAGAAAAAAAGTCACTGAAAATAAATGTGGTGGCAGGGCGCAACATTGGCGGTAATACTCGTCGTATAAAGAAGACGTGACTATCCGTTTGCCTTCTCGTCCCCTCTCATGCATGCAAGGTCCCATAATATTTATCATCACACTCACTCACTTCTCAAAGGAAGGGGGAAAAAGAAAGAAAAAACACCAACCACAACAACACGGAAACAAAGCCGAGGGCAAATCAAGTCCGTCCATCCTGCGTAAAACAAAACGGGTTAAACATTCAAAGTGGAGAGCCGCCCTTTGTCTTACCCCCTTCGATTCGCTAATATCACGGACGGGACGTGTTTTGGTGATCTAAGTGAATCTTATCTTGATTCACCCCCGGGTGCCCTGTTCTTGGCCTTGTTCTTGGCCTTGTTCTTGGCTTTGGTTGCACTTGACTTGCACTTGGAGGTAGGCACTTACCTTGCATTGGCCCCGGCTGCCACCTTCCCTTTCCCGCCCATGTTTATCATTGTTAGTACTTGTGTGCATTGATTTGATTACGTCTTTCGTCCTTGGTCTCTTGTTTCTATTTGGGTTCTCAAGTACCCCGTATGCATACTTGTACATAAACAATTCATCCTCCCCTCCCCCTTCCTCATCACCATTCGTCCGTCTCTTCTCAACCAACCTCTCTAATTTCACCAATTCATTCGCTAATAAGACTATTCTAGTCTCTTCTTCCAAAAAAAAACAAACACCCCAATTCCTCATCCTTCGTTGTTCGTTCTAATACTCAACCTCCCAATACCAATACCTTAAAAATGCGTTCCCAAGGAGTCATTGCCTTCCTCTCCACTGCCCTCGTCGGCAGTGTCATGGCCCAGGAAGCCACCATCACTACCAACAACCCTGCTGGAATCATCTACAAGGGTACTCTTCCTGAGAAGCCCTTCTTTGCCCAGGCTGCCATTAGCGGCAACGTCAAGGGCTCCATCACCGCTGAAACTCCTGCGGACGGCAAGGGCGTCAAGTTCACCGTCAAGTTTGAGAACCTCCCCAAGGAGGGCGGCCCCTTCAGTGAGTAGAACCCGGTATTCTCATGGCAGCATTGCATCCAATATACTAATCATTTCTTGCAGCCTATCACTTGCACGTCGAGCCTGCCACTGACGGCAACTGCACATCAACGCTGGGACATTTGGACCCTTTCAACGTCGGCGAGACTCATGTCTGTGATGCTTCCAAGCCAGCTGAGTGCCAGGTCGGCGACCTGAGCGGCAAGCATGGCAAGATCACTTCGGATCCCTTCACCGCCGAGTACACAGACCTCTATGCCTCTACCCAAGAGACCAGCGATGCCTACTTTGGAGACAGGTCATTCGTCGTCCACTACGCCAACAAAACGCGTCTGACTTGCGCCAACTTTGTCAAGCAGGACTTTGTCGCCCAGCCCAACACTACCACCGCTGCCCCCTCCGGCACTGCTGCCCCCACTGGTACCGGCAACCCCAGCCCAACTACGCATCTTCCTTTCCCTGGCGCCGCCTCCACGGCCAAGCTGTCGCTCCCCTTGATGGGTGGAGTTATGGCCATGATCTTCTTCGCTCTGTAGTAGGCTTGGATCATGGAAGGGAAAAGTTTGGTTTGATTTTTTTGATTCTGAAGGACATGATATCACGACCTGGAATGGGTGGTCGATTACTTACTTATACTCGCTTAATGATAGATAACGTTTTTTTAGCATGTGAGCTGGCTTTTGGTCATTGGGAATAATGCATTTCCCATTTTCTATAATTCAGGGAAAGAAAGAATTGAAAACATTGAGATATTTTTACCACGCGTGCATATGTGATATCCATGTTTGAATGGTAACCCTGAACTTGTAGATGTATCTGATTGATAGTGGAGTCTCGAGTTAGTAGTATAAGTATACTGCGTAAACTGTCTCAAATAGACGGGCAGACTTGACGAAAAAGGTAATAAATGATCCAACAACCGCTATCCTCGTGACCATCTTTCCTCGACTTAAAACACCAGCTGAGAAAAGCCAAGAACTTGCGAGTTATTATTCGATATAGATATGCATGAATCAGTGGTCGGGAATTTTATCCATCTCCTGAATTCCTGTTATCGATTTTTGGGAGCTTCACGTGATTACTTTGAAACATGTACCGACGTCACTGTAGAACAGCGCCCAAAGCCTAACTGCCTACTGAGAAGTTGCGCCTGCACTGATTTTCAACATTCGTGTATACTACCTTCAAATACTAAGTTATTATCTCCTGGGTCAGGCCAAGACACTGTGCCACTTCTGCTGGTCAATCATATCCCATCCCTTCTCCTACAGACAATATTACTCACCTTATTACTATCATTTGCTCGATTCTCCTTCTGCTTTGGGCTTACAGCGCATAATTAATAAATACGTGCTCCGCTTCCCCCACATCCAGATCTGGCGGAAACAATCCATACGGCCGACCGATACCTCGTCCATCACCTTGTCCGAACAGACAGACAGACACGCAGCCGAAAGAGCAAACCGATGGCCTAAAATTCGAAATCATACTGGTTAAGATATACAAGTAGCGATACAGGAATTGGCCATGGCGAAAAAGAGGAGCAAGCAGCCTTCAAGCGAAGAGGCTAGACAAATCGAAGAGAGCGGGCCATCAGTGCCATCAATCTCGTGGCAAAGCACCGCTACTGCATCGAATTCTGCCATGACCAGGAAATCTTCCAAATCGTCCAATGCAACGCGTTCGGACCGCTCAAACGACTCTGCTACTCTTTCGATATGTCGCAACAAGTATGTCCGCACGCCCCCAACGTACTCTTTGATTCTCTCCCATCATTACAGTGCCATCTACCGCTGGTTGAAAGTTCCATGTTAATAACATCTGTTTCTGCAGGCATTGGCGATATATATCTTGCTACCACGGAGCATGGCTTCAGATGCCGATTGAGGTTCTCGAGGGCATCGCCAACATCAACTACAACGTCCCAGCCCCCGTCCAATGGATCCCGGCAGCCTGTTCGACATCGCCAAGATCCGACGACTCGTTGACGAAGCTACCAACCTTGCAGTGAGGGCTGCTAGTGACATGGCCTCGCCGACGTTGACTACCGTCAATGGAACCCTTGACCACTCATCAACGATAACTACGCTTGCATTGGGGGGTCCAAATCATGGCGCAAAACTAAGTAAAGAGCGAAAATTCAGGATGAGGGAGCAAGCATGCCAGAAGCTTGGGCGCGCCTATCGTCTAGATGAAATCGCTTGTAGTGTGGCTACGATGCAAGGCGCGTCGCCTTTGGAGGATGTTGGACACCTTGTCCTACAGCGCAGTCACAGTGAAACTGATGCAAAATATGTCCACTTCTTCCACGAAAAGATACCATCGAGACAGATGGCCGAGTGGACAAGCCTGCAGCCCTTGGACGAAGTTATATCAGATAGACCAGGAGAGCCGGAGATGCTACGGACTAGGGCTCTAGTCAAGGTTTTCAAAGAAGACTTTGAAGGTGCTGCTGCTGATCTGACACATGCCATGTCGATATACCGGTTCATTCGCTCATCACACAAACCGGATGAGGAGAATATGCAGCTGCAAGAGGTTCAGCGCGATCCAAAACGGCCACGTGATGTTATTTTGGCGGAAAAGGATCAGCCAAGTAGTTTTGAGGGCCAGCTTCTCTTTCAACGGGCAGCGGTCCATCTGACAATAGCATGCGAGCATATCCTGCGCGGGCTGCCAACTAAACAGCCTGCCACCAATGGCTCTGGCAATGGCGCGGCTGCGAGTGAATCGAATGGAACGGCGGACGACCCCCAACAAGACCCAGTCAAGCTTAAACAGCAAGCTGAATCGAGAAAAATGGTAAAGCTTTATGCCAAGCGCGCCATGAAAGACTACATGACGTTCCTCTCGCAGTTTCACTACTCACCCAACTATCCCATTGATACGGCCAAGGAATACATTGAGCGGGTTAGTACTCTGGCCCATGGCCCTCGCGGTCTCAAGTCCTTTACTGCGCTCGACGAGAATTCACCACATACAGTGTATGCTCTATCCGACCTTTTTGCTGCTGTACCCCCTTCCAATCTTCCGGCTTTTCCAACGCCAGAGGCCCTGGAGCTTCGCTCATGGCTTCCTACAACGCTGAATACTTGCGAGTGGGTAACATTCCATCCTTTGCTACAGGATGCGCTACACTCGCTGCTGTTATGTCACTTGCTCATCCAAACCTCTGCTAAAGAGCTCCAACGTCACGCGTACATGGTTGCCCGCCTTGTCAGAATTGCGGATGGATTCCCTGTGTTTCAGTCGAGTAGATCTCCAGCCCGAGCTGACTGGTTGGAGGTGATTCGACGAGCCGGAAATTGGCTGCAGCTCACGGATGCCTGGGAGAACTTGACTTCCCCTGCGCCGTTTCCCATCTTTGAAGCTGAAATAGAGGAGAGAAGGCAACTCGCCGACTCGACGGACATTGTGAAGGCCGCCGCTACGCTTGTCAATACAGAAGACAACAGGCGCAAAGAACGTATACGCGAACAGGCCATTTTGGAGTCTCTCAACGATGAGCGCGTCGTCGATGAAATCACTTTCCAGGCTGCCGTCGAGGCTCGCACAAAGCGTGCTGAAGAGGATCACGCCCGCATCCTCCACAGAAGAAACAAGGTCAGGACTCCCATTGATGCCAAGCCGAGGGAGGACTCCCCTCCTCGCAGCTATGAGGAAACCATACACAAGTGGCTTGCCGAGGATACGAAGGAGTACCCTATCTTGACGGACCGAGCTGCCGCGCTAGCCAAATGGATAAGAGATGCACCCCATGTGACGGGCACGACGAGGCGCAAGAAGAAGACTACCAAGAGAACCGGTGCGGTGAAAGTCAATGACGTAGAAGAAGGCATTGAGAAGTTGGAGATTGGAGAGTCTGCCCAGGTGTAAACCAAGTCCCCCTTTTTTTCTTCTCTTCTTCTTCTCCCCCTTTCCTCCCCTTTTGCTTTTTCTCGCCCTTCCTTTATTTCTCTATCTTTCTTATACACGCTCACTCAACGTAACATGTGGAAAAATCAAATTTGGAAATCAAGGACCCCTGCGGCGCCCCCCTTTTCAAAGCAATCTACTTTGAACTACGGGCTTTTTATTTTCTTGATGCGTTTTCTTCTTTTCTTCTTTAAAACAAAAATCACTAGGGGGTCTTTTATTACTATTATAACCCTCTTCCAAAATGTTTTATTGTGTAGGCGGGCTTTTTGGAACAGGAAAGCCGATCCAAACGTAGAGAATGAAACAATGGCCCACAACAATTCGTACTTGTAATCACTACCAGGAGAAGCCATCAGAAATCTTAGTAAAGATGATTTTTGACAAGGGGGATAGAGTCATAAGACCGTTTCCCGGTATTTCTTTGATAACTTTGAAGCTTGCGCGTATTTTCCAAAACGTCTACAGATACCTGATAAAGGGTATAAAGACATAGAGACAGAAGAGTGAATTGGAGACAAAAACGCCACACACCCCTTTTCTCCTTTAATAAGGTTACAGTTCCCTTCTCTTTCGTGTTTGCTTCCTCCTCTCCCACCTCCCGCCTGCCACCTCGGACCCAAACTCCAAAGACTAGAAAGGGGAAAAAAATACCATGACCGATCTTTTAACCGGAAGAAAAAGACACGCCATTTCCAATAGTCATCTAGAAATAAAACAAGGTATGTCCCATACATGAACCAAAGAGAAACCTAGTACCACCGTTGCGGATCCATGTTGTTGTTCGCATTCAAATAGGCATTCATGTTATCAACGCCCTCCGTCTCCAATACTTCCATGAGCTCCAGCTGCTGCGAGTGCGACAGACTGCCTTGTCTGCCTGGGAAGAAGTTGAAGCCGTTGCCTTGAGCTTCAAGCTCCGCCGTGAGATGCTGCAAGCCAAGAGCGGGACCGGGACCATCGTTAAAGCCGTTTGCCATTACCTCATTAAACATGTTGTTTCCCGCAGATACAAAACTATACGGCGAGACGAATTGCGGCGGAGGCGAAAACCACTCGGACATGGTGGTCGCAGGAGGCGGCAGTGGCCGCTGCTGAGGAACCGAGTGAGGAATTTGTTGGACAGCATATTGTTGCTGCCTCTGTGGCGCGACTAGCATGGGCTTTTGAGGCGGAGACAAGCTCTTATGTATTGCCATAGCCGCCGGTATAGGCACCATGTTTGGCGACTGTGTTACTGACATTCCAGGAGGGGATAACGTTGCTCTGGGTGAGCTTGTTGGAATAGTAGATTGAGCAAGTGACTCTGGCGTTGTCGGTAGGTGATTAGACATGAGATCCGGCAAGTGTCCACCATGTGACGGATCATCAGGAGGGGCGTCGCCTAGGTGTGTAAAGTCTGGCGGGAAGTAGGAGAAACGTCGATTATTATTTTCAGTCGCCGGGTTGCAAAAGATGGAGTTTGAACGGAAGGCGGGCTGAGGAGGTGGAAATCTCGGGTCCAAGGGGAAGTTGACCATAGGTTCAGAGGAGCCAAAGGGCTGCAGGAACTTTATCTCGTTGGGATAAGGGACTGCCTGTGTCGGTGTGGTCTGGGGGTAGCTTTCGGGCGAGGACTGTGGCTCGCTAGGTCCCGGTGGGCTGGCAAACGTGAAAGCTGGCTGGTGTTCTTGTCCGGGTCTCGCGTCATAACTCTGTAAGCACGCCTTGGAAAAGATGGTGTAGAGCTGCGATGTTGCGGCAGTACCCGGCCAGCGCTCAGCGCATAGGTCTAGACATTCCAACGCCATGTTGACTAATTCCTCCACCTCTTCACGCCGGTGGGTTTGCCGTACTTCTGAATAGGACGTCGTCCAGAGCAGCGTGCTCAGGGATACGTTCAGAGTCAGGAGGAAGATCCACGTGATGTCTACCGTGGAATGCACAATCTGCTTCTTCGATATAGCGATAACTTCAGCTGAGGAATCGAAGGAAATCTGGGCTGCTCGCGCTGACGGCTGCGGTAACTGGGGAGATGGCCGATACATTAGGGTTCGCAGTTGATAATAGTAAGATGTAAACCTAAGATGTCAATTAGCAAAAGGTTTGTCTTGAAAAAATAGAACAGCATTACGTACCAAGCTTTAGCCCAAGGCAGGTCTTCCGGGGACGTATCCAGCCAATCTTTCAGCCTCTTTTCCATGCTTTCAAACCAAGGGTGCAAGTCAGATCTGGGTTCTGGCCTCTTCTTTTCGTAGAGCGTCCTCCTAATATCAACCTGACTGTCTCTCATCTTGTAGAAGTGTATCGTCACAAGCTTCCTTTTGCTTGATGGTCCATGTTGAATTCCGTTTGGTGTAATGTTCGCATCCTCAACCGGAGCAAAGAAATCAACGGCCATTTTTTCGTTACTAGTAGCAAAAGCGCTCGGGCGGCCCATGTAATATGCCAATCCAAACTCCATGGTAGCTACTATCCAGGCCAATCTCCGGCGCATGTCAATGGTCTGCGGGTCCAGATTGAAGCCGGCAATGGTCTTTTCGTCTGTCAAACCCTCCTGCTGGCATATTCTCGTAGCGAGCCCAATGACGTAGTATACAGGTGTGCGGGTTGGTGTGAGCATCGAGTATTGGCCGATGAGGACAAGACACTGCAGCGTCTTGGTATCCTTGGGCCGTATAACGTCTTCTACGCATTGCATAGCTGCCATGTAGTACCCATCCGCCAAACCAGCATATTGCGTGTCCAACTTTTGTAAGCTCACAGCAATCACCATACGCACAAGAAAGGTTCTATACGGATCATTATCACCGTGATAAACAGCGTCCAGGTCTGCCGCGAAAGCTTGTTCATGAAGCGCAGGCCAGTAGATTTGTGCTGACAATGTTAGTCTTTTCCCTGCAACCGATGACAAAGGAGGTAATGAGCTAGACAACACACCTTTCTTAAAATAGATCTCAACCAGTTTATCAGCGACAGCTCGTGTGGGAAGGCTTTCGGCCGGATGATCAGCAGTCATGGGGTAGCTCTTCTTCCGCGGAGGTGCAGACATCTGAATGGACTGCATGCGTGCCTGACTTCTAGCGCGAACTTCGGGGATCAGTTCCGAGATCTTGTTTGTATCGGTGTATCGCTTGGCTTCTGCCATGAGCAACCGAGTCATGGCGATGCCACTGGTAGGTCCTAGATATCGTGGTGTCTCGTCATTACCGTGGAGACGAATCATCCCTCCCGGGCGAACCAAGTCCTCGCTGGTGGGAGGGTGATCACCCTCCTCATCGGTGTATTGGTTGAGTTCGGCTTCGAGAAGCTTGACCTTGTCTTGTAGCTTAATCACATAGTTGCGATTAATCTTGCGGCCCCTCGCCGTATCGAGATATTCGCATACAGACCCTGATCTCTCGCAGGGAAGACAGCGGGGTAGCGTAGGGTCACATCTTGTTTTTCTCTAAGATGGGTAGAACGAGTTAGGGACTAAATCATACTGAAAATGTCTGAAAGCATCGCAGAGCGTCGAAGCATCAATGGGCGGGGTAATATCGTACCTGGCGGCAACGACAACACGCGGTCAGAGTATGAGCGACACGGGGGCCAGAGTCACCGTCTGAAAGATCATCGCGAGCTTGAGGCGATTTCCGAGGCTGGGCATAAACATGGGCCGGACGTGGTGGGACGGTTCCCAGGCCCTGGCGGAAGATGTGCGCAGAATCCATGATGCCACGATATCACAAGTCTTGGGATCGGTAGCCTCTTGGTCGCGCAAATTCTCGTCAAGTTGGATGGTCGTTGTCTCCGCTGAAGAAGGCTCTGCAGCAAGGTCAGGAGCTCAGACTTGCGCAGCTTTGATAGCGCCGCCGTTGGACTGGACTCGTCTGGATGTCGAACGGAACCACTTCAGGTCACCGAGACACGGTTCGCGGAACGACTTGGAGGATGAGATGCTAACTAAGCAATAGGCGACAGCGCAATTATCATAGCCGGCGAAACAGAGTTAGGATCAAGCCCTCGATTTCGGATCAAATATTGAGACGAGAGAGGAGAGGGGCAGGATTGGGGATTATCGTGTTGCTGATTCGCGGGGCACCAAGGGGGGGCGTGGGCGTGGGCGTGGGCGAAATGGACTGGCGACAGACAGAGGGGGACAAACGCCAGAGCTGGCAGAAAGAAGAAGAAAAAAGTAGCAGCAGTGGAGATTCAGCGCCTTAATGGACACACGATGAATTATTCTTGATACAGACAAAAAAGAAAAAGAAAGAAAAAAGGGTAGTTGGAGTATAAAGGGATTTTATCAGTCTAGCTTCGACAAGATGGATGGTTGTTGTTGGCTGTTGGATGATGGAATGGATTTGGGGTTGGATTGAAGACCGAGATTCCATGTTGCCGGGACCTGAAGATTGCCTTTGGTGGTTACTAAGACAGAACGATAGCCTGTTCTGTCCTGTCAGGGCCATCCGTCCCTTCTGAAAATATACGCATGTACGCTGTACCAGCCGCCAACCAATCCAGGCGGACAGCCATCCATGGATGATGTGTGTTAAGTTGAATGGGGTCAAAGCCTTGACCTTGCATGCTAATACCGCACTCGCACAGGCTCATTGAGGTACGTACCTTGTACAGTTACGGAGGGTTTTTTCCAGCCAGCTTCATACATGCAAGCGGAGACCCTTGTACGGCTGCTAAATGGATAAACCGAGGGAGCCTCTCCTCTGAAGGAGCCTCTGGTACCCTGTTGGAGGGAAGGGGGGGGAGGTTTGAGAGGCTCTTTAGTGGCTAAACAGGCGTGCAGATCACCACATTGGACGGTTGGTTCGGTACTACTACTACTACTACTACTACTTGATATCGACACAGGGATTGGCGATTGGAGGGGGAGGGCAAGGGGAGAGAGGGGGAGAGAAGGATCGACAGCGGAGACGGCCTACTACGGGAGGTAAGGCGAAAAGTACGGAGAGGGTTGCAGAGGGGCTAGCCGGCCTACCATCAGGACTCGTAGTCGTCTATCTAGTCTTTGGGATAGACGGTATAAGCCGCGGGTTAGTGTGTTACTCTCTGCGACTGTACCATCAAACCAAGGCCAACGCGTCCGGTACTGTCAAAAAGGCAGTGCAACCTCATGCATCCCATGGCTTCTTGGGCAAAAGAAGGAGGACGGACGGTTACCTCGGTGTTCGCTGACAGTTGCGGATGCGCTGCGCTGTTATGCGATGCTATGCTATGCGATGCTATGCGATGTGGTGTAGTGTGATGTGATGTGATGCCATACTTGACCTAGGTAACTTGGGACTTGCCTTAGTAGGTACACCTATTTGCGGTGAAGTTGAGCAGGCGCAAAAATAAGGCGAGGGGGGAGCTATGATGCAGTATCTCGATGAAACGTCGTCAAATACGAGTACATGATATGTCTTTTTCTTGTATGTGTGTGTGTGTGTGTGTGTGTTTGTTTGTTTGTTTTTTTGCCTCATACGGCACGGAACTCCAGGTGGGTCTTTGATTAGCTTGTATGTAAAGCACAGCCAAATGCTCCGTAGAACCGACGGGGCACTTATTATTATTATTATTATTATGATTATTAAGTGGTCTAGATTAGACGAGTGATGGGAAACAAACCAAAGTTGTGATGGAATTAGCAGTTGAAACAGGTTGATGCGTGTGAAAAGCTGAAGTACTCATTAGTACACAAGGCATAAGGTATTGGATGAAGACGAGGGCTATTCGGATCCAATCATAATGTTGTGCATAATAAACATGGATGTCAACCACAAAGAAGTTTCATTGTTCGCCTAAATAGTAAAAACCCTATCTTGAACATCGAATCTGCCAATCGTCTTCGCTGAGATGCCCCTCGCTCGGTATGGCAAAAGGGCAATCCTGTCCGCCCACCGACAGCCCCCTTGAGCCCGTAGCCCGTAGCCCACATCCCACATCCCACCTTCATGGCAACATGGATGGAGCATGGTTGGTTGGTTGTTTGCATGGGTCAAGTTCAAAAAGGATTGGGTGTCCCGCTCACGCACACACACACACGCACACACACTCACAAACACATCACACACCCCCTTGCCGTAAGGGTCCCCTCCTTTTCCCTTACCATCCTTTCGAAGGGGAGGGGAGGGGTTTGGGTTTCGCTTTCGCTCAGCATTACTGGCCATTGTCAACCTCAACTGACTCTTTTTGCCCCGTCTCTGTTTGCCGTGGAGGGGTACCGTATACTTACATACTCAGCTAATGTGGAGGGGAGACGTGGGAGAGTAGGGGACCAACTTAGTGGTTGCAAGCATCATGGATTGTGCAACGCTTCTAGACTCGAGTCCTTTTTCCCTCCCAGCCTCACCTCTACAGTAAAAAGCATAATTAATAAGTATAGCTACTGTGGCTATCTACTTACCTGTTCTTGCTGTTACTTTATACAAGTAATTAATTTCATACCCATAGTCCAAAATCACTAGCAAAGTGTGGCATTCGGTTCTCATCCATCCATAGTAGATGCCCACCTTGGTAGGTATAGTATCCATGGGACAGCCCGTCGCAAAATCAGGAACATCATGTATCAATACCCGACGACAGCTTTTATCGGCCAATTCTTGTTCCCCAGAAACGAGCCAAGAATGCTCCGTATACATCTGACTCTGAGCTTTGTCAAGCACATTTATCTTGTACCTTGCCTACTACCTAGTAGGCATTGTAGATACTACTAAGTACTAAATAGGTAGCCACTAACCTCACTCAAACAAAAAGAAATGGTGCGTCATAGTACATGGTGTCGGGTACAATAGTGTAACAGGTACGAGGGACGAGTTAGTGGTCACTTTTTCCCAATGGTTGTGCACTGACGACATCACATCACAGCAGCAGCAGCAGCAGCGTTACGGAGTACCTACCCAAAGAAACACAACCACCACAACCACCACCACTGGAACCTCCCACAAAAGTAAACACATCATCACGAGACAAAAAGCCTCGACGGCGGACGAGTTCAGAGACAACTGACGTTGCGGCACGACGTTTGCCCGCCTGAGACAATCCAGTCCCGAATGATCCAACAGCATAGCACACACACACACACATAGTAGAGCATAGCATAGCATGGCATGGCATAGCATAGCATAGCATAGCATAGCATGCCTTGCTTGCCTTACTCGCACCCCAAAAACACCACCCAAAAACCCCACCATGGAATGAATCTAATACTATGCACATGGGTTGGTCAGCAATCCGCCGTGGACAACCGCCGCCGCACCAAAATACCTAGTACATGGAGGAATCAGGGTCTGGCTGTGTTTGTGTCTGTGGCTTTTGGGTGCAAGCCCATACAGATTTAGGGGAAGCAGAAGTATTATCTATGGCGCCCTTTTGCCCCAGATGAACTCTTTCACGCATCAGGAGAAACGCCACAGGTTCGCTTGCCACCGAGTCAAGCCATCTGGAGCTTTCCTATAGACTACTAACTACAGAGTACGCCCTCCCAGCCAGCAGCTAAGCTTCTCGTTTCTCCTCGCACCGAATTGGCTGCTTTGCATTGCGTGTCTGCCTCTCCTTTTTTCCATTCCAATTCCAATTCCTCCTCTCCTCCTGATTAGTTTCAGGCATCTAGACACCTCCTTGTTCAGCGCAAAAAAAGGGATCCTACAGCCCAGCGGCGGCGGGGAAGACAACAAGAAAAAGAGGACCGCCGAATCGCCCGGGCCGTTTTTATCACTACCTAAACCGTTCAGCTGCACGCTGTGGGTTTTAGAGCAAAAAAGGGACCCTCTCGACTGTCTCTCTTGTCTATCAGACCTACAGCAGAACCCACGCAGAGACGAGCCAACAAGCATCGGCCAACTGGTGGAAAAGAAGAAAAAAAAGGGTCCCCCATAAAAAAAAAGACCACGTTCGATTTGCTGTTGCGTCTGCGTCTGTCCGTCCCTTTCGCACATGAAATGCGCGCCTGTCGTGCTTAACCCAAGACCCCAAGACGCCAACCCCCCCCCTTCAAGGACCCCCAAGACCCTCCAAGACCTTCCAAGACCCTACCACTGCCAGGTAGTGCCTGGTAGTATTTGACCAAACAGAGACCGCTCTCTTGGTAGGAGACACCTGATAGATCTGCGTACCTCAAGATTTGCAGACTAACAGGCACCACCACTAAAAGAGCGGCTGGACAAGATCCTCCGGTACTTTGCCTGTCCTTGTCCAGTGTTCCTTTTGGCTTGACCTTGAGGAACGAACCTCTGACCTTTGACCTTTCTGACTTGGCTAATCCTGAGGCTCGGAATCTCAACCCCGGAACCGATTTTAATCATCCTGACCTTGTCTTGCCTTTGTCTTGTCTTGTGGTGTCGACTAATTCCGTCAGTCAGCAGCCAATTTCCTTCCATCGTGCTACTTTTTTCCCAGAGCCAGAACAGCCGTTTTGCGACCCTCCAAAGAACAAGAGCTGAGGAGATCCCTTCCAAACATCATCTTATTTGAAGATTTATTATACCTTCTTTTGATTTTTGGCGTCCGCTGCAAAGCTTAGGTATTCTCAACCTTGTTCCTGTTCCCACAGGGCTGGCCCCCTTGCAGTCAAAACCAGCGACTCAGGCCCTTCGCATCAGCAGCCAAGCCAGCCATGCCCCGCGGCAGCTTCTCCCACACTCCCCTCTTAAGGGTCTCACGGCCAGTATCAGCCTGTTCAAGATGTGCGTTTCCCCGCAAGACACTACATGTCCTTGTCCACCCATTCTATCAACGAACGTTGTGAGAAAGAAAAAAATACAACATGAGACTGACACAATCTTATAGGTCGAGCTGCCAAGGTCAAGGTAAGTCGTTAGATCTGCGTCCATCTCATCATACCTATTTATCATGGATAGACCCCTAATCCTGAAACTCGGTAGTGTGATGGCAAACTCCCCGCATGCACCGCTTGTGAAAAGGCTGGTCGTGAGAATGAGTGCTCTGCTGCTAATGACCAGTTTGCACGAGGCAAAGAACGGAGGTGAGTTTGACTGGATTTATTTATTTATTTTGGCGGAAGAAACAACTTCGCTTGCCATTCGGTCACAACAGTAATTGCTGACAACAAGTTGCAAAAGCTATGTCGCCGCCCTCGAGCTCCGAATAGAGAAGCTTGAGAGGCGACTCCAATACGCCAAATCCCGAAAGGCTTCGGTTGCGCTCCATGATTCGGATGCGCTAGCTACCGTCCAAGTCGACAGGAGGGATTCTCTAGCATCTATCAGGGCCGCAATTCATCGCAAAGCCGCCAGGAACCGAGAGAACTCAGATGTCAACTCATTAGTCTCAGACTTTGGTTTCCTGTGTGTATTTCCCGTTACATTTGGCTCAGCTATTGCATATGTATTAACAAGCTGTCCCTTTACAGATCAGTCAATGCCACTACTAGAGACTTTGAGCCTTCCACCATCAACATGACTTTTGCTAGGCTCGTGTTGGCGGCTACATCAAAAGATCCCATCCCAGAATCACCTCAGCGGATCTTACCTCCGAGACAAACAGCCAGCGCAATTTTTCAACACTTCATGAAGAACATCTACCCACTTTTCCCCTGTTTCTCAGAAACTGCAGCCCTCAGCATACTGAATGATGTTTACCAGGAGGATGATCGTCTTATCAAGGACTCGGACTACTGGTTAATATTCATGATACTTGCCATCGGCTCAACGATACAGAGCCAAAAACACAATGACGAGTACTACCTTACCGGTGTCGACTTTGTCTCCCAGGCATTGGCCTACGCAGACCATGCGCTGGCTCCTGGATACGTCACTCAAATCCAGTCTCTCCTTCTGCTAAGTCAGTACGCGATACTAGACCCGGCTCACTTTGACAGTTGGCTCCTCATCGGCTTCACGGCTCGTGCCATTGTCGACCTAGGCTTCCACCAAGACCCCCGTATCTTCTAACACTGATCGCTCGGCTCTTGATATGCGAAGAAAGATATTTTACTGCACATATGCACTTGACCGGTTCGTTGACCAAAGAATAATTGCTTCGCTTTTTCGAATTCAACTAACTCGGCGGCATAGAGCTATAAGCATGGTTCATGCTCGAACCTTTTCCTTCACCGACGATTCTCTTCATGTAGCCTTTCCCAATACATCAGGCCTCGACCGAAAGCTTTCTATTCCCGAAGCCATCGCAGGGCCCCAATCCGCCGACCCAGGTCTTTTATTGTTCCAGCTACGCCGAGCTCAGTCATACTGGTATCAAGAATTATACCAGTCAGATGCACCCCCACTTGGCGACCCATCATCATTCGTATGGCAGATGTGTCTCGACATGCGGGAATGGGGCGAGTCACTCCCCGTTTCGCTGCCCGCTGCAATTCGGCAAATGTTTGAGCAGGAGCTAAGATACAGTTATGTGTACTGCATAGCGCCATCAGCCAGGGCGCCACAGATCACGGACTATCACCGTACACTCATTTTCGAATATTCTCTGGCTTACCTTACAGACATGCATGAAATCGCTCATATCGGACTGAACGGTGCATTCTACACGTACCACGATGCGTTGAAAGTTTATTTTATGGGAAACCAGTTCCTCGCCGTGCTACGAGATGCGGAAGACATGTTACTTTCGGGCGCTCAAATACAATTACCTATACGTCCTGGTGCCCCGCAGGCGCCTCCTATACCACGACCTCAGATACAACCCGGACGGCCAGTGGAGGACAACCTCAGCAGAAGCCTTTGGTGCCTCGAGACTGTGCCTCAGACCCTCGAAAAGTATGGCGAGCGATGGGAAGATGCTCGCATGTTGAAGCACAGCTTTGAGCAGTTGTCGGAGGAGGCGTTTGACCGACTCGGGAAGCGCAGGCAGATGCAGAGCATGGGAATGGAACAGACCCAAGGCCCGTACCCTAACGGAGTTGGGGTTTCAGGTCCTCCTTCGGCAGTCCCGGTTATGGCTCAAGGACAGCAGCAGCAGCAGCAGCAGCGAGAGATTCGATGGGTTGGAGTCGACATGACACAAATGATGCCCGGCCGGCATCAATAAAGTTGTTAAAGGAAAAGGCTCGAAATTATGAAATGCTACAATTTTTGGAAACGGTTTATTCTTCTTGTTTTTGTGTATACTCTAGGCTTCTTGAGAGTGGAGAGAATAAGAGTGGTATATTTATCTCTCTGAATCATTATACCCCTGAGCTTCTTAGAATACCGAATCCCCTAGAACTCGAGTTTCATCAAAGGCTAGAACACAACAATACAAGCATGATTTTTTGACGATTCAATATACTGATCACAAGCTAGCCGTATAGGTTTCCCATGTACCGAAAGATATGTATGTAGTAGGCAATCGATCATTGTTCATAGCGGGCATAGATTCTTTTGCTATTTCTCTACTTTCCCACTCTACAATAATTTACAATTACCTTGCGAGCAGGTTTTCCCTTTGGCATCCACATTTGTTGCTCGTTTTTACCCATGGACGAATAGATGGCACCCTCCTCGCAACGATCCTTTACTTGTCTCAGCCCCCCACCAAAAACGGCAAGACAAATAAATAAATAAAAACGTGAAAAAGAAAACATCAAGTCCCTTCTTTGATATTTCTTTCCCTCCTCCCTTTGCCGTGACGCCAACCTGGATGAACGCATAGAGAAGAAAAAAACAAGACAGAGAATGAAAAAGGTCAAGGAACCAAGGAGGAAGAGGCAGGCAGGCAGGCAAGCACGTAAAATGAATAATCGTGCCTACCGAACCGCGATGCGTAAAGGCGTACGAGGTCGCAAAATGTGAGCCATGGCATTGAGTATACGCAGTTTAACCGTGTTGTCCCTGCTCTGAACGGGAAGCCACTGTACCGTGCTGGGTGTGGCTGGTGATGAAACTTGGAGGCATGCAGGTTTTGGACGAGACACCGGAGCGGCCCCCGAGATGAGCGACGCTTCCGCGCAGATCGCCTTCCTCGACGAGGGCGAGGAGCGGGTGTGGGGGTAGGAGGGGTAAGAGGACGAGACAAAAGGGGAGGCGGCCACACGCGCCAATGATTCCGCTCCGGCGAGGTTGCAACCTGGGTCTCTTTACTGAGCTCATCAGTGGGTTCCTAGACCGCTCGAATGTCTTGCAGGTGCAGATTTTTGGTCTGACGAGGAAGCCTGCGATCCCGCTCGTACAAGTAGCCACAGTTGGCACAGAGGGACTAAAAGAAGCACATGTCAGCTGGTTCAATCACGAAAACAAACGTTGGAAGTTGAGACTTACCTTGGGTCCGGCAGGACCATCTCGAACTGCCCAAACACTCGTACCCCATGTACGGCAGTGAGAACAACGCCAGGTTGCTCGCTCCGCATCAGTCAAGGCTCCTCCGCCTCCTCCATACCCGCCAACATCAGGTGTTCCTCGTCCACCAGGAGTTCCGCCACGCGCAAGAGGACTAAGACTTCGGAAACGCCTCTTCTTCTTGGAACGTTCGCCTCTACCCATTCTCTCTTCCTCAACTTCGACACCAAGACCAAATGGTGCACCACCAAGCATGCCAGTGGTGGAGGTAAAGCGTGCTGTTTCACGCCGTAGTCGACGGATTTGTCGTTCACGATCACCCTCGCGTTTCTCTATTTCTTCTTTGCTCAAGAACTCTACCTTGGGTTCCCAATCATCTGCCAGGTGGTCGGGGTCGTACCTCCAGCCAGCCTCCTGACCATGTGCGGCATCATTAGGCAGTTCTTGCTGTGCTCCACCCCATCCACCTACGAGACCGCCAGCCTCGCAGGCCTCTTTCTTTAGGCGAAGTACCGCTTCGTAGATGGCATGTGTCATTGCCGGAATCCACTCACCCGTCAATCCCAAATCATTGCATGTGACTTTTGCGAAAGCTTCTGCTGTGCCTGGCGGATGAAGTAATGACCACTCAAACTTGTCTGTATAGAGCATTGATGCTAAATTCAGACTCAGATTAATGATACATCTGTAGGTATCATCAGGGTTGTAATCTTCAGAGTCGGGAAGAATGGGTGTTGCCTCAGCAGTAACTTGGGGCGCTTGTGATTGGGCCGGTGTCGCCTGGCCTCCTGTCTGTGCAGGAGTGTCTGACCGAGATACCGGTTTTGTGAAAGAACTTGGAGAACCATCCCGCGATTTTATCACGGAGCCCAGCTTGGGTGTCCCGTTGGACGCACCAGTGGCTCCAACGGTCGTCGCTTGCGCCATTGGTGGCACCTGCGGCTCTGAATGAAAGAGAGGATGGAGGGCAACACCTGCATATTCCTCCAGCTGCGTCCGTATTTGCTTGCTAATTTCGGCGACAACCAAGGGGCGATTTGGGAGGTCCAGATCTTGCGCCAATGTCTGCGCAAACTGATCTGTTGTGACTAGTGTCTCGTGAAGATTCCAACAAAAGATATCCCGCAGCTTATACGGTACGGTCGCCTCTGGCTGGCGGTACTGAGGCAATGAGATATCAACGGAGTTGGGGTTTGGTGGTGGGAATGGTGCCTGAGGGATGAAGGAGGGGATATCCAAGTCGATTCGGATGGGTATCAGAGTCAATGGGAGGTTTGCCTGAGCGGCGTTCTGTTGATCGCTCCTCACGGAACGGCTCTTTCCCATCCAGTCACGCCATATGCCTTGGACATCGACGGGAGACTTTGTGTCCTTTCCAGCTTTGTCAGCTAGGTCTCGTCCACCAGCCGAATCTTCTTTGCGCAGGCTTCTCAAGCCAGTGGGCCGGCGTCTGGTGTCGTCGCTATCATCATCCAGATCATCGAACCCGTCCTCAGCATAGTTAATGATGGTCGTCCCTCGCTTTGTTGTCCTCGAGACGGGGCCTGCAGGCGCACTTGGCAAGACGGGAGTCAGAAGTGAGTTGTTGTAGAGGCGCAATCGCGGCGCGTATGTCGAGAGGAAAGCCTGAGGCTTGGATCGTTCCATTGTGCGCTCCATCAGACCTTGCAGGTCATATCATGCTGTGCTGTCGCAAGGGAGCCAGCAAACGCACGCGCAAAGGTGGGAAAGCCCACGTATGCGAGAGAAAAAATCAAGGGCCAATCGAAAAAAAGAGAGCCCAAACAGGTACGCCGACAGTCTCCCAGGTGCAGCGATGGTGATGCTTTTCGCAAAATGCTAAAGTCGAAAGAGGGTGAGAAATGCAAGCCGTTGTGGGTTGATGGCTTAGCTAAACGTCGTCGTCGCGACTGGCGGTTGATCCTTCTCTCGATCGCGTCGATGTCTCGCCCAAAAGACGGAAGTAAGTACCTTGCTTCTTCTGGGCGCAAACACTAACACAATAATTTGCTTATGTAATCATCATCTTTTGTGCCAATGCATGTATAGCTACCCTAGACAGATACTCAAAATATTGAGATGCAGAAAGAGCGTTAAGAATCGTTTGATAAGAGATACAAATGATATTCTCGTATTCTGTTTTCCTTTTTTCCTTTTAATTTTTATTATATCATGGCTATTAGACTACTGAGTTATTACGTTGACATGCTACTATCAGGGCATCAAACCCACCCATATCGAATACACCCACTTATCTTCGGCTGCTTCCTCCACCAGATATAATCTAGATAACAGAGTCATCTGTCACATACGACCATATCCATGGGACAATACGGGATCCCGTTCGCTCTCCCATAGTCAAGCCCATGAGAGGCAGATTAGTAGTCGGGTGGGTGACCACCGGCGAACACCGGCTGTTGTATGTTTTTGTCTCTTTTTTGCATCTTCGTTTGTTGCTTCTCACTCACTGTTGCTGAGTGTACTTGTAAGCTTATCGCCGTGGAATTGGAAATTCTCGGTGTGAATGAGTATAAATCTAACCTGGGACTGTTTTGTAAAGTCATATGCAGATACCTGGGATAGGCAGATAATCTTATACTCGGCGAGTAAGAAGAGTTCATAAGGATTATAGACTTAACAAATAAATCACTAGCTCTCTAGTTATGTATAAATTGGGAGATATAACATAATAATGGTAACTATGGTAGGAAAGTAGGCGAATGTAATGTCTCTTGTCTATGGTTTCCTTCGGTTCTCCTTGTGCCCCTTGATTTCTCTTAGGTTTCTCAACTTGCATTTCTCTACCTGGATCATTTGTGAAGGAGACATCACATAAATGAAGAGAAGTAGACCGAATGAGCGTTATGTAATGAATTATCTAATAAAATCTAGCTAATGGATGGCACACATCTTCGCCCAGCTAGAAAAAACGCCCAATATGATGCCAAGGTTTGTCTGATCGATAGATGTAGCTAGTAAGGCGTTTGGCCAACTCTGATACCAAATTCATTAGATGCTGAAACTAGAAGGGGGTGTAATCTCTACTACTCACACGTTTCCCTCGGGGAAAAAGCGACAGACAATGTAGACTGTGTAGGGGGTGGAGATGCTGTAGGCTGAAGCACAGCCAACTTGAGTGGAGCCGGACCACACGCACTGCGCTGAAAAGGAAGAGATTAGAATAGGCGGCGAAGAACGAGGCTTTGTTAATACTTACACCAATGCAACCATGGCTCACGGCCAGTGGTCACTGGGTGGCCGTCGTAGAGGGCGGCCTGTCCTATCCAAGCCCGGATCGCAGTCTCCAAGGGGGTATCGTAGGAAATGTGGCACTGGCCTGACTGCTGCTCGTAGAGTGTTTCTCCTTGCTGTGGTCGATAGGGTCCGGTGGCGTGGGCAAAAGGTTGACGGTCAGTTGCCATCTCATTAGCCCAGTACTGGGCATAGGCGGCCAGGTCTGGGCTCCAGGCAAGCATCTGGACGCCTACGTCCGTTCGAGCTTGATTCAATATATCAAAGGAGCGGCTTTGGTCGCTGAACTGGCTGGGGGTTTTCTGGGCAGCGGCATGGCCCACGATGGAGAGGAGTTGGATCGTCCGACGTAGCAACATTGTGGCGATGAGAGTCTCTTTTTCTCTCCGTGGACGAAGGCTCGCTGGGGGCTGGCGATGTCGGGGTGATTGCGCTGAGAGCTTCTCTCTGTGGATGGACGAAGTGTTGATGGAGTTGATGAGGAGTAGGAGGGCAAATGGAGCGAAGTGGCAGGTTGGAGAGAAGGAAATGAAACGGGCAAAAGGTAATTGGGAAGTGTTGATGTTGCTCCCTCCTACTTAAGGCAAGAATCAACCTTATTGCCTTAATTACTTTAGGTAGGCAGGAGGCAAACATCTGGAGTTTTTGCTTTCAAACCATGAGGAAGTTACTCCTAAACTCTATCCCCTGGGACAGACCTGAACAAACAAACTGGTATCGATTCGGATTATTGCTATTATATAAAGTACCTGGCATATTGATGACTGAAGATTTATATAGGGATAGCAAATAAAAGCCTCTAAAATTTATTATACAGTGCCCTATGCATATCGTCAATATTTGAGATTAAATACTCGTGGAAGACTCATGATTAGAGCCCTTGAATAAATAGTTGTGCACAAGACAAGCATTGACGAATAGAGTTTGGGCGGTTCAACTTTCACCTTGTGTTTTGGATTTTCATGGTGATGATCATGTGAGCATCAAGTGAAAAGTGTAAAGTGCAAAAGGTGAGTCAAGTTAAACTTCTTTCCTTTTCTCCTTCTCTCCTTCTATCATCTAAGTTCAGGCGTTTGAGGCAAGTTGAAGTCGTCTTAGTGCTTTCGGTGGAGTATGTTTTCCCCCAGTGCACGGACCATCTCTTCCATCATGTTCCACAGCCTATGACGTCCAGTTCTAGCAACCTTTTAGAACTTTTTTCTAAACCACCAACCAACTCGTATACACATTGGATAACTCAACCACACCTTTACACGGCGAATCAACATCCACACAGCAATGGCTTCAAAAGCAGCTCCTCTAATCTCCCCTCTGATGAGGCGCACATTCCAACAATCTCTCCGCGCATCCTCCTTCCAAACAACTTTGCGCCGATCCCATTTACATCCCATTTACATCCCCGCCATCTCATCAACCTTCACCCGCGCCGCTCACACAATCCCTCGCCCCCCGAAACCTTCCACCAGACGAGACCCCAACAAGGACCCATATCTCCCCGAGACCGAGACTGAGACTGAAGCCAAAAGCGAAAGCGAGCGCCCCGAATCCAAGGGCCCGGCCTACTACCAACTTTCGTTCACCTGCATCCCCTGCAGTCATCGCTCTCATCACAATGTCTCCAAACAGGGCTACCACCACGGCTCTACGCTCATTACCTGCCCCAGCTGCCGAAACAGACATGTCATTAGCGATCATCTAAATATCTTTGGCGATCGAAAAATTACCATCGAGGATTTGATGCGGGAAAAAGGTCAGCTCGTCAAGAGGGGCAGTTTGGGTGAGGATGGTGATATCGAGTTTTGGCCGGATGACACATTACCCGAAGAGTCAGAAAGCACAAACAAGAAAGAAAGCTCGTAAAATGAAATATTGACTCCAGTCCGTATTCTGGAAGATAACGAATTCACGCTTGTAAATACAAGGAAAATATTGTTGTATAAATAGAAGGCTGGCATATATCGGCGTCAGGATGATTGAAGATACCCTACTCTGCGGCGTTTAAGAAGGAAAAGAAAATTGGCTCGGATTGGCCCTATACATTTATATCTATGTTGCAATTTCTTTTTTGAACAGATCCACGATTAAACGCCATGAAATGCCTCCAGTAACCTGCTGAAACGCCTTGCGTAACCGCTCACTTCAACTAGACACCAAACTACCATGCCTTGTAGGCTTGTCTCATAACCTTTTGCTCCTTTGACCGCACCTTTCGTCGCTCCTTGTTCTTCTCAAACTTCTTGCGCTTGTCCCTGCCGTACTTCTCTGGCTGTGTAAGGGCCTCGATCTTTCTCTTGCTTGATCGCTGCCGTCTCCTGCTCCTCACCTCCTCACGAACCACCATCAGCTGTTTGGTGTACTCGGTAGTGCCGAATTTCTTTTGTAGCGAGTCCATCAAAATTTGCGCCCTCGTCTTGAGACCGTCATGCTTCGTCTTGAATAACTCATCCATGCTGAATGGCGCGGGGATGGATGGATCCGTCAAGTTGTGCATTGGCGTAAGGATTGTCTTGAGCGAAGCTTCAAGTCTCTCCTTTGATGACCTTCGGCAAATCGTCTCTAGGACCTCCATCGCAACAACTTTGGACGTAATAGCTACGGCAGTAGGTCGAATCTCCTTGCGTAAAATATGTGATAGTCTGTAGAACAGGTACTGCAGGTTTCTTGACTTTCGGCTGGTTTCCTCGTCCTCATCTTGCTCCTCAGGCTCCGGTTCAGCATCTTCGTTCTCCACACCCGGCTCCTCAGCAGGTAGACGCGGGCCAAGGAAGATCAGGATCTGACCAAGTTCAGTTGCTAAACTCTCGTCGACTGCAACACCGTTCAGGGCATTAAGGGCAAGGCGGATGAGGTTTTCTACATTCTCGGTGCCTAGTGTAAGACCATATGAACCCTCGACTACTTGACCAGCAGAGGTACCAGCACCTTGCTGAGCAAAATCGGCGAGATATAAGCTGATTAACCGAATCGCGGCCAACTTCACTGGTGTCTCTGGGTGCCCTAAGCATTGCGGCAACCTTTCCCATAGTTCTTCCCGGTCGGCAGACAGAGTTTTCTCAGGCAAAATTGAGGTAAAGACCTTCACAACTCCCAGTGTAGCCTCCATAAGGCCGCCATCGACATCACGAATATCTTTGGAATCCAAGGTATCCATGATCTTTGAGAAGACAAGCTTGAAGTCCGACTTATTCTTGGTAGCGCTACTATAGCACTCAAAGTAGTTTCCGAAGAGTTGAAGTGCCAGTCTAAGAACTGCTGCGTTTCCGTCCTTTTCTAGCCACGTTCGAAGAAGGCCCAGGAAAGTTTGAACTCGTTCCTTGTCAGACTTCCTAAATATCTCCTTGATCAATTCCCCAGCTGCGAGGCGACACTTTTCGCTGTCATCATTCGCAAGCACAAGGAATAGGGGAAGGAAACAAGTGGCCGACACCTCTTGGATAAAATCATCCGACGATTTCATGAGTAGCAGATGAATAATCTCCATCACAGATATACGACCACCTTCGCGATTGTACTTGAGGTTTGCGACAATGAAATTTAGCTGCTTGGCCCAGCGGGCCTTCTTCTGCGGATATTCGCGGATGAATTGGAAGAACGCGCCGCGAGCAAGATCCCGTGTATCCTTGTCGTCATTGTTGATCATGATAGTGCCAACATGATCCAAAGTATCGTATACAGCAGCGGTCTCAATCTTTCGGTCTAATACAGAGCGCAAGAAGTTGAATGTGACGTGGCGGTAAAGTGGCTCGGTGAAGTCATCCTTCAACTTGCCTAGAAGCAAGTCAATAGCAGCATCTTTGACGACAACGTCGCGTCGATCTCGAAGGATGACAGCCAACATTTTCAAGGCCGCTTGAGCGAGTTCGGTAGTTGTTGATGATGATGTCGAGATGCTCTTTGTGGCCTCCTTGACAGCAACCTTATGAATGTTTATTCCATCCTCGGTGGTGAACGGCACCTTGATGATAACCGCCAACAAGCGGAACGCTGAGATCTTCACCTCATCCTCACCATCCAACATGGCATCTCCAATAATCGGTAAGAAACCGGTAATGTTTTCAGAAATTCGTAGACTGTCGTACTTCTTGAATATGGATCTTAGGATATCGAGAGCGAAACGGACCAACTTGTAAGTGTGCTTGCTCGTTTTCCCGCGATCGCCACTCTTCTTTGCTCCTCTCTGAACAAGATATTTCCTCGTCTTGTAGTCCATTTTCGGCTGGGCCTCTGGTTTCTGACTTTTGTAAACTTCTTGGATAACTTCATAGCAGAATACTAGAGTGTCCCGGCTCTCAGTTGCAGAATTCTGCAGCAGACCAGCCGTTATGCGAGCCATCAGAGCATCAATCTTGCGCACAATTTTGAGGTCAACCTTTTGCATCAAAAGAGCTTGTAGAGGTTTGACAAGATTTATGAGTCGGCCAATTGTCGCAGTTTTGGAGACCAATTCCATTGAATCCTGGCTCTTGCTACTCTTAATTTCTTTCATCTGGTTAGTGTATCCATCGGCATCCTTCTCCTGACCCACTGTTCCAAAAATATCATCCATGATAACGTTGACTATGGATGGCAAGCAATGGTCCAGATCACCAGGAGCAAAGTGTGGAACAACAGCAATCAGAATAGAATGCATTGTGTAGGACAACACATGAAGTTGATAGCCCCTGGTAAGAGCACCACGCAACTCCTTGAGAATGAATCCAAAATGAGATGGTCCAAGGAGCACGGCAATCTTGACGAGTGTCTCCCGAGCCATATCACGAGCTTCCAATGCCTTGCTTCGCAAAATATGGCAGATGTCTGTCAGAACACCAGCTAGCTTTTGGTCCATTTGAGAACCGGGTAAGAGCTTCAACAACTTGACGATTGTGATACCCACGGGAACGCGATAACTGACCTCGGATTCATCCTTCTGATGAAGATGCTTCGTCAGAGGAGGCAAGAAGTAATCCAAGACATAAGGCGCTAACTCGGAACCCCTTGGAGCTGTCAGCTGCAATCTCTGCATTGCTGATGAAGAGCTTTCAGTCTGATCCACATCCATGACCTCTGCCCCTGAGCCCTCTTGCAAAGCAAGCAAGAAAGCATCTGTAAACTTGCCCAAGAGTCGGATTGTCTGTTTTTGCTGCTCAGGCCGGGATTCGATGTATCCGATGTATCGATGAAGGGTGGTACGGAAATGATTCCAGTGGAGTGACATTGCAAGATTGCTGATGGTGCTAGCTGCCTGAGCACTAAGTCCGTGATCATCGCTGCTATCTGCTCTACCGTAGATGAAATGTTCTAGTAACGGTATGAAAAACTGAGCAAGATTCTGACTGCCCATCTCCTTGCTTGAATTAGCATTTTCTAGGGTTCGCAGAGCCTCGAGCTGTCTGGAGATAGCAGGACTCAAGATGTTGAAGAAGAACGACGGCTCGGATGAATCCTCTTGACGCTCGTTCAGAAGAGCACTTAAATCAGCCACTGGTGGCCATTCTGGCATGGTGGAGATAAGGAACCCAAATACTCGTAGATATTCTCGTCTAACGGTGTCTGAAGGTTCTCGAGCGCCAGCATAAGCCGAAGGTAGGAATATATTCTTTAGATAATCGTCAAATCGGGTCTTGACCTCGGTGTCTTTACAATCCGCAGAATCTTGAATAAACCGTCGGATGCCATCAGCAGCGTTGGTTGCCAATACACCGAATTCTTCATCCATCTTCATGAAATAGATCAAGTTGTGGAGAACTGGTAGCCATTGCTTTGGCGCCAATGCAATATCGCGTTTGTTAGCAATAGCACTGAATGCTGCTAGACGTCTGTCATAGTCTGGTTCATCAATGCGACCTTCCTTGAACGTATTCAGATCATTACAAAGATTTGAAACCTCCGCAATCGTAGCATCCTGCTTTGAGATGGCCAAGAGGACGCGGCACAAAGATTGGCGATTCTCTCTGTCTTTGAAGTAGCTGAAAAGTGCTGAAATAGTCATATAAACGTCGTTGAGTAATGTGTCATCGCTTCCTGCGTCAGGCAAGCCAACGAAACTTTCAATGATGAGGAGAATTCTTCCCTTTAGTCTAGGATTCACCCGACGAGCAGGCTGTTGTAGCAAAAAGCTAGAAATACGGATGATGGCCTGAACATTATCAAGGTCCTGGAAGATCGGAGCAAGTGATAGAATGGTCTCAATGGAGGCTTCCAAGAGGGTATTGCTGATATCCGACGTTTTTAAAACAGTTGTGATATTAGAGAGGATCATGGCAGCATTTGGGTCAAGGAGCTCCGCCTTGATGATCTCATTGAACTCGGATTCAGCAGCAGGAGCCATTGCAAGTCTGGCTAAGCTCTGAAGGATTGCGAGCGTATGAATCTTAACCGGCTCTTTACCCTTTTCGAAACCAATACATTCAACCAACTTGGGGAGAGCACCATTTGGAAGTGCGGTGCCATGGGGAGCAAGAAATAAAGCTGCCTTTGGAAGGTTGGACCAGGTTGACAGCAGTTGCAGCATACCTGATACTCCTTGAGCAGTCTCAGCAGGCAGGTTCTCATGCCTGGGAGCCACGACCTCTTCAATGATAATGTCTTGATAAGGTTCCCACTGAAAATCTTGGGCGTTCTGGAACAATGCAATCAAACACTTGATACCAGTTGATCGTGTGGATTTCAGAAGTGATTGAGTGCTAGCCTTTTCTTCTTCCTCTATCTGCCCTTCATTCTCATCGGAGCCTACGTTTCCTAGTTGCCTACAGGAATGGACGAGACAATATAGGATTGTGTTGACGAGCTTCTCCATGTACGGTGTAACATTGGTCCCTAATTCCGATATCAAAGATAATATCATATTAAGGAAACCGAACTGCTTCCTGGGAGAAATAATCTCCTCATCAAACAATTTCTTTCGGTGAGCTGCCGGGACGACTACTTGAACATCCTTCAGTTTCCCTACTGCGATGTCAAGGAAGCTTCCCAGATCCTCAACGGAGAGGTTTCTGAGAATGGCAAGTCTGGTCGTCTGCTGACCATGTCGACCACCTACACCCCCTTTCTTGAAACTGCACGACCGTACAAAAGTCGAAGGAGAACTGGCATCAATTCAGGTCGATGCTCTGATTTGATAATCTCGTCTCCCTGCAAGAAGACGGCAATTTCGTTCTTGAATCGTGCTTCATCAAGAAGATACTCCAGATTTTCTTGGTAACTCTTGACACCCTCTTGCTTCCATGTCAAAATAGATTTCAATGCAACCTTTTGAACATCGGCATCACCATTTCCCAACAATACCAGAAGAGCATGGTAGACCTGCTCGTGTTGGTAAAGCACCCTAGGATTAACAAATTGTGAAAAGACACCTATCAGTGCCTTTCTGTCAGATAATGACCAAAATGTTCCCTGAGATTGAGCAGCTTCTTCATCAGTAGCCGGTGCCGATTCGTCTTCATCGCGCGCCCAGGACAAGAACTGAGGAACTAGCTGACGTGACCTCCTCTCGGCAATGGATGGTAGTGCTTTAAACACCTTTAAGGCCTGAGCCTTGGCGTTTACTGCAAAGGGTTCAGCAAGACGTTGATGGTCGTCGAAATTGCGTAGCATAACATCGTCAGCATTGTCGGATGCGTCCTGGGTATTGGTGGCGGTTTCTAGGACCGAATGCATGGCTGTGCATTCAAAATCAGAATAGAATCTGCGACCCGAGTTGCCTGTTTCCGCTTGAGGGGGGTCCAGCGAGGGGATGCAACTTCCAGCCACTTGAAAGCAATAACAGAAATTGCTTCTTCCCCAGCTTTACTCTGCGATATATGTTGTAGCGCTTCCACCGAACTATCCCATATTGGCGACATTTTAACAGTCATAAGACCAAACAAATAGTTAGGTATCCCTTCTTTTAACCAAGCTGCACCAGCTA
Source organism: Cladobotryum mycophilum (assembly GCA_036429605.1). Lineage (NCBI taxonomy): Eukaryota > Fungi > Ascomycota > Sordariomycetes > Hypocreales > Hypocreaceae > Cladobotryum > Cladobotryum mycophilum. The sequence goes on along the minus strand of CM071590.1, from coordinate 3,853,707 downwards.
GTAAGCCATACTCTTGACTGAGCTTTCGTAGAAGCATGGAAATTGCTCTCGTGTGGTCCAAAACTAGAGGAGTCTGTTCGATTTGAATCATTATGTCGACACATTGAGAGTGTTCCGGTGCGCTATTCAACTGATTGAGAAGCTCTAAAGATACGAGTCGAATGTCATGGGATGGAGAGCCGAGGTTATCAACAAGTGATTGAGATGTTGGGTCATCCTCTGAAGATGAACTGTCGCTAGAGCTCTCGTCCAGTTTGATGGCCTCGCTGTTTCCATGAAGGGCCTGCTCATAGGCAAGGTATGTGCGCAGAAATCCAACAGACCGTGCAAAGCGCGGAACAGCCGCACGTAGCAATGGACCAAGCTTCGGGTCAATGGAGCCTGCAGCTTTGCTCATTCTTAGGTAGGCATGAAACCCCTGGCTAACAATGAAGTTGACTTCATCGGACGCTAGTGTGGATGAAGGACGAAGAGCGAGCTTAACCTTGCGTAAAAGCAGTTCGGCGATTCGTGCATTCGTTGATGGGTGAACTGCCGTCAGTTCCAGCACTCGAAGAAGCGCAGCATACTTGGGCAGACACCGGTCTCTCCAAACTTGGGGATCTTTATTATATGGCCCTCGCTCTGGGAATGGCGAGATTTCTAGGCGCTCGAATTTGGATACGATCTGATCCTGCCATCCTTGGGGAAGCTTGCAGCAATCCTTCTCGCCGGCGGGAGGGAAAGCTCGGTTCTCAATTATCTTTGGCAGGAGAACACACAACATGTCCTCATTGTCTCCTTGAGACCAGTGTGTTGCGATGAACCTATTTACTATTAATAAGAGCCATTGAAACAGGTTACGTTGGGCTTACTTTTGGAAATCGTTTCGGAAAAGACTTCCGAATCTGCGTGAGTCTAATTCACTGAAATATGAGCAAAGGGGGATGAACCATCTCATGAAGGGCTCTCGGGTCAAAGACTGGACAAGTCGTGTAGTTTGGGGTATTAATGAGTCCATTGGGGCATAATGACAAATAATGGCGACATTGACAAGGACCTGTGTCCAAATAAGGCTATTCTTTTCGGACAACTCTTCGGTGGATTGCGAACAAGTTCCGAGCATCGTCACAAGCTGTTTAGTGAGGCAGTTCCAGTTGGTGAGTCGGCCGCCTTTTCGAACGCCAGCAAGGGTACCGAGAATCCTGATATATGGTACCGTGGACCAGGGCTTTGCAGCCTGTAACTTTTCCTCGAATTTGTCAAACACAGCTTCCGCGAATTCTGCCAAAGTATCCATGGTCGAGTGATGGATGACGCTTGTCAAAACTCCACAAATCAGGTCTGTCCAGGTAGGCTCCGATGCTAGTGCGCATTCTTCTTCCGGGATAGCATCGATTAGTGTTGTAAAAATCGCCGCCCCTGATGAATGAATCGTCCGATCGGTCCCCTTGATCGCCTCGGTGAACATGGTCATAAGGCCGTCTCTGTAGAGTGTGAATTGGCGGTCTTCCGTCATACCGTAAATATCTTTCTGTATGTACTCAACGAACGACACAAGGGCCGTCTCTCGATGTGATGGTGTTGCGGCTTTCCTGACGAGGAAGCTCATCGCCTCGGCGGCGAACCTCGCAATGAATTGAGGGTTTCGAACCTTGCCGAGGAGTGGTGCCATGACAGCATACGTTGGTCTCAAATCCGGAACTAGTAGCTTTGACAAATATTTGAACAAGAATGCCAATGCCCCAAACGTCCATTCGATCACCTCAACAGGCTGGGACTTTCCCGCAATAGCCAAGATGAGATCGAGACTCCTGGCATAGTGCTTCTCAAATCGGATACCCAAGTCATGGGCAAAGGCCGTTAATAGATCGAGCAGCGGTTCCAGGCCTTCCTTATCTTGTGACGCTATGTACTCGGCCAGCAAGTCCATTATTCGTTGCTCAAAATGGAGGATCTGGGGCAGACTCTCAGACAAAGGTATGACCTTGGTCTTGAACGAGGTGAACGGCTTCGAAATATTAAGCTCCCCCATTTTTGAAGTCCACTATGGAAGTATGATGTCGTGGCCGACAAGTCTTCCGTCTCGAGGTCATGTCGTCGAACTTTTCGTAGAGGTTGGAGAGAGTTGAATTTTCCAATCTTGGTGGAGAACGACTCCCACCGGTGGTTCTTTTGATGGGGAGTCGAGTTTTTGTTCTTGCGCACCTTTTCGATGCGCCCAGACGAACGGGACGGCATTTTGGTAGTTTGTTGTCGTTGACCGGTGCAAATCCTGCACTGCCAAAAAGGTTCTTGATCTCTCTACACTTTGAGCTCTTACTCCCCACCACTACTTTCCTAAATTTTTTGATCGGCAGAACGTCGGCAAGACCGATAAGATATCATATCGCCCCACCAGATGCATAATTGGCCAATCACACGCAGATCGCAAATTCTTATCGTCGGCATTATCAGCTTCGTAGCGCGTGCGTGTTCTGCATGCACAAGAGCAAGAGCTTACCTTTGATCCGCAACTTGACCTCAACTTTGCCATCTTCAACACCTGCATATGCTTACCTATGCTCGGCATCTTGCTTTAACGTCAGACTCCTAAACGCTAGAGCCTGACTTGATGCTCGAGATGGCTGCTCCGAAGATGTAAGACTTTAATTTCATTAGCTGCTGCTTTTTCTTTTTTTAACAATGATTTGGTATACTGACTGAGGTCTGCAGCATCGTACTCGGTAGCCTCAACGGCCAACTCGAACCAGCTCTCAAGAAAGTCGCAGCCCTTCATTCCAAGAACGCCTTCGCTCTAGCCATACTCACCGGCGACGTCTTTGCACCTTCAACGGATGATGAAACGATCACGGCGCTTCTAAACGGATCCATCGAGGTCCCTCTTCCTACCTATTTTACCATCGGCAGCCATCCTCTACCGCCCCAGATCGCCGCTAAAATCGAAGCCGACGAAGAAATATGTCCAAACCTCCATTATCTCGGGAAGCGCAGCACTACGAAAACCTCTGATGGCGTGAGGATCGTCGCTCTTGGTGGGCTATTCGATCCGAACCTTGTGGGGGGCCAGTCCAAGGAGCAGCATCTGCCCTTTCACTCGGCCGACGATGTCAGGAGCCTCCGGGGTGCCAATAATGCGGACATTTTGCTCACTTCAATGTGGCCATCGAATGTGTCGAATGGATCCAAGGTGACCATTGACGCCGCCCACAAATCGGCCGCGCCCAGTTCAGACGACGTTGCAGAGCTGTGCGCCGCCCTGAAACCTCGCTACCATCTTTCGGCCTCACCCGAGGGGTTCTTTTACGAGAGAGAGCCATTCATTCATCCATCCGATAGCGATTCAGCGCCCGTTTCTGTCACAAGATTCATCTCAATGGCGCCATTCGGCAATGAGAACAAGGCAAAGGCCATGTATGCATTCAGCCTCAACAAGTCGGACACCGCCATACCTCCTGGCACTACCCCTTCTCCATTCGTTGCAAAACAGCCCAAGCGATCAAGAGGCGATGAGGGGTATAATCGTTATGGCCACCACGATGACGGTCATCACGGTCGACGAAATAAGCGTCGTCGAGCTTCACCACCTCCGGGACCAGATCGCTGTTATTTCTGTCTATCAAACCCCAATCTATCTACCCACATGTGCTGCAGCATTGGAGATGACGCTTATATCACCACGGCCAAGGGGCCCCTCCCTACATCTACGACATTTGCAGACAAGGGGTTGAACTTTCCCGGTCACTTCATCATCATCCCCCTTGCTCACTCTCCCACCATTCCCAGCATGGGTAGCACACAGGATCCATCGAGCGATGCCGTCAAGACGTACAAGGAAATGGATCGCTTCCGAGAGGCCATTCAGGCCATGATCTCTACCAAAAGTTCCCACAAGCTCGGCGCAGTGACCTGGGAAATTAGTCGCGACCGCAACATCCACCACATCTGGCAGCTCATCGCCGTCCCCGCCGACCTCATCCAAACCGGCGTGGCCGAAGCCGCCTTCAAGGTCGAAGCCCAGAACCTAGAATACTCACCCTTTACCACAAACGACCTCTCCCTCAAGGACCTCCCCAGCTTCGGGGACTACTTCCGTGTCTGGTTGTGGGCAGACAATGGCGAGGACAAGATTAAGGGCAAGTCCCTCGTCATGCCTCTCCGCTCCGACGCGCGCTTCGACCTGCAGTTCGGCCGCCGCGTGCTCGCCAAGCTCATGGGCTTGGATGACAGATTTAGCTGGCAGGCCTGCGTGCAAACCGTCGAGGAGGAAACCAAGGACGTGGAGACTTTCCGCACAGCGTTTAAGGATTGGGATTTTACCCTGACTTAGAGAATCTTTTTCTTTTTTCCTTTTGGACTGGAACTTTGAAAAAAAAACCCCCGCTTGAACACACACATACACACATACAAACAAGGATCTTTGATTAGATACCCGCATTCGGAGTTTGCTTTCTAGCGTTTGTTTGTTTTTTGCTTCTCCCGGAATAAAAAAGGGGGGAAGGGGGTTGGTTATTTAGCATGGGGGACATTTTAACTTTGGACTTGGGCTTAGATTGTTCATCCATCCCCCCTATGGGCAGCTAGAAAAAGATAGCTTCATATGCAAGAAACGACTTTCAAGAACAAGACATGAAACAAAGTTTTACAAAAAACCCTTCTACTTACTTCGAGTACACAGTATCAAAAGCCTCGCACAACTTAGTTGACCGCTACCGTCCTTCTCCCCCGCGTTTTGAAAAAAAGGGGCGTACACTCCCTCATGCCACAAAACTCAAAACGGGATGAGCCGGGTACGTTGGACAAGACAAGCTCTTGGAAATCAAAAGTTACGAGAATGGTGGCTTCAGAGAAGCTCTGGCACTTACTAGATTATGACGTGGACCTCAAGAAGAACCCTGACGAACCGAGTACGAGTTTGAAATTTTTATTTCTTTCTCGATATGAAGTATGTATGAGCTAGTCCAGGGTAACTTTGACCCTCTCCAAGCAGTTAATGTACAACCAAGTTAGCCTCCCAGACAGCCTCTTTTCCTGTCTAGCTAGTTCTACAAGATAATAACACAGCACGATGGCAGTTTCATGCAAAGGGCTCATTACATAGAGCTGAGGGACGGCCTCCCTTGGGCAATATGGACAGTGTAAGGAAAAAAAGAAAGAAAAAACATTCATCGTAGTGGGTATAAACGCGATCCCTACCGCGTTGGGTATTCCGATTTTGATAACAGAAAGGAAAATGAAAAAGGAAAATGAATGAGTGACGGAGCGAGTATCCCTTAAGGAGAACGCTCAAGAATCGATGTACATTAGCCATCGGTAGCGACTGAGAGCCATGATGTTTGGATTCTGGTATGGTGGAGGTCGAACCATACAGGACCACGAGAAGACTGAGACACCACCAGGTAGCGCCCAGTCATGTTTCTCGAAATCGCAAGGTGGCCAAGCCCAAGCGAAGTAATGTGTTGAGAACCGCGGATCATTAGCGGTAAAAAGTGATGCGACATAATGGGGAAGAGGAGTTAAAAAAAAATTAAAAAGACAAGGCGATTCTCAACACCGGGGCCGTCCTATGATATTATGACCGACAGTAAAAACTTAGACGGCAAAGATTAATAGGAGGCCAACCGGCGGGTACGAGCTCGCTCATCAAAAACAGGAGAGTCGCTGATGGTGTTGTATGTAGGGTTGTTGCGCGAATGGGGTCGAGGCGGTCCCGTTGGGGAATCAAGCACGCAAGACTCGCGCTGGCCAAAGGAGGCAAAAGTCTGGGCACGACCAAGGCCCTTTCTAGCTTTTAGCCGGCCCATCTCTCGCTCGCAGGTTCGCTGGTGCTTCTCGTCGGACATTTCGACGTATTCCGGGGGAAGCACCTAGCAGGGTGCTCAGCCCAGAAGCCGCTATATCCACCATCTAGGATATAAACCTCGGGGTACGTTAAACGAGGATAATGCTCAGCATTGATTGTGCGGTCTTGCGAGCGAATATGCCTGGCCATGAGAGGAGCACGGTGGGCAGAATATTCACAGTGGAAAATAAGCAAGGTCATTCCATTCATAGGAGTTTCGAATAGTTGGCTAGCAAGCAACTCCTTGTCATTATGATTGACAGCGCCATCAATGTGGCCGCCGTCATATTCGTATTCAAAACGGCAATCAATGACCATTCGCTGATCAAATTTGTCACAATACTTGCCGTCCAAGATGTCCAGCATCGTTTCCCTAGTGATGCGTGGGATGTTGTCTGTGGGGTCTTCGGCCATGAAGTGAGGTAGTATCGGCTCGTGAGCCTCTTCAATATCGGCCACGGTCTTCAAGACAGAGGATGGGGGCTGGGTCTCAGGCTTCGACTTCATGATGTCGGCGGGGTTCTCAAACATGCTAAGAGAACGGCGGAATTGTTTTCGGGTTCTGAGGAATGGGTTGGACTGTCGTCGGGAATGGAAGTTGCTGGGAGAACCATGGCGACTTGACGCACCAACACCAGCGAACTGGGGTCTCTGACGGATCAAGGGAATTGATGGGCAAGGGCTGTTGGCTGATGAAGGTCGGCTGCGATCTTGAGGTGGTGATCCCGACTCGAAGCACTCATCAAGAGACAATGTGGAGCTTGAGGCAGACTCGTTTCCGAATGGAAAGGATGGCAATGACGGATCAGACTGAAATCCCTTCGCCATGCTGCTAGCGAGCAATCCCTTCAATCGGCTAGCACAAGGTCGTCGGGGAGCAGCAAATTTACGTCTAAAACAGATTGTTAGTGACTTTTTTTTCTTTTCGGGCCGTGTAAGGTGTATATGGCTAGACTAACTCAGAGATTATGGGCTTGGCCGGCTCCAGTGTCATATGACGAGAGAGGGGGCGGGAGAGTCCAACATCATAGTGTCTTCGGAAGCCGATGTGCTAGGCGAAGGCGATGTGATTTCGAGAAGAGCACTAAATGGTGCCTTGTGGGGAAGAGGAGACATCTCCATGATCTCTGTCAGAGGAGCCGGCGACGAGGAAACCAAGGGAGGAGTAGAAAGGAAGTCTATGACACAGGTTAGCCTTGGCGTTGGGCGATTGACTGGGAAGCATTACTTCTGCCTCCAATGCCACCCATCATGTTAGCAGTGAACAGTGCCCGTCGTGGAGTAGGGAACTTGGGACTAGGAGCTCGTTAGCAAAAGGCACACAAAAAAGGTAAGGCAAACAGCGCGACAAACCTAGATTCATTATCGATGTGGAAGTTCTGGGACAGATCAGCGGCCAGGCTGGCAGCAGGTGAGGATCCGCGGACTTCTTTGGCAAAGTAATCCGACGTGCCCTTGGCCAATTGCTCACGAAGACTAATGTGGCCAGCAGTTGATGCACTCGCGTAATGGGAGCGAAATATGTCCCTACCCCCACGATGGGGCAGGCATTGGGCGGTGGATAGCCGCCAACGGAGATGATGCTTCCATGATTAAGAAGTATAAACCACCGACGCTCCGATTAGAGGGTAAATATGGGCAACAATCTCGCTACTGAAGTGTATCGAGATGGAAGGCGGGGATGGCTATGTATGTGATTGAAGGGAAAAAAACAGAGTTACAGGAAGCCTGGTTTCCGCAGAACTCGCAAGGACCTCGGTCGTTTCCTCTTTATCACCACAAGCAACAGGAAAATGATGTTTGTTGATTTTTTGTTTTGTTTGAAGACGTCGTTTGCAATGGTTAAACCCAGTGTTGATTCCTTTCTCTTTCTCTTTCTTTCCTTGCTCTCTGTTGTCGTAGTGCTCTGCCTCCAGTTGATGCATGAAGCAACCTTTTTTTCTGTTTGTGGCAGGGTTCACGGTGGTGGGGTTGAGAGTTTGCCGGTTCGTTGGATCGATCGTTATAATCGTACAGTAGGCATTAGACTCGCAGCGGGCATTGATTCGTCTCGTGTGATCGTATCATGAGAGATGTGAGGGAGTTTGATAGGTTGAAGCTTGTCGGTCGACTTTGATACGGAATTTGCCGCCTTTCGATAAGTGGACATTCAACACCCGTGAAAGCTAGACTTGCAGGACCCGGGGCCGGAGGAGAGGATGATTATTTAAAAATTTCTTCTCGTCCGCAAGGGAAATCGACGGCGTTGAATTCAAATTCGTAAAAAGCGACGGGGCTACTATCTGGGAATTGTCGTTGCCGTCAATGGCAGATGAGTGCTAAGTGGAAGAGAGCGAGAAGGTGGTGAGGGATCAAAGGCCTTTTCAATGGCCGTAACCAACGGACCGGCTCAAGGACGGACAAGGACCCAATGAAGATGGATACGTTGTTAGGGGTGATTTGGGGGGGGGGCACACACAGCGGACGACCCTGCTACCTTGTCTACCAGGTTGGTACTAAAGGTGAGGTGAGGGGATGGGATGGGATGCAGAGACCAGGCCGATGGGACCAGTCCCAACGTCAGCACTGGCTTTCTCAGCTGCCCTGAGCTATACCGTTACAGTTAGCCTACTGTTAGTGACGGTGCTCCCTGGTAATAACGCCCTTGAGGGCCCGTGAGTGGTTGCTCAGTCAAGAGTGGAGACTTGTGTTCAGTAGGCGCTTAGAAGCTACAGTTACGGGCTTGGTGCTAGCCCTGGAGACTACTAATTACTGTAGTGGCAGTGGCAGTGGCAGGGTTCAACGCTACCCGTAGTACACTCACTTGCACTGGGACGACAACTTGCACACGCCCACTGCACACTCTCACTACAAGTACAAGCCCGCCGAAAGGCCAAGCCCAGCCAGTTCCCCCTCCCCTCCCAGTGCCCTGTTACAAGGAACGGGTACCTGTCGTACTGTGTGCTGTAGTGTGCTCTACCCTATGGAGAGCCTAGTAATATAGAAGGTCAGGTAGGTACTGTATGTACCTTGCCTTACATAGGAGTACATTGCCTTTCTCATTACCGGCTAAGCGGCGGTGAGTAAGGTAGTGGACGCGTTTGTACGAAAGCACGGAGTTCCTCGCTCCAAGGGCTCATTAGAGCGGATTCCAGACGTCGAATCCCATCCATTGCTTCCATCCGGGGGTCCTTGAATCGGACCTCTCTCCATCTTTTTCCTTTTTTCTTCTCTTTCATTATCCTTTCCTTCTCCATCTAGTAAGCTAAGCTTGCTTGGATGGGGCTCTCGGCGGAAGAATATCCATGCCTTTCACGAGGGATGAAGCCTTTTTTGTCGTCCCCGTTGCCAGGTCGAGATTGAGATTGAGACATCAGGGCAAGTAATCGAAATTGAATCCTGCTCCTGCTCGGCTCGCCCTGAAATTGTAAAATTGTGATGAGAAGCAGGAGGCTTCTAATTCTGGATACACCAGGCAAGGGGAAGGGGGAAGGGAACGAGGTCTTTGTCATGGATCATGGGTCATGGATCACGGATCTCTCCTCCTGCTTCTTTTTTTTTTTTTTTTTGATTGTATGTCTTTGAATGTCACGATGCAGCTTGTATAGAATATAGTGTACTTTCTAATTGTAGCCAGGGCAGGGTGCAACACAGCAAAATGGAGATGTGCACGATCCCGCCCTTGCGGAACAATATGATTTGTACAATCAAAGGGATCGAACGAATGAACCGGGAGGGAGAGAAGAAAAAAGCCCTTTTCCTGCATTGCGGAACCTCCCTCCTCCAAAGAGACGGTAACAAAAAGAGAAGAAAGGAACCCTTGTGATGTAAACAGACATACGGAGCACGGGGGTGCCCATATGAGAAATGTACCTTACCCTTTCGTCGAATGTGAAATATGCTGCTGCAGGACATCGTACATCAACGAAATGTACTCGTTGCATGGAATATGCATATGCATATCCACACTTCCATGCAGGTTGGCAGGCTGCCATGTCCATTTCTGCCACTTCTGCTCTGTTACTGGTCACAACCGTCAGAATCGCGCGAGAAGGCTGGGCCGTTGCTATGTCGTCACCATCGGGACCCGATGTTCTTTTCAGGGTTCCAAAAATTTCTTTGTACCTTGGTACTGCTTGTACTCTGTAGACACACACGACACGACACAACACGACACAACACTGCCTACTTTTGTTTAGCTTACCTTGCTTTTCTTAGCACTGCTAGGTAGGTAGTGTAGTAGGTATTAGAGTAGACTGACTGACTGACTGACCCTTTGGACCAGACCTCCCAAGAAGGAAGAAATGCGGGCGCGAGTAATGCTGCTTACCGACCAAGCTTCTTTGTTCTACACAAATCCGGAACAACATCCTTGAATTCATAACCTTTTTTGCTCTTTTTGCTCATTTTCTCATTTTTCTTTTTGGTCTGTTCGTTTGTTCGTGTTAGTTGTACTCCGTACTCCTGCATACATAATTTCGTCTGGAGCAGACATTCCATATTGCAAGGAGAGACATCGCCCTGGGACGGGTTCCCATGGCCCACGGTCCACGGTCCACGGCCCTTGAATCCTGCCTTCGCTTGTTCTGAATCAAACAAGATGGCGTGTTCAGTTTCCCTGACGATTGCATCCACTAGGTAACTGGTAGCTCCGGACTACGGATCAGATGGATCCAGAAGAGAGAGAGAAAAAACGAACCTAAAAGGACCTCAACGCTATCGGCTTAATGCGTGTTACCTACAAAACTTGCCATAGTCGCGTATACCGTGTTAGTTGCTCCGTGTGCGTGTGTGTGTGTGGTATTAGTTGTATGCAGCGCGACGGCACGGTGTGCTCCGGTCAACACCCTGTCGTCTGTGCGCTTTCTTTTTTCTCTTGTCAAAGATAGGCTCATTTGCTTTCTTTTGAATCTGAGTTGTTCGGGGAACAAGTGGTACAGATTATTACGCTTAATTCTTCAAAATCGGGAGATGAGGCTCTGCAATTACAGATGCCAACACATCTGATCTCAGGAGGTTGGTCGATTCAGGAGCACGTACGGATGCCTAGGTAGGCATGTATGCCCTTGTATGTGCAAACATGCAAGGGTATCGAAGCTTCAGTATCGTCTAAAATGAAGTATATCAAAACAAAACTTCCCTTTCCGGCTAAATGAAGGTATCGTAGCATCACAATAAAAGATAAGATATGCTCGTTGGCTGATATCCTTGCCGTCTCCATTTGCCATTTGCATGTACCGTACCCAACGTACGGATGCTGGTTTGTACCTGTGTACTCCGTATGAACTTGCACATTGTGGTAGATTCGCGGAAACCTCCGTCGGGTGCCAGGTCAAAAACGTGGCATACCTACCAATTGACACTACCTCGAACACAGAGTTCAACTCCGTATTTGCAGATCAAGATCGACATCACTATGACGGGTGTAGTAACACACTCTCGCTTCCCACTGACAATCCCAACCCTCCGTATTTTAGACTTTGAATATGCAACGTCTCTCGCTCGCAGTTGGGGCATCACGACGAAATAGTAGACGTCATCTCTCATCTCCCTTGGTCGTAGCCCGTCCCGGCGTATCCACGAGTACTCGGCCAATGCAGCCGCCGTGGGTGGTGCTTCACAAACATACTCAAGCAAACCACACTCATGGCTTCATTCATAGAGGATCGTCGTCACAAACCGGGCAGTGGTGTCACACCTTTTTTTCGCTAGTGCAATTCCATGCTCTAGTGGCCTCGGTAACCAAAAAGTTCTGGATTGGATTAATGCTTTGAAACTGTACAAAATGGTACCATCATGAACGACTTATTCAAAAGCCTCAATCCTATTTTTCTTGGCCGTTTACCGCTGGCGAAGACCGGGTCTCCGCATACGCATGTTGGAAAAGAAAGGTCTTTGACCCAGCAACATATCCACAACTGACAATTGCTGCCCCAGTGACGGGGGGGCCTTCTGGATTTGTTTACTTTCGGCGACGCGACAGGCCTTTTTCTTCTTCCTCTCCCTCCAAGGCACTTTCACAAGGCTGATGAAGAGCCTGCGTCTAAGCGTACCCGTCAGTTGCTATAGAGCCGTTTAATCCATCCAATCAAGGCGTGAAATGACCGTTCGGCGACCTCCACAATTCCACTTTCAGCTGACGGCCATTTTGTCAAATCCTCTGGCGTTGCCTATTGTGGATTGGCCGAGACTCCATCCATCTCCTAGGCCCAGGGAAAAAAGGCTCATTGAGTATGGGGGCGATCCCTGTAGGGGCCGTCTTCTCACCTGACACGAAAAGGCAAGAATGGTTGCATGGTGGGGGACGCAATGTGATGCTTGTGCATGAATTAGTTTCAGAGTAAGCATTGACCCGCGGTCGTGAAGCTCCAATACCCAATTTTGATTGATGAGGTGAGGTGAGGGGAAGGTTGGGAGGTGATAAAAGCAAGAAAAAAACACCCGTTGCTACGCGTTATGTCAAAGTAAACAATCAAAACGCGTGTGACTACCCCGCCTAGTAACCCGACAACGAGCCACGAAGTCACGTGCTACAGCAACGCCGAACGCCAAGCGGATCCTTTATGCGACCATTCTGGACCACTGCATGCATGGCACGTCCAAGTTGTTTTGGTCTCCACGGTTCTTTTCCTCTTGGCGCTGCAGATAACGAAGAAAAAATCTTTGCTCGTAACCAAACGTCAGTCTGTTGCTCCGTCATTGCCCCATCATCATTGCTCCATTGTCTCTCCCCACATAATTGTTTTTTGGATTTAATGTGACAAGGAAATGTTTCATGGTATCTCCGACTTATGACACAAGGATTTGAGCTGCATCCGGCTATGAAAAAATGAAACTGCACAGACGTAACAAAGAATCGAGTGCCAATGCATCGTCATTTCAGTTCAATTCCTTGCTGGTTCTCTCTTTGAAATCTCTCTTTGTGTGACCTCCTCAAAGAATAAAGAATAAGATGCCTGTGCCCCCTCTGCAACCAAGTATAGCTCCCATTCGGGATTGAACCATCCACTCGCTAGCATCGGCAAGTTGTGATGGTGGGGCATTGTATCTATGTACCTGATATGTACCGACAGGTGGGGGAACCGAGCATCCATCAAGCATCATTCACTCGAAACGCACTGGCTTGTTTGCCTTGATGAAATGATTATCACAAGCGTGAGGGACAGACGGAAGTGTTTAGAAAATATCATAACTGCATTTGCTTTCACCACCATCTACAGAGTACTATGGTTCTTTAAATAGAACTTTCAAACTGTCCATTTCCTAATTTCGTCACTGGGTTGGGTGATTAAAATGCTGTAGACATATTTGGTCATGCAACCTAGGTACCTATCAGGCAGGCGGTCTGGGGCGGCAGAAATTCGTTATCGTGGGAATTTTTGAGCTGATAGCAGCATTGATAGTGGCAGAATCATCATCATTCAAGTGACTGCAACATTTTTGTTTGTTTGTGCAATTCATCCCTTCTTTTCGATACAAGACATAATGGGTAGCAAAAGGAAGCGTGGCGCAAAGGAAGCCCCCATTGCGGTTCCCACTTCCCAAAAGAAATTCAAGAACGGCCCATCTTCTGCGGTCGCTGTGACTGCTACCGCAAAGCCAAATTTAGAAAACGTTCCCTTTGTCGAAACACCCACGATCGATGAAAGAAAGTTGGAGGGAGCCGTCTATGACCTTTTGGGCAGCGAGGATGAGAATGAAAGGATCGAGGCAGCTGACTGCATTGTGTCCGGTCTCCTAGGTGGCGATGGTGTTTCGGAGCCTGTTCTGCAGCGTCATCTCGACCGGCGACTTTTCCGTGGCCTGTCAAGCGGGCGCAATGCATCCCGCATCGGTTTCAGCTTGGTCATCACCGAGATTCTGGGTCAATTGTTCGGCAAAAATGCGTCAGACATGTCATCGAAATATCCTACTCTGACATTCAACAAGATCCTCTCGTTTTTGACGGAAAAGGCCCAGGTGGTCGGCAACGTACCGGGACAGGAGGAACGGGATATCTTTTTCGGTCAGCTGTTTGGCATCGAGTGCTTTGTTAAGTCCAAAGTTCTCTTTTCTGATCCGGCAAGATGGAATACAATCTTGTATGAGCTTCTGAAGCTAGTGAGCAAGAAGGTTTGGCTGAGATCGCAGTGCGGATGGATTCTCGTGCAAGCGTTGGAGCAGATGGACCAGGAACAGGCCAGATTCACACTCGGGCAGTTATCAGATGCGGGATTGGCAAAGACACCCGAGGGAGTGGCTATCTGGATCGTCGCTTTGGATCGATTCCCAGACCTCAGAGTAAGACCTTGGCGCCACCCGCTCTCCACAACCTCACTTGGCGACTTGACTGCTGTCCTGAAGGAGAGCTTTAACGAGTCAACCAAGGATTCGGCCAGCAATGCGCGCAACATCAATAAACAGGCCAGTTGGACTGCACAGTTGCATTTTGTGTGGGATATCATCCTCGGCTACTATATCAAGATAGCGGATTCCGAAGGGGAAGACTTTTCCCAGTTCTGGAATCGTGTAGTTGATGGTAGGATAAACAACCCCTCCCTGATGCGTGGAAACCAATATACTAACACTTTTTAGATGGGTTGTTCTCCAAGCAAGCCACAGATGGCCAAAAGTTCAAGGGCTTCATGGTCTTCCAGAAGTTCCTCGAGAGCCTTGTAGGCCAGCATTCTAGGCTCCGGGTGCTGTTCAGCAAGAACCTTATGACTTCTCTCATGAACCAAGCTTCGAAAGAGGATCGTTATCTGAATCGAGCAGCCATCAAGGTATTGAAGGCTATTGAGGCACTTGTATCTTCCCACACAAGCGCACTGGTTCCTATCCTGGACAGTCTCCTGGGAAAGAACGGTGCCTACAACTTCGACCAACGGACCAGCACAAAGACTATCGACAAGCTGCTACAAAATTTCAACCCAGGCAATGAGGAAGAGACATTGAACATCATTCAACAACCTATTGCACACCTATCCCAAAAAGAGGCCAGCGATGCCCAATCTATTTTAAGAGTATACATCGACTATCTTTCCAAGGTTCTTGGTGCTTCTGCAGCCGCAGGGCTCAAGGAGGCCAAACCTGATAAAGGACATGGTTCTTCCCTAGGATTTGCGCTCCAGGAACTGTCGCGCCTGTCATATTCTCAGCCCGAGGATATTTCCGAGAGTGTCTTGACCGAGCAGATTCAGGAGCTTGCCCGATCTAGACTGGAATCGTCGCTCGCCAAGTTGACCCGCCAGACAGACGACTTTGCCACATTCTGCAAGGCCGTTGCATCCATTGACTCGAGCTCGGTGACCATGTCAGAAGAAATCAAGGCTGCGGTCGAAGGCGCTTTGTCGAGGATGCACAAGCTCCTGAAGCAAAAAACAAAGACGGACAACGACAAGAGTTTGAC
The DNA here is from genome assembly GCA_036429605.1 of Cladobotryum mycophilum. Classification (NCBI taxonomy): domain Eukaryota; kingdom Fungi; phylum Ascomycota; class Sordariomycetes; order Hypocreales; family Hypocreaceae; genus Cladobotryum; species Cladobotryum mycophilum. Next base: position 3,838,519 of record CM071590.1, on the reverse strand, counting down.
ACAAGGCTTAGCCATGCTACATGCGATTTCGATTTTCCAGCTTTACAACGAAGATCCTGATGCCATGGAGGTCTTGGATGACCTGGCACAGTTCCACGAGAGACTTCAGAAGGGCAAACTTGGCGATAAAGACGCAGGCAGCTCAGAGTTCTTGGTTGAAATCCTGTTGTCAATGGTTGCCCGACCCTCTTCATTGATGAGACAAATATCGCAACAAGTCTTTGAGGCATTCACAAGTCAAATCTCAGCTGGCGGCCTAGAGCTGCTTACTGGCCCGTTGTCAACGGGAGAGAGTACAAAGGGTCAGAAGGAGCTGTTCAACACAGATGAGGACGGTATGGAAGTTGACGAAGATGAAGATTCTGAAGACGATGACGTTGAGGAAGTTTCAGATGTCGAGATTGACTCTGATGTAGAGTTTGTTGATCTCGAAGATGCTGGCTCAGGCTCTGACAACGATAGTGATGAAGAAGACGATGATGATGAGGAGAACGAAGGTGATGGTGATAAGCAAGGACCTATAGACCTAGACGAACTCGTCGGAAGCATATTGGGGAGCCATCGTCTAGATAAGGACGCTGATGCCGAGTCGTCAGAGGACGAGGGCAACATGTCTGACTCGGAAATGATGGCTCTGGATGAGAAGCTTGCAGAGGTCTTCAAGCAACGAGTCAAAGCCCGACCCGACACAAAGAGGCAGAAGAAGGACGCCAAACAATCCGTCGTGAACTTTAAGCATCGAATCCTCGACTTTCTTGACATCTACGTCAAGAATGAGGTGCTTAGCCCCCTCGGCTTTTCTCTGCTCATACCCCTGTTGAGCCTCATGAGAACGACGAACACAAAGACGCTTGGCAGCCGAGCCTGCGAAATCATTCTCAATTATCAAAAGGGCTTGAAGAAAGCTCGAAGTAACAAGGACGACGTCGAGGCAGAGACATCTACCGCTACCGATGCAGATGACCTACTCGCCGTGCTGGTAGAAGTACACGACGAGGCGGGCAAGGACAACTCGCATGCTTATGCCAAGGCAGCGAGTGCCGCGAGCTTGATTGTCGTCTCGGCCATGTTCGCCGCGGACAAGGAATCGGTTAAACGTGCGGCGGCCGTGTATGCGAAGACGCAGTCAGATTGGGTGCTGGGCAAGGTCCGGTTGCAGAACTCGTTCTTTGCTGATTGGAATAACTGGTGCCAGAACCACGCCTCTAAGGCGAAAGCTTGATACCCCCGAAGGCATCCTTGGAATTAAACCCAGAATGGGAGATAAAATAAAATAAAATAAAAATAAAAGGGCATAGAGAAAAGACGGATAATGATGTAGTTAGCGCATGGCAAAAATAAGAAGAGAAAGACACGCGTGATCGTGATGATTGTTTTTTTTTCATGCAAACGTCCCAACCAGAGGAAGTATTATTCTATAAGCCTTCCCATTTGTGATAGTACAAGGTGACGTTTATGACGTTAAAAAAAGAACACTCCTCCTCTAATCCTCCATCTTATCATCATCCTTCTTGTCATTGTCTTCATCATCGTCAGAGTCATCCTCCGCCCTGGCTAATCTCTCAGCCTCCTCCCTCAGCTCCTTTGGCACCTCTACATGCCGCCCCTTTGTCGGGCCGTCGACCCCGCTGACCCAGGTCATCTCCAACTCAAAGTCTTTATCCTTGTTGTCCTTGTGCGCCACGTAGATGATCCTCGCGGCCTCCTTGACAGCCTCGTGTAGCGTAATGTTGCTGGATTGGAGGTCCAGCTTCTCCAGCTCGGCCTTGGCGGCCTGCCTGCCCTTGCCCGTCGCGGCGCCGTAGTACCCCCAGTAGAGCCCGCTGGGCTCGATCATGTAGAGGAACGGGCCGCCGTGCTTGCCGGGGACTTTCCCTCCGGCGCCACAGCTAGGCCCTGAGCCGACCTCGCCGTCTACGGGAGTCTCCTCTGAAGTGTCGACGCCGCCGATGATGGCGGTGATGCCGAAGGGGCGGACGGAGCCGTACATGGTGTAGGCTTGGAGGTAGCCGCCCATGCGGGAAGCGAGATCGGCCGTGGGGATGGGGGTCTTGAAGTTCTGGCGCCAGCTTTGGGCCTCATCGCGGGCACGGTCGACGAAGTGGCGGCCATCAGGAATCATGCCGGAGTACACCTATGAAGAGAAAAGCGAGATATGTAAGTCATTATTTTCTCTCTCCGTTTCATGCTAGAGCAACTGCCCGGGGGTATCCATACTGCTCCAATGTGGCTGTCAACACTGCCAATTCTCTTGTTGGCACCTGGCTTTTGAAGCTTGGATGCGACAATCTTCTCCACGGCCAGGACTACACCATCCTTGCATCGAATGCCGATTGAGGTACCGCCATTCTCTACTGCCTTGACGGCATATTCAACCTGAAAGTTTCGACCATCTGGCGAGAAGATGGAGTTGAGAAGATCGTACCCCGTGCCAATCGACGTCTATAGCCATCATGTCCCAAGTTAGCTCCTCGCTCGCGGGGAAGTTCGAAGGGAGAGGAGAGGAGGGGGGAGGGGAGCTATTGGATAAAAGGACAAAGCTTACCATGGTTACTTTAGGTCCTCCGTGGAATTATTTGAGAATGTGAAGGCTGCGGGAATACTAAAAGATCTAGACGTTTATGGGAGGTCCAGCGTGGAGGGGTTGCTGGTTGCAGTCGAGATGTCGTTTCGGGTGGGCTTTGGCTTGGAGCTCTGATAGCAACACCAGGCAGCCTGAGAGCTGCGTACACTGCAAGTGAGGTCCACGAGGCTGGACGCAGCTGTGCCTGAGGCGCAAAAATATTGGAAAAAGAGACTGCGCCATATAGTGGCTGGTGAGTTTGTTTAAAATGTGGCTCGTGTAAAATGTGGATATGTTTTGCGGGCTGCAATAGCGGGAGTGGCTTGGGCGTTACCCCACCACTCACTCGCCACTCACTCGCCACAAGTGTCCCCGGAGTGACCCTTGCAGAATTCATCGACGACAGTGGGGGTGACGCAACATATCCCATGTTGATAAGGGACTCTTGGAGAAAGAAAATGGCGTTTTATTTTAGTTTATTATCAATGCAACGTTAGCGTTTCACATGGAATTCATTATGATGTTTGATTTTACGTTGGTCTAGCTTTATCTAACGACCAAGGGAACAAATGTGTTTATCTTATTTTATTTTCAGACGAAAGAGAGGGATTTCTCAGGCTGAGACCACATGAGGTACATTATCTCATGCACATGATCATGAATCCGGTAGTCTACCTACCCTAAAAGAAGATGAAGTTGGGTGGGGGGAGGAGGCGTCCATGGCAGCGTCTGAAACTACAACTGATTAAAACATGGGGTTTTATTTTTTAAAACATTCATGGGTCTGGGAGCAAAGCGGTGAAGAACGAACCATGTTGACACGCGCACGCATTTGATGGAGTGGAATGTTTATTCAAGGCTTGTACTGTATTCATTTGCCTTGGGACGTCCATTAAACTCCATTACTACCATGGAGTTGTATGTATGTATAGGCGTGAATGTAAAAAGAAAACCCAAGCAACCAAGGACAAGACGGGACGGGAACAAGACAAGCTGATAAGTAATTCGCCACACATGGGGTCATAGATTCGATATATCCGTGTCACTGGCTTTTAGATCAAGCACCCAAAAGCTGACTTGAGATACATGAATGATACCTTGACATGCCACCATCGACTGGGCCAGCAACCAGGTCTCGGCCGTGACAATGGCGTGAAAATCAGAACGAGCCCCGTGACGTCCATGACCCAAAAAAGGTCCTAAAGACCCAAAGCCCCAGAAGCCCAACGGCTGCCCAACTCCCAAAGATGCATGGATGGTTTTGTCTGTCTTGCGTCACATTCAAGCAGCCAAGCAGCCAAGCAGCCCCGGGGCTTACAGGTACAGAAACACAACCACTCCCCTCTGTAGTAGTAACTCTAGTACTATTACTTTACCTCTGTAGTACCTGTATCTAATAACAGTAACCTGTAATAGGACATGCATGCATGCGTGCATCCATGTGTGCTTCCCTCATGACACACACATCCACGCCCCTCCTTCCTATTTCCCCAACATTTTAATATTCTTAGCAGGCAATCGGATTATTCGGGTGATATTAATATTATAAATATGTCGGCTTCTTTACATTAACTCACATACTCTGTACATACACACATACATAACAGTCAATCGTCTCACTGGCTTCCATTTACCCCACCAGTTCCAGGAACACATTGCTTGCTTCTTCCATCTTGCCTTGCCTTGCCTTGCCTACGCCTTGCATCTATCTCATCTTTGTCTTCATCCCATCTCATCTCACTTGTTCTCCCTCCCCCAAAGAGAGAAGAACAGCAGCAAGAAGAAGAAGCTATTCTTCACCTTCCTCCTCCTCCTCCTCCTGCACACCGATAGTTTCCGCGAGACATTCTTGACACCTCATCCGTCCTATTTTGACGCTTAAACCGCTCTGAGCTGTCTCTGCCCCTCCCCCAACTTCCCAAATCCCCTGCCAGCCCCGAACCCTGGCCTTTGGTCCTGCAGCCCAACGACGCACTGGACGCATCCCCCTCCAATCCGGCCGTCCATCCAACGAGAAAAGGGGAATCTTTCCCATCGACTTGTGTCACTTCCTCTTGGCTTGACATCCGTTTTATTATATAACCTCAGCCTTCCGCGGTTTGACAGCTACCTGCCTGCCTACCTTTTAGTATAGCCCAATAGAAGACAGACTCAAAAACAAAACATTTACCTCAGCTTCACCCGCGCATCTCTCAGAAAAGGAAACCAAGATCCCCTTTTTTTTTCACGCCGTCGCCCAATCGTCTTCCCTTTTTACTACCTACCTAGGTAGTAGTTCTTCTTGATACCCAACACAACACTACCCGACCGACCCTAACAGGATCGCACGGTTTAGGCGCATTTGTTGAGCCAAGACAGAAAAGATCAAAAAGCCGCTGAATTCCTCAAGAGAAAGAAGAGATCTCGATTGAATCAGCAGTTTTTTATATCATCATCATCATTATCGTTCTGCCGATATTTTGAACTTGTCAATTCTTGAAATCTCACAAAACCCAATTTTGTGCTTTACACAAGCTACCAGGTAGCAACTGATCCTGGCCGTGATATCATTATATCAACCAACGAAAGGCTAACTCTATCATTCACAGAACCATGGTATCCATTCAGGCAAACATGCAGGTCCATGATGACCTTGCGGCTCTCTTCTCTCGCAACTTGACTTTCAACCCTGAACTTAGACCTGAGGTGCCTAAGCAGCTACCCCAGGAGGAAATCATCCCTGAACAGCACTTCAATCAACCAGTCGTCTACTCCATCTCACAACACTACAATCACTCAACCCCAATTTCACGACCAGCACATAATGAACTTCAGAGACCATCCTCTGAGCCTTCTCATGGGGAGACTACTTCGTCAGAGGTTCTCCTACGAATCCACGGCATTGACCCCGCCACCTTGACTCCCTCTCAACTTCAGCTGTTCCGGATAGCCGACACACCACAGCGAAGACGGTTGGTCGAACTATGGAGCATTTGCCCTCCCAACAGCGGCGGCGACATCCCGGCCCTTGCATGGAGCAGCACAACCGTGGAACAGGAGGAGCAGCTCGCCCAGCTGCGATACGAAAGACAGCAACAGAACCAGGTCATGAGTCTTGATGGCACACCAGTTCAGACAGCCGGCAGCCTATGGACTCACCATGCCTCGGAGAGCGAGCCTTATATGCTCTCTGGCTATGAAGAGCTTATGCGACGAGATCGAGAGCGACAAGCCATGGAATCTCGCTCACGGGATGCCTACAGTCACTTTGGCACTTCAGTTGGCGGACCCAGCTATACACGAGCAACAGACCCAGTCTACATGGGATCAGAATTCTCTCAACAGCAGATGCATATGGCACAACAGTATGGTGCCTTTGAGCAATCACGGGAAGTGGATGTCATGGATATGTAAAGGATAATAGGTACAACATACAAATATACGCATACGCGTCTTGTCAGAATCATCATTTCATAGACGCAGCTAGATAGCTTTCTTTAGCAGACTAGTTGCGGTGGGAACTTTGGTTTTTTTTTTGTCGGAACTTGATGGGAATGAGGTTGGGGCTTGAAACAGAGATATTATTTGTTTTGTCATGGAAAGCAGAAAGAGGCTTAATCTTACAAGGAGGAGATGATACCTTAGAGTGGATGGTGCTTGAAGAATCAGGGGGAAAAGGGGGCATGTACTACTTTTGTTTTCCTGATATTCCCTTGTTCTCCTATTCTTTCAACACCCCCTTTTTTGTGATTTTTGTTCCAGTGAGGGCTAATCATCTTCTTTAGAAGGAATTTTGTGAATTCAGTGATTTACACAAAAAAAGGTATGTGAATCCCTTTCCCCCATCTCTCCTGTCTGCTTGCTTCCTCGCTCTGCTTGCCTCCTCGCTCTGCTTGCCTTCTTGCCTTCTCTTCCCCGGTCCAATCTTTAGATGTTCCACTAGACTGGATCGAACTATATAGCTGAATATACTTGTTTGAACCCTCTATTCTATTCTATTCCATTCTATATCCGTGCCCGTATGTCAACGTTGGATTTACTATTGGGTTTCTATGACCCTGTTGTTTCATTCCGTTTACATGAGCTAGTTACGAGAATTGGCGATGAGAAATAAAATGCTTTATGCGCGCCAACTTGCGAGAATGTTGGAGGTTAGCCACACACATTCGTTCTATAGCATTTCCTTTTGGCAAAAACGAGCATCAAGCCTGTAAGGGGGGTATCGGTATTCATTCAGTGCTCCTCCAACAGCAACTGGGCGAAATAAAAAAGCGGTTTTGTGTCTATCTTCTAAAAAGTTTTGCCTTGTACAACAAAAAATTAAACCTCGGTCTTCTCCAGCTTCTTGGCCAACTCGTCAATTTCCTTATCCTGGACTTGGGCGACGGGCTGCTCCTGGGCCTCTTCGGCGTCCTTGACGAGCTTCTCGGCCTTCTTCTCGGGCTGAACCTCTTCCTCCTCCTCCTCCTCCTCTTCTTCTTCCTCGTCGCTATCCAAGTCCTCGAGATCGCTCAGGCTGTCAACGCCCCACTCATCCTCGTGGACGACGTCTCCGGCGGTGCTCTCCTTGCGCTCGTCGAGGATTTCTTGCAGGACAACGATGGAGTCGTCTTCCTCGGTGAATTTGTTTCCGTTGAGCTCGATTCGCTTCAGCTGCGGGAGGGAATCCTTGGCAGCCTCGGCAAAGGCCTTGACGCCGTTGGCCTTGATCTCGTTGTACTGCAGGCGCAGAATCTCGAGCTTCTTGTTCTTTCCCTGGGAGAGAGCCTGGGCGAGCAGGACACCTCCCCTTGCGCCGAGCAGGGAATCACCAACACCGAGTTCCTGGATTTGCGCCCAGGTGGGCACAACCTTGGCAAGAGCCTTGGCACCCAGGATGGTGAAAGTGTTGTCTTGGAGGTCGAGCACCTTTAGCTCAGTGGCGTGGTTCAGACCCTCGCTGATGAGGTGAGAGATACCCTCCTGTCGGATACCATTTTGCACCATCTTGATGGTCTTGATCTTGTTATGGAGGCGGTAAGCCTTGGCCCAGGCAGTCATGCTGCCATTCTCGAGTCGGTTGCGACCGCAGATGACGGTCTCCAGGTCGGGAACCTGCTTGCCGTCCTTGCGCGCGGCCTCCTTGTTCTCGTGGAGTTTCGAGAGAGCATCGGCAATGAGGATACCGGCGTGGGGGCCGAGACCGTTGTTGTTGAGGTACAGGTGCTGCAGGGGGACGTGAGATTCGAGGAATGCGACCAGAGGCGCCTGGGTCTTGAGGCCGAAGGCGTTGTCGTTGAGGTTGATGGTGTGAAGGTTTGGGTGGTTGAGGATGGAGGTAAGGATGGAAGACAAGGCGTCGGGGATCTCGTTCAGGAGTCGACCGGTGAAGATATCGGCGAAGTTGGCGACCTGGACAAAAAAAGGGGGGAGGGAGGCATGTTAGTCAGAGATACAACTTTTGCGAGTTGGGAATACCAGGAGACTGGCGTACCTTGAGGCTCTTCTTGGTGGCCAGAATCTCTCCGATCAACTTGCAAGCGCCAACACCCAAAGAGTTACCCAAGAACCTAACCTCCTCGACATCGTCCTGGGCGTAGAGAGCGGTCACATGGGGCTTGAGGTCCTCAGCGGTGTCCAACTTGAGCCCCTTGCCCTCGATGGAGAAGATCTTATTTGGGGAGGCCATTATTATTATAGCAATGCGTATGAGTGTAACGTATAACGGGTAACGAACAAAGCTAAATCAGTGGACAGGAATAAACTGTTTTTTTCTTCTTCTTCGGGAGGCTGCGTGCCTTGCTTCTGCTTCTGGAGGTGGGCGGCGTGCGTTTGCCTTGTGAAAACGGATGGGATGTTTTATTATGTACTTGCTGTATGGATGGATGGTGGGGGCGGGGCATGGCAACCTGTAGGCTGCAACTGGCATGAAATTTTTGGAGACCTAGTGTCTGGTCCCCTGTAAAGGATGGACCACAGGGTCATGGCCACTGTAAAAACGCTGGCCAGCTGTCGTGCAGGTGTCTCGCAGCTGTCAGCGTTAGATACTTAGGTAATCATAAAAAAAGCCCACCTCCGCTCTCCCGTTAACACATCGTGCGTCACGTGACGCTAGCCAATCAGCGTCGGCCCATTTCGGAACGATGGATTTTCTCTGATGGCCTTTTGGGAGGTTCCTCTACTGAGCCCTTTTGACGTCCCGACTCCGAGATCGATATCATCGCCGCCTCAATCCTTGATTGCGGCTCCTCCTGCGGCTACAATCTAGCTTGCCAATCATGTGGGCAAGGTCCTGTTTGCGCCCGGCGCGCACCCTCAATGGGCTTCGAAATGGCGCCGTCAACGTCTCCAAGGTAAAATGCCACGGGCTCATGAATTTCCTAAACCTCAAATCTTGCCGGATTACCGAGGGAAACAATCACCAAACCGCAACCACCAATAACAACACACATATAAGCAGACTGGGGAGGGGGGAAACCGTCAATCGCATCGAATATTGTTACTATCATGATTGGAGCTCGGGGCTGACCAAGTTTCTTGTATTTAGCGTGCTGCCTCTACGAGCTCGGGTGCCGCCGCTGAAGGTTCGCGACTGAACATCGCTGCTGCTGCTTCCACCACCCTCGCTGTCGGCTCTCTCGCCTGGTACTACCATCTCTATGGACCCGTCGCTTTCGCTTCGTCACCTACTGAGGAGGGGTATGTGGATTTCAACTTCTGACAACCTGTTGCGCCGCATCGCAGCATGGGTGTCTTGTTTGCGGCATAAAACTGCTGCGGCATGTTATCCTCGTTATAGCGCCAATTGCTAACCATAAAAACAGTCTGCACGCTACCCAGTACCCTTGGGTTCATCAGCAGTTCCTCAAGACCTTCGATCACCAGGCGTAAGATGACATCAATTTCCGAAACCCTGTCTGTACTTTTTCGACTTACACCTTTTTTCTTTCTTTCTTTCTTTTTAGTCTCCGACGAGGTTTCCAGGTCTACCGAGAGGTCTGTGCCAGCTGCCACTCTCTCAGCCGTGTCCCCTACCGAACTCTTGTCGGCACCATCATGACTGTCGATGAGGCCAAGGCTTTGGCCGAGGAGAACGAGTACCCTGGCGAGCCTAATGAGGAGGGCGAGGTCCAGATGCGACCCGGAAAGCTTGCCGACTACATCCCCGACCCTTACAAGAACGAAGAGAGTGCTCGATTCGCCAACAACGGTGCTCTTCCTCCCGATCTGAGCTTGATTATCAAGGCCCGCCACGGTGGTTGCGACTACGTCTTCAGCTTGCTGACTGGTTACCCCGACGAGCCCCCCGCTGGTGCCCAGGTTGCCCCTGGCATGCACTTCAACCCCTACTTCCCCGGCACTGGCATTGGTATGGCTCGTGTTCTCTACGATGACCTCGTTGAGTACGAGGACGAGACCCCCGCCACAACCTCTCAGATGGCCAAGGACGTCGTCGAGTTCCTCAACTGGGCCGCTGAGCCTGAGATGGACGACCGCAAGAGAATGGGATTGAAGGTACTGGTTGTCACCTCGGGTCTGTGGGCTATCAGTGTCTGGGTCAAGCGATACAAGTGGGCCTGGCTCAAGTCCAGGAAGCTGGTTTACGACCCTCCCGCGGAGACCAAGGTGCGCCGCTAAACAGGTAATGATACCTCATGTGTATACTAGTCTCCCCCTTATAAAAGCTCTTTTGTTGGCGGAGGCGGGTAGAACGGATGGTTGTTTCTGGCATGACTGGAACTGGAACTGGAAAGGTGGGAGGTTGACGTTAGAGTGTAAAATCAGAAGCCGTTTAAATACCGTACTATTTCCTTTGTTCATGATGACGGACGTGTAAAATGAGGAAGATTACGACTTTCCGATATCTTTGGTGAAAGGTATGGCATAGATTTCCAGCTGTGTAGACTTGGGTATGTCTAATGTGGTTAGCATGTGATGGAATGGGTGAATTCAATCTCAAGAGTGTCCAGGATGGCATGAAGGCTGGCCGGTTCACCATACCAGGGTCATAAAAATAGTATATGAAGGACTGTATTCTCTTGGCAATCAAAGACATGTAAAGGCTTGACCATGCATCTCTTATCGAGGATGATGTTGATCACAGCTGGTGGTGGTGGTGGTCTCCATGGATGGATGTTTTGGCTTGAAAAATGGCCCCCAAACATGCTGCTGAAGCCACTGGATGACTGGCTGCTGCCATAAGCAACAGGACCCTTGAATCCCCTAAACAACGACACCTCTTAGCGGTCTCTTCAGCACTTTCCGATACCATCCATGGGCTCCAGCTCCAGCTTAGGTAGGTTCCAAGGTTGTCACAATCAACAACTGGATGCCCGCTCCATTGAAATTCACCCGGTAATTAAGCCGGGCGAATCCAATTCCATCCAATCCATCCATCCGCATTCGATTCAACAGCATTCACTCGTCTCCTCCTCGTACAAACTGCATAAGAGACTGGAGTCGGTCTATTCTCTTCCATCTCTCTCCCTCCCTCCCTCCCTTCCTCTCCATTCTCCACCAAAATCAACCCCTCACAGTCGTCCTCTTCTGCTTCTTTGACTGCAGAGCCATTTCGTCCACTTAAAATTGCATCCTCGTTACGCCTTTTGCGACCTTCTATCCGCTCAAATCAACGATCAGCACATGTACCATCGCACGACTCGACTCGACTAGCCAACCCGTCCACGACACCCGACCCCCCTACCCACTTGCAGATCGTCATCTTCTCTCTGGGGCCGGAAGAGAAGAAGTAACCAAAGAAAAAAATAAAAATAAAAACAAACCGAGCCAGCAATGCCATATGTCGGCGATGATGTTTACCAGGATCGGAAGCGCAGATGGGAAGACGATAAGAGCGAGGTCTACCACCGAGTCTTCAACACAGAGAAGCAGCAAGCCTTGTACTTTCTGAACCAGGCCGCACAGCAAGATATGCAGGCCCGCAAGGTCATGCCGTTATCGAAACGTGCCAGAACCACAGACGACGATGTTCTTGTCCACGATAGCTTGCCACCGGCTCACAGGCGGAGGACCTCACCATCAGGAGGGGGCGGCGCGGTTGGCGGGAGCAAACCGGCTGTCATGGCACCAACAGTGCGGACGGGCCCTGTTACGCTGACGCCTTGCCATATTTGCCATCGCAAGCCGACCAAGAAGTCTGATCTTGATTCCTTTGCCGAGTGCCAAGGATGCGAGGAGCGGACGTGCTTCGTGTGCATACGGGAATGCCAGGGCCGCAACGCAGATGACGACAGAGCCTCGGTGCTTTCGGAGCAAGAGGCTCTCTCTCAGTCGTTTCACATGGATGATGCAGACGATACCGCACAGAACAGCAATAATAACACACAGCAAGCCACCACCAACAACCGGACGAATCAACCCGTAATATCAAAGAACAGCCAGGGCTGGGCTGCCCGAGGACACCGCACCATGATCTGCAGCCGCTGCTGCGTCGAGAAAGGCACCGAGGGTGAAGTCGTCTGCCTAGGATGCCTATCCAGCATGGAGGCAAGCTAAATTCTAGGGGGAGAACGCCCCCGAAACCGGAAAACAAAGCAGGAAAGGAGGATTCCGATAATGATTTTTTTTGATGAACGTTTTTATACCTTCTATATATTATTTCGTTTGCTTACTTGGGGGGGGGGGGGGGGGGTCTACATGAGCATATATAGGCCATATACGGAGTAGCAAAGGAAAGCTTTTAGGGATGTTTTTTACGATGTATCGTCCATCTAAAAAACTTGGGAAAGATGGACATGCGTGTATTCGAGCGTCATGACACTGGGTTTGGTACTTGTTGCATTGATGCTAAGGATTTGGGCGTATGGGATATTGGAGCATGTATTTATTATATCATAATTGTCTATATCTTGAACTTGACATCATATATTCTCATCACGGGATGCTTATCAACACACACACACACAGACACACACACAAAGTTTAATGTCTATTTCATATGGCACATGTTCACATTTCATTCATTCATCATTCTTTATTTAGTGTACGAACTGCGAGAGGTTCAGGCCGCTCATCAACGCCAGAGTCTATTTATTCCCTGCTGGAGAGAGCAAAAAAAGAAATATTCGATAATGCATCAAAGAACAAACCCCAACCAAAAAAGTTGCCCCTGTATTCGTACAATTTCCATTAACGCACACAAGAATGTAGTCTGCTTAGTTGTACTGCATGTACGTCGCCGTTGAGTTGAACTTGAGATTGCCCTTGATGACCTTGTCTACCGCACTCAGGAAATCCTTCTCTGTGGCAACCTTTCTCCTGGCACGGATGGCAAACATGCCCGCCTCGGTGCACACACTTCGGAGTTCGGCACCTGTGGCGTTGGGGCACAGGCGGGAGATGAGCTCCCATCGGATATCTCGCTCAACTGACATGCTCTTGGCGTGGATACGCAAGATGTTTGCACGACCTTCTAAATCGGGTAGGGAGAACTCAATCTTTCTGTCGATACGACCAGGTCTCATCAATGCAGGATCCAGGGTGGACGGTCTATTGGTGGCGAACATGACCTTGATGTTTCCTCGGGCATTGAAACCGTCAAGTTGTGTAATCAGCTCCAACATGGTTCTCTGGACTTCGTTGTCACCGCCAGCACCATCGTCAAATCGAGCACCACCGACGGCGTCGATTTCATCAAAGAAGATGATGCACGCCTTCTTTGTTCGCGCCATCTCGAAGAGTTCTCGGACCATCCTCGCACCCTCACCGACATACTTCTGAACCAACTCACTACCAATGACACGGATAAAGGTGGCATCGGTTCGGTTGGCGACAGCTCGGGCGCAGAGCGTCTTTCCGGTACCAGGGGGCCGTACAATAGAGCGCCCTTGGGAGGGTCGATACCAAGGTTGGAGAATCGTTCGGGGGAAAGGAGGGGCATCTCGACGACTTCTCTCAGCTTCTCGACCTGTTCTTTGCAACCTCCGACGTCACCGTATGTGACATCTGGCTTCTCCTCGACAGTCATCATCGTAACGCTGGCATCAATCTTGGGTGGTAGGGGCAGCATGATCTGGTATTTGTTCCGGTCGACACCAACTCGCATGCCCTCCTCAATATCTGTGGGACTGACACGATCTCCCAGTTGTACGACAAACTTGGCGATCTGCTTGACGTTGATGACATACTTGCTCTTCGTCTCGTCGCCCTTCTCGTCCGCAATGATTTTCGTGCATCGTGCTACCTGGAACGGTTGCTCCTCGGCCATTCGTTGACGATCAGCTGCGACATCCCATAGATGTGGTGGCGCGAGACCAGTATCGGATTCCTAGGATGGAGTGTGTTAAGACTTGTGCTTTCTATCAAGGAATTATGCGGGGCGGTGTACCTTGACGCCAATCTTCTCATCTACACTTTGCTGTTTCTCCTTGATTTGCTTCTCGAGTTTTGCTATCGCCGAACCGTACGGGGCAGCGCCGTAGGTCTTGAGGACTTGGATATCCCTAGCTTGGGATTAGCCGGAGGGAATTGGAAGTCGTGGATATTTGTACATACTCATCGGTGAGAGGGGTAATCTTCTTCTCTTCTACCTCATCGTCGGCGAATTTCTTGGAGTACTTTTCCCAGTTTTGACCGGTCGCAGAAGGCTATGTATGGTTAGTAATGTGCTGGTGTGATGGGGACAGCTAGAGTGTGGTGGTGGTGGTGGTGGTCTTTACCATGATGAAATCTGCGAGCTGGAACCGTTGCCAGCGAGAATTATAATTTCGATAGAGTTCTTTGGGGGTGAATAAGGGGGAATGTACAAATCAAGTGAGGTTTCTTGGACCAAATGAAAGAGGGAGATGCTGATGATGCGCGCGTCTGGTATAGCTGGTGTTGAATGTCATGGAAGCATTCCGTAATCTCAGGTTGCCTTGAGCTTGGCGCATGGAGCCTGTCCTGTCGCTGGGTGTCAGTGGGGCTAAGCCTGATTGGGCCAAGACTGGGGGGAGAGGTACCGCCGGAGGATGGAGAATCTCTTACGCCGGCCTCCAAAATTTCCGTTACAGTAATGGCGGAGTAGGGCATTTGGCTGCAAGGTGGGATGTTCAACCAGGCTGCCAGGACCCTGTGATTCTACGTTTCTTAGCAAAGCTCGCCCATCAACGAGACTTTTTGAGATTCACTTGTAGAATCTACGCATCTTCCACAATGTCTGTGTCAGCCGTACCAAGTGGCACGTCCCAGAATGCCACTTTCAGGGTATGAAAGCTGCCCATCAAAGCTCCTGAGCTGCCCCGCTAATGAGACCGCAGGACAAGGAAAAGCCCATTGCGGTCCGATCCTCTAACATTGTTGCCGCCCGAGGTACGAGATATTATTCTTCGAAGTCTCACGTATTATCCTGCTAATCGAAATGAAGCCGTCGCCGATGCCATCAGAACTTCTCTCGGCCCTCGAGGCATGGACAAGATGATCCGAAGCGGAAGGGGGAAACAATCATCACCAACGATGGAAACACCATGCTCAAGAGCATGTCCGTTATGCACCCCACGGCCAAGATGTTGGTTAACCTGTCTGGAGCTCAGGATGTCGAGGCTGGTGACGGAACGACCTCGGTCGTCGTTATCTGCGGCAGTCTCCTTGGAGCTGCTGACCGTCTGTTGTCCAAGGGCATCCACCCCTCAGTCATCTCCGAGTCCTTCCAAAGAGCATCCGCCGCCGCTGTCGAGATCCTTCACGATATGTCCCAACCTATCTCCCTGACTGATACATCCTCGCTTCTTCAAGCCGCCAACACCTCTTTGTCATCCAAGATTGTCTCACAGTACTCGAACCTGCTTGGCCCCATGGCCGTCAACGCTGTTACCAAGACCATCGACCTCAAGACCGCCGATAATGTCGATCTCAAGAACATTCGAATTATCAAGAGAGTTGGAGGAACTATCGAGGACAGCGAGTTGGTGGACGGCTTGGTTCTTACGCAGCCCGCCCTGAAGAATGCCGGAGGTCCCGTTAGAATGGAAAAGGCTCGAATTGGTCTCATTCAGTTCCAGCTTAGCCCTCCCAAGCCAGACGTTAGTTTACATGTCTTTACGGATTCTCTATCATAACACTAACATTACATAGATGGAAAACACCATCCAGGTCAACGACTACCGACAGATGGATAAGATTGTCAAGGAGGAGCGATTATATCTTTTGAACATGGCCAAGAAAATCAAGAAGGCCAAGTGCAATGTTCTTCTAATCCAGAAATCCATTCTCCGAGATGCTGTCAACGATCTCTCCCTCCACTTCTTGGCCAAGCTTGGTATTATGGCCATCAAGGAGATTGAGCGAGACGAAGTTGAGTTCATCTGCAAGTCCACCGGATGCAAGCCCATTGCCGACATCGACTCTTTCACTGAGGATAAGCTTGGATCGGCCGACCTGGTAGAGGAAGTTCACTCATCAGGATCACGAATGATCAAGATCACTGGCACCAAGTCAACGGGCAAGACGATTTCTGTTGTTGTCCGAGGAGCCAACTTGCTGATCTTGGAGGAGGCAGAGCGAAGCTTGCACGATGCTCTTTGCGTTCTGCGCTGCCTGGTCAAGAAGAAGGCCTTGATTGCTGGTGGCGGTGCTCCCGAGATTGAGATTGCTGCCCAATTGACCAAGCAGGCCCGCAGCTTGACTGGTACCGAGGCCATCTGCTGGAAGGCCTTTGCTGAAGCCATGGAAGTTATCCCCACAACCTTGGCCGAGAACGCTGGTCTTAACAGCATTAAGGTCGTCACAGATCTGCGACACAGACACGAAATGGGAGAGAAGAATGCTGGTGTCAGCATCAAGTCTGGAGGCGTCAACAGCAACATCTCCAAGGAGAACGTTCTGCAGCCCCTCCTGGTCAGCACAAGTGCCATTGAGTTGGCGGCTGAGACGGTGAAGATGATTTTGAGGATAGACGACATTGCCTTGTCGAGATAGATAAAAGTCAGCCTTTAGCAGGATGGTGTATGATAATACCCCACAAAAGGGAGTTTATGGCCTGCTGGTTATGCCGGTTTTGCAATGATTCTACGACTATTCCCGAGTGTCGATATTTAATACTGTCTACTATATCTTTTTGAGTCTACTTGCATAGTGAGATGATG
This sequence comes from Cladobotryum mycophilum, assembly GCA_036429605.1. Classification (NCBI taxonomy): domain Eukaryota; kingdom Fungi; phylum Ascomycota; class Sordariomycetes; order Hypocreales; family Hypocreaceae; genus Cladobotryum; species Cladobotryum mycophilum. The sequence continues at coordinate 3,821,917 of CM071590.1, read as the reverse complement.
TTCAAGTAATGAATTGAACCCAGATTAAGATACACCAGGGTGTGCGGAGGTGGCATGCCAGGTTTACACCTTCCTCGGAGCGTTGTTGGAGTATACCGACAGTTTCCAAGATGCACCTTCCTTTGGTACCAGGCGTCATTTTTTACAACAAAACGATGATGCGTTGTTGCAACAACACCCAACTCTCCCTTAACTCAGTGGTCCCAGTACGAGGTCTGGAATATCATTTCATTTGATCACATTGAACCTCTACCATTAAATAACCAATCTCACTACAAAATCACATTCTTCCTATTGTATCATACCACCTCGCGATGCCCAGACGACCCCGCTCCAAGGAGGAAGACGATCCTAGCTTGGTCGCATTGCAGGCCCAGAAGCGTATTTTGCAGGTAAGTGTTCGTCTCCTTGTCATTACATCGTGTCACTAACGTGGTGTTAGCTCAAACGAGAGCGAGATGAACGCATCCAAGCAGTTGTGGAAAAGACTGATGCCGCAATGGCGGACCTGCGATCAAGGATCATGGAACAGCATGAGCAGAACCAGAGGCAAATGTATTGCTGTTGTCTATGATCACGTCGCCATGCATGCTAATACTAAAAAGAGCAAAACAGCGAGCGCAATCTGTGATGAACATAGTAGAGCTGGTTGAGCGAAGGGAGGATATTGAGGTCGAGATGGCGGATACAGTTGTCAAGACGCATGCAATCGTGAGGGAACTGGAAGAGATGATGCTGACTGGCTATGATGGAAGACTTGCGGATGCAAAGGCATCAAAAGACAGGCTGAGGGGCCAGCGTACTTGAAGAAGGGAATGAAGGATTGGGCTGGTTCGGTATGTGTTTCGGCCTGTATGAGCTTCTCTTGCTATCAACTTGATGTAATTTTGGTCCAAGATTGGAACCTCAACCTATAGTGGTGATACACCATCATATAACCATTGAGCTTCAACCCAATATCAGTGACAAATCGGCACGAGACATGCACCTTGAGGGGAAAGCAGTTTCATTTTTATTCCCTAACCGTCTATTTTTATTATACACAGCCGTTATTAGGCCGAAGATTTCGTCATGTCATTAGACCTTGTATCCAAATCCAAGCATGCAGCTCTTGTATTGGTCGACAAAGGACTTGCAGTCGGCGGCCGGGTCCTTGGCGTTGGAGAATAGCATGCACTCGTCTCGCTTGGACTTTTCCTCCTTGCACACGCAACAGGGCTATATAAAAAATATTAGAATGCGTATAACTGTAGGCATATTGTGTGGTGGATTCTGGGAAGCGCACCTTTGGTTTGGAAGCAGCCTCGGATTGTGCGGCGACTGGCGCAGGTGCCGAAGCTTTGAAGATGTTAGTTGTTGAGAATTCACAGAGACTTGAGAATAGAATTTAGAAAAAAATTAAAACATACGGAATGTAGCAATTTTGGCGTCCATGATGCTCTGTGTTTGCGCAACGGATAGTGCAAATGTGGCCTTTAGTCTTGGAAATTCAAAAGGACGATGTTATACTTTGCGACATCTTTTTTCCAATGGCGATATCATGCCACGGCCCATTTGGAATGACTTGCCGATGCATTTCTAAGCTGCACTAAAAGGCTTTGATGCTCCATTGAAGACTAGCTGTTTATGGTTAGCTCATTCACGTGGTCTCGCGGATGCTTCGCGCAGGGATGTGATGCTGAGACTGACGTCATCAATTAGGAGGTGTGACTTTTTGAACGTGTAGTTTGACTACCAAGTTTACCTCCAACCACGTTAAAGAGGTCGAAGCAAACATCACGATAACACCTACGAGCCTACTTTATTGATTGTACGTAGGAGATTTCATACCGGACGGTTGATTCACCCCTAAAACCGGCTCTTATTTTTTAATCTCCGAAGAAAATCATCGGAGTTAGTTGCAAGACTCAACTCCAAGTCTTGACATCGTGACTTCTTCGCTGACAGGGTAAGGGCGATTACGTGGAGGCACTATTTCCACGTTGTTTCCTCGCCCTGCGACACGAACCCATGTCCACAATGAGTTAGAGAATATAATATTATAGCCTTCTATGGTTGTATTCGATACCTAATACGATGACCGATTTGAGGAAATGCCTTATTTCTGAGTCCAATGCGATTGCGAGTTAAGAGGCCCTGGGAAGTACTTAAAGGAGGTTGCCAACCATCAATTCAAACTCAATTCGGTTATCAAACAGTATCACTACATCACACTATCATCAACCACCAAAAACACATCAAGATGCTTTCGATTGAGGAAATTCGAGCTCTCGGAGACGTGGATCCTGAATTTGAAGTTGTATGTTTCTCAGAGAGTGTTTCTCAGGGGGCTGGCGTTGAGTTGATAAGCCCACCTCATCTAACGGCGATATAGATCCTCAAGTCAGGCTCGCCTTTTCTTGCAGGTTGGAACTCGGACACCAACATCCCCCAACTCCGTTCCATAATAGCAAAAGCCAAGGAGGCTCAGCCGAAACCAGATCTGGCTAGTCTTGCCTATACCCAAGAGGACATTGAGGTCCCCGTGCGGGATGACGGCAAAGTTGTCGTCCGGGTGTACAAGCCCCGCGGTGATGCCCCAGAGGACGGACGCCCCGGGTTCATCGTCTTTCACGGTGGTGGTTATGCAGTCGGCGACTTGGATACTGAGGCATGGCTTTGCGCTCTGTTTGCTGAGCTTGGGGGTGTGGCTGTGAATGTTGACTATAGACATGCTCCAGAACATGTGTTTCCGGCTGCCATCAATGATGCCTTTGATGCTACTAAATGGGTAGAAATATTCACCGCCCCCAATTCAAGTTATGTTTACTTTTCTCGCTAACTTGGCTCCAGGTTGCTCAAAATGTTGAGTCTCTAGGTATCAATCCCAAAAAGGGGCTGCTCATCGGTGGTGAAAGCTCGGGAGGTGATATGGCTCTCATTGTCGCACATCTCTACCAAGAGGAAGGTATTTCACCCCCTAACCGGTATCTACGTGGCGATGCCCGGCTGTGTGAACGAAGAGAGTGTGCCGGAAAAGTACAAGGATTACTTCATCAGCATGGAACAACTCGCCGATGCGCCCGTTCTCGATGCTGCGTCCATACAGTTTATCCGAAGTAAGTGTTCCTCTCTCTCTCTCTCCTTCAATGTATATATGTGGGACTCATAGATCGTGTTAGAAAACTACCAGGCTGATCTGAAGAGCCCGCTGGTATTTCCACTGCTCTTCCCCGATCATGGCGGTATTCCAAAGACTTACTTCCAGGTCTGTGGGCTTGATGTGGTGCGTGACTGCGGTCTTGTTGTTGAGCAGGTGTTGAGGGATGCTGGAGTTCCAACCAGATTGGATATATATCCCGGTGTGCCGCATGCGTTTTGGGCCTTGTTCCCGCAACTAAGCCAGAGCAAGAAGCAAGCCCAGGATGCGAGGAAGGGTCTCGAGTGGTTGTTGACTAGGTGAGGTTTTGCGAATATGTCGATGAGCATTGGCCAACAAACGAAGACTTGCTTCATAATTGGGGGGTCTCTGTGTGGGATAGGGGTCTGATGTCGTGTTAGTTACGCACTTTTTGATGGAATCGCTGTATGGTATTATGCCACCTAACCCAGTTGTACGTACTAAATCTCGGCTCTTATCTTATAGACTTTTTCAAGATATGTGGAGTAGGGCCTTTCACTTATACTCTTCTCCACTTGCAAATCGATGACAGCCAAGATGTCGGGAAGCGAGGGGGAAAGGAGGGGAAATAAGATAACAGATGGACATTGTTCTTGTGTATCGCATGGATTTCTGGAGAACAGGACACGACTCCGTCTTCGGCCCTGTCTCCGATCCCTTCTTCGGGTTGCTCACATTCAAGCATTAGACAAGGCCCAAGGTTATCAAGTAAGTTCATCAAAGCAAATTCATCAAGGCCTAGATCACTTTCGACATGTTTAGTGGGAACACTTAAAAACCTTGGCCGCCTCTGAACACGGCAGCCAAGGTTTAGTATGTGTAGGTCAAGATTTCCTCTTATGGAGGCTGTTGATTTGAGCTAGCCTGTTTGAATTCGAACTACCTTGCATGCTGAACGACAACCGTATTGAGTGGGCATCATGATCCTGAGGTTGGTTTGTTGGGTCCTTCATCACGACAGTGAAGCTTCGGTAGTCGACATTTTCACCATTCTGACACCTTTCCAAGACCATGTTCCTATATTTTCCGCTGGCTAAAAGTCTATTTCTCGTTTCAGACACAGATATTTCATATTTGGCGGGTTGAATTATCAAGGCTGTACATGATTTTTATCCAAACTTGTGTACTCGGATTGTGTAGAGTTGCTAGATACTCGGCTTTTTCTTCCCTCCCCTCCCCTCCCTTCCCTACCCCCGCTTGGTGATATGGGATAAAGGTTCCAACCAAAAGGAGTTTTTTTTTATTGATGGTTGGTGAAATGTGTCAAAGGGGGATGGAAGCTTCAACGCCGTCGTCGCTTCTGTATCGCGGCGTGAGAAAACTTATAAACAGCAAAAGATGAAAGTAATCTCATTGGGCAAGACAAAGATGATGTCAGAAACAAACAAACAAACAAATAAATAAATAAAAATCCACCTACCTTGATACTGTTTGATGGAAACGTGTTTTTGTTTGATCTTGACTCGGAAAGCTCCCTTGTCCGGCCGGGTACCAGAGTTTCGGAATTCCGATATCCACCCCCCTTTCCATTGTTTGGCGGGACGGTATTGCTTTTTGATATCGAACTTATTGCGTAATGCACCCGCGGCACCGAGATAGTAGTCCATTAAACGGAGATGGAGTCACACGGGACCGCAAAGGACACCGACCGGACAAATTTAGTGAACATGGACCCCTAATGAGGACCTTGATGGGGGACTCTGATGGGGTCCTTGATGACCGAATGGCGGCTTGTTTGTTCATCTATTTGGCTTGAATTGCTTACCCTATATGCAACAAAACTTAGATTTGGGTATTATTTAATCGGTAGTTAAGCTTTTCCTGGCAGCGCTGACGTTGTTGAATAGCCTTGGTCATTAACCTTTTTCTTTCTTTTTTTTACCATTATCATTTTCAACTGCTTGGAAGCAACTGAATATACTGCCGTTATTATCGATATACCGACGCTTCTGAATGGGCATCCATCCAGCTTTAGGCAGCATCGTCAGCCTGCTTGCCTCGCTCTCGGTCCCGAATGCCCGTACCAGTCACGCCGCCGCCACGCAAGCCGGTTCCGTGGACGCGTAACCCGTCGTTCGACTCATCCCCTCTGATCATACCATGGAAGCAATCTCGGACATGCAATGATGCCGAAATCACCTCTTATCCCTCACCGTCTAGAAGCTTCCACCACGTCTAAATTGATGTCATTTTAAGCTTCCCCAAAAAGTATAAAAAGCTCGCTTTCGGCTCAACTCTAACCAGCACTTTCACCCAAAGCAACATCCACATTTGCAAACAAAAAAAAATACTTCACAAACATCCTGTACTCGACCAAACTCTCCTGTTCATTACAATATTTATAAGTCACAAGCATTTCCCCTGTCAAAAACAAACAAACCCCTTTTTTGTATCTAGCCTCGAATTCTCTTTGCAGAGAATCATCTACTCAGAAAAAAAAAGAAAAAAAAAGAAATGGAATCTCATCATCGACACTTGCATGAATGGTTCCCCTCTTTCGGTGGTGCTCCCGGTGCCTCTGGCTTTGGTGCAGGCCGTGAATTTAACAACCCATCCTTCTACCCAATGGGCAGACCTGATGCCCCTCTAGGTGGCTTCTTCCCCTTTGACAGCCCAGCCGGTCCGCCGCCCAATGCACCGGGATCGTCGCCAAACTGGCACCCTTCCGGTCCTCCGGGCGGTGGCAGGGGCCGGAGTCCATGGCTCTTTGGCTACGGCAATGATCCCTCCCAGGATCCGTGGGCTTTTGGACGCGGGCGCGGCGGGGGTGGGCCATTCGGTTCTTGGGGTGGACGCGGCGGCGCCCATCCTCATTCTTATCCAAACTTCCGTGCTGACATGAACGAGGAGAAGAACAAGGAGCAAGAGGAGCCTGATCGAAGCCGTGCTCAGACCGTCGACTCGGAAATCGTCGACTCGGAATCTGAAAAGGGAGATGAAGATACGCCCACTGAAACTGCTGAGGGCCCCAAGTCTGACGACGAGGAGAACAACGACGAGGAGAACAGGGCGTCTCCCGGCAACCCCACCGTTCCTGATGACCAAGGGTTTCCCCGATTCGTGAGCGAACAAGATGTGCGTGAATATTTCGCTAGAGCTCATTATCCCTTTGCTCATCACCACCGTGGTGGCCGTGGACATTTCATGCGCGGCGGTGCCTTCCGGGGTGGCCCCCCGGGGGTTTCGGCCGTCATGACCGCTTCCGTGGAGCGCCCCACCACCCTTATACCCGGTCCGGTGGTAGCAGTGGCCTTCCTCGCCGCACCCGTTCTGCCGAAGGGCAGCCCGACGTCTCCAACTTAGCCCACGCCTTTAGCCACCACCCATTCTTCCACAGCGCCAGCCCAGACTCCAACCCCAACCCCAAGTCCAAGTCCTTCACCCCTCCCGTCGACATCTTCAACACCCCCGTCGCCTTTGTCCTCCACGTGCTCCTCCCCGGCGCCAAAAAGGAGGACATTGACGTAAACTGGAACCCCGAGTCCAGCACCCTCTCCATCACCGGCACCCTGCGCCGCCCCGGCGACCACGACTTCCTGCAGACCCTCACGTCTGGCGAGAGCCAGGTCGGCGAGTTTTCCCGGGACGTCACCCTCCCGCCCCCGGCGCCGCGGGAAAGGACGACGTCGACGGCCTGGCCATGTCGGCGAGGATGCAGGACGGCATTCTCGTCATTACCGTGCCAAAGGTGGAGAGGGAGTGGACTCAGATTCACAAGGTCGACATTGAGTAAACAAAAAAAAATTTATTTAGCAAAGGAAGTAAAAGGGAAACAAAAACAAAAAAGAAATATAAAAAAAAGGGAGAGAAAAAAAGTAACAAACCAAACGGAAAAAAAGGAAAAAAGAGGTGAAAAGGAGAAGAAAAAAAGGAACAGAAAGAGAGGAAGGAAAAAAAAGAAGCTTTGCACCTTAACTTGCCTACCTCCTACCTACCTAGTAGGTACTCCTTAGCAACGGAGTTTAAATTCTTGGTGGATGGGCAAAACACGAAACTGTGAGGATTTTCTGTGTCCCGCGGTCAAAACTTTTTCTTTTCTGGTGATGGGAACAAGATTGATCGTCATTCCTAATGTTTTTTCTTCTTTTTTTTCCCTTCCTCTCCTCGGAGAGGATAAGAAAGAAAGAAAGAAACGGCTCGACAACATAAAAAGACAAGGGAAAAAAACTAGGATAAGCAGATAGATTAACAGGCTTAACATCATGGAAAACTCAACCCATTGAAAGTCTGATAAAATAATAGATATTGTTAGTTACTGTCAGCACCCAGTCCCCTCTACTCTGCAGTATTGATGTCAAGCGACGACGTCAAGTGAAGTGAAGTGAACATGAATTCAACCCATCTCATCAAGTAATCTACCTAGTAGCTAATTACATCCCACCATTCCACTTATTTCCCTATCAACCTCTCTTCTCTCTCCCATACTCTCTTCACCAATGACCCATCAGCACCTTATTAATGACAATTTATTGATTCGATGCTACCTATTCCTTAAAACTGCGCCTACGCCTTATGCCACGGGTATATGCTATAAAGTAGATCGGCGTGCTGCGTCTTACAAGTCTTTTGCAACGACGTGCTCCAACTAGAAAAAAGAAGAAGAAAAAGAAGGAGAAAGAAAGAAGAAGAAAGAAAGAAAGAAAGAAAAGAAAAGAAAGAAAGAAAGAAAGAAAGAAAGAAAGAAAGAAAAGAAAGAAAGAAAAGAAAAGAAAGAAAGAAAAGAAAGAAAGAAAAGAAAAAAAGGGTGTATGCTATGTAATAAACAAAGAAGAAAGCTGTCAGGAAAACAAGACAGGTCTAAAGAAGCGAGGACAGAAGCTAACAAAAGGAATATAAAGTGAACCCTCTAGGACTGTCTTTCCCAGTCAATGCCAAGCCCCTTTTGTTGTCCCAGAACCTGAAATGTGTGTAAAAAGCCCATAAACCAAAATCCTCCTTACAAAAAACTCCATCTAGATGTTGGGACATGAATTCATCAAAAAGGGCAATTCTCTCTCCTTTTTTGCCCACCAATTAAGGGTCTTGCTCTCCTTATGCCAGCTCATTTGTAATCTCTTCCCGAACATGGCGGCACCATCTAAGAATGGCTGCCTCAAAGTCTAGCCAAACTTGTGATCCGCTGTTATATACAATGCCGAGGGGATCAACAGAGAGTATCACCTCAAATCGGAGCTCGGCCGCCTTGGCCCAGTAGCGGAGGTTGTCTGCGCACCTGTAGGGTTTTTGGGTGTCAGTGTGGAAGGTTGGAATAGCGCCAAATCGTCTCCTAGACTTCTTGACAACAGCGTTGTGCATCTTTACAAGACGAAGCCCGTTCTGCATGCTTTTGAGGAAGGGAGTCGAGGCATCTTCAGCAGATGCCGGTGTCCATTCCGGTAGCGGCTCAGCTTCGGGATCCATCGACATGAGAAATTGCCTCTCCCGCTCTAGCTCTCGACCGGTCCAGTCGCCTGTCAACCACAACCAGCCGGTTCGTTCCGCTTGCTCAGCCGCTTCGATTTCCGCCTCCTTCTTCAAAATGTCAAACACGCTGTCAATCCAGTTGACCATGGTCTTAATCTCTTCATCTTTCATGCCCCCCTTGAAATTTCGAGTAGCCATCTGCTTCAGCACCTCCATCACAGCAAGTAAATCCACTCGAACCTGCTTTTCTGGCTTAATAGAGTCCAGTCGATCAGGCAGCTCATGGGCTGTGTAGTACATCTTGGCAGCCCGAATTGCCAACGTGACAACATCGAGGATGTGCATTCCCTGCAGTTCATACCAGCCTTGGGTGTTGGCCTCGGGCATGTTGGGGTATTGAGGGGCATCAGGGGCTTCTTGATAAGTCCCCACCTTTCGGGCCTGCACCTCTTCTAATGACTTTTGAACATCATGCAAAGTGGCTTCCAGATCTACCTTCAACTCCAGTATGGTGGGCGGCTTTGGTACCACATGATTTTTGTGGTGATAGGTGCTCACCGTTGGAGGTAACATGTCCGGTTCAGACATAAAGCTGTCCTCGAAGTCTTCGTCATCATTTGGTGCCTCGATGGGCGACTGAACGATATCGCCCGTTCCGAAGCCTTTGGAGGCTAAATCGGGGCTGCTGCCCATGGAAGCATATGATGAATCGACGTCGGACCCCCCGGCTGTGGAAGCGGGGCCCATTCCCTCCAAGACCGAGAGATCCAATGTTGGCTGAGGTTGCTTCTTACGTGCAAACTGTGCACCTTTGCCATCGAGAAGGCCTGTCCTAGCAAAATAATACTGCAAGTGTGCAATGCTACCCAAGCTCATGACACTCTCTCGAGATTTGGCACTGGCAGCAAAATCGGTGCCATGGGGTCTCATGTATCCTCGACGGCGGACCTTGCCATCAAAGTTGGACGATGGCTTTCTAGACAGCGTAGAGGTATCGTATTGGCGTGGATAGGACCCGGAGGACTGGCGGGAAGAGGGCTGGTTACTCCCAGTATCGGTAGCTGAACCATGTGACATGGTGGACGATGTCGAAACGCTGCGGACCGTATCAGGATATGCACGAATGGCTCGACTCGGCGCCGTCGAGGGGGAGGAGGGACGCTGCTGCTCGTTTACGGTCGACATATTTGCGGATTATGGACGGTAGACACTGGATACGTTGTTTGAGGTCTGTTTCTCTTGTCCGTCTCTTATGCTCTCGTTTTCGGTGTACGGAGTATATCGCCTTGATTTGTTTAAAACGGAGTCTCCGGGGGTAAGATAGTTGCCCGCAAGAATTCGCTTGTGGCTTTAAAACATTAAGATTCCAAGTCAGGGTAATTTCGGTACGGTTCTGACGTCCTGGCGAATTTGCGCCAGCTTTTGATCCAAAGCAAAGCAACGCAACGCAACGCAACACACACTCAAAACTGGGACGGCCAAGGTTGATATTCAAATAAGATCGATTGACGAAGAGAAGAAAAAAACGATAGTAAACAAAGGACTAATAGTGGTCCAAGCCACGTAACAGTATTTCCAGTCTCTGTGGATACAGCACTGGCATCTGTGTTGTCGATAAATTAGGTAGGTAAGGTAGGTTGCAAGGGAGAGGCGAACAGGTAACAGAACAGGTAATAGGGCTGCCTTGGTTCGGGGTTTGGGTTCCAATTGACTGCTGAAGACCCGAGGCAGCAATCCGCAAAATGCTATGGAACACACAGCACAGCGTCAGGGGTTCTTTTTGCACAGGTGGCGGCGCATTTGGTTGGTTCAAGTTTGTTGGAGCGTGGAGAAGACTGGAAATTGCGTCGCGTGTCTTGGTGAGTCTGGGGCAATGAACCGAATGAGACCAGGGGATCTTGTTTGTTTGATTATGTTCCTGAATCCTGGATTTAGGTCCTTTTTAGTGCCGGCCTTTGTCTCCACGCTACATATGTTCCCTGCGCCGAACACTCCGCAATTGTGTTTGACATATAATAAAAAAACTGCTTACCTGCCTAGAATGTAAACGCGCCGCCCTTAATTGTGAGTTTCAAATACAAGCAAGTAGGTGTCATCAAAATGTTTTTCTGTCTTTCTTTCTTTCTTTCTGTTGTTGCTGTTCTCGAGACGATGATGGTGATGATATGCTGGAGTTTAGTCTTTGGGGGGGACGGGGAGAGGTGAGAGTCATCAGTTGTTTCAGGCAGGTTATCATTGAGGAAAGTGGTCATGTTGGCCGCTCTTGCTTGTACCTCTCCAAGTCAATGCGGTAGTCACTACCCGACAAGATGATGTCCTTTCTTCCCCTCCATGAACAGACAGACAGGCACCAGAACCACATTTAACCGTGAACCGCTTCATTTTACAAGTATATCAACCGCGCGTGCTCCATCTTGAGCTCTGGTCTGGTGTCATATCCCATGGCAACCTGTATGGGTAACTAATCAATCTCATCACAAGCACTTGTATTTGCGACTACTACCATTACTAGCACCCACCTGTTTTGGAATGTCGTGTGCTTCGTAAAGATATTCCGTTTCCGCATCCGCTCAGTGCGTAGGAGAAACACGAGCAGGAACAGACACAGGAACAATGTTCACCTCAGTCTCACATAAGAAGAGATCGAGCACTCAGGGTATACACACAGCACAGAGCAGCCTCCCCGGATTATGCCCTTAATGCAATGCATGTGCCACTATGGCCTGTCACTTGGCAGCCGGCCCGCTCTGCTGTGCGCCAGAAGGCGCATGCAAAGTTGACCTACCTTCGGAGTACTCTGTACCTCACCCGTACAAGGCGTTTTTGTCTCTCTTTTTGATGAGAATGACTTGCCGGGAAGTTGTTGTGTTCACAATCTCTAGACTTGTTGCAGGCGTTGCCGTTGGTTGTGTGGAGTTTGGGAGTTTGGAGCGGGTGTCGCGTTGGGATGATGAGCCAAGTCTTACCTGAAAGTCAATTGATGTTCGTATACTCCGTACACCAATTACGAGAAGTATCATCATTCACAATTCCTTCACCTTCCTCGATTCAGTTACCTGACAATTCTCCTGCCCCTGTGGCTTTTTCTCTCTCTCTCTCAATGCTTTTTCACAACCATAGCCAAACGCCACATGCCAAGAGACCACTGATCATCCGATGACAAGACAGACCCTTCACTACCTGGTCCCATTGGTCCTTGCATGATCAAAAGTCAAGCAAGTGCTGGTAAAGTTGATCGAGTAGAGGCTGGTAATGCAAGAGACGACGGAGTTTTCCAGCCCTCACAGAGGGTGGGTGAGCATTGCCGGCACTGGAGGCTGGAGCTATGGTTTCCCTCCTGAAGGGGGTAAAATACTCACTGAAGGCTGGCGAGGTGAAGAACGGTGACAGAGTTTTTTGTACAACCTCATTCCTTTATACAACTTTATGACAATCAATCCTCAAGGAATGTCTTAACCCCCTGTTATTCGTTTCTCGGCACAGGCCAAGCCTGGTAATTACTTGTCGTAACGTTGCCCCCCAAACAATAAAACATGAAAAAAAAAAAAAAGGACCCGATGCATGCAAAGCTGTAATAGTGCTCAGGGAAGCGATCCATGGCTTTTTGACAGTTGAGTCTCGTATGCCTGTCTGAGTTTTAAATATGCAGGTGAACAACGGCTACGCACCAAGACCGTTTCAAGTTCAAGCCCTGAGGCTGCTGGCCCTGATGGCTTCAGTGCTTGTGGAAGCACTGGAGAAGCTCTGGGCTGTCACAGCGAGTGGAGCATGCGCTAATTCTGTTGTACGGCAGGGCCTCTTGGCCAGTGAAGCCTCCAGGGCTACGTATGTACCCATGGATGAGGTGGACTTAACCCCTCCAGGGCTCGGCTCAGTACAAGTACCCTCCACTAACAAAACAAAAAAAAAGAGTTGAAATTAGTGGACGGGACGCCAACAGCTGGCTCTTGGAACGTGGCACAGTGGAATGTCCCAGTGGACTGGGTTTATTGGATCATGGATGCTGCTAACAATGCAGCAGTTTGCTTCTCTGAATTGATGGCATCCAATACCTGCTAATCCAGGCCCATCATTGGCTTAGAGGAGAGGGAGCTTCTGCTACCACTATGAAAACTTATCCACCACTACTACCAGCTGGGCATAGAGTACACTTGTACTGCAGGTACAAGCACGCGTTGCATTTGGGCTGGAAGGGAAAGCGTTCCAAGTTGTCGTCAATGCCCAACCCAACCTCTGCTGCACATGTGCTCCGTATGTACGAAGATGGATTCCTTTGCAGTCTCGGTTGTGGCAATGAATGAATGAATGCCTGAATAGGTAGAAACTTGCGTGACTCCCCTCTTCGGATAAGGTGCTCGGCATCCTATGCAATGCAATGTGATGTGATGTGGTGGAGAGGCTGGGCTGGTTGGCAAGGAAAGGAGAGGAATCAGGTTGATCGACTCTGGCTGGCTGGATAATACTTGGGTCAATCTGTTGTTCGCCGCTGTTGTAAGGCCTGTTTTCTTTCTTTTCCAGGCCACAGTTCACGGTACATGCATCGTACATTGGCGGGTACTTGGCACATCCACAATCCACAGCGTGTTCATCTCATATCTCATAACACTTCAAGTCAAGAAGAGGGTCCATCCGTTAATTACAAGTACTTGTATTAACATTAACTGGAACTTGGAGAACAGGCTACCTACCTTGCCTATCTACTCTAGTACCTACCTATGCTACCTACTTGTGCAATTATTATAGTACCTTCCGTGCCTTGCTTGCTGGGACGGGACTGACTGGGTTCATATTCCATGTTCCTTCTTCTCCATCCCTCTGCCTCTCTGCCACTCTCTCTCTCTCTGCTCTCTCTCTCGCGCTCTCTCTCTCCTTGCCTTTTCGAGTTTACTTTTTCCCCCTTTTGGCTTTTCGTTGAAACACGTATTCGGGCTTGTTGCTCTCTCATAATTACCTATCCTCTGCCTTTCTTCGCCACGCCTCGCCCGCCACCATAGCCTGTTTAATTCCTCTCTTCTCTCCTCTCCCCCTGCATTTATTTGCTTTACTGCTTGATTGCTTGCTTGCTTTGAATTCGACACTTTGTTCCGGCACGGACTTGCAATTGAATTATTACTTAGCGAATTGCCAGCGGCGCCGTTTGACGACCTATTTCAGTCAGCAAAGAACAGACACGATCAGACGACCAATACATACACGTACCAGGCCCTACCTACTTTGGCTACTCACATGCATATGCAGTGAAGTCATCCAGCCGTCCTCCTGCACGCTTCTGCAGCACCTCGCCAGGGTTAACAGCAACACTGCGTCCACTGCGCTGCAGCACCCCCGTTTGGGTTCCACTCTCGCTCCATCGCCTTACGACATCGCCGCCCTCTGCGCGACTACGACTGCGACTGCGACTCCGACTCGTCCTGCCCAGTCGCTGATGCGCGCTGCCTTGTAGCTGCAGTTACAGTTGGGCCTCCGGCGAAAGCAGACCATTCAGCGCAAACAGCGCATCAAACCCAACCGAACCGACCTCCGTTATTAAAAAGGTCTTTTTATTTGGAAGCCTGGCAGCCACCATTTCACTGCCTCTTGTTTTTTTCTTTTCTTTCTGGATTTGTTTTTCTCAAACTGAGACCAGCTGCTGTCATCAACAACCAACCAACCAAACAAACAAGTCGACGTTAAACGGGTGGTCGGTTAACATTCCGCTCCATTCCAATCCAGCCCAGGTCCTCTTCCAGGTCTACCCACTGTCAATCATCTCCACATCCACTGCCCATCTACTGCCTCCCTTGCTGCACATCGCGACAAACAAGGGCCTCTCACTCTCCCGACGCTGGAACGGCACCTGCGCGCGCTCCACTGGCGGCGCTCAGCCTGCTACACTAGCTCTCTATTACAGCACTCATACTGCTGTGTACAGAGAAGGTAGTCGTAGTGGTAGGCGGCGGGTTTTCCTGAACCCTCCCCGTCTCCCCCAAACGCAGAACCTATGACCACCAGCCACTCCACTGCTGTCATCACAAACAGCAGTCCGCAGCTACCCTCTTCGACCAGCCACGACTCAGAACCCACCAACGAGAACAACCAGGAGGCTGACGTGGGTCAAGGTCTCAACTGCGACATCGCCAAGGACCAAACCGAAAACAACCGCAATGCAGTCGATTCTGTTTTAAATGTCGCTGCTGAAGTCGCCTGCGAAAAAATAGAACTGTCCGTTACCCCCGACCCAGCTCGCCACGCTCTCGAAGCTACATCCTCCACCACCACCACCACTATTACGCCGGCCCCAACTATAAACACAGCAAACACGAGCACCGCCAATGGGCCAAGGTTGAGTCGCAGTCTCAGCAGAACTCGGATAGACACAAACAAGAGCAATAGCCTCGCCATTCAACCCAATCCATCCCCCATCACCCCAGCTACCGACGAATTCCCTCCCGCAGCCATTCGAAAAACCTCACCTGGCTTGGCGGCTCGCTTAAAAGCCCTAGGTTTTGGAACCTCCGTGGTCAAGAAAACTGTTGCACCGGTAGTGCCGCAGTCCGAATCAATAGGCCGTCTCGACGAACAGCAGCTCCGCCAGCTTGACGAAAAGCATCAGGCCGGCTCAGTCAGCGCCGTCATTGCTCGCCGAGGTCGTCCGTGGAAAGGCGCCGGCGGCTTTCCCTCTCTTCACAAGTCGGTCAGCCAGCCAAACCTTTCCATTGCACCTGTTCCCGTCGATATTCCTCTGCTACCTGAGATTCGAACGCCCGAGCCTCTGGCTATGGACACACACAAGTACCGACTGCCCGATCATACAAACGGCAATGGCACCAAGGTCACATTAGAAACTCGGCGTGAGCACCTCGAGCGCAACACTCGCCCTCTGTCACCTCCACCACCATCGCCGCCGCCAAAGGATACGCCGCCACCTCCAGCTGCAGCCTTCACATCTCCCACCGAATTTGTTCCGGATTTGAACTCGTATTTTTCGCCCAACCACAACCGCCCAGGGTCCATCTACACGCTCTCACGTGCATCCTTTGCCAGCCAACTAGCTCAGCTAACATCGCTCCAATTGCCTGACGCCGAATCTCTGTCTAGCAAAGTTTCTGCGATTCCAACTGCTCAAGTTGCTTCTAGGGCGCTCATAAATGCAGCAGAGCAGATACGGAGCTGGATTTCAAAAGCGCAAGAGGTCATCAGTGGACTGGACAGTGAAGATGACGTTGAATGGGCGGCCGCCGGCGGCCGTGAGGGTCTTGAAGAGGTCGAAAATGCCATTATTCGCTTTCAAGGGCTGATTAACGCCTATGTTGGCTCAATTGACCAGCTCCAACAACGGAGCGACATCTCAAATGTTACTCCTGATGATTTGCGACGAGCGGTTGCTCAGATGGAGACAATTGTTCAAGAGTGGGCTAAAATAAAACGAACCCTCCAGTGCGTGCGGGTACAAGTGGAGATTGCTATGGAATGGGAAGAGTTGTGGAATAACGTACTGGGCGATATTCAAGGCGAAATGGACGAGCTCTCCCGCCTGGTCTTTGAGATGGAGGAGCGCCGTCACAAGAGTCTTGCCGTCGCCGTAAATGGTGATGGTGTAGATATTGGCGATTTGGAGACTATTGTGGAGGAGGAGAGCCCAAAAACTGGATCCCGACTTCAGGCCCCCAATCGTTTCAGCATCTCATCCATCCCCATGACGCCTAGCTCACCAGGAACCTCAACGCTATCCCAAGACGATTCGAATCTTCTGGCACTATTCGCTAGAATGCAACCGCTACGGGCCTCACTGGATTTTCTTCCTATGCGCTTGTCGGTTTTTGAGACGCGGGCCGAACAGTCGTTCCCTACTGCTTGTGATGAATTGGAAATGCGCCGAGAAGGCCTTGATGCGAGCTACAAGAAACTAGAACAAGACGCCGAATCCCTACGCAAGGAGCTAGGCGAGGATAGATGGGTTATTGTCTTCCGCGGAGCAGGCCGGCAGGCCCAGAAGATGCACGAATCCGTCGAGCGGTCTCTGATTAAGCTCAAGGACGCCGTTGATGCTGGCATGCATCTCACGAACCAACCTACGATTATCAAAAAGATTGAAAGCTATGAAGCAAAGAAGACACACTACGGACCAGCTGTTGAGCGAGTCTTGTCCATTATTGACAAGGGTGTCCAAGATCGCTTGACTGTCAATGGTGAGATCTTGCGTCTTCATCATGAGCTGCAGTCTCGTTGGGAGTCGCTGAAGCGTCAAATGGAAGAGATGGATGTCGTCCTCGAAGATATTCATGCTGACAGGAAGAGCCAACAACTGAGAGATTCCGTTTCTAGTATGCTGTCTATGGATAACTCTAATCTTGGTAGCCCGCGCGAGACTCCGGGAAGCTCCCCTCCGTCGTCCGTGATAATGTCCGGCCTCGGCCTGGAGCCCCTTACTCCTGCCTCGAAGCACAGCAACAGCTTATCTCCCAACTCAATGAGTGGATCTCGGTCTGCAAGGAGACAATCCTCAATTCCTGCCCCTGTAACGACGCTCAGGAATCCAATGTCTCGACTGTCCACTATTACTGGCTCATCTGTCAGTTCTCCCATCGCCGCTAGTGCTATTCCCCGTTCCGAGTCTTCGTTGGCGAATCGACCTCGTTGGAATACGTCAACGAACACTGCTGACCTTGGTATCTCCATTCAGCCTTCCAAAACACCTCAAAGATCTATCTCAGCGATGACCCCATTAACTGGCAGGTCTAGACTGCCCACCCTTCGAAGCTCGCTCAGCCGCTCGACCTCGGAATCTCCCAAAGCTAGCGAGACGTCTCCTAGAACCGGTTCTAGGCTCTCGTTCCGTGATCGTCTTGCCTCGCCTGGTCCTCAGCCACGGCACAAACAACTAGCATCGCTGTCACGCCGTTCCACAATCCAATCCTCTACGATGACGATAGGCGAAGGTCTTTCGAGCCGCCCCGGTAGCTCACTGGGCGCATCTCGCCGAAGTAGCATGATGCCTCAGGCACCCAAAGGCAAGAAGGAGGTTAGTAGGGGAACCAGCCCTCTTCCTGGGTTCGTCAGTCGATTTGGCTCGCGTAGAAACAGCAGCAGCCAACCTCTTGAACCTAGAGATCTAAAGCCAAGATGGCGATTTTGAAGACACTAATTTATATGGCTTAAGCCGTATGACCATTTTGAGAGACTTTTCACCATTCATTCATCATTCATATACAGAGGATTTCTTCTCAAGTCTGTTTTTTCTTCTTTTTCTTTTCGGAAGCTTTGTTTTATTCTTCCGTGGCTTATCTCATGACTAGCAAGACTGGATTTTAAAACCTCGACTAGACAGAGCAGTCTATCGTGTCGATGATATCAAACTTTTTGAAAGCTTTTGTTTTGTTTCATAGCGCGGCGCAATCGGTCATGGAAGTTTTATTTTATTTTCTCATTTACTTTTGCTTGCACGGGGAGTTACAGGTAATGAGGCAGCGTCCGATGGTTCTTTAGTCGTGTCGAGGGCATATCCATCCATCTGCTTTTCGTAATCGCCAAGACCATCACATCCTTCTCTCTTTTTGAAAAAAATTAAATAAATCTTTTATTCTACGTGCTGTCGAAGGAGGACGACGAGGAGGAAGTTGAAGAAGAGGGCAGTTTGTATCAACCTTTTTTTTCTTAGAAGGACAAGAGAAGTATGAAGGGATGATTGGAGGATGCCTGAACAACGTTTATGAGGGAGGACTTATACCCCTGTGTCATTCACGTAGATAGTTGTCACCACAATTTCCTCTCAATTTGAAGAAAGAAGTGTCATTCCTCATTTAATGTGCGTTTTGTGATTATCTTGATTTGTGTGTGTGATGGCATTTTATTTCATGAGATTTGAGATGTTTGATTTCTTGGGTATTTTTGAGAACTATCTTACTACTACCAGCTATGCTATGCCATGCATGGTACGCTTTGCATCTAGTGTATACACTCGTACTCCTCTGTCAGTTATCTATACATTCCCAACGCCCTCATGTTGCCAAAACAACCAAACAAATGCTCAAAACGCCAGATGACAACTCATTTTGATCATGCTAGACAAACAAGCCCCTTAAACTGCAAACCATGTTTCCCGGCAGTGGGAGGGGAAAAAGAGGGGGAGCAACATTTACCCCCTCTTCCAACTCTTCATGTAACTCATACCAATGCATTATTTCTTTTTGAATTTTGTTTATATCGCTGCAACATCAAGACAAACACCGGAAGACAATGTGGGCTTTTTTTTTGCTTGATTCATCATAATGGCATCAAGCCGATGCCTCCGTTGCTCTTCTTCACGATCTTTCCGTCTCTCTTGAACCCACTACTGCTTCCGCCGCCACCACAACTGCCACCGGCAAAGGATCGTGATGTTGATGCCGCTGCTGAGCTGGCGCCACTAGCTCTCCTGCTCGGACCGCTGGCTTTACGCTTGGAGACTCCCGCGGCTGCTTTCTTGGGCCACTTTTTGCTAGAGAACTTCTTCCCCCTTTGTTATACGATGATGATGATGACCTTGACCTGCTTTGACTGCCTGCTTGACTGGTTAACCCCTGTAGCCTGTCGTGAAAAGCCTGGACTTCGGGCCTCGCCCTGGCGCCAAAGTAATGGGAGTCTTCTCCACCTCCAGTTGCATCTTCGTCTGCGTCGATGTCTAGATCAGAGCTTATCAGATCTACAATCTCTTGGTCGTCTTGGTCCTGAGTGGAGGCTTCGCCATCGTCACCAGTCATCTCTTGATACATGTCGTGGTGTCTCTTCAAAATGGGCAACAGCTTCGCACCGTGTTCTCGAACCTTCTCAACGTCAATGCCAGGTATACGACTCATACGGTCCAACGTAAGTGTCCAATTAATGGCCATCTCCTGAAAATGAGCATCCGTAAAAAGAGGCCGTCTTATTTCCTTTCTGTTTCGGATCTGCTCTTCAACCCTTCGAGCTTCATGAACGAACCCGCTGACGACATCTTGATGCAGGTCTGGCAGGTCTTGAAGGCGGTGCCGACTTGGTATAGGCTCGGGCGGAGGGAGTTTTTGGAAACTGGTTTTGAGGCCGGTTTGGCAGGGCGATGCTTCGGCAGCGGCTCGAATGCTTCTTCCTCTTGGATCCCCAAATCTTCATCATCTGGCACATCATCGTCTGAAACCACAAACCCATCGTTCACGTAGCCATTTGATGTTGTGGGAAGATTCGATTCATCCTCACTGTCTAGTAATGTGGCTCTTTGCTTACGCCTGTTAACGGGAGATGAGACATAAGTTGATTGCATATTCGATGCGCTCGGCTCTTTGGACTTTTTGGTCGTCTTTTTCGTCTTTGTCTTCTTTGCTGATGGGCCATCTGATACTGGGATTGTCAACATGAGTTTCTGCTGTCCGTTCAAGAATAGTCTCGCAGCCGGTCCAACTTTGAGATATTGAATAGCAACACCGTGGTTTCCAACGACGTTCTCTTCATTGAACCCTTTCTCTGCCGAGAGTCGGTCTATAACGCGCACAACCTCATGTTTCTTCAGCCCGTGGGCCATTCCAAAGTATTGCTCGGACCTCTGTGTCTGACGATCTGGATACTTTTTGCCGAGAAGGATATCGGCGCATTGATTGGCTGTAAGTCTAGCCTGCAATTGAACGACTTTAATGGCCGCTACGGCATACTCTGAGAAGTCTTGCTGCTCAAAGACCAGTCCAGCTTGGCAGTTATCACATCTCTTGTTGCACTCGGAAGGGTTAAAGTCCTCTCCGAAATAACGCAAGACCTCTGTACGCCGACAGTCTGCCTGGTTGTCGCAGAATGCTGTCACGCGATTCAACATCACCATCTGCCTTTCCTTCTGTTCTTCGCTACCATCACCATCTGCGACTAGCTTCTTTAGGACTCTTATGTCCGCTTTGCCATAGAAAAGAATGCAGTCGGATGGCTTGCCGTCTCTGCCAGCACGACCGGTCTCTTGGTAGTACCCCTCCAGACTTTTGGGAATGCCGTGATGAATAACGTATCTGACATCTGGTTTATCGATTCCCATACCGAAGGCGATTGTAGCTACTACCACCTTGATCAGGCCCTTTTGCCAGGATGTTTGCACCTCGACCTTCTCCTGTGGAGTTATGGCGGCGTGATAGTGGCGAGCCGTGATGCCATTGTCCGATAGCTTCTGCGCCACATCCTCGGCTTGTTTTCGAGAAATGGTGTAAACGATACCCGTAACACCAGGGTATTTCGACTTGATGAGTTCTGCTATTTGCTGGGTGGCAACCGGGTTTGAAGATTTGGGTCTAACCTCATAGTACAGATTTGGACGGTTGAAACTTTGAGAAAAGACTTGACAGTTTATCATTTCAAGGTTGTGTTTGATGTCGACGATGACATTCTGAGTCGCTGTAGCTGTGAGGGCCATGACAGGGACTTCAGGAAACCTCGAGCGGATCTGACCGATGCTTTTGTAATCTGGCCGGAAGTCATGTCCCCATTGACTCACACAGTGGGCTTCATCAATGACAATGCGAGCAAACTTTCCTTTGTGGTATAAAGTCTGCATCGCGTTGACGAATTGAGCACTCTTATTAACCATTTCTGGTGTAACGTAGAGAAGTTCGATAAAATGCTCCGGGCTGCGCTCGTTAAACGCCGCCATGACCTGTCTCTTGTACTCCGCAGAGCACTCACTATTGAACGCAACAGCCTGTATCCCTAAAGCTTTCATGTGGTCGACTTGATCTTGCATTAAACTTAGTAAAGGTGAGATGACTATTGTAACTCCTCTCGTCTTGCCAGACTTGATCACGGCAGGCAACTGATAGCAAAGGGACTTGCCACCACCTGTTGGCATCAGAACAAATGCGTCTTCGCCGGCTAACGTCGCGTTGATAGCTTCCAGTTGGTTATGGCGGAATCCTCTCATTCTAAAACGGTCTTTGAGCGTTTTTTGTACATCCCCAGACCACGAATGCCTCATCAGTTCCACTGGGATTATTGTTTGTGACTGCGCAGCAGGAATATGCTTCTTCACAGTAGCGGGTTTCGACTTTGGCGCAGGCGGAGCATTTCCCGACGTCTCACTAAAGACCCGGCGTGAGTCCAGAGATGGGCCGCCCAAGGACTGGCGGACCTCGTAATCCTGAGCGAATGCTAGCATCTCAGCGTCATCGCTAAAGTCACTGAAATCAGGACCTCCACGATGCGAGTAGTTCCTTGGTGGAGACCTGCGTTTTTCCATTTGAGAAGGCTTTTTGTGAGATTTGGGGAGCAGCTGCATTTCAACATCATCGATATCTGAAAACAGATCGTCCTCCATATCAAGGTGGCGGGCCATCGTAGTAGAATGCTGTGGTGCCCTCGCTGTAAATGATTGGCCTTTCCCGGCAGACTTGAAGGGCGGTAATGAATCTCTAGGAAATGGTGCAGACGATGAATTTTGATCTTCCTGGGAAAGCAAGCCGCTCCTGGGTGGCATCCTTTGTTTCGGAATAGGTTCGTTCCACAGATGTGATTGCGGTGCATTGGGGAGTTGCGTTTGGTGAACTACTTGTGTGCCTGATAGCATGGCTGATGGACTTTCTCTCGAGCTTCGTGACATATCAACGAGACCACCATGGCCGGATTGTGTCCCAAATACAACGACACCCTCATTCCTTAGGCTTGAAGCTGATGGTTGTGGGGCCGATAGTAAACTAGCTTCATCAAGCCCAGCAACCGACAATGCTTTCAATAGCTCTTGTTCTTTTTCCTGAACCAGATCCGTGAGCTCGTCTAGTCTAGTTTCGTCCTCGTCAGTGTCTACACCATTGGCATAAGACTGGGCGATCCGTTGCGCGAGTGTCTCTCGTTTGTCCAGTAATGATTTGTATGACTCTATCGGGCCGCTGAGATCTTTTAGAACCTTCTGCTGCTGAATAAGTCTCTCTTTCTCGGCCTTAATCTCATTACGCTTTTCCTTCGGCAGCCGCTCGTTCATAGCTCGCATAAAACTACGATCATTCTGCTGAATCTGATAGTCCAGGTATTCAAATCGCTTCTTGAGCACGTCAGGGTTGGTGGATATATGAGACAGGACCTTGGGGGTTTGACTCGACGGTATAAAGGCGTCTTCGGAGCCAGCAACGTCGCTGATTTGGCCACCAGTATCTGAGCTCTGAGTTGCAGACATTGAGCGGTCTGTCGCAAGCCCTCTAGGCTGAAGATGTTTGGTTGGCGAAAATGAACCCTTGAGTGCACGTTTTGGTGTCCCAGGTAAGTCATTACCGCCCAAGTTGAATCCGTTCAGGTGCAAATTTGTTGGGGGTCCAGCTCTGTGACTATTTGAGACAGCACGAGAGGGGGTGTTACGAATTCATCATCAGAATCGGGAATAATGAAGTCTTCTATGCTAGTCGGGGCTTTGCTAATTTGATGTAATACTGTTCCAGTTTCCGAGGAGCTAGGGGACGCGGGGGGTTCGAAGTTGACTTTAGCCTTCTTGCGACTCCCAGGGGCAGTTGAGGGAATACGGTCTTTTTGCGGTGTTTGTTTAACAGGGGATTGGGCCCTTCGGCTAGCCACTTGTCTTGACGGCGAAGATGAACCATCGAATATGAATTCTGACGACCCCGCCTTTGCGCTCTTAGGAGTTTTGGCCAAACGAGGCTTCACGCTGCTTGAGGGGGCCGCTTTTCGAGCTGATCGTCGTCCTGGAGTCGGGGCTGGTGGCTCGGTGCCTAGCAGTTCATAAACATCTGGAAACTGGGTATCGCGATTGGTGTCATCTTTGCTGATCTCAATACTCTTCCGTTTCTTTGACTTGGAAGCTGCGATTTCCCAAGAAGCGTCTTTTTCAGTCCAGAGCTTGACATCGTCGCCAAATTGCGGGGAATCGACGGACATGTTTGCAACTTCGGTCAAGTCCATGCATTCTAATTCATCCACATCGAAGTCGGCAAGATCGAGGCCAAAATTTGGCGAAGAGACGTAGCACGGCGGAGCAGTCTTGGATGGCGAGGCGTTTCGTTTTTGTCTGGAGGGACCCGGTGTTGCTGCATATGTGAGATTGTGTAAACTTGATTGAACCTGTTCCCACAAACTTACCACTGCCATTGACGGGTTGATTGAGTCGCTGCCTTGAACGGCCATCCCCAGTTGCAGAAGGTGTTGGCAGCTGTCCTTGTTGCGAAACAAGAAATGATTTCTTTGTTTTCGAGCTAGACATCAAGCGCCCCATATTGTCGTTCTCCAATATCACCACGTCCGAATCCCGTTTCTCTTGCCCCCTCCCCGCCAGGCCATTGGAGTTTCCACCCTCTCGAATGTGAGACTCTACCCTGTTTCTGGCAACTGAAAACGATCCTGACTGGCTTGTACTAATGATTCGGGTATCCAGAGATTGCGATTGTGAGGATTGGACGGAGGAGGATTCGCTAATGGCGGGAAACACTTGTGCGGGAGGTTTGGATACCGCGACGTTCTTCAACAACCAACTGAGATGGTCTGAGAGGTTGTTTCGAGTCATGAAGCCGGCTTGAGAGTGCCAGACCGTGTCGAATATACGATTCGGACCAACATTGAAACCGAAGCACCGTCAATTTTTGCTGCCTCGGCGTTGTCACTGGTATTGCCTTTTGGCGTGGCGTCAATATCCTCGTTCAAAGCGCGCGTAACGCGTTGGTTAGTCAAAGATGCGACAACACGTGATCTTAATTGATTTATTTAGTCAGCAACCGCCACCAACATCCACTTCTGTCTGCACGATCATTTTGTTACAAGTAGAATTGCAAGATGTATCTAGATTACATCATTCCATGTTGCTATAGAGAATACAGTATAATATATCAGCATCGGCTTTCTATAGTTTATCATACTCATAGAGTGAAAAAGCTTTCAGCTAGCTTACGACTTACCGTGCAACAGGGAAGCGAATTCATAGAAATATAGGTTCAACATTCTAGTGGCCATCATCTGACCTATGCAGAATTGTACGTGGAGAGGCTGAGCTGATAGATGATAAGCTGTCTTGTTCTACAGTTAATGGCATCCAAAAGTTTTCAGCTGAAGACATATTAGTTTCTTTGCTGATGCCTCGGATCGTCCGATGGTACCAAACAGACGGTTTCCTGCAGGAACATCCTGACTAGTTGGATGTAAGGAAGTCTAGCAAATGCACCTTTACATACGAAATTTGAATGATTGGATATGATCATCCATTCATCAATGCTCCTCCATTCCCAGCGGACTTTTCAGAGGGCAGACATGGGTGTGATACCAAAAATATCGGACTCTTATCGGACGCAGTGTCATGCTTATCGATTCCTTATCAGCGCTGTCGGACGCGGCCTTGGCAGCCACGACGACCCGCCAAGTTTTCCCCTGCAGCCACGGCCGACCCGGAGACCCACTCCTGCAGTTCCAATGCCGGGCACGTCCAACAACAAAAACAAGTGCGCCAAGGTTAAACCTGTGCCAGCCAATAGTACGGGTACCAAGCTTACGTTGAGGGCATCGCTGCTTTAATCAATACCGGCGACCCGGTCGAGGCATTGCAGAAGAAACTTCACTATGCATGGTGCATAATCTCATTAGAAAAAAATTGTTCAGGCTGAAATTAGGGGCGCATCATCCCGGTGGTCGGGTGGTCGGGCGGTGACTTGGCAACCCAGCAATTCACATGCTGCTTTCCCTTCACGAAACACACCGTGGTATTGGTAGCGAGTGGTGCTCACTTCCACACAGACAGACCAGTGTGTTTTCTAAAGCACGAAAACACCTGTCAATGATGCGTAGGTCTCACTTGGAAACTACACTGTCTCATCCTCGATTCTACGCAAGGGCATAGTCACGGTCAAAAATCATCGTTTCCAGACCCTATTACCATTAGGTCATTAGGCGATTGTGGCTGCATGATATCCTACATATTCGCACATATGCTCTTTCGGATTCTCATCCGATATGAACGCCAAGTTTCCTCTAAAAGCGGCGTCTTGCAAAATTGCTCCTGACTTCGGACCGTCGGCTTGCTTTAACAACACCATCGGGTCGTCGCTCGCCAACGCCCTGACACCGTCGATCTTGTCCCGGCATAGGCCGGTAAGATACGTACTTATATCGTAATGATAATTTTTTTCCCCAGCCCGTTGATTCCTCTCCATGGTCTTGGCGGCACTTTGGTTCCTTTTCTGCCCTGACCCATAATTGTCATGGATTTGTTTTCTGCTGTACTCCGAAGTTGCAGTGGCTAAGCCGTGTAGTATTAAAGTACCTGCTATCCCCCTTCACTCTCAGAATGGATCTAATCTATAGTCATTGTAATTGTTCTCTTTTTCAGGTAGATCTTTTACTTACATGCCCTGACAATGTCCTCCCCACAAGAAAAGCATCTGGATCGACGGGAATGCCCGGAATCCCCTGTCAATGCTGAACAAGATACTCCACAAGATCTTGAAAACCCGGAGAACCATGGACTTGTTGATCACTTCACACAAGACGTTCGAACATCTGTCTTTGCAGAGATCCAACTCCTTTTGCTAACGTTTTGTACGGGCATTCAAGGTAGGCAGGCCCCCCTATGACCTCTGGCGTCCACCACAACACTAACACGATTTACCCCTTTAGATGCCACAACCTTCCCCGACTACCACTGCTTTGCGTCGAACCAAACAGGAAATACCGTTTTCCTCTGCTTAGCCCTCATCATCCCAAGCTTTGATGGCGATATGTTCTATACTGGTAATATTGGCATGTCATTGGGCCTCTTCCTCGGGGCAGGATGGTTGACCGGTCAATTGAGCCACGTCATTGGACCACGAAAGCGGTGGTGGCTTATCCTGTGCAACTTTGTGCAGTCATGCCTGGTTCTAGCTGCTGCTGCCGTGCAATGGCGATATGGAGTTGAGGAGGCTCACGGCCCCAAGGCTATTGCCGTCATCGGCCTGCTCGCTTTTGCTTCCGGTAGTCAAGTAGTCCAGTCCCGCAGCCTCTCTGCCACGGAAATCAGCACGGCAATGGCAACGGCAGCTTGGGTAGATCTGATGATTGACCAGAATCTCTTGGTATTGAAGAACCGACCGCGAACGAGGCGAGTCATGTTCATCATAGCACTTGTTGCGGGCACTATGATTGGAGCTCTCCTTTACAGAAGGGTCGGCTCAGCAGCAGCCATTGGTGTCTCTGCGGGTGGGAAATTTCTCGTTACTTTAATGTACGTCTTTGTTGGTGCTGTGAAACAGAAGAAAACAGCATCGTCGGTGTAGAGAGATGATGGCGACAAGTGTCAACACGTCAACAGTTGTGTGATGATAGGTGCATCATAGAAGGTGGGTAATCTGGCAAAATAGAATAGGATAGAATACTCTGTAGGTTCTTTGCAATAGAAAAGATTTGTTTTCTTTGCAGTTTCAGGGCTTGAGAATGATGACTAGTTGCGACTCAAAACCGCTGCTAAACGGATCAGTTGGCGATGACCTCTGATAAAACACATGGATCCTGTGTAAGATACACCACCACACCGTACTGACGGCGAAGCAATGTCTAATTTTAATTAATTTAGTGGAGAGTACTCCGTAGGTCAACTCTCAAGACCAACCAATTGATGCATCACATACGAGGTAGAATGCTGTAGCTCATCAACCCTCTTTCAGTGTAATTGACATAGATGGCCGTGAATGCGATACTTGGATACTGAAAATCTCGAGTTTCCGATACTTCTGTTTCTAGAAAGGGCCGCTCTGTTGGAAGCATGGAATGGAAGAAGATTCTCCGCCATGTTAGGCTCCCAGTGGATATGATTTGACTGACCGACAAATCGATGGTTGGTCTCGTTCCCATTTTACATTTCCCAGCAGGCACCAATCAGCAAGCCAATTTCGTTTTGGCAGGTTCCATGCTGGAATTTCAAAGTCACGGGCTCTCGCGTGTTGGTCCTGGCAAAGGTTTTAGGCAGCACAGCCCCTGTAACCGCGTTGGTCGCGTCTTCCCTCAGCTCACTACGCCACTGATGCCTTTTTTTACCCCGCCTACCCCAGCCATTGACATGGTTCCTTCCCTCCGCTTCGAAGGGCTGAGGCATTCATACAGGATGATGTGATCTGTGTTGTATTGAAGCCCTGCCATTGGGGCTGGAGCCTTGGAGCTCTGTTGATCTCCATGTTTTAAGCTTCCCCTAGCAAAATGGCCAAGATGCTATGGCTTCTAGTAGATATAAAGGATGCGTTTCCTTCCACCAAATTCAATTGTCTTCTTTAGACAGCGCAGTTCTCACACCTTCGTCTCTCTTAGACCAGCCAAACTGCGTGCTGTCTCCAAACTGTCAAAACCAGCTTCAAGTCGATTATCCTCATTTTCATCATCATCATCATCACCAGCATCAGCATCAGTATTATCGTCATTGTTATCAATATCCCCTTGTTCTGTTCGTCGTCGTCGTCGTCCTCCTCCTCCTCCATTATCATCTGGTCATAGATCAATTTCATCAATTGCAACGAATCAATCAGCAACAATGGCCTTGGGGGATCTTCCAGAACTGCCCGCTCCCCTTTCGGGGCTGGTCCAGTACATTGCCAATCACTCTGACAAGCCAATGGCCGAAATCATGGAACCTTACTGCAAATACGAGGCAGGATTGCGTTCCGTCTTTGCTCAGGATCATCAGAATCCGATCCTCAATGACCCTTACATCAACGTCGTGCCCCTTTTCACTCAAGATACTAAGCACATCACTACACGTGCTAGAAACTTGGAATTTGAATCTGAAGAGGAAAAGTCCAGGTATATCATGGCTTTGCCCGATGACAAGCGTCGTCCTCATGGTTCTCCGGCAACTGTGGGCAGCTTGAGTGAATTCCAAAAGAACTTTAACATCTTTTCCGAGTCCTCACTCGCGGAATTGGACTGGAGCAACGTCGTCGCTGGTGGCTCCTCGGTGATCAACACCTTATTGCCTGTTCCCGAGGAGTTCAACACCAACAAACGCAAGCTTCGCGAGTATTATCACCAGAAATTCTGCCCAGCTTCTGACGTCGATCTCTTTCTTTATGGACTCACCCATGATCAAGCAATTGAGAAAATCAAGAAAATCGAACAAGCTATTCGAGACTCCATCCTTAGTGAGGTTACTGTAGTCCGAACAAAGCACGCCATCACCATTGCTAGTCAGTACCCGGTTCGCCATGTCCAGGTGAGTTATCAAGGCAACCGGCCATCGCTACCATTGTATGTAAACTAATATCTGCCAGATCGTCCTGCGTGTCTACAAGTCAATCAGCGAGATCCTTACCGGCTTTGATATCGATGCCGCAGGGGGCGCCTATGACGGCAAGCAAGTTTATGTGACCCCTAGGGCACTGGCGAGCTTCATCACCCAGGTGAACCACATCGACCTCACTCGTCGTAGCCCTTCCTATGAGAACCGTCTTTCCAAATACTCTCACAGAAACTTCGAGGTTTACTGGCCTGACCTTGATCGTTCCCGCATTGACCCAACTATTTTTGAACGAAGCTTTCAGCGGACTTTAGGTCTTGCTCGTCTGTTAGTCTTAGAGCGACTACCTACGACTCGTGTTCGCGAAGAATACATGAACAAGAGGCGTCAGGAACGTGGCAGGCCCGCTATCCGTCGAAACTCATTTACCACGAGAGGAGATATCAAAGAAAGATATGAAGATGAAGTTGCCGACTGGCTCTCCGAGGAGGATGTCAGCAATTACCACACCTTCACAATTCCATACGGAGAAAGGTTCAACGCGAAGCGAATTGAGAAGCTATGCTATACCAAGGATTTGCTTCTCAATGCTGAGTGGAATCAGTCCAAGGAGCGCGAGGTGTACTTGCACCGTCACCCAGCGTTTTTCGGCAGAGTTGAAGATGTTATCGAGGATTGCTGTGGCTACTGCCCCAAGGCAGTGACGCCAGAAGAGATTGAAGTTGCCGAGAAGGAAGCCGAAAACTACATATCTGGAAAAGTCTTGTTCCTCACCGATGACCCTGGAAGGCAGCAAATCGGTTCATTCAATCCCGTATCGGAGAAAGATTGGACCGACATGGCTTACGTTGGAAATACCGCCAGACTTTGCCAGTCCATTGTCAGCAGGGACATTGATGATGTTCTCAATTGGCTTTCTCAAGAGGGAGCGGATCCAAACCAGCGAGACTACACTGGAAGAACGCCTCTTCACCTTGCCGTCATGACTTCCAGCCCAGATATTGTACGCTCTCTGGTTGATCATGGTTCTCGTATTACAGCCCGTTTGGCAGATGGAAGGACTGCTCTGCACCTGGCTGCCTCTAGGGGAGATAAGGAAATGATCAAAATCTTGATGGAGAAGAGCATTGAGAACGAGGCTGCTGAGGAAGAGAGGCAAACCAAACGTCGACAGGCCGCCAAGGCAGGTAAGGCCGAGGACAAAGATAATGAAGGAAAACCCGTCAAAGCCAACGACGATGACAGCGATGTTGACATGGATGATGCTGAGGGTGGAAGTGACTTCAGCGAGGTTGAGGATACGGAAGCCGATGATCATTCAATAGCCACGGGGTCATTCGTCAAAGTAAAGAAACTCGAAGAGGAGATTGCAGACCTGGCACTCGAAGAGTCAGAAGATGATCCGGACTACTACCAGATTGACGTTCTAGCTTGGGATATTCCTTGCTCACCTCTTCATCTTGCCATTTCCGAGGGGCATGAAGAAGCCGTCAAGCTTCTGTGTGATGTAAGTACCATGCATATTCCGATCTTGGATCTCAGTCGATATATATATAACAGAGCTAACCTAGGTTTAGTACGGAGCCGATTCGATTCTTCCCGTCAAGTTTCTTCAACCTAGCAATGCAGCCATTCTGACACTAACTCTCGCCTTATCTCTCCCCCTGCACAAGCAAAGTCTATGGCTCTTCTCCTTCTCAAGCTTGGCGCCACATCCTCTCAGGGTGATTCCAATGGATGCACCGCCTTCCACCGTTATGTTGAGAGTGGCAAAGCAGATATGCTCGATGGATTGCTGGAGCAGGACAAGACCGGTGTCAAGACGGCCATCAACCACTTGGTATTTAGTGGCTCTTATTGGAACAGTCAGACGATAGCGCCAATTCATACTGCAGTGGAGCAAGGGGATTCTATTCTTGTGCTCAAGCTGTTGAATGCCGGAGCACTCTCTCAAATTGATTTTGATACGTGGCTAAAGTCGGCTAGAGTGTCTCCCTCTCACGCTGATCGCTTGGGTTCTCTGGAAGACAACAAGAAAAAGTACAGGGAATCATCTGAGCAGCCTTTGATTACAGCCCTTCGTGTTGGTAATTGGGAGGCAGCGAAAATTCTTCTAGAAAATGGCGCCAATCCCAACTGCCTGACATCGGAAACTGAGGCAGCGATGACGAATGAATATCAACGCAGTTACACACAGGGGAAGAGTGTTCTAGATATTGTCCTGAACATGGCTGAGAAGCTACGCAGATACAAGGGAGAAAAGCCTTCCAACCAAAAACCAGTGTTGCGTCCCCAGATGGATACGTATTTGAAGAGATTTAAGCCTGGAACCTACCAGTACTTGCTGGTTCATGATGATATTCAGCAGCATAAATCTCAATTCGAGTCCGCGATGAAGGCTTATATTGATGGACTGGCCAGAGCTGACCCGCTCAACGGTGTCTCCGAAAAACAAAAGGCAATTGACGAAGCCATTGCGGGACTGGAAGAACTCCAACACATTCTTGTGGCCAAAGGTGGTTTGAAGTTTACAGAGCTTCATCCAACTATCAAAATGGAGGGGCGTGGCAGCACTTGGTCTCCCTTCACACATTCGCCCTTTGAGGTGAGAGAATACGACTACATCTTCTCATTCAATGGCGATCAAAACATGACGGATGGCAGGCGAGATGGATATATGAAATTGTAAGTAATCAATCACCCCCTTTCTTCGAAGCGAAGCTGACAGCTAGCCATAGAATGGACGCAGCGTGGAATGGAGACCTGGGCACTATCAAATCTCTCACCCTTCAAGCTTGGGGCACTGCACAGGAGCAGGCGCCTCTCAATATGGCCATCAACGACTCCAGATACAACTCTCCATTCTCAATTGCTTTCCTTCGAGGCCACTATGAGGTGGCCAAAGCAATTCTTGAAATCGTTGATGCTCAGTGGTCAGCGCCTGATAGGGATGAGCTTCGTTACAGAATGAAATCGCACGATGAGGATGAGGATGAAGAATATAGTGAGGCCGGAGAAGACGAGGCCGAAGAAGACGACAGCGAGCCTCAAATAGTATCTGAGAGAGTCGACCAGAAGTTCACTATCGACAACATCGGCCAGGTTTCCATGCAGGTCAAATCTCATACCAAGCCGCTGATGGTAATCCTGAACAACGCACCTAGTATTGTGGCTAGTGACGGCGTTTTTACTAGTCTTGGGTTGTCACATAGCCTCTTCCAACACGTCATTGACCAGGAAAATGAGGCAGGACTCAAGATTCTTCTGGAACTGGCCCAACACTATGGAGAAAAGCCATCTGAAGAAGATGAAGAAGCCGCAGGGACCTTTACATTCCCCCAGGATGTCTTTGTCTGGGCAGTCGAGCATGGAAAGGTACAGGCGCTTCGACTTATCATCAAGAAAACTGGTGCTGGAATCCCACTGGACCACCTTGTGAAGAAGAGTGGTGTTCAGTTGAAGAAAAAGCCACGGTATTATCAAGGCTTAACGGTCTACGGGAAGAAGAGGCAAGACTCCTTCGCTTAATCCTTTGCGCTCTCGGGTACTAACATCTCTATAGAAAGGATTGGGCGACGGCCGGCCGCAATATGGTTGTAAAAACGACGGGTATCAAGACGCCGCCACTCCTCCACGCTGCCTTGGGAGGCAACCTTGAGGGTGTGGAGTTCTTCTTGAGCGATGCTCCCCATCGCCTCTATGCAGAATTCTCAAAGTCCAAGACTGCCAAGGAAGATCCCAGACTCAAACACTTGAAGGAGAGTCCTGGTGGATTTGACCGGGCTATATCCAAGTGGCTCGGAGCAGACAGTGGGTTAAGCCATCCCCAACCTGGTAACTATATGCTAACTATCAAAATAGACGATTACATTATTCACTGTGCCCTTTTCACCACACCCAGTGAGGAGTCGATTGAGTTGCTCAAGTATTTGATTGACACCTGTCCCGACTCTCTTGAGAGAAAGACTTCTCAGGGCGATACCCCTCTCATGATTGCTTGCAAACTTGGCCGACCCCAATACGTCAAGCTTCTCATTGACGGAAACGCAAACCAGTCTACCCGAAACCACAAGGGAGAGAGTATCCTCCATGCGGCGCTAATGAGTGGCCCTTCGGCGGGCCGTCTTCGCCGTGTGCTCGATATGGTGGACCCTAGCCTCCGAAACTATTTATTCTTGCAGCGCAAGAATTTACAAGAGAACGGTACAACACCACTGCATACCTGGATCACCCAAGTTTGCGGTATCTACGGTTCGGACAGTCAGTACTACAACCCAAACCGCTGGCAATATTCATACACGGCTGGCTGGAAGCCATATAAGAAAGATAGCGATGTGGTGGACATGCTGAAGCTCCTGCTGGAGTATTCTAAGGGAGAAGAGTTGGATATGCTCAATGGTGCTGGAGATACATGCCTTCACACGGCCATCTCGTCGAACAATCTCACTCTTGTAAAGACGCTTGTCGACTTCAAACCTCAACTCCTTCAGCGAGAAAATGCAGTGGGCCGAACTCCCGCCGAGATTGCACACGACCGCTTTACAGCGAACCAGTTCACTCAACCCAGCAACCTCGCAAAGTCTAATGGTTGGAAGTTTGAAGAGTACGTTAATATGGCGCCGAGCAAGTTCGTCAAGGACCCAACTCTCTTTGGCCTAGACTCTCAAAACCTCAAGGCGAAGCTTCTCGAAGTCGGTCTCAGTGGTGACTACAAGCCCATGGAGGTGGTCAACATCTTTTCCCACATGGGCCTCATAAACAAGAAGCCCGAAGATGATCTCACCGACCAGCTTCTGAAGCGCATCATCTGGGACTTTTGCCAGACTGCCATGGAGAAGCACCCCAGCAACCGCCGTCTCGTCAGCTTGAACGAGGCCAACGA
The DNA here is from genome assembly GCA_036429605.1 of Cladobotryum mycophilum. Classification (NCBI taxonomy): domain Eukaryota; kingdom Fungi; phylum Ascomycota; class Sordariomycetes; order Hypocreales; family Hypocreaceae; genus Cladobotryum; species Cladobotryum mycophilum. The sequence continues at coordinate 3,788,329 of CM071590.1, read as the reverse complement.
TGTGGCCAGGAGACTTGGCGAGCAGCACACCGTATCACGCTACTTCTCGATTCAAACCCGTAATGAAGATGGCGATGAGGAGAAGGAGGGGGTGGAGGAGAAGGATGAGATAAACAACGACTTTATCACTAGTGAGCTGAATAAGGGACTTGGTTCAGCGTGGAGCATTGATGAGTACGAGGCGAAGGAGTATGGCATCACAAAATGTCCCAAGTGCGACTCCTATCACGAGTAAAGAGTGTGGGAGTATTGAATTGGGGGGGGGGGGTTAGCTTATGAGTTGGGCTACATTTGATCTTTGAGGTTGGATGAGATATGACAAAGGAAACAAAATGGATATGATGTATGAACAGACCCACAGTGTGCGAGATCTTTACTCAATTTTATTTTTTGTTTTTGGCAACCCTTAGCTAGTATATTTGTAAGATTTGTTCTGCTCTGGTAATTGTGTATCGGCGCATGACAAAAAGGCATAAAATAGTTAAGATGGTAATATCAAATGCCCAACTAGAATTTGACCGATAATGAATGATGGGAGAATCTCCGAGCCCCGATGAAACCAGCATCTAGCTCAATGTCAAGGAGCAACAGTATCCAACTTTGCTACAAAGTTTGTATGCGGCGCAGAAAACAAAGACTTGATTGTACAAATAAATCCCAAAACAAGCTCATGCTCTGACAACGACCCTGGGAGCACCATCACCCCAGAGGCCAATGACGGAGATGAGGAAGCCAGCGGCTGCCAAACCTGTTCGAACGAGGCTGGCCTGTGTGGCAGCCTCGAAGACCTGGCTGACCTCCTCGCCATTGACGTCCTCAAACTCCCCTCGGGGTCGCCCTCGCTGTGCACGTCTCCCAGAACCTCGTAGCTAGCCTCCATCCTGGCGCGCGCAGAGTTGTTCCTCGAAACGGGCTTCGGGTGCGGGGCGGGCAGTGGCGGCTGGGGGAGATACAGGGGCGCGACGGCGGAGAGGACGGCGAGGAGGGAGGTGTAGAAGAGGTAAGGGTGGCGGGCGGAGCGCGGCGAGAAGATGAAGGAGAGGAAGAGCGGGCCGGCGGAGAGGGAGGAGAGGGCGAGGAGGGGCAGCTCGAGGGTGGACGTGAGGGATGCGAGGGCCTGGGAGGCGGATACCGAGGAGGGGAGCTGGAGGAGGGCTGGGAGGGTGAAGGCTGAGACAGAGTATGAGACGCCCTGGGGATATATGCGTTAGTGATGCTGTTCCCAGGTTGAGTTCTTGATGTATATGATGTATGATGACTTGGATTGTAGGGTAGGTATCTCTTGACAATGATTGCCAATGAAAAATCAATGAACAAGAGGGGAAAAAGAGTAGGGCAATGGATATGCAGCTATTCTCGATCAAGGACGAACAGGAGGGGTGGAAAGGGTATTTGCACATTCAAGAAGCTCGGAATTAAGCAGGCAATCAATCCATTTTGTCACATGTGAGCAGAAAAAAAGGGAAGAAATAAAAAAACATACCGTCAACAAGCCAAGTGAGACTGTGCCCACAAACTTGAGGAACGAAATCCCCTTGCCTGCCATGATTTGCCTTGTTTTTTTTCGAACAAGACAGTGTTTTTGTTTGATGAAATGGCGTGAGGAGAGAGAGGGGGAGGAAGAGAAAAAGAAGAAGGAAGTTTGATACGTGGTGGTGGTGCAATCAAGGTTGAATCGGCCCAGCGGGCTATCCAGTTTCGTCACGTCACCACCACCAAAGCGCTTCGATAATGGTGGTGGTGGGTGTGGGGAGGAGGGGAGCTTCGACATCCATGCCTGCCCAAGGTCTCCACTGATAGCCTCAGGTAGAGGGGGGAAGGTTGTTTGGGTACGTACCTCGCCTTGCCTGACGTTGGGGGGTGGACTCACGTGCTCCAGCTGCTGACAGCTGTCACCAGCCGTCTACTAAAAATTTGTTTACAAATCAGAGCTCTCTTCAAAACTTTCCTAACCTTGATCCACACTTGCAATTTTTCTCTTCTTCCTCCAAAACCTTTCATTCCAGTTTCCAGCAAAACAACTTTGTTTGTCTGTCTGTCTGCACCTCGCAGCCAACAAAAAAACAAACGCGTCCAATCCGACGCAGTACCTTGCTACAAACCTGTTGTAACCATTCAACTAACTCAAAAACTCGCAGCAAATCTACTTCACTCCAGCTATACTAGGTACGTTGCCCATCTCCTGTTCAAAACACCAAAAAAAAAACATTCAAACACCACCACCACCACCCCCCAAATCTCTCATATGATGAGCAAATACAACCCCTTTAGCTTAATAGGAAGAGCCGTCTGAGACTGCCCTCGCTTGCTCTAGCAGGAAACTGGCCGCGGTATACCACCCCTTTCCCTTCTTGGTCTGCATCGTCATATGCGCTGGCCTTGCGAGGGGAGCGGTGGCCCGTAAAACAGGCTGGCTTGCTAGAGTGATGGGGGCCGTAGTGCTTTTAAATCGGGTTTCTGATAATGGAGATATTACACCTCACTTTTTCTTTTTTGACTCACAGCCTTAACTGGCTCTGCGTTCAACAATTTCGATATAGTGGCATGTAAACATGCTAACCTTGCCAATAGTTACCACGAGACACCCATCTACCTGATCCAAGAACGCGTTATATGCCATCAATGTAGTTGCTTCATATTCTTATGCTCGCTCAATGCAATTAGCTCAGCTCATAATATACACTTTTATCCTGCCCAGTTCAACTTGCGCCGTTCTATCCATTAGCAGAGTGACCTCTATCTTTTTTGCATCTGTGATTATACATCGCTTTCATCGCTATCAATAAAGGGTCTCCTCCCTCGAATCCGCCGCCGGGTTGGTAAATCTTCCTCGACGTGTTTGGCAGGCCCACCCCCTTCTTTGAGCTTGATCCAACGAGCGAATCAAGATCCGGAATGATATCGCTTTCTTGTGTTGCTGTAAATTGTGTTGGGACAAAGTAAGGTTTGCTAACTTTCCCGCGCAGAGTGGCCTCAGTAACCGTCCTTGGGGATGATGATGCTTCGGGATCCCGCATACTCGATGTAGCCTGAGTGTCTGCGACAACAAAGTCTACCAAGTCTGATCCATTGTCCGAATCAGACATCTCGTGAATATCGCTGTCTCGTTCGCAATCGTCACCCAGCTCGTCGCTATTGATACCGCCTCCATTTCTTTGCCGAGATTTGCCCTTGCGCATTTGCTTCTTTTTCCTCTTCGCCGCAGATATTCGAGATGTCAGTCCAGGCTCCTCCTCTTCAGACCCATCATCATCAGTCTCCTCAGCTTCCAACGGGCTACGAGAAATCGCTGCTATGACTTTGCTGGGCTGAGTCTTCCTTCTCTTCTGCTGAGATTCTTTCCTCGGCACGTCCATGTCAGACTCAATCTCAATGGTTGTCCGTTTCCGCGTGGCGGTATCCGGTGTGTCACTGAGTTCCGTCTCCCCATCGGAGTTTACAAAGGGCTTGACAGACACACCAAGATAGTTGCTTGTATCCTTGTCCCGGCATTTTCTAACAAGGCCATCGGGGTTTGTTGCCATTTTCCGCAGTAGCTGAACACATCGCTTTGTATGCGTCCCGTGTGGTACATTGACAATCGGCCTTAGCCGCCTTTGTGATTTAGGATGGGATGTCATGCTGGGCATGTCAGTTTCCTCCACCACGTTGTGATTAAAAGGCAAATCGCGATATGATCTATTCAGTTCATGGAGCTCATCTGCACCAAGAATCACACGCTCAAGGTCGGGTATTCCCACAACATCATCAAGCTCCGGGTTTCGTTTCGGTTTAGGTGGGCTTTTTTCGAGGCCGGTTTTAGCAAGTCTGTTAATTTCTGAAAGCCGGTTTCAACACCATCTGGCATGTGAAACTTTTTGGGTGGCTTCTTTTTGCCTGGTGCGGCTCGACGCTTTTTGGGCTCCGGCAGGGAAGTGTCTTGGGTGTTTTCGACTGGTATCTCGACATGTCTCTTGTCCACCTCTGGGCGTATCTCTCGAGGTACAATTCGTGTTGACAGATCAAATCGAAAATTGAACCGACTGCCCTCGCATATAAGCTTCTGCATCTTCTCGTAATTATCCTTGGACTTGGCGAATTGGTCCTCCTCTTTTCCTCTCATCAGGAGAAGAACAATCTTTCCCGCACGCTTTCTGCCCGTTCTTCCCATTCGTTGCAACATTCGGATAGGAGATGCCGATGCGTCGTAGCACACGATGAGGTCAACTTGCCCAATATCCAATCCTTCTTCTCCAATAGAAGTGGCCACGAGGACATTGAAGTCGCCCTTCTTGAACCGATCAATAGTCTCAATTTGCTGCTTCTGTTTCATTCCTTCGCCACGTTTGCCATCCGCTTGCCCAACAAAGACGGTAGATTTGATGAGCGGTCGGTGGGTGTTAAACATGCGCACGATTTCCTCGGCAGAATCTCGATATTCGCTAAACACAATCACACGTGTTGTTTCTCCGGCGTCCATAAAGTGGTTAAGGACGCAGTCAGCCAACGCAGTCAATTTTGGGTGGCCCACAAAACCGTCGGTCTTGAACCACCCAGAAATCTTATCCATCATTTCCTGGAAGCTGGAGCTCTCGATGATTTGCCGCTTATACTTGGACCCCTTTTCTCCCTTTCCTTCCTGTTCACTACGGAAGTCAACCATATTGTCGTAGAAGGGTTTGATTCCATGAAACTGTAGTAGTTTGATTGAATGAGCAAGACTCGTGAGGACGCTGAAGATTGCTCTCATCATGAACTGCACTCCCTGGTTTGCATGTTGACCTCGAGTAGCGAACCATTCTTTTTGAGCCTGTATCAGGCCAAATGTAGTCAGCGCCATTGGCTTTCGGCCGTACCAGATATTCTGAGAGCTGAGTTTTTCCGTCAAGGGTTTGAGAGCTTCGGTGAAGAGCTTACTGACAAGATTTATTTCATCTGAGGGATCCAAAACAACTTGATCAATGTTTCTGTCGTGGACGTATTGTCGAATGTCAATAGACTCTTCAGTTCGGATTTCACAATGTGAGATTCCAAGATTGTCAATGACCTCCTGAACCGTCTCAACCTTGGATCCCGGAGTTGCTGTCAGAGCCAAAACTCGGAAGCTTTTTGAAAACCGGCGTATAAGTTTTGTAGCTTTGGCATATGCGTATTCGCCAGTTGCACGATGTGCCTCATCAATCACCATGAGTGCAATGCTTTTTGGATCAGCATAACCATGTGAGAGGTCATTGAGGAGAGTCTGTGGAGTCATGAAGAAAACTCGCCTCTTCCCCCATTCATCAACTCGCAAGACTGGTGCAATATCTCCTGTAAGAAGTGTCGTTTCCGATCGCGGTATGCCAGCAATGTGGTAACAAGCATCAATCTGCTGTGACACCAAGGGTTTTGTAGGGGCGACGAAGATAATTTTGGCAGTTTTTGTCCAGCGATAGAAATTCAGCATCACAGTCGCCGCAATGAAAGTTTTACCCAGACCCGTAGGAAGAGCTACTAGGGTATTGTTGAATAGGCTGTTTTTGACAATACTGAACTGGTAGTCTCGAATAGCTCCCAGGTTTGTAGGATAGACCCAGGTTTTCATGGCCTCTTTATCGATTACATGTTGAGTAGGCTCTTCAGGCGGAAGATCCGCACGGTAGACTCTTCCATTGGTAAGTTGAGAGGGGCGAATGACATCGAGGTTGACCTCTCCGCCCCATAACGTAGTTTGGCGAAAGCTTCCAGAGTCTGTACGGTTTAGCCCCGTACGAACACTTGGTCCAGTAGGCCTTGATGTCTTTGACAAGAGGCCTTGGACAGGCTCAGGTTCTGGTGAAGAAAAGGCATCAGACGGAAGATCTTCAAGTTCCCTTGCTAGTCTTTGTTGCTGTTCAAGCGTTTGCGAATTTCGAGTTGCACCGCTTGAAGGGGCTGTGGATGCGGGTTTTGCTCCATTAGATGATGACACTTGATCGAATGCCGTTAGGATATCCTCATCAGCAATGTCATCATCAAATTCATCAAGATCCATAGTGACAGAAAGACATGCGTGACTGGTCCAGCAGGTGCGGTGTCCGCAAAATCATTTCTTTTTGAAACTCGTCAGATATGTGAAGGAGAATCAAGCATATACTCGGGAAGGAAGTAATTAAAACACAGAAGGGCATCAAATTAAGAGCCCACACACAACGTGAGGATCAAGGCCTCCCAACACGATGCGCGAATGTTCCATCCAACTGACTGAAGCATCCCTGACGCGAAAGAGGTACCACATCACGTGACCAATCTGATATAGTGGTGGCGGAAAATATAATCTTCAGAATAGAGCTATGGCCACCTAAAAATAAGCGGCTAGTTGTTAGATATGATGCAGATTGCCTTTGAACAATGGGAGAATTATTTGCATTGAAGACTTTTAGCAATAAGATCCTTTGTTAGAAGCACAGTTCACTGGGTCGTGCTTTTCGGGTGTTCTTCAATTGTCCTACCCTTGAGTCAGTCTACTATTGCTACCTAGGCGTTTTTAGGCAATATTGCATGCCTAGCGAGAAGCACTGGCAGCCTGTGGCTCTGTTGACTTTAGCGGCTCAACTAGTACTGAACAAGGCTCACAACTGGGAAGAAGAGCCAACACTTCGAAAGTGGGGCCCAAGTCAAACATCAACCCGCAAATGATGCGCGAGGCTGCTACGCTTTGTTTCTTCTTTTTCAAACTTCCATAAAGACAGCGTCAGCTCGCATCGATTCTTGAACGCTGCGGACCGGTCTTCACAAGGCCTCCCAACAAGCTTACACTTCTTTCCAGTCTTTGTCTCCACGGTTTTTCTAGGACATAGGCTGCCTCGCGACGGAATTCCACATAAAACGGCAGACTTTGCCTCAGCCAAGCTCTCTTGACCAACCTCTACATTCACCACTGTGCCTTGCAGAGCCATCGGATCGAGCGACATACACCTCTACCACTAAAAAACAACAACTTCAAACAACCAAACAAACAAACAAACAAACAAAAACCACGCATCCGAGGAGTTGCTCGACATCCAGCCGTCTGCTCCGACGACCAAACAACTGGGACTTGACCACTTGCTTGTTCCCATCATACAAACCCACCCACAAATTCTACAAACAACTTCCACCAACCAAACCGTCGGTATGGCTCCTCGAGGCCCTCGTGCACAGTCTTCTCAGTCGAGAGGATCAGCGCTTGGCGCTAGAGCGAGTACCAGAGGAGGTATTCAGAAGAAGAGGGCAGGCACGAGAACAGATCTTGATGGTGATCTTGATATGGATGGCGCAGCCAAGCGAAGCAGGCCTACGCCCACAGAGGCGGGTGGTACAAGAGGAAGGCCTGCGACAAGATCATCCGCACACACCAACAGGGGAGTTTCCAGGGCTGCACAGACTGTTCTGAAGCATCTGAGCAATGGTGACGCCTCCAACCTGGCCTCTCGAATCTCAAAACCTACGGCGGGAAGGGGAGGCAGACCGCGGGGCCCCAATACTGCCGGTTTGACGTGGCTGAGGGTTCGTGGTTTAAGGCAGAGCAAGGCTGCAAATAACTCGGATGGCGGGCTTGGCGATTTACTAAGCTTCCTGGAGCGGAAGGCTTCTGGCGTTAATTCAGGACGAAAACGACAAGTCACGATAAAAAAGGTAAGTTATTCATTGACGAGAAAGCAGGGTGCCAACTTCAACCGACGTCTCATTTGTTCGTTAAGTCGACTAGAAGACATGAATTGCTGGGAGAGGTTTTCTGATCCAGATTCATTTTACCCCGGCGCCCAAGGTTAAAAACATCCTTTATTACCTGCTAACAGGACATAGTCACACAAAGCTGGGGATTACGTATTCATTGGAGCGAGCAAGGAGGATGCGGAGGAATTAATAAAAATTAACACCTTCTTATTCGCTGGCGTTGAGCTTGAGATTGTCGAGTCAAACGATGATCTTGAAACACCAAGCAAAGCTACAGAGTCCACTGAGACCCAAGAATTGCGAACCAAGCTCCAATCCATATTAGGCCAACGATACATTGGCGGCAACAAGTTGTTGAAACTAGATGCCCTTGCTACTGATCCTGAGCTTGTTTCTCTCGGTATGTTTGAGAACCGAGAGAGAGCTCTCAAAACATTCAAGGGTCTCATGGCTATATGCGATGGACTGTTCAAAACTGCACAGGCGAAACGAGAAGCCATTGAAAGTGTTAGCCTTGCCAACAACAGCATCGACGATGTCATTCAAGTTGAGGCGGTAGCAACAACTTTCCCACAGCTGAAGAACCTTGATATGAGCGGCAACCAGATCATCAACATGCAGGGCATGCAGCGTTGGAAGGGGAAATTCAGGGAACTTGACACCATCTACACAACTGGGAACCCCATCGAGACAACCGATCCCACCTTTCAAGCCTCTCTTCTAGAGTGGTTCCCCAAACTTCGTGTCATCAATGGAGTCGAGTTGCGAACTGCACAGCAGATTGCCGAAAGAATAGCGGCATCCCAGCCAAAAGCGATTCCCCAAAGTGGCCCCGATTTCCGCGATGTCAATGGTATCGGCGAACAATTCTTACTGGAGTTCTTTACAACCTACGACGCCGATCGACAAGCTCTTATTTCTAAGCTGTATGACGAAGGCAGCCAGTTTTCTCTTGCCGTGGATGCGGTATCTGTCAGGGATCCCAACGCACCTCCCCCACTTCCATGGGCGGCATATCTCAAGTACTCTCGAAACTTGGTCAAGATCAACCATCAAAACGCCAGGACGCAGCGACTTTTCAAGGGTGCAAACATCATCCACGACCTTTGGAAGGAACTTCCGATGACAAAGCATCCCAACATCAAAGAAGATTTGAGCAAGTACATTATGGACTGCCACCCATTGCCTGGCCTTGTTGACCCCACGGGTCAAAATGGGCTGGGTGTGGATGGTTTGATTCTTGCTGTACATGGCGAGTTTGAGGAGTACGATAAGAAATCGGGAACAACAGGAAAGCGAAGTTTCTCTCGTACCTTTATTCTTGGACCAGGCCGACCAGGACAGGGACCTATTCGAGTAGTCAGCGATATGTTGTCTCTACGTGCTTACAGCCCTCTTCCGAATGTCTTCGTGGGGCCAGCACAGCCTTCCGCCCCAACAGATCAGCATCAAGCAATGATTGCGGAGCTCTCAAATCAAACAGGCATGGTACCACAGTATTCGGAGATGTGTTTGTCCCAGGTTGAATGGGACTTCCAAAAAGCCCTCGTCATTTTCAATCAAAAGAAGGTATGTGCTGCCATGTAATATCAATGATGATTTTCGCATCATTAGCTAATTAGTTTTCATAGGCACAACTGCCGGCTGAGGCATTTGCTTCGACAGCCCTTTGATCAACGAAACAAACAGAAGAAAAAACTTGCACATGACAAACACCCTACCAAAAACAGGTTGGTCAGAAGGTGTGGCGGTGGACAACTGGGGAAGACTATATCAGATGGCTTGGTGCTTGGCAGAGAGCGTGGCACCTAGGCTGAATATTAGAATCTTGGGCCGGGGCGGGTGGACAATAATGCATGTCAGTATACTGTTGGAGTTTGGTTTTGGAGAAAGCGGATGATAATGGGGTCACGATGAGGGTCACATGGGAGGTCTACTGTAAATGTCACGGGTTAAGGAGTACCAGCCCTCGAACTGCATCTCGCTGGGTCTAAAAGAAATGAAAGAAGAGAGATTGGAGAATGAATTAAACACCAGATTAGCCAGGATATGTGATGTCATGCCTTGATTGGAAATGAGAGCTTCTTCGGCACAGTGATATAAGCAGCCCTTTATAGTATTGCCAACCAATCAACTTGTGCCATTCGTCCCCCGTTAAATGTGCTCAAATACCGCGCGCGTTTGGTGCAACATGCAGATGGAAACGATTCGTCTACGGAGCTCGAAAGGACACGCCACGTGAGAATCTCATCACCAGCGCTTAAAAAATAAATAAAGAACTCATTCACATATGTAGACCCCCAATTCTCTGCAGCATGTAGGTGATGGCTAAGAGATCTCCGGGAAGGGGATCGAAATATGCACGTAGAAAGTAAAAAACCAAAACCCCCAGGAAGCGAGCCGTTGAAGGGGGGGACGATTGCATTAGGTACGTTTCAAACAAGATCTGGGGTCCACGGGGGTTGGGGGAATAAGTCGGGCAGTCGTCAGCGGCGCAACATTCGCCTTTGCATTGGTTTGGGGATGATTTTTTCCGCCACAAAGGTTCACGCATTTGGTGTTTCAATGGGTCGAAATAGGAAAGAGAGTACCTTTTGGTTTGTAGTAGATCTAAGAGGTGGGAAGGATTCCCGCGGGTTTAATACGATTTTGGGGTTTGTCGTCCGGTGAAGAAACGAGCCGGGTGGTTTCTTTTTCTGTTAAGGGGAGCATCATCATCAAACCGTTGATGAAGCAGCATCAGGAGGTATGCACAGTCAGACAGTGAGGGTTCGTTTTTCTGACAACTCTAGCAATATATACTGTGTCTAGATGGTACTATAGGTTATGCTGGTGGTGAGAAACTAAAACGCCCATATGACCTCTATTAAAGGTGGTGTAGCCACATCTTTTACAGCACCATTTCAAGATTTGCTGCAGTGCACTGGCATTTAATCTCGAGAAAGAATGGCCTTGGCACATACCATCCGCCTGGTTGTCATATCTAGTATTGTCGATAGAGAAGAAGAAAATAAAAATAAAGTGTCTGAAACCATAAATGATCTTATTATAGAAACCCGTACGTACGTCAACAATCAAATCGGTCAATGAAGCAGGGAACTTATTGTGGATGTCCTCCCCCCTTCTCGATTGTCCTTTTGCTTCGTTTTGTTTGTTTCTGTCCAACTTTCTTCGAGACGGACGGAGCCAAGCCCCCATCTGAGTCTGGTGCGATTCAATGCAGTGGGGGGGGTTGATCTCAATTGGAAGGGCAGCGGGCAGAGCAGGGGGAGCAAGTTTAGAACAATGATGCAGCTGCAGGGAGCCTTGGATGTATAGCGCGTTTCACGCTGAGTGAACCCGAGTGGATAGTCGATAGATGCCAGGGCATTGAGCTTGAGCTCCTCTGGGGGAGGGGGCCAAGAGTTTCGGGGAAAGTCGTCGAAGGGTGGTTGGAGAGCGGCCATCTCCATCTCCATCCCCCATCCCCCATCCCATTGGGAAAAATCCAGTAGCTTCAGCACAGAACGGCGCCGTTCATCACATTCAAAGGGACACACACACACACACACTCTCTCTCTTTATTTAGCCGGTGTCTGTGTGATGACGCCAGAGGCATCACTGTAATTTCTCAGTGTCGTACATAGAGATGCTGTAGATGAAGTTGTCGGTCCTCAAAGTACGAGTCAATAACGACAATCTTCAGATGATGTTCCAAGGGATTGATGGCCCCGAACCTGTGTTTACTTTGTCTGTTGACGTCGACCCTCGTCGCGAGGAGAGGGAAATAGAAAAAGAAAAAAGCACCTTGCATCGCCATCGGCCTGCTTGTCTCTCATAAGCAAGGCACGGGTTAGACTCTATTAAGGCCCAAGCGTGGGCACAGCCGTCGCCGAGGGCTTCACACAGACCTTTGAAGGCCCGAGTCCAAGCTTGACAATTGACAGATGGATAAGGCGGACGGGGAAAAAAATGAAGCCAACCTCAAGAAAAATACGAGCTGTTGGTTGGTGGTTGCTGCTAATACTGCATGATGAAAGTCAGGTAAATGGTGAGGCTGGAAGGGAGCTGATATGGCGGTGGTGGTGGTGGTAGCGATGGTAATACTAATGAGATCATTATTAACAACCAAAAGCATTTAATACTAGGTAGGCATAGAATGTCGCATCATTGTGTTGTAGATGCCTTTCTGCAGATAAAATAAAAAACCACACCCGTACATACTACCTAGTACTGCTACTAGGAGGCAGCAATATTTTCTGTTGATGCGACATTGCGTTTTGGCCACCCTCCCTCCCTCTAAAAAGGGACATATGCCTTTTTCTCAAATCGACAATGGGGGCATGTTCCAGTGGTTCGTAGCAAGTTTAGTGAATTTTCTTTTAGCGGACGCTGCCACAGACCAGAACCAGAACCAGAACCAGACACGGGCGCCAAGAAAACAGTAAAACGGCAATGGCGTGGCTGATAGGCTGCCCCTTTCCTCTTGGGCTGTGTATCAAAGTCAGGAACAGGTGCTTGGCGGGGACCAGGGGGAAGGGGACGACCATACGCAAGCAAGCAATCCAACCACCACCCTGGTACCCACAACACGCACACCCCCCAGTGCACCTGCAAGTGTGAGAGTTGAGTGACTGAGTGACTGCAGGTATGTACCATGCGTCCCTGGGGTACCTGGCATGTCCATTAGCTGCCCACATCTTACCAGGTATTCTGACGTCTACCGAAACCTTGGACCTGCCCAGGACACCATGCTGATGGAACGTCGTTTATCGCCGATGATTGGCCAACACGAAAGTGAGACCCTCGCGGGAGGCACCAAAACAACGACGCAGGTTCATGCTCATGCTCATGCTCCCAGGTACGGGTAAGGTAGCACCCTGCATGGAGTTGTTGCCTCCTTGCTCATCATCCCATCCCCCCAATTCTATTCTATCCTACCGTATTCAGCATCCTCACCACCTTGCCCGTCAACCAGTCTAACCTAGTGGGAACCTAGTTCTTGTACATCGTAAGAAGGGCGAAGCAGCAGCAGTAGCAGCAGCAGGGGAAGGCTCGCTCGTTCGTTTGTTCTGCACTTGTTCTTCTCGTCTCGTCTCGTACCGTGCACTCCAAGACAGACTGGGGGCGGCTGGTCCTGCTTGAATCCTGCCCTTGCCTTTCTGCCTCACTTCCTTCTCTTTCTTATCCAACGTCTTTTTTTTTCTCTTTCCCAAACTCATCATCTTTCTCTCTCTGTGTTCAGTGGTTGGGTGCTTACCTTTTCCCCTTTCACCTTTTTCCTCACGCTCTCTTTTTTCTCTCTGTTTGTTCTGCCGAGCAGCAGCTCAGCGTCATCTGCTGGCTTGATTGCCACTTTTTCTCTACAAGGCTTCTTTCTTCTCTCTTTTCTGCAGTCGATCATCTGCCCCCCTCTCCGCCCGCTCAGACAGCGGCCGTTTTATCATCGCCGATTTCAGAACAAAGTCACCTTCACCACGTCTGGTACGAAAGCAACGAGATTGCTGCCTTCTTTGCCGTTTGCTTGCGTTGCATACACCCACTGCCCGGCGCACGACGACCCTCCCTTCCTCCACGTTGACTACGTCTTGATTTGGACGTAACCCAAGAAAATCCAAAAATCGATACCACCCATTTCGGAAAACCTGCGACGTATCACCCCTCAGGTCTCCGAGAGAGGTACCATCGTTCGACAACCCACTCCTTCTCCTGCTCAGTCTGGACTGCGTCGACAGCAAATCAGCATTGTCGGTTCGTATTTGGTTTGAATCTGCTGGACCTCGCTTGGATTGCTGATTTCCCGTCTATTGCAGCTCAACAGGCTGTTTTTAGTCCATTGTTTTCATTTACATTGTCGCTGCTCATTGAATCAGCAGCCATATCGCACACGATCGCTCAAGCAAGCGATTACTGCAACAACTTCTACTTTCCCTCAAAGTATCAGATTTCTCTCTCAAGTATTGCAACTGCATATTGCAACGTTTGGCTGTGCCAACCCTAACGATATTCTTCGACAAAGGACACGCAAACATTAGAATTGACAGTATTATTACCGCCATGTTATCATAGGACACGAAGACAACCGATCAGATTCATTCCCATTCAAGTCGCAAAGTCTTTGGACATTGCGTGGAATCTAGGAAACCAAAGCAACCATGTCTGTACCAAAACCGCCTACGTCTTTAGATAGCTCGTGCTCTGTCATCCATGACAACACGCTCTATTCATATTCGTCACAGGGCTTCCTGTCGTTACACTTGGAAGAGGGGGCAAAATGGGAAAAGTTGGACATGGGCGAGAAGGTGATGGGGGCGACTTGTGTTGGGACGACACCTGGCGACGCTAGTCAGGCTGGCCTCTTCATTGTTGGTGGAAAGTCAGATTCGAGTGACTATCCTGGGCTTCAAAAGTTTACTTACTCAACTGGCAAATGGTCTACCATCACTCTCTCGGATCCTGACATGAAGGGTCGGCAGTGGCACGGGTCAACATATATTCAAGCCGACGACCTTATTTTAGTGTATGGAGGTAGCCAGAACGGCGTTCAGGGTCTTTCCAGTCAGACCTTTACCATCAAGGCTTCCGAGCCTCACGATTTTCGTGGCTATCAGTCTAGTGCTGCACCTGCAGTTTCTCCTATTCTTATGAGCTGGTCTTCTGCTGATGCTGCCATGATGAGTGGTGATGGCACCAGCGGCAATATCTACTGGTTTAACCCTACCGCTGGATGGAGAGCCTCTGGAGCAAGCTTAGTACAGCCTGTGCAGAAAGCCAGTGGTTCAATGGATGCCGTCCTTATGACCGGAGCGGACGGGTCCAAAAACATTTACACCTTTGACTTGGCACAGTCTCCAAATCATGTTAGCCGCACCGTTGTGCAGGATGCATCTGGAAAGCCAATCATCAACGCGGCTCCAATCAATGCACGAAGTCTGGAGGAAGATTTCCCTATCGAGAGACGTGATCTGACGCTAGATAACTGGCCAAAATACAACTCAACATTGGCACCCAAGGCGGCACGACAGAACTTCGCCATGGCACAAGGTTCTGATGGCATGGTAATCTTCTCTGGAGGTAATGTTGATGATCCGATGTCCATGTTTGATGCAACTCACAACAACTGGGTCAATACCACTGAATTCTTCGTTGGTCAAACACAAAGTATCCTATCTGTACCTACTACGACAACCACGCAGCCTCTTTCAACCTCGACTTCTTTATCAACAAGTGCCACTCTGCTTACAACATCTCAACCAACCGATTTAGCAGTACCACCCATGCAAACCTCACCTAGCAATAACTCGGGGCCAACTGCCAATGCCATTCTCGGAATCACCCTTGGTACCATTGCTGGCTTCCTTGTTTTGCTTGGTCTTATCCTGTTTCTTCTGCGACAGCGTAGACGACGCCAGGTTCACACAGAGGCTGGTCATGCCAGGAGGGCTAGTGGCACCTCTGCTGAAGAAAAGGAGATTATGGGTTTTGCCACAACTACCCTTCCACCCCCATCACCTGGCTACTTCCGTGGGCATCAGCATCAGATGTCTCAAGAGTCAACCTCTTCCATGGCCATCCTGATGGGTCGTGTAGGTCAGCATAAACCCAGGAAGGTTAGCGGTGAAACTATTCGAAGCTCCACTAGTTCCATGCACAAGCAAATCAAGGGCTCAATAAGTAAACCGATCCCTCAGGTGCAACAAAACCCAATCCTCCAAGTTGAGGACGACAAAGGTGTCGCCACTACACCGGTGGTCGCTGAACCTCGGGTTCTCACTAGCCGCGAACCACCAAATGATGCAACTCGAAGAAGTTCGGGCTGGAATCGCTACTGGTCGGGCGGAAGCGCCTTGAATATCCTTGGTTTCGGCGCCTCCAAGAGAAACACTGTTTTGTCCGAACACAGCTCGCGGTACTCGCAGGAACCCAATAATCATAGAGGAAACCGGGATTCCGCTACTGTGCCACCTCTCTCCTTCGAGGGCCGTCCTGAGTTGAGTAGAGTTAACTCTGGAAGCCCAGTGGTATCCACCTATCCCAGTCACGTCCCGTGGAAGGAAGGTATAACCGGGAGGATAGAAGGCAACCGCCCCATCTCAGCAGTAACGTCAAACTACTCGAGCGGAGTTCCCGAGAGTGTCAACGAAGCTTGGGATCCTGCAGGTGTTGGCAAGCCCTGGGGGACAGATCGCGCCCCGAGCAGCGTATACGCCCCGAGCACAGGTAGCGCGCAGCCGGCTCCATTGGGTTTGAGCAAGCAGCCTCAACTTGTCATGGCAACAACGTCAACGGACATGAGTTGGCTCAATCTTGGTGACGAACGCGCCAAGCATTAGGTTCTCTCTCGGATGAAACATGACGAAACACGGTCTCTTACTGCATATATCTGATGACTCGGTCGGCTTATACCCTCAAATGTTTTTACTGGTGTGGCATCTGTTGAGCGGGCTGCCACCTGGCTGCATTGCCGCTATTTTATCTTCCTATTTTTATCTTTTTTCTTTTCTTCTCTTTCCTTTTTGCAATTTTGGGCAGAGCAGAGCTGTAATCACACTACGTCGCCATAACACGGATTTCATCAAAAAGCACTACACGTCGCAATTTCACCAACAGCTATCTGGGCATACAAATCCCAGGTGTGTTATTAGCAAAGCTCGCAGCATGAGTCGGCGTTGACATTTTTGTTTGGACATATCAACTCATACTCTGCGCGTTTCTCCATTTATTTCCTGTACGTTCTAGAATCAAGCCCGGGTTGGCCATTTCCTTTTATCTCGTGGTGGTGGTGGATGGCACCATCTCCTGCACATAATTGGCTGGATTGAGGTTGAGCAGGTGATTCGGAAAAAGGATGGTGTTGGTGGTGGGTAGGGGGACGGCTTCGGTGAGGCGGGAGACGGTTCCGGGGAGTGGAACTAGAACCATTTTTGTACGAAATAGGGGTAGTTGATCAAAAATACTAGGCGACCGATGCGGTCCTCATTCTATGTTTATCTACGATTGGTGGCATAATTGATCTGGCAGTGAGTTTATTGAAACCTTTTTCAGGCCGAGACCCCTGCTTCAGCTGCCAATCACCTGAACAGGCAGTCGAACACGAGAGCTGCTGTATGATTGTTGAGGACCTGATTGCGAAGCTGGGGTAACCCTACTATCAAGAGGTGACATATAGCATAGCATCGAAGGAAGGATTAAATTACCTACCCATGCCATGCTTCGATTGACGGGTGTGGGAAAAAGGTGTGGTGGGACATTTAGCCACGAGGACTCGTTCAGCTGGCGCATGGCATGGCAGCCCACAATAAGGTAGACAGACTTGTGTATATATAGAGTCCATGGTTGCACGATGAATGGAATGGACCGAGAATGTGAGCCAATGGCGGTGATGAAATGGAAATAAACTCGTAGCATACCTTGGCAACTTGGGTACTTGTCAGTTTATCGTTACTTGGAGTCTATACTTGAAAGAGCAAGTTGCTGATGCTAGACAGACAGACACACAGACAGACACACAGAGAGAGAAAGACGTTTTTCTTTTTTTTTCTTCTTCTTATCATTTTTCTTTCTGTTGGAATTTCATGTGAAGTTTGGATTCAAAGAGAGCCAAGCCAAGTCAGTCAGCTAGAGATGTTAGGGGAATATCGGGAACGAGCCTGAATATCAAGGTTCCTGGCCGTTGTTGCACAAAAATATCCCCGTGATATGGGCGGCCCCCTCATGTTATTGGCTCTTTTTTTGTCAGGGGAAGGGGGGCTTTTTCAGCCTGTTGTTCGTTTGTTCACCGAAGAGTCTAGACAGGAGGCACAGCCGTCTGGATGCTGCATGAACCCCCGTTGCAATGCATCATCCCCCCTCCCCACCCGAAGGCACCAAGGATGATATATGTATGCATGCAGGGGGGTTGCGGTTGAGCCGAAAGGTTGAATTTATTTGAAAAAGGTGGGAGGAGGGAGAGAGAGGGAAATAAAAACAGCGCCACGGAGAGTTGTGACATTACCGGCGTGATGGAGCTAACAGATTGGAGAAATGCCGTTTACTACTAACCTTGGTGTGATGTTTGTTGGTTCGAGAAGAAACTAATACGAAAAAAGGTACGCGGAGCCCTAAAACTGGTATGGATACAGACTATCGGGCTTTGAATACTAGATATTTCCCCCAAGGTAAATGAGTTCCGGATTGCTCCGTAGTGTCTGTCTGTCTGTCTGTCCCCCCTGGGAGGGAAAATGTGAGGGAAATACGCATTACTTGGTGAAGGGGGAGGGAGGGCCGAGCATTTGTGTACCGCCTTATTTTATTTACTTTTTTATCTTTGGGTTGCTGTGCTTGGGATGGGCAGGGCAGTTGTCTACTATCTGCCTACCTTAGATACCTACTTGATTAAGTGGCATACATGCTTTGTACATATTATTATTGATTTTGCGCAGCGAATGAGTGGTAGGATGGGGCGTGGTGGAGGGTTGCAGGCATGACTGTTGCAGGCTGCAGGCAAGGGTCTGAGTGGTGCAACCGGTCTGGTCTATAAGAGGGTGTTGGATATTAAAGAAAGAAAGGAAGAAACAAAGGTTCCCGTTGTCAGGGCATTGAATGACTCGACAGAAACAGACGGTGGAGAGAGAGAGAGAAAGATGGAATGGAGAGGCAGAAAAAAGATGGAGAGATGCAGTCAGATTGGGAAAAAAATAAAATAAAAAATAAAAATAAAAAATGATAGCGTCGTCGGCGATGCGTACATCTCGGTCATATCGTGGGCCTTGGGACCGGACGTGATGTTCGAAAGAAGACAAGAACGAGAACAAGATGAACTCCATAAAGAGGATCAAAGATAGAGAGTGGGAAAAAAACTTGCTAGTGCACAACTACAACAGCTGGAGTTTCGGGACACGGAACGAGACGCAAGAAAAAGGGTCCAAAGAGAGACCAAAGAAAGACATGGATGGATGGATGGGAAGAGAGAGTTACAGGCGGAGCCCCCCCCCCCCCCAACCCATCCTCGGTTACATTGAAGGATGAGTGTTGTTGGGACTAGCACGGGAACAAGAACAGACGGCTGCATCTTGCCATGGTTACAGTACAGGTACAGCCTCTTCGTTGTTGTCGTCGTCTTCCTTCTTTTTTCTTTTGTGAAAAGGGTTACATGACAGTGTTTGGGTGGTCTGAAAGCTACTTCCGTAGAAGATGGATGATGTCAAGCACACTTGTTGCTTGGGATGGATGGCTGTGAGGGTGCCGATTAGTGGACAGAGATGATCCCTGGAGGTGATGGTAGTGGTAGTGGTAGTGGTTGTAGTGGTGTGCAGGCAGGCAGAGCTTGAGAGCTTGAAGAGATGAATGTCGGGCATGGCCCAATTAAGAGAGAGAGCTCATGGCAACCTCTCTCTCACATGTTACGTCTTGTGTGTGTGTGTGTAGATATCAATGGGTACCCATCAATTCTTAATATTACCACCACTAAGGTACTATATTGGGTAGTGTCAATTTCAACACCACCAACAAAACACACACAAGAGACAAGGCGGAGAAATACCTAGTAAAATACATACCTAGTAATAAGAAAGAAATACAGAAGAAAGAAGTACTCTTTGGTGAAATAAATCCACAGTTTTGCAAGCAAGCAAGAAAATGGATATGGATATGGGAATGGAATGGATCCAACAACGAGAGACCTTCCTTTACAGGGCGCCGATTCTAGAGCTTCTTACTGCTGCTGCTGCTGCTGCTGCTGAATTTCTCAGGTCAGGTTCCACCCGCCCACTCTGGGATCCATCCATCCATCCCATCCCATCCATGGATTCCTTGACCTTCAATGCCCCCCACCACTAACACTACCACCATCACCTCCACCACCATCACACCTAATCAGGTTCGCCAGGCCAGGGCCAGGTCAGGCCGCCTACAGCGTTCTTCGTACAGGCCCGTCCGCGGCACAGGGAACCTTGGAAGCTCTAGGCTAGTAGGAGCAGGAGTCGCAGCAGCAGCAGCAACAGATGTTGAGGTTGCTGCTGCCCATGCCAGATCCGCCGCGCGATCCCCCCACCATGTTAGCACTAGCAGTCCGAACGGGCTACCCATCATTAACTCAGTTTTCGGGCCTCTTTTTCGCCCCATCAGCTCTTTTTCTCTCTCTTTCTCTACTTTCTCTACTCTCTCTCTCCCTCTCTCTCTCCTCTTGCAAAACCCTTCTTCAGGTCACCCAGCTTTGAGAACTTCTTTTCCCATCATTTATTCCCTACCGACACGGCTCTAGTAAACGGCTGCCGTTGGCTCGTAGTCGTCGTTACTAAAAAAGCCTTGTCCTTCAGTTTCTAGTTACCTACTTTTACGGGGCCCTGGGGTCGCCACTCCGTCACCATTCGCCAATTCGCCAAGCCCGCTGCGCTGGAATCGAAACAGTCAACGATCTTCACTGTCACTGTCACTCCCTCCCGCTCCCTCGAGACGAAGCCTGTCCCCGACGATAAAGAAGAACCTTTGCTTTCCCTCCCAGAAAAGAACGACGAACCCGAGATCCGAGTTATTGGGCAGAGCAGCGTGTAGGGAGCGCTGTTCGCTCTAGGCGCCTTCTTCAAAATTCCTTTTTGCGCGCGACAACTTGCATAGCGATTTTTCTACAAGTTAAAAAAAAAAAAAAAGGATTGGGTGACGACGAAAACCCGAGCTTGGCGCCCATCGCTTCTTATCGACGTCCCCCCCCCCCCCCCGGAGGACGCACACCTTGTCTCGCCATGATGAGCTCCGCAGCTTGGGGCGGCCAAGACCAGCCTATGGCTTCGACGTCGGAGGATGACTTTCACCAGTTTTTGGATATGAGTGGCATGGGGAACTTGGGCGACGGGATGCAGTTCGACTTTCAAGGCTTTCAAGATGGCAGCGCTCAGGCTCTCATGGCGGCGCAGCAGCAACAGACGGATGCCATCATGGGTAACACAGATCCCTCTAGCATGATCCCCAGAACCGATGCACTTTTACAAAACCACACACCGGCAATGACAACGGCTGCTGCGCATGCAACTATCCCGGCTCACATGATGGCTTCGTCAGCACCCACCGACACCATCTCCAATATCGACGCCCAAATTCAGTATCTGCAACAGCAAAAGTTTCAGCAGCAGCAGCGACAACTTCAAGAGCAACATGCTTTTTTCACACACCACAATCACTCTGTACCCCCTACACCGCAGAGCCTCGAGATGACCCCGGGCAGTGGTCAGTTTTACTCAAAGGCTGAGCAAATGTCATCAAGAGGTGCTTATGAGAGAGGCTATCACCAGCGGATCCCTGAGCAGCAAGATGTAAGTCTTGAAGCAGAAATATATATGGGAGCCTTGTGATGATGATGATGATGATGATGATGGGGTGTATACTAATGACGAAATGTAGATGGCATTTACACCCCTTGTGTCACCAGCTGTGACCCCGCTGGATCCTCATTTCAACATGGATAATGCCTTTGCCGTTCCAAACGCTTACTTTAGCCCTCTCACATCACCGGCATTGCACGCTCAGAACGACTCTTCCTCGGCTTACGACCATAGCACTCATTCCAACAACTCCCCGATTGAAATGGATCTGGAGCCGGCAGTCATTCCAGTTGCAACGGGCTTGGACCTATCAAAAAAGGCCAGGAAGAATAACGCATCCAAAGTAAGGGCTAAGCCCAGCATTAAGAGCTCACCCATTTCCAAACCCCAGCGACGGAAAACGGGACCCAGTCCGGCCATAGTATCTCAGGTTTTAAGTGAGGTGGATGAGAAGAATCTTCAGTCTGCGGAGCACAACCTCTTGCCCCTACCAGCTGCATCGACAGATGGATCGGATGATAATGCATCGGTTTCACCAGAAAACCTCACAGACATGCCGCCGCCACCTATCCCGAATCGACGCTCGACAAGCAAGTCTCCTTATATACAGGCGCAAGGCGGAAACATTCAACCAGCTCATGCCGTAGGCTCAAACGATGATATCCGACCACATCCCGCTACACCAGCCTCATTGATGAAGTTGCCCGCCTCAAAAGCGAAGAAGCTCGCCGCCAGCCACCAGGAGCCTGTAGTTAGCGACAACATTGAATCCCTCGAGCTCCCCGAGTCAATCGCCAACGCGCCAACTGGTCCAATCAACACTCGACTCATCTCTCGATCCCCACGAATCGAAACGAACTCTACTAGATCAATCTCATTCCAACCACTACCATCCCCAACTATCAGAGCGCCCGGCACCATATCGGCAAGCCAAAGTCCTCTTTTGCAGCCTGGGGCGTCCGGTTCTAGCGCACGGAAAACGCCACAGCTGTCGTCAAGAAATAGTCGGAAGCGGTCGTCGGGCTCAGTACACGTCTCGCCGGCTCTTTTACCCAAGATATCGCCAAACATCAAACCTCTGCTACCCAACGGAGCTGGGATGTCTGCAGAGGACCAAGCCTCGCGAATGCTCATGTCAAAGTCAAATTACCAAAATATTCTAGAAGGAAACCAAGTCCCCGGAGTGTCATACCCAAGCGAACTATCGACAAACCTCACCTCCAAACGGACATCACACAAGATTGCTGAACAGGGTCGCCGAAACCGAATCAACTCTGCTCTGCAAGAAATGGCTAGCCTGTTACCGGAGAACAAGAATAAGATTGCTTCGGGAGACGACAGTGATAAAAAGGATAGCAAACAGTCGAATGTGTCCAACAGCAAGGCGAGCGTGGTAGAAAACGCCATTGTTCACATGAAGAGCCTAGAGAAGGAAAACGGAGACTTGAAGCAAGAGCTACAGGCGTTGAGGGATCAACTCGAGAGGCTTACAGGTTCCAATGAAGGTTCAAAGGAAAATTCCAAAGAAGATGCGATGGATGGGGTACAAACAAGTTTGGACAGTCCTAAAAGAAGCTCAAAGACCGCTACGAAAGACGACACCGAATACGCATCAAAAGAGGAGAGTTGATGATTATTGATGAAGAAATAAATCGAGTCTATGCTATGAAGCAATGTCGTGGAGGGTTGGGAATGATGTTAATGATGAGGTGAGGAATACGTATACGACCTTATGTTTATGGAGGGGGTATTTTTCAGGGTTTTGTTTTGTTTCAACGTCACACCTTGTGTCGGAGTTGTTGCTCTGGGGTGGCTTGATTGGCTTTTGGTCAACATCGATAGTCTTTGATTGGGCTTGATCTTCCAGCCATCTGTTTACTGGACTAGCATAATGCATTTGAAGGGAATAAGGCTCCCAGAATACCCATGCGCAGGAAAGATGGTTATAAATAGGATACGTCATATAGGGGAAATAATATATATACATATCACGCTTAATGAGACGAGGCATGTTTTGAGTTGCTCTCTTTATTTATGACGGCTTGACTGATTGGTGGCCACTTGTCTGGGCGAGTACGTCGACGTCTAGCTGTTCCATGACTTCGAGGACGAGTTTTAGGCCATCCATGAATGAGTTGACGGCGACTCGCAGCATGCGGTTGGTGGTGGCCTTGTATTCCACCTTTAGTATTCGAGTCTCCTCGGCGGGCGAGTCTGGGGCAGCAATGACGGAGAGATGTCTCTGAACAAAGGGCGATAATTCGGGGTCGACTCGGAGGGCCTTGAGAGCCGTGGAGGCTAATCTGGGTGTTGGAAGGGGGACATGCAGCTCTCTAGGTGTTTGCCGACCAAAAGGTAGCGTTAGTGACGTGCAAGCTTTTGAATGACGGGCATCCGAAGTGGGAGTAGGAGTGAGAGTGGGGGAGGAGCTTTGTTGGCGTACATGGCGCATGGGAACTTGGAGTCGTCGCTGGCATCCATTGCGTTGGCTTGCGGCGAGCTGTTCCTCGGCCCTACTGTGGCAAAGGGAGAGAGGGAATGGTGAGGGGTTCGAGGGGGGTTCGAGGGTAGGGAGGAATGCGGATGTTTGGAAGTGTAGCAAACTTGACGTAAGTTCTTTTGTTGTTTTACCACCCAAACTTTGGGAGAGGTTTTGCCGAACCGGGATGATACTTGAAGGGTTGTAATTGTGAAATTGTAGTTATCCATTGGTATCGAGGGGTTTGTTACGATAAGAGGCAGAATGCGACGGAACGAATGGCTAGTGTAGGGTCGATAAGAAACGGTGTGCGCGCCCCTCTCTCTCTCTCCCTCTTCCTCTTACTTGTTGGCAGTTTCTTTGCTGGCAGTTTAAGTGAAGGGCTTTGGTGTCAAGCCACCTTGTGGCGTTGGCAACGGTTTCTGGGGGACCCAAAGGGCCTTGCTACTACTTACTACTAACTACTACTACCTGGTAGTACTGCTAAGGTAGGTACCAGGAGGTAAGCTTCGATGTGTTAGACCACAGAGTCAGCAGCAAGTCTCACATGAGGATTTTGTTGTCTCGTTGCCGTGGTGATGGAACATGCTCCACAACAACCGCATCCTGCAGCTTTTAGGCGCTGTTTTGAACATGGGTCAGAGAGAGGAGAGCCAGCTGTACAAGACAAGAAAAACAGCTTGGGCCCGCCCTGTAGGGGGTGGTCCAGAATAACAAGCAAAGAGAGAGAGAGAGCCCAAGGCAACCCCGTACAAAAACATCACGAAATCCCCATTCTCACGGGTTCTCAGGGAACTTTTTTTTTGTTTCTTTTCTAGCCCGCCAACAAAAAAACACTTGAGAGTCCCAATCCCCTCCCAACCCCCGCCTCTCCCTTTTTCTTCTTCGCCCTCTCTCTCTCTCTTCATTACCCCCTTGACCTCTTTTTTCCCTTTTCTTTCCCGTGTCTCTCTATCCCCATCCAAGCCATCATCATCATCATCATCAGCCGAATCTCCAATTTATCTTTCTTCCTCCTTTGAGTTGTGTTGCCCCGATCCTGTTTCTGTGGAGCAGCAGCAGCATCAGCAGCAGCAACTTTGGTTGAGAGAAGAAGAGCAGAGAGAGACGAATCCATTGTTTTTGTTTTTGTTTTTTTGGGCTTGTGCATCCACTCCACTCCCCTTCCCTCCCTTCCACCCCCGGGAGAAGCAACAAAGTTAGCTTCAACGGCAACCCGAAAGGCGGTGTTGGATCGAGAGAAAGAGAAAGAAAGAAAAAAGACCCCCCAAGAAATAAAATAAAAATAAACGGTTTTTTTTCCTTCTACAACTGCCAATCCCTTTTTTTGCAGTTTAAACGGCAGTTTATTTTGTTTTCTTTCTTTTTTTTTCTTAACGGCATCGTTCACGATCACACGACACGACCAAAACAAACAAGCAAGCAAGCAAGCAAGAGAGAGCTCCCTCTTCCCGCCAGGCGCAGCGAATCGATCGTGCAACCCAAGTTATTTCTTCTTTTACAATCCATCAATCAATCAATAGCTTAACGCCATATCCACAACAAACAAACACATACACGCCGACGAAAGGAAACATTGCCTTCGCGCTGAAGCTTCGAGCCTGGAATAATGGCTCCTTCCTCGAGACACGCTCAAAGCATTGGGCAGATTGTCGAGTACATTCCTGGTATGTTCATCTTCATTGTCCGATTTCGCATTCAAATCAACCTTGAGCGCCCCCTCGAATTGACCCGACTCGACTTTGGAAGCTAATCTTGCAATCACTCACATCAGATCGACTCTATCTCGGCTCCTTTGTTCATCCTCCTACCGCCGATACTCCCCTTCCCGGCACCGAGTTGCCCAAGAAACGATTGTCGAGATATGTCGATGGAGTCGCCCCAGCTCCGCTCATCACGAACCGCAACCCTCCATGCTACTTCACGGTAGACGACACCCTCCTCTACAACGCCTTCCACCATGACTTTGGCCCTCTCCACATTGGCCACCTCTACCGCTTCGCAATCAAATTCCACGACATCCTCGGCGCCAAGGAAAACCGAGATCGTCCCATTGTCTTTTGGAGCGCTGCTGACCCGAAAAGTATGTGCTTCTTTCTCCTCCTCCCCGCCAAGCCCATTGGTTGGTGTCGGTCAAACTAACAGCCCCTGTTCTCTCCAGGTCGCGCCAACGCAGCATGCATGCTGGCCTGCTACATGGTCCTGATTCAGAACTGGCCACCTCACCTCGCCCTTGCTCCCATTGCCCAAGTCGACCCGCCGTTGATGCCCTTCCGCGACGCTGGCTACAGCCAGGCAGACTATGGAATTAGCGTGCAGGATGTTGTCTATGGCGTTTGGAAGGCCAAGGAGGAGAAGTGCTGTGACCTCGATAACTTTGACCTTGACCAGTATGAGATGTTCGAGCGAGTCGAGCACGGCGACTTCAACTGGGTTACCCCCATTTCCTTGCCTTTGCCTCCCCCAGCACAGTCCCGTCGCCAAGATCACCGAGGATTCCGACCTGTACTCCTTGCTGCCCAGAGACATTCCGGCCGTCGAGGCTCATCCATTCCTCCCCCAGCCCTTCAAGAATGTTCTGTCTCACTTCTCCGAGCGAAACATTGGCCTCGTTGTTCGCCTAAACTCTCACCTCTACTCGCCCTCTTACTTTGAGGCGTTGGGTGTCAACCACATCGACATGATCTTTGACGATGGAACTTGCCCTCCACTGGCGACGGTGCGAAAGTTTATTCGCTTGGCTCACGAGACGATTAGCGTCAAGAAGAGGGGTGTTGCTGTGCACTGCAAGGCTGGTCTGGGACGAACCGGTTGTCTCATCGGTGCCTATCTCATCTACCGTCATGGTTTCACCGCCAATGAGGTCATTTCTTTCATGCGCTTCATGAGACCCGGCATGGTTGTCGGCCCTCAGCAGCATTGGCTTCACCTGAACCAGGGTACCTTTAGAGAATGGTGGATCGAGGAGCGAATTGAGCGCAAGCTTAGAAAGGAGATGGCAGCCGCTGCTC
Organism: Cladobotryum mycophilum; assembly: GCA_036429605.1. Classification (NCBI taxonomy): domain Eukaryota; kingdom Fungi; phylum Ascomycota; class Sordariomycetes; order Hypocreales; family Hypocreaceae; genus Cladobotryum; species Cladobotryum mycophilum. The sequence continues at coordinate 3,761,909 of CM071590.1, read as the reverse complement.
AGCATGCGCCTAGTACGCCCATCCGAGCCATGCAAAAGGCGTCCCTGCGCAACGGCCAATCTACCACACCTAATCGAAGCCCTTCCAACAGGACGCCACTCAGCGAGGTCGACCACGATCGCAACAACGTCGGAGTCCAGGAGGATTACCTTCCGGCGCCAACACCGGGTCAGCCACGAAAGGGTGTTCGCGATCGGCACCACCCATATCAGAAGTCAGGTACATTTCAAGCCTCGGTAGAAGAGGAACAGCTCGTAGAACAAGAAGTCGAAGGCTCGTCGCACCGCGCTTCTCAAGGTTCAGAATCAGACGAAGAATGGCATCTACGTTCGCGAAGTCAGCGGAAAGCGTCTCAAACGACGGCCCGCGGTGAAAAGACCCGCTCGAATAGTCAGTCTACCTCGAGCGTCTACGTCATTGACAACGACGCGTCGTTTGACGCCGAGAACATTGGTACCGTCCGAGGCAAACCGGTTGAGCGCGCGCCCAACCAGTCCGGTGTTCTCACCAAGGTGCGAAGAACCACGCGAGCTTCCAAAGATTCTGCGGGCATCCGCAAGACCAGTGGTCGCATTGGCAGCGCCAGCTTCTCGTCGTCTACTGGCCGCAAGGTGTCTGGAACTACATAGGGGATGGTGACTAGACGGCGTGCTAAGACGGACGTTCGGCTCTAGCCGAACACTAATGCGGCTTCCGTGTTGAACGGGGCTTTCTGTACCTTTTCATCCTAACGATCATGATTTACGTTTCTCTTACGAGCGATTCATGTTGAGCATACATGGGCGTTTTTTTGTTCCAAGGCGTGGCAGGGCGGGATATTTGATATCGGAAGTCGATGTTATCTTGCGATTTATAGATTCCCCAAAGAGGGGAGCATAACGACGGCCATGATTCCCTCGTCGCATCCAAGAAATGTCGCTAGGCCTTTTTAACGAAGTCGTTGGGGGCCTATCTTTATGACGGATACAAGATCCAGACTGAGCAAAAACAACAACATACGAGGGAATGGGGATGTGTGGATGAGCTTGTTGTGTGTGGTATATATCATGCGATTAAACTTACGAATTGCAATGGCGCAAACGGGCGGAAGGGACAGGGGGTTCACGGATATTGTCTTATTAAGCATTGTACTGGTTTATTGTTTTTTGTCTTTTTTTCTCCTTCTCTTTCATCTCATTGGTTTGACGAGTTGTTTTCCTTTTTTGCTGTTTATTGCTGATGGCAATTGGTTTATCAGGCATGGGCATTGGGTAATTTGCGCTTACAAGCATTGAACTGCTTGAGCGGGAAATAGGTCTCTCTAATGAATACCTACTATTACGGAACTGAAAGAATGAGAAGAGGAAGAAGAAGAAGAGAATGAAAGGGTTATTTCTTTTAAAGGAGGGGTTGGGCGGGAATACTCTTCTTATATATCAGAGGCATGACATATATTTTTTGAGTACTTTGTTCTAATGAATTGGATGTGTGGTGAGATGTTGGTGAAGTATGGGGTGATTAGATGGGAGTAACGTTCTGAGTTGTAAGGAAATATATTGCTTTTATATATCATTGCTTTCTTTTATACGTGTGTGTGTGTGTGTGTGTCTGTGTGTGGTGATCAAACTGTCCTTGACGTCTATGCCAATTGTATCATTGCCAATTGAAATTACTGTTTTATCGTTTGACCCGATCCATTCATCTCGTCACTCATCAAGTCATGTCCACATACTCATTATACTATTTCCTCATCCCTTCTTCATCCCCTTTTCGTCTCCTCTCTTCTTCTCTTCTTCTCTTCTTCTCTTCTTCTTCACCCCTTCTTCTTCTCTCCACCCCTACTTCATCTCTTCGTCGTGTCCTTTTCTTTCACACGCGAATGCTCTCCAGCGTACTCACGACCGTCTCCATCAGCTCCCCCGCCTCACTACTCGTCAGTTCCTCCCCCACACGCAGACACATCTCCACCACCTCCCTGTACCGCCTCCCCATCTTGTTCCCCAGGCCGGGGACCAGGACGGCAAGGACGACCTTGTCGCGCCAGCGGTCGGCCGAGTAGTGCGCTTTGTAGTAGGTCTGCAGGACCTTCCAGAGGCCGATCTCGAGGAGGACGAGGCCGAGGGAGTAGATGTCAAAGGGTTTGCAGTAGGGGCGGGCGCGGAGGGCGAGCGGGTGGCGGTGCAGGTCGCCGATGGAAGGGTTCTTGGGCGCCACGGAGAGGGCGGCGTCGAGGTCGGGGCGGGAGGCGTCGAAGCCGCTGAGGTAAGGGTTAGAGATGTCAGGGACGAGGGCCGCTGTCGCGGTGGGGCTGCGCGCCGAGGAGCTAAAGGCCGAGGGGAAGAATAGGATGTTGGAGGCGCAGAGGGACTTGTGCAGCCAGTCGAGGGAATGGAGGGACCAGAGGGCGACGGCCAGGGTGCGGGCGAGGGAGACGCGGTCGTTGAGGTCCGGGGTCTTGAGGTCGGGCGAGGAGATGAGGGCCTGGAGGGTGGAGAAGGAGGACGAGGGCGCCTTGTAGACGAGGCCGTAGCGGTTGTTGGGCGTGTCCTCGGTGTAGCCCGCGCAGTCGATGGAGTGGAGGTCCGGGTGGCACTCTGAGGCCGAGTGCATCATGCGGGCCAGGTCGTCCATTCTGCGGACGTGGGTGATGCGCTCCTCGATGGCCTCGCGGTCATAATCAACCCATTCGATAATGACGTCCCCGATGGCAACGTGATGGGCCCGACAGCGCCTTGGGTCCTTGTCCTTGACCTCCAGGGCATCGCGGTTCACCTTGAGCGCGTACGTGGGCTTGAACGCCTTCTGCGGCGTGCTGTCGAGGTTGATGCGGAGTTTCTTGAGGTTGGCCGAGGCGGTTAGCTTGGGGTAGATGCCCGAGGAGGCGTTCTCGAGTAAAGAGAGCTCGGCGAGGTCGCGCTGGGCGTGCTCGAGGAGTTGATGGGTCCAGGCACGCTGGAAGGAAGGGACCTGAGAAGGGGGAAGAGAGCTTCCAGGCCATCGTTGAAGTCTATCAAGATTCGCATGTTAGTCCGAGGTTTTCTTGAACAGAAAAGGGTTTGGGAGAGAATAAGTAGTTACCTTTGAGATCTCTCAATAAAGTACTAAATTTGTCCTTGTCTGTGTTCAAGATCCATTAGTTCCATGATAGTTTTTTTTTTGTTTTTTTTTTAAACATGTTTGTATAAAATCTACACTCACCTCCAATGACCCATTTCGTCTTCATACTAATTTCCTTCCTCCAACTATTCGTCCTCGACCCATTACTCTTCTTACCCTCATCCTTCAACCCCGTAGCCGAAGGCGAAAGAGACCCCGGAGATGGCCCCGAGTTCTTCCTAGACGCACTCTTCACCTTCTCAGCACCCGCAGCCGCAGCAGCAGCAGCCCTCTCGCTCTCATCCACCAACCCATACCTATCCTGCAACTTCCTAAAGTCCGTCACCGTGCTATGCAGCTGCTCCAGTATCTGCGTCGCCAGCGCCCTCAGCTGCGGGTTCCGCTCGCTGTCCAAGTGCTGATCGAACCTCCCCTCGGCAACGCCCCACTCGCGGCCCCAGACGACGAGGCGCATCTCCTCGATACGCACCTTGCACAGCATCTTCTGGCTGTCGACGTCGAAGTGGGAGGCCATTGTGAAGTAGCCGTAGGCCTTGACGCAGCCGTCGAAGAGCTGGCCCAGGAAGCCCACCACGGCGAGGGTTGTGCCCACGACTTCAGCCATTTTTATGTCCTTTTTTTTTTGGTAGAGAGGACACAATGTAATTGATTGATTGTTGTATGAGACCACTTTGACCAGACACAATGAATTCCAAGATCAAAGGTGAATCTTATAAGGGAAAAAAGCAGCAAGACCAATCTCTGACCGTATATCCTTCAAAAAAAGATGAAGACGACAAACTCTCCCCCCTGTGCATGGAGAAGACCCACGATGCTGATCGTGGCTGAGCATATAGGGTTACCTCGTCAGCATTTTTCGGCCATGAACAAGGTCGAAATACCGAATTCCTAACACTATTACCAAGTAGTTCAGGAGGAAATAATCCGAGCCCTCGTTACAGCATGGCTGATCTTGTTCGTTTTAAGGGGGGGCAAAGTATTGCTTGTGGCTGTTCGACTACACCTTACCTGAAGCTGGGAAGTACCTACCTAGTAGTAGTACGCATCACGTGATGAAATGTCCGTTCCTCATTGAGGTAACTGACCTATGAGATGATCAACCACCTTGATATCCAAGATCGAAATCATGGCATATCATGTACTAGGTAGGTAATCCACATAAATCTACAGTAAAGTTTCTATAAATACTTTTGCTTTGGCTCAATTACTCGCTCCCAAATAAGGCCCAACATACGCCAAGAAAGTCAAATGCCGGACAAGTTGTTCATTGGTTACCTCCTCCGGATAAGCTGCATAACACCCCCAGAGTCAGCTGGTCTATACGAGATCCAGACTTTTAAGGATTGAGTAGGAGAATCAGCGATTCCATGGATTATTCTTTCAAGTTTTGATTATGAAAAGATGGACTTTGCAAAAAGTGGACTCGAAAGTTACAGACTAGGGTATTAACATGCTCTCCAAAACATACAACAACAAGCAAATAGGCATACTCATCAAGGTTGGATAGTCGAGATTTTTTGTATTTCATGGTCCGTTTTCCTCTTCGTGGCTATCAATAATTTTCTCTATATATGCGAAACTGACGATGATTCGTGACGGCCATGCCCTCGTAATGTCCCATTGTGACGCAGCTACTCCTGTTCCCCAATGACCCAAAGTAAAGAAAATAAAGAAAAATCCGTGACGCATTTCCAGATCTTAGGGCATTGTAAACCCGTGAGTTCCCGCATCCAAACTCATTTCCCCCCTTTCACTTGCTCGGCTCTAATAAACCTTCTTCTTCTCGTCGATACTGAACTGGCCGGGGCCGCTGTTGACCAAGAGAAGGAGACCGCCGACAATGGACAGAATCTGGAAGAAATCGTACTTGGCAAAGTCCTTGTGGGGGTGGTGCTCGTGAAGCTAAGGAAGCAATAAAGTTAGCGAAATGCGCCGATAATTCGCAGCCGAAGAATACTTACAGTCCAGAAGTTGTTGACGACGAGGTTAAAGCCGCTGAGAATGACAACAAGAAGAGTGGCGCTGTACTTGGCCTTGAAGCCGACAACAACCATGACACAGGCGCCGGCTCCGAGGAAGGAGACGAGAACACGCCAGAAGGACCACTGGCCGCTGAAGACGAAGCCAACAAAGAGGAAGATGAGCAAGACACGACCAGCGAGCTGGAAGTACATCTTCTTGTCCTTTTCGTCAATCTGAGGGAGACCGGCGAAAGCCTTAGACTTGCGAACCCAAGAGTCGGACAGGACCATGAGCAGGCCACCAATGACGGACAGATTTCGGAGGAAGAAGTTGAGATCGAAGATCAAGCCGTATCCGAGAGCCTGCGCGACAACAGTGGACATGAGACCGGCGACGGCGTAGTCTGAGTGCTTTCGGACAATAACGAGAACAGAGCACGCTGCCATGACAAAGATGTTGTAGAGACAGAAGAGGTGGGTGATTCCGCCGGGAACTGTGTGCATGTTAGAGATGAAGCCTCCAGAGCAGGGGGAATATCCTCCAGAGCGTTCTTACTGTGTCTATAGTCGTGGAGGTAGAGCAGCTGGTCGTTCCATTGCATGATAATTCGGAGCGCATCTTCCAAGAAAGTAACAACAATCAAGAATCGACCAATAGTGGGGAGATGTCTGCAGTATTGAAACCATGGTCAGTATGGCCAATTGATGACGCAATTCAGGCGATATTGTTCTCGCAAGAACATGCAGAAGAAGTAGGCTACTCACGGCTTGATGGGCTCGCTGACGGTATCCAGGACATCCTCCACCTTGCTGGTATAAACCCTGATCTGATCGAGGATACCTCCCTCGCTGGACTCTTGGCTGGGGCCGCCACCATAGGGATTGGGGCCGCTGCTGAGGCCGTAGCCAGAAGGACCGCGATGCGACATGTTGTTCATTTCCCTCTATCGCAAGAAAAAGACTAGACAGGCCTTTGTTGTCGTGAGACGATGATTCGATCGAGAGCGCTCCTTGTTCCCGCAGCCTATGACGGGGATTTGCAGGGAGAGGGGAGGGGGCGGGATGGTGCAATGCGATGCGATGCGATTCGTGCTCAACCAGCCCTGAAGGGGGGAAGATATCAATTGAGGCTCGTCTTGTCAATTATGCGACAGAGAGAAATAAGAAGAACAGGACGAGGAGCAGGAACAGGAGGGGGTGGTGAGTAAGGAAGAAAGGTAGGTAGGTAGGTAGGTAGGTTCAAGACCAGTCAGAGAGTTTGGTGGTGGTGGGCGAGCTTGTTTCTATTTTGCTATGACCTCAAAGACACACACACACGGATTATCTTACATACCACTGTGTCCTTTCCAAATCCCGTGATGCTGCATGCCGAGGGTGCCCACTTTTAAGGACCGGCTCAGGCAGGACGGTGGATCCGATCAGTGGGCTCCCCAGGCGGTACATGGCGGTTCCCCTCAAGAAACCTGTCTTGGCGAATGAAATTAGGCGTGCGGTCAATGTACACTTCTAGAAGGACGCATGTACCCTGCCTGCGACCCGGCTTGTACCCTACCAGGCACTTCCCTCTTAGCCTCACCTCCCTATTAGGGTCATGGTGCTTGGATGTTTTGGTACCTGACGCGAGTCTGTGTCCTTGCAGTTTGATGTGGTGGTGGTGGTGGTTTGATGCGAGTGAGGGGCAGGATGATGCTGTTATTACTACAAGTATTGCTCCCACTCGTCGAGTTTGTTGCTGTTTTTAAGTGGAACAGCTGCCGTAACCGTCCTTGCGTTTCCCCATAACATGGATCCTGATGGATTCTCACTTCATCCTGCCATCCTTTTTAGGAATCTGCTATTCCCAAGGACACTTTGACAGGTCAATTGGATGCTATACGTACGAGTCAGTTCATATATATATGAATCTGATTTGGCTTATTGTTGGCTTTCATGTCTCTAAAAACTACAGAGTACTAGAGGCAAACTCTTACGAATAAAACACTCAGCTTACATGAAGGTTTGCGCACACACACACACACACACACACACACATAAATACACACACACATAAATACACACACAGCTGTGATATAAATACCAGGTCCCAAAAGTAGGCACGTGCCTGTTCCTTGGCTTACGGTCCTGTCAGACAGGGTATCATCTACACTTGTGGCTGCTTCCCAAACCACTATCTCGATTCAAACTAGACCCGCCAACTCCGGATGGATCAGTGACTTCAAATATTATTATTATTATTATTATTCAACATCAGCTATACTTTTCCTGGGCCTTGTCATGGCAAAATCCTCACTCCCAATATACATGAACAGCGAAATTCAATACATAACTTTGCAACACGCCTCTATTCTCCCGGCATCATGGCTGCTCCACCTGTTGGTGCTTCCAAGATTCGCAACGCGCCAGTCTCATCATATTCAACCCTCCCTTCATTTACTGCCCTGCGCATCTCATCCCTTAGGACAGTTCGTTCGCCCGTCAACGGATCCCATTCCCAACCCTCTCTCATCCACATCCAACGAAGATACGCTCTCAGTTCCTTGTCGTTTGGTCTAGTCCTCATCCACTCTGGTTGGAATTCGGGCTCCCTGCCCTTCCCATTCCAGTCCTCTACTCGGCCAAGGAGTTGATCACGGCAAAAGATGCGCCAGCTGTCTAAGGCATATTTGCCCTGCGTCATGTGTCCAATCTCCCATGCCTCCAAATCTTCCGTCGCATCTGGCGTCAGTAAAGCCTCGTCTCCCGAGTCACTGGATAGTTCCCTTGGTGGACTAGCAACCCGTCTATCGTAATTTCTCACCCTGTATCGCACACCAGCTTTGGGCGGCTGTTCTAGGAATGCCCTTGCGTATCTATGAATGTACCCAAGCCGAACCCTGGAGAGTCCAAGATGTTGTATCATCCCCAGCAACTCTTCCTCATTACCCGGGTCTATAAGATCAGGGAGTGTGGGAAAACGTTGTTTTAGTTTGTAAAAGGTCGGTATAGCTAGCTTTCCGTTGGTTTTAATCAGGAACGTGATTGCAATGAGTAGCCAGAATGGCTCATGGGCTACTTTTTCCTGTATGAGTCCAAAGCTGGGCGAGTTGAGTGAGGGAAACGGGACACAGGAAACCGTTCCCGGCGGTGGTCGAACTCGTAGAATCCCTTTCTTTTCGGGAATGAGCTGCAAGAAGTAAGGTGATTCTGTTGACTGTTTCTTTAGGATGCTCTCTTTCTTAATTTGAGTGCCATAGTGCAGCCCAGTCGATTCGCAATGCCCAGAAGAGCAATCGACAGGCGTCAGGATACCTAAGGCTTGTACGTTGTTTATGGAGCTGATACATGTTATATCAGCCTTCCGATCGGTCTCCTGTTGTTGTAGGACCTTCTGGGAGATGGGCGCAACAGGCTTTGTAGTCTTCCATTGTATCCTATCCTGTCTTTTTTCCTGTCGACAGGTTCATCAGACCAGTAATGGGATGTTGTCCCCTGACTTTTCCTCTTGGCACGAGGCGGTGGACATGTGGGTTCGAGTTTGACGTCCTGTACAGCAGGCGATAATGGTGGCCGGATTTCGATATCCTTTTCGAGCCCTCTTGCAAGAGATATCAATCGGTCCGTCTCTTCCCAGTCTTGCTTAGATGATGAAGAATCATTAGGCTTGTTGAGTATTCCCCATACAAAAGTGAGAACATCGCGTCCATCAAGCTCATGTAGTCGGGGAGTATTAGCCTGGCGAATAGATTCTGCGCACTCAATCAAATAATGCCAGTCTTCTACGCCACCGATGAGACTCTGGTCAAAAAGACTTTTCACCTGCTCATCTGGCGCAGCTCTAGACTCGATCAGAGAAATTAAGAATTCACGTGAGTCCTCCCAGACGTCAAAGACGGAGAGAAGATTGTCACCAAAGCGCGTCACCATCTCTACCCATTAGCCAAGTGCTTCTAGAGGGCTGTTTGGGTATTATGGCTTCATCTGACAGATGTATGTGTGTGTGTTGTGGTGTTCCGTTTCCCTCTGTAGCCAGTTTGATGGCTGTAGGTTTGAAGAAAGATTGAAAATGCTCAATTCACTTTACCAAGTTGACTTTGCTTTCGCCGTGAATATTCACCCGCGGTGGATGAGAGTCTCGTCAGCTTGAAATCAGGTTTAGCACAGTTGGTGAATTAAGGATTAAATATCCCATATATTAATCTTATATGAGAGAAAAAAGAAAATACAAAAAGGTCAAGTTGTAAGTGAAAAATGCATTTAGAAGAGATTGAAATATGTTGATAATAACGATTCCAAAGCAACAATCAATAGGGTAGGCAGCCATATACTGGGATTTTAGGGGTTGCTGCACTACTACACGTGATTATAGCGAAGGAGCCCGCTGAAGCAACGGGAGGCTTTCAAGCTCTGGGCCCTCCTACCTTGGTATCTTTGACGGTTCTTCCAAGAACCTCGCTATTATCTAGTAAGTGCAAAATCCATACACTCTTGTTGACAAGCTGCATGCCATCAAGAACTTTCAGCTCAAGGCTCATATAGTTCATAGAAAAGTCAGATATTCGACCAGTAGCACTGTGCCTGTGACTGGGGTCAGAGATGAAGGAGTGCCCTGGAGGCGTATAAAGAAGCAGAGGAAATTACTAGGTAACAATAGTGACCCAATGCCCTTCTCAGAACTGAAAAAGAGATGAGTATGTGGCGTCGGTTATTTCTTATTGGAATACAACATGGAACAGTCTATTTGTGCTTTAGGATCCCTTTATGGAGTATTACACAATGGATGTCCAAGCACAGCACTTGGCACAGGTGATGACTTGCATCTGCAAGAGACCACCCCTGAAACGGTTCTCTGATAAGCATCGTGATAGGGTTCAGCAATTGCTTTTTTAATTTCTACTTGTAGGTGTGATGCAAGAATGAGACGGAGAGAGATTTGATTTGACCCTTTTTTTAATGATGCATCTCGACGTGGGCAATGGAGTTGCTGTTGTTTCAAACCAGAAGGGAAGAGTCGATGCTCAACCGACCTCGTTTGATGTGCCCGTCCTTGACTGACCTCCAGCTCCCGTCGGTTTTTACCACCAAAAAAGTTACCGCTGAATCAACCAACGCGCTATTCGAATTCAAGTTTAACCTCTGTCCATAATTAATTCCAACCTACCTTTTCAGCGATCCATCTTGCCTACCTTGCCTACCTTGCCTACCTACCTTGCCTTGCCTTACATCCCCACTGTCCCGGTCTTACGTTCCTCCGACATCCAACATACCTACCTACTTACTTGTACGCTCGACTACCACGTCGTCTCGTCAGATGGATCGGTAACCTTGGGCGAACCAGCTGGAGAAGCTGTGCAGTTCCCTCGGGGCCTATTCAGACGGTACAATGTCGCCATTCGCAACAGCTTATCGTCCCCAAATCCACAGGACAAACCAGCTAGGTTTTGATCACGACGGCCTGCGCCGCCCAACCCTGCTCTCCTCCGATTCCTCGAGCCCCTCACGACGACATGATGATATTGCTGCAGCATCTTTACAATTAAATCCCCTCCAGAACACGTTATATACATCTCATCAATGCCATAACAGCGATATCCAATCTTTGCCTGATAGGAAGAGAGCGAGAATGCCAGATTGGAACGAATTCTACAAAAACGGCCTGCCTCGTGAGATTATAGTCATCGAAGACACGCCGGAGCCTCGTACGACGGATGCCTCAAATGGCGATTCGGCAAAGGGCGCCCTGACAGCGACTCAAGTGCAGTCGGCGGCCACTAAGAAACGGAAATACGAAGACGTGCCGACTCCGCAAAAGAAAGAGAACCCAAAAGCAGAATTAGGGCGCGATGACAACGAGGCTGCAGCTGCCAAGACCACACATCCGGAGACTCGGCAATCTGTGGCGAAATCAAAGGCCCAGGAAGAAGTGATCCGTCCTAATACTGCGCAGAAGAGGCGACGGACTCGACTCCAAGCAGAGGAGGAGCCGAGTATAGAACGCCGACTCTCTGGGGTCGCCGATGTCGAGTATCGTGGTCTATCTAAGCCTATTATCAGATCAAAAGATGTCGCCATCAGAGTTGGCCACGCTGTAGGTCTTCTATTTTTTCCACAAAAACGCGGTTCGCCATTTTATTGACAAGCAATAGGGCTATGATATTGACAAGAGGAAATTGGACGACGACGACGGTCACTATATCGTTGTTCCAGATACAAGCCTAGCAAGCCAATGTCGGTTCTCCGTTGCTCTATTCCAGACTTGGTCTCCATACTGATACTTTTTTCTTCTTCTCCTTCCAAAGACCAAATAAAGAAACTCTTGGGCCAAGGGACTTTTGGCAAAGTTGTTCAAGCCCTTGATCGTGGAAGAAACGAGCTTGTTGCCGTCAAGATTATTCGATCTGTGCAAAAGTACCGCGATGCGGCCAAGATTGAGCTGCGCGTTCTGCAAACCCTTCGCCAGAATGACGCGGAAAACAAATATAGGTGTATCCACCTGCGAGACTGCTTCGATTTCTACGGCCATACCTGCATCGTCATGGATCTTCTCGATTCTAGCCTTTTCGACTTTCTCAAGGGGAACAGCTTTGTACCGTTCCCCAATAGTCACATCCAGAGCTTTGCCAAGCAGCTCTTGACCAGCGTTGCCTGTAGGATCCATACCCATTTTTTGCCTATTCCTATGGATGCGTGACGCTGACATGATGAGACAGTCCTTCATGACCTAGGACTGATACATACCGATTTGAAGCCGGAAAATATTCTTCTTCGCGACGCATCATACCAAACATTTACATATAATCGGACTGTTCCTTCGTCTCGTACCACTCCCGTGCGCCAAGCAACGCAGCGCAAAGTTCTCCTGAGCTCAGACATTCGGCTCATCGACTTTGGTTCAGCTACGTTCCAAGATGAATATCATTCGTCTGTGGTATCGACGCGCCACTATAGGGCCCCCGAAATCATCCTGGGGCTCGGATGGACATATCCGTGTGATATTTGGAGCGTGGGCTGCATTCTTGTCGAATTCTTTACGGGAGACGCATTGTTCCAAACCCATGATAATCTAGAACATCTTGCCATGATGGAAGCTGTGTTTGATCTTCGAATCAACATGGATATGATCCGCCAAGTCAACAAAATGGCATCAAGAGGCAACGGCGCAGCTAGGTATGCTTATTTCTCATCTTCAGCGTCCCTATCGACAAACCGCTAACAATATTGAAGTTATTTCAAGCGACTCAAACTCAACTACCCAACTCCTGAGACAAGTCGTGCCTCGAGAAAGTTTGTCAAGACAATGAAGCGGCTTGATGTGAGTATAGACTACACATATCAATGGAACGTGATGCTTACTTTTGAAATAGGAAATAATACCCAAAGGCAACGCTTTTCTCCGCAGTTTTCTAGATTTGCTTCAAAAGATGTTTGTTTACGATCCAGCTCGTCGCATCACTGCAAAGCAAGCGTTGCTCCACCCATGGTTCAAAGAGTCCATACGCGATGATGGCACTGAAGCAGCAAAGATAGCACTCGAGCGGGCTCAGTTAGCACGGCATAACGGGCGCAGCCAGCCCTAATTTTCATGTTTACTGCTTCTTCTTTTTCTCTTTTCTTTTCATGACACACAAGGGGATGAGCGGTTACGAAGGGAGGGCTTCTGGACAATTGATGGGGTCATGTCACCAGGGTTTCTTTCTTCATGATGGCGTTTAGGGCAGTGCAGTTCCTCAAGCGGATTGGGATACGAACATAGGGATGCAAGGCGAAGTGGCGATTTTTGTTTTGTTTTGTTTTATGCTGGTTGAGATGACAGCGCATTGAGCGGGCACTGGGAGTTCTTTCACTCGTACATACAGAGAAGCCAGATGTTATACGGGCATCTGTGATGATAGATAAAGGAGACGAGCGTCTCTGAATGGATCTGATTTAAAGGTCGAGTCCTCATATGGTATTTGTATAAGTTGTGATGCGTATGCATTGAGCTTCCTCCTAGTTGAATTTGACACCACTCTCCCAAGGTTGCTGTTGTTTCCATCTTGCCATATCCACGGACCCTGTTTGATCCGAGTGTAATGCGTAGTATTAAGCTCTCGGTCATACGCAAGGCACAGCTAATAGAACACGAAAGGGTGTACTCCCGAAATGGCTGCCTAACCTGATTAATCGAGCCTCATCAGGCTGCTAGCTGAGTTGAATCCTGTGCTCAGTTCATGATTTTAGAGTCTCAAACATCGCACAGAATCTCGTCATTTTTAGCCAACCCTTACCAAAACAACCAATATCAGGTTAATAGAGTCTTCATCATGCATCTTATTCATATCAGTCCTAAGAAAAAGGGCCAGTCTTTCGAGATCCAACTTGAATATCACGGCGGGGAGGTCCAGCCCTATGCGATCCTATCACATAGATGGGGGCGGCCAGAGGACGAAGTTACGTTTCAAGATCTGATGCTTCAGTCCAAAAACGCAAAGCAGAAGAAGGGCTACCGCAAAGTTGAAGAATGCTGCAGAAAGGCTCTTGAACACAAGCTCAGCTACGCATGGATTGATACGTGTTGCATCGACAAATCAAGCAGCGCTGAGCTCTCTGAAGCCATCAACTCCATGTACGCCTGGTATGCCGCTGCGAGTGTATGCTTTGCCTATCTGGAGGATGTTCCCGCTGCGGAGAGTGAAATGGGTGGTTTCAGAAAGACGGATGTCCGGACGAGCAATTGGTTCACAAGGGGCTGGACTCTGCAAGAGTTGATCGCTCCGAAGGAGGTGATATTCTTCAATGGAAACTGGGATCCGCGGCCCATCGGAACCAAATCGTCACTCTCCGACCTCATCCAGGAGATTACACAGATTCGGAAAGTCTTCCTCCTTGATAGAAACAAAGTCCCGAACGCAAGCGTGGCCGAAAGAATGTCGTGGGCTTCGAGGAGAAAGACTACAAGGCTAGAAGACGAGGCGTACTGCCTCATGGGGCTGTTTGGGGTGAACATGCCGACCATTTACGGGGAAAAGAGAAATGCGTTTCGACGTCTCCAGGAGGAAATCATGCGGTTCTCGACGGACCACAGCATTTTCGCATGGGAGGGCGATGGTAACGTGCTGGGCATGTTGGCAACGTCACCGGCCCAGTTTGAGAACTCGTCCAAGTACGTGCCCATGGATTATATCAAATTCGCAACAAAGTCCGGTATCAATGATGAGAATGAGCTTTCATTGCCGAGTCAAACACACGTAGGCTGCGCACAACCAAATTATTCAATGACCAACTTCGGCCTGCAAATACAGCTCCCCATCGTGAGCTTGAAAGTGCGCCGGTTTGAGGATATATTCCTGGCCTTCTTGGCCTGTACCTGGAAAGACCGCCCAGTCATCATCTTCCTTCGACAGCGGCCGGGGAGACCCAAGAGCCACTTCTACAGAACCTCGTTTGATCACATGAGTCTCGTCCACAAAGACATCCTATCCCGCGTCTGGAAGTCGTATGGCATAACAGTGCGCCAGGCAATCTGGATATCGGCGTGGGAGAATTATGGCCAATGGGCGCCGCATCCATCCCTGACCGTGCCATCAAACTCGGAAGAGTTCCACATCCGAATTCATGCAGATGCCTTTCAAGACATGGACCGGACGACCTTGACATGGTTCCCGGAAAAACTATATGACCAGGATAACTGCTATCTGAAGCTCGGCCCCGGCCAGCACGTCGCTTTCCTGGCGACGACCCGGAGTCGGAACGGTGCGCGTCCCATTGAGTTCGCCTTTGTGCTGGGCCTGCTGGACGATTATGTGTGGATGAGCTGTGACATTGACGGGGGCGAGTGCATGTACGGGTCACCTCGGCAGTATCACGACAGCCATGATCTGTTTACCATCGTATCCGGGGGCATCGGGCTATCTCCAATAAAGCTGGCAGATGTAAGCGGCATACGTTTCGGCGGGAAGAAACTCGGGGCTCATGGCAGATCGGGGTCCATGCGTCTTTCAGTGAGGATGTTTTCGAGCGAGCCCTCGCTGTCCTATAGCCGTTCTCAAATACTAGGCTAGTATAGTATGTAGATATGTGCTCTGTACTCTTTACTCGCTTTTGAAAATGTAGTCTATCTAGTAGGTACTACTGCCCATGTTTGGGTACTTGTTAGAGATCAAGTCTTTCAGTGCTCTGTAGTCTGTAATTATGAAGCATCCATTTTCTTGACTGAAGAGACAGACCGACTGATTGGCCAATCTATTACACAATGAGTGCCCTACCTGTAACTAGTAAGCATCTGCTCATTACCGCGTACGGTTAGTCTGAGTAATGGGGTAATTATCCCTTTGGGTGAATCAGTGCAGAAGGAGGCGGCGCGTGATGCGTGATGCAATCTGCGTGCCTACCGATTCGGGAAGATGTGCTGTGTTGGTCAGTCAGTCAATCAAATACTATCACATCAACCAGGCACAGCCAGCCAGCATTATGCGTTAGGTAGGTACTGTAGGTAGGTAGGTAGGTAGTTTATCAGACGAACAAGGAGGCGGCTGTGTCCACTCTCCTCCTTCTCCTCCGTCATTTTTTTCCCTCTCCTTCTCTCTCTCTCTCTCTCTCTCTCTCTCTCTATCTCCATCTCCATCTCAAGTCAATGCAGTCACTCTAAGAAAACAAAACAAAAAAAAACATCGCAAGGAAACGAAGCGTCATTGACAACGTCCTACTGAACCTTGATACGCAGACTATTTTTTTCTCACCCTTTTCCTCTAATAAAGTCCCCCCGCCCCCTTCAATTCAAGCTACCACTGCGAAAAAAAACCGTGTTCTCGACTCTCTTGGCTGACCACTGCAACTTCCGACCGCTACAAACGCGCTAACAGGCCAACGAGGAAAAAAAGGACGCCAAGCCTAAATCAGCAGAGCAGAACACGAGTCACGTGGATACTGCCTATCAGGACCCACTCACAATCGCTCAATCCTCTCGCCGCCTTGCGTCTCTCGTGCCTCCACCCCAGGAATCTTGCCTTTCCCATTCTAACCTTTTCGCTTTCGCAATTCTCCTTCTCTTCCCCCCGACGCTTACCTTTTGACCCTACACGAGTCCGAAATCATCATCACCAATTCTGAATCATCCAAGAGATGAGTAGTCGCGGCGGGAAACTTGCCCCCGAAGTCAATCGGTACGTCCTTCATTTTGCGCGCACGGTCAAAACCCTTTCGGAGGCGAGCGGACATTGTCCGTTCATCGTCCGAGGCAACGGGCTGTTATCAACATGGTGGTGTTTTGTATGTGATCGCTAACACTATGTCTCAACAGAGCTCTGTTCGTAAAGAACCTGAGGTACTATCTATCCCCTTCCCGATCGATATAACGAACACACAAACAAACAGACAAAAACAGACAACATCATCTGACACTTCTTTCGCAGCTACAACGTCACTCCTGAGGAGCTGTTCGACCTGTTTGGAAAGTTCGGACCTATTCGGTATGCACCCCCCGGGCCGTGTTACCCCCGATGTCCAACCAACCATGTCCGTCATGCTGACTGTGAGAGTAGCCAAGTCCGTCAAGGCATTGCCAACAATACAAAGGGAACGGCCTTTGTGGTCTACGAGGATGTCATGGATGCGAAGCAAGCCTGCGACAAGCTCAACGGCTTCAACTTCCAGAATCGCTATCTAGTTGGTATGTAACTTTATCATGACTGAACACCCATCTTCAAATCAAGCCATCGCGACTAACTCCACATCCTTTAGTACTATACCATCAGCCCGACAAGATGGCCAAGTCAAAAGAGGATCTCGAGGCTCGCCGTGAATCTTTAGCGCAGCTCAAGAGACAGCACGGCATCGATTGACAATCCGACCGGCCTGTGGACACCCTGCAGAAGAAGACCCCTTCTTTGTCTGCAGGCCGGTCTTCGTCTTCCTCCTCCAAGTCTGCTTCGCCAGATCGAAAAACGATTTTGCGAAACGGCAGTTCGCCAGCCAAGGCGGCTCCGAGGGGACACGATCACGTAAAGGTTCGCTTTGCAGACGGACTGCGCACAGCTCTACCCGTGTGCGCCTAACGTCATGATTGGTCCTGTAGCGCTCGGAGCCATCCTCCATACAGGAAGCATCACTATTTGCTTTGGCTGGCATGTAGTTTTATAATGTCAACGACAACCTGATTGGTCACCGCTCGTACGGAAGATATTTGGGAAGCGGGTTCGGATTCGGTGAAATGGGGAAATTTTCAAAGTTGTTTTACAGCAAGTGACGACATGACAAGTCACAAGGAACTGTTTTATTCGGTTATTGGGCGGAGTCTAGCCTCAAGACGTGTTTTCTAGCGAACGTTATCCGCCTTCCGAGGCCTCACCAGAGAAATTAACAGCATGTCTCACCCTGCACACACAGCACCTCCAACACCTCAGAGCAGGCGAGGGTTCTTTTTATTTCAGTCAAGTTCAATATTAATATGTTACAGATGGACCATGTGATTCAGTTTCTTGAGACATTGTGACGTTTGTTTGTGAACCTTGACGGCATATATGCTCAGCACGCTCAACTGTTTAATCATCTGTTACACAGCCGTCCAGGTTGAATTAATTAATGTCAGATGATATCAAAGAGGGGGTTGAGCCTCACGATTCCGCCATGGAAGACTCAGAGGCAGCTCAGAGTCTCACCCTGAACACAGTGAAACGTTACCCTATCATGCTCACAGGGGAATGAGGCAGCTTTGATAGTAATGAGATGATTGCTTACCCTGGAACTACTGATGACTGATTGGTATTAAGATGTGTTCGGGTCTCACAGTGTTTCCATAGCTGGATTTAGAAGTAAGCATTGGGGTCCTTACCTCTTGACATGATGGGATGCTACCTACGCATTAATAAGGTACAGTTATACGACAGGTCTGCGCTCACCCCTCCTAGCAGTACCACGGACCTGTGAGTGTAGACTTTTGTCACTTGATTGTACCTACTAGGCAGTACTCAGTAACCATGACGATGATACGGAGCAAGGCAACCCCAACTGGTAGTGGCGAACCCGAAGGCTTGTTCTGGAACGGCACCGATTATAGTCGGGCGTATTAGGTATCCTTGAGTGCTAAGAGAGGCCTCATCGTTTGTTACCATTGATAAATAAATAAATTAAAAATCAAAGGAAATCAGTGTAAACCCGGACAAACCGGAGGAGCCTATGACGACTACGTGCACTTACACGAAAGCGTATGTATGGCCTGGAGCTTGATTCGGTCCATTGGCGGTTGATTAGGAATCTATGACATGAGAAGATGGAAGTGCAACGTGTTTTGTCTTATACTAACAATAGTGTAATGTTGTAGTATGAGAGTAGCTTCGTGAAGACAAGGCTCGAGTTGGTAGATGGAGGATCCTCCTCGTACTGGGATGTCACTTGACGAGGCATGTATGCGGAACGCCATTGGACATGAAGCTTTCAAAGACGGAGCAGCCGTATTGTATTGGGACACGACGAAGCACAGCCTCGACACAATTATCTCATCGTTTTTGATATGCAAAAGAGATATGCAATGCATGAGTTAACGTGCATCCGGTCCATGTCCTCGGGTCGTTGAATGTTACCACGCACGCAGCGAGCTTGAGGTCATGCTTGCGATGTGTGTGGCTGTAAGTTTTCTCGACAAACAACCAAAGATTTACTAGGACCAAGAAGTAGAGAGAGGGGAGGGAGAGAGGGAGAAGAAGAAGAAAAAATGCCTTGCGAGGCTTTTCAGACTAGGATGTGGTGTTTGTTTTAACGATGCAATATAAGGGATAAAATCCTTGATCAGGAGAAACCCCTGACGATGATGATAATGATAGATGGGTTGAGAGTGAATTTGGGGGGAGGAGCCTCCAATGGGCCGCATATGTGGTCTCGCTGGCAGATGGCAGTGTTGAGATTTGGACCAGCAGAATCGCAGGAAATGGCAGATATGGAGAAGACCTGGCCGCATAAACGGCCGGGCGGACGAGGCCCAAGTGGCCCATTAGCGGGTTCGTTGGTTCGGTATTTTTTTGAGCGTTTCTTTAAAGGCTAGGTTGTTTTGTTTCGTTTCGTTTTTTTCCCACGCTGTGGCTGAGGCGGTGCTAGAATGTTTGCTGATGGAATTTTAATTTTTTTACTTTTACTGGACGTCTTGGGGAGCCGAACTGGGCTGTTATCCAGAAGGTCTCGGGGGCTGTCTAGGAGGGGTCCCTAATTGGGGGAGGAGAGGCGGGGAGGGGCGGCGCCTTAGAGGGCTCGATTACAGTGACTTCAGTGACTTACAGCGATCACAGTGGATAGATAGAGAGCTTTGCTGGCCTGGCCCCCCCTCGAGGCTGTGGCTGAGTTCTTGTTCGGGTCGCTTTTTGGGCCGCCTGTTTTTTTGTTCTGCTTGCTTGTGGCTTTGCACCGAATCAAAGAGCAAGCGAATGTGCGAGGCGCGAGTCCCGAGCAGCGGACGGGAATCAGACAAAGCGTCTATCCCGCATTGGATCCAATCCCAATGGAACGCATGAACAAAACACATGCTATCCAACCTACATGCATCAATTCATGCATCATAGCACAGCAATCAATCAAATTTAGCCGGCCCGGTGTTCCTAATACGACGCCCTTTTGCTTCTTTCTGTCTGTCATGTTCCTTTTTTGTCTTATTCTTGCATGCCACACCAAAGAAGAGAGAGGCCTGAGATGGGATGACCGGTGATGCGGGCATATGGGAAGCATTCTAATTTGGGCCGCTCCAATCTTGGCTGCTCCAGGGGTGCAGGCAATCGCACCATACAGAGAGCTCGACTACCCGCTTCGAGGTCTTCCCTTTGGGTCTCTTAGGCTTCACGATGCTGGTTTCTGGGCCTCTCCATCTCGAGGGCCAAGGCTGATATCAAAAATCTCCCTCCCAGATATAGAACCAAGAGTACACACTGACTGGAACGATACTACTCTGGTGACTATTGTTGGAATGTCAGACTCCCCCTCTCCCCCCACAGAACCACAACCGTTGGGAGCTCTGACCAAGCACTCACACCTCGGCCCGTGACGGAAGGTCAGGCAACATAGAACAAAAAGCTGCCTGTTCGAATGCTTGGCTCGGCTACATCGTCTCTCGACAGATGTCTCGGAGACTACGGGGGAGGGGGAGGGGTACAATCCTGATGAAGGACTCGGCGTGACACGTTTTTCTTTTTTACTGACTGGAACTTCCATGGAAGAAGTTACCTACCTTACTTACTATTACCCTTGAGGGAGAGGGGTTCCAGTTTCCACCCCTTGGATATCACCACCACCACAGGCGCGCGTGGCAGAGCAAAATAGAGGCATCATACTAACTAGTTCCATGCCAACGACTATGCCCGCCCGGACCCACCTCGCCGGCCGGAGGTGTGCCCCCGGCTTCTGGTCCCGGTACCGTGGAACCAGCCAGAGGCCGTTCCATTCCTCTGTGACTAGGCTACGATGCATCTTGATGTCTTCACAGCCACTTGGCAAGGTGTCTTTCTTCCAACTCGTCCACTCTTTTACTTTTCCACTCCCTCCCCCCACGCCCAAGCGGACGAACAGGAGAGGGAGATCTTTCCCAAGTAGGTTGGTTGGAACTACCGGGTCCTTCTTGTACCCTTTTGTGCTTGTTGCTTCTGCTCTTTTCGTCCGTCCGATGATGCAAGGAGGTACATGACAGTCTGAGGCGATGCCTTACAACCATCATGTCTCCAGCTTCCTTATGTCCGTTCATATCAATTGTACCATGTGGGCTGTACCCAATCCATTACTGCTGTTGGTCTCGGCTTAACCCTTACCTCCTCCTCTCCGTCATGACTCTTGCTATAAATGGTCTCTACTCCCTCATCACCACAACTTGTCTTTCACCAATGACTTCACCAATGAATCACTAACATCGGCTATCAAGATACGCTTCTTATATCTTCCTGACACATTCAATGTCTGCCCCCGTTGCCCCATTCAGCAGACTAACGCTTGAGGACATGTCCCCTGCCACTCGCTCAAACTCTCAAGCAGCCTCACAGGCCAGCTCGGCTCACTATCCCATGGACGAGTCGAGCTCTGATTTGGAATCCGATTCGGATGGCTCCGAGTTCGATGACGACGATGAGGCCGCGGCAGTTATCCGGTCCCCTTCGAACTTGAAGTATCGCATTGACCATCTTTCCGACAAAACTCAAACAGCTATTCGTGATGTTTTCAGCGATCCTCCTAAGATTGCGCTACAACGGTGCCGTCGTATCGACAATACATACGCCTTTCAGATGACGGAGCTCGTCACTCGTTCTATACGCATTCATGCCGGGGACGATGGCTCTACTCGCTTTACTTGCTCATGTGGTGACGAAAAGGAACCATGCGAGCATCTGCTGTGGCTGCTTGACCAGCTCACTAAGCAGACTTTGTACGACTATGATCCCGAGAAGCCTCTCACCATGACGGAAGACGGGTTTGCCCAGGAGATGGGTGATCCCTTTAAAAACATTTCGGAATATCACCTTGATGTCCTGGCAGATGGCCTTCACTGTCAGGTAGTCGACCCTGAAGCGCCCTCCGAGGAGCTCCTCATATCACACCGGGTCCAAGAAGCTCGCGAGCTTCTCTCTGCCGTTTATGCGGTGCCGTCAGAAGATTTCCGTCCCGATATCTTTGGCCGTCCTGCCTCGGGGAAAAAGGTCCTCAAGCGAAACGACTTGGACTGCACCATCTTCCGCATGCTTCTCGACAACCACCACTTCTTCCAATACTTCCTTTCCGTCTCGCGTCCTACGGATCCTATCAACGATCCCTTCCGCAAGATTTACCAGCGGGTGGATCGTGTGCTGTACGATTTCGACATTTTCCTCTCAAACCCAAAGGCTGGCGGTACCTCTGGGGAAACCCAGATGAACGTATCGTGGGCGGCGAACCACCTGCTCGGTTGTACCAAACTTATCAAATCCGCTATATACAACCGCGACAAGCCCCTCCAGCCATCCGAAGCGATATCGGCCGCCCGCACTCTTGTTCACATACTCGTCAGCGTCGTCTCGCGAAATCGCGACGCAAGCGTTGGCGCCAATCGCATAGAGCGCAATCTGTATCTCAACCTCATCGGCGATCGCGACAGGGACTTTGTCGTTGCCGAGCTGGACCTGCTCCCCGGAGCTGCCAGCCAGTTTTTGCACAGTCTCGAGGACGTTGACGAGGAGATTGGCAAAAACGGTGCTCCGGCGTCGTATGTCGCCAAATTCAGGAAGCTGCTGGAACGGCTTAGGACTCCTGCTGCGGGTGCGAGTTTGAAGCGTCATGTTACGGGTCAAGGCACTTTTCGTAGTTCTAAGAGGATGAAGTGAGGGGCTGCCCCTCGCTTGGGGGTTTTCATATTTTTCACATTTCCAACCTGTGGTTTTTTTTCTTTCCGTTGTCGTTATTGTTTCTTTACATTTCGTCATGAAATACTCGTTAGAAGAGCTGGACTCTTCTCCATTCTCCTTTGTTTTGTCTTCTTTTTCGTCTTGCGACTAGATCTACTTGTGGCGTCACCGCATATTCCCAGCCAACTATATAGATATACTATATATCCAGTTGTATCGCCGATTTGTTACGCACTCAGCAAGTTGGAAAGACTCCAGTCATTTAGATAGAGCAGTTCGTATGAATGAAAAAAAAATTGAGAAAAAGTTATCAAATTCGTCATGACTCGTTCTAACTCTTCTTTTCTTAAGCTACATTTTTCGTGACATGATGATAAAAAAGCATCATGGTTCAGCTAGCACAATAATTCCGCCAATATTTTCCCTTATTCGTCCTCGAACTAGTATTCGGAGAATCCCGTAGCATCATACATAGAAAAAGCCCAAATAAAAAAAAGGAGATCCCCTTTTCTTTTCGCACACGTACCAAGCCCAAAAAAGAAAAGAAAGAAAAAAGAAGAAGAAGAAGAAGAAGAAAGAAAAGAAAAAACCTAGGTAAAGCCATGGTCCTTGCGGAACGCCTCGAGCGCGTCGCGAACCTCGCGCAGGCGGGGCCGATCGTAGTAGTTCTCGTTCCAATCGCCCTTCTTCATGCCCTCCGCCCGCTCCTTGAGCCACGTCTCGGACGCCTCAATCTCCTTGGCCCACCACTCGCGAGCCGTCTCCTGGACCTGCTTGGCGGTGGACTGGCCCGTGTTCTCAAGCTCCCGGAGGACCAGCTTGTCGCGGCGGCGGACAATGAGCTTGCTAAGCCCGGGTTGTCTGCCGCGCGTGCAGCGGTCGATGAGGTCCCGGATGGCAGGCGGGGTCTTTGTGTACCCCGGGAACTCGACGAGGGGCTCCCAGCGGTACGAGAGCCAGACGGCGGATCGCTGGGGCGCGCTGTTGGCCTCGAAGATGCACCAGAGGACGCGGCCGAGCATGTAGACCTCGCAGGCTTCTTGCTCGATGGGAGTGAGGCAGGCCCACGGTATGTTGTATCCCTTGTCCGCGGCCGGCCAGTCGTAGTCCTCCCCGGGGCCTACGTCTTCCCAGCCCGGGAGCATGCTGGTGAGGATGCCGGCGTACTTGTCCCTGATTTCGGTTGGGATTTCGTCGTCGACGGCCAATAGGCGAATGTATTCTATAGCATTCACCTCAGGGGCCGCGAATTCGCACCAAACGCCTCGCTGCTCGAAATCGACCATGACGACGTCCCGGGACTCTGACAGGACAATGTTGTCGAGGCGCAAGTCCGGATAGTAAATCTTGGACGTCTCGCGCAGGTGCACCAGGGCGGACGCCAACTGGTAGGACCACTTGCTCATGTCAGCCAGCGAGACCATGTCGTGTATCCGCAAAAAGGGAATCAGGTCGCGCAGGCTGCCGTGGACGTGGAGCTCTAGCGTGAAGCCCACGACGGCGACTTTGCTGCCGAAGCTGCACTTCTTGGTGACGAGGTGCGCCGGGCGGGACATGACGCTTGGATGGGACTCGATGGAAAGGAGTTGTCTGAGCTCGTGGTAAAGGAACTTGGTAAAGCTCGTCAGGGCCTTGAATATCCATGTTTTACCTTCAATCTCGACGAGACAGACGCTATCATGCAACTGCGACTTGTACACGAGGTCGTGGATGTCGATTGTCGGGGGAAAGTTCATGTCCGTTCCCCAAAACTTCTCCAACGAGGGTATAGAGTGCATCTGACGCTCCAGGTAATACGTCGGGGCAACGGTAACGTGCAGCTCCTTCGGGTTCTTTGGCAAGTTATCAAAGACGATTCTCGATCCAAAGGGGATATTTTGGTAGATTTCCTTGGGGTCCTCGAATGTCGATGTCCAATGCTGGAGAAGCCGGAGGACGTGCTGAGTGACGCCAAGTTGCGCAATACGAGATTCGTCCCTTGTATAAAATGCCACATCCATATCTAGGGCCTTGCGGAGCTCGGGGAGAGCGTTGCCGGTTCAGGAATGAAGACATCCATCCGATACGGAGGCATTGGCCCCATGAAGAGGGGAATGGCATAGAACTGAGTTCCAAAGGCGGTGCAACCATCAATGCGCCAAAGGGGTGATGTGGGGCTCAAGGCTGTCGATGCGGTTCTTGGGGTTTAACACGGATTCCTCCCAGGGCACCTCCTTGCCAGCGTCGTCATTGGGGGCATTTTCCGCCTGCCAGGGCCCATCGTCACAGAAAGCCGCAGTTGGATGGATGACATCGTGGATAGACTGCTGACTCAAATCCATGTTGCTGTTTGGAAAGTGCAAGGAACTCCGGGTACTAGATGTGGTTTTCCTCATTGATCAGTTGCCAGGACATTAAAGCAGCTTTTTTTTTCTTGGTAAACGACAAACAGATTTTCCGAAACTAGCCGATGAAGGAATGCATGATAGACTGGAAGGGGTGGGGGGGAAGAGAGGTCGAGTATTACCTATTCTACATACAGATGGCCTCTGTGGGCAAACGGCAGAGCAAACCCAAGTGCAGCGAGATGGTGATGTTTTTTTTGGTCCCCTCGTTCCATAAAGGCACTTTTGTAACGTTGGCGACGGGCACCTGGTGCTGACAAAATATCTCTCTCCGCCGATCAAGTTTTATTGTAAGACTCCGTAAAGGAAGCTGATGACCAAAATTTCGATTGTGTCACGTCGAGATGACAAGGCAGATAGACAGACAACAAAGTGCAAGAGTTGGGGCTGCCGCGGTTCTGCAAATCAATTCATTGGAGATTGGGATAGGATGGGCTGAGAGGGGGTGTGTGACGGAAGGCTCTGGGGGCTGCTGGCACTGAACTTGATTTGGCGGGCTGGTGATCACATGATTGGGTAATGGGGTAATGCTGGGTTGATCCGAAAGATAGAGAGATACTGTTAAGTGGTCACATCAAACGAGTTTTCGACCAGAATCGCTGCTTCTGTTGTGGAAAATGCGAAGAGGGCGAATCGAGTTATCCATACAGAAACGACATAGTATATTTCCCGCTCTGGCCTTTAGGCTGCGTTGTAGCCATGTTTAGTTTGCGCCTTAGCTTCGTCCTCTTTGATTTTTGGAGCTCACCCTACCATCCATCGGTGGTTCCCTTTGGGCTGACAGGGTTTTGGTATATGTATGGATTATGATATCCATTTTGCTTCGTCGCCAAACCAGCTACGGCATGTTTCGGCTAGGCAGTTGCCAGTTGGAATCTTCACAAAGCGCAACGGCAAAAGCGGTTGCGCCCTTGCATTGACCAGACAGACAAACAGACAGACAGACCCCACAGCCAGCTGAAGCTTAAACACGGCCCAAATACGAATTGCATTTGAGATACCCAGACTTGGGGGCCGGGTAAGCCGTCCTGAGCATGTACTGAAGGGCAAGGGGCAGCTTATTTGTCGTTGTATTGACGACTGAACAAGTCAGGAAACTCATCCGCAAGTCTCCTTACCCGGGAAGCCATAATTTAGACATTCTCACGCCATCTAAATCACCTCACCACCTATAATCTTTCATATTGTCCGGCCATATTCAATTCAAGTTCTTGACTTGGTCATAGTCGTCGAATTCTCGAGAAGAGACCGCCTCAATCGTTCGAATCACAACGTAGTGTTCGTTCGCTAGTATCAGGCGGGGGAGCATCGAATGGGCTTCTTTTTTCGTAGCGAGAGGGTTCGGAAAAACGCAAATTGCTATCAGACGGCCTCGTAAACTCTGGCCGGGCGTGAACTGAATGCAGATGTGACTGATTGACTAATCCCGCGGGAGGTTGCTTCGCCATATCAGTTTGCTTCGGAGGGATAGTCCAAACTGGCGGTGGAGACGACGAACAAGGGAATGGCAGGAATAAGCAGCAAATGTACAATGGCAGGCAACAGAAGATGGAGGTGCATCAAACGGTAAGGAGGAAGGGCGGGCGGAAGCATATAATCGACTGTTCGGGTAGTTGAGAAAACCAGAGTGTAGGTAGGCGGCCAAAGGTTGGAAACAACATGATTCAACCAGACCAATGGGTTCGGTTAAAATGGGGGATTTTGAAGCACATTGTTGCCGTATTCCAAGATGTGATGCAGGCTAGAACTCCGGGGGATAAAGCCCCTGACGTTGATTCCGGCAACCATGTTATCGAGAACCACGCCGCCAGGCTGAATCAATTCAAAACATCCAATCATGCAAGCAAAGGCCATAGCAGTATCAATTGGCGAATAGGCGATGACTGTCATAAGTGACGAAGCCCGATCACTTGAGATCCTGGTCCGATTCACACAAATACTTACAGTGAGGGTGCTGCCAACTCTGAATCAGACACCCACCCTGGAAGACACACACCTGTAGGAGGATACCGGCATGATTGCCTAGACACTCTGATCAGCGAATAGTCCAGCGTGCCGTCGATCGTAGCTGTTCCAAGCTAAAACCCTCGCTTGTGCGGTGTTGAAAAAGCGAGTATCTGGGTTGGAATTGATGGTACCCTCATCCACATCGTGACCTGCAGAGAGGGGGTTGCGGTACCTTGCAGTTTAGTCTCTGGGTCCAGTCCACCACGGTCAAGAAGGTTCTGCATAGCTTGTTTCACTGGCGCAAGCCACGGAAATGCTGCCAAACGGTAGAGCAAGAACAAGGCCAAGTTCGAGGGACGGGGGTTGGAGCTACCGGAATAGGCTAGGGAATCCGTATGACTGGACTAAGCTTGAACAATCTGATTCTAGTGGCATCGTGGCGTCTTCACCGAGTGCTCACCGGCTGTGGGCTGGTGAGGGACAAGCAAAGGCTAAAAGTTTTTTCTTGCAGGGTTATCGATGGAAGAATTAAGGGATCAAATTTTGACAGACATTGCTCCGAAGCCCGGGGTGTTTCCTCCTGTGTGACAAAAAAGACGTAACCGGCCGCCTGGGTCGAACGAGTGTCCTTGGGCTAGGTTATTGGTCATGTTTAAATTGCGACCCTGATGGATGGGCGATGTCTAACCGGAGTAAGAAACGTGACAAACATGTAACCGATGCGCTGGTAAATTGGTGTCTTCGTACGGAGCACATACCTGAAGAAAGCATTTTGCCAAAGGTCCCATGAATGTAATGCATGCGAGTTAGAGGCATTTAGTGACGCTGTGTAGCCCTACATGGAACTTTTTATTGCCCGGCCGGAAGAAGTTCCAGGCTTTGGTGGCCAGCCTTGTTTGTCCTTGCTGCTGGCGTGATGGTGCTCCAATGCAATTGATTAATTGCTTGTGTCATTGTTCATGCTGCCAAGCCCTTTAATTAATGCCCATCGCCGGCGATAACAAAGCGGGTGCATGCAGAGTCGAGTCATAATTGTTTTTGATGAGTTGTTCGTATTCGCCCATGTTCGTTTGGTCGAGGCCATGCTTTGCTTTCTTGCACTTGGTTGTGTGTGTTGCTTGTCAAAATAAAAAGGAGGATGACGTTGAATTTGCCCGTTGGCGCAAATGGTGCCTACTCCACTTTTACTTTCTTCGGATGCGACTTGCGTTCCTTCCATTCGCATCATTTCCCTTTTTCTAAACTTGCAGCGGCAGTCGCAGTCGCAGTCACAGTCGCAGTCGCAGTCGCAGTAGCAGTAGCAGCAAGAGCAGACCAAAGATTCTGCTAACAAGCCACTCGGGGAAGGTGCCGACCTGACAGTAGCAAACCAACCCAGACAACAAGACTATTAGGTACTACTTGGTACTGATGTACCTATAGTACCTCTCTGTAGACCAACAACCACCCTGAGTCGTGACTTCTCCATCTCTCCAACATCATGAGTGCGTGTTCATGTACTAAAGTACTAAGTACCTACAGGCAGTAGATGATGTTGTCCTTGGAGTCAAGGTTTATCTCTATGCGGCAGGTACGGAAAATTTGATGGCTTGCATCCTGACAATCGTCATCTCTATTTACCCTTTTACAAGGTCAGATAGATCAACAGCATCTTACATCTCACTGCCTACCTGTGCCTATTCTGCCCATCATCATCCCGCCCATCTATGGAGTATGTACGGAGTAGTACTGCTAGTATTGTTATTCCTTGTCGACTGTCCCTCCTCTTGCTGACGCCCTGCTTTCGCCCCCAAATTCTGCCAAGCATGAACCTATGAGAGTGCTTTGAACAAGACTCCCGAGTGCAACGATGCAGCAAGCCATCAGCTGGGTTGCCCGCTCTCAGGCCCTTTTCTCCTCGGACTCGGACGGACTATGGTGCAAAAAGTAAACCCCTCCTCATCCATTGGACCAAACCAAAGTCACACGCAGGGGCCTCTTTCTGGTTTCCTATCATCGCCTCGCCTGGCTATGCTACCACTCACACGACAAAGTACACAATGTATGTACGATACGATTCGTACAAGCCTCTTCCGGCACACTCCCCCTGGTCACCGAGTCGTGCGTTGCTGAGCCAAGATATAGTTGATCCCGGTGGTTTTGTGCGCCAACGAACTAGCCTGCGAGCCTGCTCTCTGAATATTGGCTCCTTCTCTCACCGGTCCCCGCACCAAGTCTGTTCCTTCACGACGAGCTTCCCGGTGTGGTATCACATGGCTTGATTAATGTACTCGCAGAGTTTGAAGCAGACAGACCCGAGGGGGTTTCTGGACAATAAACACGCAAACGACATGGATGCAACTGCTATCTCGTCGCTGCCTCCATGAAACGAGTCGCGCCTTTACCAGCGAAGCTCCTATATTCCACATCCGCATATCCTGGTGCCTGTCCACTTTGGCCGTTTTTTCGATGCTACCGTCTCTCGTAGAGGCCATCATAATGCAACTTTGATGCCACGTTTCTTGCCATGCGGCTCACTTCCTCCCCGTTTGTCCGGTTCCCCGAGTTGGAATGGGTAGCATTGGTGAGCAGCGTTGAAAATGCCGATTGTGCTACCTCGACAGCCTCGCTGGCATCGAGCAGGAATAAGCCACAACTCGCGTTATTCGTCGTTGGGGGCCTCTGTTCTGCAGAAATTCATCTGGCGCACATTAAGTGTCAGCATCATTATGTGAGACGTCTGACCACCGCATATCGTCGCGCGGCACTTGCAATGTGATGCCAATCACCCAAAAGATCACAACAGCAACTTCATTTCTTGTTTGGCCAAAGATGTCCACCATAAGTGATAATAGAGCACAACGCTTTGGTGCTCAAAACCAACTACGTACATGCTTCTTCTGTAGCTAGTCGCTACCACGTAACGGCCCGTTGGACCACTCATAGCCTAGGACTTATTCTTCCTTGCTCCAACCAACGCATGCCGTTCCCGGCCCGATCGGGAAGTCCACGTTTTTGTCTTTGCTTGAATGAGGCCTCATACTGGGTAATTAATTAGGCAACATTCAGCTGACAGAGAGCCCCTTGTTTCGACCCAGTACGGAGTACGGAGTACCCCTCTCCAGTCCCGTTCGAAAATACAATTCAGCACGGGCTCCTTTGACTTTGCCCTTCTCACCGAGTCGCCTCTCTTCCTCCTAGAAACGACTTTCATCGTCCGTCCCCAGCGATTTTGGATCCAGCCACTCACTCATCCGCTTGCGCCTATGCACATCGGCAGCACGCCCCAGGTTCTGGCCCGCGCTATCCGAAATCCCTGTTTCACGAGAGGAAGTACCCCGGATTAGGAGCAGCAAAGCAAAACAGAGCAGAACGGAGGAGCGCAGAGCAGCGCAGAGGAGAAGCAGAGCAGAGAGGTGGCGGCAGCAGCACAGCAAGAGGAGCGAGAACCAGAGTTTGGTCAGCCCCCCAGCCGTGGCAGCAGCACCAGGCCTTCCATTGCATTCCTCGGGCGCGTCTGCCCGCCAGCAACGCACCAACCGCACAGATCGACACGGCTACTTGGACTGGGTTTGCCTCGCCCCTCAGCCCAACGCTAACCAGACTCCCTACCTTCCATCCCATCCCGTCTTTGATTTTTTCTCCTCTTCCAGCCGCCAGACAACCGTACCCTCGTCTTGAACTTTCGCGGCGAGCCGCGTTCCTGTTTGCGCGCCATATGCTCTTTTCGCTCCACTCAGCGATTGCATAGCGGATGCTAATTCCTGTGCCGGAAATGGCACCAGTGGCACCATAGCCACCCACCCCTCCCCCGGCATCGCTCAACTTCGTCCGGTGTTCTGGTGCACGGCTTCTCTGTACCTTGTTGATGTTGCTTGTCTCTGGTGTATAGTCGATACTTCGCTTCCCACGTGCCGGTACCTTGGGTGTTGTTCCTATCACTACGCTTCATTTGTCCAACACACCCCGTTCTCCTGCAGCTATCATGGTAAGAGATCCCCTCGCCCCAGCAGGTCGGCAGCCTGCATGGGATATATCATCATCTTCCTCCCATCCCTTACGATGTCATTGCCGTTCACATACCTTGATCACTCTTCTCTTGTTGATTGCCTTTCATCCATTCTACCCGTTCCGTGCGACAGCATACGGGCATAAACGCGATCTTGCATGCCCACATCATATCTCCATCTCATCTCTGCGAATCAGCGGTCATATTGATGGTCTTATAGGAGCTCCAACAAACTTTCCATCACAAGAGGCCTCTGGCACATACCGGGTTTGATGTGCCAGGACCCTCAATACCAATACAATTCCCTTTTGTGGACTTCACCTATACGCCATTTTTATCTGAGTATCAACTCTTTTCTCCCATACAAGAGACTGTGACCTATGGCCAGTGCTCAAGTTTTCACGATATTTCTCAGGAATTTTCTCAGAAACGAAGACGCATAGACAACAACTACATCCCCATGTCTCAGGAGCAGCAGGAGTTTGTGGAAGATTATCAGGAGAAACTGCCTGCGTCAGATGGATTTCAGCACCATGCGAATAGCGCAGGCATATCAGGATGGGTAACACCGGCTGCGGTTGGTAGGCAACTTTCAAAGATACTATGCCCTTGCTGCGCCTTTGGACACCCCCATGGTATGCACATCGCCCTCTTTATTTTGATGATTCTTGAGTGGGCATGCGTAGCTGACTTCAAAATTAAGGCTATCACCACATCTCTGAGAACCCAGTGTCAGCGTATGATCCTGGTCAGCCATATGTCATGCAAGATCCCCCTTCCATGGCGATCCAACCTGTACACCATCAGGTCACCCCTAACCAGGAATCGCCTCAACATTTGTCATTCAGCGGCGATCATCCAATCTCTAGTACTCCGCCTCTGATCGCTTATCCTGTACTCGACCCAGTGTCTTTGCCGCCTCAGCCTCCGCCGCAGCTACAGATAGCAACAGTGCCAACAACCGTGGATGAAGGGGATTATCACCAAATCCAGCCATCTACAGAGTATTACTCGGACCATCTTGTGAAGCAAGAGCCACAGCTTTCGAGCCCTATCGTGTTCTCGGCCGTTTCGCAAATGAATAGTGACCAATCACCGACCTCCTTTGGGCATAATCTTATACATGATCCAAATTATCTCCCTTTAATACCTCAAAACACCGAACATTCCGGCGTCTATACTCAGTATGAAGTCGTGCCGCTGGATGGTTTGCCTCAGGCGGTACCACTAGATGGCTGGAGCGAGATGATCCCGCATACTCAAGAATCCAACTTTGACATTTTGCTTCCCAATCAACGTGGCGGCAAACGGGGACCTTTCCGAGACCAAAACCTCCGAGAGCAAACGGCGCAAACCAGGAAGATTGGTTCCTGTATAAGGTGCAGGATGCAGCGCATACGTGTAAGTGGTCATCTGCACAAAGACACTGTATTCTGGTTGTATTATAAAGCTGTAAATTTGGCGTTGTTTACATATGCTGACATGATCTCGATTTTCAGTGCGAACACAATCCAGACGACCCTGCTGGTGGATGTATGACTTGCAAAAAGGTAGCAAACACAAGAGCTGGGCGCTTCCCTTGCCTGAGATACAAGATCACAGACGTCAGACTGTACAAGCCAGGGCAAGTACCAGGGTATGAGTGGACGCGGAGATGGAATAACAACATTTCGGATCCCATTCAAAAGTGGGCGTCGGCAGAGATCAAGGTCATTTATATATCTGAAGGATTTACGAACAGGAACTTTCAGCTCCGAGTACGCAAGTTTGTGTCTCAAGAAGGCGATAAGTTGAACCGGA
The DNA here is from genome assembly GCA_036429605.1 of Cladobotryum mycophilum. NCBI lineage: Eukaryota > Fungi > Ascomycota > Sordariomycetes > Hypocreales > Hypocreaceae > Cladobotryum > Cladobotryum mycophilum. The sequence continues at coordinate 3,729,439 of CM071590.1, read as the reverse complement.
CATGGGACTATAATGGGACGACGAAGTCTGTTGCTATCCCACCTTACGCACTCATGGACCTGGAGGATGCCAAGGTGGCCTACAACAAACACATTGGGGATTCAATGATCGAAATACTCCGGACTGTACTCAATCACTCCGAGGGAATCCTGTACAAGACATACCTTCAAGCGTGGCGGATGATGAGAGACCCGACGACACCATCGGAGGCGGTGGAGCTACTCACTTCCACGCTCCGCTTGTGGGCATCTATCCGTATGTCGACTACGTCCGTGTTCATTGTCGGGGAAGAAACTTTGGGCATGCCCAACGACATTCTCGATGAGACGAGCCCCAGCCCTGGCAAGATTCCCGTGCCGCCAGTGCTAGGCGCTCAGATGGATTTGATCCTAATCCACCACATACAAACAAGACTCAGGCGGGAACTTTTGGATAAGCTCCAGAAGATGGTTCTCAAAAACAAGCAATCGTGTTGGTTGGTGACGTATATAGTGACGTTCATTTTGCTGCACAATGCGTCACTGATCACGGCACATGATGCTAGCTACGCCCGTAAGCACGGTATGAAGGTGAGTTGAGAAATGCCGATCAGTGCACAGTGAGACAGAGATACAGCACGATTGGGGGGATTTGGATCAGGGGGCAAGTTTACTGATGTGTTTCACAGCGCCGATTTGCTCGCGAGGACAAGGTACAAGAATACCATCTCGGTAAGATGCGCCCCTCCCGGTAGTATGAAACAGGGAGACATGGAACGGAGTGCTGACAGATGTTTGCAACACCACAGGCGCGAACATTCTCCTGGCACATTTCCACTACTGCAACAAAGGCGTCCACCCCTTCTCTGATGATTGCAAGGATCAGGATCTGCGGACATTGGCAGATCTGGACGAAGACAAGATCCAATTCGTCCGTGCAACGAGAGCATTCGCCAAGCAGCATAGTAAGTTCCGAGCCAAGACTTTCCCTTCACACGACCAGATTCCTGGGCTGCGCTAACGTATGTGTGACCTCATGCAGAGCAAGATTGGGAAGAGCTCCGTGTCAACGGTGCTTGTGAAAGTGATTACTATTTTGTCAGTCAGCTGTTTGAGGAAGGATGGCAGCCCCGGCCGACTGTCTTGTAGGGAAGCATTTGTGCTGTGGGAGAGAGAGACTGAGACTGTCTTGTAGGTAGGCAGAGGGTATGGCAGGGAGGCAGGTATGCAATAGTTTGTGATCCAGTTAGCAGGGCAGGTTAGGGACGGTGGAACCTTTCTTTCTTTCTTCCTTTCTTTCTTTTCCTATACCCAAGAACGGCATCAAATTCCAGTTATTGCTTGCGGGGGGAGAGCGGTGAGATGGAGCAGGCACTTGATTTGGATGAAAAAGGCTGGCTGCATCGGTGATGCAGGTACTCCAAGACAAGGCGAGCGGTCATGATTGGGCCATGTCGGATGGATGTGAAGGTGGGCCAATCGACCCCAAATGGGGACCCCAATGGGGGAAATACGATGGGATTGCCGGAGGATTGCAGCGTGGATGTATGCAGACTCATTACTTGGTTCCTACTTTGGCTAGCGGAAAGCAAGGTATTTAGTTTGGCGATGCGGCGGTGGAAACGCGCACTAGTAGTAGTTACTGCGGATGATGTTTGTCTCTGTCACTGAGTCTGCGTTTTGTCTCGATTTTCTGTCTCTGCCTGTCAACTCTCGTTCGCCGTTTGACTCTGGATCGTACGGTAGCTCGTCTGTTCATTCGTTGGCCTTGGGAGGGGTTCGCCTGTCGTCTCTTCCCTCACCTTGCTTCCTCCCCCTATTCATTTGGTCTTCCTTTTATTATCACCGATATTTGACTGTGTGAGATGATTCGCGGTAGGGGGTGTCTTTGCTTTTGCTCCTTGGCACCATAAAGCATGTACACAACTGAGCACTAATTAGCAAGTAGTACTGACATTTGAGTTTTTGCTCGATAAGGATTGTCAAGTCATGTCACGTCACACGCGTGTTTGGGTATGACACTTGTTGGACTCTCTAGCCGTATCTTGACCAGTAGCGTTTGGCGGTATAGAGTAGTTTCTGTAAATGGGTGGTGGTGTATTTTGAGTGGTAGGTGGTCGGCTTGTAGCACATTGGCCATTTGGTACGTACTAAGATCTGGCATTTTGTCTGGGGTGACCATGTCTCTCCCTTCCCCCCCCCCCCCCCCTTCCCCTCTCCCTCCGTGTGTGGTGCCGTGTCAGGCTTTTTTCTTTCTCTAGATTAAAATTGATTTGTATTTGCTTGCTTAGTTGGTTGCCGTGATGTGTTGTTGGCTTGGGGACTAGACAGCCCTCCCGCAACCGCAACCGCACCCCGGCGGCCCGCAGCAGATCGCTAATCTAATCATAGGACAAAAAAAGGCAGGCAGGCTGGCTGGCAGGCTGGCTGGATGGATAGATGAATGGCTGTTTGGGCTTGTTGGCTTGTTGGCTGGGGACTTGGGAACCCTGTTCGTACCCTTTGGTCTTTGTTCGGCCCCCGAAGCCTGTCGGAAGGCAAGGATATGCTTCCAGGCTGCCGGGTACAACGAACACTATCGTACGGCCGCAGGGCTCGGATCAGTACCGTGTAGCTTGGCCGGGATCGCGATCCGAACCAAGTTATTTTGTTTGCTACCCAGCAATATGCCCTGTAGGTGTAGGTGCATATATGGGCGTGCGTAGGTAGGTACCTTATAGTAGGTACAGTAAGTAGGTAGGCATGCGGTGCGCGTGTGAGTGCGTGTACGTGTGTGTGTGGTCAGGGCTATGCTCTTGTACCTGTGGGCAGTGAGTGACTGTAATTGTGACCGTGACTGTGACTACCTGTACCTATGAATACCAGGTATGCCCTTGTGCTGTGTTATGCTGTGCTGTGCTGCGCTGTCCTGTGTGCGTATAGATAGTACTAGGTACAGGTATGCAACGCATGCACGTATGAGAGGCGGACGACGTCGGCAGGACAAGGTATTTGATCTTAATTTCTCAAAGGTGCGTGGCGTTCTTGCTTGCCGCATATGTATGCCAGCATCATGGACCCGTCTACTCGGAATAGCCAGTGCCAAGTCCGTTTGATCTCTCATCTCTCATCTCTCCTAACCCCCTCCCTCTTCCCAAAAATACAAATACAGCGAGACCTACCGGGCTTGACAGGCTTGTCAGGCTATTCTGACTCTTCCTTGCCCCTTGCTCCCTACTCCCCCTCCTCCACCACCTCCTCCTCCTGCTGCTGCTGTTTCTGTCTCTGTTTCTGCTCTTCACACCCTCATCCGCCAGGCTTGCACATGCAGTAGCCGGATCTTCCTCCGGGGCCAGGCCAGGGGGTGGGGTTGCATCAGTATCAAGGTAGACACTAGTGCAAAAAACAACCCGATCGAATGGGCGACGCCTATTTGGGGTGATATGGTATGGGCAAGGTCTCTCTCTCCATGGATCTTTTTTATTTATTTTTTATGGAAAGGCAGGGTAATAGTACGCCTACTAATAATATGTACATATATACATGCATGTACGACCTACCACTTAGTAAGAAAGGGCTGTTTGCCTTGCATCATGATGGGCAATAAATAGCTGGGGCCACGACCCATATTGCTTTGCCCATAAACCCTACCTTGCCTAGTCGTATTAGATGGAGAGATGGGGGGGCCTGCCTGTATCATGTATGTAGGTATGTATGTATGTATGTACGTACTACATGTAAGGTGAGTACATCTTTTTTTTTGTCTCTCTTTCTTTATTTGTTTCATTTTCTTTTTTCTTGTTTTCCATTTTTACTTTTTCCTTCCTTCTGGGCCTCCCATCTTATGGTTTTCCTTCGTTTTTTTCTTTTCTTTTTTTTTGTTTTGTTTTTTTGGTTGGGCGGATCTCTCCCGGGGACGCGGGCCTTGCTATTGCAGTTGCAGAGGGCAACTACCTGCACCCCAATCTACTTCCTTGCCTGCTCTACCTGCCCAGTACCTGACCAATGTAGGCACACGGCAGGGAGAAGGCAGGTAGTTGTTTGTGTATCTTGGTACCTACTTAAGTGTAGTTCTGCTGTATCCTACCTCCGGCATGTATGCCCTCAGTCCACACACTGCCGTTGTGTCACTCTGTAGCAAATGAGAGGCCCATCCCATATCCATGCCCTGTCTATGTGTGAGAGTGTCTTTTGCACACCCTACCTTGCTGCTGCTTGTCCCTGTGATAGAGGCAGGTACCCTTCTACCAAATATGCAGTCGAGAAGGTGGACATAATACCTCCTACAAGTACGTAACGAGACAGGAGTCTCTTTCCCTCCTTCATTGATTTACAGTAGGTATATAGCCTTCTGTCGACACTTCCTTCTCACGTCTCTCCTTGTGCCACTGTGTCTTTCCCAAAAGCTTTCTTCTCCTCTCATCTTCTCCTCTTCTCCCACAAAAAACCTCTCCCTCTTCCTCTTCCATCCATCTCTGTTCTTCACTTGTCTTTGCTCACTCACTTTCACTTCGACTCTACCACGACACTCATTCCTCTCCACCCATTCGGAGAATTTTATGTGCCTTTCTACAATCCTTCAAGATCTCTCGGATCTGGCGTGTGATACCCTTCCCGGCGCTAAACAAGCCATAACCTGAACGCAACACTCTTCGGCCTCGATAACCAGCCCGTTTCTCCCAATTCCCATCATGGCATCCTCCGGAACTGGGCCAGTCCTTGGCTCCACCGTTACTCCTCTTCAGCAGGAGTTCAAGCATCCCATGCCTTTGGCTGAGGCTTCTAGCCTTCCTACCAGCTTCCCTGTCACGCTGGACTCTCAGCTTGCCTGGGCCGGCCAGCAATTTGCAGACGAGTCCCAGTTTGTTCACTCCCTCAATGAGCAGGACTTGCAGGAGATTGATGCTGCTCTCGAGCAGTTCAAAGGTATGTATGGAGTACTACAACAGCTTGCAGCCACCTCTTTCACTCATTCATTCATTCATTCATTCACCCTTGCCTTTTCATGAATGGCTGCTGACTAGAGGCATCTTAGCTCTTGGCCTGGATGGGGATCTCGCTTGTCGAGATAACTTCCCGCTCCCTACCGTTGGGCCCAAGCTAGATCGTCTGCGCCAGGACATCCACAACGGCAAGGGATTTGGAGTCATTCGGGGACTGGATCCGAAGAAGTATGCCGTCGAGGACCTGACTGTTCTCTACCTCGGCCTCCAATCTTACATCGCCAATCGTCAAGGCCGCCAAGACAAGAAGGGCAACATGTTGGGTATGAATCAGGGCCCCCAGGACCAGTGCTAATTTGCTAGCAAGACTGACCGAGAGACTAGTTCACATTATTGCCGACGACTCCACCAAGACGAGAGCTGAGCACCATCGCCACTCCACCTCTCCCATTGTATGTTTGTGCAAGTAGAGAAGATTGGTTGACTGTTCCCTTGATGACTAATTTGCTGACACACAATCTCGCAGACCTTCCACAACGAAGAGGCTGGCGACATTATTAGTTGGTTGACCAGGAACACTGCACTGTCCGGTGGCAAGTGCATCATCTCGTCGGCCTACACGGTCTACAATGTCCTTGCAGCCACCAGGCCCGATCTGATCCGTACCCTGGCTCGATCCGATTGGCCCTTTGCTCTGTAAGTACAAGCACCTACCTATGCCTATAACTCGTCCTTTTCTTCTCGCTCTTTCCCTCCTCCTTGTTCCCTGACTCTGTTCCCGGCTCTGGCTTTGGCTTTGGCTCTAGCTCCTGTCTCTACCGGATCAGAATCAGGATCAGGATCTACTGGAAATGGACATAGTGGCTGACCCGCTCGTGCTGAACAGACCCAAGTTTCAATGTCGGCCTGTCATGTTCTACCAAGAGGGTCGACTAATTACGAATTTCGGCAGAGCGGCCCTGATTGGTAGCGCAAGCCACGCCCGCCCTGCCCACCTGCCAAAACTGACCTGCAGTCAACTCGAGGCTCTGGACGCGATTGAGAAGATTGCAGAAGCAACTCGGCTCGAGTTCAAGACACAGGCAGGGGACATTCATTTCATTAACAACCTTGCCATCCTGCACCGACGGGACGGCTTCATCAACGGCACGGCTTCGAACCAGCGACGACACCTTGTCCGCATGCGCCTTCGAGATGATGAAATGGGTTGGAATATTCCACAGGATCTGCAGCACGAGTGGAACAAGGCATTTGGTCCGGCTGCGACCAGGGTGTGGCACCTGGAGCCAATGCCGAGCGGCTTCTTCCCACTGAGGTCGCAGCCAAACTAGGCTCAGGACCAGGGTGGACTTGGGAAAAAGCATTTCACAAACAAACTCGAGCGAGTGATGCAGTATCCCAAAAGAGAATTGTCCCGCATATGTCATGTCACATGAGTCGGTGGGGGTAGGTATTGGCTTTTACGCTTTTACGCCTTCTACCCACGTACGAGGGGAGGGGCTCGGAATTACATCTAATGTAAGGCGTTCTGCTGCATGGGAATTTTTGAGGATGTTCCCAGGAGTTCTGGACCAAAAAAAGTTTCCTTACTACTATATGTAATAGGTTGGGGGTATTTTGACACTTTACTTTGCTGGGTTTTAGGTATTCGGTATTAATGATGGACGGATCAGGTTGTTTGCTTTATCATTTGCTTGGCAGAAAGGGGTCGGAATACATGGTAATATGGGAATTATCGGCAGGCATCATTGGGACTCGACATAGACTTAGCATGACAAAATTGGTAGATTGGTAATGAATGCACCTGCGATGAAAATCTGGCTGGCTGAATGAAACCTCGTTGTCTTGTTTCCGTGTCGATAATACACCTACATGCGCATTCGCATCCACACACACACACACACACACACACAGAGAGAGAGAGAGATATGTATACTACACACATGGACTATTACACACTTGCAGATTTGTAGGCTTGCATATTAATAGCTTGTTAGTGAGCACTCCCATTCACACCCACCTACTCCCACTCACAGCATAGATGCACTACATTAATTCGCGTATGCCTAGACAACTTTGGGACTTTGGGTAGTAGTAAAATAGATTAGTGGTAGCAGGCTGCGGCATCGGACCCGTTGTTGTTGGCGTCGTTTTATTAGCAGATCACTCAATGTATGTACATGATGATGTAGGCCTACCTGCCTGCTGCTTGTACGAGCCTTGCGGGTCTGATGGCTAAAGTCGGCTCGCCTGCAATTTTGTTTGCCAAGGTGTGAGTGTAAAGACGGGAACCATCTTTTAGATTTCCGTCCGTCTACTTGTAGCAAGAGAATGTGATACAGCGGTACGGGTGAGAGAGGATGCTTCCGAACGGTGATACGGAGTACAGACACACAACACATACACCGAGAGAGAGAGAGAGAGTGTGTGTGTGTCTGTGTGTGCTTTGTCTTCCTCCCTCCCTTGCCAGGCAAGTACTTGTAATTACTACTTACTTTTTCTCCCCCAGTTCATCAAAGTACTTGTAGAGGGAGCCAAGACAGAATAAACATACAAAGTATAGCGCATTTTCCTATATTGGTCTTGAGCATGGCTCTATGAGATGGGAAGCCAGGATGTTGGTTGGCGAGATGAGCAACATGTAAGCAAGCTAATTACCTAGGTCGTACGGAGTACATGGACGGCGCGAAATTGTAGATGATTGATTCATATGCGGCTGGAGGAAATTGGATCGCTCTTCTTGGTGTGTAGTGCAGCACTGGGTTTGTAACTTTTGCTTTTTTAGCATCCATCGCTTTGCATGTACGAGCCACTACGGAGTACTCTACTTCCCCTCCTGTCCTCTCGTCAAAGGTGAGGCGAAAGAGAGGGAGGCAGGGAGGGAGGGAGGGAGAGGAGAGGAGATGAGAGGAGAGAGCCTGGCATGGTTACTTGTTCCACAGCAGGAACACTCTTGATTCGGATGGGATAGAATCATTCCCCCTCCTCTCTCCTCCCCCCACCAAAGTGTGTGCCCCCCAGGCGGTGAGTATTATAAGGAGGGAGGGAGAGAGGAGCAAGGAGTGAACAAAGAAGCCGCTTTGGATGCCGGTTGGCTGCTGAAGACATGGACGGAAATTCCGGTCAAGATGAGACTCGTCTTGTGTACTCCGTATGGTTTAAACACAGGTTCCGATGGAGGGGCGGGCCTCGCTGGCTGGCTGGACACGACAGGAGGAGCCTGCACACCATGGTTACGGCCTGTGGGCGGCGGTAAGGTCTGGTTGGTATTTTGTTTCTTTTTCTCTACTTCTATAATATTCGCAGTGGAAACGGATCCGCCCTCTTTCCCCCTCTTCTTCTTCTTCTTCTTCTTCTCTTCCTCTTCCACCCCCTCCAGGAAAAGAGGCCAGAAGCCGAGAAGAAGCGGATGGGAGAAGGGGGGCCACGAGTCCGCTTGGTTGCTGGGTCTAGTTTAAGGGGTGTATGTACGTGTGTGGAGGGTGGTTTGAGGCTTAGAGCAATAACATGGAAGAGGTCGAAAGGGAAAAAAATAAATAAAGGAAAAAGGTCCATGGATGGGATGGGATGGGATGGATGAGGTATCCGCAGTGCTTTGAGACAGTGCGGATGACGTGGAGTCCCGGTGACCCGGGAGATGGAGCTGCCTAGTGTCAACTGTAACCTGCTGAACGGTGCAGCCCTGTGCAGGCTGGCTAAGTCCTGTAGAGCCCTGTAACTACCAACTGGATCCCCTGTAAACCCACTGAAGCATCTGGCCCCCTGGTCTGGCCGGTCAAGCCACTAAAATCACGGATTCCCTGGTACGGTGCTAGATTCCACAGTGGGGTTTCGACAGTAGCGTGTCTCAGCTTGCTGCCCGGTTCCAGCTTTTGTTCTTCGTAAGGCTATCACTTGCCTCCTTCCAGACTTCCATGCTTGCGCAGCGTGCACGTCCTTGTTGAATGCTGAGAGGAACACACACACACACACACACGAGAGAGAGAGAGAGAGAGAGTGCGTGTGTGAGAAAGAGATTCCATCCCCCAAGCCAGACAGACCTGCATTGCAGAAAGGCGGGACGTGACGCGAGGCAAGACGAGGCAACGGGGCTGCATCTTTCAGCAGCAGCAGCAGCAGCAGCAGCAGAAGCAAGCAAGCAAGCAGTAGCCACGCAGGCATTCATCGTCATTATCAACCAGAGGCGGCATCATCAGCGGCAACGGGGCGAGAGAAGCAAGGCAAAAAGAGAGAGAGCGGCAAGCAAGCAAGCAGACAGCCCTGGCTCATGACCTTGGCTGGACCCTGTGGAGTTTTCCGTCGCCTAAACGAACCCGAAAAAGAGGCTGCTTGAGACTCTGGCCCGGGACCCATTACGCTGCTGCAGCAATCTCAACTCTTCATAGCAGGTGGTTGTCCAGCATCACGAGTGTGGGCTCTTTGCCTTGACCGAGTGTTACCTACGACTGGCCCGGACAAGGACTCACATATTTTCCGGGTTACATCCTGTGCCGCCGAGCCTTGTTGAAGACCCGAAAAGCAAAACAACTTGAACCTGGGTCTCCATCTATTTTCCAAGCAAGTGCTTTGTTTCCACGCCCCCTCCCCCTCTCTCTTGATCTAGTCATCGAGATCCTCAACCCAACTTGGAACCGACGACAAGGGTCAGAAAAGGGTAGAGAGTGAGAGGGAGAGAGTAAAAAAGAGCGGGGACGCCCCCAGCCCTACCGCACCCTCCTTCTTCTTTCTCATATTGCAGCAGCAAAAAGATAACGGAGAAGCCCCCAAATTCATCATGGCCAAGCCTGATGCTTCCGCGTCTGTCTCGTCCAACCGCCCCCTATCGGTAAATCCTCCCGTGGAGGCACTACAGGATACCAGGCTGTTTACCAGGACGACGACGACATCCATGACGAGGGGGATGGAGTTCCACAAACCTATCTCCCGCCTCGACTCCAGGCGGATCGGCGCTACCGTCTCACCACGGCCATCCTTGCTGTGTGTCTGGTGATTCTGCTAGCGTCCAATCTCTACCTGTCATTACCCTATCTGTTCCCTAATCATGCTCCCGGTTTTGGCTTTGGCCCCGGCCCCGGCTCTTGCCCGTGTTCTCCCAAGAAGGTGCCCCAGTATTTTCAGATCTCACCGGAGTTATGGGCCGGGCCAACGGCTACTGGGAAGGCCGCCTTTATGGCACAGACGAGGACTTTTGATCCAACTGCCACATTCGTACCCAATGAGCCGCTGCAGACGGCTATTCCTGTGGACGGCATGAAGCAAGGGAACGACACCATCTTCAAGTTGATGGGCTACCTCTCGCCTTACTTTCCGTCCCCCGGATGGGGCGTTGACGAGTACCCGTTGCCTCCTGGGGCGGACATTGTCCAAGTTCAGATGCTATCACGTCATGGTGCTCGTTATCCCACAAGCGGTGCTGATGTGACTCAGCTGGGTGACAAGATTGCGAATGCTTCGGGGAAAATAAACCCCAAGGGGCCTTTGAGTTTCTTGAGGGATTGGAAGTATCAACTTGGGCATGAAATTTTGGTGCCCAAGGGGCGCCAGGAATTGTTCGATTCGGGTAAGACCTTTTATATGAAGCAGGATGCCACAAGTGCTGAAGACGAAACTGACATCCACGCAAAGGTGTACTTCACGCATATATGTACGGTAGCCTGTATAATCCGTCGAGCAAGCTCATCGTCCGCACGACGGTAAGGATATTGGCTTCTATAATGAGTTTGGGAACATGACTCGAATGCTAATACTATAATAGACCCAGGACCGCATGCTCAAATCCGCCGAAAATTGGATGGCCGGCTTCTTTGGGCTTGAATGGTTAGTTGCATCAGCTTCAAATGAGATAGCCAAACTAACGAAAGGCAGGACCAACAATGCTACCATCGAAGTCATTATTGAAGCGGCCGGCTTCAACAATTCGCTAGGGGGATCCCTTAACTGCCCAAATGCTCATACGAAGACTAAATGGGACGAGTCTAGGATCCCATGGCTTAACATTTATCTCAAAGACGGTACGTTATGCCCTACTTTCCTAGTATCTATGGAGCTAATGAAAAGAGCAGCTCAATCCCGATTCCAGGCGATGACGGAGGGATTCGAATGGACTATTAAGGATGTTTATGCCGCCCAGAGCATGTGCTCGTATGAAACCGTTGCGTATGGTTACAGCAAGTTTTGTGACCTCTTCACGTATGAAGAGTGGCAAGGATTTGGTTACTCTATCGATATAGCCTTTGCTGCTGGAAATGCCTTCCACAGCCCTGTCGGGGTAAGTGAACTAACTGCAATGTATATTTTTCAAGGAGATGGTGAACTAATCTTTATTGCTACGAATAGAGAGCTATCGGTATTGGATATCAACAGGAGGTCATGGCACGACTCAAGAACCACACGCTCGGCTACTCTGGCTCCCAGATCAATACGACGTTGGATAGCAACCCGGAAACCTTCCCATTGAATCAGAGTCTGTACTTTGACTTTTCGCACGACACCAATATCGTGTCTATTTTGACCGCATTTGGGCTTCGCCAGTTTGCCGATCCGCTTCCAAATACTCACTATCCAGGTGACCACTGGTTCAACATCGGGCATCTAACTCCCTTTGGTGCCCGTCTCGACATCGAAATCATCAAAACACCAAAGCCACTTTCTCCGAACCGTACCGGCTACCTTCGCGGAGACGAGACCAAGTATGTCCACTTTGTCCTGAACCAGCGTACGGTCCCGCTCGGGAAAAGCTTCCCTGAATGCGACGTCAGTCGGAAAGATGGCTGGTGCGAGTTTGAGACGTTCCTAAAGGTACAGGACGAGATGGCCGGCCTAGCCAGGTACGATTTCGCATGTTTTGGAGATTATCCGGATGTGGAATACGGAACGGTTACGGATGGTGCGCCGAACTGAGATTTGTCCCTTTTTCTTCTTCTTCGTTTTTATATGAGATGAGTGAGCATAGCGAAACGGACGTTATACTAGTGTTGTTTGCTTAAGACTTGAGCATGTTGGGATACATAGTATTAGTAGATAGATTGATGAGTTGCTCATGATTGTTTGTTGGAAAGATTGCTTGCTTATACATGTTTTGGAATTTGGGCTTTGCATCATGTTTGATTTGAGAATCAGAGAGGGCTTAGAAGAGAGAAGGATATGTTTGGGAGAGCTTGCGATATAAACCTGCGTCATTCTAATAGCCGTACCTATATATAGCAGATGATGACTTGGAGAAAAATACATCCTTTCCACGTTGGCGTTTACAACTTGAAAGTACTAGGTACTTAGGTATTGTGGTGTTCTTTTGATAGCAAAATGGTATAAACCCGTTTCATGTCGAGATTTGGAAACATGTATAGTAAAATGATATATGCAGCAAATTCTATTGTACGATTTCCCTTAGCCCATCTATCTCCTTTGGGGGACCATAAGTAAGTTAATACACAAGAAAAAACTCAACCCAACAATTTGACACCCTTTTGACGCCCGCTACCCATTTTGTTCAAATATGAACCCCGAACCTAAAATGACCAATCATATGGCAACAGAGAATGATATCCGCCAGATGAAAGAAGAAGGAAGGAAGATGGAAAAAGAAATAGAAACCAAGCTCCCCCTAGGAATATACATGTTATAAAGGATGGACTTTTTCTTTCAGAGGGTATGTATGTGTGAATTCCCCTCCCTTTTTACCACCAGGGTAAAATAAGTTCCATTCTCTCCCAACAAAAAAAGACTAAAAAAACTAGAAAGAGGAGGAAGAAAGAAAGAAAGAAAAGACTTTTTTTTTAGTCTCGTTTCTCGTTTTGGCTGCTTTCAGGCCTACTGCTTTCGGCCCTTTCCCTCTCCTCTTCCGATATTGACGTGTTCTTCACGTCGGCGTGGTTGTCGGACAGGCTCACGGACCGAGCCATGTTGGCGTGCTCCTGGATGCCGTGCTGGGGCTCAATCATGACGGTGCTGGTGTGAGCGGGCTCCTCCCTCTGGGGGCTCCAGGCCAGGAAGTCTCGCCGGACCTCGACGTAGTCGTACGAGAACTCGCCGTGCTGGTCGTCATCCATGCCGAGGAGCTCGGCCTCCTCGGAGGCGCGCAGCTTGAGGCCGGGGATGAGGTCGATGATCTTGGCGATGGTGGCGGACATGACGAAGGCGTAGGACGAGCCGGCCACGATGGCGGCGATTTGCCAGCCGAGGATAACGTAGTTGCCGTCGAGGAAGCCGCCGGTGGCGCCCGTGTTTACGCCGTCGAGGCCGATGATTTCGCCCGAGGCGAAGAAGGCGTTGAAGATGAGGCCGACCATGCCGCCGATGCCGTGCTCGGCGAATACGTCGAGGGAGTCGTCGATGCGGATGAGGAACTTGACTAGAGAGCGTGTTAGCGAGATTTAGAACTAGGGTCACCCCTTTTTGGGGGGTTTTTTCTTCAGGAGAGGCTTACTCTTGGTGCTAAAGTTGCAGCAAACGCCCGCAACGACGCCCAGGATGATGCTAGCCCAGGGGGTGATGAAGCCGGAGGCGGGAGTAGCAGCAACGAGACCAGAAATTGTACCGGAACACCAGCCAACCATGGACCATTTCTTGGCCAGGCGGAAATCGAGGAGGCACCAAGTCATGGCGGCGAACATGGCCGTCAAGCAAGAGTTCCAGCAGGCCATGACGGCGCGGAGGTTGGCGCCGAATGCGGAACCGCCGTTGAATCCAAGCCATCCAAACCACAGAAGAACGGTGCCGAGGGTGATGAGGGAGATGTTGTGGGGTCGGAAGTTCATCATCATCTTTTCGTTGCGGCGGCCGAGAACCCAGGAGTAGGCGAGAGCGGAGACACCGGAACCGATTTCGACGGGGACGCCGCCGGCGTAGTCGAGAACGCCGTTCTTAAAGGCCCATCCGTTGGGGTTCCATACCCAGTAGGCCATGGGGCAGTAGACGAGAGTGGCCCAGAAGAAGGTGAAGACCATGCTGGGGACGACACGGCCACGCTCGGCGACGGCTCCGACGGTGAGGCAGGCGGTCACGGCGCAGAACATCATCTGGTAAAAGGAGTAGAGGAGAGCCGGGACGAGAGGCGAGCCGACGGAGGGAGTGGCCAGGACCTTTCGGAGGCCAAAGTGAACGAGGTTTCCGATGTAGGCATTGTTGGAGTCGGCACTAAAGGCCAGCGAGAAGCCCCAAAAGTACCATTGGAAGACGATGACGCTAAAGGACATCATGGTCACCCATAGCATCGACAGGGCAGACTTTCTGCGGGCGAGACCAGAGTAGAGGAAGGCCACGCCGGGGACCATGAGAAGGACGAGACATGAACTGACGAGGATGAAGGCCTGATCTCCGGATTGGTACCATTGGTTCAAGTTTTCGGTGGCTAGAGCATGGTTAGTTTCTTGGTGTTGCTACTGCTACCACTGCTACTTCTGCAGCTGCAGCTTGAATGCATGATTGCGGAGAGGGAGGGAGGGATGGAGGGAGAGAGAGTATGCAAGATGAGGAAAGGGAGTGTAGTGTGTAAGCAAGATGGGGTCAGATCCCTCTTCCTTTTCCGAGTTATGACTTACTTGCATCACCACCAAGCGAACCGGTGCCATTGAAGGCCGTGGGCGGCCCGAGATGGGCGTACGACATGATGCCAGATCCGGGGTCGAAGCCAGAAAAGGGAAGAGAAAAAAAGCAAGATTTGATCTGATCAGGCCAAGACGGTTGGGTGATTACAGGTAGTAGATGAGATGTCCGGCAAGACGGCACAGTGGAAGCGATGTCCCGTGAGCAGGAGATGCCCAAAGAGAGTTGCAGGGCGTAGATAAGCTTGCAGGTATGGGAAGATCTGTGTGCGAGTTGAGATAAAGTGGGAAGGGAAACTAAAAAAAGAGGAAAGATGGAGGAGGAGGAGGAAGTAAAGGTTGAGGAAGATGGAAATGGAACGAGAAGGGGGGTGACGAAGAGAGAGAGGGTGAGAGAGAGAGAAGAGAGAGGATCAGAAGACAAAGAGAGACCAGAAAGATAACGGAACGACAAGTCCCAGGTCTGTGTACGGAGTATATAAACCGGATACCTGTCCCAGGAACCCAGTACCAGTGACCCAAGATAGCATCGAGCTTCTCTCTCCCCCCATGGCTGGCTGCTGCAGCTGCGGCGGCGGCGAACGGGATCGGTTTGGGGGTAAGAGAAAAAACGGGCAGGGAACCGGAAACCCCATGCCAAAAAAGGAACAGGGTCATGGGTCACCGCGTCTTCCGTCCTTTTTCTCAGCAGCAGCTCTCATGGAAGAAAGTGGGTAAAAGGCAGTAAGTGGTGGTGGTGGTGGTAGTGGTAGCCGTCGTGGTGGTAGCAGCAACAACAGCAGCAGCAATAGTCTTTTAGTGAGTCCATTTTTATTTTTGACCACCTACCCCAGGCTCCATCCATCCATCCGTCCATCCATCCATGGGACGAGGGGAGATAAGACACCCGGGGTGGTGGGCGAGCGAGGGTGAGAAGAGGCGTTGTGTGTGCATGTGTGTGCGCATGTGAAGACTGTGTGTGGTTTGAGGCTGGCTTGATCTGTGTGTGAGTGTGTGAGTGTGTGAGTGAGTGAGTGAGTGAGTGAGTGAGTGACTGTGACTGTGACTGTGACTGTGAGCAATTGAATTTACTACTAATACATACTGGGATTGGGGGGGGTTATCAGTAACTACCTAGTACCAGTACCAGTACCAGCTAGCTAGCCTCCTACTACCTACCTTGCGTTTACCTCATGTGTGTACAAGCCATTACTTGCCTGCTTTATCGTATCTACTTAGTACCAGATACTGGTGTTATCCATTCTTAAGACGTTTTAGCTAGACTAAGACCAGAACAGGGCAGAACCGGAGATGGAGTGTGAAACGAGAGAGAGAGAGACAGACAGACAGAGAGAGACCATTTGCTAACGAACGGCGCGATGACGCTAATAATGATAGCTACTACTGGTCTTTGATAAGAGTAGCGTTGTCTCTGTATCTCTCTCTCTCTCTCTCTCTCTCTCTCTCTGCGTATCTGTGCTGTCTTGTCTTTTCTGTTGGTAGTCGCCATTAATAAGAACTTGAGACCAACATTAACAGACCTTTTAATGCCCGCCCCTCCCCCCAAACCAATATACATGGTATAATGATACAACAAAAAAACAAAAAAAGGGAAGAGTTGTGCACTCACTCCCTCACTCATACAAGTAAAGTACTAAGTCATTTCGAGCAATAAAAAGAGCTCAGATGAAGAATGAATGAAAAAAAGATGAAAAAAACAGGGAAAAGCAAAGAAAGGGGAAAGGATAGGTAGGTACCCCAGGCAACGGGTAACGTCGTCAAGTCAGGTACCCTGCTTTACGTATAACATCAACAGCACAGATCAGATTTGCACGCAAAGATACGGAGACGCAGGGATCAACCGGCGGGCTTGAGCTTGGGGGGCTTGGTTTGGGGCGAGGGGTCCTTGATAAGCAGGCCCAGTGTTTTTTTTACTACTATTTCATTCTTCTTTCTCAGCATGTATGTGCATATTACATACATTGATGGATGATGGGTGATTGTTTCTCGAGTCATTACCGCAAGCGGCCGTAGGACACGCGATCTGAAATAGATGTGTTGGAACGTGAGATGGAGATTGTTCGCTTTGTTACATAGTTACAAGTAGGTAGTACAAGTATATTCTGTACATGCATACAAGGAAGAGACAGAATATATATATAGGACTGAGTGATGGATGAAACTGACCGTCAGATAGATGATGGGCTTTTTTCCGTCTCTTTTGGTTGGTCCTCTCAGCACCATGACGCCCGAGATGTCAGTCAGTGTGCTGTCGTGTGAGCTGAGCACCAGCCAAGCGGGCGGCGTGGCTGGACAAGCATGCAGTCAACTCACCCCCCCCCAAACAAGAGGGACAGCTACAGAAAGCCCTTTTTTCTTGGACCAATTCTGTACGTCAAAGACACGCAGTAGAAAATGAAAATAAGAATAAGAAGAAAATAAAGAAGAAGAAAAAAAGGACTACGAGATATTACTCTATTCATCAGAGAATGCATGTACGAGCCAGCCGTCCTCGCCCACGTATTCTGTCTTGTCTTTTTGAGAAAAATACTAATCATTTTCTGTCATCCGTCGTCAAAACACACAAAAAAGGAACATGAGACTTTTGGATCTTCTGTCCGGTCGGTCGGACTGTCGGCTCGCAAGAACCGAGACGAGACATTCGCAATGATACCTACCTCTCTCTCCTCTTCTCCTGTCTGCCTCTCTCTCTCTCTCTGTCCCTGTCTCTGTCTCCCCTACCCAAGAGCTACCACATTAGGAAGACCAAGCGACGGCCCACGCGTCTGTTTTCCGTGCCCGGGAGACAGACAAGACAGACAGACGGTGAATTTTTCTTCTCTTCTGAGTCTTTCCCGGGAAGGGGGAAGAAATCGTGGGGGGGACGGGCTTCTCGATAAGCGGTCAAAAGAAAAACAAAGTGTTTCCAAACCAACTTTATTTTTATTTTTTCAATCTGCTGAATATGAATAATTCCTGTTTATGAGAGAGTTATTATTACTTGTATGTACTACTTGTATCATTGATCCCCCGCTAAACGAAAAGTGGGCAAAATGTAAAACAAGCTTGTTCCTGGTTTTGTGTCCCCCCAAGGAACAACAGCTCGAGTTCAAACATGTGTAATAGTAGAAGTACCTGATAAGAACAAGAAGAGGTTCATTTTTGAAACACTGATTGGATAGCCTCTCTCTCTCTCTCGCGGCGCTCTCTCTCTTTCAACGTTTGTCAAATACCGTACTCTATACAAAATACCAAAACATACTTGTTCAACATAAGAAATCCAATTCAACGCTTCTCAATAAATCCCCCTCCCCTTTCAAACTTGACTCAATGTAACAAGAGGTGCCCCCAGAATACTTGGTTAGAGGGTTAAAATGATCCCCGGCTTATTTTCATCAGGCTGATTATTCGCCGCGGCTCGGGAACCACTACCTCTCTTTCTTCGGCCCCCCCTCCTTGGCATGCTTGGGCCCTTGCCATGAACCATGAACGCACCGAGTACTACTCTAATCTCTAATGTACATATAGTCCAAGTATGGATCCTACTCCATAGGTACAGATACTACTACTAGTAGTAGATTGAAAGAGAATAAGCTGTTCTTTTTTGTTTTGTTTTTTGTTTTCGTGACCCGAGTATTTTTCTTTCTCCAGCCAGCCCCCAATAAACCAAGAAAGAAAAAAGAAAGAAAAAATTTATAGCTGGCTTTTTTTCTTTTCTTTAGCCTCTCTCATGCAAAGCTCGTCGTCATCCCAAGCTTAATCTGCTTGCTGCTGCTGTTGCTGCTGCTGCTGTGGCAGCAGAAGAATTAGACATGTTACGGATTTCAATCTTGTCAAGATCTTGTTGTTGTGTGTTGATGTGACGGTGACCAGGGGGAGGGTAGTCTATCGGGACCCCCCTCCTCCTCCTACTTACTTGTACATAACAAGCCTTACCTAAACTTTTTTTTTGTGCATCAACCTTCTTCTTCCTTTCTTATCAAGATTAAGCCCCCCCCCGTCCACCCACGCCTGGTGATATCACACACACACACACACACACTCCAGAATCCCAACCCTTGCCCTATACAACCTATAGATTATCGTTCCGTATCTGCGACAAAATACCAGTAAACCCATCCTGTCAAAGACCTTCTTCAGCTCCCCCTAAGCGAGGTAACCGTCTCTCTCCAGAAATAAAAAACCAAGGAAAATCACCGTGGCTGCCACATGTTTCCCGACGCACGGAAGAAAGAATGGCGGGGAGGAGAGAAGGGGGAAGGGGGGGGGGTGTCATTTCCATCCCCTTCTCCCTTCTCCTCCTCCTCCTCTCCCCGAGGTTCCTACTCTGTAGCTTGTCAAAATAATACAGTCATCGTTCACCTGTCACCCGTTTTCAACTGTATTTATGTTTTGTGTTTTTATGCAATGGAGGGTTTTCCCACACGGCCAGAGTCGCATTATGGATACAGGTAACAATGTCCTACAAGTAGGAGGGGGATCACGCGAATCATGTTCCGTAGAATCCATGATGAATGATAGACATTATGACGCAAACTCACATTTTTTCTACTTGTATCAAAAGCCCGATGACCCAATTTGCTCCCTTTGGCTGCCCACATACCTACTCCGTACCTGCTCTGCTGTCCGGGAAAGAGAAAGAGAGAAAAAACCTGCTTGTGCAAAACGAGCCTCGTTGCCTCTCAAAACCTCTCTCTCTCTCTTCTCCCTCGTCCCCCCATCCCAGCACAACGTCTCCGGGAAATACTCGTAGCTGAATCAAACGACCCCAAAATACCCCAGCCCCAGAAAACAATTCTTATCCATAAAAACCATGAATAATAAAGCGAGACAGAGAGAAAGAGAGAGAGAGGCCTCAAACCCAAGGGGGAGGGGAGGGGGACCGTTCGCGTGTAAGCCAGTCCCCACATCCATGTCAGCCTTATCAGCCGTCTATGCAGCCAATAACATCACAGCTTGCTCATTACGTTTCGGAAACTCTCGATTTGGTCATTTGTGGGTCTCCCCATTCCCATTGACAGGTACTCCGTAGGTCTCAAAGAACTCGGGTTCGCATTGCCGCCGCCTGGCCCCACTGAAAACGTTTTCCGATCCAAATGCCATGTCCCATGCCCATGGAATAGAACCTCAACATGTCTTCAAATAACAAAGTCCTACTGCTTTCTCTTCTCCCCTTCCCCTCCCAGGACATCGACACCGACAAAACAAACAAACGGCCGCTCCAGCATCATCATCGGCAGCTTGGCACATGCTTGGCATGCGTGTAAGAGCGGCTCATCATGTGAGGAAGGGGAACTTATTTCTGCATACTACCTACCAAAGGAAAATTCTATCTCTCTCAAGTCCCTAATGCCGTTGCAAAACCGAGCCATGTCTCTCATCTCCAGTATCCGTTTCTCCCTTATCAAAAAAGAATTCAACAACATCTCAACAATCAAATACGACTCGCCTTACTGTCTTTATGCAAAGCCAAGAGTTTCATAATTCATCTTTACAATTCCATACACAAAAAAGTCCAGCCATGACTTTGAAGCTATTTCCATGACACATTCGAACATCTCTCATCTTCTTCCAGCTCGCCATTGACGCTTTCATATCCCCCAAAATCCTTCAAATCGACCTTCATGTACAATATAGCTCGGGTATACCAACAGCCATCTTTCTTCATCCAGTCCCAATTCCAGTTCCAGTTCCAGTTCCAGTTCCAGTTCCAGTTCCAAAGCCACTTTTCCATCAGTGTGTCATAATCCACCCGTATATCCGCATGGTGATGACACTGCCAAGTCGTAAATCGTATGCAGGGCCTGCCAGCAATCCTAACAAAAAAAAACAAGATTCCTCAATTCTAAACCTTAAAACTCCATTTCCTTGAATGCTTTAATCGTCATCATCATCCCCAAAAATCAGAAAATGCAGAGTTTTCCAGTCTGCACATCGCGTGTAATCTCATACGTCAAAATGCTGTGGTCCCTGTAATGCAGCATCAGACGGTATCGTCGTGGTACAGCTGCTTCGTTGGCCTCTTTCCCGCCAAGTTCCTCCTCGCTATATTGCACAGGCCCTATGGCCATTCCGTGCAACGGACGCATTGCCTTGCGGTGTCTCTTCTCGTCATCTTTAAACGGCAAAATCCACTCCATTCGAAGCCCGTGTTCAACGTAGTTGGGTGACCCCTTGATCCTATCTCCCACCCGCTGTCTCAACTTTGTTGGCGTCATCAGCATAACCCTCCCGATGGGCGAGCCCACAACCACCATGGAGAGTTCCGGGACGTTGACCATCATGTTGAGCCTACTGGTCGCTCGAAAATAGGGCCTGATACTTGGGTCCTGAAAGTTGCCCAACGTCAAGACGTCCGGGCATAGTAGTCCGTACTCGGCTCCGTCACCATTGCTAATGTTCTGAAGACTTCTCAATTCCATGTCCTTTTCGTAAGCACGAATGTAGCGATAGCGTTCTGATATCCGCATTACCCGTTCCCAGGCCGCATCCAACTTATCCTCTGATCGATTCTTGTTATACTCCTGTGGCCTCTGTAGAAACTGTAACAGCGTCGATGTCGATGACCGACTAGGTATAGCCTGAAGTTTTCCGTTATGAGGAAAAAAGGCCATGTCTAGCTGAGTCGACGATGCATCACTGTTTCCACTCCCGTGGGTCTGCAGTGACCTTGACATAGGGGTGCCATGATTCGAAATAGCATCCTCGTATTCCTGCACCGCATTACCGAGTTGACCAAGTGCGTCGTCGAGATCTTGTAGTTCGTGTGGGAAATATGTTGTTACTGGCTGCTGCGCCGAGAATACGATAAGAGAGCTGTTGTTTTCATGCGGATGATTGCTCGAGGTGTTGCTTGGACCCCCATAGATATTCACCTCCACAATAGTACTCTGCAAGTCGGTATTATTTTCATCTTGCTCGTCGTCGTCCGAATCTTCGGCTTCTTCGCTTTCTTCTTCTTCTTCTTCCTCTTCGCCTTCCTCCTCCTCACCTTCTTCCTCTTCATCCTGGTCTTCTTCTTCCTCATCGTCCTCATCCTCATCCTCTCCTTCTGCTTCTTCTTCTTCTTCTCCTGATTCTTCAGAACTTGGAGCACCTTCACTGGAGCTGTCGTCGCCCTGAGCGACATCTGCGTTCGGAGCGCCTGGAATCAGATGTAAAGATCCGTTATGCAGCCCAACCAGGGTATTATGGTAAAACTGACCATCCGGAGCCATTCTGTTGGGCGGAGAAGCACATGGGTTATTCGGGATTGCTTTGATGCTCTTCCGCATGTTGACCATTGGCTGAGAGCAGCCTACATGAAACTGAAGGAATTCGATTTCGGACTCTTGTTGCCCAAGCAATTGCTTCACGTCATCAACAAGAAGAAATGTGTCATCTGGAATAGCAAGGATGCCCCAACCCCTGGCGGTTAATCTCATTAGCATATCTCTCTCCCTTTCCTGTATGAGTGCTCACCTAGACCCGGCTGGCCAGTATTCCTCGCTCTGGAAGCTTGGGTTGTTAGTTGGTCTAATTTTCGTTACTGCCTGGAACATCTTCCAGATGTCTGCTAGCCACATGGCACCCCTGATATCCACGGCGCAGACCATCTCGGCCTGCCCACTTTCGTTATCGAGGAAGCATACGTTGGGAATATTGGAGGCATCCTCCGTCAGAGCAATTATGATCCTCCAGTTACGCCCGCGCCTGGGAATTCTTCTCGGCTCAGTGTTCTCGCAGTCTGGGCAGCAACCGCATGGCTCCCAATCTTCTCGTGGGCCTCTCCGGCAGCTTGTAAGCGCAAACGCAAATACGGTGATCTCGCAGCGGTTCGAGCTAACGGCGATGAGGCGGGACTTGGAATGAACGGCTAGTCCCCATGCAGAGCGACCGACGTTCTCGTGGAAGAATATTCTCGGCTGCGGGCTTACACGAGCCCTCTTGTGACTATTCGGCACGGCTCTCGACATGCTGCTCTTTCCGAAAACCGAATCTGCAACCTCCTTGACGTAGTATGCAATGACATCGCCGTCGTCAAAGGCCGCCACTACAATCTCTTCATCGCCAAGCATTCCGACGACAATGTGGTTTATCGTGTGAGGGGATTTCACGTCCACACAACCCCCAATATCCAGGGCAACCTTGCTGGGCCTAGCATGAAGCTGCAAGTCCGGTTGTTGAGGTATCGTCTGCTTGGGAACGCCCTTTGGCTGGTAGACGAAAATGCGGCCTTGATAGGCGACGAAATAGAGCTAGAGAAGACAAAAATAGGTTCAAGGTCAGCCTTGGTTACACAAAAAAAAACCCCCCTCCCTCCCCACAGCTGGGCCCACGCGTACATTGTAAACTTGCGAAAGAGCAGTTAGGTTGTTCCGGTACTCTTGCATGCTCGGCACGAGGCGATATATCGATTTCGAAGTGGCGCGCTCGTCTTCGGTATCCGAACCAGGCCATGTGAACGGCAGCTCCATGCCCTCGGGGTTGATGCCGTTTAGGAACCGCTCCCTATCCCGGATCGCTGCTCTGGCATCATTTCCAAACTGTTTTTCGGGGGATCAAAAAAGGTCAGTTGATGCCGAACGGCACGCACGCCGGAAATGCTTAGCTGTCAACTATATCTCACTCACCCTTTCGGTAGCCGTCTGCGCGTGGCATAGGCCTACCTCGATCGGCTCAAACGGTCGCTCGTTGCGCTTGGATGGCCTATTCTGCTCGGGCGTCGTCTCTTGCTCAGGTGTTTGCTCCATCACCGTTGACCAGCGCACAACCTCGCCACTGCGGCCGCGCTGTGATGTCTAGGAACATATATGTCGGACCAGTTGGAGAGGTGCACAGGCGAAACCATGTGGCAAAGCTAGGGGAGGGGAGAGAGAGAGAGAGTAGGGACAGAGGGTAAAAAGAAGTTGAGTCAACGGGAGAGAGGAGTCGTTGGTAATAGTGTATGCAGCTGATGGATGGCAAATAGTGGAGTCACAGCTGGTGGTCATACATGGACAGTACGGAGTAGTAGTGGTGAGTTGCGTGGGAGTTGGTGGGGGAGAGAGTTGCATAAAGATTGCTCGGTGATGCGACCATGACCCCACACACGTGGTGCACACCAGGAGCGCCCTGGAGCCCTGGAGCTATCGATAAATCACCTAAGAAAAAAGGGTCCGTGTGATCACTGTGAAGACCGCCTCCAGCTCACCATACAGCGAGCCTACAGGTACCGTATGCGTAATAGTGTGGGGACGGGATGCGAGGAACCATGGAAGCTGAACACCTACCAGGTACCTACCTTGGGAGGCACCTATGCAAACACATGTACATGCAAGGCAAAGCTGCATCAAATCATGTCGAGCAAAGAGCGTCATTGGTAGAAAAGATGGACACTTCATATTCACGTAATGAAATCCATATTGCTTCAATAAAGCCGGCTAAAATGAAGGCATTCATGCTTGTACGGCCTCTCCTGAATGGATACTAATGCTATCTACCTGGTACCTTGGCTTGCTTGGGCAAGGCACAGTGTGAACTTGGTATACGACCAAAAAGGATGGTCGAATCATCATATTCAATCTTCTTAGTCCTAGACATACCAATACCAACAAATGCAGCATGATGCCGTATCCCAATAAAAACGCCAACTACACCGCAGTCCCGATAAACATGTACATATCCTTCAAGCGGAAGGGATATGCGCCTCAAATAACTCCGTTGTTCCAGCCATCTTAGCCTAACGAGAAACCAAACAACCATCGCCATCACCATCACCATCACCATCACACCCTTTCATAAACCATAAAACTCATTTTCTCATAGCCTCAACCATATCCTTCATGCGATAGTCGACGACGGGCGTAACCCAGTCATCCCGCACCAGGCCATACGTCTCCGTCTCGTTGTTCTTTGGCTTCCGTGGATTCAAGGCCCAATACCCAAAATCGGCATCCTTGGCCTTGAGATACTTCCACAGATGTTTCCAATAACGCACGTCGCCGACAGAGGGCTCATGCGGCGCCCCGAGCTCGCCGAACCAGACGGGGGCAATGTCCTGGTCCAAAAGGTATCCCCAGTTGCGTCGTATCGTCTTCTTGAACGACTTGTAGCTCCTCTGCGAGTATCGGCCCTGCCAGCTCCCCCATCCGTACCACCCGTACCCATGGGCAGAATACACCAAGCGGTCGGCCACGTCCAGTTCAACGGGCCGCTTGGATGCACCAGACACATCGTTAGCAGACTGGATCCCCTCGACAATGATGAGCAAGTCGGGCCTCAGCTTCAAAAGTCGGTTCCCACAACGCTCTGCCGCTGCCGCCCACTTCGGCCATGTCATCATTCCCCAAAGCCCCCGCACCTCGTTGCGAAGGTCCGCGCCAATCACGAGGGGGTTATGCACGAACCTATCCATGACGGTTTCCCAGTGCTGTATCCACTGCTCCTCGGTCTGTTTGACTCGACACAGTGGCCCCAGGTGATCGTTGGCCCAGCCAGCATCGCAAGGGTTGGCCTCGCAACACCAGGTGGCGCTCGTAATGTGGTTGTTGAGTATGACGGCGATTCCGGCGTCGGTCAGCGCCGTAGTAACAGCTTCGAGAACGTCCAAGGCAGGCAGACCTGCTAAATCTGGATTTGCAGCGACAAGATGCGGCTCGATGACGGGGTTTTTAATAACCAGCTCGTCAGAGTAGGGTAACCGTACACTGTTAAACCCTAACCCTTTAATTGTCTGGGCGATGACCTTCCGGTCTTGAATGTCAAGCCCGCCGGGCACGAACAGCTCGTCGCTGGCTCCATACCAGTTGATGGATAGTAGCTTAAAGCGTCGTCCCTCGACATCGACGATGTTTCTGCCCTTGGTGCGGAGAGGCAGTGTGTAGTTTGATATTCTTGTTCGCTCCAATGGCGCGGGCAGCGGTTTCTGACTGAACAATATCGTGTCCACGTCAGGCTTCCACCGAGCGTTTAAGCGTGCCTCGTTGGACCAAACGTGTATGATGTAAATGACCAAAGGCACTAATATCATGAATAGCGCCATCGCAAACCGTGAACGTAGCCCCTCTGTGGATGTGCGGCGGATAGAACTTGTCGATCTTTTTTGCTTCGCCCAGGCAAGCTCGTCGCTCTCCGCATCGCTATCGCTACCGTCGTCGTCGTCGTCGTCACTCGGCTCGGGATCTGTAGAATGTCGTGTCGAGGGAAGCGGGAAGAGAGGCAGGGCTTCTTCAATGTCGGCGGTCGAGTCTATCGATAGGCGAGCCCAGTGAACTCTCTTGGAGGTTCGTCGGCCGCTACTCGAGCCTGGCATTTTGAGGGACCCGCCAGCCATGGTCGGTCTCCGGCTCTATAAGCGGTAGTTTGGGAATGAATAGATGCTTGGCTGGGCAACTCCTGTGCTTCCGGAAAACGCTATTCCAGAGCTAAGGCGGAGTTCCGTTGCGGGCGGCAGACGACGTGGGCTATTGCCAGCAAAACAGTAATACTTTGTACATACGCAACGGCGCTCGAGTCTCCGTTCCGCTGTGTCTCGGATGACGTCGATTCTTTGTTGACTCGTGTCGGCTATCTATCTTGCTCTGGTCACTGGTGAAAGAAGACCTTTGGGCGACATCGGTGAGCCGACTGTAGCTGGTCGCGTGCTCAGGACGGAGGAGACATCGGAGATTTCGGACACGTTCGTTTCGCAACTCTCAAGAGCTTGGGGATCTTCGGTACATGCGGTGGTTCTCGCGGTTTCAAGGAAACTTGAGCACCGTGCGGCAAAGACGATCTCAAAGAAAAGTAATAAATAAATAAAAAGTTTCAAGACAGAAATCAAAGAACCCTCTCCAGAATGGAAATACGAGCTCGCTGGAGCACGCCATGGCTTATAAACACAGCCTTTACCGCGTTGCTCTCTCCTCCCTCACATTTGGTTTTTTGTCGTTAACGCCAAAACGCTTAGCCTTGCCGAAAAAGCGGGCTTCCGAATGTGCCGGGGGTTCTATCTTCCCCTTCCAGACGGATCCTGTGTGGTGCAGATGGTGCTGGTGGTGCTGGTGGTGCTGGTGCGTGCTGATGTGTGTGCTGGTTGCTGGTGGACGACACCTTGTTGTGTGCTGCATCGAGCCTTGAATGGCTGGATTCCACGTCGATCCCGCCAAACCCGCCTGCAGCCCATACAAAGCCCATACAAAGCCCACCTACGTGCTCCGTATTCGTATCGAGAGGAGGCGAGTGTGGGGGAACCAGCTCTTCTAGGGAAGCTCCCCAAGGCTTCCCCACACATTTCGTACTTATACAATAATCACTATGTTAAGCTAGAGCTGGTCCGTTATCCGCGGACGGACTTATTCCTTGCTGCGTTAGGCTGCCTATGTAAATGCTTTCAAATCAACATCAAACAAGAAATGGATTGTGGCCTTTGGGCTTAAGGGATCAACGCGCTGACCTTGCTTGCTCTGCGTTTCAAACACAAACACACAACACGGCTTCCCTGTTATTGTGCAAACAGGACCTTCCCCATTGTCATGACAGGTTGCATCCTATATATATATATATATATATATATATATATGTATATATTTAAACCCTTACTATAATAAGTAAATAAATAATACTTGCTCTCTGTCTTTCTCGACATCAAGCTTACGGCCTTGACATGCCGCTTTTCCGCCGGACCCAGTCCCGCTGTCACCATCCTTCATCCATCCATCCATCGACTCATCCTTTCGTCGCCTGAGCTTCTCGTCACCATCTAAAATGTTGTATCAGGATATTGAAGTTACATGAATCCTTCTTCTGCTCGAGTCAAACGTCCAATTACAAATACACATCCTGCAGGAATATGCTCCTCAGCTCCAAGCTGATTCTCTCTCTCTCCCTCTCTCTCTCCCTCTCTCTCTTTTTTGCTCATTGTCCTCGATGCTTTGGATAAATGGCTCGTCAAATAATAAAAGGAAAAGGGATATTGGTCGAAATCTCCTCCATGAATACATAAATAAAAGAAAAGAAAAGGGTAATATGACCTGTGGCGCCACGCTGTGTCCAGTTCGAAAAGGCCGTTTGACCATCAATTGAGAATCTCCATCTCAATGGGTCTCATGGCATAAAGGATAGTGTTATGAATAGGTAGTACATATTTTCGGTGTCGTTAAGTGTAGAAGCCATCTTCAGGTGGCTTCGTATCGGGTAATCTCATGAGTATCCGCGCGCTTGCATGTTTCAACATGGACTGAGCAGCAGCGGAAGAGATCTTTCTTAGTCAACCGATCGTCGGGACGTCTCGTTCTTCTTTGGTATCTTCTTGATCGCCTTCCTTCTTTCGTCTCGTCCGCGGATCGGTTCAATTCGGTTCCTTGCTTGAATGGTTCGGTTCTTCTTGTTCGGTTCTTTATATTCGGTTCATGCCCAGTGGGTTCATGTCTTCATAGCCTTGTCCGGGAGCGTACATCTGCTGCGCATCCCAGGACGTCCTTTGCGGCGGGCGCGGGTTCGAGTACGAACGTGCGGGTGGTTGGTATGGATTTTCGACAAATTCGGGAGTCTTCGGGGTCATTGGAGATTTCACTGGAGTTTTTGGTGTTACCGCAACGCTCGATTGTCTAGAGAGCATCTCGTACGAACGTGTATCTTGTTTCATATCGTATCGGGCATCGACAGATACAAACTCTTTGTGCTGTTTCCTACCTAGGAGAGAGTTTACCAAGTCGATCCACCCGGTCAACATGGTCCATCGACCAAGAAGGAAGAATAGCCAAATGCCGTTGAGCTGGTGGCGGAATTAGTATGGTGGGTAAAGCAATCATTTCATAGGCAGCCAAGAACTTACAGTCAACAGCACCAGCACAGCTGCCACGGTCGCTTCGCCAACGACCAATGAGCCCGTCTTGTGCAGGCATTGATTTTTATCTCCGGAGGCTCCGATGAGACAAACAATCCAGTCTTGAGCGATGGCGGGATTCTCGGCAACCTTTTGCATGGTCTGGTCTTGAAAGACGAGAACGATAGAGAAGAAGATAACGTCAACAACAATAATCAGGACAATGGCAATGCCTCGCCATTGGAGGGCAATAACTCGTCGGATACGACGGTATGCTTGGCGGGGCGACATGGTGACAACACTGTTCGAGTAGGTAGGCAGGCTAGATCCATCGGTCGAGGTGGATGTGTCGCTCAAGGACTCAAGATAGACCTTGACGCAGTAGCCAAAGGTAGCGAACGTGATGATGACTGTAATTCCAGAAAAGATAAGTAACGGGATCCAGAGGTCTGCCAGGCTGTTGTTGTGATTGATATGGCAGGTCGCGCCAAATCGGAAAGACACTCCACTGAAGACGAGAGCGAGGATGATACCAATAATAGGGATGCCCCAACCGGCGGCCTGGGCAAAGAACATGAAGCTGCGGCCAACAAGGACCTGCCAGCAGATCTGAAGGTGCAGCGAAAGGGATCGCAGGAAAGCCCACATTACACCGCACCAGCCACCGAGGATGAGCAGCGAAGCCGAAGCACCACAGACCTTGCTAGTCCTCATATCGTTCGGTGTAATGGAGTCGAAGCATTGTTCTGGTTGGGCCGCTAATGGCACGACGAAACCCAGCTGAATCCGCAAGTCAGCGTGTGAACCACACACAAATGTTTCCGTGTAACAGGCATTGAGACCACTCACATTCATCAATAGGATACCAATGGTAAAGCAGATGCTCAAGTAATGACGGTTAGTCTTCTCCACTGGTAAAAAGGCCCATGACAATAGTAATAGCACGCAGCATATTACGCTTACGACTGCGATCCAGTCGACCGCGTCCACCACACTGTTGAAGTTGTCTGGGTAGACCCAATCGGACATGGGGCACGGTAGGCAACAGTGTAGGTTATTAGTGATGGTCTGACATACACGTCCTTCCACATCTGCGATCCTGGTCAGAAAGGTGAGGAGATTGATGGGGGAAAAGTTGGTCATGCTCTTACATCCTTGGGTGGTGCCAAACAGACTCGCCTCGAGGAAGGGAGGGGGACAACGGTCTATCCCGGTGAAATTCATGGTGAATGCGACGGGACAAAACAAGAAAGAAATAAAAATTCCCAAGCTTCGTCTACCTTAATATTCGCTTCCCAGTCCCGCAAATTGTAGAATCGGGAACAAAACTGGGACGGAAAATGCTCGTCGTGATCGTCGTCGGGTGGAGAATCAGAAAATGGTGTTGATGAAGGAGAGTAAGAGTTGTGTATGCGCAGTCCTTGGTAGGGAGTAAAACAGGTGAACCATCAGATGACCCTATCCCGAGACATCAAGAGTGTCGTGTAAGACAATCGATCGATATACAGTCGCCGAGTTACCGGCTTATCGAAGGGCGATTGACAGCTTTACTGCAGCATGGCAGCAAAGGACATTGTCAGTAATGTGAAAAAGAATAGGCTAGCTCTTGTAATGTCTAAGAGCTAGGGAGCCGTGGGCGTAATTATCGTAAGACAAATGAATCAATGGTCGGATGGAATGAGTTGGACGTCAAATGAGACCGAAACAAAAGAGATAATGGCAATCCGCGTGGGGAGGAGGGAGGGGAGGGTATGCAGGTCATAAAGTATTGCTGCAGCACACCAGGTGGAGGGCTACACTCAAGACAGACACGCACACACATTCAACTTGAACTGGACTAATAAAGTTGTGCTGGCTGGGTAAAGCAACTAGTTTTGGAATGCCATCAAGCTCCCAGAGACCGGCAGATCCCTGCAGGTGCAGAACTTCTGGGGCGGGACACTACTCTGTCCAAGGGCAATGCTCGCGATGTCTGTGGGCATATTTCTCTCGAGTGGCGTAGGTGACGGCCGAGACGGGTAGCTTGACATGGAGACAGGGGTAAAGGTCAAAAAAAAAGCTTTGGTCCTGCTGCTCCACACACAGCGTTTGAGTCTTGGTGATGAGGGTGGTGCAGGGACCAGAGTGGTTGCTGGGGCCAGTCAGGGGTGCCGTACGGCCTCCCCATCAACCAGGGTCCCCTTTGGCGAAGCACGACTCGAGGACTAACAGGCGAGGTCTCAAGACTGGGGACGGCGTTGACGGTCATCATTGGGACGTTTGGCCAGACTTGGCTGGGGTCTCCGAGGTGCAGCTTTTCGGAGTCGTGATTTAGTGGCAATTTAGTCTCTTCCCTGGTCCACCAAACAAAGCCGCTTGGCAGGGGGTAGTGGTTTTTTCCCTTTGGAGAAAGCCTAAGGAAGGGAGAGAGACATGGCGCACGAGGCCGCAAGCCGGCAGACTGGTACTGGAGGATTAATGTTGAAGAGAGAGCGGATGGTTGGGTTGGGGGTGCCTGTGTGGTTGCACTCCTCGCCCACAAGTGCAACCTAGAAACTGGAGGACCAAGTATCATACATCTGGGCTGCAGCTGAAGTGATTTTGCGGGCGAAGATCAAGAGGGGAAGCGAGTTGCGAGCCAAGATTGTTGTTCCTGGTAAAACTCGTGGCGGCGGGGCATTTGGAAGACCAGGGAGGGTTTTGATGCCCTTCACCGAAAACGGCACCGAAGGTACGGAGGACAGATACAGAGTACACAGAATACCGAGTATGGAGTAGAGAGTACAATGGTGGCCCCTTCAGGGGAGAGGGTTCAGGCTCAACTTCAAGGTTCTTTTTTTCACTACGCTACAGCGGGATGCATCATGCAAACTGGGTACATACCTCGACGCCTCTTTCCGGAACCCCACCATAGAAGCCTTGGAAGGGCATGAGAGAACCTCCCTGGAGGTTGTGTGTGTGGAGGATCCATGGATGTCACCAAAACTAAAAGCGCGGCACTGATTCCCAAAAAGGTCATCACGGCCGTTGCTGAAGACGACGATCCGCCAGGCCAGTTCTGGTCACAGTATTGTCGACTTGAATCTCTGCTGTTGCGACGGCGCATTTTGCCATCTGCAACCAAAGGTGCTCGCTCTATCTATACGGCGAGCCAACTTTATTGAGGGAATAAGGTTGAGGATAGGTCATGTCCATCCTCTGGCGTGTGCGTGACGATATTTTTACTTCTTTGTAAGGCTTGGAAACTGCCCATGCATGAACCCACAGGCATTGTTTTGTTTTGCATGTGTCGAATCACATCTACTGATCGGACTTCCATCCCTATTGATGGATGGTGGCGTGCCCCCCATCAGCGAGTGGGGAGACGTCGACGAGCAGTCCGGGGCCAGCCACCCGAGGCGCATCAATGGTTTTGCTCTTCTAGTTGATCATGGCCGATTCTATAGGCCAAATTCAGTTGCAAACGCCGGGCCATGAGAGAAGAAGAAAAGCTGATCGTCAGCGGAGGCGCCAAGTCAAAGAGGCCACGCGACCCCTCAAGCTTCTAGATTCCGAGGGCTAACAAGCTCCATCTGGCATCACGATTTCTTTGTCCCAACTTCTGCTTGCTTCACTGGTAACCCCTCCGTGTCGTGGATAGCCACCACCTGACGCAATGTTGACTCAGAACATATTATAATACAAGGTCATTCTGAGACATGCATAGTATAATGTGCATAACATGTGCCGCACTAGTTCAGCGCATTGAACGAAATGTGTCATGTCAGCCGTCTCAAGAGCTTCGGCTTGTCCAAGTTCATACATACGGAGACTCCGTTCACATCAAAGTCTGTTCTCTTTTTTTGCATCCAAGCGGCGTTTGACAATATTCGGGAAAAGCGAGGGGGGACAACAAACCTCCATCGCCAGCTGGGGGGGGGGAAGCGTCATGAATCTTCATATGTCTTTGATGTCTCTTCTTTTCCATTTCTACTTTTTCCTGCAGATCTCCTGATTCAAATCGCCAGACCGACTCGGTGTTTTCCTCGTTGGATATGATCTAAAGAGTTATAGCAAGTTGTGTTCGACCAACAAGCACTGTATCGAACGATCTAGAGCTCTCTTCGCGTTCCCAAATCAATCTTTTTTGCAGGTTTACCAAATTTGTGTATAGAATTATGCCAATGAACGGTTCGGCTTGCTCTGTCCAAGCGCACAGGGGGGCCAAAGGTCACCAAGCACAGGCAAAGATCGCACCATATCGGCAAAGCAATCAAGCGATACGACACGATTCGATTCGCATGGTTGCGGTCGCAGACGCCTCGCGTGGATGCTTGGGAAGGGCCGTGCAACGAACTTCGCCGGTTACCGTGCCGCCCCTACATTGGTCCTACTTGTACTTACAAGGAGGGAGTGCGTACCTTCTATACATGAAGATGGAGAAAAGACACATCACCCGCATGCTGCAAATTGCACGTCTCAGTTTGTACTTTGAGGGGCCTGTCAAGTATCTCCTCGGAGTCTAAACCGAAGTCTAAGACCTTCGCCCTTTCAACGACAGCTGGAGAGGATGCGGGTGGCTGTTGTTGGCCTGGCTGTGATGATGTGGCTGCCACGCCTATAAGCAATATTACTCAATTTGTACCCTGTGCTTTGTGTTTCTGTACGTTGGGGGCTTTTCAGGATCATGATGCTGCGAGACACTATTGTGAACTACTAAAATGCGGTCTGCAAAGCGTGTTCTCGCGCATCCTGCTTCTACACATGGGGATATGGCAACATAACATGGTGTTGAACATGACAGGGTTTCTCCAGCCCAGACTCTACCCTTTCCACAAGTACTTTTCCTACTTTTCCATCACCAACACTAACACTATTATTAACGGTCACCAAACGGTCAACCAACTGGAGGGGTGGATATCAATTTAATTTCCGTAACCGCTGCTGGCCCGTGAGGATTTGGGGGGTTCGGTTTACGATTTGCCGCCACCGAAACAACTACTTGTAGAGCTTCAGACAACCATGGCGTTTATGTGATTTACTAGTTGATCACAGGTCCATGGTGATGGTTAGCAAGGCTTTAGAAAAATCGACCAGTAAAGATGTAAAGAATCGCTCTCTTGAGGAACACGAAGCGCCAATGGTCATAGGCTACCCTATGGTCTGCCATGGCCGCCATGGTTCTACAACCTATTGCAACGCCACCACCAAGAACCGCGGCAGTGGCTCAGCCTCTAAGAAAGCCAGAAATTGCTCCTGCCCTTTGACTGGTTGAAAGCTCTGCACTTTCCTTCCACACAGCCCCCTGTGAATGGTGAGGAAGGAACGTAACTAAGGGAATTAATTTCTTCCAAAAATATCAGAACCTGTGATATTTTCAACAAATTACACCTTTGCAATCCAACGGCTCGTATCCAAGATGCTCACATCTCTCCCTCTCCCTCTCTCTCTCACCTCGTAAGCCACTACGCTTTTTGATTGCCATCACAAACAAAAATGTGATGCTGAAAATTCTGCCCCGCCAATCATATACGCAAACCATTCTAGCCTCATAAGTTGGGCGGCACCAGGTATACACAGTATCCGCCTTCTTTCATAACGATCGTCCATTGAAAGCGGAATCCTCGTCGGCAATTACTACTGTCAGCAGCTTCAAAAACTCCAGCTTTCATCTCTCCGACCCCTGCCAACTTGCCTTGCGCCCGTTGTGGAGATGCAATGAAAGCAAACGCGGGGGAAAAGGAAGCTATCGAGGCATCTTCCGACCAACTGGGGCATCCCCTAACCCACCCCAGGAAAAGACGGGTTACCTCGTGAGAATTATTCTCTACGTAGCTCCAAATGAAGCTTTCTCGGTGGCGTTGCGGGATCCAGTAGAAAAGTTTCGGACTTGATACTCGTTATGGAATTCGCTTGTGCTCTGCACCATGGAGCGTGCCGTCACTTGAATCAACTGACCCGAGATGGCCAACATGGCTCTCCGGAAACTCCCAACCCGCAGACGCCATCTGCGCCGTTGACGGCATCTGCATTGCACGACTTTGGTTCCGATTGAGATAATTCCGATTCCCACGTTTACCTCGCTATCGGGAATGGGGATTCAAGCCTCACAACTGTCGTGAGCACGTCAAGAGCTCTCATTGGCACATGCTGAAAGCCTCATTGAAAAGCCTCGGCATCGCGACTCAGGCCAGCGGACGCTAACTCTAAGCCATTCAGCCACCTACCAGGCCTCCCAGAAAGAGTGATGCTTTATTCGACCTCAGACGAAGGAACACTATTGATTCTGCTTCGGCAGTCATCGGTTCGAGACGCATTTGGCATCATACGATTACGGAGTACGTGTACCTGAGTGAGTTCTGCTACAACGGAGATCAAGTAGAGTCTCCAAAAGACCTAGGGGCTATCGGTCAAGTGACAGCCTCGCTGAGGTTAATGAAGTATTATTGTTCCTTGCCGGGTTTATCAACTCCAACCAATATGCATTCCGAGGTTATACTATCCGGTGTCCCAGGCTCGCTTACAAGTTCCGACGTGCTTCAATACTGATCACTTCATATATGATCATGTCATGCAACCAATCAGTCAATGAGGATCATCAGCCCATGAGTCGAACGCATTCCACACCCCCATTAGAAGAGTGGTTGTTGAGGTTTGACCTACGCAAAGGCTGCCAAACAAGAATGCAGGGTGGAGCTTTGTTCGCATGTGGCCTGACCTCCCTGCAAGCATTAGCAATGCAAAGGTCCTTTTCTCACACGCCGTCTGTTGAGGCCGACAAGAGAGCTGTTGTGATGAGTCTGTGACTCCTTCCCATTCATGCAAGTCCTGAGCTAGTTCATATGTGTGCTCGCGTAAAAACTGAAGGTTGACCTAAAGCTCTCATTGCAGTCATTTGGTGTCGCACCAAATCTTCTAGAACAAATACTGCAGTCAAAGAAGGAAAAGTCGCTCGTGGGGAACGGCCCCGGACGTCTCCCCAACGTTTCACCTTGTCAATTTTATGCAGACTTTTTACAACGCCATCGGCCCGTCGTGGACGATATCGGCTCCGATATAGACTTGTTACAATTGGTGCAACGTTGCCCGCGCAAAGCTCTTTAACCGGAGCCGCACATACTTGCCATACGTGACAGCCTTACGACATAACGTAGAGAGAGGCTGAAACGATGTACGAGTAATGACAGTGACGTTTACTATACGCACAAGTTGGCATGACAAGCTGGGCTGACAACTGTACCTGGCTAAATCCGTAGCTATGCCGGTTCATTGTGAGTGCTCCGCTACATGCAGGTACAACTACTCTGCACTGCATTGGAAGATTACTGGATCCGTATTTTTTTCATTCAGCGCATTTGCTCATCCTGTTCAGAGCGGGACGAGTCCGGACCAACAACCATTGCATCTCAATCGACCCTCTTGAACGCCAAGACACAATCCGCGTTCGAACCACATGGTGGAGATTGGATCCGGGACTTCTGTTCAATTCGACCAAAAAGAGCGATCAGGGACGCACGGTAAAATGTGCTATGGATGCATAAACTGCCTCACACCACAGAAAGAGTTCTTTGGATCCGGACCGATGGTAAATTAATATCTACGGGGACTCTGACTCGATAGATGCGAACGAACCCTTGTCTTCGCATGGCAAAAAACCCTGCTTCCTGTCTCCTTTTGCCCACATTACCTCGTGGCGGAGGAACAAGATGTTGGTTGATGGGCTCGCTTTTAACAGGGTCAACGATCGGTCTATTCTCTTGGCTCCGTTCATGCATGGTTCGTCGTCACTTGCAGGCGCAGCACATCTCACGTCCCACATTGTTGGTTCACTTGATTGGAGACTGGATTCATGCTATGCCATGTTTATGCAGGTACTCCGTGCCATGGTACTGTTCGCTCCGGCACTCTACTGGTTCGGTTCTTGAGATATGCCCCACGATGTTTATCGGCGGTGCTTGTGGTGTTGGTCGTCAAGTTCCTGTGCTTCTAGGCAGCGACTTGGTATGTATGCACGCAAGGCACGCAACGGCCCTATCAATTACGCACATATGTGCAGAGTCACCCCAAGCCATGTTATTTCCGTCGCCAACGGCATGGCATCAGTTTTCGCAAGCGGATGCGATGCATCCACCAATGGATGAAGATTCGTTGTTGGTCCGAACCTATTCACCGCATGTACGTGGGGTAGCACCGCAGCTTCATAGACCTTCGAGACTGAGAGCTAGGAGATAATATGCTTGCGAGTTGGGAAGTACACTCGGCTGCTGCCGGCCAGCTTACTGAGGCGATAACTCAGACGTTTCAATGCCGCCACAAGGATTCCCATTGGGTGCATTTGTCTAATATGGCTAAAGATCGAGGACCCCCCTTGTTGGTATTTACCCCGTACACTACTGTGGTGCCCTCAAAGCAGCGGCGCACTGCTTCGATGTGATGGTCACATCGCAGCTCATAGCTACGGTCCACATTTCCTACTGCTACACTTACTAACGAGAGCAATAGGACCTTTTGGTATTCCGAATGGCTATAAGACACAGAAGGAGCTTTCTTTATGACGCCTCAACGTTTGGTGCGGCCGCAGGACAAGACTGAGCTGCAACTTTATTGCCTTGGCAGCCATGTACGATACGTTTTCGGGAACCATGACCGGCTTGGTAGGGTTCTTGCAGCTGAGGGATCAATCAGGCGGGGATTATCGCAAGACGAGGATCAGACCAGGTGTGGACAAGGCCATTCCCACGCTCTTCCTACGCCCTGGTTCTACTTCTCCACCCGATCCCGAGCTCCGTAAACGCACAGACTTTTGACGACACGATGGGAACGACCCATGGATGCAACTTGCTGTAGTTGAGAACCTTCTTCGGTGTTGTCAAGAAACAGGCATAGACAGGCGCGGGTTGCAGATACTACAGTCGGCCAAGGGCCGAGAGGCCGAAGGCATTATTGCCTGGATTGTCACCTACATGACAATAAGGACTGGAATATAGTGATATAACGCTGAGTCACATTATCAGTGATTTGAGTGGGAATAACTAGATAGCGTTCGGATGCTTCATTAATTAGGGTCATCTATATCGAAATGGTCGCCGACCAGATCCATGCCTCAAGACAGAATACCCAATTGGGATTCTGATTTGTATGGAGATCGGCAATTGGGTTTTAAGACGTATCGTTTTAACCCTCAAGCATCTTGCGAGTTAGTATGAGATGATATATTAATAGCAATATCGGCCGAGACTTAGTCGTCTCATCGTTATGGGACTCGGGAAGGCTATAATCTACTCCAATCTGTCACCCATGCAAGATGGAAACTTTGTGCGAGGTTGAGACGCCCGGCGGGTCGTATTTCGTAATGTGCTTTCTGGGTATAATACATTACACCATGTCGGGCGTGGTTGTTTATGAGATGGGTCAAGGGTATGGCGGAACGTTGACAAGGAAGTCCAAAAGCGACGGCGACAGGACACCCCTGGTCATCACGACACTCAGCCATTGATGAAAGTATATGATACAATGAGAGATACCAAAAGTCAAGCTTTTTTCCGTCTCATGCAGCTAGAAGTCATCGGCTAGATCCCTCGGGAGGGAATAAGACCTAGATACTACCTACCTACGTAAAGGTGGCATTCTCTGCCGCGCTCCTATGCTAGAGATACATACGCACACACACGCTTTCTCTGTTTCGTTTTCTCTCTTTTGGCCGCAACCTTGAGCTCGTCGGAATCCAACTAGGCTACTACCCCAGCCAAAGCCGCGGATCTGAAGCCCATTGGACGGATCGCATTTTCTTAGCCTCGCATTTCGCCTCCCGCTGCAGGTACGAGACAGGAAAAAGAAACGGCACGAAAAGCAGAAAAGCGTCGCAACGAAGGAAGCGGCTGAGAGATTGATTTTCTCTCTCTCTGTAATACAAGGTAAGCTTTTGGTGGGCTGACTTGCAAGGGGGCGAGAGATGCCGTTTTGGATGAGCGAATGAGAATAAACCGGGCAAATATTGAGTCTCTCTCTTTCTTTCTTTTTTTTTTGGTTGAAACGGCACGGATAATGATGCTCTTTTTTTTTATCCCTCAATTGTTTGATTATTTGATTCCGTAAGAAAATGGGATGTTGCTGTTGATGATACGTAAGACGGCTGAGGAGAGCAAACTCCACATGAGCTCCACGATGTACGTCCTAACAACGAAGAAAAAAACGGATGTACTTCTAGGAGAGCCCCCAATATTTTGTTGCTTTGCTTCTGGAAGACATAAGACTCCAGAGACCGCAAAATATAACCCCAATTGGAGGGGGGTCGTGCCGTACCTTACATGCGACTTGGCTAACGCGTCCGGGGGGGGTTCCGGTTTGGATAAAAGCGGAGAGATGCTCTTCGGGGAAGAGAGAGAAGCTGTGGCGCCGGACACCATCTTCAGACTCGGTAACCATGACCGACGCGAAAGAGCGTAGACTATTGGGTAGTGGAACGAGGGAATGAGAGCCGTCATCGGTCAATCTGATGGGAAGAGGAGAAGGGTGTTTTTTCTTCTTTCTTTTCTTTCACCAAAGCTTCTAGAAGGGCGTTCCATGCAAAGCGTCCTTCCGAGTGAGGAATAGAGTGGGTGGGCATGAGTCGTGAATAATCCAACTTTGATGTTCTAGTATAGTGAGCTTTAGGAGTTAGGTTGCGAAGAGGGGGTGGTCGAAGCGTCGCTTTTTCTTCTAGAAGGGTTCGATGTAACTGGCGTCGGACGATGGAGTTTCATGACTCTGTTTAGTTTGGTTTGGTTTGGTGATGTGTTGTGCTGTTCTGTTCTGTGATGTGATGGTTAGGGTGATGGGGCGATGCATCGTTGCAATGATTTGGTAGAGGACTCGAGTGCATGTTCGGTGTCATGCTTGGGTTCTCCAAAAAAATTCGAGAGAAAAAAGACTTTCTAATCAATATCACTGGGCAATCATGCAACTTGGAGAGGAACGATACGACTAGTACTCTATGAGTACCTAGAGATTAAGAAAAATAAACATTAGTACGTATTTCATCATTGCTTTAGATCTTGACTTGATTATGTTCACCAAATGGCTCTCCTGTGTCCTGTCCCAATGAAGTTTCCCAGGGCGCTGACACGATAAAACTAAACTATATGGCTACAGGGTAGGCATAAGGAATGGATGGAATGTTGGAATTTCTACCCTACTTTAGGTACATGGAGTTCCCAACTCTATCAAGTCTATAGAGATCAATTGATCTTGAGACGATTGATTATCCTACAAATACCTAATTGAATCATATCACAGTAAATACAGCCCATAATCCAGATCCAATGGTCGAAACCAACAAAATAATCATGGGCTTACAACTCCAGGCCATATCTAGTCCCCTTGGACTTCCAGTCGACCCCACCTTTTTCATCGCCGTAGTCGCTGCTGAGGCTATTCTTCGTTTCAGTGAAGCGAAATCCTTCACTGCAAAAAAGACAGGTTCTATAACTCACTCATCAAAGCAGCGATTACACATTTCATTCTCCCCCAATCAAGGTGAAAAGAAAAGAGAAGAGAATAAAAACTAAATTACAGATATATATCTGAAAAAAAATGGTACCCCCCGTTAAGCGGTTGTGGCAGATTAGAGCCGCCGCGGCCGATTCACCTGCCGTCGTCCGCGTCCGCAATCTTCAGGCATCCGTCACGGGACCCTCCGATGCATGGGGGAGGGACAAGAGGCCGCAGCCCATATCGGTTTCGGCAGCGGTATCGTTTGATAGGGTATTCGGCTCCTCGTCATCGACGGACACCGTTGCGTCCGACACCGTTCACTACGGCCTACTCAGCAAGGCCATCCTAGCTTCTCTGAGTCGACCCGTTGCCGCTGAGCATCGTAGTCCCATTGACGGCGATAACTCGGAGCCGGTAAAAGGTCATGACCTAGGTGCTCTCGTCGATGGCCTCTGGGGAGACGTCATCGGCCTAAACGCAAGGGGGAACAGGCTAGGACCGTCGAGAAACCGTTCCTCGACCCGAGCGGACTACGGTGCGTCGAGATCAAGGTCCATCTCCCCAAGGCATCCCTCCTGGGCGACGGCGTGAGCGTCACGCAGATTGCGCTGTTTAGCCAACAACAGGGCAGCAGCCGTGCGGAGCTGGAGGGGACTTGCACTTCCCTAGGGATCCACGACTTGAGGATCCCGACTCTCATCGGCGTCAACGATAATGAGCGGGAGGCAAAGCAGGTGGTTGTGGCCAACCTGGAGATTGACCATGTGGCGTCTGTTGATCTCGACCTTCATTATACTTTGGTAGCAGAGGTGGTCAAGGTAAGAAATCCCCGTGTTGGATGTTGAATGCGTGCTCTTATAATACTGACCCGCCGCTGCAGATCATGTCCGAATCATCATTCGAGACACTTGAAGCGCTCGCCAAGGACATATCCATCAAGATAGCCAACCTCCTACACCAATCCTTTAGACCGCACTCACGCGAGCAACCGTCCTGGGGACTCAGGATTTCCTTGGAGAAACCAATAGCAGTGGTATTCGCGGACGCTGCATGTGTGGAACTAAGTATAAACACGGCGGATATTATCAACTCATCATGAGTCTCAAGTTCTTTTTTATTTATCTATCTTTTTGTTTACTGGATAAAATCTAAAAAGGGGATGTACCGGATGGCTCATGTGTATCCCAAAAATCTTTAATGATATAGTCGCTGTCTACAATCTAGATGAAAGAAGGAGAAGAAGAAAAGTGCCGCTAAGAAGAGAAGAAGAGAAAGAAAAAAGAAGAAGAAGAATGCATGAATCATGACTCCATCCCAGAAGAACCCAAAAAAGAAATCACAGACATCTCAACCCAGAGATCGTTTCTACATATCAAACCTATCGCATTGCGGCACGTCACCGTTGGTAATCTCTCGAATGAAATCGGGATCGGGATCGAACATCATGACGTGGAAGTGCTCCACAGCGTGGATCGACTTGAGTGCTGCCGGGTTCTTGAACCACATCACCTGCGAGAAGGGAGAAGTCAGAACATCTTTTGCATCACACACATGCATCATGACGTTGCATTGTCTTACCTTGTCCGCAGGCAACCGGGAGCGAAACGTCCTCGTCATGAAATCATCAATCTCCTTTCTCGCCTTGTCGGTCAGGTCACCGGTCTT
Organism: Cladobotryum mycophilum; assembly: GCA_036429605.1. Taxonomy (NCBI): domain Eukaryota; kingdom Fungi; phylum Ascomycota; class Sordariomycetes; order Hypocreales; family Hypocreaceae; genus Cladobotryum; species Cladobotryum mycophilum. Next base: position 3,688,158 of record CM071590.1, on the reverse strand, counting down.
GGGATCCGCCTTCAGCTCGAACTTGGTCCAGACGACGAGGTGAACGATGCGAGGGTCCAACCCATAAGGCCAATCGTTGTAGAGGATCTTGATATCGTCCTCATACTGGAACGGAGCACCGCAAGGCACCACGGGGGTGTTCCAGCGCAAGCGCTCCTTCAGGACGAAGTCGGCGATGCTGCCATGGATCTTGGCCAGCCGATAGGAGAAGGCTTTGTAGCGTCGCAGCTGGGAGGGGATGCGCTGGAAGCGCTCCAGGCGGTTGGACTTGATGAGGTTGTATACTTCGGCCCAGGACTGAATATGATACTCGGAGTCTGGGGTAGAAACGGTGCGGATGTCCTTGAGACACAGGCCCTTGAGGAACGGAGGACAATGGGGTGTTCTCTGTCTCTCGGGAACGTTGACGTTCCAATAGGGAATGCTGACGGTAATGGAACCCATTTTTGGAAAAGGGGGAAAGACGGGAGTCGACGTGTGGTGCACTTGGTGTTTTGACGACGGGCTGGTGCGTAGTAGAAAGTGGATTTGTTCGGCTATAGAACCGGTGCAACCACGGTTGTATGCTCACCGGGTCACCTCGAGAGGCTATCCAGGCGAGATATATGTGTGTAGGTTCCGTGTAGTTCACAAGGAGGATGTTTGCAGCCAAGGAATGTTTGTTTGTCACCAAGAAACAAAGAAAGAAAAAAGATCAAACAGACGCACAATGAGGAGGGAGGGGGAGCAAACTTTGATAGATGGATGGATGGCGGGGGCGAAGAGGTTGGTGGTGAGAGATAAGGAATGAAGGGACAAACTTCAAAGGGATTCTCGAGGGTCAATGATAGATAGCCCAAGATAAATCGGCAATAGAGAGTCGAGTCAAACTCAAAAGTCACTGGAAGATTCTTCCATTCTGGAGAAACCGGGTCCACCGAAATATGCCACGTTTGGAAGTTACGGAGGTTCCATGACTTGGCTGGGGGGAACGATGCTACGAAACGACGATGATTGTCAGAGTGATTGTCCGTCCTGTCATCATCTCAATGGGTTTGGATTGATAATGGGGTTGTAGGGCGGATGGATGGTTGGTTGGTTGGTTGGTTGGATGTGGATGGGAATGGGAATGGCGTTGGAAGGTGACAAAACGGCAAAAAAACGCTCTGATCTGGATCGTGACTCGACAGATGCAACGTTGTGGTCAAAGAAAGCCAGAGCACGGGCCATTCAAGAGCCGGAGTGTCACCACGGGGGCTGTTTGGTTGGAAAAAAGCGAATGGACGTTATTAGTTAGTACGATAGTGATAGTGACAGTGATGGTGATGGTGCTGCTGTAGTAGGTAGGTAAGTTTGCTTCAGGTTGCTTGCTGTGCTTGGGCATTCCATTCCATTGCCTGGTAAATGGATGGCTTTGGGTCTAGTAGAGAAACAGATAGGGCCTGGGCAGCAGTAGCAGGGACATCCGTCAGATTCCGATAACGCTCTCCCACTCTCCCACTCTGTGCCATCACTCCCCGTCTCTATGACAGACTGCCCGGGGTTGAGCATGTAGACAGAGCCCATACGGCAACTGTATGAGGTAAAAAGAATCATCTCCTTGAGGGGTTCAAGATCACGCGGGGAAGAAAAAAAAAGATGGAAGCCAAAACCCCCGGTCAAATCATCAAGAGAACCGTTGAGAGTGGAGAAGAAAAAATGGTTCATCATGTTCGAGGCTTTTGGCAGAAGGAAAAGGGACGGGAATTGGGCATCATTTTCCGCCAGTGGCCCAATGTCAGCAGCCTGTTGTTCCCATCATTAACAAGCAAAAGAAGCACACAAAAAAACAAAACAAGGCAAAAACAAAAACAAAACAAAACAAAAAAATGATGAGAGATGGATTGGGAGCAAAAGGGGAGGGGGAGAGGCAACCATGAAATTATTAGTTCTATTTTTCATGATAATGGCTCATTGAGTGACTGTGGCAGCCGCAGCAATGCCGATGCTCATCATCCCCACGTGTGCTACCGGTTCGTGCCTGGATAACTCTTTATTACTATATCCTAGCCGAGGGAGGTGGTTACTTTATAAAATACCCTGTAACCATTCTCATATTACAAGTTTTTACTTTTTGATATCTGTCCTCTACAACATTTGTCAATGGGCATTTAAGCCACAAACCTGTTTTGTGTGCAACTCATCAAAGTGATGACGAAACTTGGGGGCGGCTGAATAGACATGTGCATCTAGAACTGGGTTGAACAATTATATTGGGATAGATTGAGATGCATACCTCATGGATGCGTTTATGCACCATCATTACCCCCCAATGCTAATGCTGTGCTCCCAAAATCCCTATCCATGTCCTCAGTGCACCAAGTGATTTCATATTTGCTTCATAGATACGGAGTAGACAACAAGACAAATACCAAGAACTGGACTGGCTCTGTTGAGGTTGGTTAGTTGGTACACCGTCCGCACCGTTGGCCAGGGGGCTCCAGTTAGGTTCCAAGCTCTCCTTTGATGGGACGCCATCTGGCCCAATCGAAGTCACCGTCACATTCTTGTCCGTCCACTTTATCCCTGCGGCGTACATTACATATACATATACGGAGTACATGTACATGTACTGTACAGATGCATATACTCCGTACATACACATAATCGCCAACCGAACCTGACCTGAGCGAGAGACATCCGGCAAAAGGCTCCGTATCGTATCCGGGCGCGGATGCATATCGTGCATGCACGCTACGGGCCAGAAAAGCACAAAGGGCCATCAAACAACTTGTGCTCTAATCCAGCGCCACAAGCTCAGCCCTTTTGCATTAACGGATCGTGATCCGAAGCCTAGAAGCTGGTTTGTGAAGAATTTTTTTTATCTTCCTTCTTTTTTTTCTTTTTTCTTTTTATATCTCTCACCAAGATTACCGGACACGCCTAAGGCTAAGAGCTGAAAGCGGCAATAAGATGACTTTGGCAGACCTTGTTAGATAGGAAGAGGGGTGGTATCATCAGCATCTTTGTTGGGCACGATTCCCATATTAGCAAAGCTAGACGGCAAAGCACACCACCACTATGAAACGCAGCCCCCAAGTGCTGCTTCTGTTGAATTGACCAAAAAAAAAGAAAAAGAAAAAGAGAGAGGGTGGCGGGTATGCGTCTGCTGAACTGCGGATCCTTTTCTCCTGTCTTTTTCTTCTTCCTTCTTCTCTCTGCCTGTATCTGCGTCTATACGGGGTACTGCGTTAGAGAGCCAAGAGAGGGGCCAAGAGAGAGAGAGCATAAAAAAAGCCTGTTTGGCGGGACACGAAGCTCAACTTTTGGATGGTTGCTGGGCTCTTTAGGCACCCATGATTGGCCCGCAATGCACGCAATGGCCAGCAGATTGGGTCGAGATACATTACATGGAGCACACACACACACAACTACTACTAGCTAGGACTAATTCCGTAGTAGTAGAGGCAAAAAAAAAAAAAGAATGAAAAAGAACGGGTTGCTTCTAGGTTCGTTGCCGCGCCGCCGCCGCCGCAATTCCCTGGTGGGGATCGCCGTCGCCATGTGGATTTGTTTTAGGGATTGGGGTGGATGGGGGATCCAGAAATTACGGTCAAGTTGCAGCAACAGCAGCAGCTGGAGCTTGCTTTGCTCCGTACTAAGAGAAAAAAGGTTGAGGTACTTTGCTGTTGCTGTTGCTGCGCTGTGCTGTGTGATGCTGTAGATAAAGGGGGCGTGCGTGTTCCCCTGGAATAACAAGAACAAACTCTAGCCTTTTGCATTTTTCTGGTTTGCTTTAATAGACCAAGATTCTTCTCTCTCCTCTCTCTCTCTCTCTTTCGTTTCGTCCTACATTGTTGCTATATCAATTGCATTATATCTACCTGCCTAGTACCTAACAAAGGTGAGCTTCCTTGTCCTTGATTTTCGCTTGCTACCTGACGTCAAGCCATAGAATTGTCACTGACGTCCCAATTTTATTTTTTGGATTTAGGCCGATCTGCAACTGGAGGGGAAAGCTCAATCCACCCCGCTGTTGGACAATTTCTCACCCCGCCTTCCATAATAATATCTTTGCCCCCCCTTCCTACTCCTCCTCCTCGACCTTCGACACGAACCCGTCCAACCTCTTCAATCCAAAACCTGTTCTCCCCTGAGCAATTGGCTTTTTTTTTTTTTGCTGTTGATCGAGAACGAAGCTTGATCACCTTTACGACTCCGTCACGAACCTACAAACGAGCTTAATTGCACATACTTGCTGTCAAGATGGCCGGTATCATCAAGAGCGCTCTCCCTTCGCACCTCAAGCCTGAGTCGGCCGAGTCTGACAACGGCTTCGAGAGGCGTCACCATGGCAAGACTCGCTCTCACATGGCAAGTAACTTTCCATTTTCCCTCCTCCTCTTCCTCCTGTGGTTATCCCCAACACCTACGGCCATATCCTTTATCAATTACCCTCTCTACCTTGCATTGCTTGAATACGACGGCCTGCTCGTTTGCTTGTCAATGATGCATCCTTCCCGAGACGGGGCCACCAACGGTCTCGAACTATGCTGGTCCTACCTTTGGTGGCTGTACCTTATTTCGTGTTTAACATGCGCCATATCTGCCATGCGGAAGCAGTTCTGTTGCAAGCAAGTCTGGCATGGTGGATAGCTCTACGGCTACCTGCACAGCACCGCCAGGGGACGATAAGCTCTTAGTCCCCTGATCAGCCTGGCAGTCGCCCACCCTCTACCAGCAGCTGGCAACTATTTCAGAGCTAGCTGTTTTGTTTTCAACTCCTCTCCCTCAACACAAATACGAGCAAAATTTTCAATCCTCTCAGATCAATCGCGTACCGGACATCATGTCGCCAGCACGTAAGCTAACAGATACTACGCAGGCCTTCGAGAACACCTCGACCAATGTCGCCGCTGCTCAGATGCGAAATGCCCTGACCAACCTCGCCGAGTCCGTCGACGACCCCAAGCAGAAGAAGGTACGCTCTCCACTGAAAACATACATCTCCCTCGAGATCTCAGCTCGCTAACTAGAGACTAGCTCTTCGAGACTGAGATGGACAACTTCTTTGCCCTCTTCCGACGCTACCTCAACGACAAGGCTAAGGGCAATGCCGTGTATGAACCCCCCACCTCTGACAGTATACCCGAATACAAAAATATTGACCGATTTTTTAGTGACTGGGACCGTATCGCTCCTCCTGCCCAGGGACAGGTTGTTGATTATGAAGACCTTGCCAACACCGAGTCTGTCCAGTTCCTCAGCAAGCTCGCTGTCCTCAAGCTCAATGGTGGTCTCGGTACCTCCATGGGTTGCGTTGGCCCCAAGTCCGTCATTGAAGTCCGTGACGGCATGTCATTCCTCGACTTGTCTGTCCGACAGATTGAGTTCCTCAACCGCACTTACAGCGTCAACGTTCCTCTGATTCTCATGAACTCCTTCAACACCGATGACGACACTGCCGCCATCATCAAGAAGTACGAGGGCCACAACATTGATATCCTGACCTTTAACCAATCTCGATACCCCCGAATCCTCAAGGACTCTCTCCTGCCCGTCCCCAAGTCCTACAACTCTGACCTCACTGAGTGGTACCCCCCGGACACGGTGACGTTTTCGAGTCCCTCTACAACTCCGGTATCCTTGACAAGCTTTTGGACAGGGGCATTGAGATTATCTTCCTGTCCAATGCTGACAACCTGGGCGCTGTTGTCGATCTCCGCATCCTCCAGCACATGTACGAGACCAAGGCTGAGTACATCATGGAGCTCACCAATAAGACCAAGGCCGACGTCAAGGGTGGTACCATCATTGACTACGAGGGCAAGGTTCGTCTGCTTGAAATCGCTCAGGTGCCCAAGGAGCACGTGAACGAGTTCAAGTCGATCAAGAAGTTCAAGTACTTCAACACCAACAACATCTGGCTCAACCTCAAGGCCATCAAGCGTGTTGTTGAGGGTGACGAGTTGGAGATGGAGATTATTCCCAACGGAAAGACCATCCCTGGTGACAAGAAGGGAGAGTCTGATGTCTCCATTCTGCAGCTCGAGACCGCTGTAGGTGCTGCTATCCGTCACTTTCACAACGCCCACGGTGTCAACGTCCCTCGTCGACGTTTCTTGCCTGTCAAGACTTGCTCCGATCTTATGCTGGTCAAATCCGATCTGTACACGCTCAAGCATGGTCAGCTGCAGATGAGCGCTGCCCGATTCGGTGATGCTCCCTTGATCAAGCTCGGCAGTGACTTCAAGAAGGTTTCCGACTTCCAGAAGCGTATTCCTTCCATCCCCAAGGTCCTAGAGTTGGATCACCTTACCATCACAGGTGCCGTCAACCTGGGTCGCGGCGTGACGTTCAAGGGCACAGTCATTATTGTCGCCACAGAGGGTCAGACCATTGACATTCCTCCCGGATCCATCCTGGAGAACGTCGTCGTACAGGGAAGTTTGCGTTTGCTGGAGCATTAAAGTGGAGGCGTTGTTATGTTGTTCATATCATTGCCCGTGCTCTAGGGTCGAAGCTTTCGTTATTTATTCCCTTTTTTCTTTTATTGTTTCACGGACCAGCGCAAGGCATGCGGATGGCGGCTGGCAAAATGACGAGCAAAGTAAAATAGCTGGATCATGGATGATCAAAAGTAGTATCACGAAGTCTGATTTGATGAATGGTGGTAGATGCTATTTGTAATGAGGTACGGCGCTGCTGTTTGCAGACGTCTAGTACGTAGCTAATTGATGCAATGAACAAATTTACTATCCTTGTGATTGTATTGAATGTGATGGAAGGGGGTCCTCAGATATGGGCTGAAAAATAGCCCGCATCTCATATAAATTAGGACATGTAAAGAGTCAACACACGATTATTTACACGTGATTACAGATACCATGATCATGAACAAGAAGCAGCCAATGTGCATCCAAGGGTGACGAATCAGAGTGGAGAATGACAGGGCAGAAGATTTGATGGGAGGACGGAATGGAGCCTTGTAGATTTGCATCCCATGAAGTCCATGTCGCAATCAATCCAGTTGCGCGATTTGGATTGCGGGGACGATAACGTAGCGGGTACGTACTCGACAGCCTGAGAAGGGGGACAAGCAAAAAAAAAAAAAAAAAAAAGAGCGGTTAATGATTAGAGAATGGATTCAAAGGAAAAAGGGAAATTTTAGCGGGGAAATAAAAGGGGGCGGCTTGCAGTGATTGGGGTTTCAACTTTGATGTCTTGCTGCAAGTGGAATGGAATTTCTTCGGTTACTGGGGGACCAACATGCCATTGAGAGTTGCACTATGAGATTGGCCCGTTGAGACGCACGCGCCGCATGCTGGCACAGCCTCAGTGGGTGGGGCCAACTTATCGGCAAAGATGTTGCATTTTGGGGTGTTTGGGCCGTTTAATTGATTTGATTGTGAAAAGATTAGATTGAAATGAAAGGTGCGGTGTTTTTACATACTTGTGCAAGTATCTACCACCGTTTACAGAGTATAAGAGAGGTTATCGTTACGTATCTGATGAAACGGCACAGCCCCGTGGATCTCTACAGCGAGGATTGCACCACGTGTGTAGATTCTTTACTACAAGTACAAGTACAAGCACTACGAAGGAAGGAGGGAGGGAAACAAGGAAGCAAGGAAGGAATGAATGAATTCGCGATGATGATCAATTTTAGCTTCGGGCTGGCTGCATGTTTGATTGTCTGGGGAAAAGTTGAACGAAAAGGACAACAGCCAGTAAAAAGGGGAAGAAAAGGTAGAGAGAGCAGAAAGTCAATTGCTTGGCTTCTGCGGCGGACGCTAAAGAGGGTTGGTGGATTACCGGAGGTACAACAGTACATGGGTACAAAGGTACATGCAACTGGGAGATTGCTCTTCAAGGTTCTTGGGGGAGATTTGAATGAATGACATTGGCCAATGAGCGGTCCTTTTTGCGGCGGGTGGAGGTGGTCTAGGCCGTGAAGACTCGGGTATCGGTTTGGGGAGGAACAAACAAAAATATTTTTTTTTTGCCTCTTTTCTCTTCCCTCGAGTTTGGTAGAGTGAGGTGAGTGAAACTACAAAGTAGTAGTAGGTCTCTAATGATACTATTCATAGAAAGGAGGGATGGCAAAAAGGGTTTACGTATGTTCCCTACCATCCACCTTTTTTTCCAAGTTCTGGGGAAGCAATGCATAAACGGGGTGACATTTGAGTTGGTTGGGGGTTAATGCTGTGATGAGTTCGAAAATTGGTGTAGGATGGCCCGGTGGCGATCCCACTATCGATTGGATGGGCGAGACTAAAGCAGAAAGAGCTATTACGGAGCCTACAGTACGGAGTACTCTCAGCGTTAGTAGCTCTGGAGCACAGACCGGGCGATCAAAGTTTATGGGTGCAGTTGGGAAAGTTGAGGTGAGGTGAGGAGGAGGAGGGGAGAAATGATGCAGCGGCTTGCAGCTTGCTGCAGGCTACGGGAGAGACAAGAAATGAGTTTGAACCTGGTTGAGGGTGAAAACCGAGATTGAAGATTTACGGTGAGTTTTTTTCTTCGGTCAGTAGCTCAAGAGGCTTTACTTACTACAAGCACTACCTAGTATTGTTGTGATTGATTATGTGGTGATGGATTACTAATTGACAAGTCTACTACTTCCTTTGGCGGAGAAATTGCAACATTACACGATACAATTTCTCCAAAGGATTCAAATCAAACAATGACGAACAAAAATGACCCTTTGTCGCGTCGCACTGTAATTTTTGGGGTAGCGCGCCGCTGCAGCCTCGGCCGGGTTCCAAGCGGTTTGGCATCCATGGATCAATTGCATCCAGCCAGTAATGCAGAAGCTACTGGCGACTACTGCTACAGGTGAGCTTGAACCACTGCTACGCTACACCACCATGCCTACACCACACCACTAATCACCCACACTAACCACACACGTCCCCCGGGGAAATAGTTTACAGCTGCACACACCAATGCTCTCCCCCTTGGCCATTGCGCGCCCCCCGGCCCCTGGAAGAGAGACCAACTAGTAATTGCTCCTTTGGCGTCAAATCAATTCAATGTTTTGTCCCTCCCCCCATGCTTGCCTCCTCTCCACTCCCAAGGTCCTGAGGATTTAATTACCCTTCCTCATCCGCCCCAACTCTTCCAAGTTCTTGTTTTTTCTTCCGATCTCTTTCTTCTTCCTTCTCTCTGTGTCTGCCTATCTTACGTTTTACCTCGCTCGCTTCCCCTAGGTTACTCCCCATTCGTTGCAGTGTAAGTTGAGTTATAAGCCCCCCTACCTGGCATATACCCTTCCCTCCAAATCCATCACGAACAACACACCCCTGCCGCGTTGCGATCAAGTCGAATTGAATTGCGCTGCTGTTATCGATGGCGATGGAGCGCTGCTTTTCTTCTACTTGAGTCATGACGCCTGGTTTCCAATGGCAACATCTTCTCTCCCCTGTTGTCTGGCGCCGCTCCAAGCGCCCATTGCGCACAGCGGCTGGTAGTCCTCCCCCAGGACCGGCGTCGCATGCAGGATGAAGCAATGGAATGACGGGGGAGGGAAGAATTGAAACAAGCAGAAAAAGTGATATGTCTGGCGCGTGAGCCATCATCTGCGCGCCAGGATGCCAGCTCGGTTGCCGATCACATCTCCACCTGATGCTTACACAATACAATCAACCAAAACAAAAAGATCCTCTTTTATACCTGCGGCAACTAAGCTAACCTTTTTATTTTTCTTCGCAGTCCGCAAATCTTCTCTACTCTCGTTCACATTCAATTTTTTCTGTTGACCCTTTTTCGCTTCGACACCTTCAACAAAACAACAAACCCTTACTTTCAAAATGAAGTACTCTATCGCTACTCTCTCGGCCCTTGCCGCCGTCGTCCTCGCCAAGCCCGAATTCCTCAACAGCAGCTTCCACGTCGAGGAGGGCCAGCCATTCACCCTCAAGTTTGCTGGCTGCGAGACTGGCTGCACCATTCTTCTCCAGGATGGCCCCTCCAGCAACCTCCGCACTGTCAAGACTCTCTCCAGTATGTGGATATCCTCTCTCTTGGGACGACTCGCATGATGATTCAGCTTTGCTAACTTGCGCGCGTCTCTCAGCCTCTGCTACCGGCGCCTCTCTGACCGTCACCCTTGACGATCTCCCCGCTGGCACCTACAACTTCAAGATCACCGATGCGAGCGGCCAGAGCAACTACAGCGCCCAGTTCGTTTACCAGGGAACCGGCACCATCACCACCACCGGCACTGCCACTGGTACCGCCACCACTACCGGCGCTGTTACTTCTACCACCGCTGCCACCACTCTCACCAAGGTGACCTCGACCACTGCCACTGAGACCACCGAGACTTCCACCAGCGCTACCTCCACCTCTACCAAGGTCACTTCCACTACTGCTACTTCCACCGCCACCACCACCACCAAGGCCAGCACCACCTCTGCTCCCATCACTACCTCTGCGGCCTCTACCACCACCTCTCGTAAGTATCAACTTGCTGTTGTTTGCGTCACACAATTTCCCGTGAAACAGTTCACTAACTTGTTCCCACAGATGAGACTTCCTCCACTTCTACTACCACCCGAGCTGCTGTTACCACCACTCCTCCTGGCAGCAGCGCCGGTCGTCTTTCTTCCCCCATCGCCCTCGTCGCAGGTGTCGTCATGGCCATTGCCTACTTCTCCTAAGTTCAAGGTGCGCGCGTGTGTGTGTGTGGGATGAAATTAGTGGAAAGGGGAGGAAATGTATTCTTGCGTGTTTTCGAACTGGTTCTCTAGGTTAATTTAATGGATTGAGCATAAGGGGAAGCAAATGGCCCAAAAAAGGGGGCGGATGGGGGCGTCTCTCTTAGGTCCCTTGACTATTTACGACAGCTGTATCGACCTGTGCTTCTATTGAAATGTTACATCCCCTCCACCTCCCGCTGTTTACTCTTGCGGTTTAATATACTATATATGATGACTCATACTTGCTCTGTTCAGTTCGTGATGTTGAACTTTTTTATATTTTGTCTTGTGTGTGTGTGTGTGAAGTTGATAGTCCATCTGCAAGGTGGCTGCGTGGATGTAAGACAGTGGGTCAGTCCTGTTGGGACGATAATAACAAAGGTTCATTGCAGATTCTCGCTTTTGCATATGCACTCCCCCGCATTGTTTGGCCGTTTGGTGCTACAACCCACTCTCGAGACAAACTTGCTTTTCTCCCTGCCTCTTCCCGTTTGGTTTGGTGCTTGTTTGGTGCTTGTTTGCGTTTGACAGCGGTTCCCTGCAGAGAGGCCCAAACAAAAGGGAAGCGAAAGAGAAGAGAATGAAATGTCGGGTCTCGATCTCTGTATCCATCAAGTTCGCTTACCATAGCCTCAGACGTCCAAAACCCAAGTTTCATCAAACCCGTAGAGAGAGCGAGAGAGACCAAAAAAAAGACATTGCCCAACCTCCTCATCCAAGAATAAATCAAACTAAAACTAAAAATAAAAACAAAAACATACTGGGCCTAAAAATTGTGGCTTCATGCCTTACTTGTATGAAATAGAGTAGAAACAATTAACGGTAGCTTTCTCGCTCAACGAAAACCGTTTGAGAAAGCCAAAAAAAAAATTAAAAAATAAGGGCGGATCCCGACGGGAGAGCTATTTTCGCGTGGCGTTTACCTTTGATCGGCTCTCCTGCTTGGGCATGAAAATGAGGTCAAACATGTTCTTGTTTTGCGTCTGAAGCCTGGGCGCTATTCGTTAGCAATTATTCGGTGGCTTTGATTTGTCGCGGAGGGACGGAGGGGAAATGTAGGGAGACGGAGAGTCTGTGCCCAAAACCCGGATCACCAAATCGGAGGGCTCCGCGATGAGTAGAGCAGAGAGAGCAAGTCTCCGCATCGTACGGATGCAACATTGCGTCATGATGCTCACCGACTGGAAACCCGATGACAAAATTAAATAAGAATGACTTAATGCCCAAACAAGCTATAAACTAACTATATAGAATACACATAGCCACTTATTCATTGTGGGTAGCTGCCTTGATACAGCCTTGGAAGCAATCTTGTTCCCACATCATGTGACAATGTTTGTCCTTTCCAACGCCCAATGCCCGCTTTGAAACGCTGAGTCTTTTAGTCTTTCGCGCTGCTAAGAGAATAGCAACCCTTTCTAAACGACTTTGGTCTTCTAACACAATTCAAGAAAAGAAGAAAGAAAGAAAAAACCAAACAAAGGAAAGAAAAAAGAGAAAAGAAATGAAGTGCAAGGCCACTACCTTGTCTAAGCAGCCACAGGGAAAAGTGAAGCCAGTGGAGAGGGGAAGAACAAAAAGAAAGTGGTGGCACAACAGAAGCAAGCAAAAGCTTCGAGGCTTCGAAACAAAGGGGATTACAAATATCCTTCACACATCAAACCTTCATCTCTCTTTCATATCATCTCTTCATCCGTCGTTACTCATACCCAGTTAATAACGAATAAAAGCGATGGCCTTTGCGATGCCTCGACATAATAATGCTGCTTAGCCCTGACAGGGCAACTACCTCTAAGCTCCATGATAAGGGCCATCAAAGAGGTATTGGGCAATAGCAGTCATCACTGCTGTTCAGAGGTCGAGCCTTTTGACCACACTCCCACCTCCATGAGGTCGAATTCGGTATCGTTGACTGGAACCCATGACCCCTCCGAGGACATACGGCCAGGGTTCTCCGCCGAGGGGTCTTTGCTATCGCCAATATGATTGATGAGGCTTGTGTCATTGCTCTTGGAAATCCCGTGGCGTGTGACCTCGAGGGGATACGTGATGGCACCTGGCGTATTGACCCCGTTCAAGTTGAAGAGATGATCATTGGGCTTCTTGTTGTCAATATCACCAGCAGTGATGATGGTGGAGCCATCTCTACTCTCATCGGGGTTATTGTCAACGTCCACGACACTCAAATAATCATCGATATCGATCTCGAGGTATGACCCGAGTACGACGCTCAAAGAAGTGTGATGGCCGCTCAAGTTTCGAAGGTATGGGTTGTCGAGGGTACCCTTAAGGCGAGCAGCGGCGGCATCGCGATCTTCATTGGAAACGGTGAGAGGGTCCTCGGCACTCGCAGCGGCAGGTGTTGTTCGAATGGGAATAGTCACAAAAACCGTGTCCTTGGAGGTTATGCCCATTATGACTCGATACAATCCCAAGTGGGGCTTGTGCGGTTGGTGATGTCTGATTGAAGCTTCTGGTAGGGTTAGGCCCTGAAGACGACTCCAAGACCAGACAGAAAGATGTTGTTGGGGATCATTCAAGTCTCGGTGGACGAGGGATACGATGCTGACGTTGTGTAGTGTTGGGGGTTATCGTTGTCCTTTTATAGTTTTGTGTGGTTCACCTGACCGTTAACGAGTTCGGACGGGCGGTCAGGGCTTGGGGCGTGGTTGGGTATGAATGGATGGATGAATGAGTATAGTGCGGTGTGTGCTGTGGCAATATTTTGTTAACGTTGATGACGCCAGGCTCTGGGGGAGACTATGGCAGCATATGGGAGGAAGACGGACTCTTATGCCGGCCGATAACAGCGACGACGTACCTTGGGGCTGTCGATGAAATAAGGTGCTTCTGCTGGCATCAAGCACGAATACTTGAAAACCTTGCAAGGGACAAGCTAGGTATGATCCATTTGCCCCCCGGACTCGGATCGTGAACAAAAGGTGTCGGGTTTACCTCAAGACCAAGGGGGAGAGGTGCACCCAACCAAGTTCAGTGGAGGGGCGTATGTATACAACGGTACCAGAACAAGCCACCGCCAACGAGACTGAAGCAAGTGAATATGGCTGCCAAGAGAACTAGTCGATGTTGTTTCGCAAGTGTCTGCAGGAGAGTTGGTACAAGGTACTACGACGGGTTGGTGTGTCGATTGGATCACGGAGCTTGTTGTGGCGAAGCAAGGCCTTGCTCTGCTCTCTGTTTGCGCAAGGGGAAGCGATTGCATAACATAGCTGCTAACCTACGACGAGGTTGGCAAGTTGGCAAGATAAGTTAGTGCGTCCCAGGACGGCAGATTCACACACACACACACACACCACTACCACCACCTCCTTTGGTTGCTTCAGACAGAAGGGTGGCTTGTTAGCATTCTACACCGGTGAGAAGCACAAAGAAAAGAAAAGAAGAACAAGAAGAACAAGAAAGATACTCGGGACCGAGATGAGTGTGTCTCTCGGCTAGGGATCATGGTCGGATTGATGTTTGGATAGCAGGATCAATGACAACTGAGCTCGGTGTCCTGATTGAGAGTCGCTTGCAGCGTCTTGGATATCTAGATGGTTGCCGTCATTGCTTCTAGGTGAGTTGAGCTACTGCCGTTTGCCCGCCGTCACGAGAGGTCAACTAAAGGCAAGGTGAGGTGGTAGAGGTACAGGCGCAGCAAGGATGGACCAGGTCATTGCCATGTGAATCGAGCTGCTAGAGAGAGAGAGGTGGGTAATCATGCGAAGTGGGGGGGTTTACCTTCGGGTACCTCAAATGGATCCACCTTCTAACCGTGTGGGTAAGGCTGGGGAAAAAGAAAGGAAAGGAAGGAACAGATTCTGTTTGGTTCGGTTTACTTTCTCAGCTGGTCTCGGGAGTGAAAGTTTTTCGTTGGTTGTTGAAGGGGGAAAGGACAGTGACTTTGGCCCACATGGAGAGAGAGAGAGAGGGAGAGAGAGAGAGAAGGTGGGTGATGCGGTCCCCCTCTTGTTCGAAGAGCCGCAAAAAAGTTCCCCGCATTTACCCTATAGAGGTACCTAGTAGCAGTAAACCAACACGAGGAGACGGGCCTCCCCGCATAGCACGTCTCTTTCCATCTCTCTCTCTCTCTCTCTCTCTCTCTCTCTTTGAACAAAAGTCGATGAGCGCCAAAACTGGAGCAATGCGAGCGGCACTACAATGGGCAAAGTGGCCCTTGGTTTCGGCTTCTTTCTCCTCTTTTGCGCTTCGCTCCAACAACAGCAGGATGAAGAAGACTGGGGTCACGATTGTGGCGTCACTGCTGTGGCTCTGGCGTCATTCCACTTGGCTTCAACTCTCAACTTGCCTGTCCTGCCCTGCCCTACTGGCTGCAGCTTGCCAGGATCGCTCAAACCTCTTTCGGCTGAAGCCATGCTGCCCACTTCGTACAAGTATTTCCAACGCAGCAGAACAAAAGCCCATCCTGCTCATGCCAGCCTGATACATCCATGTTCATCGCCGCCCGCAAACCAGTCTCCCTACATGAACATGCAGGATCAACCAAACCTTGTGCAGTTGCATTTGTACGCACCCGTTCCTGGCACGACCATCCATCAGCGCTAGATAAAGCAATAGCACGAAACGACCCTCCTCCAACCCAGTGGAATGGATGTTGCGCACCATGAACTAAGAACCAAACCAAACCAAACCAAACCAAACCACCCCCATGCCTTTTTCTTCAAAGCTATTACTATTACTACAAGGCAACTTGCGATCTCGGAGTTCTTCCGTGCTGAGAGGCATTGTTTGGACGCCTCGAGGGACGCCTTGCACGCGAATGGCGCGCCCTTTGCCGAGGAAACATGTGCCGCTTGCAGGTGTGCGCCGTGGCTATTCCTAATTCCATCAAATCTTTCAAAGTTTTCAAAGATTGGATAGAATCAGGAATAACCCTTACGACTCATCTCAACAAAAAGTTTGGCGTCAGCAGAATCTGGCATGACTGAATCAGGCAATGCCTTGTTTACTCGTTCAAGGTTCATCTGAACTAGGTGCCAATCCCCCAGGTCCTGAGCATCACATCCCTAGGGTTGATTGGATGGTTTGGCTCCTTGATTTCCGGGGTCGGTATGCCACCCCTCTCTCTTGCGCGCACCCATACACCCACACCCAAGCACAATCCCATCCTATCCTATCCCCTCCCATACCAGTTCATCCCTGTACGGAGACACTGGTCCGCCCATGCCATGCTCCCTTGGAAGGTGTTCTTAGCCGCCTGAACGCTCGGCAAATAGACGACCGTCTTTAGCTGTGGCCTGCGTTGGCCATGTCCATTCTTCCATTTGTTTCTCTTCACGATAGAACTACCACTATCATCTTATTCATCACCCATCATTCCTAATATGACGTAGAGTGATCTGACCTTTGCCTTTGTTTCTACAACACTACTACTAGGTAGGTCGACTAGAGCGCCTGAAACGTGGGACAATGGCATTGTTGACGGGCGAGCGGCTCCGCCCCCTCTCTGGCCGGTCTCGTTTTGGAAGTATGTAATGAGTGCGAGGCATTTGCCAATAGGCATCATATCTGTTATCGCCGTCGATAAAATAGTGTTTAACGGCTAGTAGTCCACGTGCGTCATCAACCTATTGGTCAGTCACCCGTCGCGCAAACTGACGTCGTCTTCTTTCTCTCTCTCTCTCTCTCTCCGTTTTCTTTGTCCTCCTTGTCCCTCGTGACACGGCTTGCGGAGAAATACATTGGGAAAGTAGATACTGAACATGCAACAAGTCAAGATTCCAAACGGACAAAGACTTTGTGGTGGCTGCCCAAGGTTTTGCCCAGAAGGGTCCTGTCCTGGGGAGGGCTGCATGAGATCTGCAGGACAGCTTTGCTCCCACAGCGCCCTGGGTCTCGCCTGGGCTGGACCCTCCCCAGAATCGTTAACAGTGGAATCTAGCCCAGTCAAAATGCTGTCGGATGAGAGCCGGGAACTTGGCAACAAACATCCATGGACCTCATTCTAGAATTTGCATAACCTTTTTCTTGTTTCTCGCTTTTCCAGCCATGACATTGAAAGGTCTAGACCTTTGACAAGCTAGAAAGGCTTGTGTGTTCGCAATCAAGGTAAAACTTGAATCCTTTGTACTTTTTGTATCCTTCCCCAGAAGCGATAGAGACCACCTTGCGATTCATACGCTCGCCATTACGTTGCGCCCACCAAGCGAGCTGCAAAGTCCTTGTTTGAGGTGACGTGTCCGGTCCATTAAACAACGCACAAGAGATGCTGGGTGAAAATTTTTCTTCCACGGCGTTCTGGCGATATTACAGCAGGCTGTCCTTGGCACTGGAACGCCGCGGCCGCGATTGGAATTGATTGATCGATCGTCAAGCCTCTTCCCAATTAGGTCGCCAGTATTACGGAGGATGGTTACCCCAAATATAGTTCATCAACGAGAGAGAGAGAGCCTTGGTCTTCCATGTTTATCTTCATACTTGATTTTATTCTGCTGCCTATGAGGGAATCATCGTGCATAACATCTCCACTGGTCGGTCTCAAGAATAGCATCCACAGCGAGGGAAGCTGACAATATTATGATGCCCACTCCGTGTCATGTACAGTCCTGTGAACAGGGACGAATTGCGCTCGAGGATTTTCCCCGGTGTAAAATCGTCTGGTGGTGTTCTACATACACGTGCATGCGCCCGAAGCTTGATTAAGACAGCTATCCTCCGACGGTGACGAAAAGGGTACACCTTGTGGCAATCAAGAGTATCCATTTATTTATAGCCCACGGCATGTCTCTCGAAAACTCGTTCAAGTAGTATTCCGTTATGATGCTTAAAACAGCATTACTAAACATAGCTGTTGCTACTATTATTACCATGAAGGTCACACTCGTAATAAGCTTAAAAATGATACTCTGGGTCAAGAAACTTGGGGACTGTACGTGATAGGACATTGCAAATCCGGTATTTCCGGGAGATCTAACCCATAACATGCGTTCTCGTCTGGTCGAGATACGTACTCTGCTTGCTGTGTGATTCTCTGAAGGAATCTCCGTTCTCCAATTCTCCGATTCTCCGCGTGTCATGACTGTACTACCTAACCTTTGAATGAACGGTTGTCTGGACTGACGACTCTTTGTGCCCTCTGTGTATAGCAAGATGAATTCTTTTCCAATCACGGGTTGGTCATTCTGACTTTGAGGCTTGTGCTTCTTGAGCAAGCCTCGAGGCATTCTTTGAAGCTGTCGGTTCTAATCACAATGTGCCTGTTCAACTCCTCAAAGGACATGCAGCATGGCAGCCGATTCCCTTCATACACATGACAACTTCTTTGTAATCCGGAAGATGAATACGGATAGTGCTATAGTATGATAGGTAAACTACTGGTTCAAATTTGCGTTGCCATCGTTTCGATATTGTTCTCGTAGGTGAAGATGTGATGGAGTTGATGTACACAAAGGATGATGGGCCAAGATTGACATGCGAATGGAAAAGACACGCAAGATGAACCGTGAATCAAAATATGGGCATGAAAGCACATGTTCATTGACTAGCTGATGCCTCTGAGTGTATAAACTGCTACGATGATCCAGTTTCATCTGGCATCTCGGGCACTCCACGCAAATCAACGTCAAACATCAAGCGTCAAAACAGGTATTCCATCATCCGATTCTACGATCCACAAGTCTAAACCATGGCACCCAATCCAGAGAGAGCCGCTACCGTCAAGGAGCTGGAGGACGTCCGCAAGACCATCGGCAACACCAAGATCTACCAGTTCGTCGGCTGGCGCTTCCTCACCTCGCACCTCGCAACCTACGTCAAGAACAAGACCCCGCGCACCGCAGGCTGGCTCGCCTACGAACTCGAGATCACCAGGCGGAGAGCAGCAGCAGACGAGGAGTACATCGTGGACATGAAGGGGGAACTCGCAGCGGACCTCGCCAAGCCCCTCCCCTGGCCAAGATCGAGACCCTCACCGAGACGCTCTGCCGGCTCATCGGCGTAGACGCCAGTTACTCGCAGCACGGCGGGGCTAAGAAGACTTGGCCGCAGCTGCAGGCCCTCTTGCAGCAGGAGACCCAGCTTTTGCATTCCCTCTGGCGGCTGCAAGCGATCCGCGGGGACCTCGAGGCGGCTAGCATTGAGACCAACAGGGTCACCGAGCTTAACCGGGGGGTGTTGGCTCACATTACCGAGCTACTGAACAGGGTTGGGCTAAAAGTTGATGCTGAGGCTGTTATTTTGGACAAGGTTAAGCAGCTGCGGTCTGGGTGAAGATGGAGGGGAGAGTTGAATGCAAGAGGTTCAGGGGAAGTTGGTGTAATAAGGGAGAGAGTAGTCATGACTGGGTACGGAGTAAAGCTTTTTGCTTATTGAAACGTATTTGCTACTTTGAATAGAAAAATAGGATGAACTTAGTCTTGTGGACCCGCTCTGAGAGTGTATATTGATCGATGGATGGCGTTTATCGGAGTCCGGGATTACACCCAATTATGCTGACTGGGGATGTCTCTTTGATGATTAAACATATGATGAGATTATAAGATGAAGTTTCCATAACTGTAGCGCTACTGTCGAGGTTTGAACACCGGAATACTGTTGAACGGCCAGAGTGACATACGAGCCTAGCTTACGAGGTTGCCTTTGACCTGAATAATGTAAGTATTAGTAATTGAATACAACTAAAACCTTTCTCATCGCTCAGTCGCAAGTAAATATATTCGAGCGCTGTCTAACCAGTGGATCAAGAAAGTGAATGTGCCTAATAATGATGCCAACCTGACATGAATTTTGAAAGGGGGTTTCAATGATTCGCTTTACCGAGACAACTCAATCAGAAGCCTCTAGCTGACGGATAGGGTCTATAGCTCAGCTAGAGGCTGTAGGTTCCTCGAGAATATAGTAGTGATCAACTAACTCTTTCTCTTCCTCTTTCTAGGGTCTCGAATAAAGTCCCGTCGCCCCCCAGCGATTTACTAGCAATAGCTTACAAGGATGGCGCATCAGATATCGAGCTCTCAACAGATGGGCCTTCTTGCATTTTACTAGCAATCATAATGGTTAGCGAGAAGATGCAAACAAAGGAGCTCCTCATGATGTAGACCCAACTTCTAGGAGCGACCCCTGAAGTCCCCCGAAATATATTACGCATAATAACTTCAAACAGCTCCGCTTTCGCGCTCTAGCTATTAACCTATGGAGAGACCCTATCACGGATTGCGGACAAAACTAGTTATCCGCACTTTGTAGAATCATCTTTAATAGAGACTCATAGTTTCCTATGAATAGGATAAAACGCGGCACAGTCACTTCGAGTTGCTTCATGTAAACTATGAACTCCGATGGGTCGCATCACCTATAGTCGCTGAAGAAAAGAACATATTCACGAATAGCAGAGCCTGGCCTATCTCGCCTTTTGTCGATCCTAAACTTTAGATACAATGTCCACGTGTCAATTTACATGTGGAAAAAACTGTAGATCTCAAGTTACAACCTCGCATTCTGAGATGTAAATAATATTGCGCTCGCGTTTCTGCCATGTTTCCCAAATCAGAACAGAGCAGCGTATTACCCTTCTTCTTCTGCTTATTCTTATTGATAGGTAGATGTCAAACTCAGGCAAGGACCTGCGGTCGTTCCATATACAACTGTGCCTGGAGAAGCTTTCCTCGCTCGCATCCCTCGGGCCTAATTCGAGGCGCTGAACCTTTGACGATGATGTATAATACCAGACACTTCAGAGCAGCTGGGATAATGTTCCCAGCTGGATTCACTTTGGGCGTTAAGGTTCCCTAGGCTACAGAGTATTCTGCTGTCAACCCATCTACTCTCAAAAACAATTTGGTGCCATGGAGAACATTATCATTCGAGTTGTAGCCCTTGAATAGCTTCAAACACGTATAGCTAGTGCAAGCCCCCAACAGCGCCAAGTACATATCTCGTCCTCAGCAACGGTGAGTCGTACTTCTTTACCTCTTTAGCCCATGGTAGCCCTTCAAGCGCCAGAGTTGGGTAGGATATCTTACTCGCCCTGACAAATGTCTACGAAAGCATGTAAGACCGCAAGCAATTCCAGTTCGATTAGGGGAAAGACTTGACATTTAAAAGCTTCCTATGTAGGTAAAAGAACTTACCTTTTCTTTTTTCTTCTTTTTTGGTCAATGTTTAGATCGAGAGGTCGGGACAGAGGGCACCAAGCGTTTGATGTGACGACCCATCAGACAATCGTCAGTAAATCCAGCATACCACCTCCAACTAACAGTAACTACATGATGTTTTACATAACGTTCAAAGAAATATCGTTGCCGCCAAAGTGGATAAAGCCATAAGCGCGAAAATAGCCGGAAGAAGAGAACATGTTGAAGCCATCAGACTCCATAGGAGCAATTAGAACGATACACATTGCCTTGGCTACGAAGAGAACGTCTCGCCTCCCGTAATTACAGCAGGCCCAGTCAAGACAAAAGAATATATACCTTCGTCATCATAATCTACGCTCAAAGACTCGAGAGTTCGTACATTGCGTAGGTGTATGCACATTTCATAGGACAAAATGATACTACTTCCCCTAGTTGCGGGCGCAGATCCATGAGCCCAGGCTACGGATGAAATCGAGGCAGTCGCCATTCTCCACTTATCAAGTTCGATGCCACAGACATAAGGAAGCCAAATGCTAGATCTCTCCCGAACCAGAGCATGTCACGTTCTTGAATAGTACCTTAGCATTCCTATTCCCATAGCGTATGATAGCATTCTTAGAATCCAATGTAAAGGCAAGTACTTTAGAGATATGAAAAGTCGGTCTTCAAGGCAACAACCGCTCTACCAGAAATTGCTAGATTCAGGGTTGCTAATTGGAATGTAGATAGTCAAGATAGTCAAGGCAGACCAACGCACTAAATCATTATTTTTGCCTCTCAGGCCATAGATTGTCCAACTTCACTTAATGTCTATATCCAGTCTATGATTCATCAAGTGTGACCCATCCAATTAATCCATTCTCATTAAAAGAATACTCAAGGCTATTATAATACAAGAATTATCTTATCGCACACTATCCCCAACCGCCGCTACACTGCCCTTCCTTCGCAAGTCACCTGCCTTCAGTTTTCTCACTACTTGGTACGATCGATCCAGCTCATTTTCCACCGCACATCGAATCCTCAACGCCGATACAGCAGGCCAAACACTCCTCTCTCCCCTGAGTATCCAATAGTTGAGCGTGTCACGCGTCGGTGTTTCGAGCAGGCGCACAAAATCCCCAGCCGTCACCTCGGGAACCAACGTCATGGACGCGGCGGGGACTTGCTCGTCAACCAAGAAACGGCGGATGCTGGCGGGTAACAACTGAAGCGTATCCAGCTGCCTCAGTCTGTGCCTGATTTCTAGTCCAACCATTCGGAAGAGAAAGGCCGAAAGCTGGGTTGTCTTGCTTCGCGTCTCAAGCATCGAGGGGCCATGCATGTCGGATTGTAGGAAAGGAATCAAGTAGGGCCGGGCTTGGCTAACAATAAAGTGATTAACGTTGAAGAGTTCGGCAATACGCCTTAGAGGAGAGTCGCGATCGGTATAGGAAACGTGAGTCCAGTGTCGGAAATCAGTCGTGTTTGCCGGAGCCCAAGGAACGATATTGCCATGTGCATCCTTGCAGAGAATAGTGACTTTTGAACGACCATAGAGAGATGGGGAAGATGCATTTGATGCTACCGCAGCGGTCCAAATCAGCTAACACAGAATAGAGTTAGTAGTTACCCGCATGTGTAGTATAGAATAGTACCTACCACATTAGGAGCTGTGATATAGTTGAGGAGCGTGGGCACGCCGCCACCTTGGTTATCCGTCGCCACCGTGATATTCAAAACCCTCTTGCTACGATGGTACGCCTCCTCAAATGTTAAATCGCCAACATTGGCTCTGACACAATCTTCGAGGACAGTAACATCCAAAAAGTATCCCTCCTTTGTGAACCGCTTGATCCTTCGCCATAGCGTCGCCCATCTGGACTGGAAGGACTGCTGAGTAGGAATCCTACCATGTTCTACCTTGGAGGCAAACGCCGTGAGATCAATACCATCGCCCCTTAAAACTCCCGGCAGTTCGTCTTCTGTGTGTGTCGCTACCAAGGCCGCGATCAAAGCACCGGTTGCCGTGCCGGTAATGATGCGCGGCAGCAGACCCCTCAGGAATAACGCCTTGACCACACCAAGGTGGCACAAACCAAAAATTGCACCGCCCTGCAGTACGAGCGTGCTTCGGCCAAAAGCCTGTCTCGTATCGTGGATAAAGTCCAGCTTCATTTGATTCGTAAGAGTATTCCCATTGCCGCTTAGACTAGAGCCAATCGTCGGCAATGTGCTGATATCTTCCACCGACTCGGCCACTTGCGATAGATACTCTTCGATAAGGTACTTGGTCCCCGAGAAGGATCGGTTGTAAAGCTTCGGCACGGTTATGTTCCCGAGGTTTCGCACGAGACCGGATCGGAGCAGGTTGACGAGCTGCTCATAGTCATTTTCTTCCCTCGCGAGGACGAGAGAGTCTAATCGTTCCGTTATCAGCCTCCAGTCGTAGTATTTCGATGTCGGGTTATTCCTCCTATTCGGCGATGATGCCTAGTTTAGCATGTGGCACGAATGATGGAATAGGACCAAAAGCATAAGGGACCGGGAGGGACAGAACATACCAAAGATCAAGTCCCAAAAGGTTGTCTAGGTGCAGCGCCGCTTCTTCCCAGTCCTCAAAGGTCTCGGCATGGCGCAACAGCTCAAGCCATAGCTCGACCGGATTCTTGCGCGTATACCAGTCAAGAAGCTTCTTCACGGGAGTCAGGACGGATAACAACAACATGGCGACTGTGAAGGAAATGGAAAAGAGCGTTACCTTGCGCCAGAACGTGGCAACGTCTATCACCACCCTCCAGACGGCCAGGACTAAACCCATGATTGCCGAGGGAAAGGTTTCAGTCCCCAACACACACCATCGAAGGGTGTTGCACCTAGTGGGTCATCCAGGTCTCAGAGGTCACTTGATAACCAGTTTCAAGAGCCAGGGGGTTCGCAAGCATCTTTCAGATGTTCGTAAGCCTTTGGGGGGTGTGGTCTGGCAGCTCGGCTAATGAAGAGGACTCTTTCTTTTTTCAGACACCCATTGAGCATTGAGAATCCAAAAGGCGCTTAAAGCTTAAGGAAGCCCTGACGTTACGGTGTGATGAATTCACATTCCCCTCACGTCGTGTTGTCAATGGCTTACTTTTTTTGCGTAATAACAAAAGCTCCCTAGCATGTGATGGTCGCGAAACCAGTTTGGCCATCCCCGGTGCTTTGCGCCACAACGCCACACCTCCATCGGCTATGCATCGTCCATGCAGACTGCGGATCGTAGATTTCAGTGACCATTTGTTCGATACGCTTTAGCCATTGCCATGTTGCTAGATTTTGTCGCTTATATTGCTACCCTGTATAAGGAACGCGCCTAATCTTATCTTTAACTGAACAAAAATGTACGAGAGTGGAAAGATCAGAAATAAGACGCTCAACTCTAGTTCGGGGCCACAAAGCAGTGATGGGATCGTCAAGTGGTATGAATAAGAATATGAGCACAGGCACAGACACAGGTTAAGAACACCAGATATTGCATCAGGACTGCCGAGGCTTGTAGCCCATTGCCCATCACCAATCTATTTTCCAATCTGCCCAAGTCGGCAGAAGGTATAGTCGTACATTACGAACGTTGCGCTTCCTACAAGTATCCATTCTTTAAGAAAAACCCCTTTCAAGCTTCTATTCCTCGTCATCATCAACGACATTCCGCCGCCTTGATCTGCCGGTTGTCTCCGGTTCAACCTCATCTCCCTCCGCATCCTCGTCACTCTCGACCTCCTTGGTCCTCTGTCGTTTGGACCGCGGAGCTTCATCGTCATCAAGGATATCTTCTTCTTCTTCGTCCTCCGCTTCGCTGTCCATGTCTTCGTCATCACTAGCGACAAGGAAGCCGTCGTCCAGGTCGTATTCTTCATGTCGCTTGGCTCCTTGAGGCAAATCGTCGTCTGAATCATACTCAGGACGCCGTCTCTTGGGCTTTCCAGCACCAGGGGCTCCTCTCTTCCTAGCAGAACCACCAGCACGGCGACCACCCTCCAGGTCTCCGATAGACAAGCCACCGCGGCCTGACCTTCCCATTCCACCATCCATCTTTGCTGCGGCGTTTTCACGTCGTCTCTGTGCCTTATTTCTTTCCTTTTCTGCCATCTCAGCCTGCTTCTTTTGTAGTTCGGGATCTCTGGTCGTCTTGATAATCATCTCACTGCTGGTTGATGACTTGCTGGCTAGAGCCATTCTCTCCGCAAGGACTGACAAGGCATTATCTCCGACGGCCTTGTTTGGTCTGACATTGTATTGTTCTGTAATGTGCCCAACAGTCATCAAGAGATTACTTCCCAATTCGGCGGCCGCGGCATAGTAGTGACCATCGTGCAGTTCGTTGTATTGCTGATTTGCGCCTGGTGCCAGACCCTTTTTCGTAATCTCATACTGTTCGCCCCCGACAGAGATGGTGACGGATCCATCGCTCCATCGGTAGATATTCGCATTGCTTGCCAGCTCATGAGTGGTAGGGTCTCTGCGAACACGAACGACGTGTTTTGGATGCTCGGCCTTTGCGTTGGCGACATCGAACTCTGAAGGCTGAAAGTTGTCTGGGTCATACATTTCGGGAAGTAGTTTGATGAATTTTGGAACACGCATAACTCGAAGCTTTTGGGCCGGTCAGCTATTGATTTAGAGCGCGATTGGTGCGCAAATCTTACCGTGCCGTCTGCGGGCTTGGGGATGCGATGCCTGTACGTTTGTACGGCCATGACAACCCTTTCCTTCGTCTCATGCTGTGTCTGGGTATCTTCTTCGTAGCGGTGGCGAGTGTCGCCATCATCGTCGGGGTCGGAGGCAAGGTCATCATCATCTAGGATGCGCGCCTGGGGAGAAGCAGCTTCTTCATCGCCCTCGTCACCAAAAAGGTCATCGCCGCCCTCGTCGATGGCGTCGAGGGGATCCTCCGAGTCAGACATGGCAATTGGATGGGAATCGAAGAATTATATATGCGTGAAGAGATGATGTAGTCCCGGGACTTGTTAGGCTCGTAGGGGTGTCGATGTGGTTGCGACCAAAAAATGCTTCAATGCCGTCTACAGGAAGCATAATTAGAGGATATGAAGCGCGATCCTGGTTATGGATTTCACCTAGCCTGAGGCTGAACCAATGGCACCAGCCACAGCTCCCCAAGTGGGCTGAAGCTAAGGTCGCTTATGAGTCTATAAACAGTCTAGCGTGTATTGGATTCGCGCCTCACCTGCAATTCTCAGCATTCCATCCCTGACATAAGAACTTCCTACAACCAGATTGCCGCGAGTATGAATAAGATTTAGACGTAATTATGTTGACAGGATCAAGCTTGAAGAAAAGAAATTATAGCATGATATCAATATAATATTAAAATCAACTAAAAACAGGACATCTGCATTGTACTCTGGTTTTAGCCATTATCTACATATAATAATGAAAACTACCTATCAGGCAGAATCTCTGTTTTCTGTGAAGCGCTGTAGGGTGGCTTAACAACCTGAAACCCCATAGACACATGCCTAGAAGCACCAGCATGGATGGCCTGTAACCAATAGACATGCATCCATGGAGTCTTTGCACTGCTCCCAATTTTAGACAAGCTTTTCTCATTGTTGCTAAGCTTTTGATAGCCGTTTGCCGCGTGTCTTTGCACGTCTGTGCCCAGTTTATGGATTAACCTGAAACTTTTGATACCTGATTTATTAGAGGTGCCAAACTGAATGTGTACTGTAGCCTGTGAGGCTCTATCAGTTATAACAGCCTGAATCGCCCCCTCCAAGCGCAGACCACTTCTACCTACAAGTGCTCCAGGGCTATTACTTAAGTAGCAGCACTGAACCAATCACTCCCGTCCCTTGACTGCCCCCCGGGCATCTAATCTTTTGTTGTTGCCACCTGCAGACACACCATCTCCATTATCATTATCAGTTGGGTGGCATTGGCAGTCCCGCCTTGTAGCAATTAGGCTGTCACTGCTTTTGGGCTACCTGTACACCACACTGCACTACACTACACTTTAAAGGGCCCCCTATTTTCTCTCTACTACTATCCATTACACTACAACCTTACCTGTACCCAACCCAACCTACCTGACTGACTGATTGACCTCTACAGTACCGCGCCTCGCCTACACTACGCTCAATCCCGTGACGAGGCGAAAACCGTACCACCTTTCACCTGCTGGATTTGTCTCGACTGCCTGTTCGCTCGCTGCACCACCGTTTCCCACCCCGCCTTTCCCCTACAATGTCCAACCTCTTCTCTGGGATGTAAGTTTGCTAATGCTATTTTCCTTCATGTCGGCTTCATCAGCATCATCATCGTCATCACTTCGGTTTTCATATCCTTCTTCCCTTGCATCATCATGGAACTTTGGCTGCCACGGCTTGGAGCAGCAGCCCTTTTAGGGCCCTAAAGGGGGTGTTGATATCCGCCACCGGGCGGTGAATGAGGGGCAAGTGTCTCTCCTGCATTGCATCGTCGCCACGTTCAGGATGGTATGTGATGCCATCAGCGATATCTCGACTTTCATGTTCCCAACTTTGCCTCGTGCAAATCCAAACCCAAGCCATGTATGGGGCTTTATGAGGATTGTCATGAGATGGACACAAAAATCTGGCTTCAGTTTCACTTTGATTATGACTTTCTTTTTCCTTTTTCACCAACAACTCTCAACACGGGGCTTTTTGTCCGATATAGCTGCAGCTTGGCTATCCCGTAACCCTGCATAATAAGCAAGCAAAAGGATACGAAATGTATGGGAATTCCTGGACAACGCCTCCTCAAGCATGTTAGCCGCCTGCTTCCGACTGGATTACACTGTCACCGACATGGATGGTGGCTGGGCTTAACTGCATTATCCAGAGTACGAAGCCTCGAGCCTGGGCCCCCCTCATCCTTAATTCCATTTTTAAATATGCAATTGTTACCCATTGGGGAAATAGAATCGAGATTCCACAGTTTAGAGGGGTATTTTCCTTTTGATTGTGGTATCAAATAGTTTCTTATCACCTGAAAGCATAGGGCAGAAGTCTGCTGAAACATGTTGCACCTCTCCCTCTCACATCTCTCTCACAAGCCAACACAGCCTCTCCCTCAAACCTCTATACTCACATAGCATCCCTTAGCAACGCTCGACTTCGAGGCGGGCCAAACAAGCCCCCCGGTGCGCCCAAAAGCCCTTCCCCATCGACACACGGCCAGCCTCTACCTACATCCCCTGACGTCGCCCCTTCGCCAGGAAGCGTATCGTCGGCTCCCCACATCGGACCCAAGATTCCGCCTCTGCCTAACTCGCCTTCCCTCGCCCAGACAATTGGTATGGATGAATCAAGTGGCGTGCTGACGAGCGGCGATGACATCCTCAACTCGTATCATCTCCCCAGGCCGCTCCCGCTCTGGCTCAACTCTCATTGCGCCAAGCACATTGTCAAGGGAAACTTCATGACATTGAGTGCTCGACCAAAGACTGTTGAGCAAGGGGAGTGGCTTGCCCACCAAGGTAAGTTATATATAAAGAGTTGGTATCAAAATCGCTTCGCCATGCTGATGCTTTCCCTCAGTTGTCGAACACTATCGTAATCTTTGGAACTTTGTACATGTAGTCCATGCCAAAGAGGAAGATGGAACATCAATCTGCAACTCAACATCGTGCCCCAAGATGTCAGCCGGAGTGTAAGTACCAAGACTCTACCCCGAGTAAAAGATATCATGTTCTTACATGTCGTTACAGTAACCACTCTTTCACTTGGTTGAACAGCCGTCGCGAACCAGTTGAACTGCCTGCCCACGAGTACATGACACTCATGCAACGCTGGATCTCCGGAAAAGTCGATGACTCTGCCATCTTCCCAACCGATCCTTCCGGCGTCTCCTTCTCCAACTACATTGCTGTCTCCAACCAAGGTGAGCCAGAGTACGTCGGCAAACGATCCGGGTTCCCGGAAAAGTTCATCGACGTCTGCCAGATGGTCTTCCGGCAAATGTTCCGCGTCTACGCTCACCTCTACTGGGCCCATTTCACCGAGCCGTTCTACCACCTCAACCTGGAAAAGCAGCTGAACAGCTGCTTCTCCCACTTCCTGCTGACGGCCACCGCGCTCGATATGCTCGGAAAGCCGGAGCTCGAGCCGATGCAGCCTCTGATTGATCTCTGGGCCGCCAACGGCACTTTCCCTCCCGAGTCCAAGGCATACGAGTATGCGAATCTCCGAGCCGGCGAGCGACTGATGCAACTTGCCGGAGTTGCACAGTAAGGGGAGGGGGGGGGGAGAATAAAGGACTGGTTTAAAGGGGGAGTTTGTGCTATTTGTGCTAGAACGGAGGAAGGGCATTCATGAAGGTGTGGGTTGGCATCTGACAGATAAGGTAGAGAGGAAAAAAGTTACATTGTCTATGGAAGGCTTTTGGCCGAGAGACATCCGCTGCAGGGCCAAAGGAGTTAAATGGGGGACATTTTCGGTTGCTGGGGTGGAATGTAAATGCATTAGCTAAGTGTGAAAACGGGGAGGTAAACACATGAACATCCACATTGCATTGTTATTTTGGTGGAACGTCTTCTTCTCAGTATTAAACTGGTCATCGCCGCCATGAAACGATGCCGCGAAAGTAGCTTATATCAGTGCCAAAATCTCCACCATGAACATTAGAATTCGCAAATACACATTAGCCGCTCGAACATTAATTATATACGCTTAAGCCCGTTTGTTGTTTCCCTCCCGTTTTCTGATTACCATTATTCTCCACAAGGGGCAGCAGCAACCTCGCTGATCTTGTACTCGACAATGATGGGCTCATCCTTTTCAACAATGAACCTTCCGGATCCGACGTAGACCTTGTTCTCGATGGGCTCCAGGTCAGGGTTGTCGGTTTCGAATTTCACATCGACGACTATATATAACTATTTGTCAACCTTTCCCCCTCGGCTATTTGGACAGAAAAGGCAAGGAAACTTACAAGCATTGCCAAAGTCGGTCGTAGTTGCATTCTTATCGCCCGCAATAACCTTGCCCGTCTCCCCGCTCAGGGTCACGACGCCGCTGTATGCAAAGCGCAGCAGGGCACCCGTGATCTCGTCCCTGGCGGTGCTCTGCACGCTGAGCTTGACGTGCTGACCGTTGCGGTCCCGGCTGAGGTAGTCGCTTCCGTGGATGAAGGTGGCGCGAAGGGGATAGGGGTAGGACGGCTCGGAGGTGAGGTTGCCGCGGTGGGGGAGGAAGGGGATGTTGACGAGCTCGGAGGTAATGGTGAGGGGGTTGTCGATGGGTATCTGCAGGGCCCGGGAAGGAAAAAAAGCAAAGTTATTAGCCGACTGTTGCATGGATGATTTGACACACGGATGCTGGGTCTGTATTTGCTTTTTTTCTCTCTCTCTCTCTCTCTCTCTTTCTTTCTTGTCCTTGCTTGGTAATAGGTGGAGATATCAAAAGCGGAACGGGAGGAAAGCGGAGAGGGAGAGAGATGGGGCCAATGTCTTGGGATGTTGCAGAATTGATAGACATGGTTATGCAGAGGGAAGAGACAATAGTTGAAGGGGGTGCAGGTATAGTGCCTTTGATGCTACTATGCAGTTCCGCGATAATCCTGTCTCAGAGAAGAGGGAGAGGGCGCATAGTACATACCTTGGCAGTAAAAGCCGGGATGAGGATAGGAAAGTTGGAGAACTTCATGTTTGTAGTATCCTCTTTGTCTTGGTTCTGCATGCCCAACCCAATACTCAGCCTCACTCTGTTTCGAAATTCTGTTGGTTTAGGTTAGTTCTCCTCCTCCAAGCATGACCTGATGTTCTACCATTGGGAGAGGAGGAGGGGGGATAGGCAGAACTTTGACGAACGATATGCCTCTGTTCTTTCCCTCCCCTCCCCCTGCCACCTTCTACACCTACGCCTCAAGATGGAAGGAATCACCGTCGTTGTTCTCTCTCTCCTCCACATCTCGCTTCTCTAACTACCCTTACCTAGTAGGCATCCTTCGGTGTTGTATAGACAAGAGCGACGGAGGGGTGGTTGGCGACGGTCTGCTTCCTTCCTTCCTTCCTACGGCAGCAGCTGCCCTATTGGAATGGGCAGCCACCAACTACATACATACACAACACCATCACGTAACGGGATATAACCAAAGTTCCTTCCTGCCTGGACAACTCGACTTACCCTATATTCATTGCAGTTTTGCTAACTCTACTTACGATTTGATACAAGCCGTTAGCGTTCCCAAATCCAATGCAGTTGGTAAGATTTGAGACAAATGGCTCATGGCTTATGGGCCCATGGCGTGTTTTTCTCCCTCTCTTTCCCTTTCCTGCGAGTATCGTCGAAAGGGGGTTAGATCATAGTTTATTAATTGATTCCATTGATTCGATTTTCAAAACAAAAAGGAGTGGAACCCTGAGGGCTTTTTTTAGTTTCTTTTTCAAGGCAAATGCATCAAACGTTCAGGTCGCATAAAGGGCCGTCAAGTGTCAAGTGTCATGTATCTGTCAACGCAAGTTCTTTTTTTTTGGGGGGGGACAAAGGGTCCTGGTGGGGGGAAGGAAGAAGACGTGAGGCACTGCCGCATCGTATGGAATGATAACACTGTCAGATTCTGATGGCTGTAGCTCGTGTATGTGGTCTGCTAGCTACCTAGGTAGGTAAGCAAGGCGAGGCGAAGTCAGTAGCTGGTAAAATACAAGGCATTCATTCCCATGGCTGAACTTGGATGTGGCGAATCTGATGCATCAAGGGTCATTGCTTCGACTATCCACCTATTCCGAGGATTCTCGCATCGTCTCCATTGTACTAAGCTGATACATGACAGTGACGTCTCTCTACTTCGTCTTTTTCGACATGAGGAATAGGGGTCCATAGGTACGTAGCTCACGTCTTGTGGTTCTGATATGCCCTCGGAGTTTGAGCGAGCAGAGACACACACACACACACACCCTGTAGGGAAAAAAGGTTACCTACCTAGGCAACGTAGTTCCATCGGCGACTACTCCAAAGAGCTCGTGATATCAAAGTCCACCAACAGCGTCCATCATGACCAACAAGTGGAGTTGGGGAGCAGGACGAGGCCTGGCCTGGATCCAAAGCAAGCGCCCTTCACGCCGAATGCTGAGCCTTTGAACTATCGTTGCCACCAACCTGCTCAGGCGGACAAACCAACTTACCTCATTCGACCTGTTTCAGGTCTCCTGCGGCGTGATCGTCTCTCCCCCAGAAAAAAAGAACAAGGGCCTCCCAATCCCTCCCTCGTCCGACGCCTCCCGTCCGTTCCCATTCACTTCACCCCATCTCTATTACCATGCTCCGGCTCCGGTGCAGTGTGACTCATCATAAACCCTTTCCATAGGTTGCTGAGGTAATAAGGAAGGGTGTTATCAGAAGGAGTGACGATCCGAAAGCAAGCGAGGCAAGCGTGTGTATCATATGTATTAAAAAAATAGATACGAACACACAAAAAGAGAAAAAATAATCCGAGCTTTTTTCCAAATCATGCGGCAAGCACCGAACCAACAAATCAATGCGTCGTCGTAAGCTCACGCCCTCGACCCCTGAGTGGATGTAACTCTTCACCGCCATAAGGACCTTTGGTTCTATTCGCGGGTGAGGCCGATAAAGTCTCCAGCCAAGCGGAAACTGGCGCCATGGCAACGATGGCAGAAGGGTTTTTTTCTCTTTAAACATAAAAAAATAAAAAACTCTTACCCGCAGTTTGAGCAAAAGAAATCCGTGGGAAGAGGCGTGCGGCTGCTTGTTCCCTTGAAGACGCCCCCCATGCCAAATAGTATCACTTGATCTGGCAGGCGATGAAAACCGGGTTTCCACTGATGATAGTACATCATGTTTGATGCTGAGACCCGTCTCCCCGTCGCATGTTTGCAGCATGCGGCTGTCCGTTAGACCCAGACTATGGCAGGCCGACCGGGGTTCAAAACTCCAGGTTCGTCAAAGTGTAGGAAGATGTTCTTGAGAGATGCGCGGCTGCGTAAGAGCCTGCATGTTTTCAGCAAGCCAAGCCCCGGAAGGCGTAGGAGAAAGAAGAAAAACCCTGTTTTATTGAAGATAGATTCTGCACAGAGAGTCAGTAAACAAGTTATTGACTGGGGGAGAAAACAGCCATTGGTGTTTGGATGGATATGGAATATCAACAAACAAGTCTTGTGTTACACGCCCACGGGATAGTCTCGCTTGTCAACATGCCACTATTTTCCCAATGCAGGCATCTTTCGTACGACGCGCAGCCGTTTTTTTGTTTGTTTGCACTAGCAACCCGCGACGATCACGACCACGGCAGTGCCATTCGAATGGGTACAGGTTTTTTTTTCTTAAAAAAAAAATAACACATGTGGTAGAGAGCCTGCATTGGTTGCAAGTCTAGGACCCGCGTCGTCGCGATGCCGTCCAACAGCAGTTCACCGCCACCGGCTTTTCCAGAGAATCCACTTGCCACCCTTGGACCCTCAAGGATCCTCAAGGTCCCTGTCAAAGCTTGAAGCTTGAGCCCAGAGCGCAGAACCAAGGCATGTGGCGGTCATGAATTGATTCGAGAAAGTCTGCTTGGTATGGCTCCATTTGCATCCTCCGGTCGCGATACCCGATGTAGGAAGATGGAGTCTGGAGAACGGGCGTCGGTTCCGTGACTCATTTTGGCGTAAAGCTTCCATGTTGATACGAGGGAATCGCATATGTGAACCCTTGCGGCTCAGCAATTCCTTGTAGCAGAGCAGTAGTATCATGTACGTCGGAGTAAATGTATGTATCATGTATGTACGCACGGAGTCGCAAAAGGCATCCATGTGAAAATAACCCAATTGTCGCACCATGAAGGGATATCCACATTGCTGTATATCATTTACAACATCGCCACTAACATCCGAAAGACAGGAGCTCGGAGCTCTCGTCAATCTGAAATCAGGACTCAGAATCTGCTTGCATCGGCCTTGTTGCCATGCCATGCCTTGCCACATGCCATGCCCGTCTCAGTGCAGTGCAGTGTGGATCTGGACGCACATGTGAAATCGACGGCGCGATCGCAAGGTCCGTTCGGCCCTGGCCTTGTCTTTGTCTTTTGTCTTTGTGCTCTGGACTTCGCCTTTGGCCTTTGTTTCGGGGGACGCATCGTCGTGGATTCTTCCTATTCCATGTGCCTGACTACCAAGGCACTAAACACTGTTTAAGCCTTGGTGCGGTCCCGTCACTTTAACTGAGGCAAACATCGATCGATAGATGATGCTTAAACTGGTTGACTGGGATCCTCTGCTGACCGCACATTCGTGAGCATCCTCAGCTTCCTGATTAGCGCAGAACCATGACATCGTCTATTCGACGACGAACCAGGGCGTTCCTAGTTCTCGCGGGAGTAGTTCCTTGTTTTTTTCCCTTTGTTTCGTTGCCGAGTCGAGTTTTTCTCCAAGATTGGCGCAACAATTGCTCTGAAGAGAATAATAATAAAAAAGAATTGAACCATTGCCTGAATTAATTTTCTGCTTCACCGTTCCATATCAACCAAGTGGAGTAGGGTAGTATGGTGATCCTCGCGGATGCCAGCCAAGCAAACAAAGCAGCGTAGCGCATCGCAACTTGTGCAGGTATTCTATAGGGCCGGACAGACACAAATGATCGACACTACAGGGGTTTACAAACAATGAACATTTAATACAATTTAATCACTTTTCATATGTCAGCATTGCATTGCGCGAAAGAGGGTTTGATGCATCGGCAGGATGGCATGAATGAAAAAAGCAAAAATTCATGACCATCGTTACGGTGGCTGGCCTTTTGTGGTTAACGTTACTGTGGCCGACAGACGGCTGAGCTGTATGCTGCGGGTTTTTGCTCTCGCTTGTGAACGTGAATGGACGTCCGTTGGGACTCATATGAGACAAGAACTATCCGAGCCAACCGTTGTGCACATGCTCCTCAACCGTCTGAATCGTGTGCATACCGAATGCTACGCACCCGAATGCCCGGAGCGCAATAGGCTGATTACCGAAGCACTCGAGGTGGGATGAGATCGGCCAAGGAATTGGGTCTTGGTGCTGTGTGTACAGACTGTTGGCAATTGCATGTCTGCATCGCATCGCGGAAAAATCATGGCGCGAGCCGTATCGTCAGAATGTGCGTGGCAATACAATTGTGAAGAGTCCGAGCCCGTGGAGCGCATGTATGTGAATCCGGTTTTCTGTCGCAGCAACTCTTCATTTTTTCCCACCAGACGATGCGACCAATTCGCCTCGTTGTTGTTGGGCTGACTGACTGGCGGCCGCGGAGGAATCGCTACGCTCGACGTCGTCGTACATGGTCCCGATGGTCCCAAGACAGCTAGGCGATGCATGTTGGAATTGGAAAGTAGTCAAGGCAATCCTGATTCGTATGGTCGCATAACTCGTTGGGGCAAGCCGAGTGAAAAAGCGAAACTTTCCGAGAGTCAAAACCAGTCGCCTCAACCGCCATGATTGGCCAAGAGGTCGTCCCCTCGCTGTTTCGTTCTTGGCCGTTTCGGACGGCGGTCGCAACACAGCGCAACGCAACGGATTTGTTTTGCGCTTGATTGCTTTGGCCGGAAGAAAACCCGAACGGATGTTACGGTATCTTTCTTCCTACAGTACGTACGTCGGCCAAGGCGGCCAGCGCGGCGTAAACAATGCCAAGGGGGATCGCATCGCTTTGTCGAAGAAGGCTTGCGATAGGTCTGCAACAGGTCTGCGATAGGCCTCTGGGCCCTGGATTGAGGATGCGACGAGCCCAAGGGGTGAGAAAGTAGCGACAGTCTTGCTGCCTGACCAGCGACAAGAACGCGCGCGGACGCGTCATGGGCCAAACAGATTGTCCCAATTGCGCAAAGCAGAAACACACCGACAAAACAGAACGAGGAGCGCGGCGGAGAATGGTGGTCGTTGTCGGCGTACCAGCAGGCCGCCTCTTATGCGGCCATGGGCACACAGTGGAGCTCGATTTGTCAGGCTGAGCGCTTGGTTGGATCGATCAATCAGAGGACCGTGTTAAAAATATGCACCAGCCACCGTGCCGGCTGGCGCGGGTTTTTGGTGCAAGAACAGGATAGGTCAATAGGGTCAGGCAAAGACGGGCATGTTTACGTTTTGAGTATATGTAGGTAGCAAGCAAGTAGTAGTAGAGGGGGAGGAGGGGAGAGGGATGAGGCGCCTGAAGTGAGTGAGGAGAGAGAAAAGATGGGCGGCCATACTACTGACAGGTAGGATGGGCACACTAGGTATGAATAGGTAATCAATCCATGGACAGCTGATTAATACAGCTATTAGCTGCAATGATTACTCTGTAAAGGCATGTAGTATGCAAAATATTGCAGCAAACATGTAGGAAAAAGAGATAAAAAAAGAAAAGAAAAATTTGCCTTGGCCCACGCAAGAGGGCATGAATCGACTGATACGTGCAGAATCTTTGGAAGAGGCAAAAAAAAACATCATAATAACAAAGCAGACGACCTGTCCAATGTGCGTGGTCCAAAACGGACGTTGGAGGGTGCCTCCTACCTCGCACACCACTGGCATGAGCTGTTGAGCTGTGGGGGTGCCTGACATAATCAAGGTCAGGTGGTAGTGCTGAGTTTTGTTGGCAGCAGAATGGCACCCGATGAGTGGTCGGCTTTACGGAGCCCTGGCCTACAATCTGTATGGCGCATTCATGCTGTCTCTCAATCGACCAAAAATATGCCTTGTATCCCAAGGCGAAATTATGCCTAAGGGGTACCTCGGTATCAATCGTAAATCGTCGACTAACAGCCAAGGGAAAATCAAGCCACTTCCTGTTGCGGGAGATCCAACCGTATTGGGCATGGGGGGCCTAGGCTCAAACATGCCTACCTACCTTTCTCCGTCCACACTACATCTCGCCTGACGAGTGCCATGCCCATGTCCCCCCGGCACCCGCCTATCGAGTTGGATCACCTGTGACGACTCTTAGCGGACGCCGATACGATGGACCGCCGAGAAGAGGGGGAGGGGAGATGGGGGAGGGATATGGAGAACTGGGGGGTTAGCCATACAGAGCGCTTGCTGAGGGCTTGGGAGGGCTTGAGAGGGCAGGGCAGTTTCTCAGCGAGACACTTTTGACATGGAGTCCTGAGGCCGTTTGACAAATAGGAAGGAAGGCCGTGTTTTGTCAGACCACGCAGTTCTCTGGCCAGCGGCGCACACAAGTCTCTGTTGCATGTCAAAAAAGCAGGCGATACACAACGCACCACCACACACACACACTCTCTCTCTTTCTCCCACACACACCACAGCCAAATCGCACTACTGCAAAATACAGAGTCCTCAGTGGTCACAAACCTAGTCAGCGGATATGGCACACGCCCAAAACCCCGGGTTGCGCGGAAAAGGAGGACTGTCAACCTTTTTTTCTCGCTACGCTCCCTCTGGGCAGCAAGTCTTCCTGATTTGGCGGGCCGCTTGATGCCCAACCTTTTACTCCGGTATCCATGACTGGGGGAGTCTAAGAAATCCGGTGCTCTAATTCGGTGCTCGATACGCTGTCTCAAAACTCGCCCTCTTATTGCTTCCTTCCTTGTTGCTCTGCTTTTCTAGCCTTCGCGGATACGTTCCGCCGACGAATGACGCTTCCATCCACTTAGCAATTTTTCCAGATCTGAACACGCGCCAAGCCCATGATGAGCCCATTTGTTAGGCTGTATCCGCCCTGCATCAAAAGCGTTGGCTCTGAGTGGAAAGATGGTCGCCGTTCTGGTGTTGTTGACGGCCGGAGGATCAGTCGTCGGACAGGGAACCGGGACGGAGACGCAGCCTGGCTGTAAGTGGCTCACCAGGGTCAGCTACCTAGACGGAAGCCGAAACGTCGTCACATAACGTCATATTACAAAGAAGGAGAGAAGAAGAAAAAAGAGGGAAGTGATGCGTTGGGTTAAGAATGCGGATGTGCGGGCATTGTCCTTTCATGAATCGCATGCCGACACCGAATACCACCATGATAGCTGCCAGAGGGAGCGTCTACTGCACAAGTGCGCATGTAAATTACGCAGTCAATAATAGAGTACAGGATAAGATGTCCTACTACTACTCCGACTACTACTGACACTAGCCCCGTTCCGAGTGCCACAAGAGATGGAGGGGGAAGAAGATGGGTGGAAAGGCCAGGGTCCAGGTCGAACAAAGCCTAGGTGCGGGTGTGATGGGAGGTTGAGAGCCAGGGTGGGCAGAGAGCAAAGATTGGCCCATCGACGGCTGCATGGCATCTATCTAAGTATATACCCACACTCGAGATCCATCCTGTACGGGTTCTCCGTCTGCCTACCACCGCAGAAAATATGAGCGCGAGTATGTATACATTTAGTAAGAATGTAATCGTACGGGCGCAGGGCTTTGGTAGATCTTGGTAGAGTGTGCACCGCAGGTATACCTCATACGCACTACCACCGTACCTGAGCATACATGTACATACATAATACTTTATACATGCCTTAACCTACATACACACAACACGACATTCACCACCACTACCTCGATAACCCTTGTTCCCTGGCGGCCAGCACTTGGGCCAGACAGACCCATTTGACCGTTTGAGCCTGACCTTGATGGAAAGACGAGACGAGTCGAACTTGGCACTTATCGAGAAGCAGCAGCACCAGCAGCAACAGCAACAGCACTACCAGCACCAGCAGCACCACCACCACCAGCAGTAGTACTATATGTACGCATGTATGAGCGTACAGGTAGGCAAAAATGTATGTTTTGTATGTATATATGTACATCATACAGAGTAGCAGCCCGAACCGTGGGATTACTAGTAATTACCTAGTATCTGGTGTGCTCGGGGACCATACTGGTACGATGCCCAAAGATGTATAGCCTCCTGATGAAGATGGTTGGCGATGAGTGATCGGCGGAGCAGTCATCCCTCTCTACGGCCTCATCGTACAAACTCTTGGCTTGCACATCGATGAGAGCGCCACAGCGCCTTCATTCGTCTCCCAGGGCTCCCATGGGACGCAGCAGCGCAACGCAAGCTTATCGACAAGGCCTTATCCTGAAGATCCGATATGCGAATTCGGTTGCTTGGGGCATTGCATGCTGTAATTCGTAGGCGAGGAGTTAGGTAATTTCATACACAAGAGTCCCAAGGGTTCACCATCCATTGTTGGCACACATCGCTCATGGCTCACACACATTACGACTCCTGCCGAGTACATACATACATACATACATACATACATACATACATGCGGGTACATGAAATGTACATACACATATGCATACGTGCATACCTAGGTCCATGCGTGCGTGCATATACATGCAGACGTACATTGATATTCAGATGGGTGATGGTGAGGTAGGTAGTGGTAGGGTAGGGTAGGGACTGGGTATAGGATAAGCCCTCCCCCAAGGTGCCAATCATAACCTGAGGCGCCGCAGCATGACTGGCTGTCTTGGTGGGTGGTTGATACGACTAGGACCCTCCCTCCCCAGTCACGACACCCTTCCACACCCCTCCACACCCCCAGAGCCCACACGAAACCCACCCGAAATCCACAGTCGTCCACAAATGGCACACAGACGCGCAGGATGTATGCATGCTCACGACATACATATAGCAATATCTCCTCCTCTCTTCTCATGCTTTGATCTTTACACCCAACCTTTGTTTGAACGTCGTTCGTCGCCCGTCGTCCTCTGTGCATTTGAGTCTTTTTCTTCCATCCTTTGCTTCTGTTTGTCCCCAACAGAGCAGAGGGAAAGGACCATACGAAGCACAAAGCACACTATCTCCCCCACCTGCACTACCAGATTGTAAGTTGAAAGACGATCCCTGTTTTTGATATCCCCTTTTCCCTGCTTTGCTTGGTATTTGCCCAATTTATTTTTATTTTATTTTTATTTTTATTTTCTATTTTTTTCCTTGTTTTTTCTCTCTCTCTCTCTCTCTCTCTCTCTCTCTTCTCCCCCTCATGCGTTTGCGCTCGTCACTCCATGCAGAGTCAATCCACCTTTTTCCAGCTTTAGGTCTCGAAGCGTCAACGGGTACTCTTCTGGTCACTAAGTCCACTACACTACTGCGCAAGTGCGCCAAAATCGCCCTCCCGCACTTAAACCGTCCCCCACTTCCTTAGAGGTAGTACTTCCACTACTTGCTACTGCCCAGGTGCTGCTACTGCGCACACTCACTTACTGCACCCACTGCACCTACTGCACTATCTACCTCACCTCGCTGCTACACTGCATTCACTTCTCGCCGTCCGTCCATCCATCCATCCCTTCACACACAAGCAGCGCAGAAGCGCACTACGACACTACCAAGCAGGTAGTGGGCATGCCTGCTTTTTGCCCTGCCTCCTCCTCCTCCCTTCCCCCACCCACCAACGACCACTAAACAAAGCCCAACCTACACTCACGTCGACCTGCTACTTCATAACCCTCCGATTCCTCCCACCAAATTCTTCTGCCCTCTACACTCTGCAACACGCACACACACACTCACACACACACACTCTTACATAAATACACTCATCATCCTTCATCCATCTTGCTCTTGGTACACACATTCACACCTTCACACATACACATACACATACAAGCACAAACGATTTTTATGACTTGATGACCAATCCTGTACTCTGCATTTTTGTTGCTTCACGACCCCGCCTCTGAGTTTGACGTGTTACGCTGTTACGACTTTTATGACCTTGTTCATTTTTTCTTGTTTTGCATTGCATCTCTTTACCAAGCATTGAAAAAAAGACCCCCGCCTCTGCCTGTCACTGATTGATGCTCGAGACTCGGCATCATCATCATCATCATTGACTCATAACAAAACCACTTGCGAGACCGCAGCCTGCTAACATTGGCTTCGTCTCCACCATCAGGACTCATTACTTAAACATCCTGCGCCCTCCATTCTTCGTGCACTTCTCAGATCTCACCCATCGATCTTCCCGTCCTTCACTCTTCAATTCTCACACTCTCACATCACCATCTCTTCCACATCACACACAATGGATTCATACTATTCCACAACGCCACTGGCTGTCTACAAGGAGGAGAGCAGTGTTCTAGAGGAGAGTCTTCTCGATCACAACGCCATGGACTCGGGCTTGGATCTGTCCCCCGCCATGGCTGATAGCCGGAGGGAATCCTTCGCCATGGGAGGTCCCCTCTTCTCACCCAAGACGGAGGATTGGCACTCTGTCGACATGCAGTCTCTCCCCTCAAACAACCCCTTCTTCGAGGCCGCTCACACCACCACCACAAACAACAACCCTTTCATGCGCTTCGACCAGACCGCCAACCCCTACATGTCACAGGGAAACCCCATGTCACAAGGAAACCCCTGGGCGGCTGTCAACGCCACTCCAGGCACTCCTACCCCCTTCCAGCGCTTCGACGGCTTGACAACCGACTTCGATGCCAGTGCCGCTTCCATCTTCCAGCGCACCATGCACGCCCCCACTCCTTTCTCCAACGCGGGCAACCTGTTTTCTTCACTGGCCGATAGCCAGGCTATGGAGACTTCCGACTCCAGCCATGGCCAGCCCGTTGCCAAGAAGATGCGCCCCAACAGCCCGCCCATCCGCTCTCACAATGATTTGCGACGTGGTGACGGCATTCGCAAGAAGAATGCCCGCTTCGAAATTCCCGCGGAGCGAAATCTCAGCAACATTGACCAGTTGATTTCCCAGTCTACTGATGAGCAGGAGATCAAGGAGCTCAAGCAACAGAAGCGTTTGCTGCGAAACCGACAGGCTGCGTAAGTCGACTCACCCTTTACCCCACTGTACTGTTGAACATATACTAACATGCCCCCCTTTTAGTCTTGACTCTCGGCAACGCAAGAAGCTGCACACTGAGCGTCTTGAGGATGAGAAGAAGCACTACACTGCTGCCATTGGCGAGATGGAGGAGGAGCTTAATGCTGTCAAGCTCAAGATGGAGCAACTCATGCTCGAGAAGCAGTCCTGCGTTGAGTACATCGAGAGTCTCACCAACGAGAAGGACGAGATGATCCGCGCCCACACTGTTGAGACTGGTGAGCTTAGGAAGAAGGTCAGCGTTCTTACCGAGCATGTCCAGCGCCTCGAAAGCAACCCCATGCCCACCAATGCCACAGCCGGAAATGGCTTCCCTGGCGCCTTTGGTGATATGGACGATGCTATGGATATGGGTGCCTGGGACAACGCCGGCTTCCTTAACGACTTCACTGAGCACGATGTCAAGCCAACCATGCCCATCGTTCACAAGAAGGACAACAACCCCTTCACTGCTGATGTCGAAAAGAGCGCATCACAGGGCGGCTTGCTCTTCATGCTCTTCCTTGTCGGCGCCTTTGTGCTCTCCAGCCGCTCGACACCCTCTCTTCCTCGCGTTCCCGAGGACGTCCGTGTCGCCTCGGCCACCCTCCTTGACAGCGTGTTCAAGGATGCCGGTATCAACACTCAGACCGGTGCTATGGCACTTGCCCCTCAGCCTTCTGGCGCTGCCTGGATGGACGCTACCCCCACCGGCATGGCCTTGGACTCTGTTGCTCCCTCCATGCTCTCTGATCTTGGTGACAGCCTCATGAACCCAAGTGAAGAGCAGAACAATGAGCAGCTCTTCTCCATCTCAGCGGCCCAGTACAACGGAATCAGCGACCAGGACTTCCTCCAGAACACTCCCGACCGAGTTCCCAGCAAGGGACGCAGGAACTTGGCTCAGGCGCTTGCGGATCTCCGAGCTACCAACAAGCAGACCGGTGCCGCCGAGGTTTACACCCGTTCTCTTCTCTGGGATCAGATCCCCAGCGAAGTTGTCCGAAACTTTGCCAAGATGGTTGCGGAATGCAACGGCGCCCAGCAGTGCGTCGATGCCAGATCATGAAGAATCAAAGATTGGAATGAAGACAAAAATTGAAATCTCACGATGACGAAACTCTCACGGCCGGATTAATGGACTTTGATCCTTTTGCTTTCTTTCTACAAGCAACATTTTCCTTTCTTTTATTTACCCTTCTTCCAGCTCATCTAAACAAAAGGGATGAGGCTGTCCTATATTCAAAACGCTTTCGCGCAACTTGTTTTCCAGATCAGTTGCTCACGCATCAAACAAAAATTCTTTTCTCTTTACATCGCTTTCCCATAACACATCTACTTTGGAGTCTCACGATTTCTTTGCGGATCTAGCGAGCGAGCGAGCGTGCAAGCGTGCATTTGGATTTTCTTGTGTTTTTTCTTATCGCCATTTCCTTGGTCTCTTTTTCCTTGGGGTCTTATTGCGCCTGGTTTCATCATTTCTTGTTCGGTTTTCTCTTATGTTTTTTGGGGGCTTGGGTTGGTTGGCGAATGGAACGGGACACACGAACACACAAAGCAGCTACAGCAGGCACATCTACAGGCAACCAGTCCAGTAGAACCTGTACAGGAACGGCATGATCTTTTGGATATGATGATAGGGGTGTGTGACATCACTCCACGTCCAGGAGGGATCATGCCGAG
Organism: Cladobotryum mycophilum; assembly: GCA_036429605.1. Lineage (NCBI taxonomy): Eukaryota > Fungi > Ascomycota > Sordariomycetes > Hypocreales > Hypocreaceae > Cladobotryum > Cladobotryum mycophilum. Next base: position 3,644,990 of record CM071590.1, on the reverse strand, counting down.
GAATGACAGATATGGAAACGGAAACACGGAAACGACTTTTCGACATGAATATGAATGAACCTGACATGGTCTATTCGCTTTAGCCTTCGCTACACTACACAGCTATCCACGACGGCTCAGGCGGATCCAAATTATCCTAGGCCCTTAACGGGATCTACCTGGGCTTGAGTGGTGGTTTTTCTTTTGTACTTTTTTCTTTTCTTTTGTACTTTGGGTGGCATCTTTGGATTTAATTTTGGATGAGTGCTTGCCACAATGTTGGCCTTTCGGATTGGATGCGGATCTCTTGTTTTAGTTTTGCTAGGTAGTGTCAAATATGAACATTGACCAAGCTTCAGCTTTACATTTGATGATTTACGACGTTTGTGATTCGTGAATATGTTACCTTGTGACTATATGGAATTTGCCTCGGATCACACACACCTACAGATTCGAGACATATGATGACCATGATGAGCTCAAGATGTGGCGAGTTTGAGGGGAACTAAAACAGCGCTTGTCTTGATTGATGTCGGTGGGCATGAGAGTGGGCTGGGAACTGGTTCAAGCCAAGAAACAAGATGGCAGTTAGTCTCTACGGAGGACGTACAAGAAGAGCGACCGCAGGGCGAGTCAACGAGTGTCTGATTGTGTGGGTGGAGGTGGGGGGGGGGGGGGCAGAGAAAAGGAACCCCAAAGTGAGACAAGCAGACACGCGATACCGGGGCTTGCATGTCTGAGACACGCACACACACAAACACAAAGAGGGAAAGGACTAGGAGGGTTTGTTTTTGGCTGCCGTTTGTTTTTTTTCCTGGCACATTCATCCATCACACCGCCGGCGCACGAGGGGAGCTAGGCTTAAAAGTATCGTAGCATTGTGGCTTGAGACGGGGGATCCGCTCGGTTCCATGACAGTTTTGACAATGAGTGTGAGTGGGTGGGTGGGTGGGCATCCGCATCTCTTCTTTTTTTGGTGGCTTGTGGCTTGGGAGGTTGGGGAGGGTGAAGGTGATACAAGTAGTACATGGTGCTTGAAAATAGGTGCTTGAGGATCGGAGGGAGGGGGAGGGGGAGGGGGGGTAGAATGTGGGAATGTTTTGGGAATGCGTGTCTGAGGGCGGGATGAAGGGATGGGATAACCCGTTAGGGAAGAAGGGAAGATGTCACTGAGAGACATGGAAGGGTTTTTCTTTTCTTTTTTTTGTTGCTAGAGGTTTACACTAGTAGTAGATGGGAGGGGATGCTAATGCGGGTATTTTGATTTAGACATGGTTTTTGGTTTGAAGAGTGGAAGAGAGACTAAGCCTGCTGACCAGAAGCCTGGGATTTGTTTTTTGTGTGATGGGTGTTTTGAAAAAAAAAGGGGGGTTTAAACTGCCTAGGTATGGTGTATATGCCTCGCTTTACCTATTCTTGGATTACTTGGGTACTTGGAAGAGGAGGGGGGGAGATCAGCTTGGAAGCGAAGGAAGGGGGCGGAGAAGGGAAGGAGAGAAGGCATCACGAGTAAGAATATGGGTTTTACTTTGGTTATAAATGAACTAGTACGAAAGAAGAGGATCAAAACAAAGGAAATGCCGTGTTGAGGATAGTTTCTTGGGAAGAAGAGGGAGGGAGGGAGGGGCAGGCTCTACGTTACCCGTTTTTACCGAATGGGAAGTGAAGACGGACCGCCCTTCTCGTGACGTGCCCTGGGTTAACGTATTATTCGGGTTAGAAGAAGAAGAAGAAGAAGAAGAAGTAGGGAAAAGACGTCGTTCCCGCTGGGGGGGGCTCTGCTTTACTTTGCTTTGTATCAGCCCTGTTCCTGTTTGGCTTATACCTACTAGGTACCTAGTAGTACCTAGTAGTACCTATAGGTAAGGTATCCAAGGATCGGATATTGTCTTTCCTACTATATTTTGTGGTGGTGGTTACATGAAAGGAATAAAGTATGTACTTTTAACTATAATTTCCCACGTATTATAGCAAATCAGACCGCCTCATTTTCGGATCCGGGGGAGGTTTTTTTTAATGGTACATGACGTTTGATTTGTTCAGCCAGGGAGAGAATCGTCCAGTCGGAGAGAATCGTCCAGTCCAGTCGGAGAGAGAGTGACTTGAGAACAAGAAGGGGGAAAAAAGGTTCATCACTTGTTCGTCACGGGGTTTGCATCGGCAAGGTAAGGGCATGGTGTGGTATGGTACAGGTAGGCAAGGCATGCAAAAATGGGTTAACAAATGAAAAATTACACACCTGACGGCTTGGCTCACACTCACCCACTTACTCACACTCACTCACACACTCACATACTCACTCTGTCTGTCTCCGACACAGATTAAAAAAAAACACAGACACACGCCCCCCCGCCCATTGGCAGTAAAATCCCTTAAATCCAAGTCCCCCATTTCCTATTCTCCATTCTCCGCTAACCCCCCCCCCCCTTTTCCTTCCCCATCTCTCTCTCCCCTCCCCTCCTCGCCTCGGTCCGACCTAAGTAGGTAACGAAACAAACAAAAACGCATGTGCATTGTTCAACGGGCTCTGCCGCTTCCATTCCAATCCAGAAAAAGGAAGAAAAAAAGAGAGAGATTAAAGTCTACATCAAGTTACTCTAAAAGATAGCTTAATTACCTTGTCTATACATGATGACTTTTAGATCAGTACGTAGGTAGGTAGTAGTAAACTCGGAGTCGCTCAGGGCTTCTTTCTCGTTTCCCTTGACTATAATAAACGAGGCGCTGTATTACTCTCTTCCCCCCTCCCTCTCCCCTCCATAAGCACGCAGGGCTGCAGTAAGAGGAGGATGAGGGGCAGAGAGAGAGGGGGGGAGGGTAAGAGAAATTCCTCAAAAACGCTCAAGTCCCATCATACTAGGCCTCGATATCTGGCCGCACTATCCACTTCAAGCCTCTAACTTTTACGTATAGCCACATCTCCAACGTTGCAATAAACACGCACCAAAAAAAGGAAAAAGAAAAAAAAGAGAGAAAAAAGAAAAAAATAATAATAAATAATAAATAAATACATATCCGTTAGGCACCAATAAACAAGTACCCCCCGGTGGAAACGCCAACAGCCAGGAGAGAAGACAGAGGGAACAGAGAAAAGAGCGAAAAGAGCGAGGGCAGCAACGGAAGGCGATGCTACGACTTCATGTCGTACCCAGCTTTTTTGTGTATTCCAGCAACTAGGAACTCATTTCCCCTAATTAAAAAGGTACCCATATCTTCGGGGGGGAAAACATCACCAAAGGAGCCAATAATGCTTCACATCAAAAGTACAAATCAAAGCGCAAATCAAAAGTGCAAACCAAAAGTGTAATAGAGTGTACATCAACCTATGATCTGCCCCCCCCCCCCTTCTTCATCCCCTCAGCTGCTGCAACATCGGCATATACGTTACATATATTTCCTCCTCCCTACAGCAGCAGCAGCAGCAGCAGCGAGCATCCAATATGCCGCGTCCATGTCTTCGGGTTGCACTGCGGGTCAAACCCCCTGTCCCCGCACACAAATGCGAACCTCAGGACACGCCATAGGGCTACACGACCACACATCCCCCCTTGGCCAAGTGATCATCCTGCTATAGAAAAACAACACGAGGAAACGATGCAAGCACAGCCCATGCCGTGTAATCTGCGGTGTTCAATAGATGAAAGGTGTGGAAACGGTAAAAAAAAACCCATGTTGCATTCGTAACATCTGTAACATCTGGAGTACATATGTGAATCGAAAAGCTCATTGACTGATTGCACTTGTAACGCTCCCCTCCCTCTACCCTCCCTCTACTACCCTTCCTCTACTACCCTACCTTACCTACCATCTCTCTCTACTTCTTACTACCTCCCTCCCCAGGTGGATCATACTTCTCCTTCCATATCCTATTGATAACCGCCAAGTCAGCCAACTACTCTTCCTCATATTGTGGGCTTTTTTTTTTGAACTTTTTCAACTTTTGCCACCACAAAACAATCAATGGGTGTCCCCATAGCATATAGCACATGGCCAAAGCCATGAGGCCTCTAGCCGCCGCCGTATGTACACAGCCAGCTGAACTGTGGAAACGGCCAGTTACTGAGGCCCGGCCAGAGCCACCCCCGGAGAAACGGTACCGAAAGCTAAAGTTCCTCCCGCCCAAAATACGCTTTGGTCATGGGCAATGGATGGAAAGGAAGAAGGTGGATTTTCTGGTGACTTACCAAGAATTCCCTAGTGTCTTGTTACCGGCTTTCTCAGCCAGTCGATAGTATCGGGCTGCTGCAAACTGTACTCCCCCAAAAAACAAAGGATTCCAATATCAGCCTCATGTGATGAATCGTTTGTTATGCGGGGACGTGCGGGGGATGCGGTCAGGAATTCCTGCCCCTGATTTGTGCAAAACGGCCATTCTCGTGTCCCATCATTTCTCTTTCTGTGTGTTTGTGTTTGTCTCTCTCTCTCACATCCATGCCCAACTGAAAATGGGACCATGTGTGCGTGTGTGAGACGTTGGGCACCAACCACAAGAATTTTCCACTCATCGCTTAAGCAGGCTTGCAAGCCCTCTTCAACCTGATGGGCTGACGGTTGACCTTCCGTTATGCAATCCTCGCGAGGTCAAGGCGTGTAGAACGGGGCTAGAACGGGGCTTTGACTTTGAGAGATTACGTACCTTGTCCTTCTTGCAGCCGTAGCCTTCCAGATAGCACCAAGCAACTTCGTTCATCGCATCTAGAACTGGGTATCAGCTCTGCTGTGTCCACACACCGAACGGTGCCCAACTTTGGACCAATGAATCCCATGTCACTCACCGGAATCTCCAAGATTGGCAGCAGTCTCATAATACTATCCGACCATTATTATCAGTATCATCGTCGTCTCCATATCACACACGTCAGAACGGATAACCGAGAATCCACTCACTTGCTTGGCTGCAATCGGGTCCTTGGCTATACCCCAGCCGTGGCGGAAACAGTTTGCGAGCTCAAAGATGGCCAGCACCAGTTCGCCCTTTGCGGCGCCTCCTTTCTTGAGACCAGCCTGAAGTGCCAGCTGTTCGACAGACGCAGCGTTTGATGCCGCCGCCGTCAGATAATGTACAGCTCGCGCAGGATCTGGCGTACAGCCCCAGCCATGTCTGAAAAATAGGGGGTAAAATTCGTTAGCCCATCTGATAACTTGGGATATACAAAGATTCGTAGCTCATGATATCGTAGTAATTTAGTGATGGGAGTGAGTAGGCACTTCATCTAGACGGAACAAAGTACATCTTGGAGAAAGGACGATGCCGGAGAAAGTGGCAATATTTTGATAGGTTTGAAGCTGGATCATGCTGGGCACTTGAAGCGAGCCAGGATACTAACCTTAATGCTAGACCGTAGAGAACTTGACTCAGGGGATTGTTCGCACCGCTCTCATCTGCCAAACGGCCGAATATCTTTGTCGCCTGCTCAAAGTTACCCTCCTCATGCAGACGGATCGCCTGCTGAATGTCTGCGTCGATGGCCTTTGAGCTCATGGATGGACTCCGACCTCGAGTGCCGCCATTCAAAGTCATCTGTGCCATGCGTTCAACAGCCGGGCCCGGGGATGGCGGTTGACTCCTTGCGCGCTCATTCTGCTCCGCCAGAATCGTAGCCCTCTTCTCCCACTGTAGCTCTGCGGTTTCCCTATCCTGCACATCAGGCGGAACGACAATCTGCGGCAGGTTTTCAGGGACATGCTCCGACGTCTCGGGCTTATGGCTGAGGTGGAGACGCTGCGATAAGCGCTTTCCGGTGCTGTCTTTCTTTGCGTGCTGGCTCATGCTTGTCACGGAGGATATCGACGCGCTCCTGGATCGCGCAGATCTGAAGATGTCGAGACTCCGGCGAGTCCTGCTGGGGTCTCTGCTGGGCGATGTTGGCGATAGCAATCCATCTTCTTGGCCACCAGGAGGTTCGGTCACTGATTGAGAAACAGTATTGGTGCGAATGACGGTGACTGCTGGGCCGCCGAACCCGCGAAAAGGCTCCTGCTCCGTATCGCCGTCCTTTTTCTTAAGTTTATCACGAAGCCCCATTGTCGCTACAGTTGGTGTTGTTATCGCCGCTGTTGTCACAGTGACCTAGCAGTTTCGTCTGTCTTGGTATTTTCCTTACAAGATTCAACTCAAAAATTCCTCATCAATTTTGCCAACACCAGTTATTATTATATCACTCGTATTGGAGGGAGCAGGATATAACGCGAATTGCCGTTTTGCACCGAGTATCGTCAGCCTTTGGAATGAACGAAATCAGCCGTGGCTGATGAGGCTGAGTTGCGACGGGCGGTGCTTTGTGTATACAACCTTGTGTTTATAAATAGGAACTCGGACGCATAACATCAATGGCGCAAGGCACAAAGAGATGGTTCCCTTGATCGGTTCCTGCTCGGCGACAAGGGCGAAGCGAGTTGAGTAACGACGTCTGAATGGCGCGTTGGCGCTTTGTCTTTGTCTTGTGTCTTGTGAGAGTCAAGATGGGCCATGAAGCATCCATCTTGGCGGCTCAATGGAACCTTGGAACCTGGAACCTCTACAGTCCCTCCCTTCATAGGGCAGTTTAGGGGAGAAATCACAAGCTACTTGTACTACCGCCTGTTGTTGGTTCACAGTCCGGTCTTGTAATAGCGCCTTGATGGAGCAGGAGCAGCCCGGCGCAAAGTGAAACATTCCGAGTCCTGGAGGGGTAAGTAAGACTGTAAGAGTAAGCAGCGGGGGTCCTTGATCATATCAACTACAGTGACATTTTCAGTGCATGATTCCTAAATATTCACTATAATCACAGGCCGAGGATAGGCGACCCCCAGGCTATCGAGGTTGGTGACATTCGGTACTAATAGTATGGAGATCACCTCTGAGAACAGACCAAGCAAGCATCATTTCAATAATTTCATCTTTTTCCATTTCTGTAAAACTATTATCCCTCATCATCTTCTTCTTTTACAACTTCTTCCTCGTCTTCTTCTTCTTCTTCTTTATTCTACTATCCCAAACTACACATGGAAAGTATGTGCTGGGTATTTTGATGCATCCTTCATCTATCTCATGAATCCCAAAAAGTAATACGATTCTGTCGTGATAGCGAACAGCAACTAAACGCCAAACGCCATGTAATTTCAAAACCAAAACCAGTAACCTGGTCCGGTTCATCATGTTCAGTTGATCCCTTGCAATGCAAAGGGAGCAAGTTTGGAAAAAGCCTCAAGTCATTCAAAGCGGAAGAAAGTTCTGGTTGTCCTCAAAGTCGGAATCATCATCTACTTCCATGAACTCGGCCACCTCGTCCGAATCAACGTCGTCTGAATCGGCCGAGTCATCGTCGCTCGATACGTCTTCTGCCTCATCTTGTTGTTTCATTTGGTTCCGGAGGACGCTTGCCCTCTCACGATGCAAGAGTTTACATCCTCTGACTTTACAGACGCCGGTGTTGCTAAAGTCTGGGCATTCGAAAACATGGCGCTCGGTACAATCTGCCCCCTTGTCACAGTAGCCACAAAATCCAAAGGCTTTACAAACTGGAGCTCCCGGAGGGGCTTTGGAGTGAGTATAGAGACAGTCGGGCTTGGTACAGTTGCCCTTGGCATAATGCAAGCAGTTCGGGACACGCTCGGGGGTGGGCTCATGAGATAGGTCGCAGGACTCGCCGTTTGGACACTTCCCGTCTTTGAGGAAGTCCTTGCAAAGCGCTACCTTGTTAGGATTATGGAGATATCGGCAAGCAGGGCCCTTCGAACAGGAACCTATAAGACTAGTTGTCAGTGGACCACAATACGTACCGGGGGCGTTGTAGTAGCGGAAGAGGTTGGCTGCTCCGAGCTCAGAAGATGAATTACCAGTCGTAGAGAAGATTTTGCATAGTTGATCAACTTTCTTGACCATTCCGGATTGACTAGAAACGTCAGCATGGTATACCCACTTGGGACCGATACATACCGATGGCCTTTAACGATTCTTCCTGCAACCAAGTTTCCCGTCTTTGTACGATGAAACTTGACACCCGCTACAGTCGTTGTCTTGGGTGTCATGGACAGAGAGTTTCGGTCGTCTACGTTGGTGTGAGAATGAAATCTTGTAATATGATCAGAGGTGGCGCAATCGACTTACCCGCTGCCTTGACGAGCTTCTTTCCCCCGTCCATAACTAAAAACCTAACACCATTTACTGCAATCTCGTTCGGTCCTGATGAGAAATTAGAATGAGCACTCGAAGCGACACCAGTTTGGTGTTGCAAAAACTCGTTGAATCGCGTCTTCTCTCGATGTCGCTGTTCCTTGAGCTTCCTCTGTCGAGTCTCCTCTATCGCCTTGGATCTGTTCTGAATCTCCTTTTCGTAAACATTCGCATTGATCAGTTGGCGGTGGCGGTCGTTCTTGGCCACCCAACCAGGAGTCGTAGTCGATGGACCTGGGCTGGCAGCAGGAGAGCTAGAGTTAGATGCAGACGCCGAAGGATTCAAATGCAGAGTTCGATGACGGTGATGGACGGCGGTGGGCGGGCGACCACCTCTGAAGCCCCTCCCCGGATATGGAGCGCTTGCTTGTCGATATGCATTTCCTTTGTCTAAAGTTAGTATTGTCACAACTTGCGACACTGGGGTGGGGAGAAGACATACCACGGTAGCGGTTCGTAGGATAGGATGGTGTAGACTGAACTCCAGCTTGTTGGTTCTTGTGCCGATTAATTTGGCCTAACATGGTGAGTAGGTGGAACCCATCAAGGCACGGGGGGCGAATTTACCTGCGAGTTGGCCGATGCGTGCGAGAAGCTCTCTATCTTCTTCCGACATTGTCAGGTAAGTGTTCCCTGGGTAGTAGAAGAGAAAGAGAAACAAGTAACAATAAACTGAGCAAGAAGCGAGAATATTTGTAGGCGATCCTATGAACGTAAGTCGAAAATCGAGGAATCAAGAGGAAAGTTATCGCAATGACGAGATCGAGAGGTTCGAGGGGCGCATATTGAAAAGATGCGGCGGCGTTAATTAGTGTGTCGCTTAGTCACCATTACGCGCTTGCACACCTTCGCGCCTTGAACTTGAGCCAAGGCTGACATACCGAAAACAGTCAACATTGATATATCAAGGCTGCATAGGAAATCTCAAAAGCTGATTATCACCGCATTTTAAAAACAAACCCCCTACAACGCCTTTACCTGGCCAGAATCTGAATTCGTATCTACTATATAATCAACACCCCGAAAATGTCGGCTTGGGATCTTCTCGACGAAAAAGGCGAGTCTGAGCTTCACAAGAGTCGTCTGCTTAACGTGGAGGAAAAGCCGTTCAAGCGCATCACAAAGCGTCTTTCATCCATCTCCACCGTCGTCTCCGGCGCCATACAAGCAAAGTCCACAAGCCAGAACGGTGCCCAGTCCACGAGTAGCAGCCAATTGCAGGAAGATCTCACCCTCGATTTCGCAGCGTTTGACAGCAGCATCGCTCGGCTCCAGTTTCTTCACGATGCAAACGTGCGGGAGCGCGAGCGCTACGAGGCGGACAAGCAGCGCATCTTGGCGGAATGCCAGGCCGCTCGGGAGAACAACATACGACTACGGGAACAGCTGGAAGGGGCACGGGCGACGCTGGCGCAGCGCAAGAAGTTTGATGAGCTAGCGGAGAAGATTATTTCTAACAGAATGCTTCGGCCGCGAGAGGATCAAGTTGCTGCGCTGGCGAAGCTAGAAGATGAGTGCAAGGAGCTCGAACGAGAAAGCGAAACCTACAGTGAGACGTGGAAAGAGCGTAGGGACCAATTCAACAGAATTATGGAAGAGGGTATGCTGCTGAGGAGGCAGATCCGCGACGAGAAGGAGGAGGTGGATCGACGTGAGGGAATGAACGAGGATGCGGACGACGAAGCAGATGAGCCCCGAGGCGGACAAACACCAGGTCTGGACCCAAGCGGGACAGGAACACCACGGCCAGATGGTGAAAGCCAACCAAAGCATGATGGAGAGGGCGGTACGCCTTTACCTCCACCATCCAATGATCGAGATACGCCCTCCAGAGACTCTCCAGGGCCAGATATTCTCAAGGTACCAACTATAACAGCAGGATCATTGTCGCAGAGGGGAAGTAGAGCATCCACTCGAGAACCCTCTGCACCTCCACAACATGACGAGTCTGGAATTGAGTCCGGTGAGGACGTTGATATGGATGATGAAGGCGAGGGCGGTGATGAAGATAGAACGCCACAAAGAAACGGTGATAAGATGGAGGTTGACAACTAATAAGACTGCTGTATTAATTGCGATTTAGTGTTTTTGTATGATTAGGATACCCATGCCAGGAGACCATTGTGAATATTCTTCGCATCATTAATTCTGGCCACCCCGTAGACTCTCTTCTCTTGACATATGTTTTCTTGTCTGATCCATCGCATCGCATAACCCGGGACTAAGAAGACTTCTCCAGTGCCGCTTTCGCATTTGCCAACGCCGTCTTTGCGTTCTCCAACTCTGCGGGAGGCGCAATACCATCCTTCTCCGCGGATTGTGCCAGATCGTTCAGCTTTTCCACAGCAGCCTCGATCTTCTTCTTCAACGGCGAGAATACAGCCTTGGTCTGTTCGACAGAGGTTCTCTAGTAGCGTAAGGACTCTTGTTAGCAGCTAGAAAGAAGAAGAAGAAAACGAATAGGGGGTTGCAGGGTTAGAGGGGGCCGTTGCGTACCTGTTGCCTGATCAAGAACTCAGCGTTGCCATCCTCATCCTGCTCGCCGCTCTTGAGCTTCTCCTCGAGTTTCTTGAGTTCCGTCTCTCCGTCGACTAGTTCCTTGTGATATGTAGACTCTTCCTTGACCAACCGGTTGACGGCGCCGGTCGCAATAGCTAATGGAGATGGAGGCGGCATTCTCGAGGATGTTTTTTTTGTTGTTGTTGAACGGTTTTCTTTTTTCTTGCGCTGTTAGACAGGAGGGAGGAGGACTGGTCTTTAGTGACGTTAGAATTTGTTTTGGCCAATAACAGTCTGGACGTACATCACGATGTTATGACTGGAATGTCTGTTCTCAACTTACCCTTTTTGTGTTGATTGCGTGTTGAAGACGCGAGGATGGGAGAGCTCAACTGCCTGACGTGGGGTTCAATCTATGGCGGGGCAAAACGCAACCCCTGCGTTACGTCGATATTTAGGTAGCTGCGAAGGGTAGCTGCAAAGGGTAGCATTGGGGGATGGACGTTGCAATAAAGTAGGTCGTCTCTGATATCAAGATTCAAGATATGGATTATTCAACTTCATTCTAATGGAATACTATTCATCTCTCACTCTTTGAAAATATCCTATTGCAATGGCTATCAACTCGTATCGTTTATTGCCCTTCACACTATCATCCATACACATGGATGCATCAGAACTCAAGAACCATGATAACCATTACCAGACTATGAATAGATACTCATGACACAAGTGGCAAATATCACAGAACTATGATCAAAGGCACCAGTTGACGAAAAAAGGGTCGTAACATTGATAGCTATCAAGGCGGCATCCTAATCTACCGCGTTGTCGTTTCGATCAAAAAAACTAAGTACATAAAACCCCCAAACACCCTCTCTAAGTACTATAAAAACACAGGGTGACATATCCTGCCTTCGATATCCATTGCATAATTATCCTTTTTGTCCCTTATCCAGATCAGAGAACCGCCAGGGTCAATGGTATCTCCCAAACGCCTTCAACTCCCACCTGGGCGATTCAACAAACCAAACGTTGCCCAAGATGCACAAATCCTGTACTTTACACATGCAGACATGACATCCTTGCAAGCAAACAAAAGCCCGGTCAGCCAATGCTCTTGCTTCACTGATGGATGTATTACGCCTCAACAGCAACCGCAAGAGGCGCGATCGGCGCATGCTCGGGTTCTTCTTCTTCGTCGTCTTGGTTTGCAATCTCACCACCAGCCTCACGTTCCGCCCACTCTCCCCAAAGACCTCGCTTGCCTCTAACACGGATGGGATCTCCTAGTCCAGCACCTTGTTCGACCTTGATAGCATCCTTGGTGGCCAATACCAGGCACTCAAAGAACATCTTGGTTGCCTCAGCCTTGGTTGTCTGCTTCTCTGGCAATAGATCTTGGAAAACAACTGCCGAGCTCTTTCTAATCTCAGCATCGTCTTCCGCCTCAGGCCCGAAGAGGTCTCTGAGAATGTGGACAGCGTGCTTGGTACCAATTGAGACTGGTCCACTATCGGCAGGGTGAACTAGAGGAGCGGTTGTTTCGTCGAAAGCGGGCATGGGGCTTCCGGTATCTCTCTCAGCCTCGTCATCTTCAAGAGGTCCAACAGCGGTTTCGTCGGCGGGGATCTCCAAAATTGTGCCATCAGCTGCCATACTTTGGTTGCCAAGAGCATTGCCGTCAAAGGCAAAGTCTGTTTCATCTCCAAGCTCAAGGCGTGGTGACTTGAGGCCACCATGATCGCTCTCAATATCAGCAACACCGCTATCTCGTTTCCGCTTGAGCTCGTTGGTTCCGCGCACAGCCTCCAGAGAGAGCATGCCGCGAAGCTCTGGAGCCCATGCAGAGCTTCTACCTTCCATCATTACCGATGAAACAAAGCCACCGCTCTTTTGCAACTCGACCAGGGCTAAAAGGAAAGGATCGCGTGGAAGGAAAGCTGCAGGTCTGATGATATTCTCTCGGTCAGCTTGCTGCTGCTTGATATGCGTGCTGGACAGAGCAATCTCTTCGTCAGGCATCATGATTCTCTGCTTCTTTGCGCGCTGTGCAGGCCGTCGGACCATTGACTGTTCTCCATCCTCCTGTGGTTCGTAGAGATCTGTATTGTTATGCCTCGAGTACTCCTCTTCAATTTCCTTGGCAAACTGTTCGTCGATATCAGACAGTGGTGACTCGGAAATTCTTCGACGATTAATGTCCGGCACAACCGACATTTCAGGCATGGCGGACTGATCACCGGCATTGAATTGAAAGTCGTCATCAACCATTGGAATATCACCTTCCTCGTCAGCAATTCTAACGCCATCATCCAGGTCTAAAAGGTGTGAAGGTTCGCGACCAGCTCCCTCTTTCTGTCGTGGCATTATGTCGAGTTCGCTGAACACATCATCCTCAATGGATCGAGCTTCGGGCGCCTCTCGACCCAATTCAATATCAAGACCAAAATCAAGCTCCAAGTCGAGATCTTCCAATGGTGCAATGGCATCCTCGTCAAGCCCATTCCCTCCTTGAAGAAACTGACTATTGTCGAAGTCTTCCTGCAAATTAATATCCCTGATGTTGCTGGCACGTCCCTTTCTACCGATTTGGGTAGAAGACATATCATCAGTCTGTGATAGAAGCCATGACGCGTCGGGCGGTGGCGGCAATTCGAGGTTATCGTATGGGGTAATGCGGTCAGGGAGAAGCAAAGCCTCGCGGTTTGTGACTTGTAAATTGGCGGCGAGATCGTTGTTACCACTAGATCGGAATGCCTGCTGACGTTAGTATACACAATCTTCGGGATTCACGGATTCACGCCGGGATGCACTAACCATTTTGATCTTCATCATGGCTTCATTGCAATCATCGAGCAAGTAGCGCGTCTTGCGCTGGTATATCCTGACAACACCAAGCAAGAGCTGTCCGCTTAATCGCAAGGCCATAGGGGCCTGGTTGGGCGTGATAATTGCCTCAACACTGTCGGTGACATTGGATTGAAGAATATGATTCTTTGAGAGTTTGCGCTCAAGATTAGCTGAAAGCCAGACGCGGGCAAGAGGCCCGGTCTTTTGGAGAAGTGTCTCCGAATAGAACATGATGCCGTCGCGCGGCGATGATCACGCCAGCAAGTCGATGTATAATAATTAATTAACTTGTTAAAATCTTTCTTAGTCTGGGGTGACGTGTGTCGACGTGGAGGGAGGGGGAATCAGGTTAGGAATTCGGAAGCGAGTGGAGGTGAGTAAACACGGGACAAGGGATGCGCGTTTTGGTGGATAAACAAGCGCCCAAAAACCGTGTTCGGAATGGGTTCACGCGCGGCAGCTTGAGCGCAAAAACATGAAGCTAATAGATACGATCGCCAGAGGCGAGATTTTCTTGTTGCGACAAAAGCCGATAGCGACGGCGGGCGATGAGCGCAGGACGACGAGATTTGAGCAACGTTTGGATGTGAAACTACCAAGTTTGGGTCGGCAGAGGGGAGTTGCCTCGATATGCTAAAATGGCGTGGCTGGGAAAGAAGTGGCTAATTAAGCATCAATGCTCTTTGGCTCCATCCGCTTTTGGCTCTGAAGAGTCTTCGTCGCGCCACAATTGAGGCTACGGATGAATAATTCTTCCAGCTCCGAAGGATCCCTTTTCCGTCGTTTTTTTGGAGGATCCTCCCCCACAGTCAGTCTACAAGTATGTACATAATGTTAAAAATAGGCGAGCCTTGGCAAGCTGTAAGAAACCCCAAGGGTTCCAGCTTTTAGGCTCTTCCCAGTGGATGGTTACCAATAAATCGTTGGGATTATTACTCCGTACATGAGCAGCCAATGAAAAGGAGCAATTAGGAACTACTGTGAACTACCTTAAATCTTGGCCTAATACATAGTTAAAATGTTCAATTAAAGAATTCTTTGCAAGTGGTCCTGTCCTGGAGTCAACAACAGATCATGTCAAGACACACAACGAGGGGAAACACAGGACACAGAACAGAACAAGCCGGACTAAACATGGATCCGTACAAACCCAACGCAAGTACTTGATGATTGCGACCCAAGATTTCGCACATATTTCATCAACTTTAGATAGTCACTGCCCAAAAACTGCTCGAGTTGATGCCTTATTATTGGTTTAATATACAGAAAATGCTCAATATTAATTGATCGCCCTCTTTAGACCCAAACGTTGGGCTAGAGCACTAAACCATATTGGTGCAGGTCATGAATATTTTTGCCATATCTGGTACCTGCAGCCCCTGTCTCCCACGACAGCGCTAGCAAGTCCAGTCCAGTCTGTCTATTACTTGCCATGGTATTCGCTTGAATGACACTTGTATAATTTCAATGAACCCTCCGCATTTGTTTCGACCCTCTGCGCGCTGCTGACGTCTCTGACAGGGCACGAGGACAACCGTCAGCTCTTGTTGCGGATCTTCTAGCACTTGCATTGCATACATACCCCTCTGGTTGTCTCTCTCTCTCTCTCTCTCTCTCTCTCTCTCTTCTCCATCCTCGAGGGTGCGCATACCAAAGCCTTCTGCGCGTTCCATCGACGCTCTCCCTCATGACAGGTCGCCCTCGTCCACAAGCTGGCGTCTGATCCTCCTATGCCATCTCTACATCGTTAAAGTTGCTCCTCGTGTGTGAAAATGCAGTTACCATGGCTCGGAAGTGGGGGTTCGGAGAAGGAATCTATACTGCCAATGTCAGGCATACCTACTATCGCCACTGCCCCATCTGCCTCTCACGAGGGGTCAGAGTCGAGACCACGCCATGTTCGAACAACCTCAGCGCATGCCCGGGTAAGATATCATTCTATCCTGCTCAAAATCAACGGTTTTCTGATACTGGCTGTAGGGAGTTGCCGAAGAATTCTCCTTCATGACACCTAGCGAGGCAGCTGCGCAGCTGCGAACGTCCCTAACACACGGCCTTACACCTACCGAAGCCTTGAAACGACTCGGTGATTATGGCCCAAACGAGATTCCGCACGAACCCCCAGAGCCTCTATGGCTGCGATTTGCGAAACAATTCCAGGAGCCATTGATTGTGCTATTACTGGTGTCCGCGGGTGCCTCTCTGCTTCTGGGCAACACGGACGATGCCCTCAGCATAACAGTGGCTGTGACAATCGTGGTCACTGTTGGTTTCGTCCAGGAATATCGATCGGAAAAATCTATTGAGGCGCTCAACCACCTAGTGCCTAACCATGCCCATCTTGTACGAGGTGCATCAAGCAAATCCTCTAGCTTGCCCAAGTCGCAAGCATGGCCACCCAATATCACCGATTCTCAAGACCAAGTTGGTAGCCCTGGTATAAATACACCCGTTGAAGACGTCCTAGATGCAGCCTCCTCCAAGGTCATGGCATCCCAGCTGGTTCCCGGTGATCTCGTGCTGTTCACAACGGGCGATCGCATTCCCGCCGACATTCGGGTTACCAAGGCTGCAGATCTCACCATTGATGCCTCGAATCTCACTGGAGAGACGGAGCCAGTCAGGATAACAACCGAGTCACGGTCGCGAGGGCTAAACATTCACGGCCTCTCTCAATTCCAGCTTCCCCGGCCTCCTGCTCTTGCCACCGACAGCCACGAGCCTGATCACAACCATGGCACTAACAATATCGCATACATGGGTACACTCATCAAGTCTGGGCATGGACAGGGAATCGTTTTCGCTACCGGGGGGCACACTCATTTCGGCACCATCGCTACAAGTGTGTCTGGTACTGAGAGTCCTAGATCTCCACTTCAGCTTTCCATGGATGAACTGGGTTCTCAGCTTAGCAAGGCCTCATTCGTTGTGATTGGCTTGATCTCGCTTGTCGGCTGGCTCCAAGGCAAGAAGCTATTGGAGATTTTTACAATTTCCATCTCTTTGGCTGTCGCTGCAATCCCAGAGGGCTTGCCCATTATTGTCACTGTCACCTTGGCTCTCGGCGTTCATCGAATGGCTAAGCATAATGCGATTGTTCGTAGGATGCCCAAGGTCGAAACACTTGGCTCTGTAAACGTCGTTTGCACTGATAAGACTGGTGAGTACTGCGGTATCATTTTTATATAGTTAACTTTGCTAACAGTCTGAATTCATAGGCACCTTGACCACAAATCATATGACCACTGTTGAAATGTGGTGTTTTGGGCCAGGGGGTACAGTTCATATCTCTTCAGATGCTGAGCTTGAGGAGCCATCTCAAGCTACCCTGCGGATACTACGCATTGGAAATATCGCAAACAATGCGCGACTTGCCCAAAAATATACCGAGAATGGTGCTGCAGCCAGCGCGGTATTATCTTCAACACTTGGTCGCGAAGAAGTATCTACCTATACCAGATGGGTTGGTCAGCCAACAGACGTTGCGATGCTCGACTTGCTTGATAAGTTCAATGAGCATGACGCTCGCGAGTCCACTGGCCATCGTGCTACTGAAACACCGTTCAGTTCTGAACGTAAATGGATGGGAGTCACCATTGGTACTGATGCCCGCAGTGAGAAAGAGTATGCGTACATGAAGGGCTCCATCGAAAAAGTCCTCGCCGCATGCGACACCTACCTTGAAAGAGACGGACGAGAAATAGTACTTGATTCGGCGCGTCGCCAGGAAGCCATTGCTGCCGCCGAGGCCATGGCTGTCAAGGGACTTCGAGTTTTGGCATTTGCAAGCGGTTCTGTTTCTAAATCTTCCAAGGCACGATCCGTAGCTGGATCACGCAGCAACACGCCCGCTCCGGAAGGGACATTTAGCCCACCTCCTCAAGCCTCCGATGACATCTACAAAGGCCTAACTTTTGCAGGCCTTGTCGGAATGCGAGATCCACCCAGACCAGGAGTAGAACGCTCAATCAGGAGACTCATGCGAGGAGGTGTCAAGGTCATCATGATCACCGGTGATGCAGAGACCACGGCGCTCGCAATTGGCAAACAATTGGGAATGAGCATCGCTGTCCCTAGTGGTCATTCCTCCGGTCAAACTACAGTTAAGCCAGTGCTGAGGGGTGATCAAATCGACAAAATGTCAGATGCAGACCTATCTCAAGCGATGCAACACACGACTATTTTTGCACGAACCAATCCGGATCATAAGATGAGAATTATCAAGGCACTTCAATCTCGTGGGGATATCGTAGCCATGACGGGCGACGGTGTCAATGACGCACCAGCTTTGAAGAAGGCGGATATTGGTATTTCAATGGGTCGTCATGGAACTGATGTTGCTAAGGAGGCTGCCGATATGATCTTGACGGACGATGATTTTTCTACCATTCTGCATGCTATCGAGGAAGGCAAGGGAATATTCAACAATATCCAGAATTTCTTAACCTTCCAGTTGAGCACAAGTGCCGCAAGTTTAGCCCTTGTGTTCATCTGCACATGTTTCGGATACAAGACTCCGTTGAATGCAATGCAAATTCTCTGGATTAGTGAGTTTTTATCTTGCGGTGATCTCTTGATGCTTTGCTAACCAATAACAGACATCATTATGGATGGCCCTCCTGCGCAGTCTCTTGGCGTGGAGGCAGTAGATGCAGACGTCATGTCAAGACCTCCCCGGAAGCGCAACGACCCAGTCCTAACTCGCAAGCTTGTCCAACGAGTCCTGACCTCGGCAGCTATCATTATGATTGGAACATTGCTTACGTATCGGAAGGAAATGTCCGACGGTGCCATCACCCGCCGCGATACGACCATGACCTTTACTTGTTTCGTTCTATTCGACATGTTCAATGCTCTAAGCTGTAGATCCGAGTCGAAATCGGTCCTGCGTGGAGAGATTGGGCTCTTTTCGAATACTTTATTCAACTGGGCAGTTTCCTTGAGTTTGGTTGGCCAGTTACTAGTCATCTACCTCCCATGGCTTCAGGAAGTCTTCCAGACGGAGGCCATTGGACTGGGCGATTTGTTACGACTCCTCATGCTTTGTAGCACGGTGTTTTGGGCAGATGAGTTACGAAAATATTTAAAGTATGGGAGACGGCGTTTGGGCGGCGGATACAGCCAAGCGGTATAGAAACCCGGCGGCTATGGGAAGGAAAACCATGGTATGGCATGTAAAAGGGGCGAATGTATGAACAATGAGAGTTATCTCATGTGTACAATATGTATTCTTGCATAGGTACGACCGGTTTAAACTACTATAGTAAACTAGAAACTATATATGATGGGTGGAGCCATGGTTGGCATGTCATTTATTCTGCTGTGTATTATCACTTTTAAGAAGCTATGAGATACTACGATGATTGTCTATAAGTTTTTCATCCATGAAAGAATATTTATTACTTGAGATCTAGAGGATTCAACCCTTTAAAACTGTCAGGGGCCAGCTGATAGTCATCCATTTCTCAACTCAAGAGAGTGAAGGAAAGGAACCACAATTTGAGTTCTATACAAAAGGTTCCGATAACAAGAAGCAAAGTTAAAAAAAAATTTAAGTACGAGAAATAAAATACCACTCATTTATTTCATGTGCTATAACTATACCTACCTACTCTACCTTTTTCTTGGTGGTGTTTACAAGGTGGTTGTCAACCCCTCCAAGAGCCTGAACTCTTGCGTACTTACAGCACCTACCCGGCTCGCAGCGGGTTTCTGAATATCTGGCCTGCATCAGACTTGGACGCCAACCCAACCCATTCTCCAGGTTTGCCCATCCAACCAAGTCGCCAATTCGCCCAGACGACTTGCTCAGGCAGCAATGCGCCTCCCAGACATTTCTTCACAGAGCCAATGTCTGCCCTTTCCAACGGCGTCTCCCATCGCACAAGCAGCGGCAATGCGGTAACCGCTTCCACCTCGACGCCAAGCCTCGAAAATGCCACCAACGAGGCGGAGATTCGCGCCGCCCTGGCCGCCCTGCACACCAAGGAATCCGAGGTTGTAGCTCGACTCGATGCTCTTGTCGCTTCGCAAGCTAGTCTTTCGCGAGATCTGGGTCGGTTGGATCTTCTGAGGGCTGGGCTTGGCGCACAGGTCATTGCTGCGCGGTCGATTGGCAATGACATGCTCTCTACGGCGGCGGATACAGCTGGACGGCTCAGTAATAGGGTAAAAGAGCTGGACTTGGAGAAGAGCCGGGTCGAGGACACGTTAGGGGTTGTGGAGCAGGTGGCAGAGCTCAAGGCATGCGTCAACGGCGTCGTGGGCTCCATGGGAGCTCCTCAAGACTGGGAAGCTGCTGCAGGGTATATACATAGGGCGAGCAAAGTCCCGGAGGAAATCACAAAAGGCGCATTTGCCGCAAACATCGTCCCTAGCGTTGAAGTGCCCGATGCGCCGTGGATCACTCTGGAGAACGCAAAGGAGAGCTTATGCGGCCTGTTTCTACGCGAATTCGAAAAGGCGGCTACCGATGGGGACAGTGCCAAGGTCACTCGATTTTTCAAGTTATTCCCCCTCATTGGCAGAGCAGATGTTGGCCTGGATGTGTATGGAAAATACGTCTGTCAGGGTGTGGCGGGCACAGCACGATCGACGCTCAAAGATGGCATTGCCGGCCAGCGCAAGGAAGGCGTGTTTTATGCCAACGCCATGACGAGGCTCTTTCAGCATATCGCACAGATTGTGGAAGGGCACGGAGGACTGGTGGAGAGGCACTATGGCGCCGGCAAGATGGTCCGGGTAATTGAGCGAATCCAGATGGAGGCGGACGTCCAGGGTGGCATTATTCTTGACACTTGGAGCGATGAGAGAGGCATTGACAGGAAGTTGACAGACATCAAAAGCTACCCCTTTTCATTCCTAGTTCAGAGTTTCCTACCCCAGCCCCCCGAGGAGGTACACCGAGGGTAAATTCACCGGCGCTCGGGGGAGGCAACAATCCACGCAGCAGTGAGGATGAGGGTGTCAACATGAAAGAGATAGATGGCTTGTTGCATGAGATTTCTGTCATGTTGGAACAATGGTCCTTTTTCGCTCGATTTCTCTCAGCAAAATGCATGGTATGTATGCGTCTACTTGCTTTTGGCTGGCTTGTGAAGCTAACATTTTTATCCGTCGCTACAGGAGCCAGGTTTTGAGGATGCCCCCTTGAAGCTTCCTGATCTGCTGGTTAAATCCAAGCTATATAACAAAGTGTCTTCTAAACTGATTACCCCTTATAATCTCATGTCAACATTTTTCTTCCGCCGATCTGTGGAGAAGGCGTTTCAACTGGACGAGTACCCCAGTGGCCTGTCTCTGAATCTGAGCAGGTCCATCGATGCGGACTCCCCATACATAATCATGGCCGTCGACGATGTCATGTACATTGTTAATGCCGTTATACAGAGATGTTTTGCAACATCTCAGCGAGAAGTCGTCACCTCTCTCCTGACTAGCGTGAGCCGAGTTCTGGAATCTGAATTTGTAGGCATAATACAGCGCAAGATGCGCGACGAAGCCTACCCCAAACCTATTGTCCAGGGAAACTTCCCGCCGGAGGATAAAATCATCCAGTTTATCGTCTTGATCAACAGTCTTGATATGGCAAATGAATACTTGGTCAGAATCATCAACAGCCGGATTGGCGCCTCCAAGAGTGCGGAGAATGAAGCGGCTGCGCATTTCAAACAAGCATTCCCCTTCCAGCGAGATGTAGCGCTGGTTATCAACGCCCTACGATCACTCGAAACAGGATTCGTTGGCAAGACGACTGAGCTGTTGAACGATAGGGTGTTGGTACTTTTTAACCAGGTCGTCAAGGTCCGTCTAAGACCGGTTTTGAGCGATACGTTCCGCGATGCCGACTATACACTCACCGAGGAGGAATTTGAGGAACTTGCGCAGCAAAATGAAGCGGATGCCAGTGATCTATTAGACCAAGTTCCGCGGAGATTCGATCATGGATGGGAACCACTGATGAAGGCTCTTGGGCGGTTAATGACACCGGGAACCTTTAGTAATCTCATGGACATAACGGCGCGTTATCTGTCCAAGGTGCTGGAGAAGAGGATCCTGGGCTACGGCGGAAAGACGAGCGCATATGGAGCGATTCACATGGAGAGGGACTTTACGGGGATCATCAACGTGGTATCTCGAGGAGACTACACGGTGAGGGATGTCTTTGGCAGAGTTATACAGCTGCTCATGGTGGCAAACATGGAAGACGATGAATGGGAAGAGATTTGTGCTGATGAAGAAAATGGTGGCATAGAGTGGGTATTGACGGAGGAGGAGAAACGGAAGGCCAGGAGTTTGGTAAAGGGATAAACAAAAAAAAGCAAGGTTGCATGCATGCATACATACATACATACATATAACACGGATGGACGGATGGATGGATGGATGATGATATGATATGATTTAGTTGGCTATATCAGGTCAGGGCCGCCTGGAAGCATGTATAATCTATCTGTAAGTTTCTTTACCCATGATAGAACTGAGTACCCTATTTAGATATGGATGCGAGATGAGATGAGGCTTTAATTCTCTCAGTAGATACATTGAGCCGATATGGTTGGAACCTGTCAGGCACAAGTATCGCTAACTAATGGGTGCATCGGCACCTCCACTTGCTGCCTATTATGCCTGTGGCGTTTGACAGGCAACCTCTCCAGTGCTCTCCCTTTTTTTTATCTCTTAACCTTTGTGATGGAAAATTTAGTTGGTCAGACTCACAAATTGCGACGTCGGCGCATGACATGAATATTTTATACTCACAACATCTACTTCATTCTTTTTGCAACACAGACACACCCATCGCAGTGATATTACCCTGACATACTTGACGCTTTGTTTCTATCGCTGTCAACTGGGCAGTGTTTTTCTTTCTTCAAATTATTTGACCCAAGTACTGGTTTCTTTCGGGTTGGCTATCTCAAGCGCATTTCAAACACTTACATCCACCATCACCATCTTCACCACCATCTTGCGCACCATTTTCAAACCTCGCATGGTCGCCGCCATGGAAACGCATATTATAGGGGTCCCCAACAGGGGGCGCCTTGGAGACTTTGTGAGCTCAGGTGCCTCCTCCTCGTCCTCGTCAAAATTGGAAGAATGGCATGTCCTGTCAGAGGCAAAGGAGGCTGTCGCGGCGCTCGATGAAGCCGCCCAGTATCTGAGAACTAGCGATATACCCGTCGCCTTCCCTACGGAGACGGTCTATGGACTCGGTGCGGATGCTACGCGGAGCGGATCCGTTAGAGGCATCTACTCGGCCAAGGGAAGGCCATCGGATAACCCACTCATCGTTCACATCGCAGACTTGCAAATGCTGCGCAATCTGTTGGGGAAGCAAGGCAGCAGCAGCAGCGATGACGAGGAGGAGGATGCGATTCCAAGCAGGTACAAGACACTCATAGAGCGCTTCTGGCCTGGCCCTTTGACAATACTACTGCCCAACCCTGAGCCTTCAAAGCTGGCCCCCGAGGTCACTGCTGGGCTCAAGACGTTTGGCGTTAGAATGCCGTCATCGCCTTTGGCACTTACTCTCATCAAACTGGCCGGCGTTCCGCTCGCTGCCCCCTCTGCAAACGCCTCCACAAAGCCCTCACCGACGACTGCTCAGCACGTAAAGGACGATCTGGACGGAAGAATCGAGTTCATCCTCGACGGCGGCTCGTGCCAAGTAGGCGTGGAGAGCACCGTCGTGGACGGACTATGCGACCCGCCGGTTGTGCTCCGACCCGGGGGCATAGGCATGGAGGAGCTGCGGAGCTGCCCCGGCTGGGAGAATGCCGTGAGGGCGTACAAGGACCACAGCGAGGAGGGCAAGGCCGCCCCCAGAGCGCCGGGGATGAAGTACAAGCACTACAGCCCCAAGGCGAAAGTGGTGCTTTACGAGGCATCCTACACGGCGGGATCTGACGGCATCTTGGCATCGGATATCGAGGCGGCGCACGCAACACAAAACGGACACTCACACGCCGCAGGCAACGGTACTAATGGTACCAATGGCACTACCAACGGCCACCACTCTACGAGGAGAATCGGAGTCATTCGGACACAACGATGGAAGTCAGGGGCTGGCCTCGAATGCAGTAGTTTACGACCCCTATCGAGTAGTAGCGATAATAGTGGCAGTAAGAGTAGCACCCAAAACGGCAACCAAAACGGTACAACTCAACACTCCAGCTCAGCATACGAGGTATACACTGGCGATTTGAAGAACGCCCACGGGGACGTCATTGGCCAGCTCTTCGACATAGACCTGGGACGGGACACCAAGGGGATAGCTCAGGGGTTGTTTTCGGCTTTGCGGGAGCTCGATAGGCAGGGTATAGACACCATTTTTGTCGATGGTATAGAGGGCGAATTAGACATTGCTGCCGCCGTTATGAACCGCCTTCGAAAGGCGGCATCGGATATTAGGTCATAGAAGACAACGAACAAGACAAAAAAAGATAAAAGAAATCAATCATAGATTCGTTATACCCTGTATAAACCGTTCTCTTCCAGGTCCCCCTCTCCTCCCTCTCCCATTCGCAGTACGCTTTAGAACAATAATAAGTAGTTTTTTGCAAAGCCAATCGCTCTCCCCTCTTCCCTTTCTTCTTCTTCTCTATTTTACAGTCCTTGTCGTAGCCAGTCGGTGAGTTTTGACCTTCCGAGTTGCGCCAGGTTGTTGACACCCTGTTCGCTAAAGTCGATGCGGCCCATTGGCACGTCTTGCGTGGGTGCCCTACTGACTCGCTGGACGATGATGGTGGGGTCTGTCTCGAGGATGATGCCGTCGTCGACGATTTCGTCAATGGCGAGGGAGACGAGGTCGTAGTTTTCGACGATTGTGCGCTTGTCGACGGATTGTCTAAGGGGGTGTCATTTGTTAGCCTTTTTTTTTCTTTCTTTTTCTTTCGAACCTGCTGGAGGAGGCTATTATAGAGAAAGGGAGTGCGCACTTGAACAAGAGGTGGAGAGAGTCTCGGAGAGCTAGGACAGTGTTGTAAAGCAGAATCTCGTTCTCGTCGGCTGCGCCGACAATGTACAGCATAACGTCCGATTCCAGCTTATACAGGACAATGCGGTTATCGTAGAGAACAATGTCGCCGGTCTGCTTTCCCGTCTTCTCGATGAGGCCCTTTTCGAATGCCTTTTGCGCCTTTAGGTCAGAGTAAGGGTGGGCGGGTGCCGCGGCGCCTGAATCAAGTTGGAAATTGGGTTAGTTATTGCCATTGGGGGGATGATGCGTAATTCGAGGGTTCAGTTTCGTCGGGGGGGGGACAAGTTGATTCCATACCTGTTGGAGCGGCATGTGGAGGGGAAAAGTATTTGGCGAATATCCGGGAGCCATCCTCGGTGCTGAGAATGAGGATGGCCTGAACCGAGAAAAGGGTCATTCCAGGAGACATGTTGGCCGAGGTTGGTTTTGTTGAATCTGTCAAAAGTGTTCGAGTTACGCTGGCAAGATACGATATGGACGGACTCTCTCTCTCCACAGTGGTTGGTTGATGGTGCTACCTGCGGTCAGGTACGTACTCGGTAACTTACCAGGTGTTCAAGCGCCCCTCCAAAAGCTTACAGCACACCTTTCGGCCTAACCTTTGGCCGCTCCGGCAGCATGACACTCACTGCGAGAGCCCTTCTGTACTGTACGCTGGCAAGCTGGGTGCTTCTGTACTCCATGCTATGGCAATTGAATTAAATCCGCGTCTCTAAACCACTTTACGCGTCTGAGAGACGAACGCGACTGAACCCCCTTTGCCCCTCGTTGCCTCAAAGAACTTTGCCCAACGTCATCAAAACAACAAACAACCCAAAACAATAGAAGACTCTACATCTTCGCAAACATGTCGTCGCCGTCGAATCGTCGGACCGCGACCCCTCGTCGCTCTGCTCGACAGTCTGAATCTCTTACCCCTCGCCAGCCCTCTCAATTGGTCTCTAGCCCCCTATTCTACCAATCGTCGCCAGGCCCAGAACAGGACGATGAGCCGCAAAACGGCGGCCCGGGAGGGATATCATCGCTGTTGCGGCACATGACCAACAGTCAGAGCACACAGGGCGGCGGCAATGGCGTCGCTCCTAGCTCGCCTATACGCCAGATGAGCGATACGCAGTCGTTGGGAGGTGAAGAGCAGAGAACTCCAAGAGCAAGTGGTGGTGGTGGTGGTTACGCAGGAGGTAGGTTCTAGATATATAAAATATGGTGCCTTTTTTACGATTGTATAATAAAACTAATTGTGCCCTTTCAGAGTCTTCTCCTGTGCGATACGAAGCCAGTTCTAGTCCTGGTCGGACCCCTCGAATGTACTCGGATCTGCGCAGTGAAAGCAGCAGTTTGTTCGTTGGCGGCCAGCGGTCAGGCTCAGCACTCAAACGTGGTGACATCAATTCTGATAGCGTAAGGACGCCCCGTGCCCCGCGCCGTGTCATTCTCGACGATGCTGGCCGGGTGATTCGAGAAGGTGGCGTCCCTGGATCTGATGCCGCCACGTTCGGCAACCGAAACCCTGACACTTCAGAGGCCGATGTTTTGGGTGGTCAAGGTCAGAGCTTGATTTGGGGTACCACGATATCCATTGATGATACCTTTGCGGCCTTTAAAGATTTTCTTCGAAATTTCACGCTCAAGTATCGCTTGTACCGCGATGGTCTTTCAGACGCCCAAGTTCGTGAGGCTCCTGATGTGGACTCGAAACCCTATTGGGAGGCTCTGGAAACTATGCTGCTCCTGGGCACGACTAGACTCTACCTTGAGATTGCTGATCTAAGCATCTACCCCCCGACTCGCAAGCTGTGGCATCAGATCCAGGCCTACCCGCAAGAAGTTATCCCCATCATGGATCAGTCTGTTCATGATTTAATGGTAGAACTTGCTCGGGGAGAGGACTTGAGAAGTCGTCAATCACAGAGTAGCGCAGGACAGCAAGGCTCTCAACAGAGTGACTTTCAAGTCCCCAGTTCTGACAGACCGGAGGAGGCTGCCACCCCCCGACCACCACCAGAGCAGAATTCATTGGAGGACCAAGTTGCATCCTCATTCTATCTCGTTCGTCCATTTGGCCTTGAGAAGATAACTAATCTCAGAGACCTGAATCCCTCTGGTAAGTGGCCCTTTGATAATGGATGAATTCTGGAGACTAACTTGTTCTAGATGTGGATCGTCTGATTTCCATCAAGGGCCTTGTCATCCGGACTACGCCCGTTATTCCTGACATGAAGGATGCCTTTTTCCGATGCAATGTATGTAATCACTCGGTCAATGTCGGTCTTGATCGTGGCAAGATTCGAGAACCAACCGAGTGTCCTCGTCAAATGTGTGCCAACAAGAACTCTATGCAAATTGTTCACAACAGATGCTCGTTCGAGGACAAGCAGGTTCTTAAGCTCCAAGAGACCCCTGATGCGATCCCTGCCGGTCAGACGCCTCATTCAGTATCGGTTTGTGTCTACAATGAGCTTGTGGACTTTTGCAAGGCCGGTGACCGAGTTGAGCTAACTGGTATTTTCCGTACCGCTCCTGTCCGTGTAAATCCTCGTCAAAGGGCTATCAAGAGCGTTTACAAGACTTATGTGGATGTGCTGCACGTCCAAAAGGTTGATAAGAAGCGCTTGGGAGCTGATCTCTCCACTATCGGTGTGGAGGGTGAAGAAGAGGGCGAAGCTGGAAACAATGAGATGGAAGAAACCCGTCGCATCACTCCTGAAGACGAGGCCAAAATTCGAGAGACTGCGGCTCGTGAGGATGTCTACGAGCTGCTATCCCGATCTCTAGCCCCTTCAATCTACGAAATGGACGACGTAAAGAAGGGTATTCTGCTTCAGCTTTTCGGTGGCACGAACAAGACTTTCACCAAGGGAGGTAGTCCGAAATATCGAGGCGACATCAACATCCTTCTTTGTGGTGATCCATCTACGTCCAAGTCGCAGATGCTGACCTACATTCACAAGATCGCCCCGCGAGGCGTATACACCAGTGGTAAGGGCTCCTCAGCTGTCGGTCTGACGGCCTACGTCACTCGTGATCCAGAGACACGACAGTTGGTACTGGAATCTGGTGCGCTTGTCCTATCTGACGGAGGTGTATGCTGTATCGACGAGTTTGACAAGATGAACGAGTCGACCCGCTCTGTTCTTCACGAAGTCATGGAGCAGCAGACTGTCTCTATCGCCAAGGCCGGCATTATCACAACGCTGAACGCGCGAACCAGCATTCTCGCATCTGCCAACCCCATTGGCAGCCGATACAACCCCGACCTTTCGGTTCCCCAGAATATTGATCTCCCCCACGCTTCTCTCACGTTTTGACTTGATTTACCTTATTCTCGATCGTGTTGATGACAAGACGGACCGTCGTCTTGCGAAGCATCTTCTGTCCATGTATTTGGAAGACAAGCCCCAATCAGCCGCCACAGATGAAGATATTCTCCCCATCGAATTCCTCACTCTCTACATCTCTTACGCCCGCACTAATATCAAACCCGTACTCTCGGATGATGCAGCTAAAGAGCTCGTGGAGTGCTACGTCGCCATGCGCGCCATTGGCCAAGACGTTCGAGCAGCGGAGAAACGCATCACGGCTACGACTCGACAGCTCGAGAGTATGATTCGTCTCTCCGAAGCCCACGCCAAGATGCGCCTGTCCGAAACCGTCACAAGGGGAGACGTCCAGGAGGCCTACCGTCTGATCCAATCTGCTCTCAAGACCGCTGCCACAGATTCTGAGGGTAGAATCGACATGAGCTTGCTGACCGAGGGCACCAGCACCGCCGAGAGGAAGCGTCGCGCCGATCTCAAGGACGCCGCTCTCAGATTGCTGGATGAGATGACCGCGGGCGGTAACTCGGTGAGGTGGGGTGACGTGTCCAGGAGGCTGGCCGAAGGCTCGAGCCTGCCCATCGAGCAGTCCGAGTTTAATGAGATTATGAGGGCCCTGGAGGCGGAGAATGCTATCATGATTACGGGTGAGGGCGCGAGAAGGGGTATTAGAAGAGTAACTGGCATTTAATGTTCCAACGGACGATACATGTTGGAATCAATGAATCAAAAAGGGACATATAGGCAAGATAAGAGAGATTAGATGCTTTATGAGCAGGCGTTGGGTAGTAGATCCTAGCCATGTTACTAGAGTCGCATAATTCAGGAATCAAACACATCATTGAGCAAAAGAAAAGTCAACAGTCTTATTTCGCATCAGCTAAGAATACTTGCACATCCAAATCATTACTATCCTGAATTGACCCAACATAAGAGACAATGAACCTCTCCCCAACTCATGCAATCATTCTCCGTCCATAATGAGCGTCGTCACACTGCTTCCCATCATGCTATCCAAAAGACCAAAAAAAAGCTTCCATACAATAGTGATACAAAAAGAATCGCACACCGTAAAGTTTGTTTACAACTAGTCTCCCTCCCTCTTACCAGTATTTCCTCTCCCACCCCTCATAACCAAAGTTCACCGCCGCAGCCGCAAATAGAGCACCGCAGAGAATACTAGGTCCCCAGCGATCATAGTATCGAGCTGCCTTGCGCGCGCGGATCATTTTGCTTCGGTAGAGATAGATGCCAACCGAGTACAGCAAGCTGAAGATGGCGAGGAATGTGAAAATGCCAGCAACCCAGAAAGACATTGGCGTAGGGTGGGATCCAAAATTGAGAAGCGTGGTAGCAATGGTGCCAATATAGATAGAGTACTCGAGCTATTAACATGTTAGTATGCCATTCTTTGCAAAAACTATTGGGAAACTCACCCATCCTAGGAATGTTCTCTCGGCAGCAAAGTACACCTTTGGCTCGACACGGACGGGCACGTAAATCTTCTTCCCCTTAGGAGCCTTGAACCTCTTGCGCTGAACCTGACTATCGCCAAATAGCATCTCTTGTCTTGCGCTTCGTGGAACTCGAGTGGCACGAGGGCTTGGCACCATATATTTCAAGGCGTGCAGGGCACCATTGCCAACGGTTGCTGCCTTTGTTTGGATAAGAATCGAGTAGTAGTGCCATCCACCGACTCTCCTTGCTTCCTCCAAGGCATAGCTTCCGTCATATTCGTCATCAGAGTCGTAAATCGGATAGTCATCATTAAGTCCGGGTAGATCAACGGTTTGGCCCTCTGCATCCGTAGTAACAGTTTGGAGTCGACGGCCTTGTCTGCTAGATTCGCCATTGCCGTGGCCATTACGAGACCGTTGGATTTCCTCCTCATCGGAATCGATATCCTCGTCGTCATCTGAAGTAGTGGTCGTACCAGAAAGTACAGGGCGACGAATTCCAAAGTCATGTGTAACTGGTTTGCGAATGTCAACATCCATCTGAGGCATCCAGAATGGAAGAAGATTGATGCGATCAGGGAACAGGCATGCCGTTCCATGGATAAATTTGGAGAACTTGGGAACAGCCTCGACAAGGTGAGATGAAATGAGCTGTCGAACCCATTCCGGCGGCTCCTGTCCCATCTGTGTTTGGAGCTTGACCTCAAGGATGGCATAGGGGAACCTCACAATATCATCTGGGGGAAGCTGCGAGAAGGGGAAATCGATTCCGATATCCATTCTCCTCCAGTTATCGCCACAACGACGGCGGCCATCCAGATTGTCCTCTCGAACCATGGTCAACTCAGTATCCAGAGAGATTCGGACTCGTGCATCGGCAGGCAACTGGAAAGCTGTACGGTTATAGAACGAACGGCAGACGGGCTTGTAACCTTTCTTCAAGACCGAATACTGAATCTCCGCGGCTAGCCTCTCGTCTTCAGCAATAGCCTTTTCAGATTTCTTGCCCTCCTTTCGCGCCTTCTCGAAAATGGCAGCCGGGAGCAGCTCTCCTTTTAGGTATGAATTAACGTTCTTCTCCTTCATAGCGAAACGAGCCTTGACAGACTTCTCGCCGGTCCAGTCTTCACGGTGGGTCTTGCGCTCGACGAAGATGGTTTCAGTCTTCATACCGCCATACCATCGCAGACGGATAGCTTCAGCACCTTCGGTCTTCTTCAATCTCCCCTCGTACAAATCCCAGGTGTTGGGGTTGTCATAGTAAATTGAAGTGATGGCGGAATCCGCCTGTTCAAACTCCTTGCTGGCATTGAAGACCAAAACCGGCAAATGCTTCAGGATGATGAGCTTCAGTTCGGTTACATTATCGGGATGAACCCAGTATTTAGTCGTTTGTCGGACAAAGCTGGCTTGGCTACCGCCGGCAGCGCTGTCACCTTTGACTGGATTGCCTCTGGTGCGAACAAGATCGTAGAGCTTCGATAGCTTAATGACGGACGCGTCGTAGTTTTCCTTGTAGAAGGGCTTGGCTTTGAGACGGGTATCAAAGGCAGGCCGCAGGTGCCATCCGGTCATTTTCTATCGGGTTGTGGTCAGTTCATGTGCAACGCCGTGCCGATCTGTCGGGGTGTCGACTTACGTCATGCTTCTTGATAATTTTATAAAAGCCGGTGTAGTTGAGCTGGACGAACTTGGCAAGATCGTGGACGTCGGCAATGATATCACTAAGATCTTCCTCTAGAAGCAAAAACTCCTCTTCGCTAGGTCCATCCTCGCCAAGGCCTCGCTCGTTCAGGCGGTTAACCACATCTTTGACCTCGCGCTCGCTGACCGCAATGCGGCGGGAAATCTCCATTGCC
Organism: Cladobotryum mycophilum; assembly: GCA_036429605.1. Taxonomy (NCBI): domain Eukaryota; kingdom Fungi; phylum Ascomycota; class Sordariomycetes; order Hypocreales; family Hypocreaceae; genus Cladobotryum; species Cladobotryum mycophilum. The sequence continues at coordinate 3,613,890 of CM071590.1, read as the reverse complement.
TTGACCTGCTGCTTCGTATGGACCTTTTCGAGCTCAGCTTCAAGCTTGCCGACAAAGCGCGTCTCATCGGCTTCAGTCCACCCCCTAGGGCCATCGCCATCAGGCTTGAGCGGGCCAGTGGCATGCTTCAGCTCGCCCTTCAGTCCATTGTAGTCGATGTAGTACCATTGATACTCTCGAATAATACTCGAGCGCAACTGCTCGCCGAACTTCATGACGACAATGCCTGGTCGAACCTCGTATGAATCGCGTCGGAAGGAGACCCAATTCCTATCAAGACCTCTGAGATCTTTGGCAATCAGCATTAGTAGGTGAACATGTAAGATATGGGGGGGACAACAAGCAAAGCGAGGCAAGCCAAGAGAAAAAGCAAAGAAAAAAAGCAGGGAGGAAACTGGAGGGTCCACAAACAATGTGCAGCGGAAGAAAAGAGGACAAAAACTGGTGCCTCAATTCTGAGCAAAACGATATCAGCTCGCCTATTAAATGGAGATTTCTTGCAGCGTACAAATGAATTAATTAATTGCTGTTTGTTTTGGATCGGGTGGTGGTGGTGGCGTGACGAGAATGGTTATTCGGTACGATGCTGGAACTTGGAATGGAAGGGCCTTTCAGAAGGGGTGTTGGATACCATGGACGCTATGGATGACGCCCCGGCATTGTTACTACTTCGAGCTTGGAATCTATAACGTAGCTAGTGGGCCAATCGACGTCTGATTGGCGAATCATGCAGACGTCCTAGGCAACGTGGGAAGACCCGCTAGAGTGCAGGTGCTTCTACAGGGGAGCTCAGTGGGCTCAGTCCACTGAAGCTTCAGCTGCGTCGGTCACTAACATGACTGCTAAGCTCGCCGTTTCTTGCCCTGCAAAAATCTGGTAGCGCGCCGCTAGAAGCATCAATTATTAGTACCTAGGTAGGTTGGCATCCACAAACCCGCATCGGTCGTAGTGCGGGGCACTTCTGGGTTGCGCTCAAGGGTTCTAGGTTGCAGTAAAACTATTTTTTGTGGTTTGAGAACAAAAATTAAAGATTCGGTAAGGAATCCGGAAGTGTCCCTAAACACGAATCAAAGCCATTGTTTAATGATCAATTGCTGATATTATAACCTATTCCATATAGTACATGCATCTCCATCGTCCCATCCCAAGATCACAGTCTGGACTTGCTATCCTGACCTGAACCACAAGATCAAATCTTCGGGATACCCCTCCATCCGAATCCCATCCCACCATGTCATCGATTGACGACTCCCTAAATGCTCGGGTAACCGCCGAATGCCCGGAAGACATTCGAAATATCCTATATCATGCATGGGGTCATGACCTCGGTGGTCTGAAGAAACTCCTCGACGAACGCGAAAAGGCCAGTGTTCAGGATCCAAAGACAGGGGAGACCCCACTTCACGCTGCGATCCGGGTCTGTGGCCCAGCAGAGAAGAAGGATGCAGGAGAGGAAGATGAGGAGGAGGAGGAGGGCAGCGTAGAAGCGGCCAAGGAGATACTCCAAGAACTCTTCCTCTCGGGCGCCATCTGGAACGATGTCGATGCCAATAACGAAACCGCCGGTTGCGTCGCCGATCGATTGGGTCGAAAGACACTGTATAATTTGTGTGTTGAGGCTGGTGTTCGAGCTGAGCTGCTCTTTGCGCTGATGGATGGATACGAAGAGCTCTCTTCTGGTGAAGACGAGGAGATGGGGGAAGATCAAGATGAAGCCACCAACGAGGATACCAAACCAGAGGAAGAAGAGCCAACAGAGGAAAAGGTTCCAAATTTCGTTCCCCCAAACGCGGACGAGAAACCTGTGACGAGCGAGGAGTACCTACAGTCCAAGCTTACATACGACGACGATAAGCTTCTCGATTCTGACCTCAACGGCGTCATGATGGCCTGGGAAACAGACATCATGCGCCGCTCCGTTGCTGCCCTCATTCCCGACTCCTCACCGGGTAAGCGCATTCTCAACATCGGCTTCGGCATGGGCATCGTCGACGGCATGTTCGCGGAGCTAAAGCCCTCCCGTCACCACATCATCGAGGCGCATCCCAACGTGCTCGAGCACGTCTCCAAACCCGGATCCAAGTTTGGCCCCGAGTGGGAGAAGAGCGGGCCCGAGGAGGGAGCCTACAAAATCTTTGCCGGCAAGTGGCAGGACATTGTCCCCCAGCTATTAGAGCAGGGTGAGATTTATGATGCCATTTACTTTGACACTTTCGGGGAAGACTACTCACAGCTGCGGGAGTTTTTTATGGAGCATGTGCCTGGTCTAATGGATCAGGAAGGACGGTTTAGCTTCTTTAATGGACTGGGAGCGGACCGCAAGATTTGCTACGATGTATACACCAAGGTTGTTGAAATGCACTGCGCCGATGCTGGTCTAGATGTTGAGTGGGAAGAGAGCGACGTTGATATGAGTGCGCTCAATGAGGATGGAAAAGGAGAGTGGGAAGGCGTTAGACGGCGCTACTGGACACTTGACAGTAAGTTTACTACACCCCTACTTGATCGGTCTTCGCTAATGCTTCTCAGAATATCGATTGCCTATATGCACTTTCATGGGATAATAGGTAGACAAGATGCAAGAATCTCGGAGCGTCTCAGTTTTGGACACCTAGATTAGTTTCATAGTGTCTAAACAATCAAAATACCCCAGTGTCAGCCCCAATTGACACGTCGCTCCAGTCTTTTCCGCTATTCCATGTCTGCATAATGATCTCTATTGTGTTTTAGATTGGTCCCATCCCTTTATTTGAAGTTCTCCGGGTGCAAGATGCCCGCAATGTTGCCCGCCTTGAAACGCTTGAGAGTAAGCGCAGCGATGAGAGCAGCACCAACACCGCTACCGTCTTCAGCAGGCAAGATCTCAATAGGGTCCTCTTCCTTGGGGTTGGTCTTGGCAGGCCAGTCAAGAATCTCTCGCAAAGCCTGGGCGCCTCTCGCCTTGAAATGGGGGTATTTGTTAAACACGGATCCGTCAGCACCGACGTGGCAGGAGTTGTATCCCTTCTTCTTGCAAATGGCGGCAACACCACATGCAGACAAACGGGCAGCACGAGTGCCGATAAGCTCAGAAAGTTTTCGGACAAGTTCAAGCTCTGGCAGCGTAGTGGTGAGATTCAGCCTTGACTGGAACAAGTCGGCGGTCTCCTGAAGGTTCTCCCAAGGATCCCTATTCATCGTTAGCTTTGTCAATTCAATAGAATAGAGAGACTCACTCTTCAATGGCAGACAGGAATGAAGAGTCGAGTGTGTATGGTTTGCGAAGTGCTTCGATGTTTTGGTTCTCGAAGATGTGAACATCCTTGTTGTCATGCAAGTCGACAAGAACGAGTCGGAAGATCTCGCCCAGGTACAAACCAGCAATCATCTTTTCAAAGGCTTGCTGGCCAGGACGAGGAGAATCCTGGTCAATCTTGATATCGTATTTCGTTCTTGGCAGCACCTTGTGCTCATTGTCAAAGGCACCCCACTCGCAGTTGATGGCCATTGGCATATCAGCGGGGAGGTTCATATGCGCAAGCTTGGGGATGGAGCCGCAGTCCTCCATATAGGCAGCATTGCATCCAGTTCCGAAAATGCATCCAATCTTCATGGTGGTATCGGTATATGCAGAGGCAATCAAGGTTCCGGTAGTATCGTTGATCAAGGCCGTAAGCTTGATAGGCACACCCTGTGGAGCGTGAGAAAATGGCCAGGCAACTTTGATATGCTTTACTTACGCGCTTTGCCAAGGCAGCCTCAAACATAGGGACGACATTGTGGTTTTCAACTCCAGCAATATCGAAACCCTTGGTCCATCTCTGAAGAATACCCTCGTCGATGTAGTTTTGGGTAGCGGGATAAGAGAAGGTGAAGCCTAGGGGTATGGCGTCAAGCTTGGAGCAATCGCCGTGGTGAGCCTCGACGAACTGGTGCAAGCAGTCGGCAATGTACTCCCACAGCTCTTCGCTGGAGCCGGTCTTGAGCTCCTCTGGCATCCGATATTTGGACTGGATGATATCGAACTCGGACTTCTTGTCTGTCAGGGTGATCTCACAAACTCGCAGGTTTGTGCCGCCCATATCAAGGGCCAAGAAGGTTCCCGTCTCATGACCATCGGGGAAGGATAGAACCCAGGTAGGGTTCATGGGCTGGTATATCATTAGCACTTGGACGGCAGGGTTTGAATCAGGAGGTTAGACGAACAATACTACCACCCTCGACACTAAGACCTGTAAAATCCAACATTAGCAACTATATTTTGCAGTGGTATCATTTTACTTACCCTTGGCAAGCTCAGAGATGAAGTGCTCGGTGATTTCCTTGAGCTTTTGCGTAGGGACAGTGAAGGCCTCTTCAAGCCTTCTCACCTCCTCAAGGAGATCCTTGGGGATGTCCGACTTGGAGCCTAGACAAGATAAGTTAGTAAGCACAGGCTCTAAGAATAATATTTCATCACATCCGTCTTGATTTCTGGAACATGAAGGAATGACATTGCGATGAGTCCATCCGAGCTCCCCGACTAAGGGTGTTGGCTCGAGAGTCGTCCCCTGTGCCGGTGGAAGTCCATCTCAACCCCAAAATGTGGTATGGAGATTGCGCCAACATGTATAAAGTAAAGACAAATTAAGAATCCATAAGATCGAGATCGACAAATGGGAGGGTTACACAATCTCGATAGCGATAGGAAAGAAGAAAAAAGGGTCATATACCAGACCGAGCTGATGACGTCTCTTGGGGCAATGTTGACGGCATTATGATAATAGTATGTAGGAACAAGGGGCTTGTTTGAAGCTTGAAGAATGAATTGAGAATAGCAAGAGATGAAGAGATAACACGGGGGAAATAAGACAAACAAAAGCTCGGCAGCTCAGGAAAGCTAAATAGTAAAAGTAAAACGTACCCTTCCTAGAGGGAGGCGGACGAGGTCCAAGGCCAACCATTTTCGCAGCGGGATCGCGGGGTCTGGCGGGGTAGCTGTGTTAACAAGGAGAAGCTTGAAGAGAGCTGGAGCGAGTGGTAAGGGAGTACATACGAAAACCGAAACAGATGATCTGTGATGGGTACAAACGCAAAATAGGACCCTTGATCCAGAGGTTCCAGAACAAGCGGGCGCGATGAAGCTTGGTTTGGGGGAGGTGAGAGTTGGCAAAAAGCCTGCAGGTTTTAGATCAGGAGATGAAGGCGGTAGGTTGAAGCTACCAGAGATCTAGAGCCAGAAAGCTTGGACAGCACTGGAGGGGCCACCCACTTTCTGATGGGAAACACGCCCGTCGGGCTTCTTGGCTGCCACCACCACTGACTTTTAGCGCACGTAGGTGGTACGGATACCTGTTCTGTTGTCTGTATGTACAGATTGTACTTTTACATGGCCTCTCGCCGCCTCATGTCTCAGGTCTCAAGTCTCACATCTACATTATCTTCATACGACAAGTAATACCTCCTCGCCAGAAGTCAGAACAGCTCAGATGTTGGACCCTGTCAAACTTGTCTCCTGTCTCCTGGTCTTGGCTAGGTCCATCCGTGCTTGCTTGCTGCTCCATCGCATCCAGTAGAAAGACTTAGTTGATACGGGCTTGTCTTGAAAATTGAGACTTGCTTATGATAATACGACGAAATATTACAAAGTTTATTGGGTAGTTGATTGCCTCCTGAAAGGCATGTCTTTCCGCTTCAAACCTTGGGGCCAATGGCTTCACCAACGGTTATCATCCAAGCCCCTCCAAGAACTGCCCCGAAATGGCACCAGCAGCCAGCAGTTGCAGCGGTTGCAGCAGCTAGCTAAGCAGCCCTGGTCTCGGCACTCAGGGCTCCACCTTTTCTTTTTTTCTCCCTGGTTTCTCCCCAAGAACATCCGGAAAATCCATATAACCGCATATAGCGCATTGCAGCTTCTGATTGGTCAGCCTCAAGCTCCCCTGTAAGCTCCAGTTGGTGAATGGGCGACGTATGCTTCTCCGGGCCGTCACTGAAGCTGCCACGCTATCGCGATTGAGACTTTGAGATTGGGACATTCTTGCTGCAACGCACAACCCACAACCCAGCTCATGAGTGCGAGTGCGATTCCCACTCATTTGCCAAGATGAAGTCTCTATCAGTCGCAGCGGCTCTCCTGGGCCTTCTGTCGACCGCCATTGCCAACTCTGTCAAGACATACAGCACACCAACTCACAAGCTGCCTGCCGACTTCAAGCCTCCGCAGGTCTTCAAGAATGCGAACCTGGTCCACATTATCTCGGTAGAGAAGAACTACGCCAAGGAGCAGATCAATGTCCTCATAGAGAACACCGCATCGGGTCCGCAGGATGAATACTATCTGCCCTTTACAAGGGACCAGCTGTCCCGCCTTGGCGCATTTGTCGTCAAGGATCGCAAAGATACCAGTTCCCAGCCCTTCCTAACAGATGTAGTCGAATACGATCCATTGAAGTGAGTTGATTGAGCCTGGAATAGTTCAAAGTCCAATTGCCATGGCAAGGGCGTTTGCTAATTTGCCATAGCGACGTTCAATATTATCGCATCCTATTGCCATCCCCGCTCAAGCCTGGCGCCCAGCAGACCCTCGCAATCTCCTTCTACTACTTGAAGGCATACCGTCCTCTGCCCGCATCAATCAAGCAGGAGGAGCAGCAATACCTCGTCTACGACTTCTCTCTATACGCGCCTTCATCTTACCCGACTCTGAAACAAAAGACTGAAATCAAGTCAGCGTCCGCTACGATTCCCGACTACACCAAGATTGCTGGCACCGGCGACGTCAAAGAGTTTCCTCAGAAGCAAGGTTCCAAGCTGACTTATGGTCCCCTTGGCGAGCAACCTGCTGGTGCCAAGTCTGCGGCGCAAGTCAGATTCGAATTCACAAAGCCGGTACTTCATGTATCCAACCTTGAGCGTGATATTGAAGTCAGTCACTGGGGTGGAAATGTCGCCTTTGAGGAGAGATATACCCTCTATCATCGGGGTGCCAACCTGTCAGCTCTGTTCAACCGTGTCAAGTGGGCCCAGTCTCAGTACTTCAACCCCGCCTCCACCGCTTTGAAGGAGTTGCGCTTCCCTCTTCAGGTCGGCAGTGTTGACCCCTACTTTACTGACGCCATCGGAAATGTCTCTACTTCGAGATTCAGGAGCAACAAGCGGGAGGCTTTGCTAGAACTCAAGCCTCGTTACCCTGTTTTTGGAGGATGGAAGTACCCTTTTACCATTGGTTGGAATTCCGATGCTGCCAACCATTTGCGCCAGCACAAGAGCAAGTACATTCTCAAGGTCCCATTCATTGAGGGACCAAAGCAGGTCGAGGGTGTTGAGTACGGCGAGGTCGATATCCGAGTTCTTCTTCCTGAAGGAGCAACGTAAGTAGCTTTTTTTCATCTCCCGCCGCTAGTGATATGAATGTCGACTAACAATACTGCAGCAACGTCAAATTTCACACTGATATTCCCATCTCATCGATTGTAGAGTCATCAGTTGGTCTTCACAAGACCTACCTTGACACAATCGGTCGAACAGCAGTTTTCATCAAGGCTCAGAATCTTGTTGATGATTTCCGAGATCGGGAACTCATCATCTCATATGAGACTCAGCTTTCTGTCACACTGAAGAAACCGTTGATCATCTTTGGAAGTATGATGTCCGTCTATGCCGCGGCTTGGCTCGTTGGAAAGGTTGAGGTTGGATTTGCCTCCAAGTAAATAGAATGGGCTTCGGGAGGTTCAGATTTATTGTCATGAATGACGGATTGGGTGGGTTGTGTGACGGTTGTAACATCAATGGGCGTCTTAAAAATATGACTTGGCAATGGTAGATATGATTTCGCAGTTTCAGAGCACATTTGATATTTTGTACTATCCCGTCCATCTCAACGCCATATCTATATGGAGAGGGTGTTATCCGATAGGCATCTCTGGCCAGTTCCATTGTCGGCTGTAACAAAAGTTGATGACCAGGTGAATTTCTTGCTTGACGATTCAGTTTGTAAATGGACCGACCATATGATGGGGGGCCCGCATCCACATGGAGGGCATCAGCTGATTGGAGAATGCGGCTGTGCTAATGCCAAGCCATCCTCAGCCATCTTCACTCTCAGATCCAACGTCAAAGAAAAACAGACGTGACAGAGAAATTCTTCAGTCATGAATGACGCTAAAGGAGATTATCTGCAAGGCAGAGTGGCGCAGAGCCTTTGAAGGATGAACTCATTGCCCTTTGTTCGTGAAAGCAATTGGGCGAGCAACCAAGATGAGAACTTGGCTGCTGGGGTTCGTTGAAGCCACACCTCGGGATGACGCCGTTCGGGGTTGACGGGCTCAGCCGACGAGATGCAGCAGGTCCTTGATTATTTATATGGTGACCCTCCTCCATCTACATCGACATTCCGCAGAAAGAAACCCTTCTCTTCCATTCCCATTCTCAATCCACAGAATTAATCATCGAAGAATTGATTGACAGTCTTGACACTTGAATCTCAATCGGACACTCTACCTGTACCCCTGCAGCGGTTACTTCAGAACGGTATAGAACGAACGAACAGCAGTCACATAAAGCAATCAAGCAATCACCAGGACTCAACATTCAATAATTCACCCTACTACTACTATCCTATTACTTTCACCACATTTCATCACATCGCATCACAGCACATCAGACAAAATGTGTTTCGGAGAGCCCAATACCAAATATTACTACCGAGAGGAAATCATTCCCTCACGGCCGCATCGCGGTCACCGTCACCACCATCACCACCACTCTCCGCGGGTTAGCTACATTGATGTGGAGCGGCGGTCATACAGCCCCCGAGTCAGCTCCAGCAGCTATGGCCCTACAGGAAGAGTTGTTTACCAGGAGACGGAACGGCGTCGGTATCAGTAAAGCGATCAATGATGAGCATCCATTGGTTTGCTAGCCGAGACTACGCATCCGGCATCGGATCCTCCCCAGCAATTTGACAGAAAAAGTTCAAAAAATACCCAAAGCGGTCGAGACATGGATGATATTATGAGGAGATGGGTATAATATGGATGAATCTTGTGTGATTTTTGGTGATTCAATATTGGCGTTGGGAGGCGTTTGGTAATGTCAGCCATTCAATCATGGCGGCGGCACTACGGGGAACACAGTTGGGAAAACACCGGGCAATCCTAATGCGAATAGACAGAGCAGACTTAATAATTGATTACCACTTCAATTGAGCAAACACCATGGCTTTAATGAATATCATGCATCATCACTATCGAGAAATATGGTCAAGGAACGTGCAGATCTAGTAGAGCTGTACCTCTTCCCTATCCCAGAGCTGCTCAGTGACCTTTGCAGAGCACTGTGTTGGGCAGTCGTTGCAGCGGGGGCGGGGTCAAATCACACAGCCCATAGCTCTCTGGGGATGACATCATGGCACATTCCATCACCGAGCTCTCCGCCACCATCCATCCACAGCAAGCCGACCAAGTAGCCTGTCTGGGGCATGTCTCATGCGAATATCAAGCTTTTTTTGGAAGAAATCTGGTGACGTCGCGGTAGTTGCCCTCTAAGGCTGTTGGGTGAGAATGATAAAAAGTAGACCATGGGGCCTCATATTCACTCATCGGCATACATGGCCATCGTCACTCCATAACCCATAACTCCTCTGTGATTCGGTCCAAGCTGAAGCAGTGCTACATTACAAACTCGCGACGCATATCCCAGATTATCAATAACTGTATCCACAAGTTTCACGATTTAACGCACTTCTATCACATTCATTCCTATTTGGGCACCTTTGACTACCTAGGTAATATATCTATAACTCTACTGCCCTGCAACAGGCGAAGATCTTGCCGAGGAAAGCTCTCTTCAAAGCTTTACTACTACTTTGTTTGAGAAACTTGCAATTTTTGGAAAGGACGTCCCTCATATTACATTCTTACGAACACCCATCTTTCGTCTTGAATAACCTTACTCCAACATGTAAGTCGAAACTCATCCTACATCTCATAATCTTGGAGCACGCTCTCTCTACTCAGCACTCCCCTGGTAAATTACATCGCAGCTCGTTACCATGTCTCGGTCTAGCTTTGATGAATCCGTCGCAAGCTATATCCACGAAAATAGACGCGCTTACCAAGCCAACTTCTTCGCTAACGTCCCACTCCCTATCAGGAATCGAGCCCTTTCCATCCGCTCCTCCAAGGGCTCCGGAGCCACCGCTGGGGGTAAAAGGACTGGTGGTTTCTCATTTAGTTCCCTCCGGGGCACCGTCCAGCCTGAGCTCTCCAAGAGGCTCTTCCGTCTTATCAAGTCTGAGAACAATCTCATCACCGCATATGAGACGGCCGGTCGTGAACGTATATCTATTGCCACACAGCTTTCCGAATGGGGAGAGCAGACCAACGATGAGGCCATCAGCGACATCTCTGACAAGATTGGTGTCATTTTGAGCGAGGTTGGTGAGCTCGAGGAGAACTACGCTCATTCCTTGGACGATTCACGTGGTCGCCTCAAGACCATTCGCAACACCGAGAAGAGTGTACAGCCAAGCCGCGATGGAAAGACGAAAATTGCCGATGAGATCCAGAAGCTCAAGTACAAAGAGCCCGAGAGCGCCAAATTGGTAGTGCTGGAGCAGGAGCTTGTTAGGGCAGAGGCCGAAAACCTGGTCGCCGAGGCGCAGTTGTCAAATGTGGTGTGTACTCTAATCTATGTCATGGATGTTCCGGATCTTTACTAATTCAGCTCGCCATGTAGACTCGCCAGAAACTCAAGGAAGCGTATGAAGCAGAGTTTGCCGCAACCATCGAGCGCGCAGAGAAGCAAATCATCCTGGCGAAACATGGACGTCGTCTTTTAAGCCTTCTTGATGACACTCCCGTTGTTCCCGGCGATACCCAGAGAGTCTACCAACATGGATCACAAGCCCGACAGGTTCTCAATGATGCGGAGGATGACCTCAGAGACTGGCAGCCGGACCATGAGATTTATGCCAGCCCCACCGAAGAATCGCCATCGCGTTACAAAGGGAAAAGCAAAGAGTTTGTGGATGCAGAGGAAGTAATTTCAACCCCACATCACACAAATGGTCACAATATTGGTTTCGACCCGGCAGCCACGGGTGACATGAAGCCCGCAACGGAAGCGCCTGCATGAGACTTGTGCTTTGACTTTGGCAATGTTGACCGGCTGTCTTGGGGTGTTGTCCACGTTTTGCGTGTTCAGTTAGTTATTTGACTGGTATGGGTGTGTTTTGTGGGTGGAAAAGGTATAATGATATCCTGGTTCTTATATTGTAATGGTATTTGTTGAGAATTGAGCAATGTTTAGTCGCCCACTATGGTCTGTTGTGCGTATGATTGAAGTAAAAGCTTAGTCGTAACATCGAAAATCAAGTAACATGTTATTTTCTTGGTATGCGTCTTCAAATTCAAGAAATCACTGTAAGAAATTGTACAGTTGACTGGGCCGAGACGGCATGGCTATACTAGGAATTGATTTGTCTCCAGGGTAGCTCATCTCAGACTTGGTCCATCCAGAGACTACATCGATGATACGTACCTAACACTGTGTAGGGCTGATAACATGGAATGAATCGTTGACATCAGTAAAAGAAGTCAATTTGATAGAAAACAGCACGGAAAATTACAAAATAATGACATGATAATACGTACTCTGGATAAATTGCATTTCTGAGCTCACCGGCAGTTGAAGATTGTCCCCTTGTTTCTTGGTCAGTCCTCCGAAACCTCGGTGAGCCGTGCATTGAGGGCCCATCCATGGATTTGTAAATCTGATAGGTGCTGCGCGGTTTACGGGTACTGGTTGCACCCTCCGTTGCAGGCTCGGTACCTCCGGTAGATGGGTCTGCTAGCTGACTGACCGGACATGGCCTAGACAGTTTAGTTCTTAATAGAACCTCGCATTTCGATAAAGCGCTGTGAGACCAACGTTCCGAAATATCCCTGCCAACCCATCTCTCCATTGAGCGTCCCCGTGAAGCAACGAACGGAATTGAGAAGGACAGGCAAATTGCCATATTTACCTCGGTCTGGAGTTGAAAAGGTCCCCTATTTGGTTGACCACTTGCAGTTGTTGTTTTTACAGTGTATTACGGGAGTCATCTGTACCCGAGGATAAGAGCCTTCTATTCTCACGTCCCTTTCTTTCCCTTTCTACCGCCTTTTTCTTTTCTTTGGTTATTTTACTTCTTTTTTTTTTTTTTTTTTTGCTTTCATGCTCAATCTGCGTGGGGGCCCGAGACTCAAGCAGCAGAATCTGCCGCGTTTGCTGTCTTTTACACTCTCAGCCAATCAAGGTTGCGCACTCTTGACGACACGACGGTGGTGTGCCACGGCCACAACCAGCCGCCGTGCTAGGCCGCTGCCTGTTGCTGGTACTGGTACTGCTATCCGCACCATTGCTACTGTGCCTGTTGTTGGTGCTGCACCAAAAGCTGCGGCTGCTGCCAGGATGGGTCTACGTGCCCCGCCCCCTCCATCCGGTGGCCTAAACTCCTCCCACATCTCGCCATCCTCCTCAGGAATCCCCTCTCAGCGAACTGCTCAAATTGCTCGTCACCTTTCGAGTTCAGCTTTGAAGAGTTCACCCGACGCATCGTCACCTTCCACCACCATGGCGTACACCGTTCGCAAGGTCGCCGCGGCCAACACCCTGGAGCACCGTGTCTACATCGAAGATAATGGCGTTCCCGTCTCCCCTTCCACGACATTCCCCTCTACGCCAATGCTGAGAAGACTGTCCTGAACATGGTTGTCGAGATCCCTCGATGGACCAATGCTAAGCTTGAGGTAAGATCAATCGATGTCTTGCACGCGAAAAAGACAATGCCTGCGGCTTCTCCCTCTGTACTCTCCTGGAGTGATGCATCAGCGCATGGCTTTCTTTTGATCTTGCAACCCAACCCAATTGATGCTCAAAACGAGGTTACTGACTTTTTTACCTTCCTCTTAGATCTCCAAGGAGGAGCTCCTCAACCCTATCAAGCAGGACATCAAGAAGGGCAAGCTTCGATACGTCCGCAACTGCTTCCCCCACAAGGGCTACCTGTGGAACTACGGTGCCTTCCCCCAGGTACGTTTTGACTCCTTCACCGACCAGTGCTACACATATAGACCAAGTTTCTGACAACGACTCTCTAGACCTGGGAGGACCCCAACCACTTGCACCCCGAGACTAAGGCCAAGGGTGACAACGATCCTCTCGATGTCTGCGAGATTGGTGAGCTCGTTGGCTACACCGGCCAGGTCAAGCAGGTCAAGGTCCTTGGTGTCATGGCTCTTCTCGACGAGGAGGAGACTGACTGGAAGGTCATTGTCATTGACGTAAACGACCCTCTTGCTCCCAAGCTCAACGACGTTGAGGATGTCGAGCGCCACCTCCCTGGCCTCCTCCGTGCCACCAATGAGTGGTTCCGTATCTACAAGATTCCCGACGGCAAGCCTGAGAACCAGTTCGCCTTCAGCGGCGAGTGCAAGAACAAGGCGTGAGTACTATATGAACATCATATTCTCAATTTGCAAGCTAATAATGGATAGTTATGCCTTGGACGTTGTCCGTGAGTGCAACGAGGCCTGGGAGAAGCTCATTACCGGCCAGACCAACCCTGGCTCCGTCTCCATGTAAGTACCAAACAAGATCACGGCTTGATTGACAAAGATGCTGACTCTACTAGCGCCAACTCCAAGGTCGAGTACTCCCCTGCCCGCGTCTCCTCTCTCCCTCCTCTGCCGCCTCACCAGGAGGTTGCTCCCGAGAAGATCGACAGCTCCATCGACAAGTGGTTCTTCATCAGCGGTGCCTCTGCTTAGACCAATCTCATGTAGTTAAAAGCCTCAAGGCATGAAAATTTAGGACGTAAATTTTCCATAGCGCAGGGATGGAATGATACCCCGCTGGAGAATATAAAAGTTCATGAGAATATTGTACAGATTCGTAATGTCCCCGATTGGCCATATTCCAATAGCCCGGCCCCGTCAAACGCCTCAAATGCATGGATATAGAGGATATTTCGTAAATTTAATCCGTCAGATCCGCCGCCTTTTGTAATTGTCGCGAATGACGATCTACCTCCTCGATCAAGCCCTTGATGTTGAATTTTGAACAGTTAAAGGTCATTTCCTTGCCATCCTCTGCGTTACGTTAGCTTAACTATTTGAAAGTGTAGCTTAAACCTTTTGGCAGCATACTGAATTTGACTTTGAGCGAGCTTGGATCTGTAGATTCTCGCGGTAGTATAGAGGTGTGAATTGCGGTTCCACTTGCTCGAGCATTGGGGGGTAGAAAGGTGAGGAACAGTCGAGCGGGCTTGGCGCAAGCGGAGAAGGGGTTGAATTTAGCTGTGACCTCTGTCATGAATTTCGTAATCATCTTGAAGGGGTGGGCGCAACGGGCGCAAGCGATCCGGGGAGGCAATTGAGGCTTTGGAGGCTTTTGGTGGTGCTGGTGGTGGTGGTTGCGATGAATGTCGAAATTTGGCGGGCGTTTAGGTACCCCGGTATGTGCATATTGATTTACAAGGTAGAGAGGGACGAGCCACACCATGATGATGCCAAGTATGATGTACAAGAAACCTTGAAACTTTACGGCACTTCTAATTACGAACGATATTATACTTATTTTTCTTTCTCTTTCTTTTTTACGGACAACAAAGATGTCTTTAGAAGGCTTACAGGAGCGCCTCATCGCCCTGCAGGAAACAACATCGCAACTCAAGGAACTCATCGATCGCCTCGCGAGTCTCAAGTTCCAGCCGGGGTCGGTCCCCTTGAACATCGAAGAGGAGGGCAGCGTGAGCGGGGAGCTGAGCGCGGAAATCAGTACGGTTTTGAGGGGTGGATTAGAGGATCAGCAGTTACTTTGCGAGGAGGCAAAGTATGTGCGACCGGATGGACATGAGAAGACGAGGCTTCAGGATGGGATAGAGAGGGTGGGGGGCGAACTATCCAGGTATGTTCTCTCTATATTCACATAGATATGTGGATGATTTCTTTTCTTTTCTGGGGACTGACACACAGGATTTAGTTACCGATCTGCTCTCAGGAAAGCAAGACTATCTGCGAAAAAGAGCTTGGAGCACGCACAAAGACTGGAGAGAGAGCTCATGATACAATCCTTTGTCGAGCCCGTTTCCGATCCCACCGCACCACCCACAGTCGCAAACGAAGAGGCCGCTCCTACTACGATACCCCGCGCCATCCCGTTGCCGCGATACGGCCAGCACCACCACCAGAACATACAGTCCAGCATATCGGAAAAGGACAGGCAGACGGTCAATGCGAGCAGCAACCTGACGAATGCGCTGCAGAGGACGCACGCGCTCATGACGGCGGAGCTGACGCGCAGCGAGTTTGCGCACCAGATGCTCGCTGAGTCGTCCGAGGCGCTGGGCAAGCTGGATGAGTCGTACATGTCGCTGGACAACATGCTGGCCAGCTCAAAGGACCTGCTGGGCACACTGTTGAGGTCGCAGAAGAGCGATACGTGGTATCTGCAGACGGCGCGGTACATGCTCCTGGTTACGGTCGCATGGTTGGTTTTCAGGCGGTTGCTCTACGGGCCGATGTGGTGGTTGGTCTGGTTGCCGTTGCGGCTACTCTTTGGGGTGGGCATAAGGGCCGGGAGTGCTGTGATACAAAGGGGCGGGGAGGAGTCTGGCAAGGTGGGCGTGGGAGGAGGGGGGATGTGAGCAGCAAGGTTTCCGTGGATGGGTTACCGGACGAGAGTCTTCCTACGGTCAACGTGGGGGATGATACGGTCGTGGTGGTAGATGGGAGTGATGCCGATGCGGAGTCGATGATTGAAAAGGTAGGGAAGATCATAGACGCTGCGAGGGAGGCGGATGAATTGGGCTCGATCCCCGATGGAGATGAACTTGAAGAGGCCGAGGGAAAGGTCGAGGAAATTAGAGAGGACTCACGTCCAAGAGATGAGCTCTAACCAACATACTTGTAGAATGAATAATGAGATGAACAACATTCAAGTCATGATCTACTACCCCCTGTTCCTAACCCTGTTGAAGGTTCTATCTTTTCTACCTACCGGATCCCTGGATACGTCATTTATCTCATACCGTCATGAAAGTTGAAGCTCCAGCTTTGATCTTCCAAGCCTTTTTTCTTCTTTTTCTTTTCGTTTTAGTTCCCTTCCATTATCGCCTATGTCCTGTCTGGTGCAACCTGGGGAATGTCACTGATCCATGGAATACCCAGCTTCTTCATCTCCACGGCCAACTGGAATAAGTAATCAAGGCTATATATAAAGTCAGCATTTCATAGCTCCCCACCCCCTATATGTCACGATCTTTCATGGTGCTCTCTCTCTCTGCTCACCTCTCACACATGGTCTTGGCCTTGTGAACGTTGTCACCCCAGACGTATACCCCGTGCCTCCTCACGAGAACGGCATAGGTATCCGGGTACTCGTCCATGGCCGCCTCCAGAAACTCGGTCAGGTCCTCCTCGTGCGGCGTGTTCTCGATGACGGGGATGCGCAGCGTGTCGTGGTAGCCCAGGTTACCAACCTTGTTCGCGCCCTTCCCAAAGCCCTTGATCTGCTCAATGTTGTTGATCTCAAAGACCTTGCTGTTGTTGCTGCTTCCGCTGCCGCTGCCGCCGCCGGCCTCGAGCAGGAGCGTCACCAGGACGGCCCACTGGGAGTGGGTGTGGATGCAGCAGCCGGCGCCGCGGCGGGTGAAGGCGGCGAGGAAAAGAGGCGTGCACTGGGAGGGCTTGTAGGCGGGCGGGGAGCGGAGGTAGGTTCGGTGCTTGAAGGTGGGCTCCTGGGCGGCGAGGGAGAGGACGTAAATGTCCGTGTTCTTCATGAGTTCCTTTTGGACGCCCGAGGGGGCGATGTAGACGAGGTCACTGGAGTTTTGAGAGAACACTTTGTATAAGCTTCATTTTGTTTTTGTTTTTTTCTTGTTTCGTTTGTTTCATGTACACTACTTCTCTCATTTACAAGGGGGAAACCGGTTCTCAATACTAAACGGCAACCCGGTTTCAGTGAACTAGAGCTCCCACTTGGGAGTGCTAGTATAGTAGAGAATGACATTCGGTTTGAAGGATTGGGAGAGGGAGAGGATGAGGGTGAATTACTCGTTTCTGATGGAGCAGCCGCCTCCGGTTCCGGTAACCCATCCCAGAGTCCAGAACTTTGCGCAGAGAGAGGGGATGAGGTTGGCGGGGTGCTCTGCGTCGGTGGAGGTGATGAGCTGATCGGGGTCGCTAACGGTGGAGGAGGCCATGGTGCTAAAACAAAATAAATAAATGAAATCAAGGAGTGCGAATGACCCGTTGATTCGAATTGAGTTGGGATATGATATGCTATTGTTTGGTATAAAGGGCAAAAGAGGTTGTTGTTGCTGGTGTTGCTATTCCACGATACAAGTTGGCGCAAAAGTTCTATTTCCAGGAACCATGTGAAGTTGCGCCATCACTTCTTTTGGTGGGGCAACAAAAACTCGTCCCATCCATGGCTGTCACGACACTGACTGAACTGACTGAACTGACAAATTGTTGGATTTTTCAGCCATTCTGAACGAGTCATTCGCCAACGTGATCTCTTGCCTTCTTCCCCAACAAACAACTACAACTCTTCATCACATGCTGCATTAAAAATCATTATAAAATAAAATAAAAGCGTTGTACAGAATTAGAAAGAAATAAAGAAATAAAGAAAGAAAGGGGACGGTAATTTGAGATGAATGAATCAAACTTCACCTGTCAAACGGGCGAAAAGAGGCGTCTTTGTGAGAAATTGGACTCGGCATTGAATAGCCTCTCCCCCGGCATCACCAATTGCCGTCAACCAGTCAGTCAGTCAGTCAGTCAGTCAGGGCAACAAGTTATTTTCCAAGCCATAGACCAATACCTGTACTCCCGTACATACTCTGTAGACATCCCTGAAACTATTTCTGCGGTGATTGCAAGTCATCACAAGGTCACAATGCGTTAAGAGAGATTGGCCAAGGATGTTTGCATGCCCTCCTCCCTCTCTCTCCCCTGCATGGACAAAGTATCAGGGAGAGACTTGCACACACACACTTTCCACGCGAAGTCACGCCAAGGTTCCAATGAAAGAGCGGCATCAACTCGCCCCAATGGCACAGTCACAAGCCGCCGCAAAAAATAGCCCCAACCGCCGCCGCCGCCCCGTCTGTCTGTTCTGTCTGGTTACCTCGCAGCTGAAATGAATTGGTAGGACGAGAGACGGAGAGAAAGCAAAATCCTTTTTTCTTTCCTTTTCTTGTGTCCTTTGTTTCCTTGCACGCTCGGAAGATGGGGCCGGCAGCTAGCCTTGTTGTGTTTTATGTGTGTGACCTTTTCTCTCGGCCATACACAACTTTTTCGAATCTCAGCGAGAGAGAAAGAGAGAGAGAGAAACAACGCTGATGCAACGCTAACATTTGCGGATGTCGCTTAGGTTGGACGGGCACTGTACTGGGCACTGTATACGGGAGGAGGATATTTGGGCGAGATGAGATACCCATGCCCGGGTCATGCTGCCTCAGCTTGTACATACCTGAACAGTAGCGGACTTGTGCCTGGTTTCGCACGGCCTTGATGCCGATCAGCCAAAGCGGCTCGTATTAATCGGCCCATCGCCGAGTGCCAAGATCAGAACATGTCAATCAATGGGTCGCCGCCCAAGATGTTGCCAGCCTTTTTTCATTGTACAGTACATACAGTACATACAGTGCAGGTTTATGTGGGTAATACTGGCAGTGCAATGCCTTGCCTTGATCATGTGTGTCTCTCCTTCCAATGCCTCGTAGCCTCACTCAATGTTTCCCCCACGGCTTTCCCCCTCAAGGTCTGTTTGAAGCTTCATTGCTTTGATCGTCGTGAGTGGTCGGACACCCACACTGACTAGTAGCCAATCTTGCAGCAGCTAGGGAAGAGAGGGATGGAAGCTAAACTTAGCCCAACCTCTCTCTCTCTCTCTCTGCATGAACGCCTAGCTCTACTAAGATTTACCCCTTTACTCCAAACGAATTCTTTGAATTTCCCCATGTTGAGATGCCAATCAGGAAACCTTCATAGGGTAGGTGGGAAACCGAGTTTGTTGACGTTTTTGGATGAGCCCCCGGGCCTGGAAATGGAAATAAAACATATGACAGCACGAAATTCCAGTCTACGGAAGGGGAAAAATCAACACACGTCGCCTCGGTTCACAATAAGGTCATTTGTCTTACCAATGCCTGGGAAAAGCTGAAACAAATCGGGTCTTCATCACATCTTGGCCATAACAAAAAAAAAGAGAGGGGACTAATGCCACCCCTGGTGGACCAGCAACCTACACACGGCAACGACACGAGATTTCGCGTTACAAGGGTGTGTGTGACTGAGAGAAGAGAGAGAGAGTGTGGTCGCTTGCTAGACAACGGGCACACAAGTATGTACAAGCAATGGAAAAAGTGGTGCTAATCCCCAATGGATGCTACGCCATGGAGAGAGAGGACAGTAAAAACTCAATGCCCAGAGTGTATGATGATGATGGTGGGGATGACCGGAAGCAAGAAAGCGTCACTCATTACTCGAATGGAGGCAAGTTAGAAACCCAACACGAGATTTATTTCTTGTTCTCCCTCCCTCCACCCATCTTTTGCCACACATGAAATGGGGGATGTGGGATGGTGGTGGTTGGACTTGGTAAACAGCTAGGGGGAGGAGGGAGTCTCCACAGCGAATGAGAGAGGGCACAGCCTCAACAAGTAAACACTGGCCGAATAGCCGAACAACGGAAACGAGAAAGAACGAAAATAAAAAAGAACGCTGGCATCATGATGATAGAATTTCTGGAGAATTTGGGGAGAGAGAAGAGAGGGGAAAGCAGCATTGCAGCCATCCATTTGGCCCCAGCCCGCATAGACGAGAACGGAACAGCATCATCCATCCATCCACTGGACAAGTACCTACATTGACACACACGCTCACTCTCACACGACACGACACGAGACAGGGAATAGAATTGTCAATGTCAATGAATCGAAATAAAGATTGGCAATCACACACAAGTCCCTTGGCCGGCGGCCCAGAGAAAGCAAAAAACAAAGTGACGGTGTGAAAATCAAGGGTGTTGGGCTCTCCCCGTCCACCACAGACACACACACACACACTCTCTCTCTCTCTTCTCCCTCTCTCTGTCCTCCCTCTGCATACTTACGTTTCGAAAATTTTGATTACATGCGACGTCGTGCTGGATTCCGTGGCGTACCTACATTTTAAAATTGCAACAGCTCTTTTTTTGCTTTGGGGGCGCTTCCCCAGACAGGCTACGGGGAGCACTGGCCCGGCAATGTTTACAAGGGGGGGATGTTTTTGGGGGGCGCGCCGTCTCGAAGTCTCATCATCTTTTTTTTTTTTTGACTCCCTTCCACCATCCTATCCCATCCCTCGTCCGTAACCCCTGGTCACGGCTAGCCAAGGAAAATGGGCCCCATGTCAGGCTAGTAAACATTGGATTGGATTGGCACAGATGCGCTGGTCCTGGCCTGGCTTGTTGTGCCTAGTTTAGTGGTGGATACTCTCCATATTCCCATGTCCCACGTCCCACGCTACTCAGCTATCCCATCTCCCCCTCCCATGCGACCAATGCCAGAGCCTGCCTGCGCCGTTGTATACGCGCCCAAGGGGGTGTGTGAGCGCGTGAGTGTGAGTAGGTAGCAGGTAGCGTGGTATGGGCTTGTCTACCTAGCCCTTTTTCTAGGTTTGTGCCTGGCCTTGCTCGTCTCAATCTTAATATAAATGAGCTCCCTGCCACCAGACGTAGAACTCTTATATCCTTGACCCGCTTCCATTTACCCAAAGTCTCTCGCTCAACTCGATACCCACGTTCGTTCTTCGTTGTTCTTCGCATAAATAAATAAAAAAGCCTTTTTTATTATACCCTTCGACTCTTATAATCTTTATAATACTCCCAAACACCAAACCCCAAACCAAACCGTCAAGATGCGTTTCGCTTCCATCGTCCTTTCCGGCCTCTTCGCCGTCGTCGCTGCTGCCCAGGGCACTGAGACCACCGCTGCTCCCCCCACCACCGTCTCTGTCGACCCGGCAATCCAGTCCCAGACTGACTGTCTCGCCAAGTGCAATGCTGGTGATGTCAACTGCCAGGCCCACTGCATCTCTGTAAGTTGTCTTCCCCCTCCATCGTTGAGATGCCTCACGTCCCGCTTGTATATCAACAAGAAAGAACCACACCGCTAACACTGTATTCTTCCAAAGGTCCCCTCTCCCAACGAGTCTCAGGTCAACGCTACCACTGAGTGCGCTGCCAAGTGCAACCAGGGTGACGGTACCGCTGCCCAGACCGAGGCCTACGCCAAGTGCATCGACAAGTGCATTAATGACCACTACTTCGTCAGCTCTCAGGGCACTCCTCAGGCTACCGGTGGTGCTGGCGGCGGCAGCAACGGCGGCTCTGGCTCCGGCGGCTCTGGCGGTTCCGGTGCTTCTCCCACTTCCGGTGGTGGCTCCGGCTCCGGCGGTTCTGGCAGCTCCAAGACTTCTGGCACCAAGACTGGCTCCACCTCCACTACCACTGCTACACACAACGCCGCTCCTATGATTGCCGGTTCCGCTATGCTCGGTCTCATGGGTGCCATCTTTGCTCTGTAAATGTCTTGTTTGCGGATGAATTGAGAGAGCGGAAGAGGAGGAACGATGAGAAAGGGGAGTGTGCGATATAGGCAACGGGGTTTTGGATCTAATGACGGGTTTTGTGTATTATCACATATGTAGACATGAACGTTTGGATAGGACAATAAGGACTTTTTGGACAAAGCGAAAAAACTACTGCGTTCTGTCTGCGAACCTTTTTTTGTAGAGATCTTGTCATGTTCTAGCCTGTAATCTAGCCAAATGTGAATTCTTTTCTTCCCCAGCTAATATCCATTGTGCCCTCCCCCAAGTGTCTTCTTCCTGGTACCTACTCTTTCGTCCCAACACCTCGCGATCAAGGGTATTCCCGTCGCCTCGATTTGCCGTGCATGATCCGTCTGTCAGTCTGAGTTGGATCGTGATTAACGTTCGGGCCGCGTGTTTTTGATATGCGGGGAGAGGGGGCATATCGGATCTTTCCTTTTTTCTCTCTTTTTCTGTGGGACCCTGAACTGCAGAGATCTGGAGATGTAGGTATTATGTCGTGTGGTGTGTGTGTCTGTGTGTGTGATGTGCGTCGACGAGGAGGCGGTGTTGGTGGTGAGATACTATATTTTGACAAGTTGTGTCGAAGCCTCAGCCATCAGCCATCAAAGCAGGTAATTGGATATATTCCTATGCAAGTTAAATTTTTTTTTTACTAATGCACTATCTACGAACAAGGAGAAGCCTGGATATCAAATGCCATGCACGGGGTTGAGTGCACGATTCATGCAGCTGTCAAGACAACTAACTCACGGTCTTTTTGGTGGTAAGACTCGGAAAACGGCATAGTCGAGCTGCCTCTTTAGGATTGACCGAGCAGAGCAACACGTTCAATTGATGTCTATGTGTGCTGCTAAATAAAGGGGAAAAAAACACCAGATGTGCAATTACGAAGCTTTTTCTTTAAATCAAATTCCCTTATCAACAATAACAAATGTTTAACTGTGCTGGCAAAACAAGTCCTCGGCAGCTTCTCATGTCAGCACCAAAAAAGTCTTGACCATGTGGCATCTTCTGTCTAGCTCTGACACACACACACACACCATCCGAGGCTTTGGTGGAGATTGTCTGAGTCGCTCAATTGATTCACTGGCAAAAGAAAGGAAGAAAAAAAGAAGAAAAGGAAAAAAGTGTTGACTGTAATTGTTTGTTCCATTTTTCTACAACATGAAAAAGAAACGGGGAAACGGGTTGACACGATTGAATCGAATTAAACGCTGTGTGGCTTTGGAGCAAACAAAACAACCAAATTCATATCTCTACAGAAACAAAAAAGAAACAAAACAATCAGCCACTCAGCCACACAGCCACACGCTGCCTGAGCCGCTGACGTTGCATCGACAGTATCGAAATCCAACAGAGCCCCACTCACATCACCAGAAACAACCACTGCTGGAGTTTCTCGAGTCTTCCATTGGCTCCAAGCTTAGCTGGTCCCAATTTGGGTACTTGCCTTCTCCCAAGCCTGAACGGTAAGCTCACTGGTACCTTGGGTCTTGGTCTTGTCACCCTCCCCCCAATTGCCCACTGTGGTTAAAGGTTAGGTACAATGTAGCAGCGCGGCAAGCAAAGCAATGATGTGCTTAGGACAAGTAGTAGTAGTCGAGTAGCTTAGACCCCCGCAATCCGACTAACAAATTGTTTCCCGCCCGAAATTCTCGAGTGACCCTTGACAGCTTCTACGTGTCCTCAAGGCCAGACCAGGCTCCGGCAGCTCCCAGCTTTCCCAACCACCACTTCTTTCTTCTACCCATCGTCGCCGCAACTCTTCTTTGCAATCTTTTTCCCCTCCTTCTTTTTCTTCAACCAAACTCTTGGAGATTTGTATATCCTCGAGCGCTGGGACTGTCTCCCCTCCCCCATTCTACCCTTTTTCTTCCTGAACCCGTTGCGCCGTGCGCTTTGGTATATCACAAACCTCTTTTTCCCTCTAGAACTTTTCGTCACCATGAAGTTCAACACTGTCGCAGCTGCTGCGGCTTTGCTCGCTGGCGTTGCGCATGCCGAGGATGTTGAAGAGTCCAAGTCTGTTCCTGAGCTTCCCACCTTTACTGTAAGTTTTGGCCCTCTTTTATCTGTCCTCTGTCTCTACTCCTGCTTTGGCCAACATGGCCTGCTCCCACTATTATGTGAAGCAAGAAAAGGATGAAGCAATTGGGTATGCTGACCGGCTTTGATAGCCTACTACCTTGAAGGCAGACTTCCTGGAACAGTTCACCGACGACTGGGAGAAGCGATGGAAGCCCTCTCACGCCAAGAAGGACACTACCGGCTCCGAGAAGGAGGAGGAGGAGGAGTGGGCCTACGTTGGTGAATGGGCTGTCGAGGAGCCTACCGTCTACAAGGGCATTGAGAATGATAAGGGTCTTGTCATCAAGAACCCCGCTGCTCACCACGCCATCTCTGCCAAGTTCCCCAAGGCGCTTGATAACAAGGGCAAGACGCTCGTTGTTCAGTACGAAGTTAAGCTTCAGAGTAAGTTTGGACCTAGCTTTAAACGACACAAAAACCAGCAGATGTACTAACGACTTTCTTCTTCAGAGGGCCTCGAGTGCGGTGGTGCCTACATGAAGCTCCTTCGGGACAACAAGGCTCTTCACCAGGAGGAGTTTAGCAACACTACCCCCTACGTGATCATGTTCGGTCCCGACAAGTGTGGTCACAACAACAAGGTTCACTTCATCTTCAACCACAAGAACCCCAAGACTGGCGAGTACGAGGAGAAGCACCTTTCTGCTCCCCCACCGCCAAGATCGTCAAGACCACCGAGCTCTACACTTTGATCGTTCACCCCGATAACACCTTCGTTATCAAGCAGAACGATGAGGAAGTCAAGACCGGTTCTCTCCTCGAGGACTTTACTCCTTCCGTCAACCCCCTTGAGGAGATTGACGACCCCAAGGACAGCAAGCCCGAGGAGTGGGTCGACGAGGCTCGTATTCCCGACCCCGAGGCCACCAAGCCCGAGGACTGGGATGAGGAGGCTCCCTTTGAGGTTGTCGATGAGGAGGCTGAGAAGCCCGAGGACTGGCTTGAGAACGAAGCCATCACCGTCCCCGACCCCGAGGCTGAGAAGCCCGAAGATTGGGATGACGAGGAGGATGGTGACTGGATTGCTCCTACCGTCCCCAACCCCAAGTGTGGTGATGTCTCTGGCTGTGGCCCTTGGACTAAGCCCCTGAAGAAGAACCCCGACTACAAGGGCAAGTGGTCTGCTCCTTACATTGACAACCCCGACTACAAAGGACCTTGGGCTCCCCGCAAGATCAAGAACCCCGACTACTTTGATGACAAGACTCCTGCCAACTTTGAGCCTATTGGTGCTGTAAGTTGATACTGAATACACACTGTATGCTTTACAAATGCTAACCAGCTATAGATTGGTTTCGAAATCTGGACCATGCAGAACGATATCCTCTTCGACAACATCTACATTGGCCACTCCGTTGAGGATGCTTCCAAGCTTGCCGAGGAGACCTTCCACAAGAAGCTCCCCGTCGAGAAGGCTCTGTCCGAGGCTGAGAAGCCCAAGGTTGAGGAAGATGATGTCATCAAGTCTCCTTCTGACCTCAAGTTCCTCGATGACCCTGTTCACTACGTCAAGGAGAAGGTTGATTTATTCTTGACCATTGCCCAGAGGGACCCCGTTGAGGCCATCAAGTTCGTCCCCGAGGTGGCCGGCGGAATTGCTGCTGTTTTCGTCACTCTGATTGCCATCATTGCTAGCCTGGTCAGCCTTGGTTCATCCACCCCTGCTCCCAAGAAGCCTGCTTCCACCACCAAGGACAAGGCCAAGGATGCCAAGGGTGAGGGTAGCTCTACTGGAGCTGAGAAGTCCAAGGGTGAGGCCACTAAGCGAAACACTCGAAGCCAGTCATAAGTGGGTGGTTGATGTATAGTGATGTAAAAATTGGGAGGAAAGGAAATAGGAAGGCTAGTATACCAATTCAAAAGAAGGTAGTTAGTTAGGTACTGGGTCAAGGATGAGCCAAAATTGATTCAATTACAGTTATCTATGTGCCATTGGTGATTAATGTGAGGGTGTTGTAACATGGCATAGGCACATTACTGGTAGATTATCAGCTTGTAGATTGCTGCTAAGTACTTAAATGTCCGTAGGCCCGTGGAGAGTCGCCGTATTTCCCGAATCGGAAAGTTATTTACGTGATGGTCCGTACGGGGGAGTTAACCTAGGTTATCAATGGACTATCCTCCGCTACCGGTGGATGGATAGCATCTTTACCGCTAAAGGGATTTGATTTTGGGTCTATGGATGCAATGTCTCTACTTGCTGTAACTTGTAGGTAATGGAAATCAGGTTCCGCATTACCGTGGAGAAGGACTCGGCATGGGTCGGCATTGGCCCAAAGCTGAGAGCTGACCTTTTGATTCTCCAATCAGTGTCCTCCACACTTATCGCCTCCACAACCCGAAACCGGTCCCCACCCCACACCGGCCGTAGCCGTGGGAGGTCTTATATAGCATGGGGATAAGTACAGTGCTTGGGTAGGCAAGGAAGGAGGACACGCACGGCACGGGCTTCCCTTCCTCTCTCACCCCCAACGAAAGAAACCGATCACGCGGTGTAGCTTGCGTGTGTGTGTGTGTGCGTTGGTGAGGAGACTAAATGTAAGATTATCTTTGTCTGACGCGTTTCCAGATTGAGCTCTTACTAAAAGCAGGGGTGGGAGAGGATAGATAGATACCTACCTTGCCTGATTTCTATATAAAAGCCATGAGACGACTCATTACACGGAGCGTATCTGCCAGCGCCGCCAGTCGCTTCCCAGCTTCCATCGCCACCCCACGGTCGACGCTTGCACTGTCCAACAAGATGGCTTCCAATGGCAGATCGGCCGCGGCCGCGAGGAGGATACATGCTACTGCTCAGCAATTGAGGCCGATGGATGCCCTGGCGTCTACCGCCACCGTCTACCCTACGACGCACGAGAAGATTGATCAGATCCAGAACACGCCCTACTTTATCGACAACAAGTTTGTGCAGTCCGGTACCGACAAGTTCATCGACTTGGCCGACCCCGCCACGAACAACCTCGTCACCCGGGTCCCGCAGATGACGGACGCGGAGATGAAAGCCGTGGTGGACAGCGCTCAGAAGGCCTTTTTGTCGTGGAAGAATACGTCGGTGCTGGCCCGCCAGCAGATCATGTTCCGCTTCGTGCAGCTCATCCGGGAGAACTGGGACCGCCTGGCCGCCAGCATTACCCTGGAGCAGGGCAAGACCTTTGCCGATGCCAAGGGCGACGTCCTGCGTGGTCTGCAGGTTGCGGAGCAGGCCATTGCTGCTCCCGAGTTTTTGAAGGGCGAGGTTTTGGAGGTGGCCAAGGATATGGAGACGAGGACCTACCGTGAGCCGTTGGGTGTTACGGCGGCCATTTGCCCTTTCAGTGAGTTTTACCCTCTTTTTCTTTTCTTTTTGTCGGTTACGCCCCTACTCTGTTGAAACATTGAAGCTAATTTGATATGTGTGTTAGACTTCCCCGCCATGATTCCTCTGTGGTCTATTCCCATTGCTACTGTTACTGGCAATACTCTGATCATCAAGCCCTCTGAGCGAGACCCCGGTGCTGCCATGATCCTCGCCGAGCTCTGCCAAAAGGCTGGCTTCCCCGAGGGTGTCGTCAATGTCATTCACGGCGCTCACCGTGCCGTTGACTTTATCTTGGATGAGCCTCTTATCAAGGCCGTTAGCTTCGTTGGTGGCAACAAGGCTGGAGAGTACATCTACAGCCGCGCATCTGCCAACGGGAAGCGTGTTCAGGCCAACCTGGGAGCCAAGAACCACGCCGCCGTCCTCCCCGACTGCAACAAGAACCACTTTATCAACAGCGTTGTTGGTGCTGCCTTTGGTGCTGCCGGCCAGCGATGCATGGCTCTGAGTACGTTGGTCATGGTTGGCGAGACCAAGGAGTGGCTCTCGGAGCTTGCTAAGCACGCAAAGGAGCTCAAGGTCGATGGCGGTTTCGAGGAGGGCGCTGATCTGGGCCCCGTCATCTCGCCTCAGAGCAAGGAGCGCATCGAAGGCTTGATTGCCAGTGCTGAGCAGGAGGGTGCCACCGTCCTTCTCGACGGCCGGGGCTTCAAGCCTGCCAAGTACCCCAATGGCAACTTCATCGGACCTACCATCATCACCAACGTGACACCCGAGATGAAGTGCTACAAGGAAGAAATCTTTGGACCTGTTCTCATCTGCTTGAACGTGGACACCATTGACGACGCCATTGAACTGATCAACAGCAACGAGTACGGCAACGGCGTTGCCATCTTCACCAAGTCGGGGCCAACTGCCGAGACGTTCAGGAGGAACATTGAGGCTGGTCAGGTGGGCATCAACGTGCCCATCCCCGTCCCTCTGCCCATGTTCTCCTTTACGGGCAACAAGAAGAGCATTGCGGGTGGAGGCGCAAACACGTTCTACGGTCGGCCCGGCGTCAACTTTTACACACAGATCAAGACAGTCACATCCCTGTGGCAGAGCGCGGATGCGGTAGCCAAGAAGGCAGCCGTGCACATGCCCACGCTGCAGTAAAAGGGGGATATTGAGGGGATGGTTTATGTTGCTTTTTTTTTTGTTTTTTTTTGCTTCATCATTCATCATGAAAAGAGTAAGGAGTGGTAGGACCAAACAATACTATCCTAGCTATGCAGTATTATTAGGTAGCACAAAATGTGATGATACGAAATGTAGTGTAACGACAGGTAGTTGACGCTAAACATGAGAAGCGAAGCATTGAACAAGAAGATAATTCATGCATGAAATCGAATGGAATGCAGTGGATCGATCGATGGACATGTCGTTTAATCATAGTATAAGTGGTAGTAGTAACGGTAGTAGTAGTAGGTCGTTTTGTACCGACTACGGAATTACGCAAACGGCTTTTCTGATCAAACTACATATGCCATGTCATTTCCGGATGCGATGAACAAGAAGATGATGCACGCAAGGATGAACAAAGAAACGGGAACGTGCGCCTTCGGTCCGTATCTGGTTCTGATCCAACGGGCTGGAAAGAGACGCATAAACCGCCCGCATTTTGTTTCTTCTCTTTCCCTCCCCCAGACGAACGGCGAGTCGCATGCATGCTGTATCCATTTTTTCTTCTCTTACAACCGTTTTCCTCGGTAAAACTCATTAATCTCAGTCAACCCATCTCGGGGCCCCCATCCCTCCCCCGGTTGGTGAGGGCTTAAAAAGGGGGCTTAAAAAGAGAAGAAAGAAAGAAAGAAAGAGGAGAAGAGAAGAGAAGAGAAGAGAGAGGGGAGAAGGGGGTGTGTGTGTGTGTGTGTGTGCGTCGATCCGCCTGAAATGCACCGGTTTTAGTTTCCAGCTTTGGGGGCTATTGAAGCGAAGAAGCTCTAGGCGAGTTTGGTGCAACAGATTTGGGGCGTGCAAGGGGAGGGACGCATGTATTATTTTCAAACAAGGGAACGAAGACCATAAAAAAAAAAAAAAGAAAAAAATTATGGGGGTGTTTGAGTTGTGGGCTGAAGATATATAGTTTCGGGCTGAACGGCTCTTTTTTCTCTTTCTCTTGGGTTGGATCTTGGAATCTATTTATGTATGGTCTTGTGAGAAATTGTGAGACAGGTGTGTGTATATATATATATATCCGTTTTATATGTGAAGATATATAAAGAGAGAGAGAAAGAGAGATACATATATATACACATACACATACACTATCCTCAGTGATGCTGCTTGACAAAAGAGATCACATGGTAAAAGCAAAAGCAGTCTTTATTACGGCATCATCATCATCACCATCATTATGGCCAGTAGCTCCTTCTGGGACTGGGATTCACATTGGATCGGATATACATTAAGACGATGTCAGAAACGCATCCAGTCACAATGCTCACCGCGGAACAACAGCAACGGCAGCAGCAGCAGCAGCAACCACCACTTCTTCCTACCCCTCTTACCAGGAGCTTTATTCTCATCGACATCATCATCATCATCAGCATCATCATCCTCACCGTCATCGACATCGACATCGACATCAACATCTTTAGATTCCACTAATACCACTTACAATAACAACAAGACCAACAACATCAACAACATCAACAACAAGTCCTGGCGCTGGCCTCGCCGCTCCAAGACCATGGACCTCAGCAACCTGCCTTACACCATCTTCGTCGAAATCATATCCCACCTATCCCCCACCGACGCCATCGTCTGCAGGCGCGTCTCGAGGGGTGTCCACCAGGCGCTCACGCGGTGCGACTTCTCCATCAGCCTGATCCTGACGCACTTCCCCCGCTCCCTGGAGGGCCGCCTGCTCAGGCGCTACCTGGGCGAGGACGACCACGAGGCACTGGAGCGCGGGGACTGGGCCGCCGTCTTCGCCAGGCTGGCGCGGCGGTACTTCCACCTCGGCAACGCCATGCCCTGGGCGGCGCGCAAGGTGCCCGTGCTGAGGGACGAGAGGAGGCTGAGGGGCGTCACGCCCTGGAACCGCTTCCTGAGCCTCAACGGCAAGACGGCGCCGTTTCACTACTGGGAGCCCATGTGGACCTTTTCGGCGGCGGACGGCCTGCTCGTTTTCCCCGCGGAGACGGCGGGCGGCCCGGAGTACCGGGCGAGGGACCTGGCTACGGGGCTGGAGTTTGCGGTCCCCTTTGAGATGCGGGACAAGGTGGTCCGGCGGGTGCGGCTCAGCCACGGCATCTTGGTCTTTGAGTGGTGCGAGGAGGCGGCTCGCTATCCCCTCGAAGACGGCGAGCTGGCATACGGCCAGTTCGCCACCGCATACGACGTCCGACGCATAGGGTGCTCGTACGACATCATCCCTAAACGGAACAGAGGCCCTGCACCCACCCCTCCTTCCTGGAGCTTTGAGTTTCGCACGGAATGGAGAATTCACTTGGCCCTGGGCTATCAGGACCGCTTCTTTTCTGCTCACAACGGCACGCATTATGTCCTGTACTTTTGGCAGCCGACTCGCTCCCCCTGGGGCGGAGATCCCCTGGAAGGCATCGTACTATGGGAAATCGGCCCTCCATCTACATACCGCCCCTCCCAAGACGTGTCAGGGATCGAATCATCATCATCAGAACCGGCTATTAGCACCACCCGCAAGCTCCGCAGCATAACTAGAAGCCAGCTCAGCCAGTGGGGCATCCGACAGGGCAACGCCCCTTCCCTACGATCCATCGCCCTCGACGACTGCACCCGGGATCCCGCCACCGACTCGGCCTGCGGGCACATCTTCTTCACCGAGGAGGAACACCGCTGGTCCGCCGGCCCACACAGCAGTTCCCACCCCCTCGCCTGCACCACGTGAAAACCACCGGCATACCCCTGATGGGCGAGGGCCCCAGATGGGTAGACGGCTGCGGCGGGGGCGAGGATCTACGATTCTGCTGGCGGGGGTCATGGCGCCGCCGTGTCCTAGACGTCGGGGACGGGGAGGGCTGCACCGAGCAAGGGGACTGGTTCACGTCCGAGACGTGGGCCGGCAAAGCGCCGTGCTGGCGCCACGACGACTTCCCCTACATTACCGTCTCCGAGGTATTCGACGCCGCGGCGGGTGTCCGCGTCATCGCCCGGGACTGCTTCATGCTCGAAACCCTATCCGTCCACGTACGACCCAAACTCCGCATCCAAGGCGTAAAGTCCACGCCCGAAACCCCCCACCACGCAAACCCCTCGCAGAGCAGGAGTAGCAGCAGGTCCGGAATCAGCAGCGGCAGCGGCAGCGACAACAGCAGCCACGACGACGAGGAACACGCCGGTCCTAGTAGTGGGGGAAGAAGCCGAGCAAGAAGAGCAAGAAGAGCAAGAACAAGAATAAGAGGAGCAGACCTTATAGGGGGACTCGGACAGAAGGACCGGATGGCCAAGAGGTGCAGTTTACGGATGGGTTTTGGGCCGAGTTGATGGGTAAGGGGTTCATCTGTGGAGATGAGCGGTGGATAGTAGGCGAAGACCGAAAAGGAGACGTGACGATTTTGCATTTCTAAAACTGTATACCTATACCAAGACTGGAAAACAACATAAGGGGGGTTTACAATGGCATAAGGAACCGGCGTTTGGCGAACACAATATCAATAGCATCATCATGATGACATTTTTGGATAGCTTATAAGTAGAAATATTTTTATTTACAGAGAAAATGTAGAACCATGTAGAGCTTGAACCGACATAAAACACATCCCTTGCTCGCCTATTGTGCTCTGCGCCATGAAAAAATGAAATGAAAATCCGAAAAATGTTTTGGACTCTTGCCTCTCTCAAGATGGGAGCTGCAAAAACCCGCTGTAGTAGGTACTCAACCAAGTGGCGGCACTATACCCAGCCTCGTCGTCGTGAACGTCCCACCGGCTAAGGGAGCCTACATAGCCATCTGGACGAACGTTGATAATGCCTACTTCGTTGGGCTGGAACTCGCCCAACCACTTGTTGGTGCAAGTGACCTGCATTGGATCCTCCCCTCGCAGATTATCGAGGTAAAAGGTCCAGCGGCTATCTTGTAAGAGCTTGGGGAGATCAGAGATTTCAACTTGAGTCTTGGTCATGGTGGCTGAGCGGAATAGTTAGTACATACGTTGTTATGCTGCACCGCAGAAACATGTTGCGTAAGAGGAACTTACTAAGTAGGGCAAAAGTGAATAAATGGCTGACGGCTGTGTATCTCTCAGGTCGCAGGTACACATCTTCGGGCGAGGGTGCTCTTGGTTTCTCCGCGTAGGATCTGTTCGCTGCAGCAGAGAGTCTGCTAATAAATGAATTTCTGGAAGCAATCATTCTGCAAAAGGTTTCGAGAAATGGCTTGGCCTGATGGATATCCCACACAACGAGATATATGCGGAATTGTCCCAGCATCGGGATATCGAGTTGGATATCGACAGGATTTGAGTCAATGTATCGGGATACTCTTCCTGGAGGTAACAGACAGCCAGGTCGAACGCCAGGGGAGTAGGGCCGTTGTCCCTCATCTCGACCCAGTTCAGAGGACTGTGGTCATAATCCGCACCCACGCCGGAGATGAATCTGACATTGGCACGGAAATTTTCAGCCATGGCAACGGCGTCTCCACCGGCAAGGCGGTTGGCATGCTCATAATCGAAATTGACCAAATCGAGAGCAATCTTGCGCCTTTCCACTTCGTAGCTTTCAAGAAGGGTGGGTTGGGCGAATCCTCGAGAAGCAAGGTTCAACTTCCATGCTAGGTTCCACGAATCGTGCATGGAAGTGTTCATACCCTGTGCCGACTTGGGCGAGTGGGTATGGCTAGCATCTCCGGCAATAAAAACATTGCCACTGGCATCGGAGAAATGGCTGGCTATGCGTTGGCCGACCTGGTACCGTCCAAACCACTCAATGTACTTCCAGTCGATGGTATAGGGTTCCATGATCTTGCGCGCCTGTTGCATGATGAAAGCTTGACTAAGCTCACGGAGATCCGCTCTGGCAATAGTCTTGAGCTCAATGTAGAGGCGGGTCATGTTACGCTCTCGGGGAACGATGAGGATAGAGCCATGCTCCTCGGAGTATACGAGTGTCTTGGACCAAAGATCTGGAAAGTCGGTGATTAATTCACCATCCAAAACACCCCAAAGGTCTGGTTGAGATATGCCCTGAGCCTCGACACCAGGCATCACCTTACGCACTCTGGAGTGCGCGCCATCACCTAAAGAGGGCACATGGTTAGTATGAGGTTTGGCAAAGGGGTGTCGGTTGGTTGGGAGACCTACATCCGACGAGAAAGGTTGAAATCAAGGTCCTCTTATCGTGATTGACATTGGTGTGACAATTCACTTGTATGGACCGTGAGAAACCCGAAGTTTTGGCAGAGTAGGAATCGAAAGCAGTGTTCCTGCGGACTTCCTTTCCACGCCTCCTCATATCCTCGATGAATAAACCTTCAACCATGCCCTGATGGACTAGAAGGATGTATGGATCCAGTACGTCGATAATGGGTGGATAGTGGATCTCACGTCCCAATCGACGCAGAGGCTCATGTGGGGTGCTGCGCCAAAAGGCAATGTCATAGACCCTGACACCCCGTTGCAGCAGAGGGTCAGCCAATCGCATCTGTCTGAAGGTCTCTATGGTTTTTGGTTGAAGACCATCAGCCCTGTAATTGCATGGCCATTAGTACTAACACAAGAGGCGTCGGATACTTGGCAGGGTTTAGGGATACGTACCGTCCGGCTGGGGTTTGATTGGGTCTATCATCTACAACTTCAACATCAACGCCAAAGCGCAAGAGATTTGCAGCGAGCATCAAGCCAGCAGGGCCGGCACCGACAACGCAAACATCGCAGCTGATGGGCGCCTCTGGTAGACCGCGGAGAAGAGTTAAGGGAGGAGAGGTCTCTCCCCTGTCACGATAACTATTCTTGGTGTCTGACGACGACGACGAAAAGATGGTGCCGTCGAGAGAGGGTGTCTTGGAAGGCGTGCCGTGTAAGGTAGGGGAAGAATGAACTGCCGCTGGTGCCATTGTGGCAAAAGATGGTGCTATTTAGATGCTCTATTACAAGTGAAGAGAAACGTTAGTCTCATACCACTCTTTCGTTTGTCCGGCAAGAGAATAGCATGATGTTTGCTGTAGAAGGTGAAGGAGAATGTGCTTACTTGATATCACGAATAATGAGTATTCAAGAACAGGTGTGTGTGTGTGTGTGTGTGCGTGCGTGAGAGAGAGAGAGAGAGAAAGAGAGAGAAGAGAGCAAGGGAAATAAATATATGGATATGGAATGTAAGGGAGAGTCAGGTCTGTGGCAAATGTCTTACTGCAATGGAGAAGAGAGGAAGAAGAAGAGGAAGAAGAGAAAGAGGAAAGAAAAGTGAAGTCGTCCTGAGAGGGTTCTAATTGCTCCTTCCTGCTTGGCTGAGCTGGCTGAACTGGCTAGGGTGGGTGGTGATGCGTAACGTGAAGGGGAAAGGTGATGTAATAAGTGAATTGATTACATCAGAATCAGGAGAAAATAAGGGAAAAAATAGAGTGCAATTTCAAGTTTTCCAAGAAGTCGGAAGTTCAAGATGGCTGATTGATTGCATAGTCCGTATACGGTACTTGTAGATATCACAGACAGAGAGACAGACAAACAGACAAACAGACAGACAGACAGACAGATGGACAAGGGACTACTGATACGTCTCCCTCATCTCCTGCATTTTGCCCACGCCGCCGTCGTATCCGCGCTCACTATAAGTAGGAAATGCATACACACATACACACATACGCATGCATGGAACATGAGATATAAGCCTCATTGATCTCGGACGCATGACTATCCGTTCCCATTATGAAACAAAAAAGAAAAGAAAAAGAAGAAAAAAAACGCACGAGTAGGATCCTTGGGCATCCATCCTTAGAGAGAGAGGAAGGGGAGGGAAGAGAAAAACAACAGCAACATGATGGATTGCCCTTGCAAGCCCTCCCCCCCCGGCTCATACCGGATGCACACACGGAACATAAAAACGAAAAGTGGCATGACCTGGTTGCTGGAACTGACAGCCCGGGCGTGTTGCGGAGAGGAAAATGGTCTGATTTTTGCCGTCAAGATAACTATAATTGGCGTTGTACCTGGTCGGTTCTCCATTCCACTTACCATTGCAGGAAAGGTCGCATTAGCTTATATCCTGACAGCTTCTCATTGGCTAGACTGTCCCATTCGGGGTCTGAAAGTGGTGCCATGGGCAGATGTCTTGGATGTCTAGAATCATGGGGGTGGTTGATGATGATGAGCCCTGGAGGATGATGATCCACATTCTTCGAGGTACTGCCAGGTATCGTGCAAGGTCAAGCAAGGTACTGACCTACTCGCTCTGTACTTGTTGCGCATGACATCTTTCTTTGCAAATACAGCTGAACATGTTTTCGTTCCTGATAGGTACGGATCCCTTCTCTTCCGGCCAGAGAACGGGGTATGAAGGTGGTATTTCTAATACATACCTGCATATACTACCTGGTACAGTGAGGTACTACTAGAGGTTACAGTGCTACAGACCTCCCTGAATGTGCATCCAGCCATCCCGCCAAGTCCAGCCATGGCCAATGCCGTCCTCTATTGCTGATGTGTATCCCCAGATCCAACCAGACTTGCTCCTTTTTCTTTTTCATTTTATTTATTTTAATATTTTAAAGTTCAAAACTATTCCCTTCTAGCAATAGCTTCGATATGCATTTTTTGTTTAATTGTCCTCGCGATCCTCGCAAACTTCTTCATCGTCTTGGATCGAATGACTCAGTGCCTAATCTCGAAATCACAACCCTGAAACGCTCGACCACCACTGATTGGCTGCTTCGGGACAGCCCTGGAGTGTGCACCCTCCTTGCTCAATATAACCAAGTTGAACCAACCATGGACTCAAAATTCTTCACCGGCAGCGGATTCAACGCCATCATTATCAGTGCAATATATCGAGGCCCAATCCCCTCTCATGGCATCGTGCAATACTTGCTTTGCTGGTGCCATTTCCTGACCAAGCAAGTTCAAAACATGGTGGTCTGACCAATATTACCTTTGATATGCAGTCCCGGGGCAATACATCAGCCCGCCGCACCCAACAGCCATCCCATCCTTCCAAACCGTCCTAACCTTGACTTGCTGCCACCTTTTCGTGGTAGCTTGACTGACCGGTTGACGTGTGTGGAGGGCGGATTAAACGCGTTTCAACCCCCCCAAAAAAAACTACGAGCTCTTCACCATCCCGTCTGATGCCTCGGACACTAGGACTGCGCTTTCGATGGTTTCCGTCTGACTTTCTCCCTCCTCATACGGCGCCCTCGCATCGCTCCTAGGCTGCTGAGGCTCAAACTTCTCCATAATCGTCTGTAGCTTGTTGCGCGCTCGGAAGGAATGCCAATCCGGGAAAGCTCGCATGGCAGCAAGAATCCCTCCATACCCTGGGATGATGACCTGACCGCTTCGTCCGCTCAGCACCTGCTTCACCACAGCTTCGGCGACGGATTCTGGCTCTTGGTCCGGCGCGAGAAACGGAGACCCCTGGTTGAACCCGGGAAGCAGGCGAGTCTTGACGAAGCCGGGGTGCACTACGACGGTGCGAACCTTTGGTGCGTTATACCGTGTCTTCAGCTCGGCTGAGAGGCCCTCATGAAATGCAAGTGCTGCAGCCTTGGAGCCACTGTAATCTGCCAAATTGGGAATCGTCACCCACGAGGCGTAGGACGCCATGGTCACAATCATCCCATGGTTCTGAGCCACCATACGAGGCAGGAATGTTTTGGTGACCCAGAAAAGAGCCAACGTGTTGACCTCAAAAGTGAGGCGTATATCCCGAGGCTCAGCATCTAGGATTGTCTTGCCTCGACCAATCCCAGCATTGTTGATGATGACTGTTGGATGACCGACCTGCCTTTTCACCTTTTCAGCTACCGCAGCTAGTCCCTCTGATGACCTGATATCACAAGCAAAGTGATGAACTCGTGATGCTGCGTCAAAGTGTCAACTTTGTAGCCGTTTCAACATAAATGAAATGTGTAAAGGGCGACTTACAAGCAGCAAAGACTATGGGTTCAGTGTCAAGCACGATAACAGTGGTACCCATCTCATCAAAGAGCCTCACCATAGCAGACCCAATACCTCCGGCACCTCCCGTGATAAGCACAATCTCCTTGGACCAGTCATATTCATCATCGATCCAATTGTTGCGAACCTTGTCTGACAACCAACCGCTTACTTTTCTTACCAGCGCAACGTAAAGCATGAACCTGAGGCGCCTCGCAGCATTTGGGTGAAGAGTAGAAAGGTCCCGACCTCGTTTTGTAAGGCGACCAAGGAGAATCAGGGGCAGCAAGAGGGCAGGATTAAGGGCCGTGGTGCGTATCAACCTCAGCACCACATCTGCACAAAACCCTTCCCGAGGTAGGATTCCCTTGTGCATAGGCATTATGGACAGCTCGTAAGAG
Source organism: Cladobotryum mycophilum (assembly GCA_036429605.1). Classification (NCBI taxonomy): domain Eukaryota; kingdom Fungi; phylum Ascomycota; class Sordariomycetes; order Hypocreales; family Hypocreaceae; genus Cladobotryum; species Cladobotryum mycophilum. The sequence continues at coordinate 3,576,377 of CM071590.1, read as the reverse complement.
GCCTTCTGGAAGCTTGCATAGACGCAGTGCGCAGTGTTTTCAGAGCAAGATTCTGTGTTTCTTACTATTGGGCTCTTCAACCTTATGAATCTACAGGAAAGACGTGATTCTCACACACAAGGGGAACGGGGATGTCACACTGAGAAGAGGAGCCAACAAATCTACATACTCTTGGCGACTTGGATAGCACCTTTGGGCGCCCTCCTAAGCTTGTATCTACTGGTTGCACACCATGATAAGCCACTTACACGAGTACCGTTGCCGAGGTTTAAAGATCAATTTCTGCAGTGGACTATTAGCGCGCGGGGAATGCACATCTTAGATGAAGAGAGGCGTAATCAATAATGTCGGGGTGCATGTACAGCAGCGAAGCATGATTAATGAAGAAAAAGTTGTTGAATCCTTGATACCCGTAACCTGAGAGTAGCCCGTGCCTCCGCTTCTAATAAATTCTGAACGGATCAACCCGATATTACTACTATTTGCAGAATTGGTAGCCTCCATCTTCAAACTATTTGTGCTAAGTCTCACGGTTGTGATATCCTAATTCGGCTCGCCGTGGAGTGGGAAAAGAAATATGGGACTCTCTTCATTCAGCCTATATCGTTTCGTCGAGTGCGCTATACGCCGGTGTGACTGTTTCCGGAGAGGGAGTGCGGCGGCGCAACGAAACGGTGCTCACCGGCAACGGCCCTCGCCGAATGTCTCTTTGAACCGGTCCGGAAGCTCTAATTGACTTGTTTTCTTCTTCCTTTTTCTCCATCTAGGAGCCTATGAAGCAATCGGCTAGCGAGTCAGGGACTAGAAAAAGAGAGATATCATATATCGCGAGTGTTCAAGTGCAATTGTTCTGGACAAGACTTGTCAGTGTTGCAGCACAGTGCGAATTGATTCACCCTAGAAAATTTATGCTAGGGAATCAACAGAGAACTCCCCCTCCATAGCTATTCGTCAACACAGAGCTCCTGACCCTTGCACCTCATTAAAAACATGAGAATTTCTCATCTACCAGGCATTCTTAGCAAGAATGGCCTTGCTTCACATTCGGCTCGCCAACTAGCAAGCCGCGCTCGCAGCCATGCCTTTCAGCGTCGCCACCTCAGCGCCTCCGCTGCCCTACACTCCAGCGCCGTGCGAGATCTCCTCCAGGTGTCCGGCGAGGTGTCTGATGCCATCGTGAACAACAGGCCGGTGGTTGCTCTGGAATCCACCATTTACACTCACGGGGCGTTGGGAAATGATCTGGCGCGAGAGCATGAGGAGTTGGTGCGGAGCCATGGTGGTGTTCCGGCCATCATCGCCGTTGTTGATGGTGTTCCCAAGGTTGGAGTGTCGACGCAGGAGATTGTGCGCATGATTGAGGAGGAGGGCACGGTCAAGGCCTCGAGGAGGGATATTGCCTACTTGGTTGGCATGGTGAGTCGACATTTATCCCCCCAATGGCACACACACGACTGACCGTGTGTAGGGTCTTGCTGGGCGCAAGATTCACGGCGGCACAACTATTGCTGGTACGATGCTACTCGCGCGGTTAGCTGGTATCCGTGTCTTTGGAACCGGCGGCTTGGGAGGCGTTCACCGTGGCGGCGAAAACTCAATGGACGTCTCAGCCGATCTCACCGAACTGGGGCGAACCAGAGTAGCAGTCATCAGCAGCGGCTGCAAGGGGTTCTTGGATATCCCCCGCACCCTAGAGTATCTCGAAACGCAGGGATGCCCGGTCTCTACCTTTGCGGATGGCCGCACCGGCAAGATCGACTTCCCGGCGTTCTGGGCAAGGGACAGTGGAACTAAATCCCCGTCTGTTGTCTACACTGAGAAAGAGGCTGCTGCTATGATCCTTGCCCAGGAGAAGCTCAACATCGAGTCCGGCATGCTATTCGCTAACCCTATCCCTGAGGAATTTGGCATCCCGACGGCTGAGATGAAGGCCGCCATCGAGCAGGCCCTTTCCGAGGCTAACGAAAAGGGCTTTACAGGAGCCGCAAACACGCCGTTTGTTCTGAAAAGACTCAAGGAGCTCACGGGCGAGAAGGCGGTTATTGCAAACAAAGCCTTAGTCACGTCGAATCTCATCAGAGCGACCAACGTTTCGGTGGAGTTGTCGCGCTTGCTATCCAGCGGGACGCAAGCAGGGAGCTCGTAAGTGTGGCTCGCTATTTTCTTTCAATTCTTGTTAGGAAGATAGCTCTAATAGTAGGTAGTAATACATTCAATGTGAACTTTGCGCCAAAAGCCCAGGCAGCACCAGGAAGGGCTTCTGCAGCAGATAGCAAGGCTGATATTCTTGTCGCGGGATCGGTTGCCGTTGACCTCAGCTGTGACTACTCTAGTCCCAAGTCTGGTGACATTGCCCCCAAGACTCATACATCTAACCCTGCGAGCATTACCCAGTCAATTGGCGGGGTGGGTCATAATGTTGCGCTTGCTGCTCACCTGGCGAGCCGTCAGGTGCGGGTAAAGTTTTGTAGCATGGTCGGCGACGATATGTAGGTGCTTTTCCCAACCCAACAATGACCAAGTTCAGGGGGGCTAACTGGTGTAGTGCTGGCTCTACTGTGCTCTCGTCTTTGAGGGATTCTGGGCTTGATACTACTTACGTTCAGAGGCTTGACCGAGAGCAGCACCCCACGAGCCGTACTGCCCAATACGTCGCCGTCAACGATGGTAGCAGGAACCTGGTCATGGCTATGGCGGACATGGGCATCTTCACCCAACACCTATTCCCAGATTATTGGAAATCCGCCATAGAGGCAACGGACCCCAAATGGCTCGTTGTCGACGGTAACTGGAGTGCAAAGGGTATTAGGACCTGGATCAAAGCAGGTAAAGAACATGGATCCAAAGTGGCCTTTGAGCCAGTCTCGGTGGAAAAGTCAAAGCTGCTATTCTGCCCTCCCCGTAGACAGCCCGTTCTCGATATCTTCCCAAACGCAAGCGTGGACCTTTCTTCGCCCAACACCTATGAGCTCGCAGCCATGTACTCTGCTGCCAAGGAGAATGGCTACCTCGACAGCATGGAATGGTTTGAGGTTATCGATTCCTTTGGCATGACGGGGGCTAGGGACCGGTTTGTTCGCCTCACGTCAGTCGAGTTGACAGATGCAGGTGTGCCGGTTCAATCTGTCCAACTACTTCCCTATATCCCTACCATCATCACGAAGCTTGGTTCGAAAGGTGTTTTGCTTACAACGATGCTGAGCAAGGATGATCCGCGATTGAGGGACCGCGATTCTGACGAGCACATCTTGGCGAGGTCATTTAGTGGCCACCCCACGGTTGGAGGCATTTACATGAGGTTATACCCCCTGTTGAAAAGGTTGAAGATATTGTTTCGGTCAATGGAGTTGGTGACACATTCCTCGGCGTCATGATCTCGGGTCTCGCCCAGGGAGGAAGTGTTGAAGAGCTGGTTGATGTTGCTCAGAGAGGTGCCGTCTATTCTCTCAAGCACCAGGGCTCAGTAAGTCCTGAGGTTTCACGCCTAGAGGATGAACTCGGAAAAGTTGCATTGATTAGATAAAGCACCGGCAATACATAATTGTAATATCCCCCTTCATCACCAGCCCGGGTTCATTGACGTATTATTCAAGGGTTAGGGTCCGATAGCCTTGCACTGATAAAGAAGTAGCTTGGCCCCACCACCCCACTCTATCAACTTAGTACATGCAAGGCTGAGCTCGTCGTCCAAAAAAATTCCACAAGGTCCAAATTTTGCTACACCAGAATTGCCAAGTTCACTTGGACCTCAGTTGCATTGCACAGCACAGCACAGCACCAGCAACAATGGCCGAACCACGAAACCAGGATAGTTCCGATGAGGGATTCTCTGAAAGCGATCTTGTTTCCGAAGTCGCATCGGACGACGACGTTTCCGTAGAGAAGCCAGTTCTTACGCTATACGACAAGGACTCGGACGAAGAAGATTTAGAACGATTGGTGTTTGGAGACAGATCCGGTTTTCGTGATAATCTATTCAAAAGCGATGGCATCTTTGGAAAGAGCGAAAAGGACGGGAAAGAGGTCCAATTAGCAAACGAGGATACTGGCCATCTGGAAGAGGTCGACGATGCGGACCTGTTCATGATCGATACTGGCCCAGCCAGCGGTGCGCCAAAGGCCCCGAAGCCAGCGGCCGCGGCAAAGACCGAACAGGGTGATGCGCCTGCTTGGGAGGATAGCGACGACGGCCGATTGACAATCTCGCTCGCAACAAACAACCGACTACGAAAGCTCCGATTGACCGAGGGCGAAGACATGGTCAGCGGCACCGAGTACAGCAGACGACTTCGACAGCAGTACCTGCGACTGAACCCTGCTCCTGCGTGGGCCAAGGAGGCAGAGGGACGGCCGACCAAGCGGCGCAGACGCTCCTCTGCTGCTTCTGATTCTTCCGACGAGAGCGGCAGCGACTCTGACGGAGAGGTGTCTGCCCAGCCGCTTGAGAAGTTCTTGCGCGACATCAACAGCTTGGCTGGCGCCGGGTCCAGCAAGAAGCGAAGACTTCGACCCGAGATTATTGATATCCAGAGGACGCGGGAGATCCCCGACAAGCACCATGCATCTGTCGAGTGCATATCGTTTCACCCCCAATATCCCGTGCTCCTATCTGCCAGCACTGCGTCCGTTCTGATGCTGCACCACATTGCCCCGGACGCTCAGCCGATACCGAATCCCCAGCTCACGTCCGTTCAAGTCAAGGGAGTGGACATTCGACGTGCCGAGTTCCTACACACTGAGGGTGACAAAATCTTCATTGGTGGACGACGAAAATACTTTCACAACTGGGACCTCAAGTCTGGCATCGTGCAAAAGACGACGCATATCAACGGCCACCGTCTTGAACACAAGACGATGGAAAAGTTCAAGCTCAGCCCCTGCGGGAGATATATGGGCATCGTGGCGTCGACCCGCAAGGGAGGCGGCATTATCAACGTGCTCAACGTCGCCTCCATGCAGTGGATTGCCGCCGCGAGATTATCCAGCCGGCATGGCATTGCGGACTTTGCCTGGTGGAGCAACGGGGAGGGCATGACGATTCTGGGCAGGGACGGCCAGGTTGGCGAGTATAGCATGGAGAAGAAGGCTTTCTTGGGTCTCTGGAGGGATGACGGTTGTATCGGCGGTATTGTCATCGCCCTTGGCGGGCATCAGGGCCCATCCTTCACCGGCGAAGACCGCTGGGTCGCCGTTGGCTCAAACACCGGCATCACAAACATCTACGACCGCAACGAGATGCTCATCTCCGACAAGGACAACAAGCTTGCCATCAAGGAGACGCCCACGCCCACCAGGGTGTTCGAGCAGATCGTCACCCCCATCACGGTGCTCACCTTCTCCCCCGACGGGCAGCTCCTCGCCTTTGGTAGCAGGGAGAAGAAGGATGCGCTGCGGTTGGCGCACCTCCCCAGCTGCACCGTGTACAGGAACTGGCCGACGGCGCAGACGCCGCTGGGGAGGATAACGGCGGTGGCGTTTGGCGGGGGGAGCAACTTGCTGGCGGTTGGGAATGATACGGGGAAGATTAGGCTTTGGGAGATTAGGAGTTAGATAGGTAGTACCAATTCTTTTTACTTTTTTTGGCAAAATAGATTCGAGCGGGATGGCCCCTTTTTCATTTGATTACTTTTTGCCCTCTCCTAGGATTTCTTTTCATCTATCCTATAGCGTGCATTCGTAGTCCATTTTCCCATCGATGCTGTGTAGAGTCCTTCTGAGAAGGGGTCCTATTCTTCATACCCCTCATCTCATGCACGAAACTCCGATTTTGTATTGCATTAGTAAAACTATCCGTTGGGTGGTAGAAGCGATGGGGCCGTCGAGAGCATGAACGAAATGTCTTGACCTAAACGCGCCTCCTGTATCGTTCCGATATACAAGGCATTTCCGCCTAACATGCAATCGACTGAAGTGGTTGGGCGTATCCTATCCAGATTTTTCCCATGCCAAGTAGTTGATTCAAACGAGGTTACATGAATCTCTATAGTGATTCAGTAGTGATATCCAGCTTGCTGCCCATTATCGTCGTAGCTCAAGAGAGACAGAGTCCTAGGACATGGACATCCCTTTTTGACTTAACCTCCCCCAACATCTCCCATTTCTCTCTCTCTCTCTCTCTCTCTCCATCCTACTCAAACCAGCTCCGCATCACCGTCTTCGACCAACTGCCTAGCGCTCGACCACCTCAGGATCAAAATGTCCCCGTTATTCGCCGGCAAGGTGACGTCCGCGTCGGTCCCCTTGCCGTGGACGTCTTTATCCTTGAAGAGGCGGATGAACACGGCGGTGTCCAGGTCGGGGGCGTCGACCATGCTGATGTTGCCCGCCGTGTCGTTTAGGTTCTGGAGCTGCTGGGGGAAGGAGGAGAGGAAGGAGGAGAGGTAGTGGTTGTGCAGGAGGGCTTGGTGCCTAGTGGCGTAGGCGAGTTCTGTGGAGGAGAGGCGTTGTCTTAGTTCCTGGCTGGAGAGGTAGTGGAGAGTGTGTTTGTCGATCTGATATAGGAGAGTTAGCTTTGAGAGAGAATGAGAGAGGAAGAGAGGGGGGAAGGGTATATAAAAGTGTTTCACCTTTGCTATCCGAGTTCTCAGGTAGCTCCTCACGAGGAACTTGTACCGCTCCAACTCGGTCTGAATGACAATGAGGGCAAAGTTTGTCTTGGGATCCATGTCGCCCGTCATCTCCTCGACTTTTTCAATCTGGGATTTGATCCTATCGTTGACGCGCTCAAATAGGCCATCTGACGGCCAGCTAAGTCACTCACTCACTCGGTCAGCAAGCCCTCTATGAATCTGGGGGGGGTTTTAAAAAAAAAATCATAATAATAGTATGAGAAAAATAGATAGATAGATACTCACTCTAGAATCTCTGGCGCCGATCTTTCTGCTACCCATCGGCGCGTCAGGGCTTGAAGGTCGCGTGTTTCTGGAGATATACCGTGGGAGGTGGGGTCTACCTCCCGCAAGATATCATCAATGTCCATCATTTTAAAGGTTTCTTTCTTCCTTCCTTTCTTTCTTTCTTTCTTTCTTTCTTTCTTTCTTTCTTTCTTTCTTTCTTTCTTTCTTTCTTTCTTTCTTTCCTTTTCAGACGGGCTGTTTTTAAAAGCTTGAGGGTAGACAATCAGAGATTTTTCAAAGGAATAGCAGCTTAAGCTGAAGTGAAAAGTGTTTGTTCGCTGATTGGTCTAAAGATGGATTGGATGTCTGAAGCTCTCTCAAGGTTGATGATTGATGGTGGGGGTTTGGCAAAGAATCTGTAGCCACTATCGTTGCTCCGTTACAGGGGGAGCCTTGAGGGGGACCCCGCCATCTCTAGCGATGTTCGAGGCCCTATCCAGTGGGAGAGGCCAGTACATGTCGTCAATGTCTCACTATGGATTCTATTAGGCGTACATGTCACATCTCGCGTCGTCGCTCTTAAAGAGAGCGGTGCCTCGGAACAACATCAACTCGAATCATTCCTGGTGAAATTTTCCTACAAGTCCGCTTGTAAAGATACATAAATCCTCCCATTCGTTCACCAACTCTCCGGGTCTGTAAAACATTCCGTTCTGTTATAGATTTGACGCATCCAATATAGCAAGTCAAGGTGTTGGCTGTTCGGGTAGTCGTGCCGAGGCTTACAGGTTACTTTATGGAATCTCACCTCTAATCACTTATATAAACTGGAACTACTCCTCTTCTTATAAATGCCCAATCCTTCAAATTAGCTAGCATAAAAGCCTCTTACTAGAGACCTATTCATCACCACATCTTTCTCTTGTCGAGACAAGAACAGCAAAAATAAGCCATGGCAGACAACAATGACGACGGCCCTATCCTCTATGGCGCCTACGCCCAGGATCTGGTACGAAAGGGCATCATCCAAGGTGATCTGCCCGTCGTGTCCACGAACCCAAACTTGCTTGAGGAGCAGGCCAAGGGCACAATGACCAAGGCGGGTTATGATTATATCAAGGGGGGCAGGAGAGAGTGCCACCATGGATGCCAACCGCCTGGCATTCCGCCAGTGGAAGCTCATTCCCCGAGTGCTGAAGCCCACGAATCCTCGGGATCTCAGTGTCACTCTCTTTGGAGAGAAATACGGTATGAATCAACAGACTATCCCTGATCGAAAGTGTACATACTAACCTGGCATGCAGATACCCCGGTCCTAATGGCACCTGTTGGTGTCAACTCTTTATTCCATGCTGATAAAGAAATCGGCGTTGCCTCAGCATGCGCTGCTCTGCGTGTCCCATTCACGCTGAGCACAGCTGCTTCCACAAGCATGGAGGAGCTTGTAAAGGCAGTTCCAGGATCCCCCAAGTGGTTCCAGCTCTACTGGCCCGGGGATGACGAGATTACCGTCTCTCCCCTGAAGCGTGCCAAGGACAATGGCTTCAAGGTGCTTGTAGTCACCCTTGACACCTGGACCCTGGCATGGAGGCCCAACGACCTTGACACTGCCAACCTTCCCTTCATTGTAGGAGAGGGAGACGCCAATGGCTTCTCTGACCCCGTGTTTAGACGCAAATTTGCCGAGAGAACTGATGGCGGAACCCCCGAGGAGAACAAGCTACAGGCTGGTATTTACTGGACGAGTGAGGCATTCCCTGGCTTCACTCGCGGCTGGGAGGATCTCAAGTTCCTCAAGGAGCACTGGGACGGCCCCATCGTCCTCAAGGGAATCTTGAGCATCGAGGATGCTGTGCTGGCTGCTGACCACGGCATGGATGGCATCATTGTGAGCAACCACGGTGGTCGACAGATTGACGGCTCTTTCGGCACCCTGGACGTGCTCCCGGAGATTGTCGATGCCGTCGGTGACAAGTTGACCGTCATGATTGACTCTGGCTTCCGAACGGGAGCTGACATTGTCAAGGCACTCGCACTTGGCGCAAAGGGCGTCTTTGTAGGACGACCTGTGGTATACGGACTGGGAATCAATGGCCAGGCGGGAGCCGAGGCCGTGTTGGCAGGCTTGCTTGCGGATCTTGACCTGACTATGGGTTTCATCGGCACCAAGAGCATTGCTGATCTCCGCCGTTCGATTCTTCGCAAGATTCAGCACTCGGGAGATGTTAAATCGAATCTATAGGGTTAGTCTATAAGATTTCGGCTGCCTTGTTACATCTATATAAACAAGAAATTATAGATAGACAATATATAAGTCTCAACACAAGATATTTTTAGACCAGACCAGACCATCCTCCAGCACTCAATCCTCATAAAAATGGAGCTTCTGTTCCTAGAATGGCTTCATTAAGCTCCAATAGCAGTGTACCTAGAAATGCTCTTCCTATTCCAATTTAGCCATACTGTATAAAAACTGCCATGTTTGTACATGAATTTTTTTTTGAATCAGTAATTACTGAGTCTTCTTGGCCCTTTCGACGACTTCATAGCCATTCACACGCGCATAAAGCCACTTTAGCAGACCGGATGAGGCTGTCAACATCCCCGCAGAGAAAGCGAATAGGAGGACGCGCTGTGATGTAGAAAGAACCGCAAAGAGAGGATATGGATACCTTTTTGTTGATAAGTACAAGTTACGAATGGGGAGAGGATGTAATTATTATGAAGATACTCACCACCCATTGTTGCTAAAGCAAAGCTCTACCCAGTACCAATATGCAAATGCCAAGGTTGTGGCAAGGGAGAGAGTGCCATAAATTGAGATGGTCCATGGTGGGCTGAAGAAGAGGAGATCTAGGGTTAGGAAGACAGCCGGAGCCACATGGAAGCCCAGATCAGGCGCAAGGGGCAGAGCAATGTCTTCCGGGATGACGAGTTTTGGATCAATGGCGGTGATTCCCCAGTAAAGCATGGTAACGATCATCTCCACCGGGGTAGCAAGAGTGGACACGGCATTCTTGAGCTGAAATAGGGTAGAACTCGAAGTGATGTCCGCCAATGCACCGAGAGTGAAGCAGAGAAGGGAAGCTGCTAGGCCGATGATGGTAAAGTACTGGAAATGCCATCCATACGACTGTGTAATGGGACTATCCCACAGGGTCAAGAATCGAAAGCAGTAACCAAACACTCCGATGCCCAGCAAATGAAGAATTAGAGAGAAGGATGGGGACGGCGACGAAAGCCGTTGAAGGGAATGCCGAGCCATTATGAAGAAATGGACCGTGAGTTGAAGAACCTAGAGAAGGTGTTGAAGAGAAAAAGCGAGGAAAAAGCAAGAAAAAGAAGGATATATGTGTGAGGAGAATAGGAGCTAGAATGGATAAAGAGAAACCCGGACTGTTAGCACAACAAGCATTGAAAGAAAGGCGTTGTTGGTAGGGTCGTCAGCAACAGCGCGCGGGGGACAAAAGATTGGTGGTCCTCGGCATGTCATTCATGGGGCAAGCTCGGGGATATTTAGATTAAAGCAGTGCTTTCATTAGTATTAGCTACTACCTATACTATGTAGATCAGTGCTTATAGAATGAACATTCGTTATCCTAGCCATTTTTCATGTCTTCCTTGGATGATTTATATCGTGTAATCAAAAATTGAAGAGGATCGATCAATAATGATATCCATATCGGAGACAATGACAGGTGAAACCCTGCAAGATGTATCTGTCATGCATGCATCACTCCTAGAGCCAACAACCAACAACCAATTTGCCGGTACACAGTGCGAAATGAACACTTTCGGCCATCAATGGCGAGGCTGAGTATCTTATCAGGTACACGCATCTGATTGGCTATTAATTTTCTGGAGCTTTCCTAGACCCACCCATCATCGCAGCCTTCCCATCCGCGACAAGCTCCATCCACGAGAGCAGTTCTGTATGTCGATGGCCTTTTGCTTTCTACCTAATCACCACACAAATAGCCGTCGCAATGACCGACTCCGCCGAAGACGATAACCGATCGCAAAAGCGCAGCCGCGCCGAGTATGAAGATGACGGGTCAGGTACGTTTTCCCCCATCCCTCTCCCTCTCTCTGCCAAACTCATGGAGGAAACTCGAATTGACGACGCGACTATAGACTCTTCGTCGGACGATGACATGGGGCCCCAGCTTCCCTCCGAAGCCCCAAAGAAGAAACGGCGCGTTCTACCCTACGAGAAGCTCTACGTCTCCGCCCTCCCCAAGTCGGCTCGATATTCCAAGTCGTTGATGCACAAGGAGCAGCTGCTCTTTGTGACATGGACCCCTCTCACCGATTTCCTCATCACATCCTCCATCGACGGCGTCGTCAAGTTTTGGAAGAAGGATGGCCAGGGCATCGAGTTTGTCAAGCAGTTCAAGGCGCACGAAGGCGAGATTACGTCCGTCTCTGTGAGTCGAGACGGCCGAAGCTTTGCGACTGCCGGTGCGGACGAAACGATCAAAATATTCGACGTCATAACCTTTGATCTCTTGTCCATCCTCAACCTAAAGTACGTTCCGAGGTCTATATGCTGGGTTCATAAGAAGGGGGCATCGTACCCATTATTAGCAGTATCCGAAGCCGCGAAGCCGCTGATACACTTGTACGACGGCCGCGGAGAAAAGGAGGAGCCAATTCACACGATCAAGGGTCTGCACAGAAGCCCCGTGCACCTAATGACATTCAATGACGAGTACGACTGTGTTGTTTCGGCGGACGACAAGGGCATGGTCGAATACTGGCAACCAAGCGGCAACTACGAGAAGCCGAGCAACGTTTTCGAATACAAGAGCTCAACGAACCTGTTCGACTTTAAAAAGGCCAAGTCGATACCCACATGCCTGACAATATCTCCGAATGGAAAGAGCCTAGCAGTCTTCTCCCTACCGGACCGGAAGATTCGTATCTTCGACTTTGCAACGGCGAAGCTACATCGTGAATACGACGAGTCTCTTCAAGTGATTGAGGATATGCAGAGGGCAGGCACTTCGGGGCAGAAGCTCGATAATGTCGAGTTTGGCAGGCGGCTAGCGCAGGAGAGGGATATAGAATCAGACACACTAAAGGACAAGTCGAATATCATTTTCGACGAATCGGGCAACTTTATACTATACGGCACCATGCTGGGGATCAAGGTTCTCAACACGTACACCAATCGAGTCGTCAAGGTCTTTGCCAAGGATGAAAACTTCCGCGCCGTTAATCTCGGTATATACCAGGGCCAACCGCAAAAGAAGGGCATCATGTCCGTAGAGATGGGTGCTTCTAGCAATCCTCTCCTTCAGGAATCCGAGATGCGGGATCCGATTTTGGTTGCGACTGGCGTGGGCAAAGTACGCTTTTACATGTTTACGAATGATGAAGAGATTTCAAAATCCACCAGAGACGTCCAAAACGAAAAGCCAACGCAGCTGGGAGGCAAAAAGGAGACCAAGAGCAAGGCGGCAGCGACGGGTAGCTCTGCGGTTCTTCATACTACGTACGGCGATATTCATATACGCCTCTTCCCCGATGCTGCACCAAAGGCCATCGAAAACTTTGTTACACACGCGAAGCAAGGCTACTATAACAATACCATCTTCCATCGAGTCATCCGGAAGTTCATGATACAAGGTGGAGATCCGCTCGGCGATGGTACCGGTGGCGAGAGTATCTGGGGCCGAGAATTTGAGGATGAATTCAGCAGCTTGAGGCATGACAAGCCTTATACCGTGAGTATGGCCAACGCTGGGCCAAACACAAATGCCAGCCAGTTCTTTATCACGACTGAGAAAACGGTACGTAGTATGCTAGTCGTTGACTTATCTTTCAGGGGGCTAACATTGTATAGCCATGGCTCGATGGGAAACATACCATCTTTGGACGAGCGACGCAAGGGCTGGATGTTATTCACAAGATTGAGAACACAAGAACCCACAAGGAGAAGCCTGAGGAAGACATTAAGATACTCAACATTGACATTATGTAGGAAGAGAGGTCGATCTGAATGATGACGAGGAATGAAAATGCCATGTTACGTGATATTTGGCACACGGGAGGATTCTCGGCTGTTGATGGACATGCTCCGGGCCCAGTAATGAGGGCCGAGACAGAGAGAATGCATTAGCGTACGGTTTAAGAATGGGAGGGATTTTGACGTTGCTAGATTCCGTCTTAACGACCCCAGACAAAAGAGGGGAATTCTTCCATCCATCCATCATCACCTTATCTATTGCAGTTTATTCGAATCTTATAGAAGGATGCAGACAGATAATATGATCTGCATGAGTGGGGAAATTCCCCTCAGATAATCCATCTATCTAGGTACTATAGCCTGGTGAAGTTTTTGATGCTTGGTGAGACCTTGATATTAACAATAACAACAGTCAGCTTACTTTTTGAAGCAGCCGCTCCAACCATCTTTTTGTCTTTCTTTTTCACATGTGATGTATCCGTCTCAAACATGGACTTTGTCACCGACATTTAAGAGGCGCCAGAGGGTATGAGGGAACGCTTAGATGTTCAAGTATACTCTGTCGCAGCAGTACATGCAGATTTAGATTTCTCGGGCTATTATAGGTGTAGCCGAAAAAGAAAAGAATGGAACCTGGCAGGGGTCTGAGAAACCTTCTACTCAAGGACCCCCCCCCCCATGGTGCATGGTGGGGTAGCGATCATCCGTCTGAGGACCCAATTGACAAGGCCAGAATGGTCAGAGAGACCAAAACTCGCCGAGGCCGGACTTGGAATTGGTGTCATCCAATGTCTCCAAGGTAGTGAGTCTGTGTGTAATACTTACTGGGTGTGTGTGTGTGTGTGTGTGCTTGAATCAATGTATTTGGTTGGTCTGGTCTGACCTGCAGAGAGGTTGGCTATAATAATAAATCCTTTCTCATATTAATACCTATCTTACACTCCATAAAGTTGTTGGACTTGGACCCTCCTCAATCTCGAATTTGAATCAAGCCTTGCCAACTTTTTTGTTCTTTAAACATCCTCGACTCGAATTCATTGAGCAATTGACGTCACCTGTGGTGTTCTTTTTCCCTCCTTCCTCCTCCCTCCGCTCCTCATCTTTTCAACCTCGTCCCTCCAATCTAATCCAACAATACCCACCATCCAAAATGTCGACCGTGAGTGCCCCTCAGTTATGACGAGCTTGCCATGTTTGGCGGGGTGACTCTCTGGACTCAAGACTCACTGGCCTCAATTACTAGTTCTACATTGAAAACAAGGATTGCGGCAACCAGCTCGAGTCGGAGGATTGGAGAAGTACGTTATGTTCCTCCCTCTCTTTTTGCGATTAAGAGGTGGCTTGCTTGGGAGCCCTTTTCCCTCTCTCCGTCTCTGTCCGTCTCTCTCTGTCTCTAACATTTTTCTGATTCAAAATAGTTCGAGGGTACAATCCCCTGACGCCTCCCGACCTGCTCCAGCATGAGATTCCCCAGACTGCCGCGTCCAAAAAGACGGTGCTCGAGGGCCGTGACGAGGCCGTCGCCATCATCAACAACAAGGACGAGAAGCACCGTCTGCTCATCGTCGTGGGACCTTGCTCCATCCACGATCCCGCGGCCGCCATTGCCTACTGCGACCTCCTCCTCCGGGCCAAGGAGAAGCATAAGGACGAGCTCCTGATTGTCATGCGCTCGTACCTCGAGAAGCCCCGCACGACCGTCGGCTGGAAGGGCCTCATCAACGATCCCGAGATCGACGGCAGCTTCCAGATCAACAAGGGCCTGCGCCTCTCGCGCCAGCTGTTTGTCGACCTAACGAGCAAGGGCATGCCCATTGCCAGCGAGATGCTGGATACCATCTCGCCCCAGTTCCTCGCCGATCTGCTCTCCGTCGGTGCCATTGGCGCGCGAACGACGGAGAGCCAGCTGCACCGTGAGCTGGCCAGCGGTCTCAGTTTCCCCGTGGGCTTCAAGAACGGAACCGATGGGTCATTGGGAGTCGCCATTGATGCCATTGGCGCCGTCAGGCACCCCCATCACTTCCTGTCCGTCACCAAGCCTGGCGTCGTTGCTATTGTCGGCACCACGGGTAACGACGACTGCTTCGTCATCCTCCGGGGCGGCACCAAGGGCACGAACTACGATGCTGAGAGCATTGCTGAGGCCAAGGCTGCTCTTGACAAGAAGGGTGTGCCCCAGAGGCTGATGGTGGACTGCAGCCACGGCAACTCGCTAAAGGACCACAAGAATCAGCCTAAGGTTGCGGCCGTTGTTGCTGAGCAGATTGCCAAGGGCGAGACCGCCATCATGGGTCTCATGATTGAGAGCAACATTGACGAGGGTAAATACTTTAACTCACTTTTTTCCCCCTTAACTGATAAGCGGGTCTCTGATACTAACATTGTTGAATAGGCAACCAGAAAGTACCTGCAGAGGGCAAGTCCGCGCTCAAGTACGGCGTCAGCATCACAGATGCTTGTATCAACTGGGCAGACACAGAGGAGGTGCTCGACAACCTAGCCGCCGCCGTCAAGCAGCGAAGACAGGTTCTCGGAGTCAACGGACAGGCATAAGCGGATGTGGTCCAGCACCGTTCGCTTATATGGAGACGCTGACGGCCCTGTTTCATGAGCTTACGTCTTTTAAAAACTAAAAAATTGTTGCCCTGGTGTAGATATCCCCAGCTTGAGAATGATGGGTTCATGGAGTTTAAAGGTCTTTGCCATGTTTGGAGGTTAGATTCAACAAAAGTACATGATGATTTCTTCAACAGATGCGTACTCGATATCCTTTATCAATTTCTACATTGCATATGAAATATGGTCATCTCTTACTATAGCGAGAATCGTGATTGCTTGTTGCCATTTGTATGGCTGCATCTGTCTATAATGAGGCAGTGTCAGTCATGTTATTGGGCAGCGGTAGGCCATTCAGTATATTCCATGATATGGAGATCCAGACAAACCTCTTTCTTTTTGTCATTGTAATTATTTTCTTTCTGAATTTTATCTATTTATTTAATTTTTTCATAGAAAACCTCGTAATTTATGTAACAAAGTCACCCGGAAGCAACTTGTCGATTTTGAGTTGCGCATCACGATCAATTGCTCACACTGTGCCGCATTGGTGGTACTTTGACGCGGCAAGCTCCCCTTACAGCTTAGCCAAGTTTTTGCCGTGGGAAGGTAGGAATAGCATCTCGCTGCGACACTTGAACCCTCCAATTCCTTGCACCTCCCCCAGCGCTTCTTACCACTTCGCGATCCGATTCGCATCAAACAAACACACGTCGCGCGATATTCGTAATTTTCTCTTTCGAACTCGCTTCGTTCGGGTTTTTTGTCACGCTTTATTCGAACATTGGAGCTTCGCATTCGCCAATAATAAGTTTTCCTTTTTTCCTACTTTTTTCTTTCTTTTTGAACAAGTTGCGCGAGAAGACGACAAAGACGCGCCCACCATGGCTCCGAATTACTCTCCTCCGGACTCGCCATTATCTTCGGCAATGGATTCATCAGAGCCCTACGAGGAAGATGGGCACGAGTATGACGATTCGACGCTTCGGCCTTCGAAGCGGCAAAAGGTTGAGGCCGGGTCCACGACATCCTCTGCGGTCGTCCCCGACGTTGAACATGAACCCGTCCCGGAGCCTGATGTCCTCGAGGGCATGTCCGACGTCTCGTCCGACACGTCGGGCGACATCCCCAGCTCTCCCGTCAACGCACGACTAGAAGAGGAAGACTTTCAGGACCAGGTCACAACGTGCGACTGGGATGGATGCCCAGCTGGTGACCAGGGCAACATGGACAAGCTGGTTGAGCACATTCACAACTCTCACATTGAGAACCGACAAAAGAAGTATACCTGTGAATGGAAGAGCTGCAATAGAAAGGGCTTGCCTCACGCCAGTGGGTACGCCCTGAAGGCGCACATGCGAAGTCACACCCGGGAGAAGCCATTCTACTGCTACTTACCTGGTATGTTCATCAGCTATCTTTTCCTGCCTCATGATGGTATATCGATTATTCCATGACCTAACAATATGTGTCTAGAATGTGATCGCTCTTTCACGAGATCTGATGCCCTGGCCAAGCACATGCGAACGGTGCACGAGACCGAAGCGCTCCGGCCATCCGACCCCGTTCCGAAATCTATGCAATCAGGACCAACAGGGAAAACCGGAAAGCTCAAGATCATCATCAAGACACCACAGTCGCACTCTGCTCAAGACGACTTGGACGAGAGTAACGGCGAGGACCCCAACTCGGAATACTTCACTGCCCTTAACAGCGATCTGTTCACGGCAGCAGAGCTATCCTACTCAGTCGACAAACTATACCGGAAATGCTACTGGGAGGCCAAGTGGGCAGACGAAGTGGGAGAAACGCTGAAGAAGGAATGCAAACAGTGGGAAGAGATGTATTACAAGGAGTGGCTGGAGAAGGAGGTCCTCCTCTCCCAGGTCATTCAGAGCGAGGTGGACTGGAATGACCGCCGCCAGGCCATCATCTCTGGCATCGCCGATGTGCAGCTCACCGGTGTTGTCGAATCGAAAGAAGAAGAAGAAAACGCAAACGGCATGGAGAATGGCGAAGAGTCAGTCGTAATGGTCAACGGCTCGTAGGTTAACCGTTGGGAACAGGACAGACGTCTCTCAGCTATTTTAGAATATGAGGCAGGCTTGCTAGGAATGTCGGCGAGGCAAGCAGCGGAGAAAGCCAGGCGGCAAGCATATGCTGCTTCAGATCGAACGGGGGTTTATGGAGTTTGGGATTGGAACAGTTAGCGATATGGGAGTCTGGGACAGAAACCCTTTTTTTTTGTTTTTTTTGTTTTGTGTTTTTCCCAATCTTCCCCCTTCTTCTTTTTACAATTGTCAACCTGGGGGAAGGGGGAGGGCACTGTTTTCCACAGTTGACTATAAAGGGAGTTTTTTCTTCTTCTCTGGGGCAAGGGGGAAAACGGGAAACTGGGCGGGTGCTTCTTTGGTTTTGACTGGCTAAAGGTTTTTTTGGAAGCAAACCAAAGTGAAGAGTTGGCGTCGACGCATGATGATGGGTTAGGCAGTGTTGATTGCACGTAATACATATTCACATGCAGCTTTTTTTAGCCTTGGGTTTATAGACGGTTCCAATGGAGTGTGAAATGCGCATGTTATGCCTTGTGGCAACCATGGTGCTAACATTCTCTTTGTGATGCTGTTCTATGACAAAGTATACGGCTCACTCCTCACTAACTATACTGCGAATCTATTGAGCGTAAACTTTTTGTCACCTCAATCGTATCTTGTCTTGTGTGTGTTTGGATCGCCTATCTAGAGTAACATGCCAAAAGTTGTACTTGTCTAGTAACGGGATACGGGAGGTAGATGATGGCATTCGAGGGTTATCAGATGCAAGGAAGCACAACCCCCAAACTTAAAAAGTGGATACCCGCCACCCATCCTGCCGATTTCGCATCCAACACTTAAAAAAGATAAATGTGGGGGTGTGCTTTTCATTATGTCCCCAAAGTTTCAATGTCATTTCAAATCACGGGCCTTTTATTACGCAGCAACGCCATTTCTCTAAACAACGAAACTTTTTACAAGAAAAAAAATAAGGTCTTGGATTTTCACTAGGAATTCTATTCACAGGCCAATCACATATTCTTGATTTCCAATTCCGTATTATTACTACAGTTACTTCCATTAGGTGTCGCGCATTGAGGGAGGCGAAATCCAACATTGCGACTCAAGATATCATCCAACAAAAGCGACCCTCTCTCTCTCCCATACAATCTACTCCAACGCAACGCAACACAACGCAACACCGTTCCCTAGCGGCTCAGCCCGTGAAAGAAGAAGAAGAAGAAAAAGCACCATGAGTGCCATCCTTTCCGCCGACGACCTCAACGACTTCATCTCCCCCGGCGTCGCCTGCATCAAGCCCATCGAGACCCTCCCGCTTGCCCCGCAGTCCGACGAGAACGAAGTCATACTCGATGGACAACAGTCCTCGTCGGCCTCCGGCGCCACGCCCGCTCAGATCTCGCTGACGGATTGCCTCGCCTGCTCGGGCTGCGTCACCTCCGCCGAGGCTGTGCTGGTCAGCCTGCAGAGCCATGCCGAGGTCATCTCGACGCTCGACGCGGCCCCGACGCTGCGCGTGGTGGGGCCCGATGCGGCGGGTGGTTTCCGGGTACAAGGGCTCGAGAACGAAGATGCCAAGCTGTTCGTGGCCAGCGTGAGTCCTCAGACGAGGGCTAATCTGGCTGCCGCATGTGGGCGCGACGTAACAGAGAGCCAAGCGGGCTACATGTTGGAGAATCTATTACGAGGTCCACAGGGTCTCGCCAGTGGAGGAAAGTGGAACAACGAGTTCACCTGGATTGTCGACACAAATACATCGAGGGAGGCGACTCTCGTGCTTGGCGCAGATGAAGTTCTCTCTTCTCCCACACCTAGAGTCCTCACGCCGTCACAGCCGATCCTAGCATCATCTTGTCCCGGCTGGGTGTGCTATGCCGAAAAAACCCATCCATATGTTCTACCACACTTATCCAAAGTCAAGTCACCCCAGGCTCTCATGGGAACCCTTTTAAAGACGACTCTAAGTCGGAAACTGGGCATCCCACCAAGTAGGATTTGGCATCTCTCCATAATGCCATGTTTCGATAAAAAGCTAGAAGCCAGCCGGGAGGAACTCACAGATGAAGTTTGGGCTGGCTCCGGGTCGCCCGGCCGAGGCGTCCGCGACGTTGATTGCGTCATCACAAGCAAGGAAGTTTTGATGCTCGCCGAGTCCAGAGGGCTCAATTTCTTTGACTTTGAAAAGACTATACCATCAACTCCACAGCCAGCTTTCCCAGACAAGAAACTCCAAAGCTTCTTATTCCCAAAAGGGGGCACAAGAAACCCCCGCGTGCAGCCGGTTCTTCTGGTGGATTGTTACATCACATTCTCCAAAGCAAGGCGGCACAAACCCCCGGGTCCGAAATCCAAATCAATAAAGGTCGTAATATCGACGTAGTGGAATACGCCGTGGCCGTGAATGGTGAGCCTATTTTCAAGGCTGCTCGATATTACGGTTTCAGGAATATCCAAAACCTAGTAAGGCGGTTGAAACCGGCTCGCCCGTCCCGTATGCCAGGTGGGAGGCCAGTAGGAGCAGCCAGGCGTCCGGTAGGGAAGTCAGCCTCCCTTGAATACGGCTATGTTGAAGTGATGGCATGCCCTGGGGGCTGTACCAATGGCGGTGGCCAAATCAAGTTTGACGATCCCATCATTATCGAACGAAAGAAGTTGCCCGAGAAGCCGGGCTTGCAGGATCAAAAGGAGTGGCTGACAGAGATAGATGAGGCATATTTCTCGGGGGACGAATCGCGGGTCGTTGAAGATGGTGCGAGACCCGAGGATGTCATCGGAGGCATTTCCCGATCGTATATACATGATACCCTGGCATACTGGTCTGATATCACAGGTGTAAGTTTAGATAGACTGGCGTTCACAAGCTATCGTGAGGTTATTAGCGACGTTGGAAAGGATTTAGCCACTAGCACCGAGGGAGTTGCGCAGTTGGCTGGCAAGGCTGGCGGTGGATGGTAGGGCATTTGTTTTTTTTTGGATTCAATAGAGAAATCAGGTCTCCCTGGCTCCACGCCTAGCAAAGCCGAAGCCCCCTCTTCCACTGCCATCCGGTCCCCTTGGTGATCGAATTGCATGCTGCTCTTCCCGTGGTGTGCGTCCCCCGGGGACTCGCCGCCGCTGCTTCCGCCTCCTCTCCCGCGTGAACTCGATTCTGGTTTTGGCGAAGAATTTGGGTCAAAAAGCTCTCTCGCAGGGGCCGAGATGTTGACTGGTCGTCGGTTTTCGAAGGGGCGGCTTCCAGCGTTGTTATTGGTCCCGCTGCTGCTGCTGCTGGTGTTGTTGTTACCATTATTGCTGTTGTTCCTGTAGCCGCCTCCACGTCCCCGACCGCGACCCTGTTGGGAATTGCGGCCGTCCGATCTAGGTGGCGTTACGGTGCCCGTGCCTGTACCCGGCGACGATCCGCGGGACGAAGGGGCCGATTCACCAAAAATCTTTGCGCGGGCCTCATCGTAACGTCTCTGCTTCTCGTCACGCTCCTTCTTCTGCTTTGCGCGGATCTCCTCCGGAGTGAGCTGCACTTCCGCCTTGCCGTCGTCGTCGTCATCGAGGGATAGCTTGGACATGCCGGATGCCGGATCTCCTCTCTTAGCGATGACCGGTTTCCGACTTAGGACCTTGACCTGGGGCTTGAAATTTGTAGTGAGAGGCACGCCGCCGGTGTTTGCTTCGATGTAGTGGAATGTTTCCTGAGAAGAATCTCTGTAGGAATCGATCAGCAAGACATTGCGCATATTTTTTGGGGGGTGTCACTAGAGAATTCAAGTTGAGGAGGGGGAGGGGGGCCTACGCCGACTGCCATAGCTTTCGATTCGCCTCTGCATGTTGCTGTATGCGCTCCTGTCTACTCAGACTGGATTGAGGAGCTTCCTGCTCGGACTCGTCTCTCGAAGTGACGTTATGAGCCCGGGGCACCCAGTCGTCGTCCCAGGCATTGGGAACACCACCTGCTTTGCTCATTTTGGGCAGCAGCAAAAAGGTTAGGAAAGCTCTCCTAGAACAAATTTGATATTTGATTCCTCAATGGAGAATCAAGTTCCTGACAGTCGCGCTCGCCACCGGGCAGTACGAGGGATCTCTGTGCCTTCGACCATAGAAAGATGTAGAGCTGAATGGTTTGAAGACGAAAGAGAAAGAAGAAGAAAAAATGGTTCCCGTTGAAATTCGACGTCGGTCAAGGCGGCTGGAGATGGGAAACCCTTTTGCGCCTCGTTTTGTGGAAAATGGGGAGAGTGAATGGTACCCACGTGGTACGAAGCTAGAACGATGCAGGCTGTACTTTTTGCGCTATGTTTGGCGCTATGGGGCTCCAATTTGAATGTACCATCAAAGTCTCATTTTTTAGGATTGCGGGGCCCGGCAATACATTGATGGGGCCATTTGCATGGTGGGGCATCAATGAGGTTGCAAGCAGGTTCATGTTAACACTCGCTCCTGCCAACATTGGGTTCTGGACCTTTTCAATTCCAGCTAAAACAAAGAAAATATTGTAGCTTCAATTAAGAGTTTGAAGGTAAGTACTCCAAACATACTCACATATTTGTCTTCTTGCTCAGAAAATAAAAAACTCAATTCAGTCCTCAGGATTGTTTCGATTTTGGATATTCATCTTAGTTATTCCTCTTTGAAATCATGGCAGAGGTAACTTCAAGCCCGGTTGCTCCCAACACCGGCGCCACTACTTCCAAAAGAAAGGATGAAGTTGAAGCAGCCAAGGCCAGGCTTTCGGATCAAAACTTCAATATGGGTACGTTCCGGTTGACCTTACCTACCTACCTAGATAGCTAGCATCGTCATCACGGATGATACTTGGCTCCCGAGATGAGATGAACTGACGGATCCGGTACAGCTCGATACCCCGACCCGTTGATTCCCCGGAAAGTCGCAGATCCCCAGTATTGGCCAAAGGACGTCACGCCAGAAATGGAAGAGAGCTGGCTAGCCATGATTAGAGAATTCAAGGAGGAACATGACTCGGCTTATTAGACAGGCAACCGGGTATATTTTGAGAGCATGGCGCCGTCAGTTCCAGTATATGTATTCGAGTATGACTCCTCAATGATTTTACAATAAATGACCGTTACCATATTATGCGGGTCCGAGTCATTGTCAAAAAGCACGATCAAGATTCACGAGTATCCTTTCTACATACCCCGGATTCCCCCTCTCCCAGATTGTTAATTCAGCATTATTATTGTTGTGTAGTTGTTCGGGGGTGGCTGAGCAGTGTTGTTGGCCGATGAATGTTCGGTAAAACTCGGAAGCGTCCTTTACACGAGACCAACGAGACGTTGGAACTATTCTAGAAGTGCTAGCAAGCTCTCATAAGCCTCCAACAATCGGACAGGGGGGCCTTTGAACATAGACATGGGTAAATACATGGGTTTTAATGGGAGCAAGGTCTGTGAACCGACTACCTAGTTGAGGGCAAGCGTCTATCAAAAGACCCTCCTGGTTTCTCACTTCCTTCGACCCGAGTTGACAAAGCTATGTAGATAGATGACATGAAATAAGCGACGTTGGAGAACAACAACCTATCGGAGGCAGTCCGAAATTCTACGGTGTATCTTGGTCGAAACAGGGTTTCTGTTGGGATATAAGCTGGATTTTACAACATCCAATGGGCCAACTCAAATGCCACCTAGCCACAGCCACCTTTTTTCCCCTTTGGACCGCAAGGGCCAACACAGTACAGCTTTGTCAGATTTCGAATGGAAGCAGAACAGCTTGCCTCGTAAAAGGAAAGCAAATACGAGTTGCTAAGCTTTTGTGTATTCAATGGATGGATGGAAATTTTGATTAAAAAGGAGCGAGCGCATGGCTCCTAAGCCTATGCAATGTCCCCACGTAAGCTGATATTTGTGAGATGAGGCTGGTGATCTCGACCGATGATGGTTGCAGTCATCTATGGACGGACTGCATATTGGGTGGCGTGACAAATACTGTGCAACGTACATGGGCTAGATTTAGCAAGCGATGCTGAAAGATCGAAAAATCAGCTCGCTATCAATAGGGTAGCGAACGGGGGAAGTCTTGATACGAGTGGTTATGGCTATTATAGGGTACCTCTTCTGACTTGTATTATTCCTTGCTATCTATACTAGGTATATATCTGTCCTGACATCCCAACATCCCTACTATTCGATATGCCATTAGTGAATCTATGTTACATCATTTGCCCTTGGCCATCCCTCCTCAGGAATCTAGCCTTTTTGACAGGCAGAATTTTGATGACGATTTCGGTGTTATTAATGCGCCGTGACTTGGCAGCTGAAACATCATCATTGTGACAGTTGGGATGATTACCAAGAAAAAAACAAGAGCACCAATCGCATGCGAGGCGGGATGCAGTTGTTGGTGGCGAAATGAGTCGTGTCTCAGCACCTTCTTAATTTTGAGATGTGATGATGGTGATGGGACACAAGGAAGCGATTTGCCGCTTCGTCGCGGGCCTAGCAGTAATTCCCTTTTTCTTTTTGGGTGAGGGTGGCCATTTCATTGTGAAACGTATCAAGCAGTCTTAAAAAAAAAAAGATTTCGGCAAATGTTGAAGATAAACCATCCTTGCAGAAAAAGGATCAATAATTCGCACGTTACACTCAACAAAACAAAAATAGATGGGCATCGCATCTTTTAGCATGCAAGTATTCAACTAAACGTCCGAACGCCTATCAGTTGACCCGTCGGGCTTTTCGCTCCAATAGGCATTCCCATGTAGGCGAGAAATGATAGCCGGGAAGAAACATTTCTTTTCTCAAAAGGTTTGGCGTTGGGATAGATAGATAGTGCCCATATCCGCTCGCGGAGGGCTCCGATCTTTGCGCCGGGATGGCTGGCTGGCTGGCTGGCTTGTTGTCGTAAAGGACCTAAGAAGAGATGGTGTCAACGACAAGGCTGCCGGCATTTTTAATCATTAGCTGGTGCCTATCGAGTGGCGGAAGAGATGGAGGCTGACTGCGAGGTTGTACTCGACGTCCATTTTATGTACTTTTTTACTTTACATCTGTAACATGGACTAGAATCGGGCATATCCTACAAGTATTCTATACATCCTGTCAGAGGCAATGGTTTATCTAATAGCCGTCCTCCAACTGCTAGAGCACAGACACTATGGGAGGGTACCATCAGATATACACTGCCGAATTTTCAAGGCCGGCCAGTCGCTCGTGTGCTACACACCTCTTCATTCCAAGTACCGTCTTGGAGAAAAGTCATAGTGGCTTGCTCAGGGGGCTGGAGTATCGACACCATTACCAGATTCCCGGGATTTGTGTTGCAACTCTCCAAAAAGCTTGGACGAGATTCATTTGGTTTCACATGGCATGGCCTGCCACCACCATTACAAAGCATGTACGATGCATACATAGGTGCGTAAACACGGCGTGCGGCACTGCTACTAATTCCTCCCCAAGGTCTTCATACACATGGAGAGGTCCACGTCCTTTATCTCCTCTTGTGACTCGTACTCCATACATTTCCAGCGAACCCCGCCCCGGGATGGCAAAAAAATGACTCCACTTGGCAAAAAGGAGGAGGTCCATCCATGAATGTCTCTCATGCCTTTGGGCGGCAAATCAAGCTGCGGGCTGTGGCGCTCCGGAAATGGTGACATGAAAAGAAAAGAACCCCCTCAGTGCCCCTCTCTCGTCAAAGCACCCGGGAGACGCGGTATCGTGGAAAAGGTGTCTTGTTTTTGTGTGACGCTTTGTAGGCTCGTTAGTGCCATTTTTTCGGGGCAAGATCGTTGTAGCTGGAGAATTGCTTCACCAATGATCTTGTCCAAAACTGAGATGCTTCCCTCAGCAAGTTGCAGGGGGTGAAGGAGGAGGACAATGGTCCAGGTCCATGTGGTGCTGGTGGTGAACATCACCATTGGCCTAGCGACAAAAAAAAAGGGTCTCAAAGTCATCATGCATGGGGGGATTGGATGCACTGCAACAGACTATTAGTAGCACCTTTGTAACCTCTACCTGTTACTATGGAGAAGAAAAGACGGTAATACAACAACACGTATCTTACCTTATTCCGTACCACCTTGGGTACCTGTACCTCTCTCTACGCACGGGAACAGTCATGCGGCTGCACACACTGCAACTGCAACTGCGGTGCCAGATAAGGTACCAAGAAGCATAAAGTTGTCGAATAAATGGGACAACAATAGTGCCTAGGTACCTATGTGGTAGGTGACGACGACGAGGAAGCATGCCTACCTTAAAAAGAGAGGTTGACAGCATCAGGGATGGGGATGCCTCGTGTACGGAGCGGTCGTCTGTCTGTTGGTGTAGATTCGGCCTTGGCTTTTGCGTGGAGCTCCCTCTTGTGGATGGGTATGGGTAGTCGAGTAGCCCGCTCTCCTCCTCTCTCAATGGACGAGGGATGGATGGAGTCAACCTGAGTCTACCTTGGTAGTTCTACCTACTAGGAGGTACCTTAGCACCCAGACCACTGCAGAGGCCAGTGGAGGCCAGACAAGCACCAGGCAGGCCCCAGTGTGTGCGCCTAAGCAGCAGAGCCGAGAGCGGGGTTCCGTCAGGTTCAATTCTACAGTGGATTGGATAGCGGTGCCTTGCCATGACCAACCACTAATCGAGGCATTGGATAGGTACTAGGTAGCCCATCCATAGAAACCTAGGGGATGGAGTACTACCAAGGTAGACAGCTACTCCGTCGTTACAGAGGGGGAACTCCACTCCAAGAAGCAACCGCTCGCCAGTTGCAGGGCATATGCGCTGTACTGCTCAAGTACCACGCAACCTAAAAGTCTGCCAGCCGTTCCAGCAGTTCCTTCAATCTCAAGTCATTTTCACTTTGCCTCCCCTCTCCCCCCCCCCCAAAAGAACAAAACTTACCTTGACCTTTGTGTGAATGAATTTAATTTTTCTCTCTCCGTCTCTTTTCCCTTTTTTATTTTTTTGCCAACACTTCTCTTTTTTCTTTTTCTTTTTCTACATTGTGACTCTCTTTCTTCCTCTCCCCAACCTTCTTCCTCTTCTTCTTCTTCAATTTTTTTTTACCAACTGCATAAAAAAACAGCTACCAAAGAGAGAGAGGTCCAGTTCAGCAGGCTCTTCTTTCGCGTAGGTACATCTGGCGCGCGCGACGCCATTCGACTTTTAAACTCCCCTTCCCTCTCCCTCCCCACTACGACCTTCACCTCATCCATCAACCTTACCGCAACAACCTCGAATACGATTTCCGGCCGCCGCAATGTCCGCTCCAGAGAGCTCCCACGCAGGATCATTCGATTTGTTACGGAGGGCTACTCAAGCAATGATGTCAAAGTACGTTTCGATTATTTGTTTTCCTACCTTCTTACCCCGAAGCAATTTCCCCGCCTCTGGGCTATGCTATGTTGTTGTTTCTTCTGTTTCTCCGCATCATCCCGCCAAATTTGACCCCGCCATTGCTGTCACTACCTTTATCATGACTATACGATTATGTACTATCACTTTTTGAGAGAGAGAGAGAGAGCTTTATTTGTCTTGTCCCGAGCGGGAGCTCTCAGATATCCCAACTTCTCAGAGAGAGCCTGGCCTAAGCTTTGTTTGGCAATTCATCACATCATTCATCTTCCTTCTTGGTGGTCTTTTTGGTGGCAACTGGTTCGGAGGATCCATCCAACGGTCAAACATCTGGCAACGAGTGGCGCCAAATGTTTGGAACGTCACAGAAGCTTTGGGCTTTTTCGTTGCAACTCTTTTTTCTCGGCAGGCAGGCAGGCAGGCAAACCAGACCAGACCAGACCAGACCAGACCAGCAAGGAACACAATGTCTCGCTATTCGGCACCCGCTGGATAACCAAAAGCTTTTCTTTCTGGCTAGTGTCAGTGGCTTTTTTGCCGGGCTATAGTGTAACCTCATGGCTGGCTGGCGGCCGAGAGATACCCAGCCTTTATTAGTACGGAACCTAGGTTATCCTTCGAGTTGCGGCTAGCTGCAGATTCAAAGTCCATTACACACACGGAGCTGCTCCCCTCGAGGGAACTCGCGCGGTCCTCGCACGAGCCAGCCAGCCAGCAAGCAAGCATTTGCACATGTCAATCCAGCTCAAGGCGTTGTCCAACCAGTTGCAACGAAGACAGAGAGGGAGGGAGAGAGAAAGAGAGAAAGAGAGAGAGAGAGAGAGAGACAAAAAATTGAAACACAAGTCTTGCCCTGGATAAACGGCTCTTTCGCGTGGAATCGTTCGGGTTCAACGGTGGCTGGTCCAGAAGCTACGAGCTTTATTGACAATTTTGCATTGTATTTGCAATCAATTCACCAGCTGGAAAGACAGCTTGCCGCCTGACTCGTCACTGGGCCGCCTCTTACCCATGGCAATGGCGTAATGGCAATTTGGGGTTCAAAACTCAACAAGACTTGTTTCTTGAAACTTGAACCTACATACTTAGCCCTGCCAGCTGGGTGGCGCGCAACAAAGCTCAGACTGCTCGCTTCTACAGTTTGTTTCTGCATCTTGCAACCCCGCTGTAGTTATGCAGACCCACGGCCTTCTTCCTCCAGTCTGAATCGAACCTTCAAATCCCCACTCTCCCACATGGCAGTTTGGGAGCAAAAATTCATCTCATCACTCCCCTATTTCTTCTTTTGTCCTTTGGGTTCCTTGTTTGTTGTATATCTGCTTCCGTTCTCGGAACTTTCCCACGTCAATTTGACATAACCCTACTTCTTGCTACCCGGTGCTTTCCGTGTTTTCCTCGTCATTATCAATCCTCCCTTATTAAGTTAGTACCCTCACGACCTTGGGCCGCCGTGAACTAGTGTTCCCACTTCACCACGGCTTCCCCGCGCCATTATCGTTCATTTAGCATATCTTTAATTTTTTTTTTTTTTACTTCTTCTCGTTTGTTGTCCATTTAATTAGCCATGCATGGTATTAACCAATCTACCAGGACCGCCTCAACAGAGGAGGAGAGTGTGGATCACATTGGCTTTGAGACTCCCAGGTCAGGTGTAGCAACGCCGCATCCCGATCTACACGATAAACGACTTCCAGGAATCATGAGCTACTTTGGCCAGGTTCGTCAAGACAATTCTAGCACATCAAGGCCAGCAGCCGCCACGGGTGCGGGCCAGAACTTAAACCTGCAGCACGAGGACCACTTGTCCAAGGGGCTGGAGTCAAACAAACACACCACGAATTCTAATCTTCACAATGATTCACTGCCTGTCAAAAGTCACTTTCCCCCACCATCCAAAGACTTGACTATCTGCCCAAGTGGTAGCCAGGAGACTCAAGACAAATCACCAGATTACCCAACGCCTCCCCCATCACAACCACCATTGTTTCCTGCGGGACCTGCGATCTCCGATATGGCTTCCTCAGTTGTTGAAGTCGGAAAAGCCGACTCTCTCAGTTCAGACTCGGAGTTGGTGGAAATAGGATCTTCGCAGGTTCTTCAATCACAATCACATCCAATTCCCCCAACACAGTCGGAGACAGATGCTATCCCAAACGCCCGCCCCATCTCACCATCACATGCCCACACATCCACACCCCAAGCACCCCCTACATCCTCGGAAGCTAGCGTTTCACAGGTTCCTACCAAATGGTTCTCACTTGAAGGACTCAAGCAGCTAACTCGTGGTGTCATGTTCAAGAGCGGTCCACCGACTCCTACCAGAGCCTTATCGACTGCCAACTCACATTCAGATGGAAGAGAAACCCCCATCAGAACGAGTCATGATGGCGCAGAACATAGCGGAACACTGACCCCTCGCAATACCGGTGCTCAAGTTCCAGCGGCTAAAGGAAGGCTTAAGATCAAGATTATAGAAGCACGAGGCTTGCGAAAGAGCCGCGACCCCTACGTAGTTGCCGTTTTCCAACGAAGTGAACTTATCTCTGGTCCTCCGAGGCCTTCTGAGGCGGATGAGCACTTCATCCCAACTTCAGGTGGTCTTGGTGGGATCCCAATACAGCGTCAAGCCAGTGATTCAGGCCGTCCAATGGCAATCCCCATGCGCAGTCGCCAAAGCAGCAACACCAGTATCAGCGATTACAACACTTTCCGCAGCCGACCGAACCGACCCCTTTCCGCGAACCCCAAGTGGGATGCTGAGGCAATTTTGTAAGCATAAAAAAATATTACTCTTCGCTAAACTTTAGGCTAACTCTTTAATAGCGATGTTGTTGACTCGGACATGCTAGTGGACATTTCTGTGTACGACCACACCACTTCGGGAGAGGAATTTCTTGGCCACGTTAACATCCAGGCTCGGAAAGACAAGGATGGATTCGTGAGGGGATGGTTTGCACTGCAAGGCCATGCCAATACTATGGAGGAGAATGCCCCAACCGGCGAGATCTTGGTCGAGGCCATGTATCAGAGAACTGAGAGAAAGCATTTCGGCCCAACCGACTTTGAAATCCTCAAACTGATTGGCAAGGGCACCTTTGGCCAAGTCTATCAGGTTCGCAAGAAGGATACCCAGCGGATTTATGCCATGAAGGTTCTACAGAAGAAGGTTATCGTGCAGAAGAAGGAGGTAGCACATACCGTTGGAGAGCGGAATATCCTGGTCCGAACAGCGACATCCGATTCGCCGTTCATTGTTGGACTCAAATTCTCGTTTCAAACGCCATCAGAGCTTTACTTGGTCACCGATTACATGTCTGGCGGAGAGCTTTTTTGGCACTTGCAGAAGGAGGGTCGATTCGACGAGGCACGCGCCAAGTTCTATATTGCTGAGCTGATATTGGCAATTCAGCACCTCCACAATAATGATATTGTCTATCGTGACCTGAAGCCGGAGAATATTTTGCTGGATGCAAATGGACATATCGCACTGTGCGACTTTGGATTGTCAAAGGCCAATCTGACCAAGAATGACACCACCAATACCTTTTGCGGAACTACGGAATATCTTGCGCCAGAGGTTCTCTTGGATGAGTCGGGCTACACCAAGATGGTCGATTTTTGGTCCCTCGGTGTGCTGGTATTTGAGATGTGCTGCGGCTGGAGCCCCTTTTATGCAGAGGATACACAGCAAATGTACAAGAACATTGCCTTCGGGAAGGTTAGGTTCCCCCGAGACACACTTTCACAGGAGGGGCGCAACTTCGTCAAGGGTCTTCTCAACAGAAATCCCAAGCACAGATTGGGAGCCACAGATGATGCTGAGGAATTGAAGCGCCACGCCTTCTTCAACGACATTGACTGGAATCTCCTTGCCCGGAAGCTCATCACTCCTCCGTTTAAGCCAAAGTTGAAGTCTGAGACGGATGTGTCCTACTTTGACCCAGAGTTTACCACTGCGTTGGACCAAAACGGATCGCTAAACGAGCGTGCTGCCGCATTGGCACGCGGATACGCAGCATCCACACCTCTTTCGCCTTCAGTACAGGCAAACTTCCAAGGATTTACCTATGTTGATGAAAGCGCATTGGAGGACCACATGCGTGATCATCGGACCATCAGAATGGATGACGAAGATATGGATGACGCCCATACCAACGGTGATGATGATGATGATGACGATGACGATGACGATGGTCAAGATGATGAGGAGGAGTGGGACAATTTGGATGACATTGACCTGAAAAAGTCCAACCGGATGAGCGGCATCGTCAAGTCTTCAAATGATGAGCAGATGGTTGGAGGCTCAAATTTTGACCCCTGAGCCAATCCTCTGGGTGAAGCACCGCCGCCATTAGCGGCGTTATTTCCTTCGTTCTTTTGATGATAATGATTTCTTCATCAAAAAAGTTAATATCCCCAAAAACCGCCCTTAACAAAGTTGGTACGAACGGTTTAATTGTGTCATTACTGCATAGGGAGGTTGGCTGGTTTTGCATTTTTGCATTGTTCCATAGCTACTGTGCAGGAGGATCAGGATCATGGCGTTCTGGTTGTGCGAGAGTGAGGGGGTTGATGATGACCAAGTTGATTGGAATCGGTCCCGGGGTCTTGAATTCAAGGCCTACCTGCTCTAGCTGATGGATCTGGTGCAGATTCCGAAAAATATTGAAAATTCAGAAAGAAGAGCAAAGAAAAAGAGATGATGATTAAAAGCAAAGCTTTGCATGTTTTTCCCATTCCTTTTGATTCCTTTTTACGTGCTGAATTTGGGATACTTTTCTTTTTCTTTTCTTGCTAAGCCTTTTTTCCTTTTTTTTTTCATTCATCGTGTTGCTTTTGTTTGTCTGTCCATGAGGTAGCCGGGAAGACAGAAATTTGTACTTAGCAATGCATTGTATCATTTTTAGATGATGGTTACTGTGATAGAAAAAAACAAACGGGGAAAAGCGTATCTGGCTTCCGGTATACAGGGGCGGTTTTCTTGTCCAGGTGTTTCTGTTCTTCTACGTTGTGCTGCTTTTGATTCATGGTGTTTAGGTGGGAGCGGCAGGATTTGACCTCTCTACTCATGATATGATGAAATGAACTAATTACGAAGTTTCGGAGTGTTCTTTTTTTGTTTGATTACCTGCATTGTCTAAGGGATGTCTTCTTAAGAGGTAAGCTAAAGGCGTGAAAATAGATATATAGAAAAAAGGGGTGATGACACTAAATGCATAGGAATGGGTGAGAATGCTAACTGGGGAGAAGTTGGGATGGCAACTATTGAACTATCTACAAGGAGGTGACAAACAAACGCCTATGCCTGTAGATAGATCTGCGGTGGTGTCGGGAGGAGTGACCGCAGACTTTGGTCATAGAATTGTAGTTTAGCCTTGTGATATAAGCATAAGTGAGGGAGGAAAACATAAGACTCGGCGCCCCCCATAGTTATTAAACGGACTCTTCGCTTCTTGTCATTTTGGTATTGGCATTCGCAAATGAAGTCCTACACTCGATCGAGGCTATTTGAGGGAAAATGTACAACGTGATGGGGGAAAACATGAGAGTTCCCCATCAATTCTCTTCGGCATCAGTCGTTTCTGGCCAATGTCGTCTGGCCGAAAATTATGGATGGCCCATCTTGTAAACGCCTCCTCCAACTCTCTTCCTCTTCCCCTTCCCCTTTCTCCAAAAACAGTTGCTTGGCTGTAGTGCTTCCTTTCTTTCCCTTCTTTCCCTCTTCTCCAGCACTGAAACAGCCTTTATCCTCCACACCTTTACTTCTCTTACATCTCCAAATCATAAAACAAACCAACCGACATTTAGTGCTTGGGCTCATCCTCCTCGGCCTCGAGCCAGTCGGGGAGCTTGGCGGGGGTGGAAGAGGACTGGGCGGAAGCGTCCTGGCCTTCAATCTCGACGGCCATGGTCTCGTACGCCTTCAGGTTGTCGGCGAGGTTGGTCTCTTCGGGGGAGGCGGGGGTCTTGGGCATGCTGAAGACCTGGACTTGGCCCTCGGAATCGGCTTCCTTGACCTGGGGGGTCTTGTAGGCCTTGAGCTCCTTGAGGTAGAGCTCCTGAACGAAGTCGGCTGGAGGATATAATGTTAGCATTCTTTGGACATGCCGGGGTCGATTTTTTTGGGGGGAGGGGGAAAGAGGTAGGTGTGCATATATATGGCGGGCGCTTAAGCGGATGTGATGTGCTTGGCGGGTGTTGTTTTGCTTCTTTCATATCGACTATGCAATGCTGATATATGCGTCGGCTGATTCAAATCGAGGAGAGCTGCTACAGCCAAAAAATCGAGGTGGCAGCACTCAGCCCACGATAGCAACAACACCAGC
Source organism: Cladobotryum mycophilum (assembly GCA_036429605.1). Classification (NCBI taxonomy): domain Eukaryota; kingdom Fungi; phylum Ascomycota; class Sordariomycetes; order Hypocreales; family Hypocreaceae; genus Cladobotryum; species Cladobotryum mycophilum. The sequence goes on along the minus strand of CM071590.1, from coordinate 3,543,335 downwards.
ACCAAAGTATGCTCCCCCTCCTCCCTTCTCTCCCTTCGCAAAAGGTGGCTTATGCCCAAGTTTCCATCCGCAGAAATACCAATCGAAAAGGGGGAAAATCATTAAAACTAGGAAGCGCAAAAAAATCGTACCTCTCCGGGAGACGGTGGGAGCAATGAAGCCCCTCATCTGGACGGCATTGACCTTGGCGGTGCGAGCGGCAACAGCGCGCTAAAAGGAAGAAGAAAAAGCTCTGTTAGAAAAAATGGTCTTGATAAAAAAGAAGCTGCTGCGCCGAACAGCTGGGATAGCTCGCCGCAGAGGGATATATGTGTGTAGTACATGCTACCATCAGCAGCAGCAGCAGCAGCAGGGAGAACTCACCGAAGCCCGAGAGATTTGGCTAAGCATTGTGTCAAAAAAAAGGCCTGGGCGTTGCTCAATTGGAAAGGCAAGGCGGGGGACCCGAAGGGAGGGGGGGAGGGAATGGAGACAAAGAGAGAAGAAAGTTGTCTTGAGGCGTTTTGTGAAAATCGTGATGTCGCCTCGAACAAGTTTCGTTCACCCCCGGCTAAACCAACCTGTAATGGCGGAGTTTCTGCCTCAGGTGTATTTTTGTTTTTTTAGAATGTGGGGCCGGTTGCCTTGCCTTTCCCCTCAGAGAGAGAGGGAGGAAAAAAGCGAGGCGCTGCACGTGACGAGCAAGAGACCAGGGTCGGGAGAACTCGCGAACTCGAGGGTCACTCTCCCATGACGATACGAACAAAGTTTACCTCATTGCTGAGAAATAACTAGAAAACAATGATTCAACTAGGGGAAATTACATGCTAGAACAAAGGACGAAGCTATACTTGTTCGCTCGTCAGTTCGTCCTCGCATGAACGTGCATCTCCCCTTCCCCCTCCAATGCGCTTGGGCTACGTGGTGCCTCTACCTCTTTGCATGATATCCCAAAAAGGCAATACAAAACCATTGAGGCCTAATTCCACCCTCCACCCGCGGGGATACTATCTATGTATATATATATATGTCGATACCGAGGCCTACATGATTCCTCGAATGACCCAACTTTTTGCACTGATTTCCTTCCCCCCCCCATAGAACTGGGACTGGCCAGCTGATATTCATCGATATTATGAATAAACATTTCCTGTAGTGAAGATGTCTAGCCATACAAGTCATCTCCTCGCCAGCCTTTAAATCAGAGTAGAACCCCTTTCACCAGTTATTACCTACCAAGAAACATTTCATCAATCCTCTCGTTGAGAAAACCAGCCGAACCTCATACCAAAGATGGCTCATTTCGTTCCCATCATCCGTCAGCGTCAAGTCTTTCACGCCAACCATCTCCGACTTGTCAAGTTGGAGCAAGCCTTCTAATAGTTCTCTTGAACTCATTTCTCACACTCTCTCTCCTTTAGCTAGCTACTAGCTTAGTGCAATGAAACCCGTTCGTTGATGTGAGGCTGGCTGGTTCGCACACCGTAGAACCCATGTAAGTGCCAGACACCTGTGAGGCGCTTCGAAACGATAAGAATATACAAGCTGGGCGACGAGCAAAGGGATCTCCTATCCCCCTAGATTTTTATAAATATATATATATGTGGTTTTTAATGTAGTTTAGTAGTTTAATAGTTTGATATATATATATGCTACCATAGCAGAGAAGGCCCCGTCTCTAGCTTCAAAAGAAAATTGCATCTCAACTCCTACCATAACCTAATTTCTCATCAAGTCGTCCATCTTGGCAACTTCGGTGCTCCAAACACACAACCCGCCACACTCAAGACTTCGAATATGATGCAAAACTTTTATTAAGCTGTAGAAAAACGAGGGTATATGTTTCATACTAGAATGAGATTACCAAAAAAACAATTGTGTTCCAACGAGTCTAATAATTATTACTGTTGAGTCACCACAGGCGACTCAACGTGCTTCAGCCGAGAGTCCTTGGACTTGGTCAAGCCAAACGCCACGGTACCCAAGTATAACAAAGTCACAATGCCGGCCACGACGGAGAAGGCAATGATGTAGCGGTTGGCCTCGGCGGCAAGTTGGAGACCGAGTCCACCGTTGATGATACCCAAGATCATGAGGGCGCGGCCGTACCAGACGTGGATGTGGCTCCAAATGCCACGAGACTGGGTCTTGAGGTAGCTAGAGTGGTGCAGCCATCCGAAGATGGGCTGCAGGCTGATCAATGACACGACAAAGACTCCAAGACGGGTGTGAGCCTGGTCGAAGAACTGTGGGAGACGGTTTGTTAGCTATCTCTGTTTGAGACTTCTGAAAAACACGATGTAGTGATTTCACTTACGATATTCTCACGGTGGGCTGCGACGTAGCCAATAGCAAAGGCCGCCCACATGCCCAAGAATGCAATGGATTGCCAAGCAGCGTGGAGATACCACTTGCCGAGCAACGGCATGAGAATGGCACCGATCGGGTACAGGGCAGCAAAGACGACAGACATGAGGATACCGTGAGCGGATATCAGGGTCGTGGTCGAAGGACCACTGCTTCCTTTCGGGGTGACTGCTCCGTCAGGGTTGTTGCCGCCGCTGCCCCCACCATTGCCATTGCCATTGCCTCCACCGCTTCCACCATTTCCACCGGAGCCGCTGCCGTTTCCACCATCACTACCGCTGTTACCGCCGTCGTCGCTGGAGCCTGAGAAAGGATTGCTGTCCGAGCTGATGCTCGCCTTGGCCAGATTCACACTGAACTGATCGTGATCGTCGTGCTGGACGATGCTAGCCGAAGGACTCGTCGTGGCCAGGGACTTGCCAGACTTCCAAGCCGCTATCCAGTCGGTGTTTCCATTGAGGTTCAAGTCGGAGCATCCGCTGCACTTGATGTTGGCAATCATGTTATCGCCTTCGACACCGGAGCCCGCCAACAGCTCGACATCGCTTCGCGCGACGTAGGTTGGCATAACATGGTTCTTGCCGGGTCTCGTGCTGAGCGTTACGTTGCCCTTGCCGTCCTGGTAGATGATGAACATGGAAGAGCTAACCATCTGCTGGCCAATTCCAAGACCGATCCATTGGTTGCTCGTCGGCGCCTTGATCTGGAAGAAGACGTCGCCTTTACCGGCCTTGGCTGAGGCTTCGGGTACGCCCCATTGGAAGCAAACGTTGGAGGCGCCTTGGGCGCAATATGAAGCGGCGTCAGCCACTGCAGTGCTGGCATCTAACACAGATAAATACATTAGTTGAAAGGCGTTTGCACGTCAAGGAGAATATTAACTTACAAAGTGCAGCCGCAGCAGCCAATGTAGTGCTTGTAGACAGCCTCATTATGATGGATTACAAGTATTATTAATGAATAATAGTAGGTCAGAACCAAAAGGATAACAATTAATGAAGTGAACAGAAACGGCAAAGGAGAATGAGGCCATATCGAGTCCGTCTCCCCAAGTATATATGTCTTATTGGAATGCGTGCGTGACCCCAGAGGCTGCTAAGCCTACACGTTAGCTCTCCCATGAATACCGGCTCTAGAGCTTCCCGGGAGGCGCGTCAGGGAGGGGTGGTGATAGGGTGGACGCAATGGTGCATACTCCGTAGTCATGGTGTAGCCCCCTCCCCCTGCAAGGTAAGCATCGAGCGTGTGCTTTTTGTGTTTACTCCCGTGAGGCTTGGGGCCTTATTGCACCAACCGTGCCCAAACAACCCGATGGGAACACCAGCTGCGTCACCCACCCACAGAGGTCGGGATGGCAGTGTTGCAATAATCAATCCTCAAGGTCAGATTCAGAACCCGGTCCCGTCAACAAGGCAAGGCGAGCCGTTTCCGAGACCCATTTCAATTGTCCGGGGGTGGGAGTTTCTGGGGCAGCATATTCTCCGCTTCATGTTTGGCCAGGGGGATCAAAGAAAGGGAGAGTGATAAGCAATCATTAGGGAGGCTGTGATTGGATGAGGTTTCGGTGAGAGTCTAGACCTCTGGACTTGACAACCACCACGCCAAGCATAGAGGCGTTCCTATTGAACGAGGCTTTCCCTCGGGCCCTTTTTTTCTTTCTCCTTCATCCTCTTTTCGACACGGCAATTCCTCTTCCTGATGTCTCTAGGCCGGTCTTGGAACTTCGCTTGGCACCAGTGACTGTTGAGCAAAATGTAATCAGAGGCGGTAGCCATCAAGTAAATGTGTCTCTATTCCCCACGGTTTCAACATGAACGCGTGTCTCATTATCCCGTGCTAAGTTTTGCGCGCTTCATGGCGGAGCATCATGGAAGTCTAGCGATGAGTAAGTCTTCAGTCATCATGGGGTTATCATTTCAACCGTCTGTTTTGCCTCTTCAGCCCGTCCGTGTCTTTGTCTCCGCCTACGACTACTACCATTAGACTCCGTCGGGGGCCTCGAGAAGGTGGTATGATATGACGAAGATCATGCAGGACAGATCAACAAGGAAAATTCCGAGACGGTGAAACATTCCATGGATCGGAACACGGCAAGCAGATGCTAAGGGCATCCTTTCTTCTGCTGACGGGGCCAACCGTGGATTTGAAATGACATGAAGTGAGTGATGACGATGCTGTGGAGATGGAGTGCGTGAGAGAGAGAGAGAGAGAGAGAGCTCAGCCCCGGAAGCAGCAACTGGAGGCGCAGATTAGCTTCCGCATCTGCTAGGTTCTCTAGTAGTGGATCTGAAGCCATTCCAGCTGCGAATTATGAGGGCTGTAGCTGTTCAGCGCCTTCTTCCAGCATCCCCAGCAGAGACCAATAGTGCTCCAGGGCTACTATCAACCAACTACCGGTTGGAACAGCGGCAGATGGTCATTCCAAATTAGCGATTACAGCGCTGAAACCGGCCAAGGGCTCCCTGTAACTTTGGGGGTCTCCCGCCGGGGGATCAATCTACCCGACACGGGGCAACATTCCATCCCCGGATCGTCGCCCTCCGTCAGAGTGAGGAATCCATCATGGATGCCTTGGATATCCTCTCATCCGATTAGCCGTTTCAATTTTTAATTCCTTTCCATTGTTGAAATGGCCCTACGAGCAATTGTCCCCGATATCGAATCATGGCGTCTTTTCGCTCCCCGACGCCCTTCCTTTTTATTATACTTTTTTCTTTTCTTTTCCTCCTTTGCTTCTTAGCACTGCCATCTGGGAACGCAAGCCTTCGCGTTCATCATGCATCCTTTTCGAGTGCATCGCAATTTGGACTAGTAAAAAGCTTGGCCAGCAGGACCTGAAGGGCTTTATTGTCCAATCCACGAGCTGCATGGTCTCTCTCGTCATTCTGACCATGGAAAGCCAGGTACTGTAAGGAATTTGCGGGCTTGGCTCTCTTTACGTGGTCTGTGTGCTAGGTGAGCCATATATAGATGCCCAGGGTAAATGATCTAAAAAAGATTATAAATTTACTCCAATATATTTAGGTAACATATGTTAATACCTTTTGTAAGGATTATCCATTTTCAATATAAAAATATTTTACTAAATCTAAGATTAATTAGTAGTGCATAGAAAATGCCTTTGGCGTTCAACGCTTACTCAAACTGACTCAATCTTCAAGGGTGGCTCGGGTTTCACCGTCACTCAAATGATACAACATCGCAAAGTACACAAATATCAATATTTTCCCTATATATCATGGCCTGACACCCTTTTGTGTGGCACGACTGGATGAATCTTGGGTTCTCTACAATTTTCCCTTCTACTACCATAACGCCATCCCACCTGGGAACATGTTCGCCATCTACAATCCCTTGGCACTCTGATCTAAAGCTTCTTTCCGGCCTATGCCTCGGATCTTCTCGAGTAGGGCAAAGTAGCCCTCTGGGACCGGGGTAACGTATTGACCGCTGAACACGCCGTGCTCGAATGTGTTTGGTTCTTGGAAGTCATTTTCCTTGGCGATCTCTGTGCAGGACGCTTGCAGGTCCTCAAGGGTCTGGAAGACAATTTTATCAGCTCCGATATTTTGCGCGATGCTGTCATTGTCCCGCTCGTAAGCTACCATCTCATGTGGCGAGGCCAGATCGATGCCGTAGATGTGGGGATAGCTAAAGAGAACATGAGTTAAAGGAACAGGATCAAGGAGTTGGTCAGGGGAGTGTGAATCCTGGACTTACGTAATTTCAGGGGAACAACAGGCGGCGATGATCTTTTTTACGCCTGCCTCCCGCGCCATACTAATCGCCTCGCGGCTGGTTGTCCCTCGCGCGATGCTGTCGTCAACTAGAAGAATGGTCCGGTTTTTGAATTCTCCCTTGACGGCGCTGAGCTTCCGACGCACTCCCTTCTGGCGCGTTGCCTGCTCCGGCATGATAAATGTTCGGAAGACATAGGGGTTCCGAATGTAGCCAGTACAGTAGGGCTTGTTGAGAGCGTGGGCGACGCTGGCGGCTGCGAGCGATGACGTTTCGGGGACCGGGATAACGACGTCAATTTCCTTGATGCCTTCTGGTCCGAGTACGTCCAGGAGTCTAGCTGCAAGATAGCGTCCCATGCGCTGACGGCTCTGATAGACACTGATGCCGTCGATGACCGAATCCGGACGAGCAAAGTAAACGTACTCGAACAGATCCGGGGCATAGCTCTTCCTGGGCGCAACCTGGGAGAAGATGGGCTTGGCTCCCTTGGCGATAATGACAGCCTCTCCCGGCTGGATGTCGCGGACGTCGGTGAAGCCCAGGCGGTCCAAGGCGATTGATTCGGAAGCAATCATATAATCCAGCCCATCTCCATCCGACGAGGGCCTGGATCCCATCACCAGAGGGCGAATCCCGTACGCATCGCGGAATCCGATGACGCCAAAGCCAGCGAGCATTGCCGTGCATGCCCACGCACCCTCGCATCGTTGGTACATTTTGCTCAATCCGTTGAATATGTCCTCGGTGTTGACACGAGCCTTCTTCGTTTCACTGAGCTCATCGGCGAAGATATTGAGCATCAGCTCGCTGTCGCTATCCGAGTTGATGTGCCGGTGGATTTCGAAATCCAAATAGCGCCTCAGTTCTGCCGTGTTGATCAAGTTACCGTTATGGGCGAAGCAGATGCCGTACGGGCTGTTGACATAAAACGGTTGAGCCTCTGTGCTTGCGCTGCTGCCAGCGGTGGGATAACGCAGGTGAGCGATGCCCATGTTCCCAAACAGATTCGCCAACCGAGCCCCGGACTCGAAAACCTCGGCTGCCATGCCATTCTTCTTGCGGATGGAGATGCGACCGCTGGTTGTTGAGGTGGCAATACCGACAGCATCTTGACCGCGGTCTATAGAGGGAGAGGGCCATGTTGGTTAGCTGTTGGTATCCCAATCGTGGACAATAGCTAGGAGAGATGTCATCACTACGTACGCTGGAGCACATATAGCGCTTCGTGTATATCGTAGGCGGCGGGCGATGACTGATTCGCCAGGATGAGGGCGACAACACCGCACATCTTGATGGTTTGGATGGAATGGTTGGATTCGACGATGTCACTACCTTTGGAATCGAACGATAGACAGACTGGTGGAGGGGTAGCCTCTTGGGGTGGCAGCGAAGCGAGTGAAAAAAATTCTACGGATTCATGCCCCGCGTGTTTTATCTGCTCTGCTTATCACAGGCAAAACTACGGCAACGACGAGTACCAAGACTCGGTAGTTAGTATGGAGACGAGCAACCAAGAGGAAGGAAGGAATGTGTGTTATGGGCTTGAGCTAGTGGATCTCGCGCGCGAGTCAACTTGGAACACTAGGGCTACGCCTTAGCGCCAGTATGATGTAGATTCCACGAGATTAACACGGAAGAACTTGAGGAATAGGTCAGATATGACGGTCATGAGGTATGGATCAGGGCCTAGGCGTTGTCATTACAATGTGTATTTGATCTACGGAGTGAGAGATTGGAGTATAGGTACAGAAAACTTGACCCCTCCAACGCATGTAACCCTGACCTGCCCCTCCTCAAGTAGTAGGTAACCGGTTGTCTCCCCCAAAATTTTATCTACCCCTCCCTTGGATAAGTTTACAATTTATTTAGTATGATTTAAAGAATTGCTACTCAGGCTGTAATATATTGCTATTTGTAATATAACCACTAGGTAATGTTTTTCAGTTAGCTAAAATATAGTAGTTATAGCTAAAACAGTAATGCTTTTAACTTATTAAATATAATATAACGTAAACCACAAGCGAGCGGACCACACAAGCGAGCGGACCACTCTCTATAATACTATTTACATTCATATCTAACCCCCTTGCAAAAACTTTAAGTCTTTAATAAAACTTTATATAATTTTATATACATATATACTATAATATAGTAATAAACAAATATTTTTCTTAAATTTTATATAAATTTATGTAATAGTTTATTTTAAATTTATAATTATAAAAATATCCTATAATAAAATCTTAAAATAGAATTTTAAATAATTTTTATTTAAAATTTAAGAAAAATATTACTCTATTACTATAGTATAATATATATATACATACAAAGTTTTATTAAATTCTATTAAAACTCATGGTTTTTGCAGGGGTTAAAACAGTGTTTTATATAGGTTTTAGAGATGGTCCGCTCGCTTGTGGTTTACGTTATATATCTTTCGCTATAATGATATTTATATTTATATTTATATTTATACATAAATAAAATAAGCTTTATAAAAACTTATATGCTGCCTTGTAGCTATTCCTATCATATTGTCCTCTTTATCAAGTTACAGAGTTGGGTTATAACACTAATGTAATGATGAGTTGCATTGCTTCTTCCTTGCCATCTATTCATTATCTCTTATTACACCATTTTACTTAAAAGACTTGCCTTCCCCCGCTCTTTATCCATTTAGACTTCTCTCTATAAAGTCGGTCCCCATTGACACAGACGCACCTTTCCCCCAATAGTTAGTTTACCTTTGTGTCTCTTGTCCTCATCACGATGACTTCTATCATCGCGGTCGTTGGTGCTACTGGTAACCAGGGTGGTTCCGTGGCCAGATCCCTCCTTCAGAACCCATCCTTCAGCGTGCGTGCTATCACACGGAGCCCCGATTCTCAGGCTAGCCGCTCCTTGCTCTCGGCCGGTGCTGAGGTCGTCAAGGCGGACGGTTTCCTTGGTGAGGAGATACTGGCAGCCTTCCAGGGTGCCTGGGGAGCGTTTGTCAACCTCAACTCGGATGATCCAATTTGGAGGAAGCCCGATGGTCCCACCGAGTTTGACCTGGGAAAGGCGATTGTTGACGCGGCCGCTGGGGCGGGCGTGAAGCATTTGGTCTTCAGCTCGGGCCCTCCATGCATCGAGATGACTGGCGGCAAGGTGAATATGAAGGCCATGGAAAGTCTGTAGTCAAAGAATGCTGCTTGCAGTCATTGCCTAATGCTGACGGGCCACATAGTGAAGTACAAGATCGAGCAGTATGCTAGGGGGCTCGGTACATTCGAGACCCTTACACCCATCAATGCGGCCTGGTATCTGGACAACTTCCTTGCCGAGGAGATCGCCCCGGTATTTGGCGGATTTCCGTACCTCCCCGATGAGGAGGGATACCTCACCTTTCGGGTGCCCCTTTGGGCGGGGCCCGGGGAGGATAATCGGGTTCCCTTCGTAGGCATACGCGATGACTTTGGAGATATCGTTCACGGCATATTCCTCGATCCAGCACGATATAATGGCCGTGTCATCCACGGTGTGAGCCAGCTGCGTGGCTTCGACGAGCTGGTCGCTGACTTTGAGCAAGGTAAGGATTACACCATTACTCTGTATTAATCTCCTTCTCGCTCATGAGACAGAGGATATACAGAGGAAAGGGGCCTTTGCTTACACTCTGTAGTAACCGGAAAGAAGTGTCGGTATGAGCCGGTTTTACCGTCATGGGAGGCATTTGATATCCATGGGATTCCGGAGCTGGAAGACGTGAAGCTCATGTTTGCCTTTACGCAAACCACCGGAGGCCGCTATTTTGCTCCTGAGCCCAGCGAAGCTGATACGGCAGCGGAATTGAAACGAGCCACGGCAGTGGCATTGGGAAAGCCAGAGCCAGAACAACACCTGATTCGCACAAAGGAGTTTTTCCGTAAGCATTTCGCTACGGAGAACTAACGTGTAACATGTGTGGATGATGGGGGTACTCTATATAGCAGTGTTGTACTAGCCTCAAGTGTGACGAAAATGCATGCGCAATTCACGTTTATGATAATATGACCCTGGCGTCTTACTTTTTTCTTTTTCTTCGGCCACAAGTACTAAACGAAGGCATACCCTATGGGTTGGACTACTGGTTCAAATTATATTTACAACTTCCAACCCCTTTCCTCTAGAAAACCAAGGTACTTCTTCATCAATGATGTATCCAAAACCGGGAATTGCAACCCCCCGGATAATTCTGCAACGCCCGAACCGTGTTCGTCGACTCATACACAGGCATGTCCTCATACAACTCCCAGCGAGTGAATCCGTCCTTCATCCTCTCCGCCAGCATGGGCTGGAGCGGGAGCAGGCGGTTAGATGAAGTAGCCGCCAGCCTCTCTATCCACTCCTTGTAGGGCACGGAACGCATGTGCAAGTTCCAAACCCTGTCGATCATAGCCATCGAGCTATCCATGTCGATGGATACATCTCGGCTAGGGGGAACAATGTGGTAAGCGTGGCCCAGGGATGCGGGGGACGCAGCGATATGCAGGATGGCGGCATTGACATAGTCCACCGGCACAAACTCCTTGCGCTGGTTGGGCAGCTGGGGGTAGCATCCGACCTCACGGCAGGCATCGATGAGACGAGAGAAGAAGTCATCGGGGTTGCAGGCGCCCGTCTGGCTGTGGCCGACGATGAAGCCCGGCCGGTAGATGGCAATGGGAAACCCCCGATCTATGAGCCGTCGCAAGAGCTCATCGGCAACCCATTGGCTCTGAGAATAGCCATGATCATATGGCAAGGCAGCAATATGAGGTAACAGAGGCTCGTCCTCCTGCACACTGGTCGTCCCCAGAATACTTCCAGTGGGCCCAAAGCAGCTGATGCTAGACACGTAGTGAATGGCCTTGGTACGGCCAGCGCAGGCAAAGCGTACCATGTTACGTGTGCCAAGTGTGTTTGAGGCGCGATGGAGCGAATACGGCTGACTGTAGTTTACACGGGCTCCGAGATGGAAGACAACACTGGCCCAAACGGCAGCCTCCTCAAACTGCTCGCGGCCCATGCCCAGGTAGTCATCTTCGAGAAGGCCGGGGATGGCCACGAGCTTGTCCGCGAAACCATCTTCCCAAAGGCCATACTTGGCCAGGGCCGCTCGCAGACGCTTCTGGCCGACTGCCGCGTCAGTTGCTCGTACCAGGCATCTGACCTGGGTAGTCTGCGGCATGCGTAGGAGATCAGCGAGCATAAATGCACCGACAAAGCCGGTCCCCCCGTAAGAAAGACTCTCCCTTCCGTATCCCGACACCAGTCAACGGGAGCGTCCAACGGGCAGGACAAGTCATCTGCGATCTCACTATCGGCTACCCAGTCATCAATATCGTTGTGCAAGGTCTCTGACTGGCCGCTCAGACGCTTCTCGATAATGGAGGTGAGTGCTCCTAGCGTAGTGTTGTCGTATAGGGTGAGAAGCGAGACATCGATGCCAAACTGGCGCCGGATTTGACTTATGAGCATAGCTGTCTGGAGGGACGTGCCGCCGAGATTGATAAAATCATCGTCATCCCCGTACACCGTCAATGGTGATGCCAACACTGTGGCCCAGAGACTTGCCAACGCGGAGCGGACATCTTGCGATGCAGTCTTTGGCTGCGCCGGAGGGACGTTCTCCCATCGTCTACCAAAGAGCTCCGCCAGCTGCTTACGATCAACCTTGAAGTGTCTGTTCAAGGGCAATCGGGGCACCAGCTCCACTTGAGGCACCATGTAGTGAGGAAGGATAGACTTGACAGATTCTAACGCCTCGTTCGTGGTAGGGGGGTCGGATGCATCCGCGGGCACGGCATAAGCCACCAGAATCGAGCCAGCTCCGTTCTGAGGCGTATCCATCTTCAGAGCGACGGCATCAGAAAACAGCCCCGTCTGAAGCAAGCCCGCCTCAACAGCTTCTAGTTCGATGCGAAATCCTCGGACCTTGACTTGGTTATCTCGGCGACCGACATACTCCATCGCGCCGTCAGGACGGCGCCTAACTATATCTCCCGTTCGATAGAAGCGGATCGGATTCCCAATGGAAGTCATCGCTTCACCGAGCTCGGCAAAGGCGGCGAGGTTCTTTTCGGGTTGCCTAAAATAGCCCGGAGACACCCCAGGGCCTCCAATCCAGAGCTCCCCTTCATCACCCCTTCCTCCTTCATCCACAGCGATATACGTGATGGTACGGCCGATGGGTTTGCCAATGCTTACACTTGTAGAACCATGTTCGACATCTTTAGGGGTGATCTGATGAGCTAAGCAGAAAACGCAGCACTCAGTCGGCCCATATGCATTGAAGAGCATGGCAGGGGGGCCCTTTTTGAGAATGACTCTGATGGCGGCGACGTTTGCGGCCTCACCGCCAATAATGACAAGGCGCAACTTTGCAAAGGCTTTGGGGTATACGACAGCTGCGAGATTAAGTACCGCAGAGGTGGTAGTCATAACCGTGATGCCCAGGCGATCAATCTCCCGAGCCATCATGGTTGGATCCAACAAGACGGCCTTGCTGATGACGGCAATCCGGGCACCACGCAGCAGCGGTACCCAGATGTCATAGAGGGACACATCAAAACTGCTGTTATTTGCGTGGGTCACCACGTCGGTGTCATACACCGGCTCCAACGGGGCATAGAAGGCTACATGTAGTATGGATCTAGCCGCGATCTGTACGGCCTTTGGTTCGGCTGTAGTTCCAGAGGTATGGATGAGGTATGCACAGTGCTCGAGATCAGTGGCAACCGGGTATAATGTGCTTTCAGGGGCCAAGTCAGCATTATCAAAGTCGTTGATACAGACAACGTCAGCGCGAAGGTCACGATGTCGGTTGGCCTCATCAGTCAGGACACACACAGCATCCAGCCGATTCAACCTTCGTCGAATCTGATTGTCAGGCAGCGTAGGGTCCATGGGAACGCAGCTGCCACCGGCGTAGATGACGGCCATCTGGGCCACTACGTCGGCCATCCCATGTTGCACGACAATTCCCACAGGCTTCTCGGTGAGGCGCAACCATTGCGATAGCTCTTGAGCCAAACGGCAGGCTTTGGCATGTAGCTGTCCGTAGGTAAGAACAGCTTCCCCGTCACAAACGGCAATGGCCTCGCGAGACTTCTGAACCTTGCTATAGAAGATCTCGCCGAGGCCGAGATTGTGGCCAACCGCCAAATCATACCACTCTTGCGGATTGAAGGTATGGGAGGGCATTGCTGGTGTGTGGCAGGGTCAAAATGTGATGATGAGGCTAGAGATATACGTAAAGAAGGGTGATCACGTAAATAGGTATGAATCTAGTCATGGAACACTTGTACGAGTGATGAGATGAAGCGCAGGTCCTCCAAAGAGAAGCCAAAAGGGTAATAAAAGGGATACGATGGAAGATATCAGCCAAGACTAATGACATAAACATTCAGGAGAGAGTCCTTGCAAAGCTCCTTTGTTTTGTGACAGGATTTACAGCAGCCATCCGGTTGCACCCAATGTACCTTGACAAGACACACTCGATGCTATCATACTATCAAGGGTTATCAGACCAGAGACTATGGATGTATCCTAGATCAAAGCCTTTACTCTCTATCCCCCCCCCCCCGGCGCTGCGTCAGGGAGAGAGACTGGTTGTGTCCGTCCCCCTATGACGGCCAAAAGCTGGCGATGGATATTTCATACTACTTTACGAACACCAACCCTATTGACCACACCCCATTCTCGACCCTATCAATTCTGTAGACATTATCCCCGCGGGGGCTGGTGCGGGGGAGGGGGGCTCGTGATGATATTCAAGGATGTATATCTCAGCCCTTCGACCGCGCCCCCTGGGGAATCCGGACCCGACTACTGCATTCCCACTGCATTGGCTCAATGGATTCGTCGACGACAGCACGGCTTGGCAATATTACGTTTCTCCACGTCCCAGCCTAGGCTCAAGCAGAGATACAAGCGAGCCCCGAATACCGTACACACCCGACAGTTTCGCCGACGGAGTAAAGTGTGCGAAGTTGTCGAGTGTTTACGGTACGTACTTGGTAAGTCTGCATAAATCTGCGAGCCTACTAAGTCTTCCCTGCAAGAGGAATAGCTAGTATTGTTTTTTAGAGGCGTCCCAAAACACTGAGGGGAAGACACTGAGGGGAAGCGGAGTCTTAAACGACGCCCCCACAAGCTGGTAAATTCAACGGCCCGTGGATGCAGATTTGTCATGTGAAGGAGGTTCATCCACCATGTATCCTCGCTCCTACAAGGGCTTCTTGACTACATAGACAGTCAGACGGGCGGGCGGCGTCGCTCGGAGCCGGGCAGCAGCAGACCTATTGTTGCAGATCCCGGGAGGCGCGCTGCCATCGCTCTTCTACTAGACCCTTAAGGGAAACGGGGACTTCCAGCCGAGGGCACGTCTCGGACGGTTTAGGACTACTCTCTCGTACTTTCCAAGCTGAAGAGGGGCTTACTATCTATCTATCATGTCATGCAGCTGCTAGCTGAGGAGCGTGATTGGCTGTGTAACGCACGCCTCCTTAGTCTTTTTGATAAGTATTGTTGCATACATTAAGTTACCGTGGGGGAGAGTACAGGGAGAAAGGTAATTGCGTAATTGAACACAAGGATGAGCTACGGACCATGCCAATCAACAGCCCCCACTGCGCATAATGGCCTGATTTTCTCGGCAAATCTCCATGCAATACTGGAAAGAATGAGGTGTCTACTAAGGGGTTCCGTTTTCGGGTTACACACGCCCCCCCCTTTGACTGTTGACCCCTGACTGTCGACCCCATTCGTACCCTAGCGTCACTTTCGGTGCGCAGACACCTGTTCGCTTCGTCGAGTAATCCCGGTAGAAGTGGATCTTCGTGCGGGGTTTTTATTGTTCCACTACAGAGAGGATGAACATGGAAGCGAGCTAAGTGAGGGGCAGCACTGATCTTCTTTTGGAAGACGTCGCATCAAGTTAATTTCAGGATGCATGCTACCAACGTCTTACCAGCAAAATCATGGTTGAATCGTCTGGTGAAGTCTTATCCATATATGCAGGAAAAAGTTCGTTACACGGGCTAGAGATGTGCCTATTAATCTCGCAACTGGGCCAGAACATCAGCTTTACCGCATGAGCATTGCAACTAGCCTTACCCTTTACGTTGTATATTGACAAAAGATAGGAGTGCTACGTACGAGAGGCCTGGAAGTTGAAAGAGTTAGTAAAGAGGTTACAGAGGCTCTGTTCCCGGGTTCGCCCTAGCGGCGTCTAACGTCTCATATTTTCCTAAGAAAGTTAGTGTATTTGCATATAAAGCCTACCTTGTACGGAGGCAGGGTACAAAAGTCTTTGCCCGCCAAGCCACTAAGAAACGCCATATAATAAACACAAATTTTTCCCTACCTAAATCGTATGTGTGTTATTTTTCTTTAATTCTTAATGTATTCTGATTAAATTTTTTATCTAATAGTAAAATACTAATTAATATTATGATTAAAGCTTTTATTATTATATTAAAAGTGCTTTTTAAGGTAATAAAAACTTTTATTAAAATATTTATTTTAATTAAAATTTTAGTTTAAACTATTAATTCTATTTATATAAGAGTAATTAAATAAGGCTTTAAGCCTAATTAATAACCACTTACCTTATAAAATAAATTTCTTAAAAATATCTTTTATAGCGGCTAGTCGATTAAGTATATAAAAAAGGTTTAATAGTAGATAATAGCTAAGGTTTACTACAATTACTATAGCTAAAAAAAATAATTATTAATATTATTAAAAAGTTTAGTTTAAAAGGAATAAAACTTTTTAAAATAATAGTTTTATAAGCCTTTAAAACTATTAGTTTTATAAGATAAAATTAATAAAAAAACCTAAATTAATAATAAAAATAAAAACTAAATACTTTTATTAATATAAAGCCTATAATTATTAGTTTTTAAAAGATTAAAAAAATATTATTTAATTTAATAAAACTTTTATTATTTTATTTTATTATTATAAAAACTATTATATATAAAAAAAGCTAATAAATAGTTTATTTAAAGCTATATTCGTGAGTATTAGAAAAGTATTAGTAAATTTATATTCTAAGATGTTTTTTTATAATAAAAAAAGCCTTTATTATTACTAGATATTAAAAATTATAAAAGAAAAAAAGACTTAAAAAAAGCTATTAAAAAACTAAATATTAAGCTTAAACTAATTATAAAAAAGTAATAGAAACTAAATAATACTATATAATAGCTTAAATTATACTAACTTTTTGACTAGAAATTAGAGTAAAAATAGAAAAAAGTAATTAAAAAGCTATTATAAAGCTTTAGTAAAGGAATCGATTAGTGATGATATTAGTAAATGATTCTAATTCCTTTAATGTTCTTTTTTATTAAAGAATACCTTTAAGCTTAGCCTAGTATAGTTATTTAAGAAAATAAGGCTTTAGTTTATAATTATTATATTTAATAATAGGTTTATAATCTTTATAAGATCTTTTAATTATTTTAGTATAATAATTCCCTTAATCTTAATACTATTAAGACTGCCTAACCATAGATAAAAAGAATAATAATAAAAAAAGATACCCTTAAGAACCGTTAAGAAGCTTTTAAAGCTTAAAAAACCGTTTAATAAGAGTTACCGTAAGAAAAGATCTAGGCTTAAATAAAAAGAATTCTAGTTTATATAAAAAAAATCATTAAACTAAAAGATAGAAATGAGTATAAAGAAGGCCAGGATTATTTAGGTAGTAATCCTTAATAAATTTGCTTTTCCTGATTTTGTGGCGTTTCTTAGCGTGGGCAAAGACTTTTGTACCCTGCCTCCGTATAAGCTCTGCTATTGTCTAGTATTAACTAATCCACTTTATATACTGCTTTTTTAAGGATAATCCTATGAATAATATAAGACTAAAAAAATTTAAAAGAGTAATAAATAATATAAATTAAGCCCCCAAAAATAAATATATATAAAAACGTAGAATTATATTAAGAATATGTAAAAGAAAGTTAGTATTAGTTTTTAAAAAAATAAAAAAACATATATGAAATGTTTAAATAATAAAGATTAGTATTATAAAAAGTTATAATATAACTTTTAAAAGCATTAATATATATAATATAATAAAGCTATAAAGTAATTATATATAAGTTATATATAATTTAATTATAAAAACTTTTACTTATACACAATGTAAATACTTATATTTTAATCTTATTTAATAAATTTATATAGAGTATTATTACACTCTTACTCTTTTAAAATATAATTATAGCTCATATTTTTATATCTTTTTTTTAATAAAAAAAACGAGTGTACATAATATACTACTAATTCATTTAAATAGCATACATGTGTATATGTATATATGTATGTATTAACTTAAAAGTAAAACAGCAGTCACCACAACAACTCATGACATTTTCAGTGATCCGCCGTAACCGTTCGTCTCAAACAGTGACCAAGCCTCCATTAGCATTTACCACACTGCCTGTACACCAACGGCTACCTTCTTCGCAGAGGAAAGCCACAATCTGGGCAACGTCATCCGGGGTACCCACCCTAGGCGCTGCTGGCGTCTCCTTGATTTTGGCGTTCCAGTACGCCACCACTTCAGCATCCGTGGTCTCGTCCATCACCATGATATCCGTATCTACTGGACCGGGATTCACACAGTTGACCGTGACGTTGTAACGATGCCCCAGCTCCGTAGCCCATGCACGGGTTATCCCCTCAAGTGCCGCCTTGGACGCGGCGTACACTGACGTTGCATTGTATCCCGCGCGAGCAGCCAGGCTCGAGACGTTGACAATGCGCGGCGCTGGCCCCAGGTGTTGCAGGGCCGCTTGCACCAGAAACGCCGGCAGACGGAGATTAACATCCATGATCCTGTCCCAGAACTCGTGCGTGAGGTCCTGCAAGAGGCAGTCATCGGCCATCCCCGCATTGTTAACAATGATGTCGATTCGGCCAAACTCGCTCACGGCGGCTTGGACAATGCGGTTTGGCGCCTCTCGATCAGTGCTACTGGCTTGGACAACGGTGGCTTTTCGGCCGAACTTCTGGATCCCCTCGGCGACCATCTGAGCTTTGTGGCTGGCTGTGTTGTATGTGATCAAGACGTGAGCTCCACGCCGAGCCAACTCCATGGCGATCGCGGCTCCTATACCGCGCGATCCCCCTGTGACGATCGCGGCCTTGTCAAGGAGAGACGGTGGCGGGTTCATTTTGCCGGATAGTGATAAGTCTTGAGCACCGCTCTGCGGGGAATCGGGAGGGGGCAATGTGGTTCAGCTCTCCACAGTTGAAGGTCAGGTGCTGATGATGTAGTAATATATGCGTTGTTATGAAACGCTGTCAAGATAAAGGCGTAGTATTTTAGTGAAGAGTCTCTAGGGGGTGCCAAGTCGTATGAGAAAATGTGAAGGGACGCAAGGTTGATAGTGAATGAGAAGAATTGATGATGATAATAGCTCAATACATTACTTCTAGACAAGGACTAATGGCGCCTCCACTTTGGTATGCGATGTGCACACAAAAACACACATACATATCCGCAACAGATAAAGCATTCTTATTATCTAATATAGTTTTATGATGTAACGATTCAAGGCTATGCCAATTATATCCTAAAAGCCTAGAGCTTCAAGGAGGCCTCCGAACTATGCTCCTCTAAAAATGCAGTGCTAAACGGGTAGTCTATATAGCCCTTTTCAGATATCGGAGTGTAGAAGGTGTCCCGGTTGTATTTTTGAAGATCAATGTCTGCCTTTATTCGGAAGGGGAGATCAGGGTTGGAGATGAAGAATCGACCGAATGCAATGACCACATCGTAGCCTTTAAAACGCATGTCAACCTCTTCTTGTGCTGAAATAGGATCGTAGCCACCCTCCAGCAAGACTGGCCTTGAAGCTCCCCATGTGTGTACGTAGATGCTGTTGTCTTCCTCCTCCTGGGGAATCCCGTCAATCCATCTCGAGTTTGACAGCCGCAAATATGCCAGGCCCAGGCCGCGGAGCCCAGAGACGAGATACCGGAATTGGGGCACGAGATCTTGCATCGTCCCCATGCCCTGGATCTTTCCCCAGGGAGACAATTTCACCCCAACTCGATCCGCGCCGACGGCAGCTACCACGCTTCGAGTTACTTCAATGGCAAACCTCGCTCTGTTTTCGATGCTGCCACCCCATTTGTCTTTCCGTTGATTGCACGATGCTTGGGTGAACTGATCGATGAGGTAGCCATTGGCCGCGTGGAGTTCGACACCGTCCATCCCAGCATCGATGGCCCTTCTCGCAGCCTCTGCGAATCCCGCGATGAGACTTTGGATATCCTCCTCAGTTAGTTCGCGTGGAACAGCGCCGCCCGGCTCCATGGGCACTGCGCTGCTGGATGCGAAGTCAAAGTCGCCGCTCTGGAGCCTCTCGGGCGTAGCAGAGCGGCCCGTGGCCCAGAGCTGGAGGAATAGAAAGGAACCTTTGGAGTGGACATGGTCGGCGATTTCCCTCCATGCCCGTACCTGCTCTGCGTTCCAGATCCCCGGCACGTTGGAAAAGCCCACCGATTCCCTGGATATGGAGGTCGCCTCGGACACCAAAAAGGTCCCTGAAACCGACGCACGCTGGGCATAGTACTCTTTGGCAAAGGGCACCTGCACCGACAGATCATCAGCGCGGAATCGTGTCAATGGAGACATGGCCACGCGATGGCGCAGTTGACATTTCCCAAGGCGGAGCGGCGAGAATAGCCGCGAGGAGTTGTCCATGGTTCGTCGTCAGAGGTGGCCATGTAAGCATGGCTGGGTGTGCAAGGTCGAGAGTGGTTTGTAATTCTATGCCTGAGACAATGGGGATAAGTTGGGGATTTAATGCATCTAGCATCAGGGGCGGGCGTGGCATCAAGCAGACAGACTAAGCCGTAGTCGATGGTGATATTTATTTATTTATTTATTTATGTATTTATTTATTTAATTATTTATCCGGCTAATCCCGGTGCGCCGCGCCAATCAATACGATTGTATTCCTTGATAGCATTTATGGATAGCTTGAGTAGTGCTATTAATACTTCCCTCTCCCTCCTCCCCCAAGACCCGGACTTCACGCAGTCCAGTCCATAATTCTCACCTTCACTCTTGGGCGCTATTCCCAGTTAATGTCATAGTACCTGTGTTCTCACACATAAAACGACAAGGCTCATGGATCTGTTACAGCGTGCCGGTCTCGTCGTGGCCTTGGTGAGTTAGTCGATGGCATTGTGGTCCCAATGCCGTGAATTGATGCCCGCTGACGCTTTTCTTCGTCGTCTCAAGTGGTTGACCTACCACATCCTCCTCGGGGCGTACAACGCCTTCTTTCATCCCCTTCACCGGTTCCCCGGCCCAAGGCTCGCAGCAGCGACCCAGCTGGTGAATGTCTACTACATCATCCGGGGCATCAACTGCAAGTATCTCTACGAATTGCATGAGAAGTATGGAGACGTCGTGCGCACTGGACCGAATGAGCTGTCTTTCCGCACAGCGTCGGCTATCAGGACCATCTACGGGGGCAACCCGGGTCCGGACGACACGTTCCACAAGAACATGATCGCTAACATACAGGAGACCGGAGAGAGCGACAACCTGTTCTTTGCGACGGGCCAGAAACACAACCGCTACCGTAAGCTGATTACGCCCGTGTTCGCTGAGCGTACGATTCAAGGACAGGGACCCATGATGCAGGAATACTGCAGCCAGCTTATCCAAGGTCTCCGCAATCGCTGCGGAAAAGGCTACTTCCCCACCCAAGATGGTGTTGTCGACATTGTCCCCTGGACGCAGTTCATCATATCGGATATTCTCAGCCATATGCTGTTTGGGAGCGGTATGAACTGTCTGCTAAATGGAGACTATCACCCATGGGTCGTGGCCGGCTACAAGGCGCTCATCGAGTCAACGTACATCGAGGCGGCCCACCGATTGCGGCCGTACCACAGGATCCTGGAGTACTTGCTCGTTCCGACCCGCCTCAGAGACGGCTTCCGCGTCCATTCAGCCGTCAGTCGGGAGATGCTCCAGGCCAGCAAGGAGGCCGAGCCGTATCAGTTTAGTTTTCCTTCTTTTGTATCTAAGTCCCTGAGTGAACAGGAATTGTTCGATAACATCAACGTCATTGCTACCGCAGCGGGAGAGACGACTTCGTCTGCGCTTTCAGCCATCATGTACTACTTGACAGCCAATCCGGCTGCCTACGACAAGGTCGTGGTCGAAGTACGACAGGCATTCAGCAACGAGGCTGAGATTACCGCTACGAGTTCCGCCTCCTTGCCATATCTCAAGGCAGTCATCCGAGAGGCCTTCCGGGTTCGCCCAACCATTCCTGTCGGCCTCCATCGGCTGACCCCTAAGGGCGGCAAAGAGATCGATGGAAAATGGGTACCTGCGGGGGTAAGAGAGAGTAATCTTGCTAGTCTGACCTGAATTTTGGCTCACTAACCTCCCTAGACGTGGATTTCCGTTGCAAACCTTGCCACCTGTCGCACCTCGTCTCATTGGAAAGACGCGGATCGCTTCATTCCCGAACGCTGGTTGGGTGATCCGGAATTTGCGTCTGATAATAGAGATACGTCAGTCCCATACTCGATCGGCGTGCGGAACTGCGTTGGAATGAGGTGAGTACAGCGAGACCAAAAGGCGGGATCCCCTTCTTACTCAGACCGACAGCTAACCATATCTCCTCTTCTCCCCTTTTTTCTTCCGACAGCCACGCGAATTCCCAGCTGCGCCTAATCCTGTCGTATCTGCTATGGAACTTTGACTTTGAAGCATGCCCAGGCAACGTGGACCCGTATGACTGTTTGGAATACGGTACCTGGCAGGTCGAGCCTTTGAAGCTCCGGTTGGTGGATTTTCGTGGGCAGTCAACGTAGTGTGTGCGCTCGAGTGGGATGTGCGGGGACTTGTCAGAGACGAGGAATATCAAGTGGATCTGGAATGTTGTCACCAATCCACCTGTTATGTACGATCGATCCGAACCTAGGTACCTAGATTGAACCGAGAGTCACGTGACAATACACTCACTCGGACTAATCACACAACCATCACTACAATACCAGTGATGACTGGATTGAGCTCAGGCTGTCATTACGCGAAATCTCATTTGTATACATACTCATGATCAATTAATATCTAGATAGTTTAGATAGCCAGTCATTAACACATAACATTGTTCACCACCAGCTAACTGATACTTGAACTGCGACTTAAAATACTCTTTGCTCAAGCTCTCCCTGATCCACTACCAACATCAACCTTACTATCAAGGTGGTTCTCGTTGGAAGAACCCAGAACGTCACACTGCCTCTTCAGATCTATTTCACAAGACAATGACTGACTGCTGCTATACAGATTCAAACGAAAAAACAGTAATCTAAAAACTCATGAGAAATCGGCACCAATCTTTTCCATGATGGCATCAATATCCACTTCAGAAATATCACACTCCCTTTCCACCACTTCCTGATGCTTGGGGCTGCGAATCTTGAAGGAAGCCTTGAAAGGCACGGGCCCCGAATCCGCACCCTGAGTCATGTTCCATGAGTCAATCTCCTGTCTCTTGCCATCTTCATAGGCATAATCGAAGTTGAAGGACCATAGCAAATGAGCAGCGACGATAAAGACAGAGCTTTCAGCAATATGCTTCCCCGGGCAAACCCGCGTACCAAATCCAAACAGAATGGAGGGCAAGTTGGGGTCATCTATCCAGCGTTGCGGCCTGAACTCGTAGGGGTCTGGGAAGACGGATTCATCAAAGTCCATCGACCAATGATTCGGTACCACCGTCGTGCCCTTGGGAATGCGGTATCCCATATACTCGTCGTCTTGAAAGCTCGCGTGGGGCATTCCTGCAGGAGTGATGGGCCGCCACCTCATGACCTCGAGGAGATAGGCATTGAGATGCGGCAGCTTAGCCATGTCATCAAAGCCAGGGAGGCGATCCGGCCCGACAACTCTGTCAATTTCTTCCTGCACCCAGCGAACGGCATCTGGGTACAGGATGTTGGCCATGATGAAGACTCTCAGAACCATTGACCCGGAGTGTGTAGCCTCGGGTATGTTCCCAAGGATGAAGTTGAGTTCCATTCGCTCGACTTCGCCCGACACCTTCAATCGAAGCGCCTGCTTGCAAAAGTTCCACGACTTGCTTGCTAACGCGGTGTTCATGTGGTCGTCGAACAGCCGGGAGTGCCGCTCATACAGCAACCGTGCATGCCGCTTCCAGGGAGCCAGGGCGCTAGGGAGTGAATTGAGGATCGGGAAGGCCTCTTGAGCGGAGCTCCTGCCCGCTTCCTCTAACACCACATCCACGATCTCGAGGATGTCGTGGGCGTCCGGATCCTTGGAACCCGTCACCCTTTTGCCATACGTCAAAGCGAACAAAATTCTGGCAAAATAATGACGGAAAAAGTCGAAAAAGTCGGCCCCGTGGAAGATTTCCCGTAGGAGCCGCTTGGACTCGGCATCGTAAAGAGGTCGATACCGTGGTGATGTGCGGATATTGCAAAAGGCCGATAGAATTCGGCGATGGATTCTCCACCGTTGTCCGGTCGGCAGCAACGAAGTTTGATAGCCCCCGAAGATAAAGTCGTTAATCAGGACAGAGGGCGGACGAGAACCATAGTTTCTGTTTCTCTTGTCCAGCAAATCCCTGGCCGCTTTGTGCGAGCCCAGTATGATTGTGTTGGTCAAGCCTGATCTGACGGTGATGATGGGGCCGTACTTTTGGTGCCACTCCTTGTACGTCCTCCACGGATTCTCCTCCGGTATCTGATGTATGTTTCCAACAAGCGGTAGCTGTGGAGGGCCCGGAGGCAGGGGGAGGTGTTGACGCTTCCGGCGATAATACGTCAAACCATAGCAGGCCACGAAGATGACCAGGTAGGGTACAAAAGCGAACATCGTTTCACGGGAGTACATCTTGAACACACTCTGGTTCCCGATGACTGCGATCGGTCCTCTTGGCCGTCCGAGGAAACAAGGGGGTTTTAATAGACACTATTATGCTACAAGCCAATACCGCCACAAGCTTTGACTTGGGTACGTTAAACTTTCTCGCTATCCCTTCAACCGCTTGCCCCTGGCTTCTGGGGTTATCAAAGTACAAAGCCATCGCTTTCGATACACACACGCAGCAATCGTCTCACGTCGTCGGGCCACAAGTGGTCATAGAACCGCCACTACCTGATCGCCGTGACTTAGCAAGTTAGCCTTGTAGTCTGAATGCGGCCAGGAGGCTTCCCCTCACGCCCCTCTCTCGCAGACGAGATAATCCACTCGGCCCAGTTAAATGCCTCAAACGCGAGCCAATCGAGACAGGACACGTACATGTATACAAGCATCATGAGATAAGTAGGATCTTGTTCTCGAACGGGGGCCAAGGTAGCATAGTCATGCATATAGGCAAGCTATTCCGACAGGACTATTTACACCAAACTTCAACCATCCGTTTCGGCTAGCGCGATGCTACGAACAGGGATTCCACGAGACTCCATCACGGTAATTGCCCATGGCTCCACCTGCTCTCCCTCTCTTCCGGCCGCCATGCTCAAGTTTTGTGGTTCTTTGTATTGCTGAAATTCACCCCCTCCCTCTTTTTTATCCCGTTAAAGTGCCCCGCAGAATCGCGTTCCTCTACAGCTTTATAGTTATACTAGGCCTAAAAAGATGAAGGTTAGAATATATATAAAAAAAAATTAATATCTAAATATGTATTCTATATTAGCATTTGTAATGGTATTGGACGGACTCTTATAGGGTCCGTCTTATACCCGCATTGGTCCAGTGTCGCTATCGCTAGGGCATAGCCCTAGCACAGTTTAGTAAACAGAGCTTGCAGACTGGATCCATAACAGCATTTTTTTTTAAAAAAAAGTATAATTTTAAAATACTATTAAATATTAAAAATAATTTAAATTTAAAAATAAGTTTTAAAGTTTAAATTCTACATTATCTATATCTTAAAACTTTGGCTTTTTTATATTTATTCTTTTTAGTATAAAATGGCTATGGTTCTAATTGCTAACGTTCTTCATACCATACCGTACATACCCTACAAATCCGCCCACCTTAGTCTGTATTAAACCCGCTGACTCTTGCATAGGCGTCTCCTTAATCATCAATTTGAGCCAATAAAAAAGAATCTATTTGAATGACTATTGAGAAAGTTTGAGAAATTTATGCACATGACGGCACGTTAACGCAGACTAAAGTGGGCGGAATTGTCGAGTGCCTACGGTGCACTCATTCAGGGTAGGCAATTTATTCGTCCTCAAACGCAATCAGCTACCTAGGCAGCGGCTAAATTGTTGTGCGTGACTCACCTTCACTTCATCACCATCATCATCATTTGCTCAAATAAAGATACCTAAGCCTATTTTCGGAGCGAACCTTTTGGATACGGCAATAATGGCTACCACTGAGCGGGAAAGCGACCCCATCGCTGCCCTGATCCTTGATCGCCTATCTGGTACAGAGTATGCCTGTTCATCGCTGAGCCGTGTGAATGGAGGCTTGATGAATTTCATTTACCGGGGAACGCTCTCCCGTCCTCTGCCCAACGGAGCGACGACTATCATTGCCAAACATGCAGAGGAGTATCTGTCAGGCATGGAGGGGTTGAGTCTATCAACCTATAGGAGTGTACTTGCACCGGCCACCGTTTTCGTTTGGAAATTGCTTTATGGATATGGGAAGCGTATAAACTAACAGGTACTGTGTCGCCTTAGTTCTTCGAGACAGAGATCCTCCGCGCCGTTCATGACCAGATCACTAGCCGCAGCCATGATGAGGTCGAGGTGGCTGTGCCGCACGTCTACAAGTTTGACGCGGAGAGCGATACGCAGATCCTTGAAGATGTTACCGGATATATCACAGTGTGGGAGTTTCTGGCATCGCGATGCACTCAGAGCACATCGTCTGCTTTCACAACTCGCTTAGGCTTCCGTCTAGGCAGCTGGGTTGGAGATCTGCACGCCTGGGGAGAAGGGAGGAGCCCGGCAGAAATAGTAGGCGGCATACGGGAGAATCAGGAAGCACAGGATGGTTCCTTTGACTTCTATTACGGCAATCCTATACGGAGGGTTGAACTGTTTCCCCATCTTTTGGGAGATTGCAAAGAAGTCCTCGAACAGATCCGAGACCGCGCCGCAAGGGAGCAAAAGAGTAGGACTGGTAAGAATTTCGGATTTGTCCACGGGGACGTCTTATCTAGAAAGTAAGCATTCACTCCCATCTCATCCATGTGTGGATTGTTACTAAAGGACAAAAAGTGTTCTTATACCTGGCGATTCTGTTACACGCGAAGAGCATCTGCGTCTTGTTATCATCGACTGGGAGCTTTCGCAGTATGAATGCCATTTCCGAGAATGCGGTGAGGTTCTTGCAGACCTCTATCTGCTCAAGTGCTTCAAGGGCGCCGACGGTGCTATGTCGGTAATTCAAGGCTTTCTGGACGGTTATCCCCCCTTAAATGAGGACGACATCTTCCGGACAGCCATTTATCTCGGATTCTTTTTACTATCAAATGAGGTCATCATGTCAACCGTTCACCCAAAACAACAAATAGAAGACCTTATAATCCTTGCAAGAGACCTGGTGCTGGCAGGGTGGCACAAGGATCGGGAGGCGCTCACGAAGACCATTTTTGGGCCTATCTTTTTCAGAGCGACGAATTGACAGGCTTCCACCTCTTACTATTCCGTAAGGTGAGCGGTAAAGAGCTTCAAGTCTTACTCTATTGGTGTACATATGGCCCAACTCCACGATTAAAACATGCACGACTGTGGATTTGATATTGTATAGAGAGGTCAATTTACTGTACGAAGCTACAACCTTTGCTCCAGTCCTCACTGACTCAGCATATCTAAAAGGTGCAGACAACCCAACTCTTATACGCACACGTCGATATGTAGATATGTAGATGTATAAAAAGTTCACGGCATAACACTGCCAATCGCCTTCTCCCTTAATCCAATGTGGCCGCCAACTTCGGAACCCTGGTGAGTCCAATAGAAATTGGGTACCCCTTTGATCACGGGCCACTGGCTCCGGAAGCCCAGCATCGCCTGGCCCCGATACATCATCGTATCCGCAATCTCGCGCGAGACAGAGAGCGGATGAGCTTGCTCCGGCGTCAGCATTCTCCTGATGAAACTCATGGCGAGGCCGCGGCGCAACTCATCCGCTGTGTGGTTGGCACCGCCGCCGTGCAGGATCTTGCCGGAGAAGAAGATGCAGTCGCCGGGGCTCATGACGGCCGGTATGGTCTTCAGGTCGGAACGCCCCTGGAAACCTTGGTCCAGGAGATGGTCGCTCGTGAAATCCCGGTGGGTGCCCGGCGCGACCTGAGTGGCCCCGTTCAGGGCCGTGAATGGCGTGAGGGCGGAGAGGAAGTTACATATCGCCTCGGGCATCGCGGATCCGGCACGGTTCCAGACATCGTAGAGCTCTTGGTCCCGATGAATGGGCTGCGCGTTGCTTCCTGGGGCGATCTCGATGACCTCACTGGCATTCATCCAGTATCCATCCATCGGGCCCTCTATGAAGACCTTTTCCAACAGCGCATGCATCAGATCATGCTCTAGGAACTCATGACGAAACACGGCACTCCGCGTGACCAATTGTCCCAGTCGTTTCGTCTTTTCCCCCATCATTTCGTCCATGATGTTGGCCGTTTGAACAGCTTCATCATTCTTGGGTGCCCCAACAGTCAGCTCGTCCAGCCCGGGCTGAACCTCGCTGCTGAATCGCTGCACCTGATCTAGAGTGAGGAAGCCCTCGATAACGACGATTCCATCTCTCCGAAAGGCTTCGAAAATAGCTTCTGGACCGGCCGAAGCAGGAATGCGTTCCATAGTCAGAATGCGTCGACTACAGCAAGTATTTTTTTTTTAGCCCTAGGGAGAAGACAGACCACAATCCAAATCCGGCCGGAATGTCTATACGTGCATAAGCACCAGACAAATAATAACCCACCACGACCACAACGTCGAGATAAGGAGCATTTTGATAGATTATCACGTAATTGATCGAGGCGGAAAAGAAGAGTATGGGGGTCTTCAGCAAGTCTTACGTGATAAAGACTGGGGTGCCCTAGATTGCATATACGACTTACACTACCGCCTGTCTGGAACGTAATAGATACATTCATGTGATACACTCGCCGGGTCAAGAAAATGCAGCCCCCTATCCTCCCCCCCAACCCTCCACTTCACCCTGCGGGTCACAGCCCCCGCTCTGGTCCATCTACCCCGCAGCATGGGATATGGGGGGAACCCGGCCGGGATAACCCGAAATGAGACATGTCGGAAAATTAAGGAGGGGTGTCGGATCCGAGAAGATAAAGGAGATGCGGAGGGGGTGTGGGATGAGGGGGAACGGTCGAGTTAGCTCCATGCATGACGGAGTGGACCAGAGAGATTGGGGGGGGGGGTTACGGACAAATCTTTGGGCTGGGTGTGGTTAGTACGGGCGGATGGTCATTGACAGAGAGCGGACAGGGCCTTTTCCCATCTTTGGCCACGAAGAGAGGAGGGGGATGAGGGGGGAGGAGGAGGAGGGAAAAGAGGCCCCTTTTCAGCTCAAATTGTCTTCTGTCTTTTGTTCTTCTGGGGAGCCTCAAACCCAAGCAACTGTGTTCCACAAGTCAATTTGTTGCCGCCGACTAGATTTGCCTTGCGTTTGCCCACAGACAACCATACATCACACATAAAGCCATCATGGCAAAGCACATCACCGGTTCGGAGTATGACGCCGTCATCGCCACAGCCTACTGCTACGTGGAAGCCATGGAGAAGGGCAGCTCCAAGAGGGCCAAGGAAGGATTCCACCCGGGCGGAGGCATCTACGGCTACGTCGACGGGGAGTTCAAGGGGGGTCCATCTCCAATCTGTTCGATTTCCTAGACCAGTCCCCAGAGGGCCACAAGATCAAGGCTCATCTAGACGTCATTGCCATGACTCCGACGACGGCAATTGTCAAGACCGAAGTTGAAATGAACCCTCCCGAGACAGACTACACCGACTTTTTGGGCATGGTCAAGATAGATGGGAAGTGGCAGATTGTCTCCAAGATCTTCCACTCGTACCCGCGATAGGCAGGATCAGGCAGGATTAGGCAGGATTTTCTTCAGATATGGGGGCCATGTCTGCACCAAGACTGCGTATGTTCTATCGTGCGTGTCATCAAACATATTCTTGGCACTTCATATCAAGTATATATCCATATCTATCTACAAATCACGGTTGGAGCCATTTAGCCCACCGCCCTAAGCACAAATATAACTTCGTCTCGTATGCACCTTTCCTCTATGATTTCGAGTTTGGCCGCCGCAGCGCTCTCTCGCAGTCCATCCCGAGTCAGCAGCGCCAATGGAATGTTGTGAATGTTGCGCTCAATCACTAGCTCACTGCCGTCTGGACTGACTTGAACAACATCGGTCTTGAGAGAGTTGGTGAAGAGATGGCCCTCGATCTTCTGGCCCGTTCCCCATTCGCGATAGAGAATGCCCTCGAGCCGTTTGCTCTTGACTTCTTTAACCAGGCCATATGGATTTGGCACACTGTCCCCCTCGACGTCCAGTAGCGGCGTACATACCGACACCAGGGCCAGTCCCCCCGGCAGCAAGACACGCCGCGCGGACAGGAAGAATTGGTCGATCTCACCCGGCTGGTGGAGGTGATTGATGCCGCTGAAGGTAAAGAGTAACAGATTCACCTTTCCATGAGGATCTGCAAGCGAGGCTATGTCCTCCAATGCGGTGGCAGTGCCAACAAACCAGGAGGCGTGAACCTCGTGGGGAAGCTGCTTGGTCCGTTGTGCCTGTTCGAGCATGAAGGGGGACTTGTCCATGCCGATGAACAGCATGGCATCGAGAGACATGTCGGCGTCACTCACAGCCTTGTCGATGAGTGAATGTATTACACGGCCCGTGCCCGTGCCCACGTCGAGAAGGACGAATTTGCCGTCAACTCGATTCTGCGACGACGACGACAACGACGACAAAGCCCTGTCCTTGAAGAAAGCCCAGTAGATGGCTATGTCCTCGAGTGCCGCATGGTCAGTCCATAACGACTCATAGTAGTCGGCAAGGTAGGATGAATCATAATAGTCACTGTCGCGTTCAACGACGGCCATGTTTGCGGTTCTCGTCTTCCTCTGAAGTTTGAGCGGCAAGCACGATAAGTAGCAAGATGAACATGAATTAGCTACCGTTCAAAGCGAGAAGATTTTAAAGCTCTCGAACCCCGCAATCAGCTCTATTACAAAACACAAGCGCGCACGATGGTATACAGCCATACTAAGCCTGCACACGTCCGTCAAGGTGGGAAAGATTATTATTATTGTCTTATTTACAGCCCTAGTCGTATACACTACTATAATCCTACACAGGCAAAGTGAGAGAATATATTATATAAGATTTAAAATAAGAGTTTAAAAAAATACTAGTATATAAAATTTAGAGTTAATTATATATATATATATATACTATTATTTTTGTTTTAATACACATAGCTATACTTTATGGCTTAAGTAGAAACGCATTTTTATACCTCTGATATGAAAATAAATAAAAATATTTAAATAGTTATTAAAAGCTAGTGTTAGAAAGAGAGTAAAGGGGTGTAGAGAAAGAAAATATTAATCAGTGTGTAGTTAAAATGTTACAGATCAAATGCTTTTAGAGAGATACAGGCCTTGTGCCTTATTTAGTTTTAAGATTTAATATGTTTTGAATAAGCTTACTATATAATATAACTAAGCCTATTTTTTGTGATTTTTCTATTATATTATACAGGTTAGGTGATGTTTTATATGTAAAATATTATAGTAGTTTATACAGTTTTGTAATTTACAACTTACATTGTATATTCGTCATCTTCAGTGATCCCATCTTGATCATTGCCCAGGTCTTGCAGGCTGGGACATAATATTCTCATATATAAGAAAACAGGCAATCTCCGCAGTCAAGCACCGCCCAACAACCCGCAAAAATGTCAACAATTCGGGAAACACTTGGTGAACTCAGTCATGCCGCCGACGCTTTCGCCCAGGAACTGGATGAAGCCGGCTACGCAGATTACACCTTTCTCCCAGACAACTCACCCTTTGACCTCTCATTCCTAACGTCAAAGGGGCTCGAAGCCCGAGGCACTTTGATCGCTGCGGCTGAGAAGATTCTGCGCCTGGCCAGGGGACCTCAGGGATGCCTCGCGAGCTTTGCCGACACGGTACGGTCCGTCCATCCGCTTCTCTTGATGTTGCGACCTTAACATTGTGAAAGGGGATCGAGATGGGCACCATCCAGGCTCTGACCCAGCTCAAAGTGCCGGACAAGGTGCCTTTGCAAGGCTCCATCACCTACGAGGAGCTCGCCGGCGCCATTCAGGTCGCACCGGAATTGCTACAAAGATTGGTGCGCTTGGCCGCTCTGGCAGGCTTTCTCGTCGAGGATGAGTCTGGTGCTGTTCGACACACTGCCATGTCCGCTGTCTTCCTCCGAGACACCGCCGCGGGCGATACGGCTCGGTTTCTGTTTGATGTCGACATGCGAGCGTACTCCTTCTTCGCCGACTCACTTCGTCTGGATCCCTCTGGTCGGAATATCAGGGATGGCCCAACTTCGCTCGCTTTCCAGCATGACTCTAACAATCAAGGCAACCGGCCCACCATCTGGGACATTCTAGAGCGCAGCCCGATTCAGCGTGCGCGGTTCCATTCTACGATGCAGGCGCTGGGGACTTTTCCATCTCATCTCCTCAAACATATTTTGGTTGCTCATGATTGGCATTCGATCGGGTCTTTGGTTGATGTACGTCACCACCCTCTTCCTCTTCCTCTTCCTCTTCCTCTTCTCAACCCCCTTCTTTCTCTCTCGTGTCGCTCTTTGTCTAATCTGCTGGCCGATACAGGTAGGTGGCTCCCTTGGGCACGCCTCTCTAATCATTGCGGAGAATTTCCCAGAGATTCGCATCACAGTTCAAGACTTGCCCGAAGTTATCGAGCGAGGTCGTTCCTCTCTACCGACAGTTCCGCACGCAGAGCGCCTCTCATTCCAGGCGCATGACTTCTTTCAGGAGCAAGCCACTATTGCAGATGCATACTTTCTTCGTCAGGTATTGCACGATTGGCCGGATGCGGACGCAGAACGCATCGTGCGGTGTTTGATCCCAGCCATGCGGCCTGGGGCTAAGCTTCTGATCATGGATATTGTCGTGCCAGAACCAGGAGCTACATCTCCCTACATGGAGAAATACCTAAGAACATACGACGTGTCCATGTTCTCGATGTTCTCGGGTAAGGAGCGAACCGTGCAACAGTTACGTGACTTGGTGGAGCGTTGTAGCGAGCGACTGCAGTTCCAAGGAATATCCTGTCCTCCAGGGAGTGCCACTAGTTTATTATCCTGGGTATATTCGG
Organism: Cladobotryum mycophilum; assembly: GCA_036429605.1. Lineage (NCBI taxonomy): Eukaryota > Fungi > Ascomycota > Sordariomycetes > Hypocreales > Hypocreaceae > Cladobotryum > Cladobotryum mycophilum. The sequence goes on along the minus strand of CM071590.1, from coordinate 3,510,832 downwards.
CGGAATAGTTGGATTGGATCCAACCAGAGGTGATGGGGACAGGGCACACCAAGCAATACTGCCTGCTTTAGATGTAAGTGCTCAAGCATGTACAGGGTAGCACAGCACTGGCAAGCTCTGTACATACCAAGCTATGGGCACGAGCGGGTAGATGTGGGTAAAATTGTGTCCCGAAGGTTTAGCAACACTTTGCAGTATGTCACTTTAAACTACTAAAGCTTGGCTATGTAAAAACTATATGATGTTTTAAATATCATTCTCAAAAATATAAATAAATAAAAGTAATAGATTTATAAATTATAATATTTTATATATAGTATATGATTTTATATTCAATTTTATATCTGTATGTATTTTTTTGCTGTATATACGTGGTGTACTATAAAGTGTTGCTAAACTTTTGGGTCGTAATTTTAAGTGAGCACGGAATGGAAGAAAAACACGCCGCTAGGTCAATACGTCTTCACTGCGTTTCTAGTGCTCAAAGGCGCATGTTTGTTTCCATTCCACCGCGTGATTAGATATCTCAGGTGACACCTAGCACGTGAAGTAGCCCATAATAGTATTTCACCCGGGCTACTATAGAAAAATGAAGGCTACCCTACACGAATGCACTGTAGCAGCATCACGGTAGCGCACCGTCTTCCTTCCCAAATCACCTGCAACCTCCCTTTTCCGTACATTTGTGGATGCATGCAGCCTATTCTTGGGGATATTCTTCCATCGCTCACCGGCAGTGAGTCAGAATGTTCACGGGGCAGGTTCCTCGTTCCTCTCCGTCTTATCTCGCCCAATCACCACCGCCTAAAAAACACCGACTACCATCAATAAACAGCGTAACCGCCTCGCCCCCATCTCCAACGCCCACCACTTAAGCGACCCCCAGGCCTTGGGACGAGGGCGACTAGGGTGGCCCCAAAACGATAAAAGGACTCGTGCTTGCACCACCCCCTCCGCATATCCCCTGTTCCTACACGTACCTATGCTCCTGTTCCGACTTAGTTGGACATTCCTGACCTTGATTACTCCATGCTTCGCATGAACCACTGGAAGCGATGCCGGATTATGACACAACGCAAGCAGGTGGGCAGACCTCCGGCTCTGGCCGTGTCCAGCTCGGAGTCGACTCGGTCAGCAACAGTTTTATTGACGATGAGCTAACCTCCTCGCCCGACGAAGAATCTCTCCTTCTGGATAATCGAGATGAGGAAGGGCAACCCGTCGAGGTTGTGGCCCCCGAGTCGCTCCGGCGCTTGGTCATCTCCCTGTCGATCGTCATGCTCCTCCTCCTCAACCTCAACGGCACCGTGAGCTTGGCTCCCCTGCAAATGATCATGGAGGATATCATCTGCCGCAAATACTACCCCGAAAATATCCTATCCATCCCGGGGAATCGTGATGAGCTCTGTAAAACCGCCAACGTGCAGAAAACCTTGGCCATGGTGAGGTCTTGGGTCGGGTTCTCGGACCTCTTGACTTGTATTTGAACAGCCAATGCCATCCATTTGAATGACAATGTGCTTACATTGTGAAACCAACAGCCTTGTTTGTACAAATCCCTTACGGCGTCATCGCTGATAAGTATGGCCGCCGTCCCGTTCTGATGTTGGCCCTAATCGGAGGTCTACTGAACCAGTCTCTCACCCTCCTCATATGTAAGTCCCCGACCTCTTCAAGTGTGTATAGCCGGCTTCAGTTTTCTGATACAAATTTTTCTCCCCTTTTCGAAAAGTGTTCTTCCCCAGCGTCTTCTCCATCTGGTGTCTGCTCTTCCCCAGCCTCCTGCACCTTGTTGGAGGAAGCGTGCTAATTGCCAACGCCGTTATTTACACACTCATCACCGACATTACTCTTCCTGCTGAGCGAGGCATCGTCTTTTCTCGAATCACAGCCGTGGTCCTATTATCAAACCTCATGGACCAGCCCATGGCTGCTTCGCTCATGAAGGTGAACCCTTGGATCCCAATGTGGATGGCCTACGGTGCACAGGCTGTGGCTGCCACGGCGGCAGTTTTTGTTCCGGAGACTATCCAGCTCCGTCGACGGGCAGACAAGCAACACCGGGCCGAGGAACCGTTGTCAGACGACGAAGATTCTAATAAAAAGGATCATCGGCAATTGATTCAACAGGTTTGGGCCGTCGTAAAAAACGATGTGACCCATGTCTGGAGTTTTATCATTGGTTCCAAGGACATCATGTTATTCGTATTTGCGTTTGCTGTTTGTACCAGCTTCAGAGCTTCGCATATCGCTAATCTCCTTCAGTACATCACACTCAAGTTTAACTGGGAATGGTCAACGGTAAGACGATCAATGCCGCCTCCAGGCAAACACCTCTTCATCAAAAAAGGGAGAAGCAGGCTGACATGTACTTGCTAGGCCGCGTACGTCTACACCATTAGCGATGTGACTTCTATAACGGTCTTCCTCCTTCTCCTGCCGCTATTATCCAATCTTCTCGCAAATCGCTTTGGCTTCGAACCCCTGAGGAGAGATCTTCTCCTGGCCCGAACATCTGTCATCATTCTGAGTGTCGGCAGTCTCATGGCCGCCGCCGCGTCGGTACCCTGGACATTCATTGGCTCTCTTGTGATCGGCAGCCTTGGCGAGGGATACTCCCCCTTATTTCGCGCTGTGCTCAACAGCGTGGTTGAGCCACATACAATCGCAACCTTGAATACGGTCATTTCAACCGCGAATACCTTGGTCGGCATGGTAGCCACACCTGCATTTGGTTGGCTTCTAAGCAAGGGTATAGAAATAGGCGGTTCTGGGACGGGCCTACCTTATTTTGTCGCCTGTGTATGGGGCGTAATAGCATTGGTAGCCATGTCAGTCTTCCGAATCCCAACAAGGGTCACTCATCGACAACATGAAGCTTAAATGGGAAGGCGAACCTTGGCATCGTTTCTGTTCACCAGGTCTATTTTAATATAGCACCTAGCATCTTGGGGCAGTATATTTGATTCTATTAGCAAATGTTGGATACAGTTCCTGAATGGGTATTTTACATAGAGGCGGGGGTGTCCGCACAAGAGAGTGTTGCATCACTTTAGATAATTAAAAAATAGACCTTGGCAAATACAGTCTTATACCTTATATCATCATTTATACTCCTCCTAGTCATAAGGTTAGACTAAACAATACCTGACATCCGTCCCTAGAATACCTGTTACATACAAGTAGTAACAAACCCAAAACGTTCCAGGTGCTCACCTCTCACCCGAAGCACACGCTCCCCCTGTTTCCTCTCTTACCAGAATCGTTGCTACGCCTCCACAACGAACATCAAAACTACCTGTATCCTTGTCACCACGTTGAGGCGTGTCATCCAGCACGTTGGGACCCCCGTGCATACCGGTCGATCAGATATCAACTCCCCCATCATCACTCCACGTAACTTCATGAACCTTGCCAGAGAGAAAGCGTCGATGGGTTTTATCCCTGACGAAGCCCATCTCCGTCCTCCGAAGTCTACTAATTCCCGATCCATGTTTTGATTTTTTGACTTTGACGTTCCTGAATCATGACGAGGTTTACAAAAAAGCCAGGTCCTGAACTTATGGGCTGTTGGGTGATGTCCTGCTATTTCCGTGTCAGGCGGGCCAACCGATGCTGTGTTACCGTAATGTGCCTGGTAGCCCGGATTTGGCAATCAAATGTTGATAAAGTAGAAGATGAAAGGAATACGAGGGGTGTAGGAAACCACGAGCGTATGGAGACGTTATCAACCCGTCCATGCCTTTCCAGCTCTTTCTTGCCCGTGTTTCACTTGGTAGCACGCGAAGGCATCACAACTCCTACGGGTGCAGCTTACGTTTCTTATCCCAAACTAAACAGTTTCGATATAACGCCGTGGGTTCTAGGGGATAGGAGTTACGAGCTTCTACACAACATTAGGCCTACATCCCCCTCAACACCATCAACATCCGCAACCTCCGTCATGAAAGCAAACATTACTGGCGGCATGACTTTGCGAACCCTATTCCAGAAAACCTACCGAGTCAGCACCGATGATCAGAACAACCCGTCAGACTCGGACGCCCATGCTTTGGACTCAGCGGCCGCTTACAAGTAACGAACATCTCGGGTGTCCCCACAGCATCACAGATCGTACCAACTGATCCATTACTTATTGCGCTGGTCCACTCGGCTTCTCCACCATTGCCATCAGCCTTGTCTGACCATGTACGCGTCAGCAGTATTGATCGGCAGGCCTGTGTAAGGACATCGCCGGCGGTGGGATTCCACCGATTCAACAAACACCACACCTCTACCATCACGGACTGCGTAATCAGGGTCTGACACCACCTCTGACAAAATCTCAACCATTCATTCATCTATTACGCCCCCATCCAGCTACGCTGCATATCCCCATCTATAATCAATGTGTCCAACAGTCGCCTTGAAAGACGCCCTCCATTCCAGTTCAACATGCTTATCCACACAATAAGACGAAACAGAATTTCATTTCCCCCTCGTTGCTCGGTAGTCACTTAATTATGAATGGCCTGCTAGAGGGAAACCATGACTCTCGAGAAGACTCGCCGAAGCTACAAAGCTGAAGCCTCCAAACAAGTCGTCCTTGGGCGGGCTGGCTGGCCATACATCCTTGAATGCCATGGTAGGGCTGAGCGAGAGATCTGTAAACTCTGGCGCAAAGTTCTCGGCCAACTCAGGATCGGTAATCATAGGCTGAATAGGTGGCTCTAGTTCTCGTGCGGCCAGCTTCTTCCAATCAATCTTGCGGAAGAATCTATGGTTCTTGAGAGTTTGCAGGTCCTTGGGCATCACCGCTCCCAATCTCTTGTTGGGGTCCTTTCTCAGGAGTCTAGTGAGGAGATCTTTGGCGTCCATGCTGAGATAATAAGGCAGGACAAGCTTCTGTTTGACAATGTTGTCCTGAATCTTTGCGTGATTCGCTCCACGGAATGGAGGGTTGCCTGTCATCAAATCATACCCCAGAGCCCCAAACGACCACCAATCCACTGGCTTGCCATACTTCTTGCCCAGAATGACCTCGGGCGCCATGTACTCGACAGTGCCTAGAATAGAGTTGCAACTCTCGGACTGGTCGACCGCTACCTTGGAAAGGCCAAAGTCGGTCAATAAGAGGTGACCATCTGCATCCAAAAGGCAGTTCTCGGGCTTGAGATCTCGGTAGACCACGCCCAAATGTTGGTGAAGATGAGAGATAGCCAAAAGCATCTCTGCCATGTAAAATGCAGCGACCGACTCTGAAAACATCTTCTCCGTGTTTAAGTGGGTAAAAGCTCTCCTCCCTGTCCATATTCGAGGATCAGGTACAGTTTCTCCTGGTCTTGGAAAGCGTAAAATAGTTTGACCACAAATGGGTGTCTGTTGACAGACTCAAGAATCTGACGTTCGGTCTTGGTTTGTTCGACGAGCTTCTTGTGCACGACCAAGGATGCCTTCTTGAATTGCTTCTGCGCATAGAGTCTGCCGGTTGTGCGCTGCTTGACCAGAATCACCGTGCCATAAGTTCCTTTGCCGAGGCATCGAAGAGGCTCAAAGTCTTCGGCGGTCATTTTGCGCCTGGGGTTCAACCCCCTTCAAGGGGTTCCATGAAAGATCGCTCGCGCACACTCTCGCTGACAAAGTCGTGCTCCAGGTTGACCTCATAACTAGTAGATCCTCCTTCGGACGCATCACTGCCAGCGTCACTGCGTGTTCCATCGCGGCTCTGCGAACGACTAGCAAAGCCAGAGCCGACGGCGAGGTGGCCCCCATTGCGAACCACAGAGTTTGAGCGCGAGTTCCCATCAAGACTCAAGGGATCCATCTGCATTCGCAACAGGGATATGCCCGAAATGCTTGGCGAGCCATTTCCACGCAGAATGGGGCTGCAGTTTGCGCTCACGACATCTTCGAGACGGCGACCGCGACGAGCCGACAGGCGTGGTGTTTCGCTGGTCCCCTGATCGGAGTCCTCGTCCCCAGAGGTAACCGGAGTCACCTGGAAGCCTCGCACAGTAGAGAGTGCAGCGGGCGCAGGGCTCATCATGGTCACAAACGGAATGATGGTAGATTCGTATATTCGACTGTTTCTGGCTTATAACCAACTCTGCTTTCAATCCTCACAGCTTACAGCTGCTCGTTCGCTCGCTCGTTCAAGGTGATCCCCGACGACGCTCTGGATCTACACGGTACTTGGATTCGTACTGACGCTGGGCCTCGAGGTTGCTAGTAACACGCATCTGGTATCTGAAGAATGAAGTTTTAAATCCGGGGCTTGTTTGCATATGCATTTGGTGGCAATGGTTCTCTCTGCGTAGATCTGGTAAAGAAAGGATCGATTCACCGGGATGGTGTGAGGGAGAGAGAGGAGGAAAAGGGAGAGTTTTAAAAAGAATCACAAGCAAGTGGGAGCGACACTTTTTTTAGCCAAGCGAGAAAAAACATTCACAAGAAAGATTCCTTGCAAGCCACAAACACGCTGTAACCTTCCACTCGCAGCAGCCCTTTTTGTTCCTTCTTGCCCTGTTCGGCGCAGCCCGCGGGGTAAGCCCGCTCCTCCAGCTTTTAGCCTTGACTGCCTTCCAATTGCCTCAAAGCCTTTGGCAACCGCCCTGAGGAGTCCCTGACCAAGTCTCTGACCAGGCGCCAGGATCAGATGGATGTCAGGGCTAAGCTCAGAGGCTGCTGACAGTGCGACAGGGGTGTATTTTTAGCTATGCTTGGTTGTTGGTGCGCGCATCTGACTTTGTGGTTCCATCAACCAGAGACACATTCCGCGCTGCATCATCGACTTTTCGTCGTTTTATCTAAATAACAAATTGGGCATTCCTGCATAGGGAGACAGGCTGGCCACGTCAAAGACGCAGCTATTTCCAGGGACACTCAGGGACATTCAGGGGCACATAGGGCTCCAGCAAAACTATGGGTATGGGGTATGCATGACACTAACGAATGATGGACTGCTTCGTTGGAATTCCCTGATTCTTGCAGCACTCAATATGTAGTAATGAAAGTAAAATACACACACCATCAAAGCGCAAGTTCACTTGTTGCAGCTGAACTCGTAAAACACATCCGTCGCCGTTCAATGTCGGAACACCATCAGCCCCCAAGTGTCAGTGCCCGTTTCATGGCCCGTTTGTTTGTTGCAGCAGGCTGAAGTGTGTGCGGTAAGGATTGAATGTTACTTGTACTACCAACAAGTAATCGATGTGATATCCAACATGCATAATCAAATTGTGTTGGACTTGCTGGATATGCTCACTCGGCCGAAGAATGCTCGTAAGCTTAGTATCTCTTGATTGGTTTCTCTTTATGGAAGGGATGAGACTCATCGATCACATACTACTTATTTTTACAGTACTAGAAAATTCATCTTCATCAAAGCTGTTCTCAAGGCGAATTTAAATCGTTAACATGCGTATTTCCTTCTCTTGTTCATACCTCTCCTTCATCTACAAGTAGACTCTACTCGAAAATATGGGGTAACTGTTGTAGGCCGAGCCTTATCTAATCGCCAGGGCCCCACTAGATTAGGTAGGTAGTGCTAGGCAATTTTCAGCCCAGAGCATGTATTTCAACATTTGCTTGTCATGGACTTGGATAGCTTTCAGAATAATTTGTAGCATCAATTGTTACGGCCTCTTCGCCATAAGAAAGACCAACGCATCTCAACTTTGACTATCGCTGCTCATTAAGGTCTGGCTTGATAGCGTATTAAGATCTAGTTTGTTTCATATTCGACTATATCTCTGAAATCTCGACGACAAGCGAAAGCTGGATACGCGACAACCACCAGAGAACTCGTTCCTCTTGTTCTTGGTCCCGATCTCCCTGTTCCGTTCTTTTATTTTCCACCAAAATGATACATCCATCTCGACAAGCGTATGTGGAGGAGGCAGAGGAGGCCGCAGGCATCGCTTTGGAAGATCTCAAAGATGACCACGACTACGAAATGCCAGGCGTCGGAGGCGCGTCTGAGAAGGCCTCTGCAATTCTCAATCAGTTTAATCGCAAACGTTTAGCTGCAACGATAGCTGTTCCTACAGACGATGGCCGAGTTCGCGCGAGGTTGAGGGAGATGGGGGAGCCCATTACGCTCTTTGGAGAAGGGCCAGCGGATCGTCGTGATCGACTGCGTGAGCTCATGACTATACAAGCTGAAATTTCCGGTCTCGAAAGCGGAGATATCACCATGGAGGATGCACCAGAGGAGCAAGAAGCAGAAGAACAAGACGAGGAATTCTACTCAAGGGGTGGAGAAGAGCTAAAGCAAGCACGCATCAAAATTGCCGAGTATTCGTTACCTCGAGCACGACAACGAACGGCCATTCAAAAGACAGAATCGACAATCCCTCTCAGAACCCACGTCAAATTCCGCAAGCAGATCAAGGAGAGGCTCCAAGCCTTTGAATTGCAGGGCAGTCAAACCGTTGGCGAGCGTCATATTAGTATGACAAGGATATCGCCAAACGGAGAGGTCGTTGCTGTCGGAAACTGGGGTGGCCAGATCAAATTGGTCGAGATACCAACTCTGACTGAGAAGATGAATCTTCGTGGGCATACAAATAAAATCAGCGGCTTAGCATGGTTTCCTGGCGCTACGTTGTCTGAAAGCGGTGTTTCCACAGGCAATGTTAATCTTGCTTCGGGCGGTGCGGAAGGACACGTCCATCTGTGGTCATTAACACAGGACACACCTTTGTGTACTCTTGAAGGTCATTCTCAGCGAGTCTGCCGAGTCGAGTTCCATCCCTCGGGTCAGTACTTGGCATCTGCATCTGAGGATACCTCATGGCGACTCTGGGACGTTCAAACTTCAAAGGAGGTTCTTCTCCAAGAAGGACATTCTCGCGGTGTTTATTCCGTGAGCTTCAACTCGGATGGCTCCCTGCTTGCGAGTGCTGGTCTAGACAGTATTGGCAGAATATGGGATTTAAGATCAGGAAGAACAGTCATGATTCTGGACGGCCACTTGGATGGGCATATCAAACCGATTCACGCATTGGACTGGAGTTCAGATGGCCATAGACTACTATCCGGTTCTGCTGATGGTTGGATTAAATGCTGGGATGTTCGAAAGGTGCAAAAGACGGGAGGCGTCGGTGCCCATAACAGTGCTGTTTCTGATATGCGATGGTACAAAGGTCTGGACGATCCTCTCCAAGGCATTCCTCCAGGCGTGGATGAGAAGGGCGCCCCAATCCCCAAGAAGTCGGGCACCTTCTTTGTCTCAAGTGGTTTTGACCGCAACGTGAAGATCTTTTCTGCAGACGACTGGACCCTGGTGCAAACCTTGAGTGCGCATACTGGACCAGTTTCCAGCGTAGACTACAGCAGAGACGGACGCTGGATCGTCAGTGGCGGCCATGATCGGACAGTCAAGCTTTGGGGAAGAAATGACGGCGAGGCATTATAATAGAAGGGCAATCTAGTTTGTGTAAATGCATTGGAAATAATAACATGAGGAAAAAAAGAAATTGATACCCAAGTTACCAAGGCAATTATTGTCATCATTTGGAGTTCAAATAAATAAATGTGAAGCTATTCAAAGCGCTAACAATGCACTATGTCGCCATTGTCCAGCGGTAGCACAGTGTAAGGTAAGTCAGGTGACCCCTAAAATCGATAAGAGCTGCGTTTATCAATCCTTTGTCGCGCCACCCAGAGTCGTCTCGTCAAGACTGGCGAATTGCGCTTCAACTCTGTAACACGACATTCATAAAGGCGCGAATTCTCCATGACCGACTGTTGCAACTGCTATCTTCACACCGTCATCCCGACATAGTTCTGATAGCGATGGCGAGTATCGATCGTTATCGTCCTCCTCGGGAAGGGTATCAGCCTCCACTGCCAGGAGCCTCGCGCCATGAGAGACCATCCAGATCCCCTCCTCGCCGCCGCGAGGTCCCTCCAGCAGCGCCTACGCCCCCTCAGCATAGCGCGCGCACATCTCCTCCCCGACCGCAAGCTAGTCAGAAGTCTCCATCACAGTCCGGTGGACAAACACCCTTGACCGTACCGAATCAATGGTTTTTTACGACGGACGAGGTTCAAAGCACACCGACTATTATTGACGGAGTTGTGCCATCGGAGGAACGACTTCGGAGAGCCAAGGGTGTCAATTTCATCTACCAGGCTGGCGTCATGCTGGATCTGCCCCAAATAACACTCTGGGTGGCTGGTGTCTTTTTTCATAGATTTTTCATGCGATTTAGCATGGTACAGGAGAAGGGGGGATACATCACTATGTGAGTTTTGTGCTACCTTTCAAGTCCACTAATACAGTCAGATTGTTGGATTGCCAACTTCCTGTGCCTTGTATGAGGTGCTCAAAAGTGAAGCCGGAATTGTACTAATACAAGTTTTCATCCAGAACATAGCGGCAACCGCACTTTTCTTAGCAAACAAGGTCGAAGAGAATTGTCGAAAAACAAAAGATATAATCATCGCCGTCGCTAGGGTAGCACAGAAAAACGCCAAGTTGGCCATCGATGAACAGAGCAAAGAGTACTGGCGATGGAGAGACAGCATCCTGACTTACGAAGAGGTCATGCTAGAACAACTCACTTTCGACCTAATGATTGACAATCCTTACCGTCATCTATTTGAACTCCTCGGCCAGTTGGATATGGTTCATAATAAGAATCTGAGGCAGGCAGCTTGGGCTTTCTGTAACGATGCGTGTCTAACAGCTTTGCCACTACACATCGAGGCGAGGGATGTTGCCATCAGCTCCATATTCTTCGCCAGCGTTCATACGAACCAGCAGATTGATGATTTCAATGGGCAAGCGTGGTGGAAATACTTGAAGGGAAATGAAGATCGTTGCACAAAGGCCATTGAGGTGATGCGACAGTTTTACACGGAGAATCCGCTTAGAAAGCAGAACCCATCGCTGCCATCACCCGCCTTTCACCTTGAAAACACGAGAAGACGGGGTGATGATTCTCAGTCGTTTCATCCTAGTCCCATGGACCTTGATCGAGGAAGCCCAGCATCCAGAGTCAATGGCGGGTCAGATAAAAATGCAGACGGAACATCACTCTCAGTTCCAGGCGATGGAGATTATGCTCCCAGGTCACCCTCCAAACGGAAAGGAGCAGATACGGATGCCTCGGCTGGAAGTGACAGGGAGGAAAAGCGAGCAAAGCTATCGGAGGATGAAGGGGAGTTGGTAGAGGACTAGGCCCCGAGTGCGATAATGTTACGGACTGTTAAGTGTATCACGACAAGATTGGGCGTTTGGTGTTTTCTGTTTCGAGGACTTTGGCTTGTCCCGGAGGTTACCAAGATTAGTGAGGGTGTTTCTTTTTCAGCTTCCCAGAGATACTCGTACAAGACGAAGGCGGCGGCGTTTGGTTTGGAACAGAAGAAAGGATCATCAGCCTCTGCTTTGGATAGAGGTATGCCTCGTGGGCATAAGAGTGATGAAAGACAATAAGTAGGTAGGCTACATGTATGCTATGAGACGGAGCACTTCAACTGAAGCAATTCAAGCGTTTACTAACTGAAGCATCTTGTTTGAGTTTCGAGTGAATGTGATGTGACGTAGGATTGCGCTATGCCTTGAATCGGGTCAGGGCGTTGGGCTAGTTCCTCGTAAATTCTCCGAATCTGCAAGATCTCAAGCAGTTTCACTTTGATTATCTTGAGAGTGCAACGCTTCAAGGGTTACTATCTAGGTAGGTATTGTCTTTACTATCAATGCTGCGCGATGAAAAACCTCGCAAGGCATACCCTGTAGAATAGCAAATGATTACCCAGTACGTCATTGAGAGTTACCAGTAATATTAATCTCATTTCAGAGATGGAGACCTGAGGCAAAATGACGGTGACTCACTAACAAGAAAATCCAAGGCTGGGAAGGAAACAAGATGGCCTACGTGCCCCGAATTATCATTGGTCCTAGCCAAAAAACCGACCCCACCATTCTGCCAATCACCCCACTCACCGCCCTGCAACATCTGCTATAAAATTCCCGCCAGCCCGCCGACCATTTTAATTTTTCTTTCCTTTCTTCCTTAGCTCTCTTTGCCTTTTGGCTTAGATCAAGTGTAGTATCTGTTCTTTTCAGTTTAATCTCTGAAAGGTCTCTACTGAGACCAATCGTGATTATTCTTATTTTTGAAACCCGGGGCGGAGTCCGCTGTGCTTGCACATGATTCTGCTCACAGTGTCCCTGGTATTACACTGCCTCCAGGCGACGCGAACACTTTTTGCTTTTTTCATTGCTTTGTCGGCTTGTCTGGCGATGTGAGGAAGAATCTCTTGGTTTGATGTGAATTGAAAAGCCTGTTATGTTATATGACTGGTGTGTTGGAGTTAGGGTATTGTTGTTTTGTCTTGGGGAGGTATTTGCTGATGTGGTTATGAATGAGCATGTTCGCTATGGTGGTTGATATACCTGAGCAAGAGTTGCTTGGCAGTTCTGTTGTAAAATGCGTATCTCTATTGCCAGTATCTAACAGTAGCTCCTCACATCAAGTAATAAAGTAGAAAAGACATCTGAGCGGCGTGCTGTAGACATGAAGAAAGAGGTTGCTGCCTGCTCTTGATGAGCTCTACCATGCCATTTCGTGGCCGCACACATTCATGGCAAAGATACCGCAGATGGTAGGAAACAGATGGTAGGAAACTGCATGCCGAACAGCAGATAGACCTCCTCAAGTTTCCTGGGATCCATCATAGTTTCTATCATAGTTCATGCAGCATTGTTCAAAGCATCACGGAGTGTAAAGTTTGGTGGTCACGCAAATCCAACTTCGTGCCTAAAAAACGCCGCCTGAAATAGCTTAGCGCACCTTGGAGCTTCTTGTTTGCTCTCTGCTTGGGGGAAAAAGAGTAGAGCTTCCCACTTCTTGTTGCACCACCAAGTCTTGTCACCACGAGCTTCCCTCTCTCCCTCCTCAAATCCTCCCCTCTGAACGCCAATAATTCCATCTCCAGCTTCAGATTATTTTTATTTTATTTTACAGCCCAAGTACGACCCAAAGGAACGTTCCCGGCACAATGGCTACCCTTGGAGGTTTCCTCAACAGTGAGCTTGTCACCACCCCTCCTGTTCTCAACCCCGCAGACAAAGATAATCTAACCATGGCCTTTTTTTTTTGCGTCTCGTAGAAAAAGTTTTGATCGTGACTGCGGACTCGCGAATTCTAGTCGGCAGCCTGGCAGCCTGTGATCAGTCGACAAACCTGGTATGTTCTCACGAATACAAATCCTATCTCTTCTTCAGCTACAACGAAAGCTGACCCGTTCCGATATCCTACAGGTATTGAAAGGAGCCGTCGAGAGAATCATCCGAACGCCCGACGACGTAGAGCCCTCCGCCGAGGTACCCTTGGGCTTGTACCTCGTCCGAGGCGATAATGTGTGCTCTATTGGCTTGGTAGACGAGAAGCTCGACGAGAGTATAAACTGGACGGAAGTCAAGGGGTCTGTGATTGGAGGCATCAAACACACATGATCAAACAAAAACTATTCTAAAAGATTTGGGTATTTGTGCGAATTAAGGGGTGGGGGGGGTTTGACATGAAAAAATTGAAAGGGAAATTGATTGGTACGATCATGGCGCGTTGGAGTATATGGAGTTTTAGAATGTACTGGCATGCATCTTTCTTTGCTAGGGGTATGAGTTCATGCTAAATGAATTTATTTTTCATTGAAACCAAGTGCTGACACTGCCTTTTCTTTGTTTGTCTAAAGTATTGGTGTTGCTTTTCTAACCAAACACTCTCTGCATCCAAACATCCTTGAACGTGTCAACTCCTGGGGACTCAATGACTCTCCTAATCCTGTTACCCTTGAGCACGCTCAACCAAGCCATGGTATCCCCGGGAACCTCATCAAGTAGGATGATCTTGGGGTCGGCATCGGGATCATCCGACAGTTCCACCGCTGCCTCGGCGGGCTTCGCTCTGATGCGTCTGTCCACAACGTGCATTCCCTTGGTCCATTGCCCGCAGGTCTCCACTCGGATATCCTCGAGCTTCGCGGGAGTCTTCCATCGCGGGTCGTCCCGTGTCAGCATGTACCAGACGGTTAGGGGATCGTGCAGTGACAGTCCCGGCTCGTTTCCGTCGCCCTCCATGGATTCAATCTTGGTGAAGGCGCCGGTAATGAAGTGCGACGTCCACCGGCCGAGAGGGCTGCCGGATTCAACAATGGGCTTGATCTTCTCCGCAAAGTAGTTCTTCATGATGAGATGTGGGGTCGTAATATCCAAGGGGCAGAGTGTGAGGTTGAGTTGTTTGGAGAGCTTCTCAGGGTAAGGGGGAAGGATTTTACCACCTGCTGGGTTGGGTGGCATAGTGGATTTGGGCGATCGTGAGGTGAGCGCATAAACTCGAGCCGCAGCGGTCGGGTCGGCGTAGGTGTTGAACTCGGAGACTGGTGTGACATTGCCCTCAAGGTCCACAGCACCGCCCATGACGACCACTTCCTTGACCCTGAGGAAGGTCTCGGGATCCTCAGCGGCCGCCAGTGCCACGTTTGTAAGAGGCCCCACGGCGAGAATGGAGACGGTGTTGGCTGGTTCTTCCTTTAGGATGCGCAGCATCTCCTTGTGGGCTCGTTCCTTGGACGGTCTGAAGTACGGAGAGAAGATTGTGTGATCAACAAAGTTGTTTCCCTCACTAAACAAGGACTTCCAAGTGTCAGCTGGGCTCAAGTCCTTGTGGATATCATGGACATTGTGTAGGCCATCAGCTCCGTCTATGAGAAGGAAATAAACGTTAGTCAATGACAGTTTTATGAGATAAAGAGAGGTAGCATACGGAAATAGTCTGCTTCGAGATGTTCGCTCTCCAGGGAGTGCTCCGCTCCTGCGGCAACAATCGGCTTGCTGGCCTTGAGAGTCTCAAAACCTTCGGGCCTGCCTGTAGACCTCCTCCATTCGAGTTCCTTTTCCAGGACGTGAAACATTGCGACTACATTTCGTAGACAGCTAATAATGAGTTAACCAATTGTTTCTTCTTCTTTTCTTTTTTAGGTGAGAATTGTCTGGTTTACCTCTGCAGAGGAACGTTGCCATATGTGACGGAGATCATGGCCAATTCGAGTTCTTCGTGAGAAGCACTCAGGGCCAACAGCAGGGCCATGATATCATCGACGCCTTGATATTGGTTAGCGATGATTTCAATGAAGTACTAGGTAGCTATACGGGCAAAACGAACCTGGGTCTGTATCGAGGATAATCTTGTTCTTTGGCGCCATGTTGAATTCTGGTGATGATTGATTAGGATCTTGAATGAAATGAAGACAGGATGAAGGAGAACATACAGGATTTGACTTAAATATATCTTGAAGAACTTTTATTTATTTATTAATTTGGCTTGAACAGAGACCACTGCAACGTTTTCCAAATGGTGGTGCAGACAGCTGATCGAGAACGAAAATAAAGTATGGAAGTCGTCTCCAAAAATTGACTGCCCCTCAGCAGACCTAAGCGGGGTGCCCCAGTTTCTCTAATGAGATAAGCCCCTCCCGTCCTCCCCGAAGACAACCTGGAGACGAGACTCCGGCGTGCGAGTCACAGCCCATCTTCAGCGGCCGTGCCCGGCCGATCGAATCAGTGGAGCTCCGGGTGGATTTGATGGATCTGATGGACTTGGTGAAAATATGGAGGATGCATTTACAGGCATGTATTTGGTGTTTTCTTGAGATGGGCAGTGTTGATGTGATTCACTTGGGAGATGTCGAGAGTTACACAGCGAAAGGCTGCAGTCAATGGATATCGGTTAAGCGGTTTTAGTTTGGTACCTAGTAGTTATGAGTTCCGTTTGCTTTCTTCAACAACTCTGCCGTACTACTCCTACACATGCATTGCCTTGGTGAGGTAGGATAAGATGGATGCACAACCGCAGCAGTCAATCTTGCCTCTAATATCACTACTAAGCCTCCCTACCGAGCTTCGCCAAGAGATAATCAAGTATCTATCCTTTCCAGAAAATGTCAACTTGAAGCATACCTGCAAATACTTCAACGGTCTCATCCCGTTCAGCCATGCCGAACAACTAGAGGCAGAAACCACCTACGACGCAAAATCTAGAAGAGCTTGCGCCGTCTGTCAGCGTCTACGACCATCCCACGCTTTTGCGGATAAAATGCGAAAGAGGGAGAGGCGACCTGGAGGAGAGGACGCTCACAAGCGCTTCTACATGGAATGTGGCATGGCACCCGAAGAGACAAATGGCTTTCAAGGGTATTCCCCCGGCGCCTTTATAGCGATATACGGGGTTCTTCACGTTTTCTGCTTTCGCTGCAGACGCCTTGAAAGGGGACCGCTCAGTGGGGAGGGGGGAAATCACGATTATGTTTGGGTTGTTTATCGAGAAGTGCGAGTGTGGCTATTGGCAATTAAGCAAAGCAAGGGGGCTGTATGGGTTCGGCCCAGACACTGGTATACCAAACGAGAGACCTGGTGTACTTTTACGAGGTTGGATCTTGTAAAGACTTGGATGAATCAGAACTCGACCGAACTTGGACGAAGCTGGAGATGTATGATATAAGACAATGTCGATAAGTAAATGGACAGTTTGAAATCTTGGTGTTTTAGTTTCCATGCGTCTTTATTTCATTCGCTACCATCCATCTCAGCATTTAGTTATGGAAAGCTGGGCTCGGTGTTTCTCTTTTTCACTATCTCATCCCCGTTGACTTCTCCTGATGCAAAAAGAAAGAAAAAATTATGTTTAGAGTCCAGCCTCTACAGCTGCTACCTCAGCGTTCGCATGTATTTCGTCCTCCCATTTCTCCAGTTCTTCCTCAGCCAGCTCATATGAAAGCTGATGGGGATCGTATTCGCTCTACTGTGCCCGAAAGTCATGCCACATCCCAGCTATCAGCTCAAGATTCTCCTCCAGTCTTTCGCGATGTTCCTCCCAAGCTTCAACAAAGCTCTCGCTCGTTAACCATCAGTCAATCAATGCTGTGTTTATCCCCCGTTCATTTGAGAAAAGAAATCGGGTCCGAGTGTTTCAAAATGATCATCTCTAAAAGAAAGTGTTCCATAAACAGGGTTGTCCTTTTCATCCTGGCAGCTGATGGTGACAAGGTCGAGACATAACCTGTGGGCAATCCACCTCAAAGGTGCCCTCGCACCATAGCGCTGTGCGAAGAATCCCAAATTCAGTCCGACTTCCAATGAATTGTATTGGTCTTCAAAATAGTCTTTTACCATTGCCCTGCACAAATCGGAGTAAGGTGGAAGTGGTCCAACATGTAAGTAGTTGTCACCTTTCATCGTAAGCCCACGGTCTATCAGAGTCTAGACAGAGATGGTGTGGACTACGTATTTCTCAGGGATAGCCCATTCGAAAAGAAACTCATGCATGAATTGGTTGGATTTTGAATTTTGGCCTTTCTTTGCCAGGTCTCGTGCTGAATGGATGGCTATTCCGTTGAGATTGCCCAGTGTTTTGACGAAGATGATGTAAATATCCTCCGGAGACTCGCCGTCTTTGTAGTGTTTGTTGAAAGCACGCCGTAGAGTATCGATAATACGATCACTCACGGATACCAAAGCAGTCGGATGTTTATTCTTGAGCCTTTGGTGGCGACCAAAGTGGAATAGAAGTTGTTCATCCGTGAGTCGGGGTCCAGCTGAGCCAAGGCCAGAACAAAGGCCACCTGCGCTTGTGGCTGAGAAGGCGCGGGTGAAAATGCAATGTTCCATTATTCTGCTCTCGTTCTAACTTCGCTGTGTACATTAATCTAATAGAATTGAGGTTGCACAGCGACGACTTATATAAAGTGCCCAGTACCTGCGAGAAGCTGAGTGTGGGATGCCAACCTACTCCTTTGAGCAGCAACAGCCACACGTAAGTGGGAATTTGTGCCGGGTCATTGTGTCTTCTGCTCCGTAATCAACTTTTTATCTCATTCACACACTGGAAAGCTAAAGGCCATCAACTATTGGCATCTATTATAGTCACCATACTTCATCGAGGACTCTGCTGTCCACTGGGTATCGATGGCTAACTGCATGTTAGTACAGGGTAGATAACTTGATGGTGATTCGGTACTCAACACGGTGTTCTTATTCGGTCTTGCGGAAAAGTACCATGTTCAGCAAGCTACACCGTATATCTGAAGGTCTGCAGGTGAAAAGAGGCTTCATGCTGACGCCGAGACTGGATTGAATGTTTCAAATCACGTCCAGTTGTGGTTTGTGATGACATGCAGGAGTCTTGGCTTGGCTTGGCTCACAGTATGTGATATTTTCAAGACCTAATGTTGGTAGATGCTGAAGGTTGCAGAGCAGAGGTCGTAGAAGGAAAAGGGAAAGAGTAACAATTATGCTATTCACTGAAAAGTCGAAACCTGGCCGTAATTCAGTTTCAGCTCATTTGTTTTTCATCTTGTGGCTACTATATAATTCATCACCCATCCAGGTTCTCCGTATGCGTACTTTAGTAGGTAGATACAGGTTCAGGTAGGTAGACAGTGTGCGCTGTGAATGTACGTACGATTGCTCGTTAAACCTTGTCAACTGCATCAGACGCGACGGCGCCAAGTAAAACATCAAAAGCAATCCTAAAACCTCGCCTCTTTTCTCCGCTTCCTAGGATCTCTCGAAGCGAAAAGCCCCATCTTCATTCCCCATTTTATCGTACCTGCACGTCGTTGAAATTGATCTCATCAAAATCCATCATCAGAGCTTTTCCTCATCGGCGGTCGCAGTGTAGCTCAACACCCATCTTTCGCTGGCGAGGTACCTGCGTTTTGAGTAGGCTAACCTCCACTGCCGCAATACGCTATAAAATATCCCCCACCACTGAATCTTAGGGGGCAGCCAACGACAACCCCTGCTATATTCTGCTGCTAGGTAATCCCCAACTCACCTTTCCACGAGTGCCATCCCGGACCTCCCTGCAACCCAGCCAGCTTCTCGCTTCCCCATTGGCGACGTTTCAAAAGCGACATACCCCCGACGCTCTCTCTCGTTGAAGCCACCTGGTGCTTTCTCTCTCCCGTGTCTTGCTTGCATTGGCATCCTATCCCCCATCCCTCCCCATCAAACGTCGTCGATACCTGGCCTTTATTCTTCCCTTCGTCGTCTGGCCTCTATTTATTTTCATCGTCGCCCTCCCTTCAGGTACGGTGTGTTGCTATTTCATCTCTTCTCCCCCCACCCGCCCCTTGGCAAACAACAAACATCCTTGCTATAGGTCGGTAAAGCTTACCAACTACCAGCTGCAGATAACCTCACTGCATGGGAGGCATTCCGATGCGACCGCAGCAGACTTGAGCACCGACAATTCTGCGACCTCCCGAAACTCCATCAAATAACGGACATTTGCACTATTCTATTTGTGCCCGGGAAGCTTGCTGGTCTCTCTTTCGTAGTGAGGATAGCTTCATCTCGTTTCCTTAGCCTCCACCGACCATCCACACCTTAACTTTTTAATCGCCACGTCATCACCAATTGACTACTCTATACGTTACAAAACCTACCACACTTCATCATGGCTGATAATATTGGCAACCTCTACACTATCGGTGCTTATGCCACCTTGATTGGCCTTGGCTATGTCATTTACCACGTGTCAACTCAAAAATCCAAGAAGAGAGTTGTACCTACCCTGAACAAAGTCACCAAGACCGCACAGCCAGAGCCGCGGAAAGAAGAGAAGAAAAAGAAACAACGATTAGAGTCATTTGTCTCGGAGACCCAGGAGGTCACCAACAAGGCTCCCAAATCAGAGCCCCAAGAAAAGGAAAAGGCCCCCGAGCCAGCAAAATCTTCGGCAAAGGAGGATGTGGACAATCGTGAATTTGCCAGGCAGCTTGCCAAAGCCCAGGAGGGCCATAAGCTCACCTCCAAGACTGACGGAGCCAAGCAGCGGGAGAAGTCTGTGAAGCAATCCCGCGCCAACAAGAAGGCCGTCGTTCAGGAGAAGCCCGCCGAGCCGGAGGTCCCGGTCGTTCAATCTGCCCCGTCATCCCACGGTGCTGATGCCGACGATGATGCCTCTTCAGCCAACTCGCCTGAAGCCCGTCCCGTTGACGTGAGCGGCGTCAGTGACATGCTTGAGCCTGCTCCTGCTGGCCCCTCCATTCTGCGACTGACCGACACGACCTCCAAGAAGCAGAAGAAG
Source organism: Cladobotryum mycophilum (assembly GCA_036429605.1). Classification (NCBI taxonomy): domain Eukaryota; kingdom Fungi; phylum Ascomycota; class Sordariomycetes; order Hypocreales; family Hypocreaceae; genus Cladobotryum; species Cladobotryum mycophilum. The sequence goes on along the minus strand of CM071590.1, from coordinate 3,490,751 downwards.
GCTGCCAAGGCCCCAGAGCCGGCCGAGACTAAGAAGCAGCGACAAAACCGCAAGAAGGCCGAGGCTGCCAAAGCTGCTCGCGAGGACTCTGAGAAGGAACGCAAGGTTCTTGAGGAGAACCAGCGACGAACAGCCCGAATTGCCGAAGGACGCGCTGCCAAGGACGGATCTGAATTCATGGCTGCTGCTAACGTAGCAAACTCGGCTTGGACTCAAGGTGCTCCCAATGGTACCAATGGTGTTGAGACCAAGAACTCTGAAGATTCCACTATTTACGAGCCATTGGACACCTTTGAGAAGAAGCCTGCTCCCACCCAGGCCCCCACTCCTGCTGTCAAGAAGGAGTCCAGCCTGAAGCCAGAGGATTCCTGGATCTCAACTCTCCCATCAGAGGAGGAGCAGATGGAGATGCTCCGCGACGAATCTGACGAATGGAGCACTGTCAAGACCAAGTCCAAGAAGTCCAAGAAGGCACCGTCATCTGCCGACTCAGGAGACGACCGCAAAGAAAGCCAGCCGGCATCTCAGCCTAAGCAGGCTGCCACCAACAACCAGCAGGCTGCGAAGCCAGCACCTCCTAAGAACTTTGGATCTTTCTCAGCCCTCACCGTCAAGGACGATGATGCCGAGGAGATTGAGGAGGAGTGGGAGGTCTAAACCCGAAAAAAAATCCATATTTGGAACGTGGCTTCAACTTTGAGCAGCGGGATTTTTAAGCCCTGATGCTGTACAATACTCTTCATGAAATTGATCAACAAACGATCAATGTATTCCTTTTTCTTTTTCTTTTTGTTTGCCTATGAAGTTGGATCAGAAGGCAGTCATAAAATGCAGTTTGCTTGAAGAAAATGGGGCTAAGGAAGGGAGACGGGGTGGTGTATAAGTGGCGAGGTAATTGTTTTATGGCTGGGAATTGTGGTTTCAGCCGACTTTCACCAGCCGCCTAGGGTCTCTCTTGAATCTGGCGATATGGAGGATAAGCCAGAGGCTGGTTAGGTAGGTATGGAGGCAATCGTGAGGGAACAGGGAAAAAGGTATCTCATGGTGGATGAGCTACGATATTTTCTTGTGTGTTTTTATGTAAAATGAACCAGAACCACGGTAGAGGCATTGCAATGGGAGATATGATTTCAAACTATGACGGACTCTTGGATACGACATGACTGCATCACTTGAAAAACCGGTTCTCGCTTTGCGTTTTCGTGAAGTTAGATATATGAGCATAACATACATGGTGTGTGATGATGGCTCGAGGTTTGGGGAAGCCTTGTGGGAAGATCCTGGCTGCAGGCTACAGGGGTACGATGCATTGACAGCTTTGTGTATCCATAGTCTTGAACAAGCAAATATGCCTGAGCCGTATTTTACCGATTGTCTCTTGGGCGGTGTCGCCTTGCCCTCTACGTGCACGATGCGTTGTTCTCAAGGGTGTGCAGTAGCTCATGATACTGAAAGAGTTTCCGGACGAAGCACATGTCTGGGAAGTGTCGGTAAACTAACAGAGTAAGTAGAACGAGGCTGGCCAGCATGCATGGCGTTTTATAGATGGGGCGCCGCTTGAAGGGTGGGATGATGCATTGCAGGTATCGTGGTCGAAATCGGAAGCTCATGCCGCCGCGGAATCACATCAGCCATGAAGGGAGAGGAGGGGATTTGTCCAGCCACGAAAAAAAGTGAACCCCCATGTTTTTTGCTACCCGTGGTCAAGTGTGTGTGTTGTAGATACAGCCACGTCTCAAGACAAGGGGTGGAGATGAATGCGGTTTTTTTTTTGGGGGGGGGGGGGGCCACGAGAGAGATCCGCATCTTGGGAAAAAGGAAAACTCGTATCTGAACATGCGAGTCTGAGATTAATATGAATCGATGGGGAAAAAAGGAAAATATATACGGAGTAAGATAAAATGATAGCACTGACGTTCTTTTTAGCTCAACAGTTTGTAAAGTAACATCCCGCCCGTGTCGTCGCATTGGCCTTTTTTTTTTTTTGTTTGCTCCAAGAAAACGAAAAACAAGGTCCCGTAGTTGTTTTTTTGGCCAAAGCCTGGCCGTGCCTTGGAGAACGAGAGACATGCATTGCATCTGGCGATTGATGAATCAAAAAAGGGGGTGAGGAGGGAGGGAGGTGTGCGTGGCCCTGGGTCAGTGCAGACTCTAGCAATTCATGGCACCATCGTCTCCTCTCCCTACCCCAGGCTCCAGGGCATTTGAAGGACCGGGAGACCAGACTACTGAGAGTTTTTGTTTATTTAGGAACCAAGACAATTGGCGGCGTCATCAAGAGGCATCTCAGCTGAACTGATGGACTACAAGTAGATGAACTAGAGGGATCGCGTTTCACCGGGTTTGCATCGTCAAGTTTGGCATGTGAGTGCGAAACACCATGGTAGATTTGTCGTGATGTTGGTGGAATTACAGGTTGGAAGAAGGAGAGTCTACAAGAACTCTAAAAATGGAGAAGAACAAGCGAGGGAGACCCGAGAGAAACCGAGGAAACAGATTTTAGCGATTGATTGTGGAAGGCCCGATAGATTTGGCTTTCAAAAAACAAAAAACCTTCTATGCGCCTTCACCGAACGGCGATCTCATGTTTCGCCCACTTTGCTTGGCAACACATCCTACGTTTTCGTCCGTTGCATGACGATGTGGCTCTCGTCTCGTGGTGGTCGTGGCACTAAACGGAAGCGTCCAACGAGTATCCTCTTACGCAGCAATAGTTGTACTTTTTACTTTTTGGGCAAATGCAAATTGCAATTTACGAGACATTTTTACGGAGAATGGGGCGGCGAGTGTACGGAGTATGTGCAAGTATACGGGGGAAACAAGACGGTATGGTATGTTTGGTATGTGCAGCGCATGTTGGATCCATTCGTGGGATGCAAGACGAACGAGGTGTTGTTGTCAGACGGCAACTTTTCTGCCGGTGGGGGCTATGATTTGAGAGGTTTTTTAACGAGTCTTGGCCTTTTTCTCAGTGCCCAACGAGAGGAGAAGAAGAAAAGGAAGAGATAGAGACGCAAGGCGGAGGAGAGAAGATGTTATGCTCCATCTGGTATTACTATTACCTACCTTTTACGTCGACGACGTGGATACAAAAAAACGGTGCAAAGCCAAAAAAAAAGCAAAATGCCAAATGCAAGTGTTTCCAGATTTCGCTATTCCTCATGCAGGTCGGGTAATGTAAGTGCATACGTCCAAGACTCTTGGCGCTTGACAGCAGCAGCAGCAACTGCAACCGTAACTGCAACCGTAACTGCAACTGCAACTGAGAAAAACGTAGCAGGCGGCTTCTGGACAAGTCCGCGTCCGGCGCGCGTGTAAAAGGTAATACTATGGGGTAATACAAGTACCCGACTCGACTTACGTTATACTTGTACATGCAATATTATTTGCTGTACTCCCGTACCATCTCTCTCCCAGATGGAGAAAGAAATCCATGGGGCCCTTGGAGGAGACAAGACAAGACAAAGACCAGGGGGGATTAATAGGCAGCCGGAACAAGGGCGACAGGGCAGGGCACCAAATGGGCTTTCGGGTTCCGAATTGCACCTTTTGCCCAAGGTCCCATACATACGGAGTACAAGTAATACATTTAACGTTGGCATGGTTGGTTACGTGGGCCATTCATTCTTTTACGTTGTACTTGTAATAACGGGACTGCCGCTCAGCCTTTGATGTCACATAGGGAAGAAGGGAAAAAAGTTTCTCGCCATTCCCTTGCCTTCCCGCTGTAGTTTTTTCTTTTTTCTTTCCAACGTTTGCAAACTCTCGCCCATTTTGAACTGCGACCTACCAAGTATTACTAGTCTACCACCTTTAAAACCAAGCGTCGTACCGCCATCTTTTCCAGAAAAGACCCCCCACAAGTTTGGAGCCAAACCGAAAACCGAACAAGCGTCGCCTCAGGTCTAATTAAGATCTGTTTTCTTAAAACTCCCTTGAACCAACGGCCAAACTATCAAGGCACCATAGTAATACAACCAACCAACCAACCAACCAACCCTAACTATACATACGTTTTGGTTTGGTCTGGTCTGGTCTGCTGCTGTGGGTGTGGTGGCCACGTTCTGGCCTTTCCAAAAGTGTGGTAGGTACCTGACCTGACCTGAACCCCCCGTTGTACAGTTCATCAACCTCTGGGCATTTTGGGCGCTTGGGGGAGGGGCGGGGTTACAGTGACCTTCGGGGTACCTTTGAGGCCTGGGCGTTCCCCATTGTTGGCTGGCAAACCTCCAGTTCTCGGGGGTGTTTTCCACTAATCACATAGCTGTTTTAGCAGGTTTGACCCCTGGAACTGCAGCGTCTAGCCATTTCCCCAAACCGTGGAACCCACGCACCACGCTCGCTGTGGTAGTACCTCTTTTGTTACCTCTGGCCTTCTTGCCCGCCGCCTGACGGCGCCAGCGTCTGTTCCGTCCTGTCTTGCTCTCCCTTCAAGGTTTGGTAGGTGACCAAAGTAGTACTCCGTACCCAGCAGGTAGTCGTCGTATGCCTTCACTGCCACCACCCTTTTGGGCCCTTCCTTCTGCATCATCCCTCATTCCCGTTTCAGCATCACGTCCTCTCGTTTTCTTCCTTCTGCCGACTTACTCTTCGCCATTCTTTTTTTTTTGTGTGTCAATTCGTTTCTCAGTCTTTTTTTCTTGAACCTGACAATTTTTGTGTTAACAATTCTTCCCAAGCCTTTTTTTACTTCCAATTCTTTTCTTGTTCCTCTTCTATCTCTCTCTTTCTCTTCTTCTACGGATCCTTTGAGTGCTACGCACCTCGGTCCCGACATCCCTTTAAAGTGCTGTTGAAACACGATCGAATCCCCCCTTACTCTGAGTTGACGACTTTCGAAATCCCACGCCCCCCATCGCCCTCGTCGATCTACGAATTACATTATTCCATTCCAGTAACACCGAAAGACTGAGTCGATTCATAGTACTACTTCTTCCCTGCCCAATACTTGCATCAGCTCTTCGGTTGTCAGTTTACCTACCTGTCTTGGTACTATTCTCCGGCGTCGACTTTCTCTCCGTTTCGTTACCCGTCGAATTCGCAACCCCCAATAACCTTCTTCATACGTCCATGTTGCACCTTCAACCGTGATCAATTGAGAGGCCTACTCGATACAGGGCATTGCCCTGTTAACCCTACAAAATGTCTTTCCCCGTCGCCTTTCAGTCGGCCGTCTTCTACATCCTAGCCTGCACACCATGCGCCCAAGTACGGCATCGTCACAAGGTCAAGGCCGAGGCCAAGAAAGAGAGGCTGGAAAAGGCCAAGCTGGAGACGGAACAGCCTGGCTTGTACCGCCATCCGTCGCCCTATAACACAAACCCGTTTTGGCAGGAGGAAATTACCATGGGACCGAGTCTGCCGAAGAAATCCGTAAGCAAGAATTCAAGCCAACGAGGCTTGATGAGCGCCGGGGGAAAGCAGTGTCATGAGCATATCAGACCGTACCGGTACTGCCCATAGTCAAGCCCATTTCGACGACAGTATGACGGCGATGCCAGAGGAGGATATGCTATCGGACGACTGGAATACGCGACACGGATATCAGCGAGAGGATGAAGAGTTATGGGGAGAATGGTCTGGCCACAAACTAAAAGATGCCTTCTCCAAGGCGCGAGATTCAGCGGGAAGGCTGATAGAATCAACGCTCGGTAAAGAAAAGGAGGTGACGGAAGAAGACCGCCGCGCTTTTTACTTGGCACCCCGAAACCCACCTGTCAACGACTATCACCCGCCTGTCGTCAGCAGCAAGCTTCCTCATAAAGGTGCCCATAAATGGATGCTTCAACCTCCGCCACCCGCCAAGGTTATGGAGGGCAAAGTTCCTGTTAGCCGAGCTGCCAGCTCTGCTAGCAAGTCAAGTGGGAAGACTACTCTGGTGGGCGAGGATATTCAACTGGCTCGTCTTGTCCACGATAAGATTCTAAAGGAAAAGATGTTGAAGGAGAGCTTCCCCACAGAGGAGCAGTTGATCGATTCGCTCTTTGTTTCTCGAACCAGCTACTCAAGCTTGCATAGAAGTCGCAGCTTATCCTTTGAAGCTTCAGATGAATCCATAGATGCGCCATCGCCCTTTGACAGGCCGAGGTCAAAGAACCGACTACGACCCTTGGCTATACCGCCCGGATTTGAGTCAGAAGACGAATTCGAGGACATCTTCACACCCCGTGTGTCCAAGAGTGCCAGCCAGTCTAGCAAAGTTGGACGCGTTGCACAACGACCAAAGCTAGAAACAATACCTAGCAGTGAAGCTAGCACTGGCCGTTCTCGATCAAAGCGATCCAGGCGGCAAATGTCCACGCGGATGAGGAGGAACCTAGCATCGCCAGTTGGCGATGACTCGGACTAAACATGTATACTTTCTTCTAACCAAAAAGCGTTGTGTGAAGATGGGCGTGTTGCTTTCTGTTGTTCAGTTTCCTTGTTTGCATGTCTCTGGTTCTTTTCCGCTTCTGTTTGAGCACAGCACAGAGAACGGCGTGGGGTGATCCTTGGGTAGCTTATGGAGCATGGCTCGGCGTACGGATTGGTGTATTTTTTCTCTTTTTCTCTTTTCAAAGACAACAGGCGAGAAATTCAGCCCAGAGTGCAGCGCACAGTTGCACAACAGAGTATTTTCACACACAACGTTTACTCTCATTGCCCAACTCACGTAAAACATTGTGATATGTCAACCATAGCCTCGAAGTCAGCTGTATTGTCCTGTCCCTAACGTTATCAACCTGAAATTTTGTAGTCTGGGGTATATCTCCGCGACATTGAACCAGCCCAAGAAAACCCAAACGCCAGCCATGCAGAATAGCACTTGTACACATCAGAGGTGCAAACCTCCCTCTTCATCGTCGTCGTCTCCGTCAACCTCAAGATTTCGCATGCGCTCTGCCAATCTGGCTCTCAGCTGCTCATCACTCAAGCTACCCCCTCCATTCGGTCTTCCCGGTTGGCTGTCCAGATGTACCTGGCCACTACTTATTGTGCCGGTTTGGAACGTGCCATCTGTCCATGCAGAGTGTCGTGTTTCCGTCTGTTCGCCCTCCCCAGCTTCCTCCACGTGCCCATTGACGCCCTCGCCGTTGACCTTTTCCGCCGCCGCCGCCGCATCATCATCTCCCTTTTCGACCTCGTCCTTGCTCTGGAATTCCGTCCAGCTCACGCCCCGCTCTTCCACCTCTGCGCGGATGATGGCGAGGCGCTCGGCCATGCGGTCGATGACCTGCTCGTTCTCCCTGATGGCGTCGATGCAATCCTGGTCGGGCTCGCCGCCCTCCACGGCGACGGAGGCGTCATTGTTGTCCCCGAGGGCGGTGGCGGAGCCCTCGGCAAAGGGCTTGAGCTGGTCGTTGGAGTACTGGAGGTGGGCGATGGAGTTTCGGATTTCGAGGACCTTGAGGTGGAGCATGCCGACGGAGAGGTCCTTGAGGGCGGCGGCGAAGCGGCTGGGTGATATGGGGGTTGGGTCTGCTGAGGACATTGTTGGCGTGTCTTTTGTAGTGGGGCTTCTTGATTTGGTTGTGAGAAGGGGTGAAGGCGCTGGTTAGGAAGCAGAAGGCTGTCGAGTTGAGAGTTGGGGATGTTATTGAAGAGTATGCGTATGCGTATGCGTATGCGTAACTAGTTGTTGGAGGTTTGGAGGGGCTAGTGGGGAGGTTTCCTGCGGGATGGTGGCGTACCCCTGCCAGCCTAGCTGTGGCGTTTTTGGTTGCGACAATGGACTTCGATAAGCCAATATTCCAATTGGGGTCCTTTTTTGGAAGATTTTGGTGGGAACATGGAATTTACAGTCTTTTTCCTCCAGCTCGAACGAACACCAAGTTTGGGGCATTGTCAGGCCTTTCGGCACCTCGACGCGCGGCTGGCGCACGAAGCTCAGTCAGCATGAGCAGCTTTATTTGTTCCAATTCGTCCAAGTCTCTGTGGAGGACAGTGGCCAGGGATGTGATCCGACAGTCGTCCAAGATACAGACGTCGACAGCCTCACGACGATGGCTCTCGAACTGTTCGCTCCAGAGGAATCCGGATCCAACTAAGCAAGGCCAATGGGCAGCTACTACGAGGACAGGGAGGGCGTTGGTTGCTGCGGCGGCGGCTGGCGGGCGGCAAGATGGAGGGCGGCGCATGTTCTTTGCGCCCAAGATTATAAAAAACTACGAAGAGCTACCCCGGGACTATCGCGATCAGGTTGGGCTTTTATTCGGAATGGAACTGCCGGAATCGGAGGCGATGAAGATTTTCGGGCCGGATATGAGTGCTACGAGGGCCAACTACTTGCTTCGGATTCTACACGGCAGAAGAGTTGCGGGAACCTTGGAAGACCCTGCGTTTGCGGTCCATACGGCGCAGTTTGACGACCAGGAGATTGCCATTGCCTTGGCTTACCTACGGAGAACGGTCCCCGTGGAAGAGGTCAGGAACGCGGGATTAAGAGCAGAGGATGAGCTGGAGCAGCTAGAACAAGACATGAAGCAGGCTGCCCAGAAGAAAGAAAAGGCCGGCAAGGGCGAGGACGCCGCTGTCGAGTATAAAGTCGACCCGAGGTACGGCCCGAGCAAGTTTGACGAGATGAGGGCGCGCAATCTGGCAAAGATTAGGGCAAAGGAGTTGGCGCTGGAGGAGGAGCTCAAGGTCAAGGAGGCTGATGGCAAACCAGGCCCGTTGGCGAAGCGAGAGGACGGAACCCGCGAGATTCTGAACCCTCGTGTCAAGGAGTACTACGAGAAAGCGCAGTCCGACCTGGAGGCGCCACCGGAGATGAAGACTTGGGAGCGGATCCTGCCTTCGGCCACGGTGGTTGCGCTGATACTGGGGTTTATGGCTGCGGTCGCCATGGTTTATGAAGAACCGGCGCCGCGGTATAGACTCTTCTGGGACGTCACCACGTCGCAAGCTACGGTGGGAGCACTGATTGCGATTAATGCACTGGTCTTTGTAGGCTGGAGGATACCGCCACTGTGGGCGCTGTTCAACCGCTACATGATCTTTGTCGTCGCCACGGTTAGGCCGATTACGCTCTTCACGGCTGCGTTTTCGCATACCAAGCTCAGCCACTTGGTGGTCAACATGATTCCCCTCTGGTTCGTGGGGACTAGCCTGCACGACGAGATTGGTCGCGCGGACTTCCTCCTGCTCTATCTGGGCTGCGGATCCCTGGGCTTCCTCGGCAGCCTGGTCACGTACACGCTCAGGGGCTGGATCACGGTCACGTCTCTGGGGGCGTCCGGCGCGACGCTGGGGCTCTGTTCCGCCTACTTCTGGGAGCACCGAACGGATGGGTTTAAAATCTTTGGGCTGCCGCAGGATGGCGTGCACGGGATCGTGTTCTTGGCCATGATTACGGCACTGCAGCTGGCCGGGCTGGGGAAGACGGTGAAGCTCAAGGTAGATATCGCGTCGCATCTGGCGGGCATAGCGGCGGGAATATTGGGGATAGAACTACTAAACAGGACGGAGAGGAGGAAGAAGCAGAAGCAGAAAGAGGAGGGACAAGAAGTGGGAGGTGAAGATGATGTTGTGATGGATGTTCTGTCTGGAGAGTCGACCGAGCGACAGGGTAAGAGGAAATAGGAGAATGTTCTATATGGATCATGACAAGCATTAGAGACAAAGACTTGTACAATTTTCTGTATATAATGCAAAATGCAAAATCTCTCATTCATGAAATGGCCCACTTGCGGTTGCCGAGTCAAGCTATACCGCTCCTTGGAGGTTAACAATTGACATGGGTATTATTTGTTGTTGTTGTTTGTTGTTATTGACTGGTGTTGTTTGTTCTGAATGCGAATTTATTGTAGGGGGGCAGATAGTACACTCATCCACTTTGCACACTCAAGTCCACGATTTGCTGCAGCAAAGATGGACCAATTATCGGAAGCAATTTGTTTTTTGCACTATATGCAAGGTACGGCCAAGAAAAAAGAGGTAATGGAAGGATGAGCTCATCATGTCGACATGTTTCTCCATTGAGTGCGTGTGTGCGTGTGTGTGTGTGTGTTTTGTACGGAGTACTTGCACTGTATTATGTACGTATACGTGCATCCATCCCCTCCCCCATCCAATTCAATGTTACATTGACAAAAGCATGGTTTCCACATGCGGCGATGAGGGGAGGGGGCCATGGCCATGGGGGAAGGCGTGTTTCCGGGCAACGGCGTCAGAAGTGGGGCTGAATCCACATGAAGGTGTTGAAACTGGTGGTTGACACACATTGTCGATTATGTGATGCAATATCGTGTTGATGATGGATAAACCGGTAGGAAAATAGTAAATTTTATTTATTTTGTTTATAAAAAAGGAGTCACAATTCTCTAAAGACTCCAAGTTTTGGGTCAAGTGTGTATGGTTCTTCAGTAGAAAGCCATAATAAAAAAAACGCCTCCCCTACTGCCGGAGCAATATGGCTCATGCATGTGAATGGGTGGTGTCGACCATCAGCATGACGATGCTAGCCAAGTACCTACGTAGGGACCTTGGACCCCAACCCAAGGTTTGCCACAAGGCATAACAAAGAACAGGGCGACGCTTGGGCACAGCTCGGCAGGGCAGGGAATTGAATGCGGCAATGCCATTGTTCACTTGTCAATGAGAGGCGAGATGCAATGCAATGGACAAAATTGCCTTGAATACAGACGGCATTCAACCCATCAAAACAAAAAAGAAATGACGAGACTTGCCCATTCTTTCTTGTTGAGGTGTTCAAAAAAAGAACCCCGGAACCCCTGGCAAGTCCAGAAGAGGATGCTACAGGGCTCCTTGACCCACTACAACCAAACTGTTGCGGCAAAGATTTGCTGCACGTTGACGCACGGGCTCTAAAAACAGCACTGAAGGATGCCTCTCCCACGGCTGTTGTGCAGCACAATCTTGACAATGACAGGGCGGTGGCCGCCTCTTGTTCCCAGGGGACTCCGCATCTCTGCAGGGTACGTACTCTGGGCTGATGTACCTTTCTCTCTCTCTCTCTCTCTCTCAAGGTTCCTTTTCGAGACCAGGCGCCAGGCCAGGCCAGACCAATAATCGAAACCTCGATACCAATCAATCCATGCTTGCCTTCTCTGGAACCCAAATTCGCTCTCTTTTTCTCTCCCTCCCTCTCTTTCCCTCTCTTCTGACATTGAAACCTCGCTCTGAACTGGACTCTTCCTTTTAACCAGCTACGCGTCGCCCTCTTCGAACCCTTCACTCCCTTTCTCAAATCTTTTTTTTTTTTGCTCTCGTCTTTCTTTAATCACGAAGGAAGAAGCCCCCGTTCAAAAAAGGCAAACAAGGGAAACCTCCAAAAAGTCCCAAGAGAAACAAATACGTCGCGAGATGGTATAGTCTATCGTCTCAGCCGCGCTTTCTTACCTCCTTGTTCCCTCCTCCTCCTTGTCTCTTCGACTACTACAGCTCTTTTCCCCTTTCAAACGAGGCAACTCCCGCTACTACCGATCAAAATGGACCCTTCAAGTCCCCTTTCCTCGCCCCGTGGCTACCTCCTCCGCGACTTGGAGTTCTCAAACTCCTCCTCGCCTCTCTCCTCCCTCCACAGCTCTCCCTCGATACCCGAATCCCTCGACCCTGCGAGGCGTTATCCCTCCCCCATGTCGACCATAGCCTCGGGCACCCAGTCGCCCTCCAAGTCTGCCACGAAAATCATACTCGGCCAGCCCATGGACGACAACGACTCCCAGATGAGCGCCGAGGACGGACCGCCCCCGCTAAGAAACGCAAAATCGTTCAGCCCAAGGAGCGAAGGACGGAATACCTCGACCTCACAAAATCTGACGCCGAGCTCACCTCCAATGACCACTGCCAGATGGAGAGGCTGGCGACCCTGCTGCGCAAAAAGAAGAAGATTGTTGTCATTGCAGGCGCTGGCATATCCGTGTCGGCTGGTATCCCCGACTTTCGATCAGCCACTGGCCTCTTCGCACGGGCCAAAAACCAGCACAACCTGAAGGGCTCGGGGAAGCAACTGTTTGACGCCTCCGTCTACAAACACGACTCCTCGACAGAATCTTTCCACACAATGGTCCGGGAAATGGCTGAAATGTCCAAGAAGGCACAGCCCACTCCATTCCACCACTTGTTAGCGTCACTTAGCCAAGAGAAACGATTACTTCGACTCTACTCTCAGAATATCGATTGTCTCGACACAAACATGAAGCCTTTGGAAACAAAGGTCCCGCTCCCATCCAAGGGACCGTGGCCAACTACTGTTCAATTACACGGTGGGCTGCAAAAGATGGTATGCTCCAAATGTGGTCAGCTGGAGCCTTTCAACAGCCAACTATTTGATGGGCCCGAAGCACCATTATGCGAGACTTGCAAGGTCGACGACGAAGTTCGAACAGCGCATGCTGGAAAACGCAGTCACGGCATTGGGCGATTACGACCGAGATTTGTCCTCTATAACGAGTTTAACCCGGATGGTGAGGCCATTGGAAATGTCTCGACCGCAGACTTGAAAGCTCGACCGGATGCTGTTATTGTTGTGGGCACCACTCTCAAAGTGCCAGGCACGCGAAGACTTACCAAGGAACTGTGTCAGGTTACGCGAGGGCGAAGGGACGGCCTGACAGTGTGGATCAACCTTGACCCAGAGCCCAAGGGTGCTGAGCTGAAAGACTGCTGGGACATTGTTGTTCGTGCCAAGTGCGATGACGTCGCCAGGTTGGCGGCTCTACCACCTTGGGATTGCGATATTGGTAGCGACTATCTCGTGTCCAAGAACCACGTTCATGCCGGCAATGGGAAGACCAACATTGAGATTGCCCTGGCCACCAGTCCAAACAAGGGTGAATTCGAACTCGGTGTCCAGGCCATCCCCACACCGCGTCCCAGTCCCAAGCCCACGTCCAAGACGGCACCCAAGAAGCAGACCAAGATTTCGTTTGCCAGCAAGGCTGAAAAGGACAAGCCAGCACCCAAGGCTACCAGCACCCGAGCTCGCAAGCCTAAGCAGCCTGCTAAGAGCAAGGCAGCGCCAAAGAATGCTGGCATTCAGAATTTCGCAACCGTCAAGAAGAACGTACCAGCCGCAGGAAAGACCAAGGCGATTCACGTAATTCCAGATATTCCCTCACGCAAGCGCTCTAGAGAAGAGACCGTGTCTGTCCCGCCGAGCCCTACTTTACGTGCACGAAAGTTTCCCGAGACGATATCCCCCAAAGCAGTGCCACGCGCCCTGCGGCGGTTCATTGATTAATTAATAGATGGAAATGACATGAGATGGATTTCCGGGCTCTACAATGATGGCGTTTGTTGGTACATCATAGACCCAAAACCGAATTCGGTTCACGATACTTTGTATATAGCTATTTGGATGATACTGAGGTGGAAAACCTCCGGCTTTGAAAAATCTTTTTGGCCCGAATACCCTTTTTACTTGAAAAGGAGGTGGCATGGCTTTAATGATATGGCGTGGAGGCGTTTGAATGAGGAGGATATATCCCGGGACACCTTACATGGTCTTATACACTTGCCCTGAAAAGACATCTGGCATGTTCACGAGGCAGCGTGGAAACTAATAGACACATCCTACAAGACTCTTGTTACGACTTGCATTTGAACATGGTGACGCTTTTGGTGAATAATATTTGAGACATTTTGGGCTACATCATCGTTGATACGGGCTCCAGAAGACCCCATCACTATCCCAAATCTTCTTCAAGCGTGCTAACTCAGCTAACCTTTCCTCAGGGAATAGTTGATCAATACCATGGCCAAGTCGCATGTTATTGGGGAAAGTTCGCGGAGCTACACCGGCGGTTGTATCTGCCTGCCTGCAGATTGATAGGATATCGTCGAGGAAGCTCGACAGTGCGGGCTGTGTCCCGGGGTCGGTGCACCATGCCGTGAGGAGGGCTGAGAGGCCCTTCTCGCGGGAGTCGATGAACCTGGCCCTACCCTGTGGGGATTCGCCGTTGGCGACTGAAGTAGAGGGGTTGTAGTTGTGGAAAAAGGCGGCGGTGCGGAGGGCGTCGGGGGAGGATTCGGCGAGGGAGAGCCAGCGGGCGAAGGCCTCCTGGATGGAGTCAGGGTGTAGGGCGGAGAGGCGGGCGGCGGCCAGGGACTTGTAGCCGCCGTGGGTGTTGACGGGTTCGAAGGCGTCGTTTTGGTTTGCGGGGGGATGGGTGCTGTGAATGCCTTGATGGTTTTGGAGACTAGGTCCGGGTCGGAGAGGGTGCTGGCGGTGGCGGCTTCGGCTTCGGAGGCAGGGCCGTAGTACGTGGACGTGAGGATTACGATGGGGGCGCCGGCGGAGGGGGTGCCGGGAGGGGCGCGTCCGAAGCCGAGGATTAGGTTCATGGGTTTGGGGGGAGGGTTGAAGGACAGGAATGCCTTGGTGGCGTGGGGGAGAGCCGCGGGGGGAATAGGAGGGTGCGGGACCAGATTTTGTTGTCTGTGAGGGAGAGCGAGGAGAGGGGGAGGGCGGTCAGGGTGACGGCTGTGATGATTCCTAGGCCGTGGCCGGCGCCGCAGAGGGCGTGGTAGAGAGCTAGCTGGTCGCCGGCTGGGGAGGAAGGGGATATGTCCTCGAGGATGGCTCCCGAGGAGGTGACAAGGCGGAAGGAGAGGACGTTGTCTGCCATCCAGCCCAGGACGCCGTTCTGGGAGGAGTTTCCGCCGCCGAGGATGGCGCCCACGACGCCCACGGCGTTGGAGTTGGGAACGCTGGTGTAGTGCCCTTCCTCGGCGAGGGCCCCGACGAGGTCGCCCGTCGTGACGCCTCCCCCACGCGCACCGTGCCGGAACCCTTATCCAGGGCGATGGACCCGAAGTTCCGGAGGTCGAGGTAGGCCGTCCTGGGGCCCACGGGGGTGAATGTGCCGTGGCCGCCGCACGCGGGGACGATGTGCAGGTCGTTTTCCTTGGAGAAGAGGATGGCGGACTGGATGTCTTGTTCCGTGTTGGGGACGATGTGGATGGCTGGGTGGGTGAGGTGTGTGTCTGACCAGCGGGAGAGGGTGGCTTGGACGGGGGCGCTTGGGTTGGGGATTGTGTAGGGGGAGGTGAGGAGGTTGAGGGAGGTGAAGGGGGTTGCCATGGTGGGGATATATGTAGAAGTTTTTGGTTCTGGTTCTGGTTCTGGATACTTGATATTGGATACTGGTTACTGAGTTGCTGAGTACTGGATATTGGGTTGGGTTATTGGGTACTGGGTTATTGATTTATTGGTATTTGGAGGTTGTTTAGAGTTGTTAGATTGTTTGATGGGTGGGATAAGCTTATATATATAGGAGTCAGATAGTCTTCAGAGTGTAGATGATGCAAATGCAAGTAAGCACCAGTTCCCGCTTTTTTCTTTCTTTTTCGAGTCAGGTTTCCCGAGAATTGGCATCTAATGCCGCGACTCGGCTGACGGAGCGGTAAAAGAGATCGGCTTTTATAGTTTGTGGTGTTGAACGAGAGGGTGGTTTTTGTTATTGAGCGGGATGATGATGGTGGTGGTTAGTGTTAGTAAATGGTTGCAGGTCGCCCGGTTTCAATGAGGGAATGAGGAGTGGCTACCCTACAGGGAAAACTTGTGGATTTTGGAGCTGTTCGAAACGGTATGCCCTGGGTGGAACTCCCTTCTTTTATCCTTTCTCTTCCTCTTCCTCTTCCTCTCTTTTCTCTCTCTCTCTTTT
Source organism: Cladobotryum mycophilum (assembly GCA_036429605.1). Classification (NCBI taxonomy): domain Eukaryota; kingdom Fungi; phylum Ascomycota; class Sordariomycetes; order Hypocreales; family Hypocreaceae; genus Cladobotryum; species Cladobotryum mycophilum. Next base: position 3,475,143 of record CM071590.1, on the reverse strand, counting down.
TCCTCTTTTTCCTCTTTTTCCTCTTTTTTCTCTTTTTCTCTGGTTTCTTATTTGCATAGTAAAATATGGCTTTGAACAATGGCGAATAAGCTTAAATGGCAAATAATGTTTTCCGCCTCCGCCATGTTCGTCAGCGGCCTCGCATGGAGATCGACAGACTCCCATCAAGCGTCTTGGCGCTGTATACCGAGATACGAAAAGAGTTTGAATGCGTGTTGAGATGTGCAACTGTATTATTCTTAGAATAGTTTGTAGATGATGTACCAAGTGGTAAGGAATATGTGCCCCGTTCTGATAGTCCCGATGGGGTTCACCTAAGCGAAGGAATGCTCAGGGAGCATGGATGAATGGGACTCCCTGATCCAACCAATTTTTATATTTTCCCTAGTGATGCTATGTACTGTAAATTGTCAAGTGAGAAACATGTAAAAAGTCAAAGGAGAATGGTTGCACATTACGCTCTTCGCCTTTACAATGCCCATGAATGATGATCGTTTAAGAAAAAAAAAAGGGGGGGGGCGGACTATTAGACTCTCTCAATTCCGAGATGTGTTTTCCTTATCGACTCAGTATGAGCTCTGGAGTTCTCATGACATCCACTCCGGGATTCTTTTCAGGGGCTTATGGATTAAGGTTGCAATGAGTCTCCTGTTCTCTTATTCTGGGCGGATTCATGATGGATCTTGTTGGGTTGGATCTATCTGATGATGAAGCCATGGTGAAGCAGCTGCTTTGAAAAGTAGATGTTATGTATACAATTGATAACCATGCCATCATGCTACAAAAGAGAGCCGTATTATTGCAGGTTGGGTAAAATCCGAGAGCTTGTAGTTGGAGTCGGCCGATGTGTTGAAGAAGAAAAAAGAAATTTGCAGCGCTCTTTCGAAGATATTTCGTTGTCATATGCGTACTACGTAACGAAATATCCAAGCTTGTGGGACGACTGGTAGTATCTGGAGCAGGTGTCACTCAAAATGCATCAAGAAACTGACCTTTAGACAGGATAGAGGCTCACTAGTAATTACTCCCATGTAAGAGAGGACCTGCCGGTTCGTTTTCTTCTTCTTCTTCTTCTCCTCCTTCTTCTTCTCCTCCTTCTTCTCCTCCTCCTTCATTATCTTCATCATCATTATCATCATCTTCAATACTAAAGCACATACAATGCTACGGATAGACAAGTCACAACGGCACTGGAAAAGGATACCAAGCAGACTTACAAACATACGGGGCATGATTAACACTTTTAAAAGTCCAATACTCACCCCCCACCCCTGATCCCTGATATCCCCAAGCTCCTACATCCTAGTAGCCCCTGATAGCTTCACACTGTACAACCCGTCGGAGAACGGCGGACGCCTCTGAGATTGACCTTTTCCCAGCTCTCATTTTTGTCCATTCACAACGACACTTTTTAACGCTTGTGGCAAGAAAGACGGTTACTTGATCACAACTAGCTACAATCTGCCGTACACGCACATGATCGAAACATCATCCGTTGTCCCATCCCCCTCCCCCTTTTCCTCCCAAGAACTAGAACAAGTGGCAACAGCTCGTTTACCTCGTTTTCTCCCATCACTTCTCAGCATCATACTCGAACCCAAGCTTAAACTCAGCAGGCCCATACTGCCCAATCTGCCTCCCCAGGGGCGTCATATCCAGCACCGCCAGCGTCGGCAGGACCTTCTCGCAACCTCTCGCAAACGTCGAGTACGTGTGGTAAATCTCCCCTCCCTCCTTCTTCCAGAAGACGCTGAAGCCGGGCACCTCGCCCGTGTACAACGACTTGCCCATCTCCTCCATCTCGTCCTTGGTCAAGAAGTTGAGCAGCACGGGCGCCACGGACTCGTCAATGGTGGCGTGGAAGTCGTAGTTGAAGTCCGACCCGCCGGACGAGTACCAGGGAAAGGTCCAGCCGGCCTTTTGCTTAAAGGCCTCGAGCTTCTCGACGGGGGCGCGGGAGATGCACACCAGGTTCGTGTTCTTGAGCTGCAGGTGGCGGACGTCCGGGAGGGACATGCCGATGTGGGAGCAGCCGGCGCAGCCGCGGTCGTCCTCGGGCTTGAACATGAAGTGGTACACCACGAGCTGCTCCTTGTCGCCAAAGAGGTCGGTGAGCGTGACCTCGGTGCCGTTGGGACCCTGGAAGGTGTACGTCTTATCGATCTTGACCATGGGGAGCTCGCGTCGCTGAGCGGCGAGATCGTCGCCGGCGCGGGTGTACTCCTTTTCTTTCTGGAGGAGGTCCTTGCGGGCAGCAATCCATTCTTCGCGGTCCACAACCTGAATGGCTCATTAGTGCTTGTTTAGTAGAACGAATATTCAATTGTAAGTTACCTTGGAAGGCATATTGTCGATGATAAGTAAATAGTAATGTACGTGATATTACAAAATCAGGTAAGTCGTAGTTAAATTGAATTGAATTGAACTGATTGATCCGAAACAGAGATATCAAAGACAGGAAAAGAGTCACCTTTTATATATCTTTCTTCACCACCTGACATCAAGTGGCCTGACGATGAAACAAACTTGACGTCTCGACATCATCCTTACGCCTGTGAATCTACAAACCTAGTCATATATCGCGTAGGCACAATTCAAAGAGATACAGGTTAACCTTTGTGGCGTCTGGACCGGCCACCCCTCTGCCTGTTCAGCTTCAGCACAACTGAAATAGCATGTGGCGACGAACCAAGTCCGATCAGCAAAATCGTGATTTCTGCCTGGTGGCGGTTCTCGTTAGTGTAAAGATGAACCCCTCAGCAGTGTCGACCTGATATTTCCGATTAGTGAACAAGAGGCAGCGTTTTGGTGTAGACGAACGCCGTAAAAGGACATCGTGATGATTGCGATGCATCGTTGGTAGGAAAAGGCACGATAGTAGGTAAATGCGTAGTTCTGAGCACAAGTACGACGACAAATACTAAAAGCCAACAATACTGTTGATCCCCAATGACTGCCTAGATGATTATTAAACGCTCAATGAATATCTTATCAAAAACGCCCGTAAGGATACGAGGTACGACAAAGTCCTTCATCGAGTACTTGAATAGTGAGCTTGGATTTCACGACCTTATATGATGTAAAACATGTCAGTACGTGACCGACTCTGCTTATAAATCAGTATGAAGATGGAGATGAAGATCTGTAGAACTCTCTCTCTCTCTCCCTCCCTCTCTCTTTGCGGCATTGGCTCCATATTGTCATTCATTCAGCTATCAGATACTCTTGATAATCCTCAAGAGCTCCGGTATCTGACTTCCAACCAGAAACGGCGAGTGGCTGGAATCGAGAATCTCCACTTCTGCTCCCGCCATCTTGGCCATTGCCAGCTGGGTCTCGAGAGGATTGTTCTGTGCCTGCGAGCAAGCTACAAAGATCTTGCGTGCCTTGATCTCCGACGCGACGTGATGAACTCCCTGTTTCACACTTGCCAAGCTCTGCCTGACCAGGGTAAAGGAACAAATCTCTGCAAGTGGCTTGTCCACGTCGTTGTAAAAGATCATGGGGTTATTGACGAAGCTATCCGTGCGCTGGGCCAGCTATTAGCCACTTTGTATGTCACGAGGGCAGGATTCGTATGGAAAACATCGTGGGAGGGCAGAGGAGGAGGGTCGACTTGCCTGAACAGTGAGCCAGGGTGGAATATCGTTACCACCACTGAACAACACATCCCAGCTACTCATACCGATTTCAGGAAATAATATGGCGGATATGTAGACGATGCCACGAATACCGCCATTCAAGCCTCTTGCAGCCCTTTCCTCTGTCGACTGTTTGGCAGCCACTTCCGTCGCCACGAGCGCGCCATAGCTGTGAGCCACCAAGACGATTTCACGGCCGTTCAGCATGGCCATTTCTATACTCTTCACGACCACAGTCGTATCATCATGAAGAGTTTTCCCTCTTATATCTTTGTTTTCTGCGCCTGTTGAAGCAAGGCAAGGCGCCAAAACCGTGTACCCATCCCGCCGCAGTGGATTGATCAAGCCGGCGTAGTGCAATGGCTGGTGCCATGCTCCGTGAATGACACAGATGATGGGTTTATCGGAGGACATTTTATACCGAGTTGACTGTTGTTGTAGATTGGATAAAGGCCGATGTTGCTTGCTGCCTTTGAAGCATGTGATGAATGAAGCTGACACTATGCACAGTGTGAGTCACGGGTATTGACCTGTCCACAGAGAATCAAGCCTTTAGGTAGTAAATCCGCATAGTGGGTAAAAGACTTGTAGATCGTTAGGCATCGGCGATCTTGTCATATGAAACTCGGGTCATCGGCAGACATATGCCCTTATCAACAGCAGCTTGGTCCGCAGGGAGTCGACACGAGGCAGCTCTCTGTAATGCAATATTCTCCCCACTCTCCACTATTCAGACTGAGAGCCGAACCAACATCACCATCGTCTACCAAGATAAAAAAGAAGAAGTAAAAAAAGTAACAGTGATGTCACTCCAGCCTCTTCAAACGATGCATAGGCATGTAAACCATGGCTCTGATGCCCCGTCTCAAGCCTGCTGCGTTCCGGACGTGAGACGATATGACGAACTTGACATGCTTTCCAGTCGGGTGTCTCAACTCTCTGACATAGCATTGCGGAGGCACATGATCGGTTCGTGCAAGTTGGGGTGTTTTAGAACGATAGGCAGGAAATATTTTGTATGACATCTATCAAGTTGGACGTGATGGAGTTTTGCGACAAGAGGTGACGATGAAAGAGGGGGAAACCGCTCCATCTGTCCTTCCTCAAGAGATGTGCTGGAATGCTCACCAGCCAGGACGACGAGTATAAAAGAACAGACTGTCTCCGTACAACCCCAACATCATCATCACCAACAAAACAGACAAACATCCTCACCACAATCCTAGAAAACAAAATACTACCTACTATCCTAGAAAATCTCCATTCACCACCCCCATCATGTTCACATCCTACAAGGCCCTCTTCCTCGCCCTCCTCGCCTCCACCATCACCACCACCCTCGCCAGCCCCCCAGACATCACCTTCCTCTGCGACGAGATGCCCGAGGTCTGCACAAACATGTGCTGGGCCGTCCGCTGCGCCCAGCCCCCGTTCCCCCAGACCCTGACCCTCGACCTCGGCGGCAACACCACAACCACCACAACAACCAGATATCGTCGCAACAACGCCACTCCCATGCGCTCGCACAACATCACCGCCAGCTGCGCAACCAACAAGATGTGCGGGCCCCACGCCTCCAACCACACCGGCCACCGCAGCAACTCGACCTACTACCGCGCCTGCAACGTCTACCCCTTCTCCTCCACAAGGGAAGCCGTCCTCCAACACGGACACCACCAGGTCTCCCGCTGCGTCCCCGAGGCGGAGCAGCGCAAGCAAAACGAGCAGCTCGCCCAACTGTCCCAGAAACTCCAGGCGCAGTCCCACGGAGGCAACAACAGCGCCACTACCATCAAGGCCCGCATCAACTTTGGCAACCCGGGCAAGATCCCCTTCTGCAACAACGACCCCTGCCAGAACGACGGCTTCGAGGTGCAGGACGGGACCGTCAAGAGGAACGCGAGCCAGGCCATGTTCAAGTACTACAAGACCAGATCGGGCATGACACTGGCTTCCGTGGATGACATTGAGATGCCGTACAGCTTTAGCCGAAAGGTGGGCAGCGGTGAGGCGGTCCCCTCGGATGTCGAGACATGGTACGAGGACGGCCATGGCGGGCGTCTGCATATGATGGGAGACACCATCATGGAGCGGGTTTCTGCTCAGGGCTCCAAGGTCTAGATCACACCTTGGTTCAGAACTGGGTAATGGCAACACGATTAGCAGACAGGATGTAGGATAGGGGGAAAAAGGCAGGTGGTTTGTAAGTTGATAATCAATTCAATGAATATATCCCTGGGTATCACAACTCGTTAGTCCTATGCAAACGCCGATTCCAAAAACAATGTCCCTTCCCCCTCTTGCTTATTTATGCAGACTTTTTCTCCTTTCCCCTCATTTAATGTGTACTTCCAAACTATCCATATCATCGATCCCGACTGATTCCATTGTGTCATGCTCTTCAAGCCTGTCGCCGTCAAAGTATATGCCAACGTCCCTGTCCGAGGGAATATTTCTCTCCCTCCTGAACCCATTGACCAGTGTCTCGACAGTCGTCTCCATAACCACCTGTAGTCCGACCTCTTTCATCCCTCGGGCTAGGAGCCTAACTCGCATCCTGACTTGTTCCGTCGCTGGCTCCTCTTCTTCAGATTCTTCACTTGAGAGCTCGCCCATCTCCCTCTTCTGTCGGCGCTCCTCCTCGAGCTCCATCTCCTTGAAAAGCTCCGTCGTCCACGCCTCTAAATGCACTTTTGTGCGTCCATCCACCAACCCCCCTTTCTATAGTCATCAGCGGTAATCTTCCCATCCGCCTGCGGCCTAATGCCTAGGTTCAGAAGCGTAGACAAGGTATACACCTTTCTGCGCTGCCAGGTAAGAATGATATCGTCGTCCTGTGTGATGGGCAGCTGTACCCCCTTCCTACGTTGGAGCGCAATCCAGCTGTCGCGCACCAGGCGCAGCGGCCTGTCGAACTGGTACTTCATGTAGGCGACCTGTGCGTTTGGCACCGAGGACGTGACCATGATTTCGGCGGCGTCCTTTTTGAGACGCCGCCTTCGGCCTTGTCGCGCGCGCGCTGCTCCTCTACCTTGCGGATGTATTCGGCAGCAAACTCGTCATCTTCCTCGGGTTGAGTCGCTGGGGGCTCTGGCGTAGCCGGGTCAACAGGCCCGACACTATCATCACGTTGCTGCGACGGTGATGTCGCCATTAGAACCGGCTTAACGTCCTCTTCCGAATCGGAGTCTAGCTCAATAAGCGGGGCACCGCCCGGCGTGACGGTTTCATGCTTTGGTTTCTTGCTCGGAGTAGTGAATTTCGCAGGTGATTGTTGTGACCGTAGGGACCGTTTAGAGGGCGACTCGTCGAACGGGTCATTTGTTATGTTGACACCTGGCCGTTGTCGCTTTGATGATCTTGAGCCCTGCCCTGAACCGTGTCTCGATCGTTTTGACGGGGGTGGAGTAACTAATTCCCTACTTTTGCATGGAGTTAGCTAAAGCTCTGCTGGAAGAGGAATCAAAGTATAGGGACCTACATGAAGCTATCCCCAACCACAGTCATGGACTCCTCCGCTGGTAGTTCCTCAGGCTCCTTCTCCGGGGCCGCAAGCTCTCCTGGGCTAGGAGTATCAAGATCCACCAGCGTCGCGGCCTTTTCTATCGGATGTGCCTCCATTGGTCGCTTGCCCTCTGCTATTGACCGTCGTCGCTGCCGCTCTTCCAGATGTTTTTGTTTCCTCCTCAAGTTCTTCTCCTGCTGCGCGGCTAGGATCGGCGCCATCATCTTGGACTGGCGGAAGAGATCCAAGTCATCATCGGGGGTCTTCTCGCCATCCTGGGCAGACGTCGGCTTGGGCGCCGCGGCAGCCTTTTTGCGCAAAGCTGTGGGCTTGAAGGGGAGCTTCTTTTTCGGTAGTGCGTCTGCCATTTTGAGAAACAACGGGGAGGCGTCTCTTAGTCGTAAATACTGGGGCGTTTTATCGTATACTTGTTTTTAGGTTTGCTATTTAGGTCTCGAGGGAGAAGGCGCGCAAGGGAACGTTTGCTCGGCTCGTGTCTTGGGGTGCGCGCGATATGTGTGTGTTTTATGGTCGATCGATCAGGCTTTGTTCTAAGGCGATGGGGCAGAAACCGCCTTGAGGACGTTTCTTTGTTTCATTGGATTGGATTCCAAGTTCTGACCGAAGAGCGTTGCCTGATGGGCGCCTGGTTTTTAGTGGATTTAAGGGGGCGTGCTCCTGGTGAAGTCAGGGTGCAAGTTCATCACTAACAGCGCCTACCTGGATAGTTGCCGTAGTTGTTTGAAGCTCTTCAGGGATCCCCCACTGTGAGCTTGTTCTGCGGCACAGTGCGAGTTGGCCATGCATTTCACAAACTTGCATGTCATCAACGTACGGAGTACCTTACCCAACGCCACAAGGGTTCCTCCTATCTTATCAGTCGTCGCCGGGCCCTCACCTCTGCCGCCAAACCTCACCAAGACTGCCCAAGAGAACAACTCCAACAAACTAAACCAAAAAGCTCCACCACATCACATCATCATCATCATCACAGCAACAGCACATTGAACAATGGAGAACGGAAACGTCACCCAAGGAGAGGGCAAAGACCCCTCCAGCTTCCTGAGCGACATCATCGGCAGCCCCGTCATCGTCAAGCTCAACTCTGGCGTCGTCTACAAGGGTAAGAGAAAAGTTGCAACAAAGAGCAGCGGGGTGTGGAGGGGCGAGCAAAGTGAAACTGGGAATCTTCAAGCAACTAACGATTTCTCTTAAAAAAAATTGCAGGAGAACTTCAGTCTGTGGATGGGTACATGAACATTGCGCTGGAAAAGACGGAGGAGTACGTTAATGGAGCGAAGCGGAGGGCGTATGGCGATGCCTTTGTTCGAGGCAACAACGGTGAGTTTTGAGGGGTCTTGTGTTCTTGAGAGGAGATGAGGCTAACGTTCAGGCAGTCATGTACATTTCTGCTGATTCATGAGTTAATGAGTTAATGAATGGAAAATGATTTTTTGAGTTGTGGAATTCGCATGATTTACTATAATTGGTGTCCATAACAAAGCCTTCTCTGAGATATTAGTATACCAACAGGATAACCATCACAGCGTCGATACTCAACCACGCCGTCCAGTGCACTCATCACCAATAGGCGTCACACTGGCCCAGGGTATTTGACCTCGCGATCAAGGACATACAACCAGCCATTGTGGTGGAGCCGTAGGGGACCAAACCCGTCGAGCCTGATGATACATTCCTTCATGATTCGCTCCCACTTGCTGGTCGTGCCCCCATTTTGGTGGTTGATTATCTGAAAGCAGTACATTCGTTAAACAAGAAAATTTTGGAAAAAGCACAACCTACAGCCTTCAATACCCCGGATCATCCCAAGTGTAGCCCCTTTGTCTCCATACCAATAAAACACCCGAGTAGCAGCAACTTCATGCGGTGGTCAAGGGAGGATGGGAGGTTGCCTTTCATGGAGTGTGACATATTCCGCCCATCCATCTAAAACACCAATCCTCTCTGCTGTGCGCTCACGACTATCCACCCCCTTGAGCTCATTTGCCTCTAATGTCACCCTCGTAGACGCCATAGGTTCAACAGCTAAGATCTTATGTTGCTCCTCCTGCGCGGCCAGCAAGTCCGTACACTTGCCTGTCCAAGCTGTAAGGTCGATGAAGATAGCTCTACACTGGTCAGCCAAGTCTAGATGGCTTGGGGGCTGGACTACCTTAAGTGGGTGTGAACACCTGTGAGCGCCACAGACTTGAGTGTTATTGAAGCCCGTCGATGAAGCTTTGAGATGAGCGGTAGATACGATGTTGATCTCGAGTTTACTACATATAAATAAAGAAGCAACATGGACCTCATGCCATATTATATAGCATCCAAAGATGTAAATCAAGACTTCTATTGTGGAAAAGATCAGATTCCAACTCCCTGATTATCTTCGGTCGGATGACAATCGCAGTCTTCAACATAGGCCGAAATTGGGCTATTTGCGCATTATACAGTGGATGCAATACATCTCACATGTTCAAGCATGGGACAAAATTAGACTGGTCTTTTGAGACAATCATTTCTTCATTTCTAAATTTGGTAAATCATACAACTCCTAGCAGGTTTCCTGGTAATATTCGTGAAAATGGCATGTCTTGGTGAATCCATAACTCATAAACGGCGTCGAATCAACGTGAGATTGTAAACAATTAGCGTCCCTTTGGGCCAACTATCAATGCATATTGGGGTGTTTCTTTTGCAGCTTGGCATAGCCTGTTCTTGTCTGGTGCTGTTGCCCTTGGGCATCCCCCTCAGAGCTGCTGCTGCAATCGTAGTACTGAGAAATTTGAGATGAGGTTTCCCAGTGCTGGGAGGAAAAGACCTCGGCGGGTTGCTGTGGTCTTTGTAGGTTTATATCAAAATACGAATCTGCGCCGGTTGCTCCAGAAATCGTCGATGTCGGTCTGCTGGAATAGGATATTCTTCCACGGGTGAGAGGGTCAAGCTCATCGGTTGAGCCTCGAATGGGGTATTTGGCAGTAATGGCCTTGGAGCGAGCTAGAGGCGACGAATTCAAGGGCTGTTCGGTGCTGGGGCCTGGAGCGGACATGTTGTGAAACCGTTGAGGTTCCTCGAAACCCGTATCCACGGCCTTGCCCTTGCCCTTGCCGTACTCAATTCTTTGACCGACAAGACTGGCAGCCGAAGCCCTCTTACTGGACTCGGGCGTGTTAGGCCTCGATATCCAGATGCCCTCCACCTCGATACCGCTCTCAATTGCTCGCACACCAAAGGGAATGTCGTTGACGCCGCGAGCGTTGATACCGCAATGTCGCATTTCGGCCAATCGTACACGCCTCTCCTCGTCGACCAATTCGAGTCGCTCAATCTTTCGATTTGTATACCACAACCTTGCAAGTCCAAAGGCGAAGACGAGTACTATCGCGCAGGCTAGGACCTATGTTTTTCGGTGGTAAGTTGAATGCGCAGTGAAAATTAAGGCAGTAAGTATCTAGGCGACTCACAAAGGTCATCATCTCCCACGTCTGCCATCCAATGAAAAAGGCACCCATTTTGAAGGCTGTTTCTATTGCGTATAAACGTCGTCTAGTAGGACAGCCTGAAAGATGCCCAATGGGGCCCTTCCAATGTCAAAAGGCTCCAAAGGACGGTAGTGAGCGTCGGCCCTCCAAAAAATAAGCGAGAGACTGGGCCTTGGAGAGGAAAATAGACGATGTTGGGAGCTCGAGGGTGGCTCGAGAGCAATCCACGTGGCTGTCGAAAAAAAAAACAAAAAAGTTGTGACGGCCTCAAGCAGAATCCTTGTGTGCGGCTCAAGAGCGACACAATGTAGATGCTCAGGTTGAGCGAGTGGCACCCGGCAAAAAGTTGTGCAAAAAAAAAAACGAGTGAAGACGATGAAAGGGTTTTAAAAAAGGGAAAAGAGAGAAAGAAAAAGAGACACGAGTAGAAGCAAGAGCAGAATGAGAGAGAGGTCCTCCTTCCCTTTCCCCGCCAACCCTTGGTTGGAAGGTCTACCGGCCACTTATGGACGAGAATGAGAAGGAGAATGAGGGATGATGGCTCAGTGCATAATGTAAGGATGTACAAGTAACTTTTTGCTGGGATTGGTAGGTGGTTGGATGGTTGGATCCCGGATGCGAATCCACTCTTGAGGTGCCACCACCACCACACAGACCAGAAGAGACCAGACCAGACCAGACCTGCAGGGCCAGATGTTCAAGGCCAAGGATGTGCCCACTTGGTTCGGCGCCTTGTGCAGCTGGAAGACTTTTTTTGGTTTATTTTTGTTGTAAAGCAGTCAGTCAGAGCATCTAAAAAAGAAAATGAAAAGAGAGAAAAGAAGAAAAGAAGTCAGGGATTGGGGTGTTTTTTTATATGTCGGTGCGGGCCGACCTTGACCAGTGATGTGATGGTACCATCTCATCGTGGTTCAAGATAGGCAAGGTATCATCATCACATTAAAGAGGCCCCTTGCGTGAGCATGAGGGGAGAGACAACAAGCATTGGCTCGATTATGTTTGCAGGGAAGGGAAAGCCCCCTCCGAAAAAGCAAGTGTCTTTCAAGACAAAGGGATCACACGCGAATTCATACATGATTGACCCTGACTCGGTAAAGGGCTTGAGTGGCTGTCAGACTTGAGCGACGGGGTGCTGGTAATACAACCTCACAAAGCAACATATACCAGTAAAAAAAAAAAACAGGTGACTGTGAGATGGCCATTGAACCCAAAATGGCATGTCTCATCTGAGCTTACGGCCCTGGTCTTTGTGTCGTTGCATCTGGACCGTCACGTTTACCCCAGGTTGACCAGGGGTCCATGGGGCGCGCCTCTGGAATGATAAACGAGAGAAAACAGGCTTCCAGAAGTCCAAACCGTGTAAACGAGAGAACTGTTGTGAAGCACAGATCAAGATGGAAACCGGTTGTCTTGTCTTGGCCTTGTTGTGCGTTTCTCGCATCTCCTTGTTCAACTTGAATGGCTGTCTGTCGAGTTGCATGAAGTTTGTAGCGGATCGACAATTCTCCGGTAAGCGGCCGACTAATACTAGCAGTAAAGATTTTTTCTTCTTTCCCTTCCCACTCCTGAGGCCACACTCTCACTCTCATCGGAGTTGACGATCGGACCATTTCTCAGGACTTATAAACGTGTATACAAGCAATCTTTTTGTCCCTTTTTTCCCCACATAGCCAGCATCCCGTTATCGCCATAAAATGCCGCAAACATGACATTTCTTTCATTAATATTTTTTCTTTTCTTTTCTTGAGGTCCTGAATTTGGGGGCTTAAACCCCTAAACCTCCCGTCTTGCAGGGCATCGGTCGATTTTTCTTTGTTAGTTCTGGCGGCATGGCGGCATTCCAGAAACAGACGGCAAAAGGGGACGCCACCAAATGCAGCCACCAACAAAACGCCAGTCTCGACAAGGCAAAACGTTGTTCGATTTCAGGTTTCATAACGTGTCAGTGTCAGTGTCAGTGCCATTGTCAGGGCCGGTGCCGGTGCCAGCGATTGAGAAGAGGCAATCTCGTCACGTGTTGTTTAGGATCCCAAGCCCATGACGGGAGGCCTAGAAAGCATGCACACAAACAGTCTGCCTAGACTATGGTGTGATGGTAGAGTAACCAATGCTAAAGTGCAGCTCAGCTCGGCAGGCCATCGACATATGCCACCCATATTTTCCAAGGTCAAGACTGGCAATCCTTGCTCTCAACTGCAAAATTTGCCTTTTTGCCCAAGACGTGCACCAATCTCGTCTCTGCTAAAGATGGCCCAAGACTCCTACAGGCGGACAGCCCAGAGAGATCAGCGGGATCTGCTCGTCACCACAGTGGCGTTGCACCACCCCCAGCATGGACTGGATTGACAGCACCATTCCTTGTATAGAAACAATAGTTATCGTCAAAAAGACCCAACAGTTTGGTGCTTTCCAACAAAGGAAATTCCATAGGAACACCGTCGGGAGTCGGTCAGTATACTGTAATCTCAGTGGCTTGGTGCTTGTCGATATTCTGCAATGCTGCCCATATACAAGGTCTGCATCGTTTGGTAAATTCATCGTTGAAGATAGAACTGCGAGGTGAGAAGGTAATGGCAGATTCTCGAGGTTGGGCATTTTCGGTGGCAGTCAAGCAGTCTTGGTCCCGAATCCCGTGAGACGCAAAGTCCACATATATTGACACTGTCATCTTGGCAGACGCAGACAAACATTCTCCGAATACAGTAACCCGTACTGTGCTTCGTCATAGGCCCAAAAAAGAGTCCGGATATATTAATACATACTACAAGTACGTACACTATTGGCCCGCGCTTCGGACAGAGTGCTCTCGGGGTGATGAATTCCGGGTTCGGCAGCCAACCAAGGCTCATCAGCCCAGAACGGAAGCACACCTTTTCTCTCCACAGTCGACCGACTGACCCGTCAGCAAGCAGCATCCATTCTGAGGCATGATAGCATGGGGTATTATAGAGGAGCCGTGGAGAAACCGTGGAGGTGCCGAGGATGCTGGTGCTGTCGCTGTGCTGCGCTGTGCTCTGCCAAGTCTGGAGTAGCCGCCAAAGATGGTAGTTTGGAAGAGAAGATTCGTTCCTATGGATTACGCCAAGCGATGGGTAGTAGTAGTAGCGAGCCCCATTCATCAGCAACATAGCCGACAAGCAAGCCTCAATGCGTGTGTTGTGCATCCCCAAATATTGAATGCGAGGCAGAGGATGAGGAGAGGAAGGGGGAGGATTCAATCTGCCCGAGCGCCCTGAGAACTGAGAAAAGGCAAGGCTCAGCCGATCGACAAAAGGTACTCCTCAACTGTGTTGCAGTCAGTAATTGGATCCATCAGACGGACAGTCAATCTCTTCCCTCTTGTGGTTCGGACAGGACGGTCGAGTCGTTCGATGCGCCCCAAGGATCCATTCCGTGTCTAATGTTCATCGCCTTGTAATACCAATACCTGTACTACCTGTAATACCTGTAATACCTGTAATACTACCTGCCATGTATTTTTATTTTTTTATTTTTATAAAGTGCAAGTTATTTTAACGCACGAAATGGAGGAGCCGCCCATCCCATCCCCATCCAAGGATCCTTGCCATGGATTGCCTTGACCATGACCTTGACCTTGACCTTGGCCTTGACCATTGATTGACCCGTTTCCGGCTCCCGCACTTCAAGGTCGTCTCGCTTCTGCCATTTCAACTATTAACGCCCCCATCACCCCTTCCTGGATCTTTAAAGTTTCCAACCACTCTTATTGTTGTTGTAGCCTCTTCTAAAACACGTTGTTTATGCTTTTTTAAACATTCTCTCTCACCAAAACTCGCCTTCTCTCTCCTCTTCCTCTCTCCCTCTCTCTCCACCTTTAATTCCGCATTCAATTTTACTTGCTCGCGTATTGATTCTCTTTCTTCTTTAATTTTTGAATACGCCTCCCCCCTCCTCTCTATTTACTCGCTATAATTTCCGCTGGGTCCGATAAGCCTCTTATAATTCAACATGCCCATTCGAAACCCCTTCGCCCGACGGTCAGGCTTGACTGTCATCACCGACGAGAATGTTCGCCCCGGCCAGGATGTCCATTTGGGTTTCGAGCGTGTCGATACCGTCGGTTCCAAGGCCTCGTCCATTCTGAGCGTCCGAAGCGCCAAAAGTCAAGATACCGGCGAGTATAAGATGAGTGGTAGGTTTTTTGGTCCAGCTTTGCCCATTTCTCCTCCCTACCAATGCAAGCCCCCTTTATGCGGGGGAGGCCCCATCACGAGACCAATTAATTAACACGGCTTGCTTGCGCCTTGCAGTCGTAAATGATAGCGGCGTGTATCTCCCCGTAAGTCGAGCCCCTCGATTGCCGCCGCTGGATGCATTAGTTCAGCCCGCTGACTGCCCATGTGAGCAGCCGTCGCCGACGGAGGATAAGGGCCGCTGGCCACGAAAACACATGTCGTCGAGGGCATCGACGGACACTCGAAGCAGTTTTGGCGACATTGAGCATTTCTCCATCTCTAGAGAGTCATTCGATTCTTATAGACGATCATTTGTATGTTGCAAGACAGGAGCATAATGTTGGAAGAAAACATCTCGACTAACAAAGGCCTGCCACCAGGATATTTCGGCTCGATCCCCCATCGGCGTTCAGGATGTTCCTACTCGCCAAAGTCTCGACTCGGCCCGTTTCCCTCGACTGCCTAGGTCGGCAATTGACCGTAAGATGGAGCGACAGCCCCCACGGCAGAGGAAGCATTCGAGGACGTTGGCCTAGACGACCACAAGCAGCAACCCCGAAAGCGTGGCTTCTTCGCCAAGTTGACCGACAGCCAAGACAAGGAAAAGGACAAGGACAAGGACAGCGCCCCTCAGACAAACGTTTCCCGATTCCTCATTCCTGGTCGCAAGAGGGGTCAGAGCGGCCAAGGGGCCGAACTAGGGAACATTGACCAAATCAAAGCCGCAACAGCAGCGGCAGCTGAATAGAAGCATGGAGGGCTGAAACAACATGCATCGACGATACATCAAAATACAGCTATTTTATCGTACATACCTTTCGGTGTTTCTGAGTATCGGTGTTTGCTTGGGGACACGAATCGATTTTTTTCAACCATGACTTTGTCTTAACGGCGTTTTTCGGATCATGCAGACACTAGACACACATTCGCTATTGCTGCATAGGTACTGTATGTACATTGATTCATGTATATACGCATTGACTCTCGTTTTGGTACATTCCAAACGAGGATGGGGATATATCATGGGCCGGCGAGCTCATGTGATGAGGATTGTTGAAGATTCATTCAAGGGGAGACCCGGACGAGTTTAATGATAATAACATTTGTTTGCGATCCTCCATTTTGGGTCAAGATGATTGACAGTTTTACATCCATTTTTACTCATTGTGATAAGCCCAAGATGAACTTATGGATGATGGGGAATTAGCTACGATTTCCCCAATGGCGCAATCTGCGTTGATATACATTTTGATGACTATTTATACATTTAGGCT
Source organism: Cladobotryum mycophilum (assembly GCA_036429605.1). Classification (NCBI taxonomy): domain Eukaryota; kingdom Fungi; phylum Ascomycota; class Sordariomycetes; order Hypocreales; family Hypocreaceae; genus Cladobotryum; species Cladobotryum mycophilum. The sequence continues at coordinate 3,459,042 of CM071590.1, read as the reverse complement.
CTTCTGCGCACACTTCATTCCTTTATGCTATTGTCCTGTGGCCACCGGTTCCGGAAGTAGCCGAGCCGTTTTTGCTGTGGCGGATATCCATTCCGCTGGCTTGCCCCTCTAATGGCCCCCGCGCGTGTCAATGATGTGCCTCATGACGCCCTTCGGTTTGACGTTGTGCATGAAGAGCTGCATCGTCACTTGCTTGTTTGGGCTATGATTCCAAACGGGTTTAAGCCTCAAGATAGACGTTCGCGCGAGTGTTTGATATTGCATTTCCATTGCCATTGATATATAAATACCTTGCCTCGTTCCTTGTCCATAGAGTTAAATTGAGCTTCCCGTCATCCGGCCTTCAATTCGGTAACGGAAGCAGCATCTACATTCACAATACCACAGCATCGAGACGTTAGATTTCTACAGCATAAACAAGATGGGAACTAACTTGCCAACCGAGGGGGTCGAATCTTCGGCTCCCAAGCTCGACATTGCTTCGCTCTCACTTACTACGCAGCTTGTCCATGCAGATGCCCGAATTGACGGCCATCCAGCCGTTGCGCCCGCTTTACACACAAGCACAACCTTTCGGTACAATAGCGATCCGGATAAGCTATTTGCCAGCGTGGAACTCGGTGTAAGTTGCCCCCCCCCCCCATGATGCGAACAGTAGGCCTTTCTAACAATTCCTCCACTTGCAGCCAGATGAGGAGTACGACTTTCACATCTACTCGCGCCATTCGAGCCCCAACATGGCACGTTTCGAGGCCATTCTCACTTCTATCCTGGGAGCACAGGCGGTCACCTACTCCTCTGGCATGGCCGCTTTCCACGCCATGCTTGTTCGCCTGAACCCCAAGCGCATCGCCATCGGAGAGGGCTACCATGGCTGCTTTGGTGTCATCAAGATCATGGAGCGTCTCACCGGCCTCCAGCGATTGCCCCTTGACTGCGACCCATCCGAGCTGGGGCCCGGTGACGTTATCCACGTCGAGACGCCCTGGAACCCCACGGGAGAGGCTCGCGATTTGCAGTTTTACGCTGATAAGGCCCATAAAGTCGGCGCGTACCTGACCGTCGATGCGACTTTTGCGCCGCCGCCGCTGCAGGACCCGTTTGCCCATGGGGCGGACATCGTGATGCACAGCGGAACCAAGTACATTGGCGGACATTCTGATATGCTGTGCGGCGTGCTGGCGCCCAGCCCGCAGCGCAAGGACTGGGTTAGGGAATTGCTCGACGACCGCCTGCTGCTCGGCTCGACCATTGGTAGCCTGGAAGGCTGGCTGGGCATGCGATCCCTCCGCACCCTGGAGCTGCGCGTCACACGACAGAGCGCCACCGCGACGGCCCTCGTATCATGGCTGGCGGGGCAGCTCAGCGACCCGTCGACCTTGGTGGCCTGGGCCATCAAGCGCATCCAGCACGCCAGCCTGCAAGAGGAGGCGTCCGTCGAGGGGAGCTGGCTGCGGAAGCAGATGCCCAACGGCTACGGCCCCGTGTTCACCATCTGGATGAAGAACAAAGAGCACGCCAAGAGGTTCCCGAGCAAGCTGGGGCTGTTCCAGCACGCGACGAGCCTGGGGGCGTGGAGAGCTTGATTGAGTGGCGGGCCATGACGGATAGGGGGGTTGATCATAGGCTGCTGAGGGTGAGTGTTGGGGTGGAGAGCCTGGAGGATTTGAAGAATGATTTAGTGCAGGGTCTTGAGGCGCTGGTGAGGGAGGAGCGGATAGGTTAGGATGTCATGATGAAGGCATTGGTGATGCATGATATCAATTGCTACAGTTGTATGACAAAAGTCTAGGCTTAATCCTCCTAACATTACCGTAGATCTATGAGCGTAGACTTTTGTTATATCATTGTATTTGGTTTGTGAAGTTGAAGTTGATTGTACAGAGTCACTTCAAGACACTGCATGTGGATTGTTTCTACTCGTTTAATATTCCAGGGTCCAAACGTTCTTATAAGCCAATGACATTCCAGCAACACCCCCCAAAATTTTAGCATCAAAGATTCACTGTATCCACGAGGCCTGCAGGGGTTGAGGGCGGGTTGCTCCTCTTACAAGTACTTCTTCTCTTAATTACCCACTTTCTTAAATTTAGTGCCAACTCCCCTAAACTTGACCCCTGGAACTTACTTGTGCTACTACTGCCAATTATGGATCCCACCCAAATCCATCCATCCATACCAACAACTGGCACTTTGCCAATCCATACTGATCTTGGCTTGTGCTAGGAGCCTTATCAACTCCATCCAATTCTTTTCTTGTACAATCTCCCTCCCCGAAACGATTCCAAGTTTAACCGTCCCCCTATCGCGAAACTCTTCAACCGCTACTATCCATTGCTTCAATCCGCATAGCATGATATAATATCAAAAAAGGGAAAAAAGAAAGCTACTTACTTATATACAAAACTTCGACTCCCAAAAACTCTTTCCATGGGAATCAGGGCACGCCCTTCCCACCCCCTCGAATGCCCCGATGCCACGCCTAAACCTCTTCCGCCTACCCACCACGCTCCGGCGACGGGTCAGACGAAACCGCCTCGCCATGCAGCTCCTCGTTGTCGCCCTCGTGCTCGTGCTCGTCGTGCCCGTCTACTCCCTGTACTGCGTGTACAAGCCCCCGCGGTACCTGACGGGCTACCTGCGGACCAAGTTCCCCGACGTGCTCTTCGAGGAGGTGACGACGGAGAAGATCATCGCGCTGTCGCTGGACGATGCGCCGTCGTCGCACACGGACGAGATCATGCAGGTGCTGCGCGAGAACGATGCGCACGCCACCTTCTTCGTCATCGGGTCCCAGGTCGACGGCCGGGAGGGCACGCTGCGGAAACTCATCACCCAGGGCCACGAGCTGGCCAACCACGCCATGCACGACGAACGCTCCAGCGCGCTGAGCAACGACGAGCTGGAGAAGCAGGTCCTCGAGGTGAAGAAGATGCTCGTTAAAGCATACGAGGCCGAGGGCAAGATCCTGCCCAACAACTACTTCCGCCCCGGGTCGGGCCACTTCAACCGCAGGATGCGGGACCTGCTAGGGAATAGGGGGTTCCGCATCGTGCTGGGGAGCGTATACCCTCACGACCCGCAGATCCCCTACCCCGCGACGAATGCTCGGCATATACTGAGCATGGCTCATCCGGGCGCTATTATAATATGCCACGACAGGAGAGGGTGGACCGCCCCGATGTTGCGGATCGTCCTCCCCGAGCTGAAGAAGCAAGGCTACAAGGTCGTCACTATTACGGATCTCGTCAAGTCCGTGGAGCCATTAGGCGGTCGGTGAATAAACACACACAATGATGGGAAAACATATCTCGCAGGGAAGACTTTTACCACATCTTCTTTTTTCCAGGACACACAAAAAAAGGGCGTCAATGGGTTTTTACAACTTTTTCTTTTTTTTTTTGGGATATAGAGACGAGGGCTCACGAATACGCAAAAAATAAAGGGAAGGTGGGAAAGGGGGTCAAGCATCCAGGAGTTGGAATTGTTTTGGCGGGTTAAACGACAAAAAAGGGGGGAGGTGGGGGGACGGTGATGATGATGATGATGATGGTTGCATAGGTTATGGATAATACTCATAGGACTATTTCTAGCGATCCGTCTTTGCGCAGGAGTTGAGCGAGGTTGTAGCGAGGGGACTTGAGCCTGAATGAGGGGGAAAAGAAAACCTGGGTCAGCGTTTTTTTCTTCTTCTTCTTTCTTCTTTTTCTTTTTGTTTGTTTTTGTTGTCTTTTTTCTTGTTGTATGTATAATAGTATAAAACATAATGAAAGATTTCTAATGTATGGGTATGGAGGAATGCATGTATGCGGGAAGTTGTGAGGTTTTTTTGGGGAAGGGGGCATTACTAGGTACGTACGTGAATTCGAGGAGGCCTGTGACAATGGCACGATGTCCGTCAACGAAGCTCTGCATGAGACTTTGTAGTTCTGCGTTGTTCGAGTGCGTGGCGACGAGTTCCGCGGCCGCAGCGTCAAACGTACGCACAGCTTCACCGAGTTTACACACCACTTGATCAACAACCTTATCCAACGTCTTCTCCCCTTGTCTCTTTCCCTTTCCCTTTCCCTCCCCCTTCTCTTCCTCCTCCTCCTCCTCCTCCTCCTCCACAAACAGCGCAGCCACCGCATTAATCACACACCCCGTCCTCAACTCCTTCTTCAGCGACAAGGCATCATTTACCAGAGCGAGCAAGATGTTCACCTGGTCCGCCAAGACGCCAGCCTGCGGCGAGTCCACGATGCTCGACGGGATGTCCTGGTTCGACGCCTGGTTCGGCAGCGCATAGGGCACCAGGGCACAAAAGGCATCGCCCCCGATGGTGCCCTTGCGGAGGGACATGTACGCTTCGTAGGGGGCATCGATCCGCTGAGCCGGGTTTGCTGCTCCACGGCGCAGGCGCGGATGTACTTGCCCAGCTGCTCGAACAGCATCTCCCGCCCGGCGAGCGACGACGTCTGCGCAAACTCCCGGCCGCAGTCCAGTAGAATCTCACTCAAGGGATCAAGCTCCCCCTCCGGTAAAGGGACCAACCCCAACGCCGCGCCCACAACCCCAAGAGTCCTCCCCCGCCACCTCTCCGCGCCCTCAAAGTCCCCCGCCAGATCCCCCTCGCTCGCATCCACGGTATCGTCCCAGCACACGATCCACACCATGAACAGCACCAGGACATCCACCCGAGGTCTCTCCGCGGCGGGATACATCAGACAGGCGAGCAGGGCAATGTCATCCCGCAGGCGGCTCTCGATAAGGGGCTGCCTGGCGGCGATCTTCAGGATGGCCTCGTTCACCAGGGGGACGAGGAGAGGGTGGTTTCTATTCAGGCGTGCTGGTGGCCATGAGCGGAAGAGAGAGGTTAGGTCTGGGATGCGGAGGGTTTGGCCGCGCAGGGCGCTGATGATGGTGTCCTGGCTGGGAGAGGGCATGATTCAGATGTCAACCCCTAAGAACGACTCCAAAGGGGGTATGAGGGTACAGGTAAGCGAAAAGAAGAAGAACAGATGGCTTGTAGGCAACTATATTTGGAAACTCCAGTAAACAGAGCAAGCAAAATACGACTCTCCAACCCAATGGTGAATAAAAAGTCAGAGCCCGCTCCTCGTGGCGAGACTCGGGTTCTAGTAGCGGCGGGCCGGTCCCGCGCTACCAACGGCTTGATCTCAATGCGTGTTAGTTCAAGCTTTTGAGTTCTCCTTAGGGTGCTGATGATGCTCAAGATGCATTTATTGTGGCTAATGCTGCTATGGTACATTATGGTACATGTATCTGCTTTACAGCTTAAGGGGGCATCACATACACACACACAAAGACACGAAAAAGGAGAAGAAAGAAAGAAAGAAAGAAAAAAGAAAGAAAAAAGAAAGAAAAAAGAAAGAAAAAAGAAAGAAAAAAGAAAGAAAAAAGAAAGAAAAAAGAAAAAAGAAACCCTTCCATTCGCAGGATTGAATTGCCGTCATATGAATCATTGAACTCAAATCACCCCACCGGGCGATACTGCATCAAAGATGTTTGTATAATCTCTAAACGCCACATTCTCCTCGAAATTCTCAGCCAGCTTCTCCACCGTGGCGGAACCCGGATCCGACCAGGCGAGGTCCAGGTCCACCATGAACGTCGCCCTGATCTCGCTAGGAGACGACGCGGCGGGACCCTTCGTGTTCTCCTCCACGTCCTTCAGTATGTGACGGGCCGTCTCGCTCGAGATGTCGCCGTTCCGCAGGGCCATGGACAGGAGACCCCTCGTGATGGCCTCGGTGACGCGCCAGGATCGACGGAGCCCCTCGTACCCGTACACGCAGAGCAAGAAGTAAAAGTACCAGCTTTCTTCGTCCGTCCTTCGTAGCACGGCGTTGGCAACGTAGATGAGCGCCGTGTGCCAGAGAATCGTGTAGGTGGAAGGCTTGTGGTTCATTCGAAAGACGACAATCAGCCTCTTTAGCTGGTTCACCGAGGCGGCGTAGACGGCATCGGGTGAACTGGCCTGGCTCGAAAAGGTTCGAAGACGTCGTATTTGAGGCGATTGACTGCCAACAAAAGGTCGGAAAATGTCGAGGACAGCGGCATGAAGCCAGAGGCTATCGTCGCAACCAAGTCAGCCGCTGGACTATAAACAGAAACATGAGGATTCCTATAAAAGAAAATATATAAAAAAATATAAAAAATAAAAAAAGGGCTCACTGTAATATCAAGGTAGGGTGTGAGTTGTGTTCATCTCTAGATAGGCTCGAGGGAAGGCCATTGCTCCACGCGAGGAGTTCCCTGAATTTGAACTCGGCAAACCGGAGGAGCTCCTGAGTGGGTTCGCACGCTCGACTGCTCATATAGTAGACTTTGCCAACCTCATGCACGATGCTCCAAAATCTACACAAGTGTGGTAGAAACTCTCCCATGTACGGCGCCGATGGGCGGTTTTGTGTGTGGAGCTCGCCCTCCCCCGGCAGCGGTAGTTCTGGCGGGTCCCTTGGACACTCAACGCCAGGCTGGTGATAGAAGAGAGAAATGAGGCTTGTTCCAGCAACCTTGGTCAGCAGCGTTAGATGACGTCCCTTTTCAGAATTCACTTACACGGTCCAGTTAAAGACCCCCCAGGCCGCGTGTGAATATGCGCATCGAGCCTCGGCCGTCATTTTCCCAAACCTGTGGTGGAAAGCATGATTCTCGACCCCAAATAACCCTATTTGGACGCCCATGTTGCCCGCGTCTACTAAATAGGATAGGACTGCGTGGTCTTTACCCTGGCCCAAATATGCCAAACTCAGGAACTGAGCGGCTGCCATGTTTAATATCGAGGGCTGGCCGCGCTCTATCCGCCATAGTTCCTCGGCTTCGTCGCAAAAGTCATTGGCAAGGGCATCGGCCCGATGATCTATCGCAGTGTACATTTGCTAGCCCCTCAAAAGTTAGTGATGATTAGGCAATTATATAACATATAACGCCATGTACATGGGCGGAGACATACACAAGCCCAGTACAGCAATGAATTAACTAGCAGGCTGGAGCAGTAATCATCTCTCCTGTTGACGAGGTCCGATACGAACAAGTCGGGGTCGAAATGCCCCAAGAGCGGGTGGTCGGTCTGCAGGTAAAGCGAGATGATGCTAGAGGCAAGGCCATTGTCAATCGGAACATTGGTCCAGCACTGAATATCCAAGTCATGTAGCCGAGAATCGCAGAGGATGGGGGCATCCTTGTGCCGGCCTAGAGTCGTCGGGCTTCTCGTGGGTGAAACGCCAGCTTCCCGAGGGCTTGGAGGCCAGTTGCCGGTCTGCTGCTCCCTTAGCATGTGCCTGTATTCGGGTTGTTAGCCTTGAGGTCTACCACGTCAGTTCCCCGGGCGAGCCACTTATAAGAAATGGTAAGCCTCCATTTCGGGACACGGTGAGGCGACGGACAGAATCCTCATCCCCCCGACGTCGATGTTTATGGGAGACAGCATCGGGTAAGCCACTGGATTCTGCGCCTCGAGCTCGAGGGATAGAAAGGACTCTTCCATAATGGCCGCGGCGACCGTCGCATCGGATGGTCGTTGTTTTGCGTCCATGCCCCCTCTGAGTACGGAGAGTACGATGGAAGCATCCTTCTCGGTCTTTAGAAACTTGAGAACGCGAGAGGCTTCTTCCTTGGGCATGGAATTGAGGAGGTAGATGATCTCTAGGATGTGTTGCGCTGATTCCTTGGTCAAGTGCACCTCTCGGTAGATGCAGGGTTCGGCGCGGCCTTGACAGGCTGAACAAGCGGGTCGGTTGCCATCGCACTGCCAACTCGTTAGATATGAAGGCTCCTTTTTTTTTCTTCTTCTCTCCTCAAATCGTAAAGAGCATACTCTAATCTTCCGCTTCCTGCAAACCTCACACGCAACGGAGACACCAACTCGACGCCTTTTTGTGTCCGAGCCACTGGACGACGACTGCACATCTCCTAGATTCGTAATTGGAGCTGGTCTCAGGGGCACATATCGGTTATCCATACTCTCTCTGGGAATGGGGTTTCAATCAAAGTTTGATTCAAGGAGAAAGGTTGAGAGCTACAGCCTTCCAACCAAGGTTTACTAGCAACTTGCAACTTTGTTCTGTTTATAGAGTCTGCGGCTAGGCATTGGTCCGATCGTGAAGATCAGTCCAGGGGACTCGGATATAAGGGGTTATCACTGCTACGTGACGACACCAGTTTCCTGACAGCTCCTTGCTTGTAGATTAATAGCAGAGCGTATCGATGAGGAATCAAGCATCATGCTGTTGTCATGTTAAGCGAGCTTGCGCCAATCAAATCACAGCTCCATCGCAAATCATCGTCATCGCCGGCAACGCAGATCGAGACCACGTCAAGTCAGAAAGGACCAATCATATAACACCTAAGTACTTATGTACTTGGTAGTTCCCTCCTCCTCCTCCCCTCCCCCACTCTCAAGTCATGTGCTCGACAATACTTAGATTCCATTCTTCAACGATTGCCGAATATTTTAACTTTCGCCCCTTCATTCACCGCCAGATCAGTCATATGGATTTACTCGGTATAGTACACCTAGTTGCCAAGTTACTCAGATAACTAGTTCGAGCCAACCACCTACAACAATCATGCAAGTTGGCTACCTATTCCAGCAATGTGTATGTACATAGGAAGGGTTAGGGTCAGTGCGGGCATCTAGCTCCGGCGGCAAACTCCGAATGTTTCGTTTCTAGGCCACCAACCAGCCAATGTAAGCAGCCGGAACATGTCCTCTCCTGCCAAGAACGGACAATAAACCAAGACTCCTCTTAGTCATACATTTCTGCAGTGCGTGCTCCAAGTGCTTCGTAACTTGCAGTTGGTCAAAGGTCAGGTTGGGCATTGGTCATTGGGAAGATCTGGCCCCTCATTCTCCTCACTCACTCCTCACTCCTCACCCACTCATGCTCATGTTCTGCAAGGACGGGATCAACGGGCGACACCGATGCAGTCCACCCTCAAACAGGTCCTCTCCCCCGTTTCCCTTCCCCATTCTCCCGCATCAACTATTCATCATCATCTCATTGCCCGCATGTGTATGTACGTACGCCTTGTCCTTAGCAACTAGTAGCTATCCAAGCCAAGCTATCGACATACCTGATGCAAATCCACCTGCTCCTGTTCTTCCTTACCTCCCTACCTAGGCAGTTGCCAACCGGACTGCCGGAGTAACAAAGCCATCCAACATCCACTCAACGCGTCACACGTGAGCCGCCAATCCCCGTGTGGCTTCAAATGAGACATTCCATCCCCATCCTTCACCACATGATTGGTTTTGTAAATCCTTGCCTCTTTGCTCCCCCTCACTTAGGGCCAACCAATTGGTAGGGTGGTAGAGCAACGTGCGAGGCCCTTTTGACCTCTCCCAACAGGGCTACTGGCTGCACGCTTACACGTTTCATCGAGCGGGCGATGGTGGGATCTGATCAAGGACGATCCCGGTGGACGGGAACCAGATTTTCTTTTTGCTGCAACGCCGTCTACCGAAAAAGAAGAAAGGAAAAAATGTCAAATTTCGCCAAACAGCCACTTCATCAAATACGTGCATGCATCACAGACGTAGAGGAGATGAAGACGAAAAAGGAAATTGATCAAACATATGTGCATTCATTTAGACTATACGAAAATATTCACATCATGAAATAAGAAAAAAGAAGTGACAAACATCATCAAACATGCCCATCCATCCATCCTGTGTAGTGTGTCTGTGTGTGACCAAACGCCTCACCGCCAATTTCCCAGATACCAAAGAACCAGTCTAGAGAATTACTGATTCATCTAGATCCCAACCATTCCCTTCCATACCGAGAGCAAGAAAAAAAAAGAAATCCGCTGCAAGGCTTTGGGCACGGCCCAAATGCGTTGTGATAGTATGTCCAGATAAAATATGTACAGCCGAAAGTGATGTTAGGCCATCGTAAGAAAGATTGTTGTTGTTAGGGTTCGCTTAGATCCATAGCGGTGCGGGTTTGAGATGTGCTGTCTCCGGGAAAAAGTACGAAGACACGCCATGAATAGCACCAAGGTAGTCATCAGCGCTCAACTTGGCAAGACCCCGAGACTCGAGATATTCTGCATCTTCATCCACGGAATCCAGTCCGCCGCTGCTGCAATACTCCTCCGCGAGCTCCGTCACTTGAGCCAGCTCCGGCCCAAAGGGATGTGCTTCCTTGATAGACTCCTCGAGGTTTGAAAGTGCCAGAGCAAGCGGCGCTGGAGAAACCGGATGCTTCAAGGAACGGGTTGACGAAATACCGGAGACCGAAGAGGCGCGGGTGGACGTAGAAGGTGATCGGGAGAATGTCCGGCCAGCTCTTGCAGATGCTTCAGAGTCCCTGGATAGGCGAGAAACCGAGGCTGATCGAGCAAGAGCCTCATAAGAGTTCTTCTTGGTGTGAGAAGGCGATCGCTGGGGAATGGCTGGGGCAGGCTCCTCTTCCGGGGGGAACAAAGGCTTGCCAGGGTTCCTAAAGAAATCCGACAGGTGGTTTTGCTTTGGCTTTGGTGAAGCGCTGCGCTCGCCTTTACCAACATCCGGACTGGTTGGCGGGGTGGTCTCGACTGTTGCTACACTGTGGGAGTCATCCTCGGACCCAGAGGAAGAAGAGGTGCTAACGGGAGATGTGTTGATGACAGGACGAGGTAGATCAGGAGCATTGTATGAGAGCATATTGGTTGTATGAATGAGCTGCATAGGAGCCGAGATCTTATGGCGAAGAGTATGAGCACGCTGAGGGGTCTTTGTTCCATCAGAAGCGTCGCTGGTGCTCATTCTGAGCTTGCGCGTTGTAAAGGCGCGCGAAAGAGACATTGTTGCGGTTTAGCCAGTTGAAGCAGCAGACTGCGACTGTGATTGACGATGCTCCAAGTAAAATAATTTTGTGTGTTTGTAAGAGCAAGAAGAGTAGCTTGTTTCTGAGTGTGTGTGTGTGTGCGTGCGTTTCTAGTCTATGAGTATAAGGCCACTTGACATGCACTCAAATCAATGTGAGGAGAAGTGATGCTTGTCACGGCCCGATTTGGCAGTTGGTAATGAAGCCTTGTGACTTGAGGATGTTGGGGATGACGAAGACAAGAAACAGATAGAAACGTTGCAGAACAAGTTGCTTTGCTTCTAGACAGTGGGTGATTGTGTGTGTAAATGGCTTAATGTGTGCGTGGGTGTGAGGGGTGTATGTGTGTGTGTGTGTGGTTGTGCGTGTGCGTGTGCTTGTGCTTGTGTTAGTGGACCGGCGCTGTCAGAGCAAGCGGTGCGTTGCATTCAGACTCAAGTTGGGAAGGTGGCGCCGGGTAGAGGGGCAAGCAAGTCCGCTGAATGACCGAGCGAATCCGCCGTAAAGGCCTCAGTTGATTCGAGGGATCCCTGAGGAGCCGAGCCTGGAATGTTCTTTGAATGAGGGGAAGAGAAAAGTAGATTTGGGGAAATCAATTCAGTCAGAGTGGGAGGAAGAAAATGAGGGGGAACTGATGGGATCAAGCAGGTGACTTCTTTTGGCTGTGTTGTGTTGCTTGCAGCCGCTGGAAGTTGGGTCACCCACTGTGAGTGATGGCGCCAAAAAATGTGACTTGGTGTGTGCAGGCGATAACCAGTGCCAGTGTGTGAGTGGTTTTGTGACCCCCAAAAAAAATATCTCGCCTATGCTTGGCTGCGTCGACCTCGGCGGTAAATTCTCTTGGTGTGTGAAAACGGTTGCAAAGTTTCTGTTGAACTGATTTTGATTTATTTTGATTTGCGATCTTGTTTGCGTCGCACGTTGTGTTTGTTTGAAAAAATAGGTAGGATACCAGTCCCGTTTGTTGCCCTTTGTGCCTTCGTTTAAAGAAAGGTGCTGGAGGAAAAGAAAAAAGGTTGATTGACGTATTTTCTTTGATGCGTCAGGTTCGCAAGGAGAGTAGTAATTGCTTGCTTGCTTGTCAAAAGGAGAGAGACAAGCAGCGATGTTTTGGTTTGTGAAAAACGTTCAACGTCTATTGCTGATAAATCGTCGAGATTGAATGTAGCTGCCGAAAAAGCTATCCGAGTTTGATATTTCGGTTTTTGGTTAAAAGTGTTGTTCTTTGATCGATTGAATGTTATCGGTTCTCGAGCATGTATATGTAGTATGTACTTGGTTTTCAAAGGAGAGGAAGTAGTGGCGCTGGGGAATGGGGTATACGTCAGAGAGAGTGATGAACGTAGAAAGCCCGAATGGTTGCGCTCAACAGAAACAAAAAGATACTATGTTCACTTGGTAGAATCGGAAAGAAAACGAAGAAACAAAGGTCGATGCAAAAGGATTGCAAGCCTTTCGGCAACGAAGAATGGATCGAAGGCGACGGAGGAGCGAAGCTTGATGCCGCGCGCGGACGGGGGCAGATACAAAAGATATGGGATGGAGCTGGTCGCTTCCGGGGGAGGGGGGTTCAAAGTGTGTGGTGACCATCGCCGGCAGGGCTAGGATGGGGTCTCATGGGTCTCATGGGTCTCATGGGTGGGCCTGGGTAGAACCTGGTTGGGCCACCCTCAGTTATCCATGGGCCCCATAACCCCTGTAAGGCATGCACATCGCCCCTGGCTAACTCAAGCCTTGCCGCTTCTGGCGGGTGAAGAAATCGTTGATGCCGCTTTCAATGCCATGGATGGTTGGATCCATGGATGGATTGCTGGCCAGGTGCCTGTGTCAGTGGGTGGCTCCAGCGGATGCTCAGTGGACGCCCTCAGTGGTCGCTCAGTGGTCACTGCAGCCGAAGCGCCTAGAAAGAGACAAGAAAAGTGGATCTCCCTTTTTACGATTTTTCCCTTTTCACTCGCTCTCACGACTTTGGGGCAGCGGCTCAGCCGGATGCTCCAATCAAAACGCCACAGCGATCCGGTTTCCCCACTGTCACTGAGCCAGCTTCTTTTGTTTTTTTTTTCAAAGACACTGTGGAAATTATTGCCCAAAAAAACACAGTCATCTTATTAATTGTGTATAAACTCCGTGCGCGCACCTACTTGTACACTTGCGTTGCCTTACCTCTGCAGTAGGTGAAGGATGGAAGAAGAAAGAGTGGTTTTTTTTTTTTTTTTTGGTTTATTTATTCCGGCCATTTGATTACCATCAGTCGGAGTTTTTTTCTTTGCATGATGGGGGCCAAGAGGGTCCAGGCTTATCATCTTAATAAGATGAATGGTTGAAGCTATTCATTGCAATCATACTTGTAACACAGGCAACAGGATATATAGTATGTACTTGTGGCTTCAAGCAACAACATGTCCTATTTAGCTACTAGCAAGGGCACCAAGTATACAGTGCGTCGTCACTCTCATGTAATATGTATGACCGCCTCACTCTTTGTGTGACGGGCCAACAACGCATCCATCCAATAGGGCTGGCCACTAATCCCGGAACATGTTCCCATTCAGTGATTGACTGACTGACTGACTGATTCATTTTCGTCCTGCACGCAAGAAACTGCAAAGTCTGGACCATATGTTTGTCTCTCATTATGCTTGCAAAAAAACGCCCGCCTGACACGTACTCATTCTCAATCTTGCATGAAAGCGCGGCACGCAATGACACATTGTTTTTTTTTCTTTCTTTCCTTCTTGTCCTCATTTCAAATCAGTGTGTTCGTAATTACACGCTGCATGGCTTGTTGCTTCTTTTTGTTACTTGCTTCTTCCGTGTCTTGCGTACCTGCGTCTGAAGTGGCACACCGGGCCCTTGGGTTAAACGTGGCTCACCCCGCCATCGTCTTGCGATCGACAAACCAGCAGCTCTTTTTTTCCAAACTTCTCAAAGGGAAGCTCAAGGGGGTGAGCTGGAAAGGCAAGTTTCGCCCCAGGGCTTGTTACAGCGCCAGCCCAAACAAGCCACCACTGAATCCAATCATGATTCCCTGCTTTCGATGCTCCCTCCTTTGTCCGGCGATGATTGAATTCCCTCCTCCTCGAAACAGCGGGTTGTCAGCGCCATTTTAATTGGCCCGCCACTCCCGAATCAAGAGAGAGAAAAAACCCTTGTTTCTGGCCGCTTGCTGTTTCAGTGACCCCAGTGGCGTCTCCGGTCTACGCAGGGTGTGTTTCCAAATGCTCCCCCTGGCAGACAGCGCGCGCCCAGGTTTCCCCAACGGCAAGGCCCCAAGCGAGAGTCCCAGGCATTAACTTCAAGAAAATGTTTTGTTTCCAAACAGACCTAAAACATGGAATGATCGGCACTTTCTTTTTTTCTTTCTTTTTAGTGAGTATTCAATTCTTTCGAAACGACTTCAGGGCTCAGCCCCAAACACGGCTCAAACAAAACAATTGCACAAGCGACGACTACTTCATACAGGGCCGTAAACAACACATCATCTTCTTTTGTACGACTGCCCTTCTCTCCGGCACTCGCCTTCGGCTTACGACGGGACGAGTTACTCGATACCACCACGTTGGATTGGATCTCACTGCATTCCAGGGCCCCAACAAAGCTTGTTGCCCAGAGTATCCACCAACCTATCCTGGCAGCGGAACCACCGAAACGAAAGGCTAAAATGCTTCGAGATCTTCTTCCAGCTCCACTGCCCGGAGAACATGGACCATCTCGCCAAGTCTTGTTCGAATATCCAAAGAAATTTTCTTCATCAATTGAGACCCAGCCTTACTTTGCTTACCTTACCTTTTGCCACATTTGGTTGGGGGGAGATTCAGCGGCTTTCTACAAGTAGAAACTCAAACTTTAGCGTGCACACATCTAACAAATCTTCATTCTCTTCATGACTCGCCTCGTCCCGCCGGACGTGGCTCAAAACACTCCAAGTTGCATGTAGATTGGGCTGAATGGCGGATAAACATGTGTTGTGGAAGCGAAGCTACCTGTACCTATCTATCAATCAATTCCCTCAGGATCCACCAAACTTTTTCAAGAGCTAAAAAGACCCAAAAGGCCTTTCTGCCAAACCCAACAAATGCAAATCCTTAAAATAGACCTTTGTCATGGCCGCCATTGTGTCTCAATTGACCTTCGGGCCATTTGTTCTCCAAGGGAAAGGGGACGGAATTTTCCATGCTCAGACCATCTCGTTTCTAATACAAGTACATGTATAATGGATCATGTGAACCCATGTTGACCGACACACTGACCGTGCTCCTGCTAGACGCAACGTAAAAGGTTTTTCGTCTATTCAAGCGATAATGTCTCGGCAATCTCATCAAACAAACGTGAAAAAAATGGTATCGTCACACTGACACTGAGAGGGGGAGGCCACCACGCCCTTCCTCAAGGGTAACACAGGTCGCATTGTAATTACATCGGGGGTACCTTAATCCTCATCCATAGACTCTCCATCCTGAGACCCAGACTCATTCCCCTCGTCATCCTCCCCTTCCTCGCTGTCCGAGCTGCTCTCATCCTCATCGACACCAATCAGGCGGTCCTCCACATCGCCCTTGGGAGCGGGGACTCGCTGGGCAAAGGCCTTTCGGACGCCGGCGTTGGTGCTGGTATCCCATACGTGCATGCTTCCTGAGCTACCCGCCACGGCCAGTCTAAAGGCAACCTCGGAGTCGGGGGCAAAGTTTGTGGCAAACACCTTGCCGACGTCGAGATTGCGTGATACGACCATCGAGGGACCCGTCGGTGTAATGTTCCATAGTTTGACTGTCTTATCCGTTGATCCCGTAGCCATGAATCCGGGAATCACGCTGTTGATGTCAAATGAGGACACGGACTCGTCGTGGGCCTGTAGGGTCCAGACAGCCTTGGTTTGTGTCGGGTTCGAAGGGGCATTTCGAACATCGTGGTAGTGAATGATACCGTTCTCCGTGGAAACGAAGAAGTAGTTCTGGTCATGGGGGTCCCATCGGATGTTCTCGACGTCGCTCTCTACACCCCACCGCGGTACCTTTGCATCCGGTGCCCTCATGTCCGCGGCGACAATGGTTCGGTCGTAGCTCCCACTCAACAACACTGTGGGCTCGGTAGAGTGCCAGGCCAGAGAACAGACCTTGTCTGTGTGGTAAGAATATGACTTGGCGCACTTGGTAGTATTCAAGTCCCAGAGCTTGATGGTCTTGTCTGCAGATGCGGATGCCAACAGGTTTCGGTGTTGTCGGTTGGCTGCTAGGGAAAGGACTGCATCGACGTGATACTCATCATTTGCCTTCTTCGACTTCTTCTTCTTTTTCTTCTTCTCTCCATCGGCGTTGGCGCCCTGGCCGAGGATGGCATTTGGGTACATGCAGTCAATGGTATCAAGATCCCAGATCTCGATATCTGGGTCCATTGTGCCAACAGCTACGAAGTTGCCCTTTCCGTTGTTCGATGACGCTGAACTGCCGACCGGCATGTCCAACCACTCGACACAGAGGGGAATGGCGGGGAGCATAATGTCGTGGTGCACGTAGAGATTGTCGCCTTCGTCTTCGTAAACGTAGACCTCAAGGTGAGCCAATTCGTCCTCAACCTTTGCAGACAAGATGAGGTTGTCAGTGGCCAGAATCTGGAGATCTTCCCTCTCTTCATCTTCATCATCGTCTTGCAAAGTGATATAAGGATCGTCCTTGTTGTTCTCGTAGTATGCGATAGACTTTAGGTTTCCAAACATGCCCATTTCCTCCCCGCTAGCGACAGGCCCGTCGTCCTCATCGTCGTAGTGTTCCAGATCGTACTCTTTAAGGTCATCGTCGTCGTATCTGGTCAAGGAAGTTAGTTTTTTTCGGGGGGAAAGACGAAAGAAAAAAATTCAATCTCGACGCATTGGGTAAACAAACTTTGTGGTTGATTTGGGCTTCTCCTCCTTTTCATTCATAAGCTCGTCCTTGTCCTCTTTTTCTTCCTCTGCATCTTCTTCATCTTCATCATTTTCTTGAGCTTCCTTCAAGTCTTCTTCGGCATCGTCAAGCTTAAGCTTAGCCAATTCAGCTATTCTTTCGAATTCGGACTCGTCGAGCTTGTATCTTTGCGGGAAAGGTGCAGCGAAGCCTCGCGGCACCCATTGAGCAGCAGTGATCATAGACATTGTGATTTGTCTGGGGTATCCTGAATTTCTTCACAAAGGTCTTCTTCCTTGCGCAAATCTACAAAAATTCCCATCCAAAAATTTCAATGGTGGGGTTTATCGATAAGACACACCCTTGAAGATAAGAAACTTTTAATCGGGGAAACTTCGCGCCATTGATTCGATCGCCTCCTGCGGTCGCGCATCAACAGCATTCTACCTACTACTATCTAACAAACGCGCCTCGAGAGGTGCATACGCTGAAAATGGGAGGAGATCGAGATACAGATGGGTTCGTCGCAAAAAAAGGAGATTGGAATTCCGGAGTTCGAGAAACAGATTCCAAGATGGTTCTCGAGGTTCAACACCGCGCGCGCAGTCGCAATATGCATCAACACCTCCCCGGGAGCCCGAAGAGCCACAGCCTACAGAAGAAGATGCATTGGTACTAGACCGCGACTGGTATGGAGGCGACGAATTTGGTGGGCATGTTTTTGGAGATGAAGGTCATAACCCATTTGCATCGTATGATGCTTCAGCATGGGAGAGTCAGCAGCAAGAGAAGGCCAAGGCCGAGAAGATGACTAGTCGTTATGACGCTAGGCAGGAGCAGAGAAGGAAAGAGAACGATGCGTGGGAGACAAATCGAATGCTGGTATCCGGCGTTGCTCAGCGACGAGACATGGCATCCGATTTTGATGATGAAGAGGCAACCCGAGTTCATCTGCTCGTTCACGACTTGCGACCACCATTCTTGGACGGAAAGACAATCTTCACCAAGCAACTTGAACCTGTTCCCGCAGTAAAAGACTACCAAAGCGACATGGCTGTCTTTAGTAGGAAAGGTAGCAAGGTGGTGAAGGAGGCTCGACAGCAGAGAGAGCGACAGAGACAGGCGCAAGAAGCTACGAGCATAACAGGAACCGCCCTTGGAAATATCATGGGCGCAAAGGAAGAGGATGGCGATAGCGCGCTGCCCGTAGCCGCCGAAGAGGATATGCAAAGGGAAGAGAAGAAAGGGAATAAGTTCAGCGAACATCTCAAGAAGGCAGAAGGGGCTAGTGATTTCAGCAAAAGCAAGACGCTGCGGGAACAACGGGAATTCCTCCCTGCCTTTGCAGTTCGAGAGGAACTTCTTCGAGTAATCAGGGAGAATCAAGTCGTCATTGTGATTGGAGAAACTGGTTCAGGAAAAACGACACAGTTGACGCAGTTCCTCTATGAGGATGGTTACGGGAAAAGTGGTATGATTGGTTGCACACAGCCCCGACGAGTTGCTGCCATGAGTGTTGCAAAACGTGTAGCTGAGGAAATGGAGGTGAAACTTGGGAGCACCGTTGGCTATGCAATCCGATTTGAAGATTGCACCAGCAAGGAGACCGTCATCAAATACATGACAGATGGTGTTCTTCTACGAGAATCCCTCAACGAATCCGACTTGGACAAGTACTCGTGTATTATCATGGATGAAGCACACGAGCGGGCACTAAATACCGATATTCTAATGGGACTTTTCAACAAGATTCTACAAAGAAGGCGAGACTTGAAGCTCATCGTCACATCTGCAACCATGAATGCGAAGAAATTCTCAGACTTCTTTGGCGGAGCTCCCGAATTTACCATCCCTGGACGAACTTTCCCAGTTGACGTCATGTTCCATCGATCTCCGGTCGAGGATTATGTCGATCAGGCAGTCCAGCAGGTGTTGGCGATTCACGTGTCTATGGATGCTGGCGATATCCTAGTATTCATGACTGGCCAGGAAGATATCGAGATTACCTGCGAGCTGGTCCAGAAGCGACTTGACGCTCTGAATGATCCACCGAAACTAAGCATCCTTCCGATTTACAGTCAGATGCCAGCCGATCTCCAAGCCAAAATCTTTGACAGAGCAGCGCCAGGGGTCCGCAAATGCATCGTTGCTACTAACATTGCTGAGACGAGTCTTACTGTAGATGGTATTAAATATGTCGTCGATGCTGGCTACTCCAAAATGAAGGTTTATAATCCAAAGATGGGCATGGATACTCTTCAGATCACACCCATTTCGCAAGCAAACTCCAACCAGCGCTCTGGTCGTGCCGGTCGAACCGGCCCCGGAAAGGCCTTCCGACTCTATACCGACAAGGCTTTCAAGGAGGAGCTCTACATGCAGACTATTCCCGAAATTCAGCGTACTAATTTATCCAACACGGTGCTGATGCTCAAGTCATTGGGCGTAAAGGACCTCTTGGATTTCGACTTTATGGATCCACCTCCCCAAGACACCATCTCCACTTCGATGTTCGATCTCTGGGCCCTGGGGGCTCTGGACAATCTCGGCGAGCTAACGGAGCTTGGGCGCAAAATGAGCGCCTTCCCTATGGATCCATGCCTAGCTAAGCTGCTTATTACCGCAGAAGAGTATGGGTGTAGCGAAGAAATGATCACCATCGTGTCCATGCTGTCCGTTCCGAATGTGTTTTACCGACCAAAGGAAAGGCAAGACGAGGCCGACGCTCAGCGAGAAAAGTTTTGGGTTCATGAGTCGGATCATCTAACATATCTCCAAGTTTACCAGGCTTGGAAGTCCAACGGCTATTCAGATGGGTGGTGTATCAAGCATTTTCTCCATTCTAAATCACTCAGACGAGCCAAGGAAATCAGGGAACAACTCATGGATATCGTGAAGATGCAGAAGATGCAGTTGATAAGCTGCGGCATGGACTGGGATGTCATCCGCAAGTGCATCTGCTCGGGTTACTATCACCAAGCTGCCAAGTACAAGGGCTCGGGGGAATATATAAACCTACGGACAAACCTTGGTGTTCAACTACATCCCACCAGTGCTCTGTACGCCGGCCATCCACCAGATTACATCGTATACCACGAACTTATCCTCACCTCGAAAGTATACGTCTCAACGGTAACGGCAGTCGACCCCCACTGGCTAGCAGATCTCGGAGGCGTGTTCTACTCTATCAAAGAGAAGGGATACTCAATCCGAGACAAACGCATTACTGAAACAGAATTCAACCGCAAGATGGAGATTGAGGCCAAGATGGCCGATGACAAGCGCCGAGAGGAAGAGCGCAAGCAAGTAGAGGAAGAGCGCGTAACAAAGAAGAAAGTGAGCTCGGACGGAAAGAAGTTTACCACACAAGGCGCGGTGAAAAAGCCCGTCATTAAGAGGCGTGGAAGAGGGTTCTAAGCGAATGCATAGTTTGATGTTAATGAGCGTTTGATATTGGGGGTTTATATAGGCGTTTCAGCATTTTTGGTTTAGGATCTATTGTATAAAGTAATGATGAAATTTAACGGCGAACCTCAAAGGGGCCTTCTCCCTCGATCACATCTCTGTCTTCTTTTGTAACCTTGGTGACCCTAGAATGGGATGGGCCTGTGCCGACGTCCTTGAAGAAACTCTGTAGGGTGTTCTCATCACCTTGCGCCTCGCCTTCGACCTGTACGGAGCACTAAATGAGTGCATTGATCACCCAAATGACTGAACAAGCCTTTCTTACCGTGTCTTGGATAGTGTTTCTGCACCACCCAGTGATTCCATACACCTGAGCCTTCTTTCGTGTAAAGTACCTGCCCTATATCAGGATGGGGAAGCTACAAGATTATAGGCTAATAAGACGAAGCACACCGGAAACCGACGCCTTGCATGATGTCAGTGACAAGCCAGTTGTCGAGAGATAGTAGACTTCCTACCCTGGACAGTCCCGTGGACTACAAAGTAAACCTAGAGGAAGATTAGAGAGATGTGGTGAGAATTAGTGAGGGGGGTATCTTACACGCTTTTCCATGTCTATAGAGAGAATAAGATTTGTGAGATGATATTAGGGTTTTGGCTTGTAGAATGCTAGTATAACCTTCGTATCTTACACCAAACTTATCAACGTTATCATCCATGGTGAGTTTATGTTGGCGGCTAATTCCCGGGGCTTTGGTAGAGCTATGAGGTCACACCGAGCCCTTCACCGTCTTGGCAGGATCAACAACCTACACCTTTTGATAATTCTTGGTTCCGTAATTCTTGCAACTTTACGGGCAAATCCATCCACCAACCACCACCACCCAATAACTCGCGTCATGGAGCCCTCATCAGCGGCAGAAGATGCAAGGGAACCCGCAGCAGATACAATTCGATTCCGAACGACTAAAAAGCGCAAGGGCTATCGTCAGCGAGCTACAGATGACGATGTCGCTACCGCCGCCGCCGTCCCAATCGCACCGCGTGCTGCGAGTCCGCGCGACGACATGGATCTTACCAAGGGAATAGACGTTGCGGATGCCGATATCGCTGGTGGAAATGGCGACAACGAAGATGATGCCAATGAAGAAGATAGGGAAGAAGGAGGAGAAGAAGAGGAAGAATCTGCTGTGGCGGCAGCCCTGCGCCTGCGCAACGCCCGTAAGACAGGCAGGCTTCGAGGCGTGGGGTTCAAGTCCGACGGTAGACTGGGCGACAACACGGAACAGTCCCTCGTCGTGAGGGGCACGGACGGATCAAACGGCGCGGAGAATGCAGTCGTGGGCGGCATCGAGAACCGCTTCATGCATCAAACCGGCCTGCTCACCATCCTGGACGACAGGCACATGTACGTCCCCCAAGCAAGCAAAAAACACACATCCCCAGCAACATAAACACCCCGCCCCGCCCCTTTCCCCGGGGTGTTTTTGATCGAGCGTCGGCTAATCATTCAAGGAATGCATACATAGAATCCCGCCTGGCTAGTCGAAATGCCCCATCAGGCACTCCAGACCCATCCGCATCCTCTAGGAACGAGGACGGCACAACAACAACTGCTACGACGGCGACGGCAGGAGGAGTAAGAGGAAGAGGGGGCGCATCCGCTCCGAATAAACTGGCCGACCAGCCCGCAAGCCACGGCAAACTCGTCGAAGTCGCCATCCCGGAAGAAATCCAGAACCGCGATGCATATAACAAGCGTCGTCGCGTCGAGAAGTCTACCAAGCCGCCACGCCGGGGGCGCAACCGGCGCAACAGCGACGACATTATGCGTGACAACCTAGTCGAGCAATTCCTTCATGAAAACAGACGTAAGTTTCTTTCTCTCTCTCTCTCCCTCTCTCTCTCTCTCTCTTTTCCCTGACTCCTTTATTCTTTATAAAATCAACTACTAACATACCGCAGTCGATGTATACGACGTCGCCGCACCCCCCAGGCATCAACATCCGCCCCCGGCGCAGACCCCTCCGCAGACGACCGCCTCGCAGAACAATTCCGGCAACAGTACCTCGACGACCAAGCCATGCGGAGGAAGAAGAAGCGCCCCGCACAGCAGCAGCAGCGGCAGCAGCCCTCTGCCGATGTCCTCAAGGGACCCAAGCTGGGCGGTAGTCGTAACCAGAGAGCAGCCGTTAGGGATATCCTGCTACAGCAGCAAGAGAGGAAGACCAAATAATGCGCATATTTCTTTTATTCTGTTGGTCAACAAGTTTTGTGTGTCAAAGATATGATTATTTGGATGAAGTCGATGAGATAGTTGGGCGCAACAGGGTTGGGTAGTGAATGTAAGCGTTGGCATAGAAAAGTAATGAGAACCGGAAAACGCGATTTCAGATTCGTTCACGACAAGTTTGTACTCTGTATATATAAACATGATCTGATCATTTGTTGACTATCCTATCATAACGATTTGAATCGCTTTCATTGCACCATAAGACATCCAGCCCTGGCAATTGTAGCCGGTAGTATCCATAAACCGACCCATTTCATAAGAGTCATCCAAGAACCCTTTGACCCGTATAAGAGATAAAAAATAAAAAAACGCCTTGATATTCCCAAACACTGTATATATAACGTGTGTAAGTCCCGAAACAACAAAAACAGCAAAAAAGACCCGGAGCACCTAGAAGGCGATATGATCCAAGTGAATGAATAAAGCAGTGCCATCCGCGGTGGAAGAGGGACTGGTCGGGTGTCTATCGACCCAAAGTATAGAAAAAATGCGCGTGTATCATGGCCCCCATGCTGTATACCTACCGCTACTCCCGTGTAGCACCCTGAAGAAATCCCAAGAGGGAAAGAGAAGAAAGAAACATGGGCCTCCAGCGAGGAGCATTCATCTAATATCAAGCTGGAAGGGTTTGAACCTCCCACCAATGGTTGCGCAACGGGGACACTTCCTTCTGGCTCCATGCTCAGACATGAGAACTTCGACACACGCTGAACAGAGACCACATATGCATTCGGTGCATGCATAAGAGTTCTTTAGTAGCGATACGCCTTGGCAAGCAGCGCAGTAGATCTGTATGGTCTGAGATGAGTAGGCCGGCGAAGAGTCCGCCAGACCGCGAGCTCCGATATGGAAATTCTCTCCGCTTTCACCGCTTTCGACTGATGGAAAGGGTTCAATTACATCTTGATTGTATGAGGGAGGTGTGAGAGCCTGTTGCAAGGGAGATGCTTGATAGCTTGTTGGGTTCTGGAAATGATGATGGCTAAATGGGGGCAATGATGCACGATGAATTGAAACGGGTGACTGTGGCATCTACAAAGCTCGGAATTAGCAGTGAGACTGATAATGCGAACGAATGACAACTTACGGGAGTACGGTCCTCGTTAACATCGCCTGCTGCCGAGGCAGCTTGATCTGCGGCGTCAATAAGATCTTCCCAACGTTTTCCGTAGTCTGCGGATGGTTCGGCAGAAAGAGCCTTTCTATCGTTGTTGCCTGGTCTCAATCGCTCTTCATTCTGGATTCTCCGCAGCCAATCGGCAGCCGATCCGCGAGAATTCTTCTTTTTGTGATGATGACCTTCCCGACCGCGTTTAGTCACTGACTGCTTTCGCGGTCGGTTCGGCCCCAATGGACGCTGAAGGGGAGGGAGTGTTGAGGACCTTCCTGGGGGGAGGTGGCCAGAAGCGAGGGGAGAATTTCTCGCTGTCTGTTTGAATATGGATCGCTTGTTATATCGTTGGGCAGATGAAGCGGCGGTAACTCAATAGACTTCCTCGGCATACGCCGGCCATCAAAGTCGGAATAGTAGCCCTTGATAAGAAGTTAGTATATGCACGTTGAAGATGTTCCGCGGGGTTCACTCGTTATCGAAGCTATCAATGTAGATAGCTTCCTATCGATAGACCGCGGGGTAGTCGGAGGTGGCATGTACTTACACCATCCAAGTCAGGTTCCCTATCACCTTTAATGCCATGAAGCTCTGCTAAAACGGCTGCGGCACTGGCTGTTCCTATAATCTGACCGGTGCCAGGAAGGGAGTGATCATCTAGATGCCTTGGTGTCCCAGGGTTGCTGGATTCATCACGGTAAAAAGAGTGGCGATCGTGGAAGCCTTATCCGGCAATCAGCAATTGCTATGCTAGAGCACGACAAATGATGGAACTGACTCTGAGTAGCCGTCGGGGTACCTTGATCAACTTGACGCCGATCTTGCGGTGGGCTATTTATCATAAGAAGAAAGCTCTCCTCGGTAGCAGGAAGCTTGGAAATATAATGCTCGGGATGCGCTCGACGGATATGCTCTTGCATGGAGCGATATCTCTTCTCCTATACGATTTCACCCACAATATTAGACATCTGCATCATGATTGGGTGGGTGATTTGGGGCTCTCTTGAGATGAAGTAATCCGATGAATTGGGAAGATGGCAGACGAGGTGGGCAAGTTGGCGCACTAACGATGGTAGTGGGCGCAAAAGGAAGCACAAGAAAGTTGTGGTGCACACACACACACACGCACACGCACAAACAAACAAAGAAAGCCCACCAGGTGATACCAAAGGGACTCGGAGAGTGGGTGTAAAAAACAGGGCTCTACTCACGCCAATGCATCGTTTGCGACAGCTCGAGCCATCTTGATTTCGCAATGGACAGACGACCTCGTTGTTGGAGTCTGTGATGGAGAATGAGGAAGTTAAAGACAACCGCGGCGGCATTTTGACCCCACCATGTAGAGGAAAGTGGTCGGTGGTGGGAGGGAGCGTCGTCGAACGGAACACGGAGCTATGCGACTGATGATGATTCAATTGGATCGAGAGAAGCTTGAATGGGTCGTTTGCATCTCAGGGCGGCGACTGCGAGCACTATAGTTTTGAGAGCTCGATTCGCCGCCGGAAGCTGGTTTCCTCGAGCAAAGAAAAAAATAAAAGGTGTGCGAGGTTGGCGATAAGAGCGAGTATATGAGGACGGAGCTGATAAAGAGACGGGAGGGAAGCTATGTAGATGTCGACTTGTTATTGCGCCAAAAGAGAACTATTATTGAAAGAGCAAGCTTTCTGGACAGCGAGATGATCGGAAGACTTTTTGAGTAAAGGTAGGTAGGGTAAAGATGAATGAGCTTGAGAAGGTTGCCGTAAGCTTTTCAAAAAGAGGCAATGATGTAGTAGAACGATGTGGGACGATGTAGTAGTGAAGGAGGAGGATATGAGACGAGATGAGCAAAGATGAGAAAGATAAAGAGACAAGCTTTTGTTTTTTTACTATAAGCTTCTTGCAAAGCTCATAGACTCCTTTCCAAGAACGGAGCAGTAAAAAAAAAAGAACCAAATCAAATGTCAATGTGTGTGTGTGGGAGAAGAAAAAAACGACGAAGCGTCAAGGTTGGGGGGAGGATGAGAGATTCAGCAGCAGTCAGCGGAGATCGGTAAAGGTGGTAGGTATAAGGTAAAATGTAAAGCTACCTGGTAGTAGAGAGGTAGAGCTAGAGGTAGAGGTAGAGGTAGAGGTTCAGGTTCACGTCGTATTCCTACCTTGTAGGTATACATAAAAAGTACATGGACAATAATAATACTAAGAAACCGTTCTAGGAGCTCTGACGGCGGCGCTTTGGCTTTTGGTACAAGTTACGAGATCCAATGGTGGCGGCCAAGCCTCCGAAGCTTTGGGGGGAATACATACAGTAGAGTGGATGGGGGATGGGATGGGATGGAGTGGAGGGCCGTCGAGGACCATGGAGGAGGGCTGGTGCTGGTTGGATGGGGATGGATTCGGCTCCTGCTTGCTCACTCTCGTGCTCACGGGACTCGAAACATGCATGACCCAACGGAAGAGAAGAGAAGAGAGAGAAAAAATTCAGCTATAGGTAATGTCAAGGTAAGGTGTATGTACAGTAACCTTGCAGCATACCATGTACCTGGTACGGAGCAATTGTGACGAAAACAAGCGTCAACCAGGGATGCACACACACTCATATGTACACACAGAGAGGGCAGGCAGGCAAGTACATAGAAGAGCAGGAGCAAAGAGAAAAAGAGTAATGTGGGTTTGCTGCTTGCTGCGGCTTCTGGCTGGGCGAAATGCAGGTGCAGGTGTCGAAAAAAATGGTCCCTTGTGATCTGCTTCTTCATGCTGGGTTGCTGCTTGAGGGGGAGCATTAGCAAGCGGGTGAGAGTAGCCAATGAGAAGCTCAGGGTTAAGCTCTGGCCCCCTGTTGGAGCAATGGAGCTCCCAGACTTGGCATGTACATACAGGACAGGACAGGCTTTGAGAAAAAAAGACCCCTCTTTTTTTCTCTCGTCTTCCATGCATGTACTGTATACAGCTGCTGAGCCAGGGTCGCACTTAAAGGCGAGGTACCTTTTTGGTAGTGGCGACACAGAGCACACAGAGCACACAGAGCACACACACACCTCTGTCTCAATCAAATCAATCAATCGGATCAATCAATCAGTCAGCCATATTGAAAATGGACCTTCAACAAAAGCACACAGCTTGTTGGTAGCAAATCACGGCGTTTTCCACTATTTCGAATGACTCAAGATTGGCGGGGCAGTCTCTCTTTCTCTTTCTCTCGCGCAACCTTGGACAGCGCTGATTGACCAAAGTGGCCAACAACAGGTTGGATGGACCTGAGCGAGTCGTTGGATTTCAATGGCTCAGGTGCTAGAGCTGAGCATCCGAGAGTGGGGGAGCTCTATCAGCTTGCTGGAGCTCTCCTTGGTACTACCCTTTCCCTCCCAGCAGTAACGAGTACCAGCCCACTACTTTGTGCTTGGTGGTGGCGGACCAGTGGCGGATGTCTTTACCAAAGGCATCAATTTGTCCCCAAAGTAAAACTCTCACCCCTTGTCCCATATCTACCACTGTTTTCCCTTTATTCCATCATCGATTTGAATATTGGGCGTGGGTCATCATTGCATAAGAAGAATGCAACCTTGAGGTCGAGAGAGCTTGGTTTCCTACTCTGGAAAGAGAAAAAAAAAAAAAAAAAAAGGACGGGAGGTGATAACGATAAGAGATTGGACAGCCATGTTTTTCCCTCGGCTCAAGGGCAAATGTACCTGTCACAGTGCAAGTGTACTGTGAATGCCGATAAAAGATAGAAAAAGCTCCCGACAAGAAACGATGCCGTTTTGGGTCTGATAGCTTTTGCACCGGCGGGTCCGAGGGCGTCAAAAGTCGCAAACCCTTCTCCTGTTCCGGCTTCTCCCAGCGGCGGCGAGACTAAAAACGAAAAGAAACAAAAAGAAGGAAGGAAAAAAAAGACGTTGCAACCTCTTGCAAGTCTCAGCGCCATCACATGTTGTTGGTTGGAGACAAAGACTGGGACAAGACAAGATGATACGTAGAGGTATAGTACTATGGGAAGCTTTCACGAGTCGGACTGGCCGGATTAGGGGTGGAATAACCTTTTTAAATGTCCAAGCTGACTTTTCATCGTCGTTTCGAATGAGTCGGTGTGCCGGTGAGTGAGAGCTTGTCGAGTCATTAATGGTGGAAGAAGAAAAGACCAAATCCAACGAAAACACCACCTACCTAAAGTACTCCCTCTCTCGCTTTCTTTCTGTCTCCCTTTCGGAAAAATACCTACCTCTCTCTCTGCGTGTGTGAGTGGCCTGTGAGACGAGACTGGATGTAAGCATCTGGTAGGATTCAAGTTTCAAGTTACTGGTACCTGGTATGGTATGGCTACCAATGACAGTGCGGGTATCCCTGGAAGCGCCACCACGCCGTCATCAGCCTAATAAAGCAGACTTGAAGCAGACTGACATCATATGGCGTGCCAGGGGGTGACACTGGTTGACATTGGTCGACCCTCTTTGACCCTCTTTGACCCTCTTTTAACTCTCTACGGACCTTGAAAACTGACGTGCAGACGCAGAGAGAGGACTAGATAGGTCCTTGCCCTTGCCCATGTGCTTCGTGCTTCTTGCTTCGTGCAGCAGTAGCAGTTGTAGTAGTTGTAGTTGTAAGAGGTAATAAATGGGATGCATGTATGTAATTTATGTACTCTTCATGTACATACATGGAATGCATTTTCCGCGGCAACTGCTCCACCTTTTACAGACTCTATTTTTTATCAAGATGGATACGAAGGACTGGGCAGATATAACAAAGGCAGGTACGAAGCAATAGGACTATAGCTTGACAGAACCTGCCTTACTCTCTCACAAATACTGGGTACCTAGTAGGCATTACCAGAATGGACAAGGTATCTACTAGGTAATCACAAGACTCTATTTCGTATACTCTATACAGCATGCTTCTCTTCAGTATCGCATGTATCACTATTAGAAAGAGAAAAAAGGTCATGTGTGTAAGAAAAAAAAAGAAAAAAGCCTTAAGCACATGAATGTGTCAAAATGGTCTGCCCTTGTCCAATCAAATCACTCAGACCGTGTCATGAACTGAACGATAATGCCAAGTCGTTATCAAAGGCGGTGACCCCGCGCTACGCCAGCGCCAATCAGGCAGTCGCAGTTTCAAGGGTCTTTCCTGCAACATGCGCACGCACGCACGCACTGTGACGCCGCCCGCCCAAGGACAAGCAAGCCACTGGGGTTGGTGATCCCATCAATAGGATTTTCTTACCTCAGCTTCACCACCATCAGCAAAGCAGCATTCCTCATCACCATCGAAAAGCAAGACGCCTCCAAAGGCCGGATTGCCCTATTCAATCTTTGGGTATTCTTCTGTATTCGGTCTTCTTGGATGAGGCTTATCGGTCTTTGAATACTACCTCGTGGTTAGTTTCACAAAGACAATAGAAGCCATTTTCAACAGTTGGTCATTTATCACAATCTCGTCTTGAGCAGTACCGAGTATTCAATACCATCCATCCCCCTATTGTTCATTATTCCAACAAAAAACCACGACGACAGCTGTTTCAAATGAAGACTCAATTATACGACCAACAGGTTTAGAGAGCATCTTCACTGATATCGGCCAAGTCGAAGAATCTCTCTGCCACAGCAGCATATTCATTAGTTTCGTTGTCAAGAACAACAACATGTCGATTCTCAACGTCTACGACATAACCACCAGACCACCCTGTGTCTCTCCCTGTTTCTGCAGCATCATGGATCGGCAGAATCCTGGTCCCTATCCTGCAGCTACGGGCCGATGGAAAATCATTCACCGTCTCGTCTAAACATATTGTTAGATTGTGACCCATAGCTACTCGAGGAAGTCCTCTTGGCAGTATGATGGGGATGGTGTAACCACCACAGAGAAATCACTTCGACTGGTATGCAATCTGTTGCCTCACCGGTTTCGTGATTCCATCGTCCCTTTATAAATTGCTTGCCGTCTCACCCCAGGAATGGATTGAGTACAACCCCGCGCTTTTGTGAGACAAAACCCATTACTCGGGTCACCTTCTACGCATTGAACGGGCTCCAAACTGTCACTAGTCTTGGTCATTTTCTCCCTTCAACAAGTGTTGCTGTGCCTTAATGACGAATACGTTGAGCAAAGCCTCGTTCTCTGGTATGCATTTCTTCCCGCCTCCAGCTTTAATATCAGATATGGGAGAAAACCACTTTCGGCTCAGAAGAGACACATTCCTATATCCCGAACCATTCCGTCTACCCGCGTCTTCCCCCCGTGATTCGTGGTTGCTATGTGATCTCGTCAGTGATGGTGGATGATAGAAATATTCGGCCGTCCGACTGTGAAATGTTGACCAATGTTTGCATCCTTTATTGCCACGAATTTAAAACGACTGTTGTCTATCTGGTACGTCCAGCCTTTAATAATGGCGTTGACAGTCAAGCAGCTCAACTCGAACGTTTCCTTTCTACTCGTCTTTGAGCCGTTGGGGGGAAACATATGGGAACCGTTTCGAATCCTTCTCGATCCAGTGTTTACACGACAACCCGTCAACGATGTACCGCAGTCCGAATCACCCGCAGCGAGTAGGCAAAATGGAAAATGTGTCTCGCTCGGTGACATACCCGAGCCGGATCTCGTGATCATAACCCAAGGCAGAGATGGCCATCTGGACGAGGAAACCCTTCGACAGCTTCCTCCTGGCAATACCAAGACGCTCATCTTGGCCGAACCGTCAGCGGCAAAGATTATAGAAAGTTGGGGGTATTTCAATGATGGCGTTGTCCAAGCCCTTCCCCCGTGGGAAGACCCCCATCACAAGAAACGAGACAGAGCTGTTCGGCTGCCCGTGTCTCCTTGTTACGCCAGCGGGGAGGAAGGCGAGGTTACAGTGTCCCTGATCCCCCAGAAGCGGGATGCAAGAGGTGTTCACTCGGCCATTGGCATCACATATCGTCCGCCTCCATCAAGATACTCCGTCTTCCGTCGACCGACTCAAACGCCACCTGTGACACCGAGCCCTACTGCCTCGACGAACTCGTCTCAACGATCCCTTGTTAAAGAAATGAGTAACCGCCGTCTTACGGCCCGGCTCGTACCTCCTACGCCGCCAGAATCACCAGTCTGCCCCCAGCGCGTTCGACCATCCAGACCAACGACAACCATATCCTCTCATACCGTCGACCGGGCCCTCTCGGTGATATACTCGCCCCATGGCACCTCGTACAGCAGTCTGGAACCATACGTCACCTCCCATCTCATTTTGGAAGCGGCTCTTCCCCTTACGGCCTTCTTGCATTCCTTCGGCACCGAGGCTAACCCCTGGTGGCACCTTGGCAACGTCGGCAGCACAGCTGCCCCAATCGGTCAAGAAACAGCACTTACCCTCGGGGCGCGAGCATGGATCAGTACCCGCGACGAAGACACCACCTCCGGCACCAAGTTCCCGCGGCGCAAGACATATACCACAACCGAGCTGCGGGACATGGTAGAGAGGGTCGAAACGAAGGGGGGAAGAAGGGGAAGAAACCCCCAAAGCTGGTCGAGATCCTGAAACTCGATCCGGGACAGGCGTTGATGCTTACGAGTCAAGGCATATGGGATCCGGAGCAAGAGGTGCCGGGGAAGAATGTTCCCGACGCCCTGGGCTTATTTAACAACATTTCTAACTAAATGTAGAGTTTAGGGGGAAGCTCCCAGAAATTCACCCCCCTTTAATCACCGCACACATGTCGATCTTCAGATCCCTCACACATTCATTCCGACAAGTTTCCTTGCTTCCTCATATCATATCAAACATACCAACCGATACCCGTTCTTTAGCTTAGCAGACATTCCTTTTGTCTTCTTTTAATTTGTTTACCTTAGCTAATGCTAATTATTCAAACGTGATTCCTTTTTTCAAACGCGTCGTTCAATAGTACATAGGCTTCCAAGATGCAAAATGTGACGCCCTTGTATCTCCATTCAACGATGGACTCGTTCTTGACCAGGCATAAACCGCCATATTCCAGGGTATCATGCATCCACCCGACACCGTTAAGGCTCCGTCTTGCCTTAAATGAAAGAGCCAACCCTTCACTTCTATCGCTACCATTTGCCTTGACCTTTGCTCGCATATTCTCATCATATTTCCGGACCTTGAATTCATATCAAATCTGAAACCTCACCTCATTTGCTTCAAAATTTCGCCCAAAAAGTCCTCAAAGCTTAGAGTGATGTATCCGTCCCGATCATTATCGTATTTCTTAAACACGTCCGTCATGCGCTTCAGGGAGATGCACGCTTGCACAAAAAGATCAAAGCTCATAACCCCTTCATT
Source organism: Cladobotryum mycophilum (assembly GCA_036429605.1). Classification (NCBI taxonomy): domain Eukaryota; kingdom Fungi; phylum Ascomycota; class Sordariomycetes; order Hypocreales; family Hypocreaceae; genus Cladobotryum; species Cladobotryum mycophilum. The sequence continues at coordinate 3,427,277 of CM071590.1, read as the reverse complement.
GCGCTTGTCGTATGTGCGGAATAGTAGCTCGACAAACTGGGGACTCAGACGATAGCGGAAGGCGATGAGAGCGTCTGAGAATTCAGATAGAGAGATATTGCCGCTGCGATCGACGTCGAAACGGTCAAAAAGGGTGCGCCATGAGGCAAGAAATGACCATAGACCGCAGAATTCATCAAAGCCAATGGTGCCGCTGCGGTCCGAGTCGAACATGCGAATCATCATACGCACTGTCTGGATGTCGAAGGCAGTCCAATCTCCGTTGACCAGGGCTACTGAAAGCTCCTTTTCGGAAAGTTGACCCGTTCCTGTGAAGATGTGAGCAGACTGCAGCATGAAGGAGCCAATGTCCGTAACCAAAAGCACAACCACGGGCGATTCTTCTCATTGACTCAGGCGTTTACTTACCATCCTTGTCTACAGCCCTGAACAGGGGTAGCAGAGTCGGGTCTGCACTTCCACCTTGTTCCTGCTTAGGAGATGGTGGCGGTTTGGACGCCGCAGCGGGGCGAGTATGTTGTGCAGGACGCTGACCTACAACTGGGGGAGGCGATGCAGCGTACATGGAATGACCCTGGACGACCGGGGATCTTGGGTCTTGATATCGTTGCTGCTGAGGCTGCTGATCGTACCTTGGTTGCTGCTGGTCGTATCTCGAGTTCTGTCGTGGGGGAGCTTGTTGATATTGCTGGCGGTCATATCGCGGCTGCTGTGGCTGCTGGTCGTAACGCGGCTGAGGTGGTGGCACTGAGCCTGGTTTCTGTTGTAGAAGATGATTGATCAACGATTGCTCCTTTGGGGCGTTTCTCTCTCCCTCCCTCTCATTCGAGCGGCAAAATACCTACAGGCTCAGGCTCTGCAAATCTAGAACCAAGACGTCAAATCAGCAATGGACTTTCCGGTGAGGCTGCAGGCGGCATGGTGGGGGTGCCGACGACGTTGCGCTTCCAAGTCGCATCTATTGTTGACTTACCTAGGCAGAGCATCTGGGTCGTATGGCTTGTTGTACGCCATTTTTTTTTATAGCGCTCGAGAATGCTGGTGTATACTTTGGAATGGCGAATACGGCGATGCGGTAAAGCGAGCTTCAGGTAAGATTCGGATCATGCAATTTGGGCAATTCGTCTCGTCTTGGCCAAACGTTTGAACGGGCGGGGTGTGTCTGTCTGTCTTGCGTCGGAATGCGACTGCGACGCGACCGGCGCGGGGCACAAGCTGTTTGGTGGGAATCGAACGATAAGGAAATACGATGGTTGTTTTTGGTCAAGCTTTGATTCAAAGCCGTTTTGAGGAACAAGTTGAAGAGGTGAAATGCTCTGTTGTTGGTTTAAAGAAGCAGGAAATATTGATCTGCACTCAATCAATGGGTCATGCGAATGGAGCAGGAAGGGATGGAAGAAAGAAGAAAGAAGAGGGTCTTTCCTGTCATGTGGTTGGATCCAATGGAAGGTACGCGAAAGGAAAGAACAGCAGATCAAACGGTACAAGTAGGTAGCCATTCAACTCGTTTTTGACATCATACTTGTATGTACACCAATACCACTCACTGTACGGAGTTACGCCTGTCCTGACCCCAGCCCTTGACTCGTAAGTAATAATAACAAATAATACCTACCTTGCCTAAGTAGTGAGAACAGAGCTGGCCTTCAGCTCGTGCCCATAGCTCTAGACACCGCCTCCCCGTTGAGCTGATGAGGCGCCAAGCACGAAAGATCAGTGGATGGTGGGCTGCGTTGGCTCACTGGCTCCCACTGGTTTTTTCCACTGGCCTCGCTGGGCTGTGGCGGGGTTCGTTCCCTGAGGATGGCTATCCATCCCATTGCTTGGGGGTGCCTGGGTGCCTTGAGCCGCAGTCCGCGTCCCTACATACCTGGCTTGATAGGCACGTAGGGTAGGGTAAATACATACCTATACCTGCACAGCCGCCCTGACATGCATCCACTGCATGAAACGAGGCTCTCCGTTCTAACTCGGCTGTATGGGCTGTACTCCGTACGCAGAATGGAATATTATCACGCATCCTTGGCATGTCACGGGAGAAGCAAACGTGAGACGCTCCACTAAAAGATTGTCCACGTTCACGTCCATGTCCACGTCGTCTATGCCCATGCCCATGCCCACTCATCTCGTCTCCGCGTCAATCATTTGTTTGCCGAGCCCTGAGGCGAAGTCGCAGCATTGGCAGACATCACATCATACGTGGATAGTAAGTCCTACTAGTACTAGGTATGTATCTATGCGGATCTCCAAGCTGACGGATGATCTGTAGGAAAATTAGGAAATTTCTAGAAATATTATACCGCGCTTCCAGCAAGAAATCCGTAAGCCCTTATAGGGATCCATCCATCTTATAATAACTGTAAAGATTATCAAAGAGCCCATTCCACCATATCATTCTCTTAGTGCAAGGCTCTCCCGCTTCTATTCGACATGCCGCGTTCCATCCACATCATCGCTGACCGCTTTGTAATCATTGGTTGATCCTTTTTGTACATGCAGCATTATTATTCCCTCTCTTCTGCAGTGACATCTACTAGACTTGTTCCACTTCTTTTGATCTCCCTCCTACATATAACTTCTTTTTTTTCAACTACTTGGATCAAAAACAAGAAGATATAAATTACACTCTCTGCACAATACTCAAGATTTTTTTTTATCATGGCGTCTCACGAAACTACGTCTCAGGAATTCTGGCTGTATGGCTATGGGTACGCATTCATCGCTTATCGCAAGGCTGTGTCGTCTAGTACCCCACGTCTCACCACCTTCTAGGAGCTTAATATGGAAGCCACCTCCACATTTTGGTATATTCCGCCCCACGACAGAACATATTCCAGGAGGATAAGCATCCGATGACATGACATGACATGACATAATCCACTAACATGCTTCGCCTTCCTTGCTATTAGACAAGAGAATTCCCGGCTGGGTGATTGGTTATGTTCGGCGATTCTGGCAGGTTTGTGTTTAAACTACCCTCTCCTCTCTCTTTGGCTTTGTTTGATAGTGATTTGGCTCACCAGCTTTAGGCTAGGTAAGTCGAACCAACTTCTGCTGAAAAGGGAACAAGATGCAGTCTTCTGCTCTAGTGTCAAAACAATGACAGCAACACCAAGCTAACTTGGATTTTGTTCCCTTTTGCCAGTGAGGATCATCGAGGTACCCCAGAAGCTCCCGGCAGAGTTGTCACCTTGATCGAGAGATCCCACTGGGAACAGCTCACAGATCACCACGATTCCGCCCCGGACAAGGTGTGGGGAGTCGCCTATCGAATCCACCCCGAGCACGTAACAGAGGTCAAAGAGTACCTCGACATCCGCGAAATCAACGGCTATTCCATCCACTACACGCCTTTCTACCCGGCTGATGGCTCTTCGCCGATTCGTACTCTCGTCTACATTGGTACGCCCGATAACGAGCAGTTTGTTGGTCCCCAGGATCCTCAGGAGCTTGCCGAGCACATCTTCCGTAGCCGGGGCCCTAGCGGTCTCAATAAGGATTATCTTCTAGGCCTCGATGAAGCTCTCGCCGAACTGAGTCCCGATAGTGGCGACATTCATGTAAGCGACCTTGCTCGTCGTGTGAGGCATCTTGATCAAAACGACACCAGTCAAGTTAGGTCTCCTCCGACTCTGAGCTCCGTCTCCAAATTCAAACAAGAAAGCAGCACGAAAGAAGCGGAGGAGATTGAAAAAGTTGGGTCATGAAGACAAGAGAGAAGAAGAGACTCAAAAAGAAAACATTGAACCAAATACTTTCCCTCCCAACACCATGATAGCAAGCCACCCAGTTCCCTCTACCGATTTGACCCCCAAAATTTCCCGTCGCCGTTGTCATCATTATGAACGTTCTTATAGCTACCATTTCTAGACAGGTAGTCCGTGTGGTCTAATGTCTCCGCCAGACTTGCTCTGCTGTCCCGTGCCGTGCCGTGACTCGATCGAACCCCCGCGCGAGTAAAACTGCAAAAATCTTGGGATTGTTTCCAAGACATAAAATAATAATCGCAAGTAAAACAGGCAGCGAGATGGAAATTTCTTCTCCGATAGCTAGTACCAAGCGGTCTCGAATAAAAGCCGGAAAATCCCATCCATATCTCGATTAAAACGATTTCGGGTATATCTTGAACACTCACAGATGCTCGATCTTGGGAGTTTGAAAATGTTCTTCGCAAGACCAGAAAAAAGGGGCAAGGGGTCCGTTGATACCATAGCTGCAAGGCAGTAGTTTAATCCCTCCGAGGATTCAATGCTGTCGGGGAGACCTGTCACACATTAAACTGGATGAATTAGTAACCTCTACCTCCCTGAGGAGGTGGAGGAGGCTGCTGCTGCTGTTGCTGCGAGGGATCCGGGTAGTATTGCGGAGCGTAACCTAAATGTCCGTCAACTCTTGATCTCTTGATATCACTGCGGGTTCGAGATGCTTCAAGGCATACCTTGCGGAGGCATGCCGTATCCAGGCTGTTGGGGAGGATAACCGCGGCCGTATGCAGGAGGATACATGTTTTGGTGGGCACCGTATCCAGGAGGCGGAACATTGCCGTATGCCACTGGCGCACCGTAACTTCCTCTGGCAGCTCCGTAGGACTGACCTCCGCCGCGACCGAAGCCACCACGAGGACCGCTGTCGGATGCCTTGTCTACTCGGATAGTTCGTCCGTCAAATCTGCCGAGGATAAACATCAGACCGAGGCCAAAGAAAGCTTGCTTAGACCCTAGGGAAATTGGCAAGCGGGAGAAGCACTCAGGAGCTCATACTCGACATTGTTCATAGTAGCGATAGCATTTTGGGCATCAGATTCTTGTGTGTATCGCACAAACCCGAAGCCACGGCTGCGACCGGTGTCTCGATCTTTCACCACCACCTTCACAGACCTAAATTAGAAGAGCTTCCACCAGGCATGTGCACCACAACAGGGGTTCTTCGGGAACTCGAGACATGGTAGGGGACCTCATTGCGTTTGTAGGCAATGACCGAAGTAAGTGAAACAGGAAAGAGCTGTTCCATGAATATGATAAGGGAAATAATGAATGAAGAGCAAGGCTTACCGCTTCCTCAACCGCGCCAAATTCTTCAAACTTTTGACGCAAAGTGGCTTCTTCGGTATGCCATGCGAGGCCGCTTTTTCCGGGTCAGCGAAAAGGCCTCCTACGCCCGGACTTGTGTGGACGATGCCAACGGATGCCATAGGGCGAGAAGAAAGACTCACCCTATGAAAAGCTTCGACATTTTGATGATGCACAGTGGCTTTGTGTTTTGTTATGCTGATTTAAGCAGATGTACTTGTCAGTTGTGGGATCTCGGAATACGGGTGTGATGTTGCGAGGCGGGGTGCAGAATCTAAATGTATAATTACACTTTCAGGGGAGGGGGATGTAGGAACCAGTCTCGGAAAATGGCAGATGGCCCCAGGAGTGAAAGTGGTCAATAGATAGCAGCAGGTAAGGTAAGGTAGGGCACATGTCCTTGGGATTGCGTGTGTGTGCGTGTGTGTGCGTGTGCGTGTGTGCGTGTGTGTGTGCAATCAAGGCAAGGCCAGTTAGAGGCCGGCGCCTGGCTCATTAGGGGACAATGGCACTCAATTTCTTTACAGGTGTCATTCGACATTGAATAGGTACTATCGGGGAACGTGCGAGAATAGCCTCCTTGTGACATGGCTCCCCCTCCCCCCGGCAGAAAAGGCTAAAAGAGAGAAAATGGCTATGAGGGAAGGGGGGTTTTTGGCTTGACATGGGCTGGGACTGGTAGAGGTTCCAGACGAGCCGCAAAAGACTTTGGGCAGAGGAACTTGCAAGCAAAGGAGCCAGTCCGACGTGCACTAGCAGTCGGGTCGTTGAAGAGGGGTGCCGTTTTTTTGGGGGGGAACCCTGTGTGGAAAACCCGAGGCAAGCAAGGCCAGGTTCCAGAGGTAGAGTTGCAGTAGGGAGCGGAGCGGAGCGACGGTGACGGTGATGGAGACGGCAGGGCAGCGGTCACGGCGAAAGCGATACTGCTGGACAAGCAAGGAGAGACATCCATAAGGGACTACTGCGCGAACACGTACCTAATGTCGTACCGATTCGCCCGTGATATCCAGATCCAGCAACTAAAACCAAGTATGACGATTGAAGCACAGAACGTGCTCGTGGCTTGCTGATCTCCTGTTCCCCTTCAGTGATCGACGCCGAGACGCGGCGATAGTCTTGTGCGCTAATTAAAATAACCACGTCGAGCTATGGGCTTTTGTTAGCAAGCGCCTCTTTTGCAGACTGGGGATTGGCACTGGGAGCGTGCATCGGGTAATAATAAGGGCGAGACTCGCCGGCTCTTTTCCCGTAGCAGTACCGAACCTGTCTGAGATTTTGTTCTAAACAGAGCACGAGGCAGAGGCAGGTGGTAGGTAATTCGATGAGCTAAGGATGCCGCGGTCACTTTCCCTTTGGTGTTGTCGTCTCGTCTCGTCTCGTCGTGTCTTTGCCCCCGAGGCGAAGGAGAGATTGAGGAGGGGGAGTGAGTGAGTGAGTGAGTGAGTGAGAGAGAGAGAGAAAGAGTATGTGGGTGAGTGAGTGAGTGGGTGAGTAAGTAAGTAAGAGGGAGAGGGTGAGGGAGAGGGAGAGACAAGAGACAGGGAGAGAGAGGGGGAAAGTGAGGGAGGTAAGTGAATCACAAGGGTGAAGGACTCAATGGGCGAATGAACAGGAGGGAGAATGCAATGATGGACGGAGGAGCAAAAGCCTCTCCATACAACAAAAGTCGGAGAGCATGACTGGAATTCGTTAGACCCTCCTGAGATTTTGTGTGTGCGAGGAGGGTACAACAGCAAATGTACACAACAAATTCGCGTTATCGACCGCACTTTCCCCCAAAGTTGAGCGACGACGCAATGAGCCCAACTTGGAACGTCCAAGACAAGGCAGGTACCTCGAGGGCGCGTACTTCTACTAAAAAGTCCCGAGTCTCCCTTCCCTTCTACCAACCCACCAAAAGCGATGCCGGCCCTAACGTGACGATGTAATAAATACCACCTGTCCTCGAGATCGAGATCAAAGGAAAGGAAAAGGAAAAAACCCAAGTGAATCACTCTCTGCAACTCGAGCCGCATGTGCATCACCTCACGTTGACTGCAACGCAACCCTCTCCTCGGCAAGTGAGGAAGCGTTGAGGCGAGGCGTCTTATACGTCAAATCCCCCTCCCACCGTCTCGGCGTCGTCTAAACCTTAACGGCTCCAACACACGTATTTACGGCTGGCTCAGACCAGCACCCAGTCTTGATTCGGAACCCGAAAATCATGTCAGAGACATCAGGCAACGATTTCAGAGTCAGGGACGACTGGACAGACCACCAGAGGCACCTTGCGCCCGCCAATCCGTGATTCATCGCCAGGAGAATGGTGTGCAGCTCGAGCACCACGAGCACGAGCACGAGCCTAGGCATGTCTGACTTCGGTATCTGAGGAAGACACTTGGCAGACGAACCTGTCAATGTCAAGGTCAAGGACAACGTGGAAAATCAAACACGGATCTAGCCCGGGAGTAAACGAGGTGGATTTTGAACGGCTTGGACTTGTTCCCACTTCCATTACCTTTTCTCCCATTCAATTTCCCTCTGCAACGCCCCATTCTTCTTCATGTGTGAACCGACCCCCTCATAACTCTAGTCTGACATTCTACAGGCTTTAAAGGATGAACAGACCCCTCGTCCCTAGGGTTGATTTGGTGGTCCTCGTGGTGGCGCTGGCATTAGGCAATTTCTAAAGAGTCGACGACTCGACAGACATGGCGAGAGAGAAAAAAGCAAAAAAAGGAGCCAAAAATGGAGACATCTTCCTCAACCTACCGACGAGCGCTTCGTTAAACAGAACAAGAGATCCATTTTGTTTCATCTGAAACACGCGCCTTTGTCTGTCATGAGCCCGTGTCGGTGTCGGTAGTTGTCCCAAAATACCTTGTGTGAACCCGCTCAACCGCCCCCAAGCATAGGTCTACCTCGAAGATGCGCTAAGCAGGCAAAGGCCCCACGTCAAACGGTCGTTTATGATTGAACCCCTGATCTAGCCAACAAGGAGAGAGAGTGGCTCCTCGGCTTTTTACCAATTAGATTGAAAAGACGACGCCGAAAATCCTTCCAAGGCCATCCAACATGCAAAGGATCGATCGGTATTCCGGGGGGACACTAACTCTGGCGATGGTATTGGCGGCTTTCACTGTTGAATGAATGGCCGATGCTCGACGTTTGACAATGATCCGGAGGTGTTGCTACGTTGAGTGGTAGACGACGACGACGACGACAACAACAGACGTCGTGCGAGTCGGGTCCTGCCTTAGTATATGTTTGCAGACATCTCAGCTATGCCGGACTTTGGGACGATGTCACCTAGGATGGACTGTACATGAGGATACAACGTATCCTTTGGTTGATCTCGCGCGCGCTTTTTTTGTTGGCTCCGCCGAAATATCCACTCTCCGACGAACCATGCAGTCGGGTTCAACTCTGCATAGCAGCGGGCGGCAGGGCCGTTACACCACACCCAAGCTCACAAAAGCGGGCCACGTAAACTGCATGTTTGTGTAACACGGTACCTAGCAAGAAAGCCCACCCTGGCCCTTGGACCCTAATGCGAATTTTTAAGGGGTCCAACCCGCTTGCAGGTTGAATTGGTCGTCTTCTCTTTGTGGTCCCGGATGTTCAGGCAGCCGTATTATAAGTCTAACCCCAAGAGCTCGTACTCTGAGACCAGATGTTACCTACAATGTCCATTCAGATCCCGTATGTACAAGCGATTGTCGGGGTATCCTGGTAGGCCGAGAGACAGGAGAGCGAGGCACAGACGGGGTCGATGGATCGTGGAGGTAAGACGACAAGAATGAAAAGAAGAAGGAAAAAAATGCCATTTTGCCCTGATTCTGATTCTGGGGGAGGGGAGAGCCTGGCGTGGCATGGCAGGCCTACCTGGTCTCGGCTTGGAGAGGCACACACACACACACACCCTCTCTCCCTCTCTCTCTCTCTCTTGCACACACACTCACGACGCACAATCACACCACATTCGGTTGCAGGGGAGCGGGGGATGAGATCCGCTCATCTTGATTGGGGTAAGCACGTGCTATTAATTTGCTGCAATTCTACAGGTCGGCAGCATGTCAATTGTTACCACACAGGCAGATCGGTACTCCATTCTATGCGGATGATTTGTTGCCTGCCAATGGAGGGGAAATTGCTAAGGCAAAGCAACCCAAGCCAGGAGACAATGGCATTGTATGCACGATGCATTAATAATGGATGTTACTTGAGGGAATAATAATGCAGACAAATTACATCTGCACCTGCATCTGGGTGCCTGGTAAGAACCAGCATAGGTGGCAGGTACGTAAAGTTCTGCAAATTGGGCCAAGCAAAGCCCAGCTTTGGGCAATGCATGCATGGCCTGTAACTGACCGGTCTAACAATCGGATTGACATCATGTTGAAGCTTTCAGTGGCCAAAGGACTTGTTGCGGTAAGCAAGAGAGGAGGCCAAGGTACAGGCAGGTACGTACTACTAACCTCTTTCCGCCAGGTCATCGTACAAGTACTACTAGGTAGGTAGTGCCACACCTGGCAAGTGGAAAGTGGGAGGGACGCATGGACCATCACAAGGTACTACATGTAAGTACCTCCATGTAAAGTCACCAGGGTCTGACCAATGGCGGAGAATGTAAGGAACTTAAGGTATTTCCAATAGTCAATGCAACTTTGACTGGAAGGAAGGACGGATGGAGGATTGATTTGATTTGATTGATTGATTTATTGATTCACATCCCATCAACGGCTGCGGCAGTCTCGGCTTTACAGGAATAATCACCGGATCTTTTATCCGCAGCGATCTTCAAAAAACACTATATCCTGTCGCCTGCATTTATTTATTTATTTATTTGTTATGGATTGCTGTTATTATTATTGAAAAGACGATCGAGTAATGGTCTTGGCAAATACATGGAGAGGCTAGGAACAACATCCCGCAGGCAGCTGACTGGTTTTGCATGCAAGTGTATCCCACCCAAGTCAGTCCATCCATACCCACCATGGGCAAGTGCAGTCTTGGGCAGGGCCAAACCTTGAAGGGGGTGTTGCCTTTTGGGAGTGCTTGACGAGATGGATTTTATTCAATCATCGAGCATCCATCACCAAATTCGAATTAGAGATGACGTTTGAGCCCCGTCTCGGTATGACGGTTCTGGTCAACTTTGTTTGATTATTACTCTGCAGCAAACAGGCTCACGACGGCCGCAATGTACTAGCAAAATGTCCCACAAGGCGCATCTCTGTTCCCCCAAGCCCAAGAGCAAGCTCCACCGTCAGATCAATGACAGGGATCATACAAGGCCAGCACCTCCTTATCAAATCCAGCCCTCCTCCAAGAGTGAATTGGTCCATTCCTGGCTGAAACAGGTTCCGAAGCCTAGCCATAATGATTCCTTACGTGATAACCATCGACATGGAGCTCCGAAATACGATGACAGGCCGTCTTGGCATCCTCATGGTCTGCCCCTTGCTAGAATCAAGACAAATCATGAAGAATTAGATTATCAATCTTCAGACTTATTCATCAAAGACCGCCCAGAGTCTATTCCATCTTCTAACAAGGAGAATCACGACAAATCCGCTACCAACTTCAGACATGGAAATGATCCATACAAGAGAAAAAGACGACCCGTGTCCGCAGGACCAGACTTGGCAGCCTCCACAACCGAGGAGCATCTCTTCGAGAAACAACCTAGGCGCAAGGCCAGAGAGGATCGATATCAAACTAGAAAGGAACGAGATAACGAGGGCATGGTAGAAACTGTCAAGATATCTCGTTCAAGGAAGAAACACAATTCAAGGAAACGGGGGCTTCAATCCAGTCGGGATGTTATGGAGAACTTCAGTTCAGATGCTATTGCCAAGCGAAGGATCACCGTAAGCACTCCTCCAATCAAGTTGTTAGAAGCTGAGCCAGAGAAAATAACACGCAGAAGTTGAAGCCTAATCTGACAAGAAGCCTTTTCTCAAATGAAAGAACCTTAGCAAAAACCACGAGTAGGTCTCCAGCTTAACGCATGTCGTCTGTGTTGACAGTCTAGCAGTAACTGACTTAACCTTCAACGATATACCGCTGCCTGATGAAAATGACCTCATTAACGAGAAACAACGTCCTCCAAAGGACCGAAGCAAATATCAGCGTAGAAAAGAAAAGGAGCTTCAAGAGGAGTCCGACTTCTTTGCCAATATTGCCAACCGAATGGTTCGCAAACAAGAATCCGCGATATCTCCTAAGGAGAAGACACGCTCCGCATTCTCTACAGTTAATCCAGATATTGGTCAAAAACCTCCCCTTAGCGACGGACCCTTTCGCGAAAGAACGGAAGACAATAATGTGAATCAGACTTCCAGTTATCTTCCTATTCAAAGTAGGCAGTCAGAGTCTATCGTCACCCAACCGGCAAGTCGATTGTCACATCGAAAAGCTACTCAATATCATACAACTGGCGACTCGAACCCAGCTCCGCGAGGGGTCACTTCTCCCAGTTGCATTTCAGAAGCGACGGGTCAAATCAGCCCGTTAGATATTCCAGCGCTTCGCTACCAAATCCCCCATCACCATACAAAAGAACCAAACCAAGAGAAAAGAGCCTCTCAGTCTCCTGAGCAATCGCCTCGTCTCAAGGAAACACGAGTGAGCAAAGATGTTGACATCAAAACCACCAACTATGAAGACAAGGGGGTTATAGTGAGCCCTAGGCTTGATCGATCACGCAACATCCCTCCTACTAGAGCGCATATTTCGTCCAATTTTAACAAAGTCTATAGTCGAGATGCCAGTGTTCAATACGATTCATTCCTAACGAAGAGCGCTGATGTCTATCAAGGAGAGACAGGCTTGGCCATCCCCACCTCTGCCCCTGACACCTCCAACAACGCGGCAGCACAAAGAAACCGTCACTCACGACAAACAAACGATGAACCGACGCCTGTAATATCACAGAACTATCCTCCACGAAATCGCGATGTCCATCCAATTCAGTTTGTAAATGCTACAAAAGATACCCCGACGGAGATAAAAGAAGCTGGAGGTTGGTACGCTCCTTTCTATCCGGGTTGGTCTGGTGGGGGTCGTGATGGCATTCCTGTTGCTACCCCATCTAAGAGTCCTCCCTTTCCTGCATACTCGCCTTATCAGAATGTTCGGCCGCAAAATAGCTACCACACAGAGATACCCGATAATCCTAGAATGGCTAAGTCGTCATTGTGTTCTCCTTTCCCCAAGCAAACTCAGCCAATAACGATGGGGCCCAGTCGAAGCCAGGGGGTATTACCATCAGATGCATTAGAAGCGCGTTTCAGTGCTCGAGAGGAAACTATGAACGAGTTTATCCAGAGAATTGAACATGAAACCCTGGCACAGGCGGAAGAGCAGTCAAGAATCAATGTCGAACACCGAGCTCTTGAAGAGGGCTTGCGCCGAAACGTTTCTTCTAATCAATATTTCGGTCCAGTTTCACATGAACGGAATTTGTATGGCCACCAAGACTCCGGCATTCCCGAGTCAGAACCAAAAGGTCCTGATGACTTGGATCGAGAATTACTTCAAGACGAAGAATACTCAAAATTATTGAGGCGGCAACAGCATCGCACACACTCTAGGAATGATTTTAAGGATGCTGATAACACGGAAATGGCTTCGTTTTGGAGGCCAAATTTTTTGATGAGACATTGACAAGGTTCTAGCAACGTTTACTTTATTACCGAGGGTTATCAGTTGCCCGTTGACTACTCCGGTTCTTGACTTTTCCACTTTTCTCTTAGACCCTGCACATCGATTCCACATTGTTCTGCTTTCAAAGTTATTGTATGAGCTTTCCCTACCACTGGGGCATCGATCATCTTGCCATCAAGAGTCCAAGCACCACGGCCAGCATCAGCCGCTTTTTCGTTGGCGATCGAAACTCTGACCGCCCACTCAGTTTCATCAATTCCAGGAGCAAAAAGTTTTTGAACGGTTTCCAATTGTCCAGGGTGTATGCACTGTTTGCCGTTGAAACCCATTGCCTTTCCATTTGTACACTCTTCCTCTAGCCTCTTGATTCCCTCTTCGCCTTGATAGGAGGTGCAGACTAGGTCTATAGCACTTGGAAGTTCAAATGCCCGTGCGGCAGTCACAATAGCCGATCGGGCATAAAGAAACTCGAGAAGAGATGGTGATCTTGTGATTGAAAGATCGAGAGCAAAATCCTCGGCAGCAAAAATCAGACCGCTGAGAAAAGGAGATGATTTGCAAATTGCCTGGAGATCGACAACAGCACGAGCAGATTCTATCAAAGCGATTATCCTGATAGGACTGTCCGAGCCGTCTGCATGTCTTTCCGGGGCCACATGGCGCAATACGTCGGTGACGAAAGTCAAGTCTGCAGCCGACTCAACCTTGGGCACAACAATAGCGTCAACTTGAGGTTCTGACGCAAGAGCAGTAAGGTCATCAAGAGCGAAGGGTGTTGATATAGCATTGATTCTAACAGCGAGCTCTGAAATCGAAGGTGGTCGTGACTTGAGACCAGAAATATGCGACTTTAGTTGAAGTCGAGCATTCTCCTTTTGTGATGGCGTCACGGAATCTTCCAGGTCATAAGTAACATTGTCCGTCGTCAACCCCAGGGATTTTGAAAGCATCTTCTGTGATGAAGAAGGGACTATGAAAAAAATCAGGGTCATATTTTATATAGGGAGAGTTTAAGTTGGGGACAACCATATAATAGAGAGCGACGAAGAATTGAGGAGGATCTCGCCGCCATTGCGGCAGCTGTGTTGAGGTTCATAATAAGAGGGAGGTCGTTATGACCAGTGGATTGATTAAGTGATAAAATAAAGATGAAATATAGATAAAGGTGCTTCTTTTGACTTGACAATATGTTTTCTTATTCAATACGGAGTACATTCATTTGACTTGGACAATGGCTGGCTGGGTATCTGCCATGATGCCTTTGAGAAAGGCTAACAGCGGGAACCAGTAGCCGACATGATGGAAGCACATGCAGCAGTACTAGTAGCTGGAGGTATTCTGCCATCATCCACCGCTCCAACGTTCCCCAGCTTCCACTGTAAGACAGTGTATGTACAAGTACGTACCTCAAGCATGCCCGCCCCCACAGCCCACAGCCCACAGGCCGGATCATCTTACCTCCACTCCCAAGGTGAGACCACGGAACAGCTACGGTAGCTTCAACGCGCGACAGCTTCCAGCTGCTGCAAGCTGACGACGACGATACTCCAACCAACTAACTGCATGACGACTGAATCTCGCAGCGCATACGGAGTAGTCAACAGCAATTCGAGATCGCAAATGGATGCCAACGAACAAAATTCGCCTGGGTCGCTGAGCTGGCGGCTTAGCTCCCACCCGATTACCCTCTTGACGTTCCTGACGTTTAGGATATGTTGGTCTCATTGATGCCATGTTGTCGCAAATGAGCTTACGTTTTGATAGCAAGCATTCTGGTGTACTTTCTTGGAATGTGGTTTACCCAGAGCATGTACGTAGTCTCCCGCAACCCCAAGCGCAGAGAAGCATGGGATCATCATCATCATGAGAAAGACAAAAGACAGCTAACATTGCCTTCGCAATAGGGTCATGATCTTCATCATCACCATTCTTCTCCTGGCGGCCGATTTCTATTATCTCAAGAATATTGCGGGGCGGCGACTGGTCGGGTTGCGATGGTGGAATGAGGTTGATCCGGCGACGGGCGATTCTAAATGGGTATTCGAGAGTCTCGAGCCCGGGACGAGGACGATCAATGCGACCGACAGTCGATTCTTCTGGTTGGCCCTTTATGCGCAGCCGCTGTGGTGGGTGTTGATGGCGGTTCTTGCTATTGTCAGGTTCGAGTTCTTGTGGCTTCCGCTCGTTAGTAAGTAATGCCCTTGAGCTTCTACTGTTGTACTGTTGGTTTCGTCAAAAGAGGGCACTTATTAAACAGCATTACAGTCATCGCGCTCGTTTTGGCCGTCATGAATACCTTGGCATTCTCCCGATGCGACAAGTTCAGCCAAGCGTCCAACTTTGCAGGCAGTGCTTTTGGATCAACCAACTTGGCGGGCAGTATTGCGACCAACATGTTCAGCCGTGTATTCTCTCGCGGTTAAGAGGTTTTTGGGAGTAGGTAAAACGAGAAGGGCATCACTTAACGGCTGTATGAGGACGGATATATGACCTGTATGGCCACCCCGGCATGGCGGTAACCGGCGCAGAGGGTTTGAGTCAAGGGCGGCAAGGCACCTTGTTGTACACTACAGATGGGATGGGGTGAAACTGGCTTTAGAAAATGATCTCGGTATCTTTAGAAGGTTCGCAATATGATGACATGTTTCTCTTTGCAATGGGGGACGTGTAATTCCGAGGTGGGAAATGGTCGGACGCTATATTTATCGTATACAAGCAAACAACACCTGATGCTAGCTATGAAGCCATTATATATCCGTAAGCAAAGGGATACGAATACTGGAAAAGGGCTTTATTGCAGGGCATTGTAAGCTGGTTTGCTCATTATATGTACGTATGCTAGATGATGAGTGACGTAAGACAGTGACATGTTGCCCGCTATAGATTGATGAAAACAAGATGCTCCCAAATTAGGAAATCGACACACAAACTCCCTTCCTGTCGGCAAATAAGCTCTCCCAACTCAAACCAGACATGAACATAAACATCAACATAAACATGATTCATCACACCCCCTCGCGGCTCTCTCAATTTCAGCATCAAGCTGTCGTTCCTCCTCTTCCAACCGTAGAATCTCCTCTCGCGTCATTCCGTCTTCGACGAGATGGCGGGACACGCCGGCCTGCGGCGTCTCGGCACCGTCAGCTCTGCTGCTTGATGCGCGGGGCAGCGCCTCATCTTCGATGTCGTGGCCTCGGGCTATGGGTCGGTTGACGGCATCGTGGGACTGTCGATGGCCGTCGTCCGAGTAGGGCGATTCGGGGGATTCGGCGACTCGGGCTCGGGCGTCTTCCTTATCGGCGATGAAGGAGTTGACGGGCGGTTGATCGCGGTAGCCTCCTTGGCACTCCTCTTCTTGCGGCGCAGGAGGAAGAATATCAGGGCACCGACGAGGAGGAGGGCGATGAGGGCGCAGCCGACCCCTATGCCGGCCTTGGCTCCGGTGGAGAGGCCGCCTTTCTTGCTGGATGATTTACTAGTACCGCCGCCTCCACCACCGCCAGAGACGGAACCAGAATCAGTACCGCTGTTGTGGATGAACTCAGTCCCTTTGCTATCTGCACTGTTGCTCTCTGCTTTCCCGTTGTAGTCAGAGACCTCGTCGCTCCGAGCTCCCTGGGCAACGGTGAAGATGCCGGATTCCGAATAGCCAGTGGCGAAGGAGGTTTCCCAGTCGATTTTGATGGCCATGGATGACCAGTGCAGAGAGGTGAGTTTGCTATCGGTTAAGAAGAGCTGAGCGCTGGTGTTGGTAACTAGCGACACAAGGTTAGTTATAGCACACGGGTGTTTGGTTCCAGAGCTGAGGGTTTCTACATACTCTTCCCGAAGGGCCGTAGTTCGGCAGCGCTGGAGTCAAAACTGGTATCGCCAATGACATTTGCACCGTCATCGAAAACAGTGGCCGTGTTATTCCTGGCATACCACCTGATGCGCTTTAGAGAAAAGGTGTCATTGAAACCCCACTTGAAGATCTTGGTTGTGGAGTCGTCGAGGTCATAGACATGCTGGTTGGGACGGGCAAAGTTGTCGGCGTCGTCGAATTGGATGACAGTTGGTACGGGAAGTTCAGTGGAGGAGGAACTAGAAGGCGAAGGCGATGCCGTCGCCGTCGGGGACGCGGATGATGTTTTTGGACTGCTGCCAGGAGTACCGGCAGCAGCACCACCGTCATCACCTCCACCAGAACCACCAGGGCTTGCGCCGATACCACCAGCGTCTGTTGGATTTATCGTTAACGATGAGGTTGACGTAGATCCCCCAAAGCCCGCCTTTGAGATGGCATCTAAAGCTGCACGGTCCGATGACATGGTTGTGTTGAATGATGTATCTCGATATATGATTATTTGTTTGTTGTTATGAGTGCATTACTGACGAATGGTCGTACAAGCTGGCAAGGGAGGGGAAGGGTTCCTATTCGATGCGGTCGTCGACAGAGTTTGTTGGTATGGATGGATGGTGGTGGTGGTGGTGGTGGTTTGTTGTTGTTGTTGTCGTCGTCGTGTAAGTCGAAATCCCCCGGGGCCTTGACGCCCAACTTGGTGATGGACGATTCAACAGGAACAGTCAACAATACAAAGGAAGCGGAAAGGAGGGAAAGTGAAAGGGAAAACGATACAAATCACAAAAGACAAGCACAAACACAAGGAGAGCAGGGAAGGGGCAAGTAAAAATGGAAAATAGATTGAATCTATGGGAGGAGACACCCCTTGGAAAAGAGGCGCAAGCCGCACGAGCTGTAAGACGGGCGAACTTGGCGCAAGGCTGGGGGGCGTGGGTGGCATCTCTCTCTCCCTCCCTCTGCCTGTCTGTCTGTCTTTCTGTCTGCCCCCCATCATCCGCCCATCCCACCAAAGACCTCCACCGATACCACCAAGACGTCCTAGTCGCCTAATAACTAATAATGCACGCAGCTCCAGGACGTTAGTAGTTTTTGGAGTGGAATGGTTGTTTGCAGCCCCAAACCAATTGCTGTTAGCACGAAACGCACACACCCGGTTCAAGCCATTTGGATGGGCAGAGACAAAGACCTGGACCTAGAACACACACGTGCGGGCCGTTTTTGTAATTGGCCGTGCTGGCGCTGGGTAGCAAGATGAGCAGTCTAGTAGCCAAAGGAAGTGCTGGATGAGACTCTACATGTAATGAGTTGATGGGGGAGACGGTCAGTCAATCAATCTACGCCTGTGGTCATGTGGGCCTGAAACAGATGCATGGGGGGAGAGAAAGCGAGAGAGAAAGAGAGAGAGGAGAAAGAAGAGGGAGAAGAGCCATTAGATTGGGCATGACATGACATGCGTGTGTGTGTTTCTCTGTGTGTGTTTGATGTGCAAATATAAATATAGAAACAAGACCCATCCATCCATCCATCCATCCATCCATCCATGGGTGACCGAATGCCTTCCTTCCTGTACGCCATGAACAAATCAAATAAAGTGCATGGGCTGTGCAAACTCACAGTGTACAAGGGGGCATATGAGGAATTCCGCCCTATAAGCAGCCCACCTACAGGTAGTACATACATGTGTTTGCTATATCCATTATCTTTTTATCCATGCCATGCCTGCTGGTTGGCCGGGCTTGCTGGGCTTGCTGGCTTGCTTGTGAATGGAGGCTGAAAAAAAAAGAGGATGCATGGATGTGGAGGGAGGGGGAGGGATAGAGGGATAGAGGGAGGATCCACTGCGGCTGACGGTGCGTTAGTGGAGGGACTAGCGATGTTGTTCACTGGGAGTGCAACTGGAGATGCACCCTGGAACGAACCTGGAACTGCACACTGGAACCCGCTGGCAGTGTCACAAACGTGCCATGATGGAAGCTAATGAGACTGACGCTATTACGACCTATGACTATGGATATGAAAATACACTCGCCATGAAGGATGATGTAGGTAGCCTCAAAGTGCCAAGGTACTAATATAGTCACCTAGCAGTTGGTACTACTCAATGTAGGGAGGATATAAAGAGTCTGGGGCAAGGCACTCTTCCTCCCCGCCATTCCACAGAGCTGAAAGTTGCCCAAGTTCGATAATCTGATGATATTATCCATCTATTACTTTACTTACTTACGTTACTTACCAGGTAGGTGTAGTACCTAGTAGGTAGTAAATCCCCGACGTACGGTACTTTTTTTTTTTTTTTACTCTCCGTCTTGGAGGGGCTGATCTACCTGCAACGCCTGTACCCGGCGATGGGGAAGGGGAGTGAAGAGGGAGAGGGTTGCATACAACGCTTTTCGGGGGGAGAATTATCTTCTACTTTTTCTTCTTCTTCTTTTTTCGCCGCCTTCACTTTCAACTTTTATGCGAAACCAAAGAAAAGTCTGTGGATTTTCAGCTCCCTGCCATTAACGATGTTTTTTTTGTACTACCGAGGACAGGCTACGATGTGTGGGGGATACAAGGAGAAAGGAAGTGGAGTTTGGAGCACAAAATAGAAGAAGAGAAAGAAAAAAGAAGGAGAGAAAAGGAAGAAGAAAGAAGAGAGAGAGAAAAGGAAGAATAAAGAGAAACAAAAAAGGAAGATGAAAGAAACAGAAACCAAAAAAAAAAACAAAAAAAAACAAGCAAAAATATCCTCGTTATGGGATTCAAGTCAACGCCTTAAAACCAGGCAGCCCCAAGCCCAAGCCCACTACACCCCTCCACGAGAACTGGCCCATGTAACAAAGTAGATCAAAAGGCCGCCTCGTGGTCGGCCTTGCGCCTTAAAAGAAGAGAGAAGAACCCTTGCCTTTACCTTTCCGACACACAGTGTGTCGATCAAACCCTGCATGCAATGCAATGTTTGGCAAAGCTCTCGGCAAATCATCTTGTTCAATTCTAGAGCCCGTTGACACACACACACACACACACAAGTCGGGGTCTCTCTTCCACGGGCCCAAGTTCCATGATGACGATGGAACAAAAGAAGGAGAAACCAACAACAACAACACACACAAAAAAAAAAAAAAAAAGGGAGAGAAAAAAAGGGAGAAAAAAAGATGTAATGGGTTTCAGTCCAAGATCCAAAGTACAGAATAATGGGCTGAGAGTTGTGCTTTTATTGTTGTATCTCATATATTAGTAGTTGAACCCTTTTCTGTAAGCCCCCCTTTCTCCTCTCTCTTTCTCTTTCTTCTATTTTGTTCCCCTTCCATCGATCCCCATCATACCAACCCCAGCAGAGTCCTCCTCCATCCCATACACACATTTCATACATCCATACATACATCAAAATCCATCAGTCCATCAATTCATGCAGGTCAAAAACGTACCCAACTCCAAGCGTTGCATGTGATAAAACTTGGCAAAAAGAGACCCAAATAAAACACCCTGTTTCCTCTGCTTCTAATTACGTCGCCAAATATCTTCTTCTTCTTCTTCTTCTTCTTCTCCAGTAACTCTTCATCACTCTCTTCAAACTTTCATCCATCTCATCTCATGTCGTTTACTCTTCAGCTTAGGCAAATGTCATGGATATCTCTCCTTCCTTGCCAAATTCTTCATCTTCGCCATCGCCCCATGGATCAGCAATGGTGACATTTGGCAGCGTCTGTGATGTCCTTATGCCAGGGCGACTGCTAGCCGCATCGTCAACCGACATCGATTTATGATGCAAAGGCTCGCCAAACGATGTGTCGAATGTCATCTGAATCTCATCCCCATCGTGGTCCGGTTCGTAGTGATACGCTAGGGCGCTTCTCGATGTTTCCCGCAACGGCGTTGGTTCTCGAGAAGTTCGATAGTCTGACGAACGAATCGGCAGCGTCTCGGCACTCCTCGTGCTGCCAAACGAGTTGCGGTATGAATCCCGGGGATCAACGCTAGCCGCCCGCGTCGGAGTTTTCGGCGACGACACGGGCGAGAAATCGAGCTTCATCGGCGGCATCGTTGATCGAATCTCCTTGACCTGCACTTCCTCTACCCCTTCGCCTTGAGCGTCCCTGGCCAACTCGGCTCGGATGGCATCAATATCAAATAGGACGCCGTGATTACTTCCGTTCTTGTCGTCTGTGCTGCCACCTGCTTCCTTCTTGGCTGAATCTTCGTAAATCTCCCATTCCTGTTTATCGGCTTTACTGCGTCGACCAAAGAGTCCAAACGTGCTTCTCCTATTAGACTTGCCCTCCTTCTCCAGCTCCTTTCGTGCTTCTTCAATCTCGTTGATGAGCTCTCGCTGGCGGTCTTGGTGGTTCTCGGGATCTGGATCCTCAATCTCCGTAAACTCTTCGCTTTCAACAGCCCATCCGCAGTTCATCAGCAAGGTCGGCATGGCTTTTCGGTATTCCATGTGTCCGGCGACAAACTCCGTCACATCCATGTTCTCGATCCATGGCAGGTCCTCAATGGGCCCCAGTCCAGCAACGCGCCGGATTCCAC
This sequence comes from Cladobotryum mycophilum, assembly GCA_036429605.1. Classification (NCBI taxonomy): domain Eukaryota; kingdom Fungi; phylum Ascomycota; class Sordariomycetes; order Hypocreales; family Hypocreaceae; genus Cladobotryum; species Cladobotryum mycophilum. The sequence continues at coordinate 3,406,199 of CM071590.1, read as the reverse complement.
CGTTGGTCAGTCGGAAAAGATAGCCAAGAATCCAGTCGTTGCGGTTGAATCCGTTCACAAACCGGCCGGAAACAACTGTTCTGGCCAGGACGTACTCTTCCTTCTTCACCACCACCGGTGACCCAAACAGGTAAACATTCTGAACGAGTCCGTACGCTCCCTTCTTTGCGAGCTCCTTGAGACACGAGAAAATCACTCTGGCCCCGAGGGAGTACCCGACAAGTGTAATTGGCCTCGTGCCGAGACTCCGCTCAACAAGTGAGTCTGCCAAGATTTTCCCCGCTGCAGTTGCTCGATCGAGCGAAACAGCCCAGGGGTTATCGATGAGATAGGCGAGTTTCGTTAAAACGACTGGGAGCTGCACGGCTGCCATCAGACTGACTAGAATTGTGCTGCCTAGAATTTGCTGGAGACCTTGTGTAAGAGCCTGAGAACCTTTGTGAGCATATTTCCATACGGCGTAGATAGATTACCGGACAAGGGGAAGAGACTAACCTCCGTGGCAAGAATATTAATAGTATCACCCATACTCTTTAGCATTTCCGGTTCCCACAGAACCGAGTAAATATCGCCCATAATAGGGTCCACTGTACTAAACGGAAGACGAACGTCATCCACCTTGCCTGTCATCCATCCCGATACTGTAACTATAAGATTGACACGCTTGTTATTGTGGAGGGGCCGGTACTCGAATGTCTTGACGGCGCCGGTTCGTCGGTTGGCCGCCCTGATGCCGACGAAGCTTCCAGAGGCAGCAGCGGTTGATGTGATGATGGCTGCGCCACCTGCTCCGGCCAAGAAGCTGCCTGTTCCTGTCACTCCGATTGTGGTGAAACCGGCGGCTAGACCGGCCCCAATGACTGGGGCGAGAAGACCAGCCGAGAGACCGATAACCAGGCCTCCACCCACGGTGGCCAGACCCATCATAAGATATCGTTTCTTGAGAGCAGCTTTTCTTCGGGCTTCCATGTGTTCGTCTTCGTTCCAGTCTTCCTTGTCCGCCTGCTGTTGCATCTCCAGGGCATCCGTAACCCTCTTCTCAAACTTGCAGATATCAATCCACGAGATATCCAGGCTCTTTCCCACTCGCTCCATGAGAACTCTTGAGCGGGAATCATATATCGAGTCTGCAACCAACAGCAGGAACAAGTCGCACAGCACCGTCCACCTCAAGTCGATATCAATCTTTTGGGTTGTCGGTAGCTGCGACGGCATTTTGACCTCCGGCATCTCCTCCCCGTTGTTGACTTCATAGGGAGGTGGCATCTCGGCCGGCTTTTCCTCCCCTGGGTATGGTGGTGGGGTGTCATTCCTAGGAGTTCCCGCCCCGCTTCTTCGCTTCCTGTCTTCAGCCATAGGGTTCTTCACTCTCGAATTGGCAAGCAGCGCAGGCGTCAGATCCTCGGGTCTCACACCGTGCTCTGCAAGCTGTTCAATCATGATCTGTTCAGCTTCATTGATATCCATGTGTGTGTAGACGCGCATCATCATCTTCTGGCCCCACATCTTTGCGGACTCGGCGCAAAAAGAGACTTCCTTCTTTGTCTTCTTCGAGACTTCCAAAACTTCGGCTTCCTTTACTATGTTGACAACCTCTAGGCGAACAACGCCGACGTAGGCAATCCTCTGGCCCTCGGTGAGAAGGTCCTTGGTGGCTTGCATCTGAGATACCGCATCTCTAGCGTCATCGTCCTCCTCGCCCATGCCGGTTCCATTGGGGTTTTTGAACAAGTATTGAGTGTTATCGTCCATGCTCGTTGCCGACTGTGCGTCTTCGTCCATAATGACTCGAGTATAACCCTTGCCAGCGCCCCCAAGACCAGCATAACCGTACTTTTCATCCTTTTCCTCCTCCTCCTCGTTACGTTCCTTGGCAATTAAGCGGTCGTTGTCATCGTACATGTCAAATCTAGCATATGCAGGCATTTCCTGCCAGCCCCCATCTTCCTCCCGCTCCTCGGTTTTCTCGGGTTGCATCGAGAGCTGCTGGTGAGAGAACTCTGACACTCCATTGACAGCACTTGAAGTGCTCATGTCTCGAGTATGACCAGTCTTGGGTTGCACTGCTGCATCTATCGTCGTAGGGATGGAATGAGGGGCGGCATTCGAAGGAGCTTCTTCTTTTGATTCATTCTTGGTCAACTCCACGGGGGTCTCTGGCTTCTCGTCGTCGGAGTTTGGTTGGCTTGATTGAACCCCGTTTACTGGGGCAGGTGCTCGGTCATGGTCGGGGGAGCCCGGAGATTCTAGCTTCGTGGCCTCCACATTCGAAGTTGGCTTTACGGGCGAGGCAGCGCGAGAATCGAGGCCTTGGATAGATTGGGCATCTTTGAAGTCACCATCATCGCTATCGCTACCAGAGCCATGTGCATCTTTTGCGTCGATGGCTTCATTGTTCATAGTCTCCTTCTTCGTCTCGGACAGTTGGTCTCGTGCTACGTTGGCATCATCCGCATCTTTTGTCGCATGTTCCGCAGTTGCCGAGTCTTCTTCGTCTTCAGTCGCATCGTCATCCACGGCAAAATACTTCTTGATGGGCAATCCAAAGTCGTCAAACTCTAACGGTGCGAGCGTGGGCGCCGTTGCCGACAAGGTCGTATTCGAGGCGCTCCCGGCTTGGGGCCCTGCATCCTGGTTATCGGTGGCCATTCTCACAGACCCAATCTTTGGGAAGAAGGTCTTATTATCACGTCCACATCCAAGTCGACAGAGTACAGAAACATGGGATGGGACGTGATAACATCAATCAGCATGGGAATCGCGAAGGGGGAAAAAATCAAAAGGGAGAGTAGTAAATGGGAAAGTGGGCGGTGTCCCGCGAACTGCGGTTACGTCGTTAAATTAATTTGGCCAGGGAGGGAGAGAGGGAGGAGACTCCCTCCGTACGAAACAGTCACATAGGTTGCGTTGGATGGATTGGATTCGGCATGCACATTCCGGGGGCGTGTCCCCTGTAAAGTCACGTAATTGCCACTAAAATTCCAGACACTGGTGTGAACAGTGGCTTAGTTGCTTGGGGTGTGCCCTTCATTTCAAACATCTTCTGCTTGCAGGTTGGGATCATCCTTCAACTCAGCCGTCTTGCAATCAGGATGAGGTAAGATGGATTGTGCTATAAAACGGCAAACTAAGGCTGTGCTTACATCCAAACTCAATCTGAGGGGATTTTTACCTCCATGGAAAATCAGCAGACTTACACGCCAAGTGAGTGAGTGACCTGTAAGAATTGAGTGGGGGGATAACTCTTCAGTCCTGACCTCCATGATGCATCGACTCTCGTTCGAGAGCTTTAGAACACTGGCACTGCACGTTCCTCGCCAAGAGTTTCAGTTTGCATACGAAACTTTCCTTTTAATAGGGGAATTTTACGTGAATATTTTGTTCATCCAACCAACATCCAAGAGGTATAGCTTGTAGAAATCCTAAGGCACATGCATTAAACTTGATTTGACATAAAGCATGGCTTCTTCGTACATTAACTAAGGCTCGTTCATTTCTATATGACGTCCAACTCCGTATGTAAAAGTAGACACTACATCTCGCACCCAGGTGTTTTTCCGTTCCATCTTCAAAAACCACATGACGAACAATCGCTTCAGCTATCATCATCACCAGCAGTCGCCGCCGCCGGCCCATTCTCAGAGTTAACCTTCTTCCGCCTCTTTCGTTTGGCCGGCGCATCTGATACTACGTCCGCCTCCTTCGGTGTAATCTTCTTCTTTGGCCCCTCCTTTGTCGTCTTCTTTCTCTTCATCGCCGACAGTGGGTTCACTCCCTTGGCACCCTTGGGCTTCTTGGGCTTCTTAGCAGCTGCTGAGGATTCCTCGGATCCCGTCTGTTTCTTCTCGACTTCTCCGCCTTCCTCGCCCTCGTCTTTTTGTTCTCTCTTCCGCTTCCCATAGTTTTTCTTCAGCTCCGCCCTAAATTTGTCCCGCTCTTCCCTCTGACGAACTTCAGCACTCTCGTCTGCCATTGGTTCCAGGATCATGACGCTTCGCTTGATGTATATTAACGGAACTCCCTTAATGCCCCGTAGCATACGTCGGACGTCTAGGCTCTGACTTGCGACCACATAGCGATTCTTGTTCTGCCCTGTTGACTTGGGGTCAACTATAGATTTTATGCATTCGATCGTCTCGAGGGGCTCTGGGTATTCGTCTGGGTGGTGACCACAACGTCTTCTTTCAAATTCCTTTGCCAACTCAATGGCATCGTTTCCTCCAGGTTGGTCTTTGCGCGCATATAATTTTCGAATCTCGCATTGAGTAATCACTACAACTGTTAGGGACAATCTGATCCGGAAAGACGACTGACAACGTACTGGGCTTGACTTTTCCGTGAACTGTCCTTTGCAACCCAGCTGCTAAATCCATCTTGAATCGAGTCGCATCTTGAACCATCTCAGCGTCCACTTCAATATGTTAGCCTCGAGTGTCATCAACAGTAGTCGGTCTTCAGAGGGACTCAGACTTACCTATGATCTGGTATGGTTCGCGAAAGCCAAACGTCAAGGAGAATTGCTCCATGAGCTTGCGGTATTGCTTTGAGCGTTTGCCTCTCATTTTGAATTGGCCTTTTCGGTATGTGAAGACTAGATGGTTTAAGGTGTAAACCGAGACTCACTCGCTGCACATGCAGGTTCTGAAAGCTCATTCTGAGCTTGGCGAAATAAATTTCTTATCGCTAGAGTGGAGCACGTGTGATAAAGCGGTTCAATTCCGCTCTGGTTGACGCCCCGCATTTTGCATGCAGGAACAATGATCCATTGCTCTTAGTTCAAGACCCAGTTCAATTGTTCTAATAATGATATACCCAGATTAAATGTCATGTTTAATTATGCTGATCCAATGTCCGATTGACCTTAACATATCCATCTATGTAGTGTCGAAAATGCTCCAAATATCAAATTCAAAGTGCTGAATCATACACTCTATATTCCAAATATCAACACGAACAAAGGCATTACTCGTTCTTGACGCATATTGCTGCAACAACGCTGATGTCGTCTAACTTTCCTGTTCGTGACAATCGTAAGTATCTGCGTCAAGGATATCGGGAAACGTTCAAACACCTACCTCCTTCACTGGCTAATCCCTCCTCTATAGCATGCTCCATGTATGGGCTCTCAGCAAAGGGATCCGTAGCTATGGCCTTGGCGGCCGCGACTAGGTCCTGAGCTGTAGTTTCCATTCCCTCATTCCGTCTTCCGAGTGCGTTCTTCTGAAATTGGTCGTTATTACCCGACTTCCATTCTTTGATGCTCTTGAATACTCTATCGGCAATCTCGTGCTCCCAGAGGTTATCAATCACGCCGTCACTCATCGCAAGCACCACATCACCGACTTCCAGGTCAATGGCATCAAGAACTGCGTTTTCTCTCGGCGTGTCCGGACTGTTCGTTCCTAGCTGGCGTGGGCAGTCAAACCAATGCCACTGCTCCTTTGTCTTGTATACGATCTTTTGGTCTTGGGGACGAAGAACCAAGATTTGGCAGTCGCCAAGATTTGTCACGTACAGCACAGGAGCTGGCTCTTCTCGACCTGCCTCGGTCACCATCTTGTAGTGTAGCTGCGCACCGCATGCTGTCGTCGTCCCCTGCCAGTCGTGTGCACCCGTCGCCTCTTGGGTTTGCTCGAACGCGGTCTGGAGGGAGGTAATGGGGTCGGGCTGGTACTCCACCTGCTCCAGGAGATGTCGGCTTGATTCATCCTCAATCGCAGTGGCCCAGAAGTGCAAGATCAATCGAGACCACAGCCTGTTTACTTGTTAGGGGCGCTTCCCTACTACGTAACTAGTGTATTCATTTATTACCCGGCGTGGCCTCGTGGACGGGCAGCCCATGCGCCAACACCATCATTTGCACATATAAAGTAATCGCTTGCGTACACCGCATCGTCGCCATTGGTAAGTCCTCTGATCAACTCTCCGTTGACAAAGGCTCGGCGGTCGCGGCTTTGGTGGTGGGTGCTCAGAGGATCGGAGAAGGAGACGGATGGAGGAGATAGGAACGGTGGAGGGAACGGTCGTGGTGCCCGCTTAGCAAACAGTCCAATGCCGGTCTCGAATCGAAATGGAGGCTTTCCATAACGAGATCCTTGAGACGAGGAGACATACCGCTTCTCGGGGCGGCCCCGCCATAGCGGGTTATGGAATAGCTGCGGTCGCGATGAAGATCTCAGGATAGCCGCCAGCTCAGGAGGGTGTAACTTGCGCATTCGAACCATGTACGGAAACACTGACCCGTTGGGTCGTTGACCACTGCCTTGGCGGTTCCTAGTTGCGAACTTGCGATTAGGATGTTGACCACTGCTGCATCCCAGATAAGAGATCTCTCTGATAGCTTATGGAGATAATACGACATTGGGTGATGTCACGTGGCACCGTCCTTTTTCGGAGCTTATGGTTGCTTATCGATAACCGACAATATGTAGACTACCTGGTAGTACTTCGCAGCTTACCCTACAATACGGCAATCTCCCAGAGTTTACATTCAAAATTCAACGGTTTCACTAACTTTGACATTATGAAAGTATTAATTATTATTTCTTCCCATGTGAGATTTAGCCAGTTTTCTATTGGTATGTTTATTAGTGATTAAATTCAGCCCGCCTTGTGCTTAGTTGATGGGTTTTAAGACAGCCATGGCGGGCACTAGAATGAACTAAACTTGACAATACTAACACCAAAACATGAAGAGGATAATTACGAGCAGAGTTAAAGCTGTGGAGGGTAATCACTCTAAGAAATGATCAGATAGCTCGTCATACTCATTGCACAGCCCGACGAACCACCAGGTAGTGGTTGCAAAATATCGGCGGAAGTGGTGAGAATCAGATATGGTTATTTCCACTAGTCATGCAAAGAAACTCTTCAATGACATCTATCAGACATGGGACCACCGAGAGTCCCGGACGATCCGATGTTGACATTGAAATACAACGCGTCTCACAAACAAGTACCACTGACGTATAAACAATAGATTGGTGGAGTAGATGCCCTCTACTCCGTAGTGAGTGCTGATCAGCTGAAAATGGCCGGCTAGACGTGCTCCGTTCGGGGGCCTCTCCGTGAAACTTGGCCGGCTGGGACAGATCTACTATACTAAATAACTGCTCACCTTAATTCAACGTGCCGAGATATGCGTATGATATAAATCTGCCCCTAATCCTTCTTACTAAATATATAGAAGATGGACAGACCTTACGCGGCATCATGATGCTTACAATACGGAGTAAACAGGACCAGACCTACCTCTAGATTGCATGACATTGACAGTTATGCTTCAAGGGACCTCCATGACGTCAGTTTGCATCTTCTGCTAGGGTCATCGGCGCTTGCGATCCGAGATCCATGGGTGTCAACGCGGCCATCAGTTCTGCGGCCTCTCCCTTAATGTTGAATGCTACAGGCCATTCCCGGTAATAGATAGATAGTGTATCTAAGTATGAGCACTTTGTTTGGCGGATACATTCAGTGAGATAGATTACATGGCACAGGGTAATTCGGATGGCTCGCTGTCAGTACGCAACTATAATACCCCAGATCCAACCTGGTGCAAATACCCGCCAGCAGAATGGTGCACTGCCTACTCCATATCTACATGTTAGATATGTCTCCGTTTTGATGTTTCAGTTTGCATAGCCATCGAGGCTATGTGCTGTGCCTGAGAAGTTCTTGGGTAAAAAATATCAAATCAAAGCGAGTGTCTTACACAGCCAAGCATTTTCAAAGCCAAGAAGACAAAGTTTCAACACACAAAACGTGTGTGTGTGTGTGTGTGAGTGAGTGAGTAAGTGAGTACCTGTACCTGTGCTTGGCATTTCCTAATAGCCGGATGCATTTTCCCACCCATTGCTGAACAGACTAATGCCAAGACATGCACGTCGTATCGTTGGCGCAAGAGACTTTCCAACGGACGATATTGGCGCTCCTCACCTGCAGCGCCGCCTCTCCACAGCAGTCAGAGAAATGACAATACGTGGTCAAAAAGTTTGAAATGCCGAGGAGCCAAGGCGCTTGAGTATAAAAAACAAGAAGAAACCCCTCAGCTCATGTAAAAGGATTGCGCGTCGTGGCGTATTATAGGAAAAAGGGAGGAAACAAGGGCGCGGATGGATGGATTGATTGATTGATACAGCAGGTTAGAGCAGTGCAATCGTCATTTGCTCCCCTTGAGACGGCGGTATGCAGCATTTGTAAAATTCAACAACAGCCAGTCATGACTTGCGGCCCACGGATCCACGAAACGGCAAAGTCCCTGGCGCTACGGACGGAGCGGTGGAGAAGGGAATGAATGGATGGCCCAGACGTTGCTCTGAGCGTCCTGGGGGAGGATCCGCCGCCCATAACTGGAGGGGAGGGGGGCACACAGAGCACACTGAACACACACAGGGGAATAGCGAAACGCCGAGATGCTGGCGGCAAGCTTCTCGCTTGAGCTTACATACGGAGCACATACACACATACATACAGCTAGGAAACGGGCGGGATGGGAACTTTGCCATGCCATAGGTGGATGTGTGATAACTGATGCGTTGCTTGTTTTTGTTTGCTGTTATTATTCAGCATACACCCCGTACTTACCTACAAGTATCTTAACCTACCTATTCGCTTGCTCTGTTAGTTCCAACACGAGACCACGTAACCCTCTCAAGCCGCTCTCTAGCATTGTTTTTTCCCCAACAAGGTGTGGATGCCCGCTGGCGTCTTCCGCTAAAGGATCCCCCCACGGATCATGGATTTGAGGTTTGTGTCTCAAGGAGCCCACGGAGTACAGAGTACAGAGTAATTACTTGTAGGTAGTGGAGGTATGGGTGCTGGAAACGCTGCGCTGCCCCAGTTGGGTAGGTATCTGTACGACCCAGACCAGCGTGAGCCAGCGCCGGCAGGGGCGTCCATCAGCGGCGCATCCGGAGCTGTCGCTAATGCCTAGTTTCTACTCGCTGCAGTGAACCCGGCCGGCGAACCGTGAGAGAAGCACCCACAGAATACCTGATGACTGCTTATGTTGTACATGGCTTTCCTTGAAGGAGATTAGTGACTATTCATTGCTTCTGATTACTTCTGGTACAAGTCGCATCGAATGGAACTCTATGGAGCCTTGTTTTATGGGGCATCCGATGCGGTGGACATCCAACACGACGCAAGCGCCGAAGCTGCCCATAGTGCACTGCGCTGCTGACCCCGTATTTGGGTGCGCACGAGGTCCCTACGAAGGTGTCTTCAAGACAAAGGGAAAAAGGGCCGGATGATTCCCATGTTCCTGCTTTTTGCAAGAGGTTATTTTTGTTTCATGGTTAAAAAGGAGCCGTTTGGCCAATTGTGAAGCCCGCGCTTGAACTTGTCTCTTCTGGCTGGTCTGCGTCTTTTTCTTCTTCTTATTTTTACAAGTATATACATATACAAAGGGGTTGATCCATTCTTTTTTCCCTCTCTTCATCTACTTACATACGTGCATACATACATACGTCGACGTCGCGGTGACGATCTTCTATACCAAACCATCTAGTACCTTGTACTCCGGTTTTTCCAAGACTGGCGTTGACATCCGACTTGTTAGACTTCCGCCAATCTGCCGTTTGGTGACGTCGAGCATGCTTCACTCGCTTTCAGCCAATATTCTTATTATTCATTACTATAAATTCTTGGTTGCTTGTTCTACACCAAATCTGTCGTCCATAATTTCGGGTTCATTTCGCTCTGGTCATTCATCATCATCGACCTAACAAACAATAACCTACCCTTGGCGATAGCGATACGGTACCCTCTCCTCAACTACCTACCTACTTGTACTAGCAGCGGCCTCCCTCCCAATATTATTTTATTATCAGTCGCGCAAATACGAACCGATTGCCTGACTGCGGACTCGAGTACCTTACGACTTGCGGATTTCGGGTTCATACAAGTCTCCAAACGAACTGCGCCTCTCGGGGGAGAAAAAAAGAACAGGGAAACAGAAAAGGGAAGAGGGAACAGGAAATAGCAGCTACTGCATTGTGAGTGAGTGAGTTTTAGCTGCTTTTACGTTTTGGTTCAACCAACCCCTTCTTATTCCACTATTCTCTGCTTTGTGCCAAGGAACAACGAGACATGACATACAAGTACTCTCCAAGTTGTTGTAGACAAGTCCAAGTCAATCCAATATTTGGCACTTTTGCAACGGGGTCTTCCTTGTCATGCCAGTTTTCTGACGGCTCCGGCACATCCGTTCAGAGCGAGCGCACTTTCCGCCGAGTTTGTTTTTGGACCAAGTAATTAATCATAAATAACTTACAGCCGGCCGACCTGCATAAGTCAAGTTTTACTTGCACTTGCTTGCTTTCTCTCTCTCTCTCTCTGTCGGGAATACGAGGCATCGGCAAGCAGCATACGTCGCGTGCATTACCTGTACCGAGTACCCTTCACGACAAAAGCTTACGACGACGAACAAAATTCATAAAAAGACGACCTGGAGCCGGGCCCCAGCATCTCGATACTACCAAGGAGAAATACATCTTACGTTTTCGCTCGTTTAACCGCCGCCGAACCCGCCCCGGACTTGACACCGGCTCCGCCACTTGTCTCTCTTTTTTGCTGTAGTCTTCAGCAGCAGCAGCACCAGCAAAAAGGGATAACAACATCATTTTGTTTTTGATGATATCCTACGAGTAATAAACCAAGATTTCAACATATAATCCGGGTTCTTTTTATTCACCGGGGGCTCAACCAAGCCTCTGCTCTTGTCTCAATCCTCAACCACCCCCCATCCCACAGATCTTCCGCCTACGAGCGTGAAGCCCGGAGCGCAAAGATGGGTCGCAATCGAGGTTCGTATTCCATCTATTATTATTATTCCCCATTCCAGTTTCAGTTGCATTCGTCAAAAGTCACGAGCCCACTCCCAATCCAATACCTTTCCACTGAGACTACTGAGACACCCTTGTATGGTTGCCCCGGGGTCCCCCCAATCTATCTTAGTTAGGTGCCAGTTGTGCCGCCGCTAGAGACCCCCCAAGTCAAACACCTCCCAAAAGAAGCCAATCCAATGATACAGAGTGAGCCATCAGTTGGCTCACGCTATTAGTCTTGGATGGGCATGGCATGCTCACACATGTCGCATCGTGCTTTGCCTCCACCACCACCTCCACCACCACCTCCTCCAATGCTGCTCAGAGAAATACTTGTGGCTGACTAGGCGACGCACCTATTCGCATATACAGTTCTTTCGTTCATGTCCCAGTTTTCAGCTGGACACAAGACACCGTCACCACCGCCGGCATCTGATACACCACCTAGCGATTCCCCTTATTCCAACATCAAGCCGGCCACCCTTGAGAATCGCCAACCCGACCTGCGCCGTCCTGTAACGCCGCCTTCGAATTCCGATTATGGAACCCCAATGAACAGTCCTCCCCGAAACAGCCCACCTCATCAGCGTCAGAGAAGCAATTCACGACCCATGTCTATAGTACAAACATACCAGCCGTCCATTATGGACATCAACGAGGATACCATTCCGGAGCTACTGCCCATCTTTACCTTTCTCAACAGTCAATCGAATAGACTATATCACGAGGGTTATTTCCTTAAACTTGACGACCAAAATACTCGTACGTTCAAAACCAACATTACCTACTTGAGGGACCCGTAGCGCCCAAGACCATGCTAACCTCGACATCGTGATATAGAGGGCAAACCGAACCCAGACAGAACATGGACCGAATGCTTTGCTCAGCTTGTTGGCACAGTTTTGTCGCTGTGGGATGCGGCAGAACTCGATGCTGCTGGCGAAGATGGCGAGGTTCTCCCCAAGTTTATCAATCTCACAGATGCTTCTATAAAGATGGTAAGAACCTCACGCGCTTCATAATACTACAACAAAATCTCTAACATGTCGGCAGATTGAATCTTTACCTACACGATCCAATGACGAGCAACCCCTGCAGAATATTTTGAGTATCTCTACTGCTGGTAGAAACCGATATTTGCTTCATTTCAATTCCCATGACTCTCTCCTCGAGTGGACCGCTGCAATTCGATTGGCCATGTTTGAACATTCCGCGCTGCAAGAGGCGTACACCGGAGCGCTGATTGCTGGCAAGGGTAAGTCGCTCAACAACATCAACATCATTATGGAGAGGTCGCGATTCAAGACGGAGGTATGGGCCAGAGTCCGGTTTGGTGCCGGTGTCCCCTGGAGACGCTGCTGGTGTGTCATCACCCCGCCGGATGAGAAGGAATACGCCAAGCTTCAAAAGGAGCTGAAGAAGAGATCTGCTTACGACCGATCACCTGTCCCCGTATTGAAGGGAGACATCAAATTCTATGACGCCAAAATTGAGGGAAAGAAGCAGAAAAAAGCCCTGCCAATTGCTTCTATTTCTGATGCCTACTCTGCATACGCCATTTACCCACAGGCAAAATCCTTGGTTGATGCGTCAACACTCATCAAGATTGAAGGCGATATTGCCATTCACACCGAGCCACCATCTTCCTCGGAGGGCTTTGTATTCATCATGCCCGAAACCCGTCCTGCTATCAGTGGATTTGAAACCATGATGCAATTTTTGTTCCCAACATGGGACACCTTTGGACTCTATGGACGACCGGGCAGGCTCATTGCCAGCATTTTGGACTCTAGATCGCTCATGTTTGCCATGCCTAAGCACAAGCAATATGGCTACTTGGAACTTCAAGATATTATTGGGCTCTTGCAAGCAGACGGAGGTGCCAAGGAGAGAGATTGGCGCAAGCGCCTCAAGGAAGCCACTAGGACTCGAATGAACTCTAGGGACGAAGGCGTACGGACACGATCTCACTCACGCAGTGCAAGCAGAACAAGTAATAGATTGAGCTTTGCTGGAATGAATGTACTTGCTAAGCAAAGGGTGGGGTTCACAGGCGAGAGCGAGGGACCCCATTCGCGCCATCTTCGCCACTCCTCCGAGTCTGGTAGCCCGGAGCGTCTGTATTCAAGTTCACCAAATGGCATTCAGACACACCTCAACATCGTCAATCGGGAAAGGGGTGCGTCAGTGAGTTCGGACGATGGTCGAAATTCCACACCAAGTCCTGTCGAGGCAATGAGACCATCACATACTCCCGAGCCGGTCTCACGACCTCCGGCGTTCAGCCACAATTCACAGGATCGCCCGTCGAGTAAACCATACCATTCCCCTGAGCTGCGTCGAATGAATAGCAGACTTTCGAGCAACACTCTTGTTCAAATGGCCAAAGCCAGTGGAGTCAAGGAGCCCAGCGGCCTGGGTCTCTACTCTAGTACGGCAGACGATACTCTTAACGGGCCTGCTGTGCCCCCTCATACCAGCCCTGTAAGGCCCTATTTCAATGAAAACCATTCCCGCGAGGCTTTTGGACCCCCCGATCAGAATCGTGGATATGGAGACAGGCCACCGTCGAGTCATTCGGCTAATCGCCCTCCCTCCACCCACTCAGCTAACCGACCCCTTTCAACCCATTCTCAATATCGACCACCTTCCACTCACTCGGCCCAGCGTTCGCGATCTCCTTACGAACCCGGGCAAAATGATCAGCGTCCACTAAGTTCCGAGGGCCGTCGGTCGCCGTATCCTCCAGGAGCTAATGGTGGACCGCAGATTCAGGTTCCACCCAGTCCGCGACCTCTACCAAACATCCCTCCTTCGCAAGATCGATCTGGACCTGGTGCCGGGTCTCAAGGATCGCCTCTTCGTAAGCCTCTTCCTACACGATTCTCCGAGGAGACCAAGCATAAGAGTATCACGCCAAATGATATCATCGAACATTATACCTCTCAGTCTCGAGAGCAGTACGATAGAGATACTGCTGAAGCATTAAGTCATCTGCCTCCGCCTCCTCCGCCGCATCAACAATATAAGCAGCGAAGCGAGCCTCCGAAGAGAGACGTGGAGCGACCTCGGGCTGGTGTTCTGAAGACGATTGGCGGTGCTGACGATTCAATGTCTAACGCCGATTTTCACATTCCAGATGTTGATTTTGGCCCAACCATCAACTATGGTGCTCCTTCCATCTTTAATAAGCAGCACTCTGCGTCTCGCGCTGATGCTGGGCCACGACCTCGTACAAGTCATGAGAGACAAGGTTCGCAGGTCAAGGCGACGATGGCATGGCAACCTGCGAGCCCGCCTACCCCACAGCGATCTCAAGGATTGAGTCCCGAGCAGTATGTTCAACAACGAGCAGCCGTCGCCTCGACACCGCATGGGCACGGACGTCAGCTTTCAACACATAGCATGGCTAGCGCAAGAGGCAGATCTCCCAGCCCATCGGTGCACTCTGGTCGCAGTGTCTCTCCCCGACCAAGTTATCCAGTATCACATATGCAGAGCCAGCCTAACATTCGGCTGCAATATTAAGGGAGTGAATACTTGACACCACCACACGGATGCTGGTGAATAGTTTTACTTTTTTCTTATTATTATTTTCTACTCAGAAGCGCCTTTAGAAGGCTAGGAATGGAAACCATTGGATGCATCAAAGCATAGCAGGCGTTGGGTTCGGAATGTATATCGTAGCAATATGAAGGCTACATTAGGATACAGAGGCGTTGTCAGTTTTCTTTGTCGTCTAGGATTCCCCGACATTTTTGTCGATTGACATGAAAAGCATTGTTCACTATCTTGATATCAACTGAAATCATTATACAGACATAATACTAGGCTCAGATAAATTTCATATCATTTCGTATGCGTTTTCCATTCTTGGGTTGACTGTACCATGTGTCTCGTGGCTATTTATATGCGGGCGGCCTCGTTGCTGAGGAGCACACATGATCATGGCACGCTGTTGGGAGTTTCTGCGCTAAGTTTCTGTTTCCATTGTAATCTTTGGACAGAGATAGTAGACGGGATTTCCTTTGTCATGATAATGGTGATAGTTTCCTTTCCAAAACAGAATCAGACTCGCGTTCCAACACTGTGGATATTCAACATTTGGGGTTACGCTGCAAATGGAGTGGGTTGCTCCTCGAACACCCGCGTCGTGTTCCTCGACACAAGGAGGGCTACTGGGAGAGGCCGTTCATTGGCTAAGGCGGACAGCTGCATGCATGGGGAACGTCACGACTAGGGGAGAGGGGAGGGGGTCAACGATGCATCACAGGCCAATGAATCGGGCCTGTCTTTGACGTTCTTGAGGCTGCTGGGCCCCCCGTTCCACCTGGGAAGAAGAGATGCTATGCTGTCATGGCCCCCCCCCCGAACGACGGGCTCCCGCTGGACAATTCCCTTTGTTTTGATGTCATGGCTTCGCAGCGATAACGCGACGACAAAGAATGGCCTTATTTTTTCTCTTTGTGTCCCATCGCGTGACTCGAGGTCTTTTGGCGCAGTCACTTGCACGCGCAGGAACACGCGCACGTAAACGTATACGTAAAGTCGCGAGGCGTGAATTGGACACTGACAAATCCACCTGATTGATACTTACTTATTCCCGTGCATTGTTGTTGTTGTTGTTGCTGCCGTCGTTTGTTTTGTTGTTGCAATCATCATCATCATCATCTATTCTTGTACCGATTGCTTTTTCTCCTCGCTTCCACTCTGCTGGGTTGAATTTCTAATCCTCCACTACCTGCCCTGCCCTGCCTAGAGGTACCTACAGCCACTGAGTTGCAGCGCAGCGCAGCAACCCCGCCATCCATCACTGCAAGTAACTCGGGTCCTCCAGTACTGGTCACTTTTTACAGTGGTTACCTCTCCCTCACTTGCTATAACCTTGCTGTGTGCAACCACCCGTTTTCCTAGGAATATGCCCTGCATTCCCTTCTTCATCCCCTCCTATTCACTTCATCCCCTGCCTAGGTAGATCTTTCACTACCTACTACTTGGCTTGAAAATACACATCGTCACGCAACATCTTCCTTCTTCTCGTCTTCTTCCCCTTTTGTTGAACCTTCAGCGCAATCCAGTGTTACCCCCGGCCCGGCTGTAGTTTCTCCCCTGAACTTCTTTGCGACAGACTAGGAGGCCTTCAGTCTTATCTTGCCTGTTCCTCAAGTGGCGAGTGTCATTCCGTCCCACACAAACACTTGCCCCGACGTTGAGGAACAACAATCTGGACTCGTTTCCTGTCGCAGCCTCCTCGGGTTGCCCCCAATGGATGGTGAAGAGCCCACGCAAGGTAAGGCGATGCCCCAATCCACCTTGATAGCCCTTGCTAGCTGCCTAGACTTTTTGTGTATGCTCAAACCAACTAACCACCTCCTCCATGTCTAGCGACCCAAAATATTCTCGACCCACGCCGAGTAGGGAAGCAGAACTCGGGTTTCTCAGATGAAGATGTTTCCGACATAATATGCGTCCTGTACCCCCATTCCGACTCGGCGCGACAAGAGGTCCAGCGCCTTGCCCAGGAGGACTCGCCGCACATCATTGGCAAGGATGAAGCCGATGGGGTCGAACCCGATTACGAACTTGAAGATCACGCCAGTCGATTCGAGTCGAACCCGAATGCCCATGCCCACGGAAATTATGCTATTATACTGCGATTGTCGAGTCAGGTCAAGAACCCTGCAACGGGCTTTGCCTTTGGGCGGAATGGTGCTCGGTGCGATGTCGTCTTTCTCAATGACCCTCTTAGGAGGGTTAGCAACATCCATTTTCGCATCTACGTAAACGAATTTGGCAATGTTATGATTGAGGACCAGTCAACCAATGGCACATCCGTTGACAGGACGCTTTTGACTTCCCACCCCAAAGAGGCCACCCACAAGCCTCCCGTCACACGATGGGTGCTGAGCTCGGGTTCCGTCATTAGAATCTTCTTGCACACAGAGATGAACGACCTCACCTTCCGAGTCCGCATTCCGCGCCGCGACGACGAATACGATCGAGCCTACACACGAAAGGTGGAAGAATACTTCATCAAGCATTTTGGAACCATCACTCCCGGCCCGAACGGCCATGTTGATTTATTCGGGGCTCCCAAGCAAGAACCGCCTCGACGAACGGAAGTGGTAGAGCCACCCGTGGCGCGGACTCGATCCCCCTCGAGGCGCAGAGAGAATCATAGCATCATGAGGAAAGAATGGACTGGCTCGGGCAAGTACAATCGCATAGGAATGATTGGCAAAGGAGCTTTCGCAGTCGTCTACAAGGTCACGTCCAAATATGATGGCCGACCTTATGCCGCCAAGGAGCTTGAGAAACGTCGCTTCATCAAGAACGGGATATTAGATGCCAAGGTCGAGAACGAGATGAGAATCATGAAGAGGGTGCAACACGTAAGCTAAACCATCTCCCCAAAAGACGCATGTGACTAACATGGTAAAAAGCCGAACATTGTACGGTATATGGAGAACTTTGACTGGGATGATCGACTACTTATTATTATCATGGAGTTTGTACCTGGAGGCGACCTTGGGAAGCTTATTGCGGATGACGGCCCGCTGGATGAGTCAACAACAAAGACAATGTCGCAGCAGCTATTGAGCGCCCTGGGTTATCTTCATGAGAACAACATTACCCACAGAGACGTCAAGCCTGATAATATTTTGATCAATAGCGTACACCCACTAGAGGTCAAACTCACGGATTTTGGCCTCTCAAAGATGGTCGATACGGAGCAGACGTTTCTCCGAACGTTTTGTGGAACACTGCTTTACTGTGCACCTGAAGTATACACCGAATTCGCCGAGTATGACGACAATGGTATTAGGAATAGGGGCAAGAGGGCGCGTCGCATCCCTGGCCAGAGGTACAATCATGCCGTGGATATCTGGTCATTGGGTGGTGTTCTCTTCTACACGTTAACCGGGGCGCCGCCGTATCCCGTCAAGAGCGGAATCAGCTACTCAGAGCTATTGCATAAGATAATGACTTCCATGCTGAACATTCTGCCGCTTCAGAATGAGGGTGTGTCGGAGAGGGGTATCGATTTCCTTTGCCGCATGCTACAGAGACGACCTGAAAACCGTGCAACGGTGGAAGAGTTGGACAACCATCCCTGGCTGGGAGGCTCAGTCCTGACGATAAAGGCCTCGCAGCAATCGTATGATGAGATTACAGATGAGGAGGATCTGATTGAGCCTTCTCAGCTGCAAGCATACGATGATGATCGAGTAAGCGACTCGATGGGAGAGGAATCCGAAAAGGGGAATTACGGTACCCAAGCCCCTAGGTTGTTTGGTGAAGTTGGAGTGTCGGCGTTTGCCAGTTCTGGAGTTATCCCGGAAACCCATCTCAACCTGCCGGCTGCCAGGGCGAGCAGTGGGGTTTTGGAGCATCAACCCGACGAGGCTTACGACTCTGCAGATTCTACGGCGACTCGTGTCAGACATGGAAATCTTAGTCGGCAAACCAGCGCCTCAGTAGGGCATAATCAATCTGCGGACCAACTGCAGAGTTTGGTTGAGGACGTGGCCTCGCAAAGCCTTGGGGATTGTGAATCTAGGGCCCGGAACCCCGGCGCTTCGATCTACTCGACAGGATCAATAGATTTTAACGCAAGCAAGCGCAAGCCGCCATCTTCACTTGAGGCGAGCGATGAATTTGAGGATGGCACACCGCAGGGGAAACCTATGATCAAAAGGTTCAAGTCGGATATCACCATGGAGGATGTCTCTGACCAGGAAATTGAAGAGTACAAGCTCCTAGCGCGGATGCCTCAAGTCAAGAGGCAAGGGTCACGCCAAATCGATGGCCCTGTAAGCAAGATCATCTACTGGGAACCGGACCGCAGAACATGGCATCTGAACTACCCTGAAATGACGCAGCTGCAGCGTGACGCCTTTGTTCAGGCAGCCCGAGATGGGAGGGAGGACTTTGCTCCTGAAAAGACCCCGCTCTGGGATCTTGCGATGAAGTATTTCCCTCCTATGAACTCGGCAGACAGGAAGAATGGACGTGGCTTAGGAGCGAATTTGCGACACGACAGCCGCAGCCCCACCAGTGAACTCGTGGATTTCCCGCCAACTGCCGCACCGATGAGTACGGACTCGATTCCGGACACCCTTCCTCCTGACTCACAAATTGTGGTCCCTCTCCAAGCTAATTCGGCGAGTAACCGAGCTGTTGGAATGATTGACTCTGATTCTGAATCCTGTATTTCGGTAATCTCGTTCCCTATTACTGACTCTTTGGTCTCCTTTGGTCGCGGACTCGAAAACACGCAAGTCTTTGAGCCCAAGACGGAGTCGAGAGTGCCGAAATACGCATTCAAGATCATGCTATGGAAAGATGGTTATGACCCTTCCAGAGATCCGGCTAAGACGCCTCATCCATGGAATCGGGAATCTTCCGACTCGGACTCCTACTTCTTTTATATCTCGACAAAAGCCACCATCGGAATCAAGATCAATGGCTACGTCCTTCCCTCATCGGATGCGAAGAATCCAAACGGCCCATCGACACACTGGACAAAGATATACGACGGTGACTCATTACTTATCTGGGGCGGCGGGGACTCTCGAAACCAGACAAAGTTGGTCTTTCGTTGTTTCTGGGGCGGGTCGTCAAAGTCTCGCGGATCTTTCCAGCAGTTGGAACTGGCACCTCCACCAGCTGCACGGGGATTAGACACGGCTTGCCAACGGGCAGAGAAACGAATCCGGGATGTAGCTGAGAGAGACCGCAAGAGAAGTGAAGCCGAGGCGGAGCACTTGGAGCGCTCAAGACACATCGAATGGGAGCGTGCAAGGAGTCGGATTTTTGAGGAGAAGAGAGCCGAAGCCGTCAAGTTTCTATCTTCGAGGAGGAACTCTCCCACGAGCGTGCCACCATCAGTGCAGTCAGGTCGTTTCCAGACCACGACACAAATGGGAAGATCGAGTTCTAGCTAAGACTGAGGCTGTTCAGTTAAAACACTTGTGCAATTACTTATGGCAATATTTTTTAATTTGGAGGTGGTGTTCATTTGGCATCTAGGGAATTTGGGAAAGCTGGGCAAAAAACAAAAGTCGACACATCATCATATGAGCGCGTACAAAGGGTTTGGGACATTATGCGCACAAAGACGACGAAGAGAGATTTATGTAGCAGATGAGGTGATGAGAAGTAAGTTAAGCGGAAGTCTTTTAGTCCAGCATATGGGAAGGGATTGCACAAGGGGAGCGACATCATATTTTCGATTTTCTTTCTTTTTTTTTCTTTCTTTCGTTTCTATAGATGTCCTTGATATAATTAGAGGTTCGAGTTGGACACAATACATTTTTGCTTTTATGAGGTCTTTTATTGTGGCTATCTACACAATTTGCTCAAATTGCATGATAACCTCGCAACTGCTGTTGGTGTATCCCTATGTATTTGATATGGCGATTTTCTATTCGGCTCTTTGTAGCCTGTTATCTGAAGATGGCGTATTACCATCTGATTGGATTGATGATTTGGGGGGGGGGGTAGAGCCGGTGAAGAGAAGTCTCCTGGCACTGAGCCATCGATTCAATGTCAGTAGTCAGGGGGTGATAACAGATGCGGTTAATATCCTGTTACGAAACTCTGACTTTGACAACAAAACGGGCAAGCATTACATCTCCAACCCCATTGCGTCAACTATATCACGTTGTAGTAAAACAAATGTAATAAAAAAAACAAATGTAATATTCAGAACCAACCAGCTATCAAATAATAATAGTAACATAACATCAGCCAGCAAATCCTTTGCACAAGCTTGCCTTGGTAGTAGAAAAAAGAAACCTCGAAAAACTCTGACCCGTCGTTAAAAAAGCCATACAATGTTCTCCGCCGGGGTGGTAAAAAGTAATCTCATACAAAAATAGTTTTGGTAGTCGTCAAGAATCAAAAAGCCCCTTCCCCTTCCCTTCTCCCTTCTCCCTTCACCCTGAGCGTCCAAATACAATATGTGGTTTTTTTGGTCAAGCAACCCGAGAAACATCCTTAGCTCAAATCAATCGCCAAGAATGACATGTGATAGAGTTGCTGGGGTCTCATTATCAGTTGAGCGAAAAGACATTATAAACCACCCAAAAAATGGTCAATAGTCAAAAGTTCCTGGAAACCCGCCCCCCTCCTCTCCCTGTCGGGCGTATCGCCATCGAATAGGGGGGACCATAGAGCACCTCTTTTTTCTTTTTCTTCCTTCCAAAGCCTCCATCATGTAGGAGGTATTCTCCTATCTGACCGAAAACCAGACTGTTGTCTCGCGTTTGATGGCATCATGAAAAAACAAGTTTCGACAGAATAGCGCAATCAAGGCAACACTGACCTTTTCGAAAGGAACATTCCGCAAAACTGATTCATTAAAAAAGAACACATCAGTCTCTTTTTTCTTTCTTCCCCCTTTCTTTCTTTCCTCATTTATTCATCAGTTCCTGTAAAATCGAGCAACAATAGTCTTTTCGTCAGTCTTGTCGTCCTCATCAGACTCTTCGTTCAGAAACTCTTTAATGTCCGAAATATCTGGCTCATCATCGGCTTCTTCGGATTCGGTGGAAGACTCGCAAAGAGGTGGCACGGGCGAGGGAGTAGTAGTATGGTCATCGTGGAATTCTGTATACAGGTTAGAAGATGTAGACCAAGAAGAAGAAGAAAAAAACAAGGCTTCGCAAGCAACAGCTACATACCAAGTAACATGGCTCGTTGCACGGGCGAGCTGATGGGGGAAGACGGCTCCTCGATGATGGGCTCTGGGAACCAGTCACACGTCTTCTTCGATTTCGTTTTACTCCTCTGGTCGTCCCACCAATCCCTCGTTCGTGAAAATCGTCGTCCAAATCCACCGCGGTTTTTTATGTCCGCAAATGAACTCTTCCGGGGCACATAATAAGGGTTGCTGCTTGATCGCGAAAACTCGCTGTATCCACCGTGGGTGAAAGAATCATCGTCACGCATCGTATGGCATTCAGAGTCAAACCTAGAGCTGTAACCTCCAAAGGTGGATGGGGGTCTAAAGGAAGACTCGCTTGGTTTGACTCCCGGAAACTCGGACCTCTTGCTGTCTGTGTGGAAAGATGTCTCCCAGGGGCTACCAGAAGTTCCAGTGAACTCTTTATTTCGTGGACTAGAAGTGGTAGACTGGGGTGATCCGGGACCATTAATGTTCGTCGTATGCGTGAACAGAGAGCTTTTGAATGCCGTTGAACTGAAAGCTCCCTTGGAAGTGCGAAGAGGGGGATCTACGTCTTCGTCTCTAAACGTCTCGTTTGAGCGATCGAACGGTTCATTAACATGTGGTGGGAACCCCGAAAGTCCAGCTGATCCAGGGGATGAAGGAAGCGGGTGGGAGGCCTGTGTTGGGGAAGCCTGCTTCTCTCCAGCAGCTGACATACGCCTCGCCCAGGCGCCCGTACCACTCTTCTCCCGTTTGGCAAACGCTCCTTTCCAAAGTCTCTCCTGTTCATGTTGCTCCGGCTTCTCAGGATGATCCTCGGATGAGCGAAATTCTGAAACCGAATTGTCGCGACCTGAACTGCGGATCGCATCATGGTGACTCTCATGACTGTATGATTCATCTTGATTGGCAGTCTCAGGGGCAGAACCCGGTCTTTTAGTATTAGACATGAGCGGCGAGGTTCCATGACCATCATGAACACTTGGCATGACGTTCGGCTGAGTATCCGCTTTATAGATATCCCGGTGTGTGGAGACATCGCTTGGGACAAGAGAATCTTCAGAATAAGTTTCCACATTTTGTGTGAACTGGACAGTCTTGTGTTCCAATGATTGGGCCGACTCCTCTGTTGAATTGGCCGAATGATGAACTTCCATAGATTCTGCGCTACCTTGATCCACAACAATGTAATCACCGTCATTCTTTGCGCGGCTTGAGTGGCCTCGCTTATACCAGGATTGTCTTGGTTGATGTGCGTTAGAGGCGCTGTCATGAGAGTCCTTGGTAGGCTTGGAAGCATCAGTTTTTGAATGTTGATTCCGTCGTGACGATATCCCATGTGTAGATGTTGGTTCTGGTGGTATTGGTGACTGCACATCCTCAACGTAAGGTGATCGATACGCATGAGTCGAGGCACCGCTGCTGAAAGGGCTTCTGTAGCCACCGGTAATATTCGTCAAGGGGCTTCTCCGTGCCCGCCTCCGGGCCGAACCGATACTGCGGTCAGGATAGTATGGGGTAGCTGGGGTGGAACTCGCCGGACTAGACTGGGGGGATGGGTGCTTAAGATTCAGCGACTTGGGGATTGTTTTTTTCTTGGGCCTAGCTTGAAAGTAACCGTGTTCTCCATGAGTTTCAGCAGCATAATCTGGTGGGTCAAAGTAAGAAGACTTGTGTTGGGCCTCGTATCCAGGCATATCTCGTAGAGATGTGAAGCCAGGAGCATTCTTTCCCGCACGAACAAATACCCTGGAGGTCTCTAGCGATCCGTTCCTTTTGTTAAGGAGCTCTGAGTTCTAATAGCCATTAGTATGTCTTCATCTATAGGGGAATAATGACCTACAAGGCCAACAACAGATGCCTCAGTAATGTCTACAATGGATTGGATTTCCTGAGTGCATTTCCCACAGTAGTTCGGGGCCAACAAGTCTCCCTTACGTCTAGGGTTCTGGCGTTGAAACTCCTTGGACCTGGCAACGCCGCATCGGAAACAAAAGTGATAGCGTTCCAGAAGACTGTCCTCCGTGTTTGCCTTCTGACACGACTCGTAGTAGTTCAGAACTGGCTTCTCCCCTGGGGCGATGGGGTGCTTCTCGTGGAATC
This sequence comes from Cladobotryum mycophilum, assembly GCA_036429605.1. Taxonomy (NCBI): domain Eukaryota; kingdom Fungi; phylum Ascomycota; class Sordariomycetes; order Hypocreales; family Hypocreaceae; genus Cladobotryum; species Cladobotryum mycophilum. The sequence goes on along the minus strand of CM071590.1, from coordinate 3,382,595 downwards.
TTGACGAGCGCACACTTCCGCAGCCAGAGCACAAATGATGCCGAATCGTGCGCTCCGGGCTCACACCACGTTGACTGGTAGGGAGGATATTGGATTTGGGATCCAGATCCAATATTTCTGAAGAAATGGCTTCGTGGTCTTGTACGGAACGAGAGGACGCTACTTTCTTGCTTCGTGCCAACTTCTCAGAAGCGGAAACAGACTTGTTCGTAGCATTTAGCTTATTAGCAACTAGGCTTTCTGGTTCTTGTGACACCTGAGTTGGCTCCTTTAGGTTTAATACAGCATTGAGTGTTGAATTCAGCTTTGCTTGCAGAGTAGCCAACTCATTTTTCAAAATATCATTAGTAGGGTTCTCCGATACCATCGCAATTCTTTGATCAATCTCTGCTTGGATGTTTTGAATTTGCTGGGCAAGGCTTCCTGTAGATACCTGTTGTCGGCTCGCAAGCGTCGGAGGTTCACTATGAGGAATTGCGTCGGTTGAGGCGTGAGCAATGTTCTGCAAATTAGCAGGAGTTGCGTAATGCGGCATCTGCGATGCTGCTGGGATTGTCGTGAAAGCAAAGGGGGCTGATAATAATGCTGCGGCTGCGGCTGCGGCTCTACAGCCCGGACCCTTGACGGCTGAGTAGACGTGGACCTAGAAAAGGTTGACTCTGTCGAGGAATGTGTGCTTGGTGGTGGCCCAACGTGGTTGGTTCGGGAAGGGGGAAACGTAGCAGAAGTTGGGATAGAGGGAGCAAGAGTTGAAGATATACGTGTAGAGTTTGTCGACGAGGATTTGGTAAGCCTTTGCTTAGACTTTCGGGTTGGGAGTGGTTTATCGATGATGGCTTTCTGAAGCTTCTTGGACCTCTGGCGTCGCGGTGGGTTATGACGCTGTTCAGGTTGTCGACGTGGAGGGGGAGGAGGAGGGCTAGAAAGACGCTGAGACTTCACGGGGACAGACTTGGGTTCTTCGCTGCCGTCATCAGAGGAACTTGAGAATTCAGACTCTCCGATGTTGAGTTCGTTGCCCTGGTACTGAATCTTGACCTGGTGAGCGTGCGCAGCCCGTCGTTCTGCGAGTTCGATATTGCGACGTGTTGGCAGATTAAATGCGGCGCCTAGCAGGTCGATCCCTTGGTCGTCCGTTGCGCCTTTATGTCGATCCCTTTTACTGCGACTCATTGTGCCGAAAGCTCGATGTTTGAAAAGCACAAGAACAAGATCCTGCCAATGGGAGGATGCGGTGGGAAGCAGAAACAAGAAAGAAAAGAGAAGAAAGAAAGAAAAAACGAGAGCGAAGGGGGGATGGGATGGAAGTGCTAACGGATAGGGAAGAAAGAAAGATTGATAAAGTGAAAATATTGTGAGAAAACAAAAAAGGAGACGCGAATTAAGACGAGACCATGACACGTGAAATGGGACTGGACTGCCAGCTGGCAGCTCTTCTGTTCTATGTGCTGCGTTTGCTGTGGACTTATCAGTGATGCCGGCTGGCTACAACTGGCAGACAGAAGACCAACTTGCCAGAGACAGGAGACAAGACTAGAAATCATAACAAATAAACCAAACAGGATCTCGACTGGCAAGAAATTCATGCAACTCTCAATTCATAGATCCGACAAGGTGAGGTGCAAACTCAAGATAACACAACACTGGGTCCAGCCCAAGTTGATGTCGGGAGTAGGAATATATACCTACCCAGTCGTATTTGTCTAGTTGTGGATATCTCTGAGAGAACTCAAACAGCTTTGGAAAGATGATGAAAATGGCCAAAATAAATAAAGAGTTGTCTCGTTCTTGACGTAGACCTGCTTGCTGTAAACACAAGACGGAGACTCCTCAGACGCCTCTATGAGAGAACAAAGAAAGCTGGATGAGACCATGATCAGATGAAGGAATCGTTGGAGCAATTATAATCGACTGTGGCAGTTTACTTGCAATGTCTGATCTAGTGCCGAGAGTATTGTCGTGGATTTCAATACCATTGTCCACATATGACAATAGTGCGACACCTCAAATCAGACCGTTTAGAAGAAACCAATTGGTTCTCCCAGACTCAACTAACTCCGTGAGATCACAGTATTCCATGAATTTGACCCAAGCACACACAAGCATTTAACAGTTCCTTTTTGTAAATTCATACACTGATATACATTTCAGACATGCTTTTGTCTAGGTAACTAGGAACAACCGGCCATAACTTTTTGCCTTGCCCCTTTCCCCATACCCGAACCATAGATGCAAAAAATCTAGTCAACTCGCAGAACACGGGCACCCCTCTTCTTACTTGTCTTCTTCTTCTTCTGACCACGCTCGAATGCGGCAACGGCAGCATGATCACGGCCGACATTGTCCAGGTCCTTGACCTTGTAAATTCGGATGATCCAGTTCTCACTAGTATAAGCCTCCTCAAGGGTGTTGAGAACGGGGCCGTGGTCTGGAAGTCGAACACCTCGAACCCGATCAGCAGCCTGTCCCGCAGGGAACAGAGAGTGATAGTTGTAATAAGACATCTTGTACCTGCTCTACTGTTAGATCTGGGGGGAAAACTCATCATAGTATGGGATTGGACACTTACATCAAGCTGTTCTTCATGGTTTCCGTGGCTCCCTCGTCGACACGGTACTCGCCACGAGAGGTGAAGAAATCTCGCTCTTTGACCTCATCGGGCCAAATGCCTTCTGCGATACGAACCATCCACAGGAACTTGTTGATGTCGTCTCCAGAATAGCCGAGAAGAGCACCAAATACAACAAGAACATAGTCAACCTCATGCTGGCGCATAATGGGATAGCTGACTTCCTCTCTGGAGCTCATGGCCTTGCCAACTGTGGCAATATGGGTATTGTTCCAGGTGTTGTTGTCAACCAGGGTTGGCCTGTCAGCCATACCACCGATTTGATAGCCGTAATCCCACCAGGACATAATCTTGGCGTCCTCCTTTGTGTTCTGGCGCAGCCACTGGTACGCCTCTCGGTAGTCATCAATGATGTGCTGACTTCCGTCAGGCATACGGCTCGCAAGGACCACAGAGGGCGAAGAGTAGGCGTTAGAAGTGACCCAAGTGCAGTGCGAGACGAACATCAAAAGATAGACAGTCATGGAGCCGGCAACCATAACCTTTGACATAAGTTTGTAGATGCCAACAGTCGGCTTATCACTACCCCGCAAGCCAGTGTTCTTGGCCTTCTTTGGTGCAGCTTCAGTGGCCTCTTGTTCTGAAGGAGCCGAAGGAGACTTCATGACCAGATAGGTATCGAGGATCTGGGACGCTGCCATGGCAGCAGCAACGCAAACAATCGGTGTGAGGGTGAGCATAAGACGAACCATGACACCGGAGAAGTAGCTACCAAAGAGGGCATATACAACAACGAAGACATGCTCATCCCTCAGATCCTGGAAACAAAGGTAGACACCAGCTGGGAAGAGCCAGATGAGCATGTTCAAATCGAAGAAGAAAGCAGGCCATGCGGTAGGCTGATGCTCTGAGACGGATGCAATGATGGGAATGTGAATCTTTGCATAACCCGTATCCCACAGGGAGTAGAATCTGCCGCTCCAAGGAGCAATATAACCCAGCGAAGTGAGCGCAACAAGACCAAGCAAGCCGAGGCCAAAGGTGCCGACCAAAATGGTGACAACGAAAGTCTGAAACTGCTTGCCGGAGATGGCAGATCGCACGTATTGAATGAAGCCAATGAGTTGGACGAAGCCAAAGATGCCTTCAACGTCTATCAGTATTGTAGTTGGAAGTAGTAAGGAGGTTTCATACCGAGAGCGGGCATATGCTCGCTAGTTTTGACAGGCAAAAAGCCAACGAATGGGATCTGCATACTGGCCAACGTTCCCAGCGCATACCAGGTAGTATAGCTGACGTAAAGACGAGTGCTGAATCTTCCCATGCAGATCAGAACGAGGGAGTGCAATGGCAGCAGGCAAGTAATGAAGGCATATCCACCCCACGATGCCACCATGTAGCCGTAGAACAGCGCACAAAGTGCACCCCACAACATTGATCCCAACTTGAGCGCCTTGATCCACAAGTAAAAGGTGAAGACGAGCAGAAAGATGGCAATGGCCTCATTGTCGTAACTGCCCGCAACCGATCTCGAAATGTATCCAGGAGCAATTCCCATGAAGGCAGCAGAAAGGAGACCGGCAGACGGCGACGTAGTCATCTCATTGGTGAGAAGGTATGACGCAAATGCAGTGAGACCCGAAAAGGCCGGCGCAAGTAAAACACAGATATTGCGAATGTCGACAGGAACCGTCAGGGTTCGTAGGGCATGATAGATGGCACCGCTGGTGACCATGAGGCCGGGATACAAGGTACCTCCCGTAACTCGGCCGAGAGGATGCCATGTCCGGTCGTCAAACCAGTCCCAGAATTTATAGAAGCCATTCGCGACGAGGTACTTGGTAGCTCGGAAGTTGAACCATGGATCAACTAGGAATTGGTCAGTGACATTGCAAGCTTGCGCGCGCCATTGCGGATGAACTGACATTCGTGAATGATACTTTCGAATCCTGAAATGCAACAAGTTAGCGAACTGATAAGCAATTGTGATTGTTGGAAAAGGTTTGGTCTTGGCATCAAGTGCCACACCCAAGATCAACACCTACGAATTACAGAGAAGAGACGACTTGAAATGGCTGTGGCCGCAATGAAGCAGAGAATGACGACTCTAAGTAGAGTCTTTGTGCTGTTATCTGTGGCTTTCACAGCACCACCTTGGGGTTTGGTCGCCGCCATTGTGACTTGGCACTGATGTCGGCAATAAATCCCCTTGAGGTTGATGGAGGAGTCGTTCTGAAGCACAACATGCAGTGCAGTGCAGTGTGGTGAGAGGACAGCTTGGAGCTTTGGTAGGCTACGTACACACCTTTGTGAAATGTGGAGCCTGAGTAACGTCAGTGCCGGCTTTTTGCCGACAGCCATCCCGCCATGATTATTCCCTGCAATTCGCGATAAGCTTCACCTGAACTATTACTGAGAGTCGTATAAAGCAGAAGGGAAATTATAAGTTTCTTCAGTTTCAAGGCATTAAGGATCTTAGGGGACTGGGAAAATAATTTCTTGCTTGTATATTTACTGGCTGGGTACCATGAAACCCACTGGCTAGAATATATACATATATGTAGGGTGCTTATGGATTAAAATAATGACTTGTACTTTAATTCAAAAGAATATCACACAATACCTACCTCTAGCTAATTGAAACTTGGAATCCAGATATTCCATCTATACATCTCACCGTACCTACTCTAGACAAAGAATCTGAGAGAAACTCCACCAAGTTAGATACCTGGTTTACAACGAGCTTCCAACCGCGGTTATGCATCTCCTGGCATATCGCATCCAGGTAATTGAAATGCAAAATCCAAACGCCGCAATCACCACTTGTATGCATGGCAACATATTGATGCCATTGGCAATTCTTCAAGTCGTTATCTAGCCATTGCAATTGTCATGATACTTTTGGTAACATTTTACCCCCGACTCTTCTAATTTGAGTGTATTTTACACTTGTACAGTTGAGTAAACAATGACCCAAGGAAACCTCTATGCAGCAGCGCCATGTGTGGTTTCAGATAAACACGGCTTTTGCCATCATGGGGCCTCATTATGCCTCGTAAGACGTTCCGGATTCCCATGACAGCTAGATACTTCATATGCCAACTTTTGTCGCATGGCACTCCCCTTTTTTACCCCTCCATTCGTAACGGTTCCTGATGCAAGATTAAGGGTTCTCCTTGGCAACCTTTTGCAAGAATTTCTCGAGATCGAACTTCGGGCTGTCTACATCCGTAACAACTAATTGCCAAGTTAGTTTATTGCCTGGGAGATTATCACATGCCAGATTCAGGCTCAGGCTCGGACTCAGGCTCGGGCTCGGGCTCGGGCTCGGGCTCGTAGCCAAGTCAAACCGGCCAGGGGAAAATCGTACCATCATCTGCTGAAGCAATGGAAGGGTTCGTCTTCTTCGCATACTCCGCCTTGGCCTGCTCTATCAACTTTTGCTTGTGCTCATAGTCGTGCTTCTCCTGCTGGGCCTTGTGTGTCGCAGTGATGGTTCGCTGGTGGGTGAAACCGTAGAAGACACCAAAGGCCAGGGCAGACCACCGGAGGACCTGGAATCGAATCAATCAGATATTGCGTCGCATAGACATGATCAATTGCGGGTCGGCATCGCAAGACTGAGGCGAATGCGGCATAGGTAATGCACATGCACATGCACAAAGACTTGGGCACGAGAGAGGATTATGATAGTGCAACACATACGTTGACTCCTGTTGACGACATTGTAAAATAAAAAGAAAAGGAATCGCAAGGCGCGCGGGTGTATGGAGGAGCAATCGGGTCGTAAAGGCGAGTTCCTGGGGTTCGACAATGGCTGTCGATCAGACCCTGTCGAGAGAGTGGCTCGAGGGAATTGTTGCGTCGGCTGAGATTTGAAGATTTGAAAATACCTTAACTTCTCGGGAAAAGTCGCAGTTTTTCCAGCATCAGAGAAACAAGCGCTGGAAGCTCGGCCAAAGCTGGCAAGGCTTGGGCCCCTGGCAGCCACTAAAACCACTGTAAGTCACGTGCATTGGTGGAATGCCACCTTCACTGAGCATTGAGGGGCGTTTGCTTCTGATAAGGCGGCGGGCGATACAAGAAAGTCGCCCTTGGTAGTGAAAGGAGTGCATGTAGACAACCTCCAGGGCTGTTGTTGAGTCCAAGCGCTTCCAAACCTCAACTCAATTCTATAACCGCCCAAGGACATTTCCAATATTTTATTTCAAAGACCGTTTTTATTTTATTCTACGCCTGTCTTGCCTCAACCAATATTTTAGCTGTGCTGTCTGAACCAACAACCCCTCGTTAAATTTTGTCTTCGCCGCCGCCGTAGCTTGTCGTTGAGCCAGCCTTCAGTTCAACCCCCTTCCCCCCGTTGCTTCTTCTCCCGACTTTCAGCTCGTCCCGCAATGGGACCGTGGGACTGTGACGATGCAGCAGCGTAGAGAAGAGATTCTTGCCAAAAAGGCAAAGCTTGCAGAGCTTAAGCGGCAGAGGGAACTTCGGGCCAACCAGTCCATAACAACTCATGGCACTGCCATTCATTCTCCCGGTGTTCGTTACCGTCTTCCGAATATGTTGTCGCGGCGCGTTCTAATATTGCGTGCTTGCATAGTTGATATCACCGTCGCCGTCAAGAGCCGATAGTCGCCGCGAAATCGAACACCTCATCAACACCCTAGTAGGCGATAGCAGACCCGGATCGACCATCGCGGGAACTCCTGGATCTCCCGCACCACGTGGAAGCAGCAGGCCAAACAGTGTTCTCAGCGCCGGCGAGATCAGCACCGCAACATCTGAGTATGCAGCTACACAGAATGGACAAACAGCACTACCTCCACCTCCACCGCCACCACTTAGTCTCAGCACCGTACCTCTAACGACAGTTTACGAGTGCCCCCCTTCACCGGTAAAGGAAATCTTCTCATACAGTAAAGGTGTCCAGACGACGGACGAATGGCCCACCCAAACAAGACCTCGAGCTGCATCAAATCTATCTGACGCCGAAGACTTGTCGGGCACCGCCACGCCTACCAAGCGGTTAAGCAGGCGGGAGCGTGACAGGGAAGAAGAATTGCGACAGAAGATCAGGCAAGAGGTGGAGGAAGAGTTGAGAGCAACCAAGGAACTATTAAGCGATACCACTACGGCTGCCAACCCTCTCGCATCTACAAACTTTCCATCCAGAGAACTCACCATTGAGGAGCTCGAAGCGGTCACAAGATCAGATGAATTCGTCGATTTCCTTGAACAGTCCACTAAAGTCATTGAAAGGGCCCTTGACCAAGAAACATACGATATTCTTACCGACTATGCATTGCGAGGAAAGGATCTTGACGACGAAGATGAGGAGAGCGGCAATACAGGAGGCCGCGGAATACACAGAATTAAGGAGGTGGCACAGTTCTTTGATGATCGTTGGTCCAAGAAGCGAATGATCAGCGGTATTGATTTCTCGCCAAAGTTCAGTGAACTCTTGCTGGCGTCTTATACCAAGAACCCAACGGCCCCGCACGAACCAGACGGTCTCGTTCAGGTCTGGAATATCCACATGCATAACCGACCAGAATATGTCTTCACAGCGCAGTCGGACATTCTGTCGGCGAAATTCTCCCCATACCATCAGAATCTCATCATCGGTGGCTCGTACAGTGGCCAGGTATTGCTTTGGGATACGCGAGCCAAAGCAGCGCCTGTCCAGAAAACACCACTAACCGGCTACGGCCACGCTCATCCCATCTACTGTGTTGATATTGTCGGAACGCAAAATGCAAACAACATCATCTCTTGTTCAACTGATGGTGTGGTTTGTGGCTGGAGTATGGATGTCTTCGCTCAGCCCCAGGAGTTGCTTGAGCTGAAGAACCCCAGCCAGGGCAAGGTTGCCGTGGAGGATGTTAGTCCCACATGTCTTTCATTTCCTCAGACAGATCCTACCTTCTTCCTAGTCGGAAGTGAAGAAGGGACTATATTCCCTTGCCACAGGTATGATCGTGCTGGAGCAAAAGCCGGCGTCGATAAGAAGATCAGCTACAAGGGCCATACGGCGCCAGTCATGTCAGTCGACTTCCATCCGGCCAGGGGCCCTGTGGACCTCGGCGATCTAGCGATCTCATCATCACTGGATTGGAGTGTGAAACTCTGGAAGGTTCGTGCTCCGGCAGCTACGTCGACGATCGGCACGGGTGATGGTACTATTTCTCCATTGATCGATTTCGTGCGTGAGGATGTCGTGTACGATGCCAAATGGTCGCCTGTGAAGCCCAGCATCTTTGCACTTGTGGACGGTGCTGGCTGGCTTGAGTTCTGGGATATCGCTGTAGACACAGAGGAACCTGTGTCCAGGATAACACCCAGCGCTCGTCAAGACGGAAGAACTATGCTATCAAAGAGCTTGAACAAGTTGGCTTGGGAGCCGAATGATGGCAAGCGCATCGCTACCGGTGGTATTGATGGCTCCTTGACCGTTTTCGAGGTAGCCAGTGGGTTGGGTGGCAAGGAGGCATTAAAGAATGAGGAATGGACAAATGTTAAAAAACTTGTGAATCGCGTGGAGGCGGTTGGCATGAATGGGGCAATGATGGTTTAATACATGTTTGATGTTGGCGCAGGCATATCACTTTTGGAACCTTTCCCTTGTAGATAAATGGTTGGCGAAGACGTATTTTATCGTATACCCCTTAAACATGAGCCGAGCCTTGGGCGAATTACAACGGCATCCTGAATTTTCTTCTCTTTTTCTTCTTTTTTCTTCCGATTGTGCCGGTAAACCAGATCAACATACACATGGCATAAAGTCCAACACAGGTGCTTGATAAAATGACAAGCATGACGGCCCATCTCGCTCAAGATGGTACAAGGGCCCACCTGTCTGACTGGGTCACGTGCACATGTCACACCAAAGAAATTTAAGGCGACATCTTTCCATCCTCAACTTGAACCCTCTTATTCTTCAAAAGCCCTGAAAATAGATACATGTTCAATAGCATGGGCTGGATTATTGGTGCCCAAAATGACTATTTACCATAGTCATTGAAGCTATTTCAGCCTCGGCTTTATTTTTGGAATGGTAAGCTTTATCCCAACTTTTCTCTTCATTCTGCTTGGACCGTGATGGATTCATTTTTATGAATTCTGCAATTCTAAAGGCTATTTTTGGCCTGATGCAGATAACTCTTAGCTGAGTCACCAATATCATCGTATCATCAGTGTTGTTGCATTAAAACCAGTATTGATTGCTGACAATGATCCCTAGCTACCCAGTGCTTCAACCATGATGCAAGCCTCTATGTGTTAATTGGTACATGAGCAGGATAGCGTGCTCCAACTGTTTCAAAATTTGCAGCCAAGTCATCCAACTTCTTCATCTCCTCCGCGGTCAATTTGATGAGCTTCGAGTTCTCTTCCACTCGGGCCACGGTCGTCGCTCCTGGGATGGGGATGATGGCTGGTAGTTCGGGTTTGTCGCCGAGGTTCTGCACCCAGCTAATAGCAATCTGGGCCGAGGTGCAGCCTTTCTCCTTGGCTATGGCCTCGACTTGAGTGACTAGCTTATAGTTGTGCTCAAAAGCCTCACCCTGGAAACGAGGGAATGACGCGAGCATACCGAGCTCCTTTGTGTTTGACGGATCCTTGAACCTGCCCGCAAGCATCTGCGTCCGTTAGCTGTTGGATGGCATTGGCAGCAATGATGAGCCGTTCAAGACGGAAAACTTACACCTTTCCCTACGGGCGAGTATCCCAACATGGGAATGTCATACTTGGCACACGCGGCGGCAACACCGTTGGTAAGAACGTCCGGAGTAAAAAGACTGAGCTCGATCTCAACAAGGTCGATTTTGGCATGCTTGACGGCTTCATGAATGGTCTCTTCTCGGCATTCAGAGAGTGCAATGCCGCCAAGCTTGCCAGTATCAACATATTCCTTCTGAATGACGCCAAAAGTCACTTCCAGAGGAACATTCGGGTCTCTCCTTGCGCAGTTGAATAGGTCAAGTTTCTTCGTGCCTCCCAGTTGGTCAATGATGGCATCTAGTGATCGGCGGATATTTTCGGGGGATCCGTCGGGCTTTGATGTCACGAGGCTGGTGCCGCCCTTGACGACCAGAGTAACTTTGTCGGCATCTTCGGGATACTTGGTGAAGTAAGCCTTGAGCAAGGTCATGCTGTTATATTCGGGAGTACCGTAGAACTCGCCGCCGTTCCACAGAGTCAGGCCATTGTTTAAAGCAGCCTTGAGTGCATCGATGGCTTGGTCCAAGGGGGTAGCTCAGGTCGCCAAGTGAAGCCTATGAATCGGATGAGTTTGTAGCTCCCGATGAGTGATGAATTACCATAAAAAGCGCCTGTCAATACTTACCCATAAGACCAAAGCCAATGGGGCCAACTTCTTTGCCGAGAATGGTAGTCATGGCTGCTGAAGATGAAACGAAATTTGCTTGCCGTAGAAATGAAGTGATGGAATGAATGCCTAATGGCGAGGAGCTGGGCTACTACTTATGGATCGCGGCCACGATGATAAGACGAATTGGGACTAAACCTAGTGCCAACCACTTGTGCGCCTTAAGACTGATGGAGCTTCGTTCAAAGCTTCTAAAGAAGATCTACCGTTTTGCCGACGTCACCAGTACAAGCTCAGATGTTGTTGTTTACCTGCTTGACACGTACGGAGTCTATGGAAGATGGATTAATTAATAAGCGCGCGGGTTTAAAAAATCCCTTAACAACGAACGGCGGGCGGGGTCGACGATGGAGAACGAAAATGGAATGGGAAATGGAAATGTGCGTGTGCGCGTGTGCCAACGTGATCACGAACGGAATGGATCTCTCCCTCCCTCTCTCTCGCTTCACGATTTTCAATGCCCTCGGTCCGTTTGCCTTGGATCGGATCTACTACCCAAATACGATGGGCTAGTTTCCGGTCCGAGCCAGCGGAATATCAAGTGGCGAAGTCTCCCGTCTCTTGCCGTTATGTACAGACGGGACGTGAAGACATATAGGTACGCATTACCAGAGATACAATGCATGACCGAATTGCTTAAAAAGCGGAAGGGTTTCCTATTTGGGAAGTTGGAACACCACAGCACAGCATACATACATACATACATGCAGCAAAACAGGAACTCCGGCTCTCCCTCATCTTGCCTCCTCCGGACTTCTCCTAACGCCGGATTCTATAGGAAGCTTGATGTTTTCTTCTTCTTTTCTATTATTTCTCTTGGAAATAAACATTTTCCCCGCACCAGCTTTGGCTTATGATCCTTTCATTCAGACTACCTCTGGGCAGGATTTATACTCCGCCATATAGATACGGCGTGCGGTAGGCGGGCTTTGGTTGCGGACTCTGGCGGACATCCCAGACGAGGTACGTTCAACAGCATTTGAAAAGATGTGCCGGGATGAAGTTGATCGGGAATACGGACATGGGCATGGATCGGATTCCGATGATGATTCTTTCTTTCACCGAGTAGGTATGTGGGTGATGAAATAGTTGAGAGAGGGAGAGAGAGAAACTATCAACACACAAGAGGAGTGTCATGTAAAGGATGGCGTACACATCGCCGCATTCCCAAAAACAAAAACTTGATGATGCTAACCCTCTCCCCCTTTGCGCACACCGTGGTTCCCCGACTCCGACTCCCCCTAAAGACTAGGCTTCAACCCAAAAAGAAACCTTTCGCGTCTTCAGTCCCTTTTACTGCACCGGTCCATCCGTCGTGTTCAGCTCAAAGCCCGTAAACGACACGACAATCCCATCCTTCTCGTGCCCAGCGCCCGGCTCCCTCGTCGGCTTCGCGCCGTAGATACCGACCTCAATCTCCGGCGCCACGCCCTGAACGTCGTCCTTGTTAAACGCCCACGTCACCTGCCTCAGCGACCGCCTCTTCTTCTGCGGTCCCTCCAAGACGTACACCCACGCGTCCGTGCCGTCGCGCTCAATCAGGATCGTAGCCTTGGCGTTGCCCGTCTGCTTCTCCAGGAGGGGGCTCAGGCTCCAGTCGGAGAGTATGTCCGTGCCGACCACGCCGAGGGCCGGCGCGCCGTCCGTGAACTCGATGCCGGCCTTGATGAAGCGCGTCTCGTTCTCGTTCTTCAGTGAAGGGAAGGAGAGCACCAGGCCGCCCTGGTCGTAGAGCGTCTTCCACGGCGCGCTGACGGTGACCTGCACGCTCTTGAACTTTTGCGTCGGCAGCGTGGTGTACAGGAAGGGCGCCGTGAAGTTGTGCTTGTCCCTGGCGGGCCGCCAGATGTCCGTGTCTGGGGGCGTCTGGACGGTGACCTGGCGCCCCACGGGCGAGAAGGGCTTGGAGATGAGGTTGTTCCTCCACTGCCAGACCGCTGGGGTCGTCGTGGGCGGCGGGTATGGTGTTGCTGCAGTGGCGTCTACCTGACCGGTAGCCATGATGAGGTAGGCAAGCAAGGAGCTAGATGCGGTCTTGAAGAACATCATCCTCGCAAAAACGTCTACAGAAGAGGTAAAGTCTTTGTAGTTTTTTCTTTTCTTTTCTTGTTCCAAGTCTAGTCTATTGTGAACGTTTGTTGGGTTATATATATATATATATATATACATACATACATTTGTATATCCATATATTTTCCCAACCACCCTTGCAATATGCTTCCGTGCAACACTCCGGTCCCAAAGGTCTCGTCCCCATGGAACAAAAAAGAAATAAGCAATTCGGTGAGACATCAGAACCCTCCCACGCCTTTACCCGTGCGGGGTGGCGTTGCAACCGGCCCGAGCAAAAGAAGCATATCGGGGTATGTCGCTCTTTGCTGATCTTCCAGGGTCTCTCTCGCTCTCTCTCTGTTCCTCGCGCAGAAAGCTACCCATCGGAACGAGATCGACCGCCTTTGCCGATAACGAGCTTTGATCAAGCTTAGAGCATGTAAGAGCCGCGTGCTATTAAGTAATAGTCTATATTATATCCTCTGCGTTATAGCCGCTCCCTGCATATAGTTATCAAGTTCTGTCACTTTTTACACTTTCTCTTAACCTTAATGTTTACTGTCATAACCATGACTTTGCGAAGCTGACGGCACTTGACATAGTCAGGTCAGTATCCTAGTAAACATGTTCAGGTCAGTTGAGCAATCGAAGAGTCATATCATTCAGTCTAGCATTGAAGCGACAAGTATGTACCTCCCAATTGCGTTATTCTTCGCCATTATTTGGTTACCAGTCAAACTGCTTGTTAGGGTCGAGCTATGCCCAAACACTCCCCACGCGCATGAATGCAATGCTCGCTCAACCTAGCCCTCGACCTTGCGCCAATCTGGGACCACATTAGGTCTCACCTATCGAGCGCCCTCTTTACCGAGTACAACCTCCAGAATCACAATCGGGGGAATGATTGCAGCGCAGAATAACTTCTTTTGGTCCGAGAAAAAACTCGATCAATCACACGGCTTCCACTCGAATTGTTACCTTGGTCCCGTCAACGCAGTACCCCAACAGCTTCGGTCCATCCTTCAACTCGACCTCCCGCTTCACCCATCGCCCGGGTTGACCCTGCGAACCTTCACCATCCTTGTCGTCACCCGGCGGCGGCGGCAGCTCTAGTGTAACGTCGTCTTCCTCGTCGCTGCTTTCATCATCCTTTTCGTCAAAGCCAGCCACCGGATCCCAATCTCCCGTCTCCCACACCAATCGCGTCTTCAGCGGCGCCAAGCCAAACAACTTGCCGACCATACCCTTTACCCTGTAAATGTCAAACTGCTTGGGGATCCTTGCCGTCTTCTTCTCATCGCCTCCGCGGCGAAACTCGACCGTGATGAGTCGGGCCTCTAGAAAGGACGGATTAACCTCCTGTCGGCGAATTACATCCGGCGCTCCATAAACCCCGCAAAGTTCCGCGTACCGGGGGTGTAGGGCTGTGACGGTATGCTCCGCGGCTTCGGGGACGGTGGCCAGTTGCCTGGCGATTCGTGACAGGTAGAACATCTCGGCGTTGGATCTGTCCGCGGCTGTGATGTTTGTAAAGTTGAGTGATTTAAGCTGTGCGATGCGGGCAATTGTGAACATGAATGACTCGTCCGACGACTGCGTCACGGAGTCTTCCCCAACGGCATCGTAGATGGGGTTGTGAGCGATTCGCATGCCGACCAGGCCGGGGAAGTGAGCCGTGAGGTTGTCGACAAAGTCCCAGTCTGCAATCTTGTTGTATGATAAATCAAGATATTGCAGCGAGTCTGGAAAAACGGGTGCAGGGGTATCTGCGGACCCGAGAGACGAGATGTTGTTCCCCTTGAGATAGAGATTGCGAAGCGACTTCAGAGACGCAAGACTTCCAACATCAGATATACTTGCAAACTCATTGAGCTCGATATTGAGAGACGTAAGAGTAGATGATAGATTGAGATAATTCACAGTTGGCAAAGATGGCAACTGGTTCAGTCCGGCAAAAAGAGTCGTCAATGATGGGCATTTACTTGCAATGCCGCACAGCTCCTCCCAACTAAGTAGAGTATCTGCCAGTGCAAGCTCCTTCACGCCGCTAAAGGCAGACTCGGCACGGTGTAGAGCTTCATCTTGCATGATGTTTCTGAATCTATTTGAGCTGCCATGATGTTAGCAGAACATATCTCCCCAAGAAAAGAATCGAGCACGTACTTGATACCCAGCCTTTGCAAATTCTGTAGGCTACTGCAGATATCTACAACCGGGCCTAGCCCCTCAAAGGGATTCTTGCTCAGATCAAGCTGCGTAATCTTGGGGCAAGTCTCCTCGATGCTCTCCTCCCCGTCAGTCGTAGCGGTGGCCACTCTCATGTTCTCCAGCACAACAATCTTCAGCTCTTTGAGTTGCGACTGCTGTCGCCAGATCTTGGTGAATCCAACCTCTTCGGCGAGCTTGGTCGAGAAGTAAATCTGAGCTCTCGGTTTCGACTCATCCGAGTCCAAGACATACTTCTCCTTGAGGGCGGCGATGAAGCTCTGCGGCTTATCCGCTGGACGGGTCGGCCTCACGAACGAAGCGGCAGTCTGAGACCTGGAGATGCCTGCAGGTCATTCGTCAGTATAGATTTCTTCTAAGCAGAAAGAGAAAAGAAAAAAATATGCTTACAAGTAAAGTATCGAGTCCCCTTGTGTGAACCATCATGCTTGCCACGAGAAATGTCATCCCATTCAACGCCTAACCAACTGCCCGTCGTGCCCGCAACGGAGCCGACATAGCGAACAGTGCACACTGCGCCATCATAAGATATTCGCTGTCCGATGTAATGCGTTTCACTCATCTTTATTTTTATATGGCGCAAAATATCATTAACGTTGCAGCATGGTTGGATTGTGAGCCTGTGGTGGGATCTGGCGGGATGTTAAAACTATTGTGGGTTCAGGCAACAGATTTCGGGAACAGCAAACTGAAGGTAAAGAAGCCCATCGTTTCAACCAAACAACCTTCACGTAACAACGAAAACATCAACAAGAGAATTTTAAGGATTTAAAAAAACAATAATCATTTCCATCAATTTATTTTGTTACAAGCATAAAATAATAATTTTCGCCAGTTCATAGCAGTTACAATAATAATATCGCCATACATATCTTCATGACGGGTTTAGAGGGTCATCAATGGAGCTTACAGCTTGCTCTTGGCAGCATCGATCTTGATCAAGGCACGGCCATTGCTCAAGCAAACCTTGCCACCCTCAACAGCGGTGACAAATCGAACCTCCTCAAAGTCACCCTTCTTCTCACCAGTCCTCCAAACGCTGGTAATCAGCTTGTCGCCGGGCAAAACAGGGCTGGCGAATCGAGCCTGGTACTCCTTGATGTTGGCGGGGTTGCTATCACCAAGAGCCTTCAGGAGCTCGTGGGCAGTAGTGTTCCATGACCAAAGACCGTGCATGATGGCACCGGGGAAGCCCATCTTGACACCGGGCTCGGGAGTGGCGTGCAGAGGGTTGTAGTCACCGTTCAAGCGGTAGAGGAGTGCAGCCTCCTTGGAGGCAGAGTGCTCGAGAACAACGTCGGGCTTCTTGTCCTTGGGGGAGGGAAGTTCTCGGAGGCAGGGCCCTTGGGGCCGTGCCAGTTGCCCTGGCCGACGTAGAAACCACTGCCGACCAGGCGGGTATAGACGTCGTTGGTGTTGACATCGATCAGCTCGAGCTGGGTCTCAACAACGGAACCGGGTCGGCCCTTGTCGTAGACGCCGAGAACCTTTTGGCGGATCTCGAACTTGTAACCCTCGGAGGAGACGGGAAGAGGCTTGAGGAACTCAATCTTGCGCTGACCGTCAACGACGCGCTTAGAGTCGAAGTCGGGAACGCCGGGGATCTTGATGGCCTTCTGGGATGCGTAGAAGTCAATCACATCCTGGGTATCGCCCTTGAAAGCTGTTGAGGAGCAACTGTTAGAACGCAAAAAAGTTCAAACGGATCATATTTTTGCATGGGAGTCTTACGAAGGATGACGGGGTAGGTAGGGAAAACGGCAAAGTCGGGGTGGAGCTCCTAGAAGCATGTTAGCCTCCTGTTCCCATCAATTGATCGGTTCACGGGAGAGCTTACGTAGAGGAAGTGAAGCTCATTGGCGGTCGCACCAATGCTGTTGGCGAAGAGGAGTACATCCCTCTTCAACCAGCTAACCTGCTTGGCAGGGTATTCGAAGCCAACACCGGGTCCAGACATTGTGAAATTTGTAGGGTATAGGATGATACTAGATGATGCGAAATGTTTTGGAGGAAAGAATTGAAAGGTCGGCGCGAAGGCTGATACGATGGGATTACTACTTGTAAGATCAAAGCCGGCTCAAGCTTATTGCCGAGGCTCACTGTGGGGAAGAAGCCCCGACCCCAGACCTTGGGAGTTAAGTAATCCTGGAGCCGAGTCATCCCCCGCTTTATCCGCATGGCACAAGTTTAGGGTAGATGATGACTGGGGAGTATTATGCAAATGAATAGGTATCTATCCAAGTATATCAAAATTGATGTTGTGACGCCTATAAGAACGAACCATGGAGTTTATATGGAAGCTCGCAGTAATGGCGTACTAAGTATCTTATCAGTGCCTTGAAACTGATGTGGAACCGAGGTGATAATTACCTGTATCGATAAGCTTATGGAAGACAACAGGCTACAATATGCACTAATGAAACCACAACTTTCACTGTATCGTATAAATTATTGACTCATGAGAACACTGCATTGCAATGGATACAGATGCTAATAATAGGCACTGCGAGGTCTGCTGCGCCAATCTGATCTCGTTTGGCATCCTTCTCCAATATATATCAACCAATACGACTCTGCTGCAGGGCCCACCACCACAGCCCCAAACCACTGGTCCAAAAATTACTGTTGGGAACAAAAGAGCGGAGCGAGGACTTCCATCCCGTTCCCCAGATTCACACAATCACATTCTCACCGATAAGACGGGCTCGCCGATATAATGCTTCATTTTATTTGGGTAAACTCAAGGAAATCCTACGCGGTTCTGCTAGCTAACTAGATACTCAAGGAAATGGCTGACGCTGTACCATCATACAGAAAAGGAAATCATCAAAAGAGCGTGGATGTGTCGGTTCCACATCGTCCTACTTCATATCTCGTCGACATCGTATGCAATCATGCAACACCAATACTTGCTTCATCCCATCCTACCCTTCGCTCGATCACACTCCTCCAAGAATCGATAGATGCCTTCCAGGCCTTCATATTCCTCCGAGCTCTGCTCCTCCGAACTTTTCGGAGTGAACGTGCTCCCATATCCATCTGTTTCAGAGACGCACGGGTTCTCGTCGGTCTCGTAAGCGAAGGCTTCGTGAACAAACGATTCGTCACCAAGTGATGACATTTCATCAAATTCATGTCCTTCCAGAGAACGTTCAGAGCCTCCCGGCGAGGTCAAGGCCTTGTGGGCATCTGGAGCAAAGGGGAATCTGAGAGCCACACGGGCACCCATACCCAACTCGATGTCCATATCTTGACCAACAACACCTCTTTGGATGCCGATGTCCTCGCAGAGACGCTCGACAGTGTCGGCGTCAACGCCAGGGAATCTAACTCGGAGGAGATTATCTCCTTCCAAAGAGACAGGCAGATCGCCCAAGGCGGAAAGCCTCTGGATATCACCGTAGACTGCTGTCAAATCCTTCAACGTCCGTCCAAAGTCGGCGGACAGAACATCGAGGAAGCCCTCGGTGTTGAGGCTTGGGGCAACGGTGACCTCGGCATCAAAGCCAGATGCCTCAGAGGTACGGAGGAAGGCAGCAGCAAGAGGACCGAGAGCAGTGAGGGTGGGGCTCAACTGGAAGTCGATGTGGGCACCAGGAGCAAATCGTGGAATGCAAGCCATCTTACGCATAGCCTCGTCTTCAAGGGCCGAGACGGCGCGGTATTGCGATTCTCCACGAGGGCCAGTGCCATCATAACGGATCTTTTGGCCCGAGAGGAAGAATGCTCTCATAGCTTGAGAGACATTCTGGACAACTTGGGCCGGGGCAGTTGGTGTATGAGAAAAGTATCGTGCGCCATTGCCTCCGAGACTATACCCGCCGGCAGTTCGTGGCATGGCACCGCCGGTCAAGTTTGGCCGCAGGGCATTGGCAAATGGAGCTCGACCCGAGAATTGGGCCACCTGTCGAGAGGTGTTGGACTTTGGGAGCTTGGATCGATCGAATCGAGGAGCTGCACCCTCGGTGCTAATGTATCGGCGGACGACATTGTTGATGTTCTTGACGGATCCAGCGGAGAACCACCTCACACCCCGTTTCTTCTGCTTGAGAACAGCAGCAGGATGGAGAGGATGTCGGCTGGAGTGTCCGGTTCTAATTGGAATTGGTTGTAACACTTGGTTCTGGAGAGGTTTTGCTGCGTCCGTAATCTTGGTACGGATCTCTGCCACAGCGACACGGAAGAGACGAAGGACCGCTGGGCCCCATATCCCCCTGAGGACGCCATGATGGATGAAAGTTGCTATCCCTTCACCAGAAGATGGTGTAAGGTTTAGGTTGACTCGCGGTGAGGCAGCGGCCTCGGCGGTCTCTAATAAACCCGAGATCAGTGACATCGCCACGCAAGCATGCAGCTGATTCCGAGGGCTTTGCACCGCCACAGCGGAATGTCTGTTCGCCAACACGTCAACTTGGCCAGTTTCGCCACACATTGCGGGGCAGGGCTTTAGCCTTGATTGGTACTAGCGCAGAAGCTCCAATTACTACAAACTCTGAAATTTTCTGTTTTGAAAGTTTTTCTTCCTTTCTCTCTCATCAGCACCACCAAGAAGCTTGGTTTTGAGCTGCAAGTGTACGCTCAATTCCGGCTCCTGGTGGCGAGAGTCTCACAAGGTAAGCCATCTCCCCAATTACCCCAATTCCACCTTGCATGATGTTCTTTATTATGAACAATCCAAATCTTACTCAATTATGGGGAGAACCAAACCTCAAGGTTTAGCTGATCAAGCTTTGGATCCCACTGCCAATGAATCGTTGTTACGAGTAGTCGCTAACAATTATCAAGGTCCTAGGACATACTGTCGAGACTCAAAATCTATGAGATCTAAATTTTGCAAAAGGTTGGTGCTTCACTTTTTTTCTGCTTGCCCCCCGCTCCGAGTGATGACCATCTTGACACCACAGGGATTCCTCATGCTTAATACATAATGTGGATAACGTGTTAAATAAGTTTCAGCCTTGTCTGACAGGAGCTTTGTTTCGCTACTTTTGCTATTCAATGTCTTTATTGGTTCATCCTGCTAACCTTGAACCTGTTAGGTAATTCCGATCCTACTTCGCTCCAATACGCTCCACTTTATGATGAAAATTTGAACGAACGGGCGGGCATATCGAGCCTCGTTACCCTTCACCCTAGAAAGCAAGGGCGTACAAACCCTTGTGGTGGAGGACTAGCGAGACCTCTTGATGACAATTCGTCACCTGATCGTGGTTTATTGGGATCACTTTGTTGTCAACACTAGGAGTGTACATGTCGACTAACATCTACCTCGTTAGGTACATATACAATGAAGATTTCTTGCTACTACGTCCTATCGTGATGAGCTGTTACGTATTCACACTGTTTGATCCGCGAGACCTTCGGGAATCGTCGGAGCATGAACACAACATCACCTTCTGATGTAAGCCTGGAGTCCATGCTGTATGGTTGTTGTAGGAAACTAACAAGCTGACAGCCTGGTCATAACCATACATTTGTTTATTTACAACACCAACCATGACTTGACGGCTAACCAGCCATGTCTAGGTAGGACATGCACAGAAGACATACAGTACTTTTGATGATACATATGGTAAGCCTCTTTTCTGTTTTTGTTTCTCGCTCCCTTACCATCATGATGACTTTTACATTTTATCTACATTGTCCGAGTTCAACGTGACGAAAAATGTTTCACCTTGGAGAACTGATCTGGTTCTTTTCCAACTCACTTTTTTGAGAATTGCAATGGATAACCTTGGCTAACGTGTTATGCCTCAGAACAAATTGAAAGGTTAATGCTCTTTTACTATATGAATATACAATGTTGTCATCTACCGTTTAACTATCGTCTCTGTATCTTTCCGTATCTACTGTGATGTTCAAAATCTCGATGTAAAAAAACTGCTGTGTAACTTTGTAAACCCCACTCTTTTCTTTTTTGCGTGTGTAGCATCTCACTTGAGCTGCAATCTTGCATTCATGCCCACGATACACCGGATGAGGTCCCAGTCACCATTGGCACCAACCCAATCCGTAACGACAATACCTGTGCCAGCCAAGCCGACCTTGAGCTCGTTGGGCCCTTTGCCTTCCTCGCCGTGGCGGGCACAGATGTACTCGATGACGGCGGGATTCACCTTGGCGGCAATCCGTTCAGGCCAGCAAGTGGCGTTGAAGAAGTTGCTCGCGCTCAGAAAGTTTACAAAGAATGGGGGTGTTTCCGCATCGGGGTTGTAGTCTGGCATGCCCTCGATGTGGAAAGCCTGCTCGGCGGCGCGCTCCAACTGGCCCCTGCTGAACTCAATCTTCTTCTCAATGTTCTCGCTCTCGGTGACTTCGTAAAAGTCCTGGACGCGGATGTGGCCCCCTCCCACAGTGCCGTCCTCGCAGTTGTCGGGCCACTGAGAGGCGTCGATGCCCCAGCCGCGGCCGTCCCAGCAGGCGTTGTGCATCTCCTCGTCCAGGTGGAAGCGGCGAATGAGGACGATGCGACCACGGGCGTGGCCCAGGACAGGCATCTTGGGCTCAGTCCACCAGCGGCCGCGGTTCTTGTCGACGTAGCTGTCCTTGAGGTACCTGCCGAGGTCCTCGTCGGAGCCCTTGCCCGTGCCTTCACGCTTGACGCTCATGAGGATGACCTCGCTGGAGTTTTCCTCGAGGAAGGAGTAGATGTCGTCCAGCATGTCACCAAAGTACTTGGACCCAGTCAGGGAGACGGGGAACGCGGAGTGGACGAGGGCGAGCTTGTCGTCGTCCGGGTTGACGGAGACGCGGATGTCGAGGAAGCGCACGCCGTTTTGGAGCTGCTCGGGCACGCCGACGGATTGGCAGCGGACGGAGGGGAGGGCCTTGTAGCATGTCGGCGAGTTGTGGGTGCCCGGGATGGAGAGCATGGGGAGGGGCCACTTGTCGTCGAGCTCCTTCATCCAGGAGTTGAGCTGGGCCGAGGAGAAGACGGCGAGGAGTGCGCCGGTGGGGACGTAGACGACGGTGAGGTCGTGGGGCCCATCGCTGAGCTTCTTCATCACGGCCGACTTGCGCGACGGGCTGGGGACGTCGGTCTCATAGTGGTGCTCCTCGTCGACCTTGAAGGTCAGGCGGATGACCTCGCGGCCCGGGTCCGCCGTCCGGACGTCCGTCTCGACGGTCCGGAAGGGCTCTACGCTGAAGGAGACGTCCCGCCTGTCCTGGCCGTCGCCCTTGGGGTGGAGCTCGTGGAACGAGACGCTGGTGGCGTTGAAGAAGCCGGTGATTGTGCTGGTGGCATTGCTCAGAAAATTGCCGGTGGACACTTTTTCGCTCTCAAAGCGCTCGACTGAGGTGAGCTCGATGGGGTTAATGGTGAGATTTCGGATGCTGAGGTTGGCCATTGTGACGGACAGGGGAAAGCTGTTGGTTGAGAGCAATTGGAACGCAACAACAACAACAACAATGACATTCAATTAATCAATTGAAGCACAAAAAAAAAAGAGTGGGTAAAAAAAAAAGTTGAGAGAGAGAAGGAAGCAAAAAAAAAAAAAGAGAAGAACCGTCCTAGAAAACTTGAGTCAAGCCGAGCGCGATATCACGACTCCTTCAGCCAAGAGCGTGGCTGAGTTTCTTGATTCCCGGGGGGGCCATGGCGGGAGAGCAATGATGACCGGTGGGGTGGGCAGTCAGGTCAGCCCAGAAGTGTTTTTTTTTTTTAGAGTCGAGGAAAGGTAGGAAGTTCTTGGGCTGACGGATCAAGTTTAGCAGGACGAGTCTAGAGAAGGATGGCCAAGAGAGGGGAGGAAGTTTGAATCCATTTGGATCTGGGTTGATCCTTGACCAGCTGATAGAGTTGTTGTAGGATCGACCGCTAAGAACAGGACAGCGTACCGGTTGCTTGGTTGGTGGTGGTGGTGGTGGTTTAGGTACTGTGGTCTGGTCTGGTCTGGTCTTGTCTTTGGTCTGTAAGTTGTTGGTGGGATGGATGACAAAGTTCTTCATGGTGGTGGGGACTGGGAGTGTGAGTGAGTGTGAGGAGTGTGAAGGACGACCCAACAGCTTCAATTCTACACCGTTATGCTATAGTCTATAGTCAATTCAAGGTGGATAGAATAGAACAATTGAAGAAGGAAAATACCATCAAGACCGACGCAAGAATTATGGAGATTTTCCTTTTTAGATAATTTTCAAGCAAATTTTTTTTTCACGTGGCTAAGAAAAGGGAAATAGCCCAAGCTTCAAACTTGGCCCAAGTAAGGTATGCAAAGGGTTGAAGATAGTTGAGGCAGGACATGCGAGTTTGCGAATGTGCATGCAGTATGTCTTCACAGATCCATGATTATCACATGTTCAGAACTCCCACAGGCTAGAATCTAGGAAGGACCACCAAAATTGGCTATGGACTTTTTATGGGGATGGAGAAAGCTTCTCTCTATGCCTCTAAGAGTTTGTTCTCCATAGATTCTAAAGTTACCCATACAATCTCCGATTTTCTTTTTTGTCATAATCATATCTATTCCAAATAGAAAATTCCAAACAAATAATGAACAACTCCAAAAAGAAAATTACTCAAATAACTGGAGCTGGAGCTGATAAACATATCCCCCAATTTTATCGTCTGCTTCTATACCAGGAAGAAATGACTCGTCTCCCTTTCATATCAGTTGGTAGATGTTGTAATGAAGGCCCCGATGACCCGGTTTCTGGAAGCAATCGTTGGAAAAGGAAAAGAAAGAAAAAAAGGCCCGCAGGCTTGGCTGTTGTGTCGAGTGTATTGTTTGCTTGGTTGTTAGGGGGAAAGTAGCTCGCCACCACAATCCGCTTTCGGGATGTTCCCTTGCCTTACCTTGGTTTTGCCTTACTTCGTCTTACCTCTGAACATCTTGACTCGTTCGGCCAACACAAGATAAAGCTCTTCTTCACCCATTCGTTCCACGTTTCGGCGAATTATTTTCTCCCCTTTTGAACTAAGAAACCAACAAGGTAACATCGGACCTTTTTTCCAACAAAGGGCCTTGAAAAAACTCCTGCCGTGTCTGTCTATATATCTGCCTGTCTGCCGAACCAACATCACCTCGTATACTCGGCCACGGTCCCGAAGATTTACTAAATGCTACCGAAATGTAGCTTCAAGGGTCGTAGCAAAAAGAAATCAGTGGTGGAAGAATTTCTCTCCCCCTCTCTCTTCTCCTCTCTTCCCGGATATAACCTGTTTAGAGAGATAGGGCGACATAGAATTCCCCACGTGGGCTCTCCACGGAATGCGGGTCGCCTTACTATCAGGGAAGGATAAAAATACATTGGTCGAAGAGAAGACATGAGATGAACATCGTGGCTTGGCAAGAAAAAGTCTCGGAGACATCCTGAATCGCTCATCATGATTGGATTGAGCTGTTGGCTAATTTCCCTTTGAAAGCGCCTTTCCACAGTGTATCAGTGTATCACCAACTGTTGTGCATAGCTACAGTGTATCACAAAGGGCATCGGCATCAGTGTGGGTAGAGTTAGAGTCTATTGGTCATTAAGGTCATTATGCTAGTCCCAAATCCTAACCATTACCACAAATAACTTCCAAGTATTGCGGATGCCTCTCATCCACAAGGGTTGCTGGTAACATCTCACAGGACCCAATCCTTGAGAGAACCAACGGGGGTATTTTGGATGGATTTGTACCAAATCCAGTAAGACGCTGAGAAAGATACCAAAACATACAAAGGATTAAAAGAGAAAAAGAAGAAGAGAATAAAAAAAGAAATCCAACAAATCAACTCAACATGACTGACTGCTACTTGCTCCTGTACAACGACGCTTAGACGATGTACCCACAGCTTCTCTCTCGTCATCTTCTTCATCCTCGTGTGCCCGTGAATGCTTACGGGAGCTGAGGACTCTGTTGATAATGTCTTCGCTGCCAACGACATTGTTGGCTCCGTCGACTGTGATACCAGCATCCACCTCAATCTTGACAGGGCGTGGTCTGCCCTCCTCATCGATCATGGGAATGCCGCATTGACCGGAGCTGTTCTCTTGGATTGCCTGTACCACAGCTCTGGCGATAGCATTGGCATGGCTTGCAGGCGTATCTGAGAGGCAAACCAGGTTGTTGTTCTTGGAAACAACGACAGATGTGTTGATTCGTAAACAGATGGGAGAGATTCCCTCTTGGGACTCTGTGTCATCGTCGTCAAGCTCATCAAGAACTGTTGTCAAGGGAGGACGGCCCAAGATGAGTGATGAGTCTCCTGTTGTTTGACCCCGTGCTGTCTGAGCTTGTCGAAGCTGAGCTAGCAGCTGAGAGCCCAGTTGGCTTCTTGGGGAGTATGCTGGGGGAGGAGGTGTTGAGGAGTTATCACGAGCATTGTTCTTCTGAGTGTTCTGCTGCGAACCTCTGGGCAATGTTGATGCATCCATGGCGATGTTTGTTTGTTTGTTTGTTTGTTTGTGTGTGTGTGTGTGAGAGAGAGAGAGAAAGAAATAATGATGGTAATGTTTGCTCTGGAACTTGAGGGCAATGATAAACTTCTTGAACCTGGTGGAGAAGGGAAGTTGCTCAAGGAAGAGAGGAGTATGGGTATGATATAAGATTTGGCAAGATGCAAGAGCTTGCAAGAGACTTCTAGTAGCCGAGTATTGCGGGAGTTGAGGGACTTTTGGCCCACAGTGTATTGTGTGTAGTTCAAGCAAGCGGATGATGCTTTTTTTCGGTGGCTGCAGTGGAGATGCAATAAGGGTGGATGGATAGAGAGATGGTGGTGTGCAGGGCGTGGAGTGTGGCGTGTGGAGGTGGTGTAAGACGGTGTGAAGATGAGATTTAAGTGTCGTGATTCACGGTTTAGATCGTGACTGGTGTAAGTCGAGGCGTCGGTCGGTCGGGAGACGATGTCCAAAAATATATTGGGTCTCTTGATATTGTTTCCAATAATGATGACGGTGATGATGATGTTGAGGAGGAAGAGGATAATGATAGAGTTGAAGCAAGATAATAATAGTAATAGTAATGACGATGGTGGTGGTGGTGGTGATGATGAATAATTAAATACAAAAGGCAGGACTGGGTGAATCAAGGTTGATATAGATACGGCAAGTACAAACCCAAAAGCGAAGGAAGGAGCCAAGCAAGCCATGTCTGACTTTCCAAACTCAGGGATCAAAAAACAAAATTCGGAGCCAAGAAAACAGAATAACGTATTCCTATTCTCTCCTCATCCTTCCATCCCTCGACCTCCATTCAATTGATTAAGTGATTGATTGATTGATGGATACAATTGTGCCGTGCCAATTACCTTCCATTCATAATGAAAAACCCCCCTCTCTCCCCTTGGGCCCCTTGGAACCCTTGTCAGAGACCCAGACCCTCTCTCGCTTGTGTGCATAATGGACCCAGCAGCTTTCCGTCCGCCCCATGCAATGTGCAATGCAATAACCCTTTGTGGAAGAGAGAGAAAATGCAAAGCCATTCAAAGCTACATCACTCAGCCTTGTCACCTCTAACCGAAGCAAATGCCACACGGCGCCCCCGAGCTCGAGGTCCGAAACACAACGTCCTACCCATGTAGGTATGTACCACTCCATATCAGGTGTGCTGTGTTGGTACAACTCGCATATAAACTCACACCCCCTCCCTTCCCTCCCTCCCTCTCTCCATCCCTCTCTCTATCCCTTCGCACATTCGTTAACTAGTATCCACAGGGGCCATTACCTTCGACCAAGCCGGCGGGTCATGTTGTGAATGGGAATATGACACCACATTTTGGCTTTGCCTTAAGTATTGTCGGCGGATAATGACCGAACAGACGGGACAGAGGCTTGAGAGGCTTGGGAAGGGGCTTGGGAAGAGGCTTGGGAAAGAAGACCAGGCCTTGATCAAGAGCAGGGGCCCCCCGGACACGTGGTGCCCTGACTGAGTGGGCAGCTTCAAACCTTTCGCAGTTTGACCTGGTATATACTGACAAGCTTCTATAGTCGAAGCGGCTGGTCGAGCTGCTGTGTGGGTGGACACACGGCATCACATCTTGTACAGTATCAAGTCTGTACTGCCCGTGCAGGCTGATTCCAGACGCCTATCCGGTGTATTGTTGTTGTCAGTGTACAATCATCCTCTGCTCGGGCCTCTGCGTTGCTGCGGGGGTGCTTAATAGTCCCTGTTGGCTTCTCCTTATTGGTTTCATTCAAGGTAACCCTCCGCCTGCTGAGTCGTTTGGTGCCGTTTATCAGCCTATTGTCCTCTCAATTCTTTGCTATTGTTGTTCCCATTGACACACGAATACGGTTTAGCGCCCGTGTCCCCGGACCCGATCAAGTGGGCCACATCACCGACATCAAGGACCACACATCCCTGCGTCTCCCTGCTCTACGACCGATGATCTCGGTCCACACGCGACCTTCGGCGTTAGTAAACAATTGGGCACCCCCTCCAGCGAGACCATACACCACCACGACAAACCTTTTGGCTTTACACGAGACCTCTTGGTATGGAACACCCAACATCATGACAATGCCACGCGTCATAATTCGACACACCTCCTTGTCCCAATACCGCCCGCAGCTCCCGCTAGAGGGGCCCAGCGCTCTGGCGATTAGCTTGGGCTTTGACTCCCAAACAACCGGGCCTGCCATGGGCAACAAGAAGCGGGTGGGCTGGGCTAAAGAACACCTTTACCAATCCGGCGGGAAACCACCTTGTTGCGTTTCACAAAGTGGAGGATTCTGCAGTCAAACTCGTCACAGTCACAAAAGCGGTCCTACATGGCCTGATCTAGAAGAAAATGACAAAGAAAAGCATGAAAGCAAACCGAGGAGGCAATCAGGCGACCAGGCGACCAGGTGGATGAGCAAACGACGCAGCCACGCATTGCTGCTATTCACATTTCGGCCGGTCAAGGAAACAATAGCAAACCAAAGAATAATTACATTCACACCTTTCTTTTCGCTAGACATTTTGCATTCTTTTGTCTCAAACACTGTCATATTTGAGTTTCACCTACGCCATCGGCAGAGCACAGCGGCACTGTGGCATCGATTGGCCAACTTTGTCTAGCCAAAGACGCCACGTCGGGATAACCACGCCCATGGGATGCGTAGAGTTTGCTTTTTCATCAAGGGCGTGAAGTATTGACGGGGTCTAGTATCTCCGAGGGAGGAAACAACACTGTCTACTGTGTACGCCTCATTGGAAGTGAACGGCCGGCCGGCAAGGCTGGTTGCCACACCCTAGTGAAGCATTTCATTAACTCGTATCCTTGGATATATGTATGGTAGAGTTGTGTTGGTGGCGGAAGTTGTCCCAACCCCTAACCCGAAGATGTGGTTGACGCTTCGCCGTTTGTGTTAAAAACGTTTGCCGATATGCATACGCAGACAAATGGCGTCTTCATTTCAACCAATGTACTAATAATGTCGTCTCCAATGCTACGGTGCTGCAACGGGAGGGCTAAACCCAGAATGATACGTCTCTTGGTTGGTTAAAGAAGTCACTTTCAACTCAACGACGGCGTCTCGCTCTTTCGTTCTCGCGAGCGGACTGAATCTCAATTTCTCCTACTGGTGCAATAATCGCCAGTCACCAGGTAAGAGAATATAGTCGTTGATATGCCGTAGCATTCGCTACTCGGCTGCTGCACCCCGAGTCCTTGGCTTAGATGGAGTCACTCATTCCAGCATCCACTCACACATTTACTATTCGCTGACAGCTCTCGTCAGATGGAATTCCCTTCATCAAGACGGCACGATATTTCTTGATTCCGAGAGCTGGGACCAACGAACGGACAGGGAATCTGACTCTCATGTGGCGGGGCATATAGCCTCCCTTGGGTTTCCAAATGCGGCCGCACCGGACTATACTCCGTACATCAGAGCTATCATATTGACAGTGTGACAAGATCTCGGAGCGACTACGAAAGCACATTTCCTGGACCGATCAACTTCTAGGTTACCCAACTAAAGAGAATCACTACACTGGAGTGAGCTATCAGACCCATCATCCATCACCATCACCAACAACAGCAACCTACAACTCAACTACACTACCTGACATCGACCCGGGCGAGTCAACAGAGCCCCATAATGATCTTCTGAGTGAGATTATTAGATGTCTATTTTCGTTCTTGATGTTTGAGGCGGGGCTTCATCGCTCCGCATATTTGTCTTCCGAAGTGCCCGTCAGACCTGGGCGTGCCAAAGCTGGTGACACTTTGTATCATGCCGGCTCCACCCTGAAGCGGCCTCATTGATGTCAATATTTGACAAAGATTTTTGCAATGAGAATGACAATACGGTTTCGGTCGATCCCTTACTGATCCACCAAAATGTTGAGACAAACAGAAACAATACGCATACGCCCGCAAGAGACACATTCACCAATCTCCATGTCAAAGGCGACATATGACAAGAATGCATGCACTCTGCCTCGTGGCACACATACGGAGTACAGTGCATCACAACATCCAATTATTATGCCGATACCCTAGCTCTGTGTAATGTAAGTTATCGGATCCCCGCAATGGTTAATATGCCCTTATTCTTCCCCTTCCCTTGTCCTCATCCCTGCATATACATAGCATCTTCGACTTCAACGGTTGGCGACCTCTCTGTCGGTGCCACCACCCTCCCTACTCCTCATCCCTACCTACACATACCTGCATTATATGCAAATAACTGCCCAAGAATGCTTGATATGTCATTTATATGAAATACCAAGGGTGCAGGAGAAGGGGCTTCACCAATCACAAGGCAGTCAGCCTTGTCAACTTCCCAACTGCATCTCGAATGCCACCATCCTTTTTCTTGGCCTCCTTCCCAATATCCAACCAACCCTATACACTGTGCACCAAAGCGATGCACAGATGTAACGCAGTGTGAAGACGATAAAGAAAACACAAATGAGGAGGGCATGGATTGGATTGTGTCATACCAACGGCTCTGTGCGTTTTCCTCGTTGTCGGACTTTTTTGCTCACATTTGTTTCTTTGTTCGTCTCCTAGCTAGGGTTTTTCTTCTTCTCGCAAGCTCCTTGCGTCACAAGACTGGCCCATTGACAATATCCGATGAATCAACCTTCGTAAGCGAGAAAGGTTCATTGTCCCACAACCCCAATGAAAACTCGATCAAAGACTAGCGAAAAGCCCCCAAAATTTGGAATAGAAGTCAGAGAAAGAATAAGAGAATAAAGTGGCTACCCGGCTGGGCGGCGCCAGCGGGCTCCCGGGAAGCGGGTTTAGCGATGGGTGCACCATTGTTCCGATTTGTATTGTCGGCAATGCTACTATTGTAGGTATCTCTTTTTTTTTCCTTTTCCTCCTTTCTCCTCTCCCTTCTTGTTGCGGTTTTTCGAAACCCGTAGCACAGTGTGGTCCATGATCGGGGTCTGTGTGGCTAGACTGGGCAATAAATAATAAATGGTGGTGGATCCGTCACCATTTTTTTTACAATGGTCCTGTCACAATAGCATCATATTTAAATATCGATATTCAGCTTCATCAATACAAAGAATAAAGAAAAACAAAATTATGGTGCTCGAGACCCCAAGGGAGGGAAGAGAGAAGAGAGAAGAAGATGAAGGAGAAGAAGAAGAGGAAAAAGAAAAATACGGGTGCGCAAACTCATTTGGCAAAAAAAGAAAAAAGGGACATCACTTGGCAATGGGAAACATTTGTCATGCTCTTAAATCAAGCCTTGTTCTATTAAGGAGTTGTTCTTCTACACGAAACTCCCATATTTGACAATATCCTTTCTAGTCGGATGAATTCATCCTTGTCCCATTGTATAAAGCCCATCCCTTCTGGGATCATCCCCAGTAATCCATCCATCCAGCCCGGTGACTGACCTGCATCCCCAGCTTGGTCAGAGAAACGGGAAGAAAGAGGTTGAAATTCTTTTTGATTTCCCGAAACGCCTGTACGCATGTATTGTTCTTGTATATCCCGATCGTAAGCGTGTCTCATAATGCAAATGCAGATTAGTCCGAATGTTTTGGTCTTTGTTGAAAGACACAACCGCTTCCCATCCCTTAGTATATCACGAGTCCTTTATCCGACTGCAGTGACAAAGAAAAAAAAGTATACGCCGAAAAACCACCCCGCTCCCCACGCGCCAGTGGGGAGACTTAAGGTATCGTTGAGAACCGTACGCCGCCTGAAAATGTGCCTGATGAAATGGACATATAACACATCATTTTATAACATTGCATGGCAGAGGTTGTTGAATTCTCTGCAACAAATCACAGCCGCAGAATGCAGCGAGCTTAGAACTTGAGCTCCTTGGGCTTCTCCCAGCTGAACTCCTGGTTGGAGCCAAAGTGGCCGTTCTTGGCAGTCTGGAGGTAGATGGGACGAGCAAGGTCGAGCTCCTTGACAATGACACCAGGTCGCATGTCGAAGTTGTTGCGGATGATCTCGACAAGCTCGTCGGAGGTCTTCTCAGAGGTACCGTAGGTGTCAACGTAGATGGAGAGAGGCTCAGAGACACCAATGGCGTAGGAGAGCTGGACAAGGGCACGACGGGCAAGGCCAGCCTTGACAAGGGACTTGGCGATCCAGCGGCCGAGGTAGGCAGCAGAACGATCGACCTTGGAGAAATCCTTACCGGAGAAGGCACCACCACCGTGGGCACCCCAGCCACCGTAGGTGTCGACAATAATCTTACGGCCAGTGAGACCGGCATCACCCTGGGGACCACCAATGATGAAGAGACCGGAGGGCTGGATGTGGTAGACGGTCTTGTCATCAAGGTACTTGGCGGGAATGGTGGTCTTGATGATCTTCTCGAGGATCTCCTTTCGGAGCTGCTCGGTGGAGATGTCGGCAGAGTGCTGGGCAGAGACGACAACGGTGTCGACACGGAGGGGAATAACAGCGCCGTTGTCGTGCTTGTACTCAACGGTGACCTGGGTCTTGGTGTCGGGACGGAGCCAGGGGAGAGAGCCGTCACGACGGGCAGCAGACATGGCAGCGTTGAGCTTGTGAGCGAGCTGGAGAGTCAAGGGGAAGAGCTCAGGGGTCTCGTCGGTAGCATAGCCGAACATGATACCCTGGTCACCGGCACCAAGTTCCTCGAGAGCCTTGTCAAGGTTGAGACCCTGGGCAATATCAGGGGACTGCTGCTCAATGGCAACAAGCAAGTTGAGAGTCTTGTAATCGAAACCCTTCTCAGAGTCATCGTAACCAATGTCCTTGACGGCGTTACGGACAACCTTTTGGTAGTCAAGCTTGGCCTTGGTTGTGATTTCACCGAAGACCATGATCATACCAGTCTTGGTGGCAGTCTCGCAAGCAACCTTGGAGAGGGGATCCTCAGCCAAGCAGGCATCGAGGATAGCATCGGAAACCTGATCGGCAATCTTATCAGGGTGACCTTCACCGACAGACTCGGACTGTTATTTCGACATGTTAGAGAGAGTTCTGCGTCTGTATAGATATATCGCCGAAGTGGCGGGGGGGCGATGCGCCGGACAGGAAAGAGGGGGTTAACCTACAGTGAAGAGAAAGGTTCCCGAGTTCTTGGAGAAACCGTTGGTACCGTTGGCGGCGGGAGACATGATGGCGGATGTGTGGTGATTAGGTGGTGAAAGGGTATGGTAGGTGAGAGAAAATTGTTGAGGTGATACGACCAAAAGTCACCGACAAGGAAGTCTCCGAAAAAAGAACTGCGCGGGTGAGTACGTTAGCGAGAAGGCGGGGAGGAAGAGATTGCTTTCAGGGTTGAATCAATTGAAAGTCAGAGGGAACAATGGACAATGAACATACCAGGAGATTTATAGGATGATGGATGAGGAGATTGATGCGATAGGGGAAAGATGGTTGGGAGGAAAAGAAGATGGCGGGAGAAGAAGGAGGAAGAGGAGGAGGAGGAGATTTGATTTATCTATCTTTTGGCTTGGCTGGGCTTGTAGTGAGTGAGTACTTGCGACTAGTAGTAGACCGAGTCCGAGTCTCGGTCGGAGTGAGAAATGGCAGAGAGTAAAGGCAGGCGCAGGTACGGAATACAAGCACCAAGCACGTCTTTTTTCTTCGCGACGGGGGGTCATCATCCATTAGTTACGACGGTACGGAGGTACTAGGCAGGTACCTTGTGGATGGATGGTGCCAGAAAAAAAGCTTGGGGGGCACATCGATCGGGTTTCAAGGTCGTACCGAAGATTGGTCGGGTTAGTGCAATACTTGGCTCTGCACCATACGATAGGAGTAGCGGCAAGTAGATGCTATGATTTTTTATCATGATACTCCACAGAATTGCGCCATATCTTGTCAAGTTTATGCGTAAGCCCGCCATCTTACTCAGAAAGAAGTCTCGTTTTCTTCAACAAAAGCCCTCTCTCACGTTATGCCGTTCCTATCAAAAGTACATTGAGGTACTTGTACTCGGTACTTTTTTAGCACAACGGGCGGCTTGGCTTGCTTGGACGGCAAGGAGGACCCCTCATCCTCATTTGCTCTCTCACACAGCAACAGATTCTGTTGTCCCCGACCCGACCCCGCCTCCATTTGGCAGTCTCTTTACTTATTTTTTTCTTTCTCTCCCTTTTCCCTTTCCTTCTACGTCAAAGTGAATATTGCGGAGTCGGCTTTGCATGTGTCACAGACACAGACAGACACACACACACACACTCAACGAATAAAAAACTGTCCTATAGCCTCACCGCCTTCCACAACGTGCCTGGCAGTTTCACCTCTGCAGCGTCTTGTTTTTCTCAGCGGTCTGAAGTGTCTTGGAAAGAGGGACCCTTTTTTAGAGGGAAGCAGCAGCATCTGACGGCGGGGCCCCCACCATTACTCTATTCGGCGCATTTTCCAATCCCTCAAATCCATTCCCCTCCACTGCATCCAAACATTCTCCTACCCTTGAACCTTCTGTATGGTCAATTTTTTTTTTTTACTTTTACTCCTTTTGAACGCCACCTCCTTGTCGGTCCCCGAAGCCTTCAAGACACATACGCACACACGCACACCGTCGCAATCATGAGTAAATTTGGCGCCATGGTGATGGGCCCTGCTGGCGCGGGAAAGGTACGTAATCAATAAATTAAGACGTTCCATCCCATCGTCTTACCTGCATTGCTGGTCAAACCATAGGAAGAAGCCTCTATAGGCTCCCCCATCCTTTGGAATCCTTCCCATTCGCAAAGGCTTACTCCTTGTCACAAATCCTGCGAGAGCATGTTACCACATCTCTTCCTAGGGGATGGATAATGGATGGATCGATGGATGGAAGGATGGGCATGTCGGGTATGACCGCTTAGGACTAATCATGTCTCTCTCTCTCTCAATAGTCTACATTCTGCGCCGCCCTCATTACCCATTTGCAACTGAATCGTCGCTCCGCCTTTTACATCAATCTCGACCCGGCTGCCGAGACCTTCGAACACCAACCAGACCTCGACATCAAGGAGCTCATATCCCTACACGATGCCATGGAAGAGGTGGGCCTCGGGCCCAATGGTGGTCTCATCTATTGCTTCGAGTTTTTGATGGAGAACCTCGACTGGCTCACAGAGGCCCTCGACTCTCTCACCGAAGAATACCTCATCATCATCGACATGCCAGGCCAAATCGAGCTCTACACGCACATTCCCATTCTCCCGACCCTAGTAAAGTTCCTCACACAATCTGGGGCCTTGGACATTCGCTTGGCAGCTGTATACCTCCTTGAGGCCACATTCGTGGTGGATCGCGCCAAGTTCTTTGCCGGCACTCTCAGTGCCATGAGTGCCATGCTTATGCTCGAAGTTCCTCACATCAACGTCCTCTCCAAGATGGACCTCGTGAAAGACCAGGTCAGGAAGAAGGACCTGAAAAAGTTCCTTACCCCAGATACAAGCCTCCTAGATGATGACCCCATGGAACGTGCCAGACAAATCACCGAGGGCCCTGACGAGGACGAGTCTACACGTCCAGATGACAAGGGCCAGGTTATGAAGGGTGCAAGCTTCAGACGATTGAACCGAGCTGTAGCAGGCCTGATTGAAAGCTTCAGCATGATTAACTACCTGAGGCTAGACGTGACAGACGAAGACAGCGTGGGTAGCATCTTGAGCTACATTGACGATTGCATTCAGTATCACGAGGCTCAAGACCCCAAGGAGCCCAATGACGAGGATGAACACGAGAATGACGAAGAGCATGAAGACTAAATACATGTATATGTAGAGAAGCAAGCAATTTAAAAACAAAAAGGGCAGGAAAGGAAAAAGGCATCAGGAAAAAAGGATGTTGGATTATTTCAGGTCATTTGCATAGCGACGGCGTTTGGTTGATTTGCCTCGGGAAAAAAGAAGCATGGATTGAGTAGACTAAATCTCAATTGCTCATTACATATGTTGCTTTACTTGCGGAACAAACTCCATCCCCAATGATGTGGATATGCGGTTGATGATGATGACGATGACGATGATGATGAATGTTGCCCTTTCCAATTTGCTTTCCGGTTTGTTGCCCTCCTCCTTGATCATATACCGCCCCGCCTTAGCTCATATATCGTAAACATTCCCAAAAAAACAAAAACAAAAACAAGAAACATGCAATCCCATCATGACATTTCGTGAACCAAGAAAGAAAGGAAAAGAAAAAGAAAAAAAGAGACGAAGGAAGACGAAGAAAAGGAGCACTTAGTAGCCACCAGCGGTGCTTCGCCTTGTATGGCTGAACTCGTCCCACCGCCCCGTCGCCTGGGCTCCCTCGTATCGCTTATATTCGTCCAACCACACGTCCTTTAGGACGGCCAGGTAGCCGACGACCTTTGCGCCGACGATGGCGGCATCCCTCGCGCTCTCTATCACGCCCCGGTTCCAGATCCAGGCGGCCAGGGCGACGACGCAGGACCAGAAGACGGCGCGCATGGCGAGCCGCGTGCACCACATTATGATGCGGCGGACCCAGTTCATGACGAAGACGAGGGTGACGAGCACCATGAGGGGCACGAGGACGTCGACGTAGCCCTGGTTGTCCTCGAGCAGGGAGAGGAGGCGGTCGAATAGGGGCTGGAGGAGGGGGAGGAGGGAGGCGTAGACGCGGCGGGCGTTTTGGAGGACGGTGTGGTAGAGGGCCTGGCCGGGGGAGTTTGGGTGCAGGAGGTTCTTGTTGACGAGGTTGACGAGGTCGGGCGGTAGGAGGGAGGAGAGGAGGTGGGTGGCTAGAGTGTCGTCCATGATGGATGAGTGATCCATGGTTATTTTTTATTTTATTTTGTTTGATGGGATGTTGAGGTTGATGATGATGGTGGTGATGATGATGTATGTGGCTTGATGGAATTCGTTGACGGTATTTCTCTGATTGTTGACCTTTTTTCTTTCTTTCTTTCGTTGATGATGATGATGTCAAGGACAAGAAAAAAAGGCGTCGAGAAGGAAATAGGATAGAAGCTAAATCTCCTTTATATCGTTTTGCAAGGGGGAAGCAAATGAGCAAAAACCTCGGCAGGGGGGGGGGAACAAGTTGTTTCGTTGTCCTGTTCGGAATAAGAAGAAGGAATTTATTGCTCTTGCTTTTGCTTTTGCTTGAGATGGAAGAAGAAGAAGAAGAAGAAGAAGGAAAAAGAAGAAAAAATTGTTTCGATGCAGGAAGGGAAAAAAGAAAAAAGGTCAAGAAGACGGTGAAGTTTGGTTTCCGATCGATAAGATACGCGCGGCGGTAATGGGTGAAATGGATGGATGGGAATTTGGGGGTCCAAGTCCAAGTCCAAGTCCTCTCTGCTTGTGCTGCTGCTGCTACTGCTGCTGCTGTGCCACTGTGTTGCTGTGCTGTTGTACTGTTGTGCTGTGCTGTTGTACTGTTGTGCTGTGCTGTGCTGTTGCTCTGCTCTGCTCACTGTAATTTATGGCATGTGTTTTTCTTTCCCCCTTTTTTAGTCTTTCTGACCCGTTTGGCACGCTGCGCTGCTGGGTGGAAGGTTTAGGGGTGTGTGCGGGTGTGAGAGACGAAGAACCTGGAAGGGAAGAAAAGAGTGGGTGCTAGTGACCCGCTATTTGTAGCCCCTGAGCTTGCTTAGAAGAGGCAGAAGAAGAAGGGAAGCCGATGTGAATTGGGGTTGACTCGACTGGGCACAAGCACAAGCACGAGCACAAGCCCAAAAAAAGCACATGCAAAGAATGAAGCAAAAAACGGCTCGGTACGCGAAAGCAAGCCAGCAGAGCCAGCAAAGCAAAGCAAGGGAAGCAAAGCAATTAAAAAAAAAAGGGCTTTATGCGGAAGCAAGGTTTAGTCAAAAAAACAACTTGGGTGCAGTAGAACCTCGTGATCAACGCCGCACGCGACCAACCCGAAAAGAAAATGAGGAGAAAGAAATAGTTCATGTAACGCGGGGAAAAGAAAAAAAAAAGAAAGAGAAAAAATAGGAAGAAAATATTTTCTGTTCTCCTCTTTTCGGGTTTCTATTTGCTCATTTTTTTCTTACTTTCCTTATTAACTGAATGTGTGATGATGCGAGATCTCCCACCAGCGTCGATGCCCAACCTTCCATCTATACGGAGGGGAAGAGAACCATGTAGGGCTGCCTCCATTTACCTTATAGGTCAAAACCTCCGGAGGGACGAGTCAAATGTCCCCATGTTCAACAAGGTTTTCTTCGAGATCGCCCGAGTGTGACTGCGTGAGGGTGTGTGACGTGCCTAAAGAGATGCACTTAACCCGCCCCCTCTCTTCCCCATGGAGAGAGAATGCGTAGCATTGGAGCCCAACCTTTACTCCAACGGGTTGCAGTGCATAAAACATCTCCATCAAGATCGGGTAATTCGACCACCACTTCAAGTAGGTCCTCGTAAACAAAACATGCAAATTCTATCCATTTTTTAATCTAAACCTTCAAAGAGCCCCTTCCCCCCTCCCTATCCTACCCATCCGTCCGTCCACCCATCCATCCATCATACGTTGCACTCATTCTTCTTCCTCCGCAGTCCCAAACGTAAACAGACAAGTAAACACACCACACCCAAAACAGTCAAAACGCTTTTTTAAAAATCTAGTCTCGCTGAAAAGAGAGTAAAAGCCGTAACATAATAAAAAATAATAAGAAAAGAACAAGACAGAGAAGGAAAAGAAAAGGAAAGAAAGAGAAAAAAAGCAAAAAGGGTATCGAAGAGTGTCCGCCGTCCACACCAAAATACGTGGCCGGCTCCAACATCATATCCATTTCCATACAACGCTTTTCCAGCTTTCAACACCCATGTCTCATGTCTCTCGCTCCCTACATATAGTAGGTAGGTAGGTAGGTAGGTAGGTAAGGTAGGTCGGTAGGTAGGTAGTATTACCAAGTCAACTGGAGCCAAACCCAGACTCCATAAAGACACCACAGCAAACTCCGCCAGTTTTTCGTAAAATCATCCTTACTTGGCTTGGCTGTTGTTATCCATCATGATATTTCCAGCTCGCCTTCCAAAATTCGTCGCGCCATCTCGATTCTCCGTCTGTACAAGTCATGTGCCCCTATAGAAGCCTCCTTCGGCTCCCCCAGCACCAAGACACACTTGCCCAGACTAGCCACCAGCGCCTCAACGGATGACTGGTCCGTTGGAGACAAGACTTGGATCGCGGGTGATTGCCCCCTGCTGCTGTCCTCCGTCTCGTGAATGCTGGCCGCATCATTCATTACCGTCTCCGAGGTTTGCTTCAAGCCATGGTCTGGGGAACTGCCGGGTGTCAAGATCCCGCTATTTCTTTTCGTCTTGTTTACCAACGGGAAACTTCGATTTGTCCCAGTCGATTCAAACGATGAATAAGATGGCCGTGTTGATACCGATATTATACTGGCTGGTCGATGCACCACCGAACCCTGCCGCCGGTGCCCATTTTGGCCATAGACCACATTGCTGTCACTGCCACTAGAAGAGTCTCCAAATGACGCGCCGCTGTCCGGTCGGGCATCATTAAATAACTCTGCCGCCGTATAGACTCTGTACCCCTGGGCGGTAGAGCTGCGACTAACCACCGCCTCGGCTGCTGTCTCAAACGATTCCGCAGACGCAATTGTATCAACACTCGGCCTACGGCGAGGCGCTACAGGACCGCGGGTGGTTTCGACCGAGTCGTTTGAGTCCATGCTTCCGGAACGGGACCTGATACTGCTCATGGCAGAGTGCAAGAAGAAGCGTTCGTAGTCAAACGCATCCTCTCGATCCTCGTGAGAGACCTGATGCTGGAAAGAATCATGATACAGAGACTCCCCGCTTTCGCTCTCGTAGCCTTGAGGAGCAACTTCAGCAACAGCGCCATCGTTTCCAGAGCCAAGCGCAGCCCCGCTATAACAGGAAGCGTCGTCGTCGTCGGTCATCTCCATATTCTCCCCACCAAGAGCTACTGCGACCTGATTGTGTAGTGACTGGTGGTTATTAATTTCTGGTCCTTGGGCGGGGTGATTAGGAAGCACTTCTTTAGCACGTGCTTCGATAGATCCAATCGTGCTCTGGCTATTTTCTCGGACATGCTTTCTGGTATTGCCATTAGAGTTTCCATTAGTCTCTCCCAGCGAAGCTCCGTTATTCTCATCAGGAGTATCAGTGCTGCGTGACCCTGATTCCCACGTAGATTGGTTAAGGGGCGTTGGCGTACGGAGGCTCTGCAAACTGCGGCGCTTTAGGCTGTCGGCACGAGCTTGCTCCCTCAGAGTGGAAATCTTTCCTTTTAGCCCCTTCATCTGATCTTGGATATCGCGCATCTGTACCGAGGAACGCGCCGAGCCCGTATCGGAAAACGTGCCAAAGGTTGGACTGCCCAGCCCGCCGATTCGGCCGACAATGCTCTCGGCGTATTCATCCTCGCCCAACGGCTCCAGCGGCGTGTCAAGTTGATGACTCGTAATGGCGTGGGCGCCGCGATTTGTCGCGCCGTTGAGAGCATCTACGCTTCGAGATCCGGGCAAACCTCGCCGATAGCCCCCTGCCTGACCAAGGGCACTGGCGGATCGTTGAGGAAACCCGCCCACCCTTGAACTCGCAAGGCCATTCTCACTCATATTCCTACTATGACCTGAGGCTGCCGGAGGTGCGGCAGGTGCACGGTAAGATGTGGTGGCGGATCGTCCGATGGGAGGCGAAGGGGTTGAGTCGTCTGATACAGCAGAA
This sequence comes from Cladobotryum mycophilum, assembly GCA_036429605.1. NCBI lineage: Eukaryota > Fungi > Ascomycota > Sordariomycetes > Hypocreales > Hypocreaceae > Cladobotryum > Cladobotryum mycophilum. Next base: position 3,342,371 of record CM071590.1, on the reverse strand, counting down.
TAGCTCAGAGTTCGTGCGCGAGTGAGGTTGTCTTCCATGTTCTGCGGCACATTAGTCCGACATCTAGAGACGTCTTCTTCACTTGAACATACTGTTAACCGCTGTTTGGCGTTGGCTAGAATTTCTTCAGCTCGCTTGCTAATGGAGACTGAACCTTCATCGCTCAACCTCTGAACCGACTTCTTCTTGGCAGTACGCAGAGGACGGGGCACAGGCTGCTCCTCCGCGTATGACGAAGCCATGCTTTCTTCGTCATCGCCCTGGAAGTTGCTGTCACCTCCCACGCTGAGTGCGTCGTCGAAATCCGCAAAAGCATTTCGTTCCAGTGTGTTGAGCGTGCTCGTCGACTCGTTCGAGAGGCGCCTATCGCGTCCTATAAACTTGGATTTATTGGGGACAAACTTCATCCCCGTGGCCGGTGAAGGTCGCAGATGAGCATCGTCGTCAAAACTCTGAACCGTACGGCGTGACGCATTGCGCGAAATGATAGTGCCAGCGTTGCTTTCTACTTCTGTCACCTCGCCAATATCCGATAACATGGTTCCGTTGCCGTAGATTATGGGGGTCGAGAGAGGATCCGGGTTGACGTAAAAGCCATTATCGTGAAATTGGAATCCATCCTCTATAGAATGTCCGCTATTCCACGTCGTCGTCGTCGTCGTCTGATGCGATTGGGACAAATCGGTGTAGCCAACAAGGTCGTTATAGTCGGGGAGTATCATGTCTGGATTTGTTAGGGTTGGAGAACCAGGTTGGGAGCCATAGGGCAGCGCGGCCCCCGAGGCATCTTGTCGACTGTCGTGGCGATTGGCGGACATGGTTTGCATCGCCATGGCTGTGGATCGTTGTGTCAAGCCAATTGTGTGTGTGGGGAGCGGAGGATTATTGGTGCAATGATTTGCAGTTAGAAGCAAGGGGTCCTGTTTCGTAACTTGTGATACCCGAACAAACGGTTACACCTCGAGAAGCAAACGTGTTCCGTCCGTCCGTCAACTTTTTTTTTGTTGAAACGGTGGCTGCTGGTTGAGCTGGATGGATTGTCCAACAAAGCCAACCAAGGGGGTCTTCAGTTTGAGTCCGCCGAGGTTCTCAGCTCCGAGACACCATGCGGGGAGGAAGGGAGGGAGGGAGAGACAGAGCGACAAAGAAATGTTTACCGAATCGAATCTCAGCCGCGTGGCAAAAATAGCAAAATAAACAAATAAAAGAGTGGAAAGGGTTTTTGCCTTTTGAAGAAAAGAAAAGAGAGAGCAAGAAAATTGACTTCGTGGGATCGACGGAGGGCGCGCCACGGGACGGGAAAAAGAGCGACAGTGGAACGAGGTGGACGGGGGCTAATCTTGGTATGTCGCCAATGGTAATTTCGGCCGTTAAGCGTCGTTGTCGCTATTATCGTCGTCGTCGTCTAAGGCGAACAGAGCATACTTGGGGGGAGACCAAAAATAATATAGAAAAAAAAAGAAGAAAAAGAAGAAAAAGAGATGAATAAGAAGAAGACGATGATGATGAGTGTTCACCAAAGTCTTATGAGCTCCGGTTGAGGCTCGGGCCGCGAATCGTTAGAGATCGAGAAGAAAAAAAAGAGGGATGGAGGTTTCTGAGAGGAGGAGGAGGGTGAGCGTCCCAGCTGACAGGGGGGCGCTTAAAAAGAGAGGTTGATGGAGGAGAAAGTGCCCTCCCTCCTTGCTTTGGTCTTGTTCGGGATGGGGTCGAGATTAATTGAGGTGGTGGTCGGCCGCCCTGGGTTTGGATTTGGACTTGGATTTGGAGGCGGGGACTTGTCAGGGACTCTTTGGGGGGCACTTGTTGGAGACTAACGGGGATCAGGAACCAAAGTCAGTTAGCACATCCTTTGGGGTCTTTTGGGGGGGGTGGACAAGAGCTAATCACGGTAACTGCGATTGAACACGGTAACGAGAGGGAGAGAGATGGATGGATAGAGAGTGAAAAGGTCAAAGGTCAAAGTTCAAAGTGTCACTTCTCCGTCTTCCGTCTCTCCTTTCCTTTACCTTTCCTTCATGGCCAAGTCGATCATCGATCCCGTCTTCTTCAAGCGTGCATCTGCATCTGCGTCTGCGTCTGCGTCTGTGTCCGTATCGGTGTCTACGTCCGTGTGTTTGGCTTCTTTTTCGGGCTGTCTGTTTTATGCAAACTGAAAAGCAAGGCCAGCTGAAGCCTGTGTCTTGCGCATGAGGGGGCTGCAGCGGCGGTGGGTCTCAGTGTGCGCGCTCGTATCAATCCTTGTGTCTTTTGTGCTTGGTATACCTGTGGGTACATGAGGTACGTTGTATTACTACTGCTAGGTACCGAGTATTACAGTGGAGGCAATCAACACTTCCAAGTTCTTCTGTCAGCGGTGATGATTAATGGTTGGCCTCCAGAATATTCTCACCAACGGTCCATGGATTGCATCGCTTCGTCCATCAATACCTCAAGTAGAATCATACTCGCACTATGCCAATGTCCAACAAGAGGGCTAATGGACGCGTCAAGTCTGTTTGCTTTACCCCTTTTCATCTCTAATTGACGACTATAGACCTCCCTACAGTACCTACAAGTATGTATGTATGCTGCTGTGCAAACTAAACTCGTATTGTGAAGCGACGGGCACAGAGCACTGCAGCACAAGTCTCCTTTCAACGCATCGTCCAGCGGGCGTCTAATTTCATCTGTGCATCCGGCGTCGATGCGTGGCGTCCCAAGAAAAGAAAAGAAGCCATCCATGGAAGCCAGTCCGGCAATTGACCGGCTAACACGTTCCCTCTCACCTCTGTCCTATCCTCCCTTGCCTCCACCCTCTCCTCTGCAAGGAGTAAGACCCGGTGAAGGAAGAGACGAAATAGTGGACAAACGTGTGAGGACCCGACGATCATACTCGTGGGTCCGGGGTTTGTGGATATCACATCGATCGTCCAAGGATTTGACTGATTCCATCAAACTAACCAATTTGCCTCCATCTGTCCATCATAATAGCATCATATCACAACTGTTGGGTTGTATCCATGGCATCGATTGAATCGTGCATCCTAGCCTTGAATCTTGACATTTCTTACTACCACACGTAAAAACCATGCCACACGGCACGCCGTCTATCCCCCTTGCTTTTTCTTGACTCAGTCACCACGCTTCCCATGGTTGCAGTGGCCGCCGCTTTTCGCCAATCTTGCTCCGTGCTCGAGACTTGTCAGCACGTCAGCGGGCTTTGATCAGGACAATACACGTGCATGATCATCACTGATCCAAGTCATTTCTATTTCAAGTGCACTTTTCTATATCTCACAGTTCTGTTTGTCCCCATTGCTCTCAGTTTTGTAGGCATGACATGCTGTGCTTGCTGATTCCGGGAAAACAGCATCGTCTTTGGGCTCTTTCATGACTTCCCAAGACAACGCCGAATTCTGTATCCTGTAAATGTTTTGCTAACCCCAACAGCGCGCCTAAAGATGAAAAGGAATATGCATCAATGGAAGCATATAAACAAGGTATCGCAATCATGGTAACTTTTCACATAGTGTGGCTATTCGCCGTTTCGAAGCATCATCTCTCAGTAGTCGATGAACATGTCAATTCTAACTTGCATTCTGCTCCTTGTTGGCCGTCTCGTTGGATGTCTTGTTTGCAACAAGCCGCTGCTCCTATTAGCTTTATAAACGTTGGGATAAAACGATGGCTTACCAAAAGATTTCTCAACAAAACGGCAATGGTGACCTTGCCAACTGAAGGCACATAGATGGAGGCCTTTTCCTTGATGGCAGGCCCGTCAAAGTTCTTGAAAGAGGAAAAGTTGATGCACACAGCACCCTCTCTAATGAGCTCTGTGGGTACCTTGTAAGACTCAACCGGAACACCTCCAATAATCACATCGCTCAAGGGCAAACACTGCTCAAGGCCCCAGCCCTCCTTATCTTCCACTTGATGCCGCGCCTTCTTGATACCCTGACCACGGGTAAACAGCTGCACTCCAGTAATGTCGACCGAGTACACCGTGGCACCGTCGTTGGCCAAAAGAGCCGCAAGAGGTCGGCCATTGACCTCGGACCTGTTGATAACGGTAATCGTCTTTCCGAAGAGGCGGTTTCCCTGGGTCAGAATGGGGTTATAGATCTGGACATGCTCGAGGATCTTGACCACGGCGAGCGGGGTGCATGGCAGGATAGACTTCTTCGTTTTTCCGGGAGCGTCCAAGAAACGGATGTTGTGGTACATGTTGTAAAGGTACTGGTGACGCAGGCCTTCAACGTCCTTGTTGAGGGCAACGGTTTCCTGGACGTATTTGTCGTGGCTTGGGTTCTTTGGGAAAATGGGATAGTAGACAATGATGCCATCGACTTGGTCGTCTTCGTTGGCCTGGTTTATTTCCTCTTCGAGAAGTTCCTTTTCAACGACACGGAGCTCGAATTGGAAACCACTAGCTTCAGTATTAGAACAAACAGCACCCACGAAAGAGTGATGTGATGAGGCGTCTTGTCTTACTTCTCCTCGCAAGTCTTTTTGGACCACTCAGCGTACTGGATAGCTGCCGGGTCCTCGTTTGCCAGGAAAGCAACGAGTTTTGGTTGACTGCCGCCAGCGTCCTCCATCTTGACGAGAGAGTCCTTGACCTCAGCAAGAAGCTTTTTGGCAATGGTGTCTGCGGTGATGACCTTGCAGGTCTTGGGAACATCTTGGGAGGCCATTGTAACCTATAATAGGAAGAAACAGCTGTTGTATTCGAGTACGATTTTTGCTCACGGTTGTGTGCGAAAGAGAAAAAAAAGATTTGAAGGTGACTCTATGACCCCGCCACTATGGGCCTTTGACGCAAATGACATCAGCGCAATTGACTTTGGAGAATCCACAGGGGGTATCAACCACTTACATGTAATTTTGATCAAGAATTTGGCTGTATTGGCGACTAAGGATTGAGGTAGTACGTTAACACGTTATGAAACACGCATAAGAGAGATTTGCATTATCATCACAAGATCAAAAGCGAGAGGGAAGAGAAAAAAATATCATAGCCCGAGACTGGATGGATGCCCCTCCATTCCGTTGACCGGCGCCGGACTGCCCCTCCAACTCTCCTTACCAGCTGCAGTCTAGCGTCATTGATGCGCTTCAGCTGTTAATTGGCTTCTCCGGTGGAGTACTGAGTACCAGTTCATAGCAATCGGACCCTGTCGCCTGTCAGTCATTGAGGCCGGACCCTTGTTGCAGGTGCTTCTGCAGAGGCACAGCACTGCTGTAGAGATGGATGGACCACTGAATTCTTCCCTCACAAGTGGGAGAGAGAAAAAGAGCAGCCCGCCCAGGTGGTATCCATGTACCTCATCCTTGGATGTCTCTAGATGTTGATTTGCCCCATTCATTGATCTCGTTCCCTTACATTTATTCAGTCCCTCTGGATTCCTCTTCTTTGTCTCTGGTCTTCTTATTTCTGCTTCGCACAGCTTATTTCAGAGCCATGCTGTAATTAGTTTTATCGTTCACCGGATGGTATTCCTCATTACCCACATGTCCCCCTCGATCATCACCAGATTCTCGCCCATAAACAAGACCCCTTTGCTATGATTATCTGTCATCATGTCATCTCAATCAATTAGACAGCGTTCATAAATGCTGCAAACACTAGCTCGATCAGATGCAGCGGCATCAGCTCGATTCTGTCTCAGATTTATGCACACTGCCGTGACCATGTTCCGGGGCTGCATGACAACGAACTTGAACTCCTTCAACCCCTTCAACCCTGCAACAAAAATTCATGGCATCCAATTCTCCAAGATCTTGAGAGAATAACACCAGAAAAAGATCCTTATCCAAGAGTGTAGTTGGAAAACAAGCAAAATACTACAATTTCTACTCACGTCTTGCTATCCATAAAATTCACCATCCTCTCCCTTGTCGGAGAGAATCTACTATTACAATGGCATCTCATCCCGCTGTTAGGAGCAAACCAATTATTCTCTACCATTTATGAAACGCACTTTGGCAATGATATCCTCGATTTAAGATAAAAAGATCTAGTCAGTTGAACCGCATTGACAATGACCAAACAAGGCTCCCTTGTTAGTCCATCCCTAGGGCTGAGAGGCTGAACCGAAGATGCACCCAATTGGTCATTCTGGACAGCCGTTTCCCCAGTTCACGAACTTTCAATCCGATAAGTAAGTGCATCTATCCTGTGTTCGTTCTGGGAGGAGGTTGCATCATTGGTTGTTATCGCAAGACGGCAAGCGCAACTATCGTCGAGTCTTCAGATTGGCTCCAAGATACTGAGAACTTTTCTCATACATCTGCTTCTCAACCTGAGCATCCATCCATTACCCACGTCATCACACCAGGAAGATCTTGATCTGCCAGAAAGGCGTCCGACCCGGCGATACAACAGCAGAGCCTTCCCTTGTCTTGGATATCTTCGGTTACTTGTTTAGTAAGAGTCGCATTGCGAAGGAACACGAAGCTCTTGTCCCCCAAAAAGAGGCATTGGGTCATCTTTAATGTACAGGTTTTATCGTTATCAGTCGTATACGCCCTCACCAGGTCTGAGAATTTTTCATCAAAGCATCGCTGCATCAGCAGTTTATCCAAGCTCTTATACACGCTCTTTCTTACTGCAGAGACCCGGATGATCCGTGATTTACTCTATTCTGCATAGTACAGCATACACTGGTCTTCCATACATCAGCTGTTTCTTTTCAAGCCATATAAGAGGTGCATATCCTCCGGCATCATTTCGACAATTGGTAAGTAAGTCCTACGCAGTTGATGTGCCCTTGTTCCGTTGTATTCTCTATACAATCTATTCTAACTTTCAAGATTCACCTTGGACTCAAGCAGGAACTCGACTTTCGAATTTATGGAACGCAGTCGAATTCCGCAGCCCTACCAACGGTCCGGTGTGACCAACGCATCACCATGTTCTCCAGCATCTTAACATTGTGGAGGGCTCCAAAGCTCAACCCAGTCAACAGAAAGGCTCGAAGTATACCCATTCTAAACCCATTCAACACATATGGCCGAGTCTTTACATTCTCATGGCTAGGCTTTATGCTCTCCTTCTGGGCTTGGTATGTCTCATTCCACAGACTCGTTGACCCACGTTCGTTTCTAACGTTGTAAAAGGTACACCTTTCCTCCTTTGTTGACCACCACAATCAAAAAGGACCTCCACCTCTCCTCGACGGAGATAGCCAACTCGAATATCATCTCTTTAGTGTCAACACTCATTGTCCGCCTGTTTATTGGACCGCTATGTGATCGATTTGGACCTCGATATGTCTTCGTCTCCTTGATGTTTCTTGGGTGTCTACCCATTGGCCTGGCCCCTCTTGTCAAGACCGTTACTGGTCTTTATGCTTCGAGGTTCTTCATTGGAATACTTGGGGCGACTTTTGTGCCTTGTCAAGTGTGGTGCACTGCATTCTTTGACAAGAACATTGTGGGAACGGCAAACGCCTTGGCCGGAGGCTGGGGCAACGCAGGAGGTGGCATCACTTATTTCATAATGCCTGCCGTTTTCGACTCCCTCGTAGCAGGTGATCGGGGCCTCAGTGAAAGCACAGCCTGGCGTCTTACGTTTATCGTTCCGTTGGCCTGCCTCCTTTTATGTGGTGCCTCGATGCTTTTCCTGTGTCCGGACAGCCCTTTTGGTTCTTGGGACACGCATGCTGAGCGCATCAGAGAACACGTTCGAGCCCATAGAGTGGTGGGAGCTACTGTGTTCAATGTTTCTGGCGACATAGAGATGGTTCCTGCGACGGGTTCCAGCTCGGAAATAGAGAACCAGTTTTTCGATGCTGAGGGGACAGTTACTAAAATTGAGGCACTGATGATACTTAAGGGGGAAACAATTGCCAATCTCAACTGCAAGGGGATCATGCGAGTCATCTTTTCACCACAGACTCTATTCCACACCAGCACCTATTTTTGCTCCTTTGGAGCCGAGCTGGCCATCAACTCTATACTCGGCTCCTATCTCGTAGAGCACTTCCCAAACATGGACCAGACGAAAGCGAGTCACTACGCAGCGGTATTCTGCTTTCTCAATTTTGTTACACGGCCCTTTGGTGGCATAATTGGGGACATTTTGTACAGCAGGTGTAGTCGCAATCTTTGGCTAAAGAAATTATGGATCATATTGTGCGGTGCCATTTCTGGCTCTATGCTCATCACCCTCGGCACAGTCTTTCAAAAAGAGCAGAACAAGCATGACGTGGGGTTATTCATGGGAATGCTTGTCGTGATGGCGGTGTTTATGGAAGCTGCCAACGGGGCAAATTTTGCACTCGTTCCACACGTACATCCCTTCGCCAACGGCATCGTCTCGGGGTTAACAGGCAGCGCCGGTAATCTCGGCGGCATCATATTCGCCATCATATTTCGGGTTACGAGCCAATACAGTAGCTATCACTGGGGGATGATAGCTATTGGGATAATTCAGTTGGTGGTGAACTTGGGGGTTATCTGTATCCAGCCACTACCGAAAGGTCAAGTTGGAGGGACGTGAATTGGGAGCAACAGCTTGTATGAGACATGCATTCAGGAGTTGGTCACGTCATGCTTTTTTGTTTTGATACTGGAACGGCTATAGAGAAAACGGCGGTCGGAAACCCCGAGATTGGAACAGTCTTGGAATCCAATTTGGTTATGGAATAGCGAATGGCATAGCGATGATACAAATATGACAGCGAAATAGTTTTTTTCCAAAGACAATTGATATTGAATGTCAAGTCAACAAAGCCAAGACTTTCCTGTCTCTCCTTGTCATGAGTGTAAGGAGGAAATTCTCCGGCATGGAACACTTTTCGTTGATCCCGCAGTTGGACGAACGTATCGGGAGGAAGCCGAAACTGGTGTCAGTTTTTACCAGGCACGCACCTCTCTGGCATGTTTACGCCCCCGTTTTTTTCGGACTACACGAGGAATTCACGGTCAATGGGGGCATTCATGTGAATGTATGTGCATGTCTAAGACAATTCTTTTGGGTTCCCCTGTGGGGGGAGCCTGCCTGGTTGTTGGCTGCGAACTATTTACTATCACCCCTGAAGTCACTTAACACAACAACATAAAGTGTGCCTTTTATTGTGCTGAGGAGATGGGGGACATGCATGACTCATGGAATCGCAATTTTAAATTCAATTGTTGGCATTAGAATTGAGATGGGGGAGAGTAAATTACATATAACCTCCCGGAACGTTAATGGCATTTCACACTTAGTATTCCAACCCGTCTCAACCCGTCTCATTGATAGAGCCATTGAAAGCGAGACATCAAATACCCTCCCCCCAAAAGGAACTGAGACGTCAGAGTGAAACCCTTCACCTCTTCCTCCTCCCCCATTCACCATTAGTCTCGTCGCAATTCTCACTATTCCGTAAGATTATCGATATATCGCGTGCATCCATGAATTTCTGTCTCCCTCCCCTCCCCCTGGCCCCTGGCCCCCTGTCTCCTTTTTTATTTTTTATTATTACTTTTTGGTGATGGTCGTGATTATCTGCATGTCTCACAACTTGGGGAGGGATTGTCGGCGGCGAGATCTTCGCCAAGTTCGCCAAGGATAAGCCACTTGTGTACTTGCACATGGACCTGCACACACTTGCTAGCAGCAGCAGCAAGCAACCACTCCAACCTGTGCGGGCGGGTTGTCATTCGCAACGGGAACTGCAGATCCTAACTTTAGCAGACTAGCGGATGGGGAAGTGATGTGCGTAGATCGACATACATGCGAGAAAACGTACATGGCTTGTTGAAAGTTCCATGTGGCAGTTTTGACAGCTCAACGGCCCCCAATATGTCGACAATGAATCACTCAACACATAGAAAACAAGAGTCACACCAGAAAGCACAATCAAGTTGGCAGATTTATGGTTGAATAAAATTCACATTTCATCATCACTAAACTGAAAATCCCACATCTCTATTAAAACAGCGGGTACTTTGAGGTATCCTACATCGAAACGACATGGCTTTAAAAACCAACCGTCATTAGGTTCCGCGTCCATCTCCAACTAGATCGACGGAACATTAGTTTGTGCAACTCCTTTTCCAAATCAGGCCGTTGTGCACGCAAGGGCATGCACTCGAGCTTCCTCCGCAGAATTAATCGTGAGAGAGGGCAAAAAAGAAAATGTGTAATCAAGCTCCAATCAGTCCCTTACAGGACAAGGAAGGCAGCGACGATACCACCAATGACAGCAATGGAGCTGCCGACACGAGCAGCGCCGTTGGTAGGGGGAACGACAGGGCCGCCGGTGGGAACGGGAGGGTTAGAAGGAGCGGCCCAAGCAGTGCTGGTGTAGGTGACCTTGGGAGGCAGACCAGATGAAGGTCCCTGGGGAGCGGCATAGGTGCTGGTAGCCCAGGTGGCAGTGGTGCCGTTGCAAGGAACGGTGGTGGTCTGGTCAACAACAACAGTGGTCTCGGGAATGGAGACGGAGACGGAGGTGACGATGGTGGTAGCGGTGGTAGCGGTGGTGGTCACAGCAGGAGCAGTGGTAGCAGCGCTGGAGAGGCTGATGGTCTTGATACCAGTGGAGGTGGTAACAGTGGTGGTAACGTCGCCAGTGGGCTGAGTGCTGCCAGCCTTGATGTGGAAGGGGTTGGAGTACTGGAAGACGCTGGGGTTGCTCTCGAGCTTGAAGACGAGGCCGTAGACAGCCTCGGCGCCGAGGGAAGCATCAATCTTCCAGGAGAAAGACTTGGCAGAGTTCTGGACACCAGCTAGAAGGAAATGTCAATTATTGTACAGACACAGAGTGTTGTTTTTTTGTTTCAGCGGGGTAACTTACTGGCAATGACTTGCAGAGGAACCTGAGTGTTCTGAGTCTTGCCACCAATGAGCTCAATGGAGACGGTGCCAGCAGCGTACTTGGCGGGAGCCTCCCAGGTGATGGTGAGGACCGATCCAGCGGCAACTTCCTGGTTAGCAGTAGGAGTGAAGATAGGGTCGAAGTCGGCAGTCTGGGCGAAAGCAGAAGCGGCCAGGGCCAAGACAGCGGTAAGGGAGAAACGCATTGTGGCGGAGAGAGAAGTGAATGAAGTTTCGATGTGTTTGTTTGTTTGTTTTTTTGTTGTTTTGAAAAGAATGGATGTGGCTCAAAGACCAAGAGAGAAAAAGATTGCTGTTTTGAAGAGAAGTGAATGTAGTCGTCGTCGTCACAAGAATAGAGAGAGGGAATGAATGTAAATAGAAAAAAGAGCGTGGTGGCTGAGAGCCTAAAGTAATGAAGGAATGGCAGAACGACAGGTGGTATGTGAAGTGATGGAAGAGGAAGAAGAAGAAAGACTCGAGCTCATGATGGCGGAGGTCTAGTGAAAAGGCGAGACGACGAGCTGGCTTGCTGGGGATTGGACCAACCTCGACAAGGCATGGCGCGGTTGGTTAGCTGTAGGAGGTGTGGATTAGTGGACTTGTGGTGGAGCACCCCACTATAACACTATAACGGAGGATGCCTAGAAGGGACAAACAGCCTGGAGCCCATCCATGGATGAGAGAGAAAAATTACTTGTACAGCGGGTAGGCCTGCTGAATCTGCTTCAAGGCCCTGGAACTGTCCCCTCCCCCCGACGAGTCTGCCTACCAACAGCAACCGACCATGCCGGCTTTAGGTTTAGTCTTCTTCACAAAAAGGTAACGTGCCGCTTTGGTTCCTGCAGGAGGAAGCATCAGAATTGTCGAGAGTGGAGCTTAACCGTTCAGGGGCAAAAGGAAATTAAATATGTATAGACGAAGCAGTTTGATTGGTGGACGTGTGATAGCATGTGAGGCTGAGCCCACCATTTGGGGGTTGTAGGCGTCTGAGATGGACCAATTGGCTACAGTGCATGTGCCATCATGGGCTCCTGAACGCTCTCGACGGGTCAACCATTTGGGTCTGCCCCAGGCATGGATTGGATGTGACTCCGATTGTTTGCCTGCATCTTCATCTCCCCGGCACGCTTACATATGTTACTACCACCATGAGAGAGAGAGAGCAAAATATCGCGCAATGGGGCCTAGAATGACGATGCGCTATGGATCTTTTTTTATGGATCATTAGACTTAAATGAGAAGGATTTCGAGATGCATCTTGCCGAACAGTCAGCGAATCCTTCCTTCTGGGCCGATTGTGACCAAGTTTTTTACGAAATGAACCAACCGCTGTGGCGTCACCAAATCTTGGATGAATGCCATTATACTACTCTTTGGCGTGAGTGTGTGCTGTATGTTGTGTGTTGTTGTGTGCAACCTATTTTTGCTTGGGCTAAAGTCGGTTTCTTTGTGCTCCCAAGGCAGAATTGTGTCACTTCTAGATAGGCAGCAAGGTCGGTCTAGCTAATTATACAGACCATGTATGCCTCGTACTACTCACGCATGTCGATGCCTTCATGCGTCTAGTCTTTGATTGAAGGGGCTGTCAACGCCAGTGAAGCTATCCAGCATCAGCTCGTTCAGCCTTACGGTTATCGCAGCCAGTGAGCTTGAGTCGTTGTGCAGTGCAATCCGTATCGACGATGCCATGTGGGTGGTAGGGAGGCAGGCTGCTTAGTCCGAGCCCGTCTGTTAACCTACAATGGGCGCTGACTACAAGGACCCGTGGACGTTAGGGCCGCCTGTAGCATGCATTAACACACCTGTAAGAAGAAGAACCCGTCCTCTGTAGTGAGAGATCTAGACTCCGGCACCAGACTTTTTCTTTCTTCGGCTTCCTTCTAACGCGTCGCGTGAATAAGAAATGGACAAGGATGGTGAAGAAATCGAGAAAGAGAAAAAAGCCACTGCATGGCATCTCCACCCAATGGTTGGTTACGCTTCGCCGTTGATTCTAATTTAGGAAATCACCGATCATTTTGCTACCGTGCGTACTATTGAACGCACTTCTACTAGTTTATCGAGGCAAGAGTCCTGTAATCATAACAACAATCACGAATGCCTGACCCAACGAACAAAAGAGAGAGATTTTTTTCTCTTCTCGTCTTAAGCGAAATTGGACTCGATACAAAAAATGGTTTGCGTTAGATCCCGCAAAACAATGATGGGTCGCCATGGCGGTGAATCACGGCTGCCGGATCACACACTTCATCAATGGAGGCAAGCCATCAACGCCTTTGGAATGAAAGCCAGCCGCTGCTCATCTCCCGAGATAGTATCGGAGTTTAACAAAGGTGGTTACACACACATGTACATGTAGATGCTTGGCGAACAGGATTTCGGCCTTGCCATGCCAAGTCTTTGTGTGTGTGTCTTTGTTGGTTGGCTAGCTGGGCTAGGCTGACTTGACAAAGATTTTATTTGACTTGTCTTGTGAACCATGTCTATGACTTGTGTGACTGTGACCGTGACTGTGATTGTGATGGATGATGTGACTGACTTCCATCTTACCCGTCGCAATCAGCCAACTATTTATTACACGGGGCTGAAATCCAGCCACGGATGACAACCACAACTGCACAACTGCGTGAAAAAATTCAATACTCCTGAGCCATATGGGTCAGTGCAACAAGTGCAACAAGGTCCCTTACCAGCCATCGTTTTGCGCACAGTCCTGTCTGTCAAACACACAAGGGAGGAATACTTGTACATACATACTAATCATCAAGAAGCAAACATTGCATCACAGATAACAGGACAGGACAGGACAGGATACCCGGTAGCCTCCCCCTGCGAGGGTTTCGGAAGCGGACAGGCCGAATCGTTGTCGGTCTGGAAGATATCAGGGGTATCGGTAAATGGTGTACTTGTCCAAGCCATATGGCACTGTTTCATGCAAAGTAACCATCATGAGAGGAATCCTGCATGCGTATTGATTTGCGTTCATTCAGGGCAATCAATTTGCTTGCTGTACCTCGCTCAATAGTAGGCAGATTGCAAGACAATCTGGAGGAGGCAAACTCCTATTGGTACGTACTGTGTAATATTGTCTGTTTTATTGAATATATTAAATGCCATCCAATAAAGGGTCCCACTTCCACATACGTCCCAAATGGGGAAATGACGGGAATTGAAGCCTACTTCACAGGTACTAAGGTACCCGGACAGGCAAGAGACACCACCACAAACAAAACTACAGGGTACGTACCTACTGTTTTAACCTCAATTGCACTAACGAACCACCTGTGACGCGACCGGACCCACCAAAAATTCCAAAGCCTCACCCTCAATCCCCTCCCATAGCTTCAGCCTTGTCCTACACAAAGTTCCCCCATCATGAGCTCTCCCGACGAACTGGCTAGGGACACGCCTCCTCCGCTCAAGAGGCGCAAGACTCGGGAGTCCCCTGTCCTGAGGTCGAGCTCGCCGGATATTCTGGTGGGAGATCCAAATCAGGATGATTCGCGCCTTGGCTCGAGGCGGTTGTCGCCAGAGCCTCCGGCGTTGAGCCCGACCCCCAGCAACGGCGTGTCAAACAAAGAATACTATTCGAGATCAGCATCGCAATCGAGGTCGAGGTCGAGGTCGCACCAACGGTCAAGATCGGAATCCAGCTCTGGCACCAGAACACGATCCGAATCGCCTGCCCAGTCGCAATCTATCTCCCCGACGAGATCACCCTCTCGACATCGCTCCCCCTCATCCTCGTCAAACCGCACACGATCAGAATCCTTTTCTCCGAGGCCGCTGCCACAACCCACGCCCCCGCGAGAACCACTAAAACCTAATTACCGTGCTCGACTCGTCCTCCATGGGCACACAAAGGCCGTCTCCCAAGTTCGCATCTCGCCCAATGGCCGCTTTATCGCCTCTGCGTCGGCTGACGCAACGGTGAAGATATGGGATGCTGCTACGGGGACGCATATGGACACACTCGTGGGCCACATGGCCGGCGTGAGCTGTCTCGCATGGACACCTGATAGCAACACAATTGCCAGCGGCTCAGACGACAAGGCCATCCGTTTGTGGGATCGGGTAACGGGACGTCCCAAAACGACCGCTCGGAAGTCTGCAGGACACGAAATGGCGCCTCTTCGGGGCCACCACAACTACATTCATTGTTTGGCCTTTTCGCCAAAGGGGAACATTTTGGCCAGCGGTTCGTACGATGAAGCTGTATTTTTGTGGGACGTTAGAGCTGGACGGTTGATGAGGAGTCTTCCGGCTCATAGTGATCCGGTCAGTGGCATTGATTTTTGCCGTGATGGGACTTTGGTCGTCAGCTGCTCAACGGACGGACTTATGTAAGTGACTTTTTAATCCTAGGGTTTCTTCTTGGACTGTGGCTAATGTCTGTTTAGTCGTGTTTGGGATACATCCACCGGCCAGTGCCTCCGAACCCTCGTCCACGAAGACAACCCCGCCGTAACAAACGTATGCTTTTCACCGAATGGACGGTTCGTCCTAGCGTTCAACCTCGACAACTGCATCCGATTGTGGGATTACGTATCGGGAAGCGTCAAGAAAACATACCAGGGACATCGCAACCAGAAGTTTGCCCTTGGCGGTTGCTTTGGGACCCTTGATGGCGTGGCGTTCATTGCTTCCGCCAGCGAAGATGGCGATATTGTGCTCTGGGATGTGAAGAACAAGGAGCTCATACAGCGGGTCAAGGGGCACCAGGGCGTGTGCTTCTGGGTGGATGTACATGGCGATACGATGGTGAGTGCGGGTCAGGATACCACGATTAAGGTCTATCGGCACGTTGGGGACTCTGCTGAGCCGAATGGAGCGGTCGACTCCGAAGAACAGAGTCAAGCGGTGTTGCAAAGCGAATTGCCTATTAGGCAGGAAGATATCAAATTAGAAGACGCATGAATACGCATGAATAATACATTATAATATGATTATCCACACTATGGAGTACTCTTTGTGGTTTGTTATGGTATTGACTGAACTTGAAACTTGTACCTGGTCTGTATACCTAATTATATCCTATATCAATGACTTGCTGCTGTTTGTGTGCTCAACCATCCTTTCACACCTAATGTTCCTGTTTTCTACTCGTACATGATGGGGACAGCTCCTACAACCCCCCTAGTTCTTCCGGCTTATGTTTATCTTTTCAAGCTGAGGTCGTCGGATTTTCCGTCTCGGCAAGTAATTCTGATTCACAGACCTCCACCACCTCGAACGCATTCGCAACGTTGTACGTCCCGAGTATCCGAGTATTCAGAGCCTCGATCGTGACCTCGAGGCTATCCCCGCAGGCCTCAAACACGACCAGGTACGCGGCCGTGTAGTAGACCTGGCCCAGCTCCGTCACCTTCGTCTTGAGGAGCTCCTTCTGGAAAGTGCGCTGCCACCTCAGCTTGAAGAGGAGCTCGCCCTCGGTCTTGTTCCGGGGCGGGTCGTCCAGCGGGGAGGTGTAGAAGTAGATGTACGGCCTTTCATCTGGGTGCAGGAGGATTTGCTCGCATTTGAAGGATCGGCGCCTCATGCTGTTTAGGGTGCCCTGCGGGGGTGGGGAGGGAAGATGGTTCCATGTTAGAAAATCAGGGGTTGATCGACGACAAGGGTTTTTGGGGGAGGGGTTTTTTCTTGTTTGTTTGTTTGTTTGTTTGTTTGTTTGTTTCATGTCCTTACCTTTCTTACGGCCCAACAGGCGCCTTCTGCGTTGATCTCTCTGCCTTCGTTGCTGTCCCAAAGTTTCTTGGGCTTTACGCATTTTCCTCCCTTCCAATCTCTGGCGAACCCATAACTTAGGGATAGAGCCAAACTCTGGGCCGGCACATGGCTTGTGCTGTTCCCCAAGAGGCCATATAATACTGCGCCATAGCTGCTTGCCGTTCGCCTGTAACTTGGTTAGCAACGACACTTCTTTTTTCTGTTTTGGGACATCTGCCCAATGTGCTTTTCTCACGGTTCGTATGCCCTGCTTTCAAGGACATAGGAGGATTGGAAAATGGAGCAGAGAAGATCAACTGCGTACGGAGCTTCTGCCACTCCACCGACAAAGATGACCGACTACAACGTGTCAATATCATAGATCATATGACCGAGGGGGATTCATATTGTACTTGCACCTAAATCTTGGCCGTGCTCTCTTATGAGCTCGTCTTCGTGTTGCCTAGCTAGATCTCTAATCCTGCTAAGCAAAGGGCAGAGAACGAACATTCTCTCTTCGCTGCGAGCGTGTAAGTAAACCTGCAATGGAAGCCACTTCAACTTTTTCGGAGGGGAAGGGGGGATATTTACCTCCCCAGCTTAATTCTACTGCATTCACTGACGCGCGATACTTCCCACGGATGAAAACGTATATTTATCATCCAGGTCTTGCTCTCGTCTCGGAAAGTATTCTTGATGCCCAAGTCCCACTCGAGATCGATGGGTACGGTTATGTATTCGCCCTGACGGCACCACGACTCCCTGGGCTTTCCTGTTTTGGCCTCGAATAAACGAATGCATGCTTCGTCAAGGAGAAACTATCGACAGAGGGTGCCTTGAGTGTAGCTAGTTAGCCTTTTTTTTACTATTCTATGTAAAGGGGGGATTGGTATTGAACCAACTACGTGACTTGGAGAGCTGACTGAACCGCAGTGGCTCTATGGAGTCGACACGATAGGTGGTTAGATCCTTTCAAGGGGTTTAGTATTCGCAACGATGAGACTTTTCAAGAACGGAGGAGGGGGTCAACGTACAGCGGTCCAGGCTCCAACATCGCAAACCGTTACAACATCGCCCTGGATGATTGAAACAGGTCAGTTGATTCAGAAGTTATATGGAGAGATTGGTACTGGCGTTGCTGACTGCCTGGGCCCACTTTAGTGGACATTGATCTCTAGATGCGAGCAGAGCGGCCTCTGATTCCGTGACGAACTCCAACGTGGCCGACAGGTTCTTTGCGATCTCCGACGCCTGCAACGCCTTCTTTAGCCGGTGGGCGACGTAGCTCGGCCAAGAGGCAGGGACCGTCATGACAAAGTGGTAATGGCCAGCCCTTCTGCCGTCTACGCATGGAATCTCGCTCATGCATGCGTCGACGAAGAACTGACCGACCATGTAAACCACGTCCCAGTTGAGCCTCTCCTGCAGAGCGCAAGCCGTCTGGAACATGGAAGAGGTGGCGATGTGGTCCGGGACGTCCTTCTTGTCCAGGAGGAGGTACTTGAAGTACTTGAAGCACACGACCTCATTCTTCTCGAACTTGCGAATGAACCGGGTTGGAGTCCTTGATGAGCCCGCGTCGTCCCCTACGGTGAAAGAAACCGGGCTTATGTGATTTTCCCTGCCCCAGGCCATGGAAGTGAATCCGAAACGAGGTCAGTATGTATATAACCCCGTTGAGCAAGGAGTGGAAGCAACACACTCTGTTCCGATATCGATTGCAACGACAATGCGCTCAACCATGTTGGAGTGATCTGAATTCATGGATGAAATTAAATGAAATTAAATGAATTGAGGAAAAATAGAAAAGAAAAGAAAAGAAAAGAAAGGAAAAAAACTAATAACAAGATATACGGTAAGAAGTAAATGATGAAAATCTCAGGCTGGATGCAGGCTTGCATACAAAAACTCATGCCAATAATCCTCAACAGGGAATCGCGAAAGCAGAAAAAAGAAAATAGGTCAGTGTGTAAGTTGTAAACAAGCAAGAATCGGGGAAAGAAAGTGAGGATAGAAGTGAAAGTAATTATGGGCAGGAAAACAAAGGGAAAAAACTGCTAGAGGACAACAACTTGGGGAACAATAGAAATTATCTGTGCCCTGAATGCAAGCCTGTTCTTGTTGGTTTGGGTCAAGTCGGTCGATGCACGGAGACATTATGTCCAACAGACTGTTTGTTTTTGTTTTTTGTTTTTTGTTAGCTGGGGAAGAATGTAAGAGCTGTTTTCGGACTTGGGCTTCCCATCCTTCTTCCATTCATCCATTCATTGTCAAATCCTTTGCGCGGTAAGGACGTATTGAGAAGAGTCATGCCCCCAACAGTCGCAAACTTGTGGATATCATCAACAATCGCGTCTTTCTTAGGGATTGGCCTTTTCTTTGTAATTGAATCATGTAAGAATGCCACTATAAGCCTGAGGAAATATAAACCTGCCTCTCTGGACCCTCATCAAGTGATGAACTTCGTCTCCTACCCACCCCCGGGGATAAGTGCGCGCATATGGAATAACTTACACTCTGCCCCGAGACCGAAGTAGGCGGGTCGTCGTTGGGGCTGGCGTTGCTTCCTCTCGTGGCACATAGCTTCCATCTGAGCGATCTTCCTCAAATGCTTCTGCGACATTATACGACCCAAGTCTCTCGCCTTTGCGAGTCTCAACCGTTATCTCGAGGCTATTCCCGACAGCTTCGAACACTAATCTGTACTTTGCCATGTAAAATGTTTGGCCTCTCCCATTCCTCTCTTCCACGAGCGATTCCCGTGGGAATGTCCGGGTCCATTGGATCCCGCAGAGGGGATCGCTGAATTGATCCCTTTGGAGACGGGGATTCTTTCGTGGGGAGACGTAAAAGTATGTGTATGGCCTGTCTTCTGGTTGTGACAGTGCCTGCTCACAGTCAACTATTGTGGGCTCCATGGTGTTCAAGGCGCCCTGAATGTCTCGTCAGTGGGGATGTATGCTTTTGAAGGTTCAAATATGGGGGGCTTACCTTTCTCAAACACCAGCAAACTTGGTCCCTGACGATCCATTTGGCCTCAATGATATCCCAAATCTTTCTGTCTGCCGAGTGTCCCCTATGTCCTTCTTTCCAATCTACCTCATCGTTGAATCCGTAGGTACGAGACAAAATTCCCTGCGGAAGCATGTCATTGTTCACATTTGCGTTTGATAGACCATGCACAACGGCGCCACGGCAGATTGCAGTCCAGCTGTGAATTGTCAATACGCTACTTTTTCTAGTCATCGTGATGTTACTTACGGGGCGTTGTTTTCGCTTGGGATTATATATGAGGAGCGAAAGACAGAGCAGAGACGACCAGTCAGATAGGGGACCTGTCCAAGTCCACCAACAAGAAGACCGGACTGAGGGGTGTCAGCTCTAAACTACATTGTATGAGTTCATATAGTTGCTTACATCTAGTTCTTTGCCATGCTCCCTTCGGAGTTCGCCTTGGTGGCGACATACCAAATCCTCAATCTCGTTTATGACTGGAGAAAAGATGGAAGCAATGTCCTCACTGCAATTCTATGAGCAAGGCACTCGCTGTGACAATGCGAAGTGTTGAATCTTACCTTTTTAACTCCACAGTCCTGCCCCTATTGATTCCCGAAACTAGATTTCGAGATTCCACTGCAGCCTGAAGCCAGTCGGGTAGATCTACCACCCATGTCCTGTTCTGATCGTCTCGAAAAGCATGCTTGATACCACGCTCCCAATATTCATTCAGGAAAATCTCGAGTTTCTCATCATCCCCCCCCCATGATCTTCGTTCTGCTGCAGTTTTGGCCTCGATCAGACCAAGAAATCTTTCGTCAAGGGTGACACCTCCGCATAAGCCACCTACGGTTTGACAAGTTAAGTCAGCTTTTGTTTATTTGTTGCCACGAAAGGGATTATGAGAGTTGGACGGACTTTGTGACATGGTGAGTTGATTCAAAACGAGTGGCTGGACATTTCTGACGGCATAGGTAGTTAAATCCTATATGAAGTCTTTAGCAGACTATAGTATGATGCGACGAGGTAGGAATAAGGATCTAGCGTACGATTGTCTAGCCCCCAGTATCGCAAAGCGCCACGATATCACCCTATACTTGCGTCAATACGATCATGTCCTAAACAACTTGAAGAGATGACCATGTCTGAACAACTCACTTGTGCGGCCCAGTTTATGAGCGGACATTGGTCCCTAGTTCCAAGAATGGCCGCCTCGGATTCTGCGACAAAGTCTATTGTGGTCGACGAGTTTTCGCCAATAATTTCAGCGGCCTGCGCTGCCTTTTTCAGTCGATACTTGGTATAACTTGGCCACGACGCTGGAATTGTCATGACGACGTGAAGGTCGCTTGTCTGAAGGCCGTGTTCACCTCGATTATTATTGATGGAGTCCATGGTCCGAGTCCATATACCGCGGAGGAATGAGCCGATGATGTCAAGGGGATCTTGATTAAACGTCTTCTGCATCTCACAAACGTCTCGAAAAAATGTCGAGTTCAGGATGTTAGCCGGGATGTCTTTCTCGTCCAGCAGGAGATATTTGAAGCATCTGATGACGCAGTCTCCAGAATCGTGTCCGAGTTTAGTGGGCGTCTTGGCATCTGGCCATTCGATTAGATGGATCGTCTCGCCAGGTGTCGAGATAGCCCAGGCAACACCGGTGAAACTGGAGTCGTTAGAAATTCGTGTGTTGGGGGTGAGAAAGACTTTTGATAAAAAAGCACCCACGTAGTTCCAAGGTCAATCCCAATAACTATGCGCTCGCTCATTGTGGAAGAAAAATGACGCGATATACGTCTAGACAACTACCAATAAAGTTGGAAAAGATACAGAGGGCCCTTTGAAAAAAAGGTTAGAGAAGTTGAGAGGAACAAAATAGAATAAATAGAAAAAAAGGAGGGACGTTAAAAGTGAAGATATCTACCTGAAACCCCCAGGCTTGGTGGTTGGAAGGAGAAGGAGTTGCAAAGACTATAAACAAACCTCGGTGGAATGAAATGGGATAGAACAGAAACCTTTGCGAAATGAAATAAGTCGTAACTGAGCCAAGAAGCTATCCGTGCTTCATGCAAGTTTGTTTGCTTGCGCAAAAGTTTGCTGTGTCCCATGGCCAAAGCCAAGTGCAATAACAGCTGGCAGAACCCCCCCCGGGGAGACCATTGAGGTACATTGCTCCTTGCAGGACCATTTATTACTAAACCCAAGTAAGATTTATGATAGACATTATGCCTGTTCCAGAGTATACCTTTTTTTCTATTGCAATTTGGGGTTTCCTAGCCAGGTATACAGTTGCCTTGGTTGCGAGCGAAATGTTAGGCTAGAACTCGCATTAATTAGACGCAACGTCATAACTCAAGTAGCCAACATGATACACACTCAAGCTCAAGTAAGCAGAGTAACTCGAGAAGTAATGATTAAAAAAAAGAGCAATTAAACATGGCCAAGCATCGAATCTCGACACAGAATGCCAAAGCTGTTTATCAGGTCATCTAAGATAGAGTTGAACTTGAGGTGAGGTGCACGTGAACTTGGCAAAAGTGGTCCAGAGCCCGTACTCATTGCATATCCAATGGCAACGACTGCGGATGTAAAGGTGAAACAAGGACAAGATAAAAATTTAGTTGTTGAGCAGAAAGACCGCCTTAATCACTGATTTTGAGAATCTGCCGAAGCAGCGTGGGAACTCGGGCACTCTCTGAACCTCCTATGATGATGACAAGGCATATGAATGGACAACGGAAGTAAACAATGAGAGTCATTGTTCGAAGTATCAATCGACAAGAGTGTGCCCCCCCCCCCCCC
Organism: Cladobotryum mycophilum; assembly: GCA_036429605.1. NCBI lineage: Eukaryota > Fungi > Ascomycota > Sordariomycetes > Hypocreales > Hypocreaceae > Cladobotryum > Cladobotryum mycophilum. The sequence continues at coordinate 3,320,074 of CM071590.1, read as the reverse complement.
CCTAAATACCCAAACATAGCAATAAACCACGCCCTTCTAGATACCGTCGAATGCGCCAATAGGCTCGCCTGTGTCGTTCAGTTTAAAGCTACCAAAAATGACGCTATCTAAAGTCCGGTTCGCCAATCTCCACAATCTCCAATGGACGCTATTCTTCACCCCACGGGGATGGAACATGAAGATGTAAAGCGTGGGGGTTTTGCATCCATCCCACCTTCACTCATGCTCCATGGACTGAAGTGATGTAATGCCCTCTTTGCCTCTCCTCTAGCCCGAGGACCAAATCGGGCATCCGAATGGAGATCATCTTCCAAAAACCAACTCGTGGGCCCCCCATGATGTCGATCAATCTCCCCCTGGCGATGGGTGATGGCCATTCTCATCAGTGCAGGTAGTTGCCATTGGCCCAAAAAACAACGCGGTGTCTTTGGACGGTTTGCAACTCTTCAATGCAACGGGCTGAGTAAGACGGACGACCCACGGGTGGTGCGACTCTACAGTTGAAGGGGAAAAAAACCGACACCGAAAAAAGCCATGGCCATGGGTGGTGGTGGTGGGAAGTCCGTATCTTGTAAAACATGCATTCGGGGGACAGCGCTCGGACCGGGATAGAGACCTACATGTATGTGTGTACATTCGGTCGGTGCAATTCATGCAGATGGGAAGAGAGACCTCGCAGAGAAGGGTTACCGAGTCTCAGGAGTTGCATGCTGTGCGGCATAAGGGCTGAACTGTTGCTCGCGTCCGTCAGCCATGTCGTCCGAGCATTTCGCCGTTGCCACCGGTCGATGAAAGGATTTCAAAGCGAGAGAGAGAGAGAGAGACGGAGAAAAGAAAAAAGGACAAGGGCGTAGCTGCCTATGAGGTGCGAGAGGAGACATGTAACATGCGCAAAACAAAAATAATAAATGTGATAATGCCGATCCTTTGGAGGAGGAGGACCGTGAAGGCGTTGGCGTGTCGGGTAGGTATGCCTTTGTTCGTTTGTTGCCACTGCCCAGCCTGTCTCTCTTGGTCGTCCAATGATAATTGCTTTTTCTTCTTCTCTGGGCATTTTCTCCTCCTTTATGCATTTCTCTTTCTCCCCTTCTCTCCCCTCTTTTTTTTCTCTCCCGACCCTCTTCTCTGTCTGTAGGTGTGTCTGTAGGTTATGCGTGAGCGGGCGGGATGGGCTGCAACGGCTGCAAAGGTGACGGGCGGTCAAGACTCGGAAAGGAACTTCTAGATGTGCGAATAGAAAGGACGAGTCAGATGTGGAGAATGTTCTAATGGTGGGATAAAGACTCCTGATTGGCGGGTGCCTGTGTGTGTATGTATGTATGTGGTCGAGTACCAAGTGGGTAAAAAACATTGGCCCTTTGGTTTTTTTCCCAGGTATCGATGCGCCCCACCGGCCTGTTTTTAGTGGAGCATTTGATCCTTTAGTGAGTGGTGAGGTCTTTTGGGGTCCTTTGAGGGATGGAACTTTAGGGGTGCTTTAGGGGCAACGCCTTTTTTCCAACTGTTGGGCGTTTTTGGTTGGCTGTTTCAGCGAGTTTCTTTAGCGCATCACACACCGGAACAGGGTCCCCGCAGCTCTAAAGTTCTTGGTGCCTGGAATGATGAAATGCACCTCCAGCGCTGGCTGCTTGTAGTACTGTAGGTACCTAGCGATCCTAGGTACCTACCTGTAGTACTCCGTAGTGAACAGTCCCCTATTCCCACCGCTCGACCAACCGTAGCTTTCAAGCCGTTTAGCTGCCTCCTTAGCGCTGTATCGATAGTCGCTCACCTGCTGATAAAGGCAGCCGGATCGACCTGTCGTTTACATACAATTGGATGGCACCTCCTCCACCAACGTCAAGAAAGGCGCATCATTCCCGAGGACCCTGAGTGAGGTTCCTTTTGTATTTCTCATCCTTTTGTGTTTATCCTTTTTTTCTTTCTCTTTTCTTTTCCCCCTTCATCATCATCATCGTCTTCTTCTCGTCTTTTATTTTATTTTGCTACAAAACTCTTTTGCGCTTTAGAGAGGCGAGTGAGTTTATAAAAAAATAAAAATAAAACAAAACAACTGTGCCGTTGCTTTTTTTTGCTCGTCTGTGTCGTGCAAAAGCAAAGAAAAGAAAACAACACAACACGACACAACAGAACACAACAATACATACATACATACTTGTACATACCTACATATACATACTATTACGTGTGTCTGTGTGGTGTGTGTCGTGTCGTGCCAGTGTTGTTTATTTTTCTCTCCCTCTCCCTCTTCCTCTTCCTCTTCTATTACTCTCCTCTCTCTGCTCTCCACCAAACACCTCCAACAATAAAAGGTCTCAGGAGAAAAGGAATGTCAGCTCGCTTCAACTAAAACGGCCCTGTCGCCAAATTTCTCCAACTTTGCCGCCTCGCTCGTCTCATCTCGTCTGCGCATGAGGAGTCACCGTCACACTCGCATTCACATTTCACATTCAACATTTCACACTCCCCCCCCCAAATAAACCAACCAACCCCGGTCCTCTTCCTGGTCCTCTTCCTCCTGCCGCCGCCGCTGCTGCTTCTGCCGTTCTCTTCTCTTCCTTCTCCCGTTATCCAACGACTCCGCGATTTTATACGGACTCATCACTTTTTGCGGATTACTCTGCATTTCCCCCTCCTCCACTGACTGGACTGACTTGCTTTGACTTGCTTCCATCTCCCCCGCACCTACTTGTGCAAGTGTGTGCAGTGCATGCATACAAACGGGGCCTTGAATCTCGCCATCGCTATTATTCATCCTCGTTGCACGAGCTGAGGCACGTCTATAAACGGAAACCCGTCAATTCCGCCAACCAACAGCAACAACGACATCTGTACCGCCGCCTGGAAGCGTGCCCTCCCTTTGCTCTCTCTCTCTCCATCTCGCTCTCTCCCTCTCTCTCGCTTCTTTGTTCATTTGCTTCTCCCTCCGCTGGACGCACACCACTTATATGCCTTCTTCGACCATCTAATCAACATGGAACCCGTTCCCGAGACGGAGCGCATGGAGGAGTTTCGCCCTACCCCAGTGCCCAAGGCTCGCATCAACAATCCTCATGCCTTGTCCTCGCTCGACATTGATGTCGCTCGCAAACCGCCAACCCTGCGCCGGAGCACCGATCCGAGCCCGACCTCTCCAAACAATGCATTCACTTGGGGACCCATGACGACGCTTCCTTATCGCCCTCGAACGACGTCTCCTCTTTCGGGCACCCATTCTCGTTCGCGATCCGTCGCTAGTCTTGGTGCCCCATCTATGGGCCGCACCCAGTCTATGCCTGGCCTCAATGGAGCTGGTCATCTTCTCTTTTCGCCTCAATTTCGGCCCGAAAGCCCGTCGAGCTCTCCCAGTCGAGTGCGCACCCCACGGAAGCCCGTCGACGAGGCATTCCCCTTGACATCGCCTGTGCGAAACTCTGTCCTGGACCAAGATGGGCCGCCACAGACTTCGAGAAGCAGCTCTCCGGTCCTCGGCTCATCTGCCAGCACAAGCCGTTTGCGTCGCCCTTCCTCGCCGCTTCGGAATTACGGACACTCGAGCACAGGCTCGCTCTCGGCCTTGCCAAGCACTCCTTCGTCAACCTCTTCTTCCATGTACAGGGCCTATGACCCCTTCTCTAGTAGCTATGGCAGCGGCTTATTTTCATCGGTGCCATCGACTCCGACATCGGCGAGATCGCGCAGCCCCAGTATTTCTAGTTTGGAAACTATTCCCGACTCACCGGATGCCGAGGAGGCCGCACTCGAAGCCGAGAAGGCGGCACAGTTGAAAGCAGCAGCAGAGGTATCGGACAACAGCGATTCTTCGGATGGAAAGGGACGGGGCAATTTGGACGTGCCTAGTCGTGGCCGCACCATGACCTACGGATCTAGAGAGAAGCGGAAACGGTGGAGCGTCTGCGGCGCTGAGCGACGCGGAGACCTTGATCTGGAAACGATCTGGGAAGATTGACACACACATACACAATAGCCTGGGGCTATCAACTCACTTAACAACAACAACAACAACAACAACAACCAACACTGCATAACACAAGGATGAATCATTTTGGAGCAACAACTTTTTAGGCGTATGGGAGGATGGCATTTGTGATTTTCTTTCTTTCTTTCTTTCTTTCTCTACCAACGGCGCATGTATGCATTAGGGCTTTTCTTTCATCGCCTGCTTTTTGTCTTCTTTCCCCTAGTTTCTGCTGCGAGCAAGGGACGCGGCGGCGTTTGATGAGTGTCTCTGGTTTCAGATACCCTTTTTTTGCATGTCTACATTTGACACAGACAGACAACCAATGACAGACCTGCCGTGCAGTTCGCTCAATGCAAAAAAGACCATCCAGGAAGATGGCTTATTGTCTTTTGGATCAATCAATGCGTCAACACTTAAATTCCAGCACGTGCAATTCCCGTATTTGAATCATCCGTGCTCTTCTTGTTATCCCTTTGCGTGGCTGGGTCGTTATCCCTTGAGTGTTGGTGGAGGGGCAGACGAGGGCGAGACACACTCTCTCCCTTGACATCCCACTCTATTGCGTTCCCCCTCAATCAGGGCGAGCAAAATATCGCGTCCAAGTAGGTTTTTGTACGTTGTCCTTTACGCGAGGGAGGATTCCCCTTATGAACTTGTCTCTTGTTCCTGATTCATGATCGTCGCCCTGCGGGAGGGATTTTCTGGTATATAATATGATGGTTGTGACCACCTATCAGAATGGAAGAACCCATCGTCAGCAAGTCAAGCAGCTCTCTTGACCATCACTTGCTTGACAGGTGTCCTCTCCTTTTAGCCATTCTTTTGATACCCCTCTCTACCCTCCATTCTTTAGTGTATTTGTTTTGACATCTCGAGGGGAAAGCTACGATGCATTTTCCTACTCTTGTTGCGGCTGTAGGCTTGCTATCAGCGGTGGAGGCTTCACATCGAGCTGAGAAATATGAACAGGTGAGCATCTTTGCCCTACTTTACATGATGGACAAGATGAGTGACTGACAGAATGTATAGTTGAAAGCTAGAGCTGCGGTGATGCGGGAGGCTACCTGGGAAGAGGCCGCTGAGTTTGGAAAGATGGCATTGGATTTCCTTGAGCGCCTAAGGGTCGAGGTGGATGAGTGTCCGAGTGTGACGACTACAGTTCGTGTCTGTGGGCCATGCGAGCAGGCTCCTACTGCTCTTCCTGGCGCCGCCGGTCCTGTTGGCCCCCCTCCTCCTGCCTATGCGTCCAACCAGGAGCCCGTTACTGCTACGATAACGCAGACTTTCGAGGTCCCTTTGCCGTCACCTCCTTGTCACACGGACGAGCCTGCTCCTCCTCCTGCCGCGGTTTCGACTAGGGAGCGGTTTGCGACGAGCTATGTGGTCCCGTATAATCCCAATCCATCTGGGTCTGGATCATCCCCTAGCTCGAACAATCCCGATGACGGCAATGGTCCTAAGGGTCCGAACCCCAATCCTGCACCTGCACCTCAGCCTTCTGCTTCTCATCCGGTCAACTCAAACCCTGGACCGGCTCCTCCCGCTGCTGGCCCTTCCGACACGAATCGTGGACCAGCCCCCCCGCTTCAAGCCCATCAAAAAACGATCCTGGGCCTGCTCCCCCAGCTGCAAACCCTTCCAACACAAACCGTGGACCTGCCCCTCCTGCCTCTGGCCCATCAAACTCACACCCCGCGCCAGCTCCTCCGGCTTCCAGTTCATACACAACACACACTGGACCAGTGCCGCCTCCCATCAGTTCCAAGCCTGCCGGGCCTCCTGGACCTTCCAACACACATCCTGCTCCTGCTCCTAACTCTACTGGTGTTTCCTCAAACTTACGGGCTACTAGCAGCCCAACAGCTTCCAATGGTGGCCAGACTTCTGTCCCAACCAACACTGGAAGCCAGTCTACTTCTGTGAACACTAGCGGCGAGAACATTTCTACGGGACCGGCTTCATCTCCCACTTCTGGTGTACCAGCCACATCTTCTGGGGCGTCTACTACATCTGGAGCTACGGGATCGGCTACTACCACAAACCAGGCTACTACTTCTGAATCAGCGACGAGTTCAGGGCCGGCTACCTCAGGACTAGCTACTAGCACTACCGCTTCCACGACTACTCAAGCATATACTGTCCCGACTGATGAGCCTTGCTCTGATGAACCCACTCAGCCTGCGTCGTCAGCTCCCGCTTCAAGCAAGCTCGCCGAGACGTCCCAGCCATCATCTGCCCCTACCACCACCAATGCCCCGGCACCCACAACATCCAACCCAGCGTCATCTGACCCCAACACTTCACATGGCCCTGCCTCTACCACCATCCAGCCATCGACCACTAGCGACCCAGCGCCTACTACCTTTGCCACTCTTACGCGACCTACCACTACCACCACCGCACCTGCTCCCACTGATGAGCCCTGTGATGAATAAGGTACTGGTACGAAGCGGATTGAGAATGTGGAAGTGTGCATTTTGATGGGCGGTACAAACTTGGAGAGATTGGACATATGCTACATCACAGCAAACAAACAAACAACTATATATAGAAAAAAACAGAACAAAATAATAATTGTTGATAGCGAGGAGAGGACAAGGAGGAGTTGGAGATATGGGAGGAATGGAGGATACTAAATATCTGTAGAGAAGTACAGACCTTGATTTATACTGCTTTTTGATCTTTTGAATAATATATATAAACGCTTACATTCGAACCCAACTAGCTAGATACAGCAACCAACTTTCCTTTGTAGAAACGTGTAAAGTAGATAGTCTAATTGTTAATAAGGAATACGATGGAATTTGATGAGCATAAAGTTCTTTTTTTGCATTGAGTGAGTGTGTGAGTGTGATGGATATGGCATTGAGCATAGACGACATTGAAAACACGGGGCAAAATCTATTGCAATTCACATAGTCGAGGTAGTTGAGCATTGGTACGAGTATCCAAAGTCGGAGAGGGGGAATAACACTTCACCCAAGTTATGCTGATCATTGCTGATTGTTTCTATTAAACACTATTTGCTTCAATGTTTCACAGCACATAATCATATGCAAAAATATAACTCCTCCCCATCCCATCCCTCCATCGTATGAGACACAATTCAGGTACAGAAGCGCCACAAACCCCCTCCCTTGCGTCACCCTAATTCACAACCCCTAACCCCTCCCTTGCCATTAAGGAAGGGAGAGAGAGAGAGAGAGAGAGAGATCTGCAAAGGTGTTTTAATAGCCAGGTGCTCCGGGGGAGGGAGTTGATCTGGTCCAAAGGACATGGGGAGAAGCTAGTTGTTTGTTTCTTGGTTAGCTGTCGTGATCTTCCCTGACTTTTCTCATATGATTCACACAACATGGCTGTCAAGTGAGTGAGAAGGGGCTTACCTCTCCAAGTTTCATGACGACGTAATCTTCATTCTTATCAAACATGAGTATCGGCGTGTCTAGACTGCAAAACTCGCGAATACTGTTCCTTTGTGTTAGCTTTCTCTCTCTCTCTGTCTCCCTCTGTCTGTCTCTGCCTACCCCCCTTCTCTCTCTCTCTCTCTCTCTCTTTCTGTCTCTCTTTTCTGTCTCTCCCACCCCCTTACACTCTATATAGCCCCCCATCTCAGAAAAGGCATCCACGTATGAGGATATCAACACCAAAAAAAAAAAAAAAAAAAGGAAAAAGAAACATCATAAAATAAAATAAAAGACTCACAACTGCCTGCACATCCCACAAGGACTCGCCGGCGGCGTAATATCCGTCGCCACGGCAATCGCCCTAAACACCTTATGCCCCCCGTCACCGCCGTCCCAAAGGCCACCCTCTCGGCACACGTCCCCACGGGGTACGACGCATTCTCCACGTTGGCGCCCGCCACGTACACCGAGCCGTTACTGTTGCTCTCACTCCCGGCCTCAGTCCCAGTCCCGTCGTCGCCGCAGAGCAACGTGGCGCCTACGCGAAACTGGCTGTACCGGCAGTACGCCGTGGCCTTGGCGGCGGATGCGCGCCTCTGCAGCTCCGAGAACTCGCCCGTGGTGATGTCGATGGCCTTGCACGTGGATGCGATTTGGGCGGCGTCGTGGCCGGACAGGATCTCTGGTGAGGAGGACATTGTTGGGTGTTCCCTTTTTCTGTTTCTGTTTCTGTTTCTGTTTGTTTGGCTTCACTATACGTTCTACTATGCCCGGGAGTTGGTATGAAATGTTTCCAATTCCAATTGATAAGAGTTTGAAACTTGTTAATGAATGAATGAATGATGATGTGATAAGAGTAGTGGAGCCAAAGCCCGGGAGAAAAGAAGAAGGGAAAGAAAGAAAGAAGGGGAAAGAAAAAGACAAGACGAGAATGATGCTCCGTTTTATCTACCCAAAATGCTCACCCATCCATCCATCCATCCATACACACGCCCCCCTCCTTTCTCCTCCCCCTTTCAGCTGGTGATGCGCGCTGTTTCGTTGGCAATTCAAATCGCCACCGCCCATTGAGGATGGGAGGCCCCGGAACACGCCGCAAGTCTGGCGGGGAGCTCCCACGCGGGGTATCGCCCGGCAGCCGCCGTATGAATAAGCCCCTCTAATAAAGCCCGCTGGAACGGAAGCGGCAGAATGTCCATCATGAAACATACTCCGTATAAACATGCCATTCCAACATAAGCCTGCATTACAAGCCCTATCCAAAACACGAATCACTGACATGTAGATGGACGCTGCTTTTGTCTCTTACTATGGACATGTGTTGACTTGCTATAGGCCGACCAGGAACATATGTCACCACCCTTCTTTCACCTCGGTTCAAAGACCGCCTTAGATGTGGATATTCATGTATGTATTCATCATCATCGTCGTCGTCATCATAATGACTTGAATATATGTATTCTTTCGATTCAAACGTAAACAGCTTTTGTACATCTTTCCTCTCAAAGTATTCAGACAGCCCAACCCTTCATTATAAACCATCTCATTGTATACATGGCGGCGCGCACTTTGCTTCTTTCTTTGTTTGGTATCATTGTAAAAGAGAAAAAAAGAAAGAAAAAACAAGCGCCTCTTTCTTCTCACGAGTTTCCTTTGTAGCATTTCGATCCCAAAAAGTCATATCCATTAAGCCATTCATCCATATGCCTTCATATTTCCTTGTCATATATTCGTAGCATACGCCTCTGTTTTTCCTTTGTCCACATATCGCTAGTAGTAGCCGTCTTGTCCGCCAATGCTAATGCTGCCTCTGGCTGCCGTCGCAAATGGTGACTGAGCGGACACGCCGTTATCACTTGGCGTCGCTGGTTCAACCACCTGACTCCTTATCGTCATGATCCATTCGTGCTGCAATAGTTCCACAGCCGTCGCTCTCTCCTTGGGTTCAAACGCAAAGCATCGCATCAAAAAGTCGACACCTTGCTCGCTGAGTTGTTCGGGCGTGGGTAGCGGCGGTGGGTTTCCCTGCGCAATGTTGTACATAATGGCCCATTCGTTGTCGAGGTTCGCCCATGGCCGTCTTCCTGTCGCCATTTCGAGAATTACACATCCCAATGACCAGATATCGACCGCTCCGGCCTTACCGGGGTTCTCTCCCTTGATTACCTCAGGCGACATATACATGGGTGTTCCCGTCATTGACTTGTTTGCCTTTGTAGCATGAAGGTCGGCCGCCATTGTGCGACCCTGCCTAGCAATGACCTTGGCAGCGCCAAAATCGACGTATTTGATAATGCCGTTGTGGTCAAGCAAAATATCTGTTAATTTTCCATGTTAGCATGACACACTTTGCATCGGTGAGTGACAAAAGGGGATAACTTACTCTCTGGTTTGATGTCTCGATGAGCAATCCCGCTCTCATGCAGATAGACAAGACCTTCAAGCAACTGGAGGGCATAAACCATAATGACTTGCTCATCTTCAATGCGCCCATGCTCCAACAAGTTTGCCAGTGATCCTCCGGAGCAAAACTCCATGAATATGTAAACCCGGTCTCGGTGAACTTCAATGCCGTGGTATGAAACGACGTTTGGGTGATCCAAGAGCTCCAAGACACCCATTTCCTCCCTGATTTGCTCGGCAATGGTGGGGATCAACTTGGGGTCCTGCAGTCGAATCTCCTTGACCGCCATCAACTGGCCCGAATCCAGATCCATCGCCACGTAAACATTACCAAATGTGCCACCGCCAACAAACTGTCCCTGCTGCCACCTCATTGTGATGTTTGATGCCGAGGATGAGAGGTAAGCCAGCGATCGGTCGGCTTCGTTATTGGTTTCTAGGACACGACCTAGAGCTCGGCGTTCTGCTTCCCTTTCTTGTCTGAATGCGTCCACATGCTCTAACATCTCTATGCGCTGCTCCGTGATGCACCGAGAGGCTTCGTCATCATCAAGCATCTTGTTCTTGTCCTTCCTAAACTGCCCTACCAAGGCCTCAATCTTTTCCTTTTCCGCCTGAGCAGCCAGATTGGATCTTGCTCCCATGATATCAAAGTGCGAGATCAAAATTGACATGCAGCCACCAACCTTGGCCCGGATTTGTTCATACTCGTTTTCGCCCAACGCAAGAATGTGCCTCCCTCGCGTCATACCCATGGTGAATTCTAGCGCAAGAACAGCCCACCGAAAGGTTCTGCGATCCGACGCTATGCAGTCATCACAAATGAAGCTGACCCAGTCCAGTGCTAGTTTTGTCAGCTTCAAATTGTTCATTTGGCGCCTGTTGGTGTCCATGTAGAGAAGCGAACGTTGACCAAACTCGGTGGCGAAAACGAAGCAGGTTTGAATGAGCTCTTGGCAATCCTTCCCCTCGGTCTGTTTTCTGATGACTTCGACACTGTCCATGAAAGTATTGGACAGTTTATAAGCCACCCTTCGAATTTCCATCAGTCTCATATTCACCTTATGAATGTTGGACCTTGATTCCTGCAGGAGATCAATATGCATATCAATGGCATCCAGAAACACCTTTTGAGCATTAGGAAGAGCCTCTGATCCTGTAGCGCAAAGTCGAAGTTGGCCGCGCTTCATGTCGGTGTTCTGCTCCCCGAGTGCCACAGGCACCACCTCTCCGAACCAAGCGAGAGGATCCTCGGGACGGAGAAGCAGCAAGTAGTGATCGGCGCTGTCCTCCGAAAACCGCTCCCCAGTGGTAACGGCCATCATTGCTTGGATATCATCTAGCCTTTCACGAAGTTGGTGTGATGCAAGAATGTATATCCCCAACTTCTCATAGAGGCCGCCAGTGTCTACTTGGAAATGGCCAGATGCAACGAGCTGATCGTAGAACTTTTGCGTCTCGTCGGGCGGGAGCGAAATACTAAATTCGCAAGCATGCTCATAGTTATCACTTAACATTCTGGAGAATCGCTGAAGCATCCTCTGGCGGACACGAACAGAGTCTAGGCACGCCTTGTATCGTTTGCTCATCTCTGCCGGACTCTCCTTGGGTTTCACTAGCAGTTCCTTCTCAAACGTCTGGCTCAGACGATTGAGAGCCTTGAAAGTGAGGGAGCTGAACTGCTCGGCTACCTCAATGTGACCGTGCTGGAGGTGCCTACCGATATCGTTGGCAAAGTCCCATTCCTGGAACAACAGCTCGGCTTCTTTAAACGTATTCTTGTTCCCGCTCAGCTTCCAATTGAGCATCTTGAAGTAGTATTTCAAGGCCTCCAGAACCACCTGGTCAAAGGATTCGTCAATACACGGCGGCAAATCCCAGCCAGGCTCTGGTCGCTCAATGGACAGGTATTCCATCTTGATCCTAATGGCAAACTTCAGGAGTAACTGGAACTGAGATATCATTTGATCTTGCATCAACGGGCTTTGCTGGGCGGTCTCTTTAACCCTCCTAGCGTATTCTAGACGCGTTTTGGTAATCTCCTCAATAAGACGAGATGGGAAACTGATCAGGGTCAAAAGTTCATCTAGATACGGTGGTAAATGACGTTTCTGAAAGGGCGCGGAATTGTGTATCAATGTTTCTTTGGCTTTGTTGATAACGGATGATATAGGGCGAAGCATTCCTCTCTGAATCAGCTTTCCCCTCAGCGTTGGCTTTGCTTTATCGTTGTAGAGAGACTGAAGACCGTCCTCCTTCATCAATCGATCCAGAAAAGTAGTCTCGTCAGTGGTCATTCCCTCGACCGCCGGTGATCTCTGCTTTGTGCGAGAGAAATCCAAATCGTCATTCCCCACCCATTTCTTTAGGATTGCAAGCTCGGTGTTGATCATCTCATTAGTATTGTACCAGCACATGATTGCCTGGTAAGCCTCGTGAAATAAGGGCGAATCAGCAGTTTTGTGCTCTGCCGTAAGCCCCTGCCATGACGGGTAGAGGCTTTCCAGTTTCTCAATCTTCCTGACAACGTCCTTCACCTGTTCGTTGTGCGGCTTTCCAGCCTCGGACTCTCCCTTGACTTCGAAATTGATAATTTCGTCAATCAGGCGGTCCACGGTTGAACGAGACTCCTCAATCATACGCCTCTGCACCGGGGTACGTCTACCGCATGTTTCGGCGCGAAGCTCGAGCCACAACTCAGTCTTGTAAGCCGCCTTGTTCGCATTCTGGTCCGTTGAGCTGATCAAGCGCTTCTTTTCTTGTCGAACCACATCTCCAGTCAAGACAGCCTCCAGCATGCCATGCCACTCAAGCCTCTCCCGGCTCTCGGGGTCCTTCACGTCTTCTTCGGTCGGCTGCAGGTCATCGTTTCCATAAAACATGATTGTCTCTTGATCGAGGCGATCATCAAAGGGCCCTTCGGATGAAGGCGTCTCGCCCTCGGAGTCCGTATCGTTCCCGTTGATGCCCTGGTATGAGGTGAAATATTCGCCACCATAGTCTTGTCGAAGTTTTTGTACGTATGCTCGTTCCTGTGCTCTGAAGCGGTCGCTCTGCCGCGTTCGCGTTTTCGACGATGATCGACCTTGCTCTGCGTATGTGTGTGGCGCTTGGACGGTAGTAGGCTTTCTAGAAGTTGACGGGTTGTAGGTATTGGACGGCGTTCGGATGGGTCCCATGGGTCGCTGGAGGTACGGCGCCTCTCCTTCTCCTCCACTGGGCCGTTGAGTCTTGGGAGGCCCGCCATTAACGTGACCGCCTGTTCCAAGTGATGTCACGGAGCCGGTATGGGTTGATCCCTCTGCATATCTGTTGAGCGACCCCAGCTCCTCCTGACGCTCGGCGGAGGGAGGGTCGCCGCCGTTTGACTCGGGCGACGAGTCCTCGTCCTCGGCAGCACTCATGTCCGGCTTCTTGTCCTGAGTTTTCTCGACAACAGGCTGTTCCTCTTTGTCGCCAGAGAATCTCACAGCCCTGGGTGAGGTACTAGACATCCTCCAGCCCTCGACGGTACCTTGTGTGGCGTAGTATTCAGGCCCACCAAATCAACGTCGCGGGGTAAGGTTTATCTAAAAACCTCCTCGACGGCGCAGTCCAGTTGCGAGCGAAACGGTGTCGAAGTTGGACTCGCTAAAACTCGATTAGCGATTTGACGATGGTATCTAGCATGTGAATGACGATGTGTCTCTGATAAGCAGAAATATTTATCAGCGGGGTGTACAAGATGCGTTTGATGGAGCAGAGCAAGGCTGTTCGTCATCCGAAGCGCGGAGCTAGAGCTCTGGGACAGTCTGGCGAATCGCGATGAAGTGCCACGTGCACCCAAGCCAATCATAGCCGAGGAGGATGAGGCTATGCTTGGTCCCTACTACATGAATGCTGCGGCGCCACAGGTGTGGCTAGTGACACAATTATCAGTGGTGGAGGGGCTGCTCTTCAGACAAGAATGAAGATTGAATTTCACGCCGCTCAACGCCACCGTCAAATTATATTCTTAGATCTTTAACTGCCTTGCATACATCCCAGAAGAAACGTCTCTGGCATTGAATTGGCTTCAACATGCTGATCATTCAATTTGGATTTACATCTTACATGGTCGTACATCTACGTCGTCGTTCAGGCATGTATGTATAGCCGGCACGATTATTATGTTCTGACTCTCCCGACTAAATGAACATTTGTAGCTGGAGACTCCTTGGTGGGACAAAGATGCCTGGTTTTCGTTCTTCGCCCACCTCTATCACAGGAAGACCTATACCTATAGGACATCCTAATATTACTCTAGACTACACTTAGCCAAATTTCCCAAAGAACTAGTCATAGCCCAGTCATGTCTCATTCTGTAACTAGACATTTCGTCACGATGATTAAGATATAATCACAAGCCACGAGCATCATCGCATTGGCATTAGCGTTTCGATTTTCTCTGGACATAGCCATGCCTTGGCAACAGGCATGCTTGTCTGGCTACAGTAGAAAGTCAACCCATCCTTATACGAGCTCTAGGGTTGCCTTGATGGCACATCCGCCTGCTTCAGGTTCCATATCTCAAGGTAGTCTTGTGTTATAATCCTAATCATTAAGTTGTACTTTTGTCAATATCTACTCACTCTAGAGCACCTGGAGTGAGACAGCTGTCGCATGACGCAGCATGCTTTATGCAGTTCGGTTTGTGTTGGGGTATGCCTTTGCTCAGCTGTTTACCTTCAACTGAGTAAGTCGGCGGCAAGCCAGGGATGGCGCACCTCAAGCACTCTCAGTCACACCGTATAGTGGCTGTCACACCGATGATGGCCGTCAATTCGCCAACATGACTAAACCCTGCAGTTCCTTGGCAGCGACTTCCCCAGAGAAGACAGCCATGTTGTCTGCAGTGGCTCGGATAACCCAGTTGGATTTGGTGCCAATCCTGCCGTACCACGTCAGTTGTCCTGCTTGCATCTGTCGAAGCCCCGTAGATCAGCCCTGGAAGATGTGCTCCTCAAGCCATCGATCCGGTTTACGCAATACAGCTAACTAGTGACGAGACCCCATCTTTGTGATGTCTCAAGGGGAGAGCATTTTGAAAGAAATCAGCTGCGTCAATTATACGGTCGGATCAAAGTCGAGCTAGAAGTTGCTTTGCATCTCACAAGAGACCACTGTTGGTCAATGTATCCCATTTGCGCCGCGATAGAATGTTCATGAGTGCCTTCATTGCGTATGAGTTGCAATCGAACTCACCGTCGTGGGCGAGCCCTCAGCGCTCGTAGATTATCGCATGCCCACGTACCGTTCCGGATCACCTTCTGCATTACATCGCGCTCCACTTATAAACTTTCAAGCCAGAAAACCTGAGCGTAATCCAGACGAATGAGCGCTGGCTCAGTAGAACTCGTATGCATGCCCTCTAATTAGTGGACGCATGTTCGTCCTTTGTCCTGGGATCCCAGACACTGGCTTCCTATGATACCACTCCCAGGGGTGTTGATGCCTATTTTTGAGTTAAAACACAGAGATCAGACGTTTCTGATTCGAGGCAGGCGTTCCCGACTCCATATTATGGTACCGAAACCGTGATGCATGTCTGGGGGCAGCGTGTAATTAGACCCCGAGAGATCAGCTGGTTTTCTTTTCTCCCTACTTTGGGTGTGCCTATGTACAGTCGCCAATGAGACTCTGCTCTAGCCCATCCAACATGGGAAATCGCCCGGTCTCCAAAAGAGGGGTCGATCCATATCCATGTCCAGAGTTCGCTTAAGTAGGGGTGCCCAACCTGATTTTGAACTTGTGCATGCGGCGACTATGCACATTCCGACATTTCCAATACTTCCAAGGGTCCTATGTGGGGAAAGACCGTTAGCAAGAGCGAATTAACGTCCTTTAATGCAAGGCGCCACAAAACGGCAACAAGACGACTGAGACCCTGTCAAAGAGGTTCAGATTGGAACAAGGGCGACGGCAGCCACGGATGGTCTATTCATTAATAACAGATCCCACGTCATGAAGAGGGGGCGTGAATGGAGAGAGAGGGAGAGAGAAAGAAAGAGAGGGAAAAGCGACAAGGTCCACTGACGCACTCTTGGTAGCATCGGCTATAGCAATCAAGGTCTCCCACTCCAGGTAAGTAGCCAGCTACCTCTTTGAGATATTCTTTAGGTACTGTGAAGGTCATGTTATTTTTACAGATTACGTGCCCACCCCTGAGCCCTAGTCCTCTTCGTTGATGATCATTGGGACGGATCAAAATTTTGCATCCCCGAATATTAGCGTCGAATCAGCCTATACTCAATGTGTAATTCCCTTTGAAAGATTGGTAACAACGGACCGAGAAACAATAACGCAATAACTGAGCAAGTCGGCGATACTCCTTGCTAGCGTGCCGGCATCAATCAATGGAAACAGAGGCTGCTGCATCGCGCATGAGTGTACGCTGTTGTAGGACAAAACAAGCAGGTTGCCTTGTACAAGCGAATTGCCTTAGCCGCCGATGGCGGAGATATTGCGTGGGTTTCCGAGCCCAGTATCGAGATTCTTGCCAAAAGGGAAATCATGTCTCACGCAGTTATTGTGTCGTTGGCTGTCTGTCGGCCGCCAGGGTGGGGGTTCTGACTCTTGTCGATATTGCGGTGCGGAACTTGCCTCTCACACACAGCATGGTTCTACAGGGCGTACGGCGCAGTTGGAGCTCGGCCCAAATAATATGCTTAGTATGCATGTATAATGTGTTTTTCTTTTCTTCCCTTCTAGATCTGGCGGTTAGCAGTGCAGAGCTAAATGGAGATAAGTGATAAATCCATGAAACTAAATAAGGGATAGGACTTACGGCGCGCAGATCTGCCCCGTCATCTGAAGGGCGATGCAATTACCTCTATTGTAGGGACGGAGGACGGAGCAATGACACTGCCAAAAGTTTCAGCCGAGGTGTTCACGGCTTTTCAAGGAGTTATAATCTACCAGGGCCGGTGAGACGCCTTAGCTTATCGTCTGGGTATCAGCAGAATGTCTCGAGAGACGGTGGCCCCGAAACGTGGAACTCGTCTTAGATTTGACAGTGGATATGTCTCGGAGCCAATCTCAGTCATGGAAATAGGATTTTCTTTCTCAAAATAGGCAGAAGCGGATGGGTCCTGGACGGATTTGCAAGGCAGGTGACCTCTGAGGTAGTGTTTTGTACGCAATGACGCGCATGAGACGAGTCGGCGAGGTTGTATTCGTGTTACTCGTCGATGGGGAATGTCTGTACCTGCAGACCGGAGAGCAGGGATTCCGCGCCAAAGAGTCAAATTGTCGGTCAGTGGGTTTCGGCAAATGCGTCTCGTATATATGAGTCAGAATTTTGGGGAGACTGGACCATGATTTTTATGGAGTGCAGGACAGGGATGCAGTGTGAAGGCATTGTTGTGTTGGAGTTGGAGATGGAGGTTGGTTTGTTTGAAAAATGAGGCTGACTGGAAGCTGCTGCAGGTTGAAACATGGCAGTTGCCACAGGGCGGCTGTGGAAGTGTCGGGTGCCCTACTAGTAGCACTAAGTTTAGGTACCAAGGTACAGTAGAAGCATTGGTACAATTCATTCCCGTCCCAGTCACGGCACAAGGTAGGCAGTTCTCATACAGACTTCATGGGAAGTTACTCAGGTACCTCTGAAATACGGAATAATGTAAATACTACAAATAGGTACACACAAAGAAAAGGGCGAAGACCCATTTATTGAGCGCCATGGCCATGATTTGCCGATCGTGGGGTGCTTGGACCCTCGGAAAGATACTTTGTTCCGGTACGTACATTGAGAGATGGATCACTTCAATTCCCTTTTGGCATGCAAGTGATCCATGGGTGAGTTTAAACTTCTGGACGTGCATCGGCCAGGTAGGATGTAGGTACATACACCTGACTTTGAGGTTGTATGAGGCCATGAGACAGCATCACACAGACGTTCCTTTACGGCCAGGAAAAGACGTATATGTCTATGCAACTGAATCAGCCTTTAAAATCTTATGAAAACATTCCATCCCTCTCCACTGCATCGAGGTTAATTAAGACTTAATTAAATTCAGCATTTCGGCAATTATTTGCCCCGAATGCCTTGTGTGCGGAGAACAAACGGGCTTTGGGGCCTTCCTAACAGGCAGGTTGATACTTGTAATATGACAGCTGACCAAAGAAGTACATGGGGTTTGGCGAAGAATAGGCGTCCGTGAAAGTACACCCTCCATCAGATTCTGCAGTCATATATGGTTGCATCAGCGGTACTGAAAAGTCCGTTATACGATCTAGCCTATAGGGCTGCATCCAAGTTGTTGGGAGCCATCAAAAAGCGGCCGTAATACCTAGATTGGCATTATAAATTCGTACGCATCGAATCGAGTTTACGAGATGGCATTTCCTGCGGGGGTTAGGTACTAGGTATGTCGACCAATTGTATCATGGAGGGCAGTGGTGTGGCTATCCGCTGCGCTGGAGCCACAGTTGCGACAAAAGATGGGTATTGATTGAATATATATGGATTCTTCAAGCGCACCACATTCTTCACATGTTTTGATTGCTTGACTCCTGGCATGATAAGTACAACTGCTATACCCTCCATATAACAGGTATTCGCACTAGCGGAAGTTGTGACAAGTCTGACGTATGGCAACTGCATGAACTCGTCACAATCTGGCGGAAACCGGTTCTGTCACTCGACAAACTACAGGTTACTAGAAGAAAATATTGACGACCCGCCTTCATGCGGGCGACTTGCCAACGCCGCACTGGTTGTTTATTTAATCCATTTTTTCAGAGGTGCCGATAAAAAGTATTTATCCCATAAATTATTACGGAAAATGTTAAAAGTGTTGCTAAAAACGTAATCTTACAACCGGAAAATACCACACACAAGTTGACACTGCAAACCGGAGGGCGCATAAAGTTCCGTTTTGCGGAAGATGCTAAAACATGACATGACAACTTGCATCTCAGCAGCAGCTCAGCAGCAGCAGCTGATGCCAAGGCACACTCCGTTGCCTTTGATAAAAAAAATAAAAAAATAAAAAGTAGTTGTTACTAAGGGAGTGAGGCATGTTGGCTACTAATGCATGTGTATCATGCACGTTCAATGGACGTCAATGGCTTGATCTTGCAAGGCTAGCAGATCGAAAGCTCTCCCTTGAACTCTACGGAAGCTGATTGGAACCTTTATTGCCGACTTGTCAAGCTACTCCTCCCTGCCCCCCCCCCCCCAAGCTTCAAGTTTTACCCCCCAAGGCAGAGTTACACCCCATCCCTTTCTTACCTCCCCCGCCTCTTTCTCCTCGAACGGTTGGTTGGGAGAGAAGAGGATCAGAAACGTGCCACCTTAACCAAGTGCCCCGAACCAAGGAGGGGAACGGCAATTGTTGTGTTGATATGTCCCCCTTCTTTGCCGCTCTCTCTCCCTACCTTCTCCTCCCTGCTTCCTCCTCCCCATGCTATTCCACCTCCTTGCATCCCCTTAGCTACCTCTTACTTGCTAGGAAGGTGTACTACTAAGTAATACTACTAGGTACCTAAGTAGTACTAGTAGTAATCTTCAAATGCTGGTCATGAGCTCAAGTCATTGGGCAAGCTTTCTTTCGCGCGTATAACAAGCACAGGGCAACGGCTCCTGCAGACTGACAGCTTCAGCCCTGATCAGTCCGAGGTCGGTGCACCACATTAGGGCGAATTTGGTGTTTTCGACTTCAAACCGTCCAACAATGGAAAATCAAGACAGTATTCCCCAAAACGTAGTACTCGTACTCTCTGACTGTAGGGCTACTGTAGCATTGATGCAATGATTAATTTCAAGCCGTCATGTCTCCACGAAGATGCACTACTGTGGAGGGGATGGACGTGGAGATGCCGAAAGAGGCTCACTCTCACTCCACTGTAAATAAAAATAAAAATAGGATGCTCCGTAAAAAAAAGAGAGAGAGAGAGAGAGAGAGGGAGAGAAAAACTGAAATGCAACTGTGAATGGGACGGAAATACAGGGTGCGTGCCCCTCACTGCAGTCGTAGCATGGAATGGAACCTTGGAGCCCATTCAAAACATTACCCATCAATGGTAGGTGGCAAAGCATCCATCCATTTCATCATGGGTCCGGTTAATGGATGCACGCAGCCCTGTAAGAGAGCCCTGTAAGAGAGCCCTGTAAGATGGCGATGGCGTGGCACAACTGCTTGGAGAGTGCTTTAGGCGTTCATGCATCAATCCATGGATCTTTTTTTGTTTTTGTTTTTTCAATCAGCCACCCGAGGATGTCGCGGAAGAATTGGCAGGTCCATGGAGGGATGGATGGATGGAGAAAAGAAAGAGCCCTGGGCCAAGTTCCAAGTTTCATGGTTAGGGCAGGTACCTCCCCAATGAATGCGCTACTGACCTCAGCCAAAGACACTTCATCTTCTTTTCTTGTCATCACGATCTCACAAACATCATACACGCAAAAAAAAAAGTCCGGCCGAGCGCTACCCTGTCGTACATTGGCCTCTCACTTTACGTATGCAGCGTTCTGCCGCGTCTCCATTGATGAATGAATGAATGAATTGCAAGGTATGTATCACTTGGACAATGCAATGCTCTCACCCGCATCTTGTGCCTTGTCGCTTATCTGTCGAGGAAAGAAAGAAACCGGTCCAGCGGCAATGTCAATGGGTCAGAACTGTGAACTCCAACGTTGGCCCTCTCTCTCCTCATCCTCTCCCCACCACCATTTCATGCCATGGTGCCACGTTGTGCCCGTTCTTTGGACACCATTACGCAGGCACACACACACTTTCCATCACCCTTGCATGGAAATATGTACGGAGTCGGTCGTACAGATTGGGTGAGACAGACGAGATCTCTAGTAGCCATGCTAGGGAGTTCGGCTGAGAGTTGAAGCCACTTGATGGACCAGACCAGTCGGGATCTCAATTTGGTCCAACGCCGTTCCCCATCCCCCAACTGGTAATTCTGGCGTCAAATCGTCATCAGAAACTGGGTCCGTTTTGTGAAGAAGTGAGCATGCGACCTGAACACAAGCTGCGTAGGGCTTTCTCCTCCATCGGAATATTTTCCGTCACCTTCTATGCTTACCGAGTAACTACCGGCAAATGACACACGAAAGCCGAATTTCCTATCATTCCCATTTCGACCAAGAGCACATCCCGGATACGTTTCCCATGTGCGGGGCGCCTTTGGTGGCTGGCAGAGCAAGCGAGGAAGATCCCGGTCATAGTTCAATTGACTTCTCTCTGAAGAGATGTCTGTGTGTTTTACTCACCCCATCGACACCCCTCCACCATCACGATGTGACAAGCCGCCTTCCCCAAAAAAGCCATCAGAGGTGGGCCATGGCACGGTCTCATCCGCACCGGCGTCCAAGGGCCTCTCGGCCAGCGATCACCAATGCTCTCGTCCGGTTATACTATAGCTACCCAGAGCTGTTTGCCAGCCCACCTGTGATACATAAAGTACCTGGTAGCCCTACCAAATGGTCTGAACTCTTTCTTTAGCTTACCTTCATCTTTACCCAAAGGGAATTAATCTACTTTGTGATCCTGTTTGCTATAATCAGACCTACTATATCTTGTAGCTTCAGCTCTCAGCACTGCATATCCACAACCGCCTCAACAACCAACCACCAGATCCTACATCTTCACGCGGCTACCTCGGAAAAGCATACCGTAACGGGTGCCATAACAGCCCCCAAAAACTTATTTGCCCTCTTCATACTTCAAGCTTTCCCTGTACTGGGGGGTTGGCTTGTTCAGAGTCATATCTGGCACTGTCAGAATCCGCTGTTGGGTTTCTACTCCTACGTCAGTATGTTTCCGGCGTACCTTGCCAATCAAGTATACTGACCATATATATCTAGACATATCAGCAGCAGAGGCCCTCTTCACCATGTGTGATTACACTAAAAACTATTACATCTATACATCCTGCATAGATCCCGGTGCACACTTCTGTAGCACGTCTATTGACGGTACTCGACAACAATGTTGCGCCAACGGTCCACACGAACGCTACATTGTCATTCCTGAGAGCTGCCCGCTGTGTTGTAGATGAAGCTGGCAACGACGACGATAATCTAGAATTGACAAGTAACCGACACATCTAACCACACCTAACCGGCATTGTACTTTGGACGTATCACTGATTATTGATATGTTTCCTACCTGGAGGACCGCTGCCACAAGAATACGGCAAATGTCACACCTGATAGAAACACAAAGACTACATTCGACGCAAACGATGGCGAATGCAGGTATCAAGTCTTCCCCTTGGCAGCTCTTCGAAATCACTACGATGCTGCGAACCGCTCGCAATTTTACATTTTCCTACCGATACCCCTAATCGACAGTGGCATGAATGTAAAACACTGGCTTCATCACACTGGGTTGGCCGGTGCGTCAATCATTGTTGAGGGTTGAGGGCAGCTTGAATAATGCGAGGTGTACCGAGACTACACCGACGAACGACACCTTGGCTACAGAAGGACGGCCTTACTTCCAAAAGGAGGCGCCAGGTCTTCTTCTGAACTAGATTTACTTTGATCCAAGCCATCTGGAATTGTCCCTCATGAGTGGCATAATGCAGCTACTCAGCAATCAGGAATATTCAGATTAATTTAACAACACCTTGAAGTGTAATGGTCAAGAAGTGGCCGCTTTTATTCAGTGCAGCAAGGCCGTTATCTGCCTGTGCTGCTAGAATCCTTTAATAATACTCTTGGATGAGGCGACTTTTGTATGTATTATTCCTAGTGCGAAGGAAATAGAAAAGATTTTATGAATTATGAATCTATACTTTTTTTTTTTAGAAGAATGAATCAAGGACGAGATGTTACTAGCAGTGTCAACTGTTCGCTGGCATGAGCAGTATGCCTCAGGGGCTTTCTTGACTCAAGAAGCCCCAATACGATGGTTGACGAGTTACGCCATTGGAATAACGCCAGCCATAAAACCACTCAAGCAATTTATGTGCCGTGCTGGTTGCGGGTCAGCTCTGCACGGGAATGATTCATGGCACGCGTTGATACTACGCAGCCACCTGACAGGGAATATGTGATGGCGACGGGTACGGTGAGGAAACAATCGGATGTAGTGATGCCAAGCCGATGAAGGTGTTGTGGAAATTGTCAAGCCACATGGAAGCCTCTTTTCAGCTTGACAGGCCACTGCGCCAGCGGCGGGTATTTTGAGATGGGTGGGTGGATGAAGGGACGAAGAGTGACTGAATGATGGAATTGATCAAAGGATCGTCACAGTTGGGGTGACAGGGCTGAATGATTCATAAGATTGATAAGGGCTCATCTGGTATGTCGTCGGTGATGGATCAAATCCTCGTACATGCAGCCACGGCTATAAATCTGTCACCGAGGGATAAGAACTTTTTCCCAAGGCCGCTAGTTGGAAGGGAAGAAGAGAGAAGGGAATAGATTGGCGAGAGAAGATTGGCGAAACTCTGGGCCTCTCTTGGGTCTAAGAGGGGGTGAGATTACTGGAACGAGACACACCCGATCGAGTCCATGGATCGGTAGATCCAGACCGAAGCACTTGACCGATTGGGGGGTTCGGCCCTGCATGGTGCATGACTTGGGGAGAAGAAGAAAAGAAGGATTATGGGACTAACAAAAAAAAACAAGGCGGTGCGTTGGTGCTAAATATGGGCAACGTAGGAAGATGGGTAGGTAGAAGAGGAGGCGGACTTGGAGAGGGGGAGAGGGGAGAGAGGGGAGGGGGGACTTGGGGTAAATTCGGATGGTGAAGGAAGTGGTCTGATTTTTTCTTTTTAGTCTGCATGATGGAGAATGCAGAACTCCCTGAGCTGAAGGAGGAAGAGAACGCGTGATTGGGGTTGATACGAACAACGAACCACTATGGGTTTAGCTGGATGCATGCATCTATTCGTGGGTGAGGTGTTTGTCCTGGTATTCCTTTCCGGACAAGCGGAAGGGGGATGCTGTTGTTTGTACTTTGTGTGGTTTTCAGATGGGGATTTGTTTATTGCCTGCCTGCAGCGCTTTGTTCCTCAATCGGTGAGCCAGGACAGCTAGTTTTACGGCAGGCAAGCAGGCAGATAAAAAAACAAAAACAAAAAACAAAACATCGATACGTGTGCGGCAGAGATGAATGTGTGTCTGTGTGTTACCGACCTGCTGGGTGGGAGGGGGAGGGCTGATTCAAGGTATTTGAGCTATCAAGGTAACTACAGAGGTTTAATTACTCTCATCCGTTGTGTGGGCACGCGAGGCGCTCCATCGGGATATTTTATGATTCGTGTTTACTTAGTCAGGTAACGAGAAGCAAAAACAAAAAAAGAGAGCCGTGCGTATGTTGACGAGTAAGTTGTGGATGAAATTGGACGGACTTGGATTGCATAGGAGTGGCAATAGAGAAAAGTTTTGGCCGATTCAAGTGACGATGCTTCGATAGTCGGATGTGGTAGGTTGTAAAGCTGATGATGATGATGATGATGATGATGATGAAGGAGACGAGAGAAGAAAGACGGTGAAGGGGGTCAACCAAGCTCAATGGTGCGTCTCAAGTGGTGATAGTGGCGATGAAATATTGCCTCACAGAATATGATGGTACATGAAATCCGGAGACTTTTAACACGTGCAGAAAGGCTTTCATTCTTGGTGTACGGAGTAAGGATATATACTAGAGGCATGGCATGTAGTCAGTGTGATCTGTAAAAGAGGAAAATCAATAGTGATGACGAAAACTTGCTGTCGGCGCTCATCATCATTGAAGCGAGTCCTGTACTCTAGAGATTTAGTGGACCGAATAGTTCAAACATGGTTTCATCCCAATGCCATACGGCAGTGTTCCGAAACGGAGATGCGGCCCGGTTGAGCATCCGGGGGAGGGGCAGATAATTATTTGGAATGATTTTCTTCCTTTCTTTCTCTCTTTCTTTTTCATTCTTGTGCCAGATTGTTGTCCGCCTTTTGCTTTGACGTATAAAATCGGGCTGTGGACGGGCTTGGTGATGAACCATTATTGGTGTTGACATCCCAAAATCAGGACTGCCGTGGGCTTACATGTGATAGCCCACCCTCCCTTTCAACGGCTACTCGGTTAACGACTAAACGGGGGTAGAGCGCACTCCACTCTCAACGGGAGAGAATATCCGATTACTGAGCAAGGATGCATACAATCTTCATCATTTCATCAGCCTTATCCTGATAAAACCTACCTTGATTAAAAATGACCATGGCTTTGATCAATAAACGTAGGTAGTCTATACGCGCAAACGGACGGAGAGCTCGGCCCGTTGGGCTCGGAAGGTCAATCCCCCCAGGTTTCGGGTCCCTCGGACGTTTCGGTGACTTCCCCACAAGCCGAGGTCCGTCATCTTTATTGGGTGGAACTTTCCCAATGTGGGTACGTGCTGCGTCTGACGAACATGCAGCAGGTACGACCTTCAACATTGAACAAAGGGCGATACAAGCAGGCCGTAAGCGAATGCGAATCCTGTCTTGTCCTTCTTTGTCCAACATAATAAACCAGAGTCGTCGCCGCCATCGAATCTCCATCCGTTTCTTACACCGTGCTCTCTCTCTATCTCTCTCTATCTCTCCTGATACCCGATTGCGCAATCGTTTCTGTCTGTTTACTGCACTGTTCAGCAGCGCCTGACTTATCGCCATCACAATGTCCGTTCCGGAGTCCAAGTACATGAGCGCCGTATGGCGAGACGACATCTTTAGTGAGCTGCTCCTGTCCTCCTCTCGAGCGATTGTTTTAAGCCGGTGAGAATTCTTTGACTGACCGCCTTTGCGCCCGCGCACCACAGAGGACCGCGTCGTCTTCGTCACCGGCGGCGCTGGCACCATTTGCAGCATGCAGACCAGAGCGCTGGTCCGACTCGGAGCCAACGCCTGTATCCTCGGTCGAAGCGTCGGCAAGACGGAGGATGTTGCCAGGGACATTGCGACTGTCCGACCCGGCGCAAAGGTCATTGGAATTGGTGGATGCGACGTGCGAAGCGTATGGATATACCAGAAAAACCCTTTTTGATGTACGGTCATACGGAGCTTGGGCTGACGGCGGTGATTACAGTTTGAGAGCCTCAAGGCTGCGGCGGATCGATGCGTCCAGGAGTTGGGCAAGATTGACTATGTTATGTGAGTGAAAACTAGCTCGAAAGAGGTGATGGTGAAGAATGCGACTGACCCGTGTCTCTCCACCCAGTGCCGGCGCTGCGGGCAACTTTATCGCCCCCATCGAGAAGCTCAGTCCCAACGCTTTCAAGACAGTCATGGATATCGACGTGATTGGCACTTACAACACTATCAAGGCCACCCTCCCACACATGCTCAAGAGCTCCTCCCCGCGCATCATCTATGTTTCCGCCACCTTTCACTATACCGGCATGCCCCTCCAGGCACACGTCTCGGCCGCCAAAGCTGCCATCGACTCGCTCATGGCGTCGGTTGCGCTCGAATACGGCCCCAGAGGCGTGCAGAGCAACGTTATCGCTCCCGGTCCCATTGCCGACACGGAGGGCATGGCTCGCTTGGGTAGCAACAAGGATGAGATGGTTGCCGAGTTTGCCAGGGGCATTCCCTCGGGGCGATTTGGTACAGTCAAGGACATTGCAGACGCCACCGTCTTTTTGTTCAGCGACGCGGGAGAATATATCAACGGACAGACTATTGCGGTCGATGGTGCGGCATGGAGAAGACAGGGCGCACTCTTGGTGGGGGTTGATGAGAATCACAAGTATCCCGATTTCTTGCTTGATGGTGAGATTTCCAAGAACTTGAAGGACCCGAGAAAGGACAAGGCCAAGCTGTAAGGGCTTGATGAGGATGAATGATTGATTATGGGGGATTACATTTTTGTTTATTTTTGGGATTGATCTTGATGGCGATGATGCTGTTGATTTGCTTGTCTATTTAGTTTAGAGAGGTGATTGTACGATGTGGTGGATGGCATTGCTGTTGGTTGATTTTTGGGCATATTAGATGAAGCATATACACAATCAGTTAATCAACTGCATTTGAGCAATTGAACATTCCGTCTAGATAACAATTGGTGTCTTGTAGAATGGACCCATGCTTTGGCAATGAGTTTGTGTAGATCCCGAGATGCCGAACTTATATAGCATGTAGCATATAGCATATAGCATATATTAATGTCAGTTATAGCCTCGCTGGGATGCGTGCAATGTACTCATCGAGGTATTTTTTGTTTCACGAGAACCGCCACCCTTTTATTTTACCATGTGCTCACTTCTTAGCCCTACGATTTAGTCCATGTCCATTACATGTTTTTTAGGGGACAACTTGACAGTTGCTCTTAGTCCCCTCGGGCCGTCGGTCTTGAACTACATAGGTATGACGGGAATGGTCTTACTTGTAAGCTGAATGGCAAAAAGATAAGATCCTCTAAGCTGGTAGGTCAAGGCTAGGTCAGATTAGATTTTAAGTAACTTGACATGGGCATCGCAGAGCATCTCCGCGGTCCTTGGATTTAAGAGGTTGTGCTCTGTACTAATTACCTACTCTCTACCTAGTAGGTATCTATAGTAGGTACTTAGTAGGTGTATTAATGTGGAATCTTTCGATAAGAGATTGAAAAAGAAAAAGAAGGATTTTCATTTCCGCGGGGAGTGGAGGGGGGGGGGGGGGGGCGAAAAAAGGAATAGTTTTACGCATGGCAAACTCGTGGCGAACATGGGGGTTACCTGTATGTATGTATGTATGTATGCGGCTATTTCTTTCTCAACTTTTGTCTCGGTGGTTCATGCAACCTTTTTACAGGATAAAGGTCCGAGAAGAGCATCAAGGGTTGTACAGGTAGGCACTGTACTAAATAAATAAGCATGTTGTTGATTATATCCATCTCTACTGCTCAACTTGTACTTTTATTTTATTTTATTTTATTGTTTTGTATTTTTATTCAATAGTAACCATTCCATCAATTTAGAATACATTTCGGCTACCCCTACCTTCCATTCATATTGCATTGGATACAGCCTGATAACCCTTCCAATCACTCACTCACTCACTCGTCTTGTCTTGTCCGTCCGAGGAGATTGTTCAAAAAGTTCCTGTGGCTTGCCGGACGGGCTGGCGGGTATTAAGCCTAGTTTGGAAGGCCCGATGGGTGGGGGAGGGGGAGAGAAGCTGCAACCCTTCAACAAATCCATACTTTCCTCTGTCCCGCGCTCTCTCTCCACTGAAGGTTCGGTAGTCTAGCGCTTTTTAGGGCAGCGGAAGGAACCCACTTGAGCTACTCTTGTTGTCTAGGCTAGGGCACCTTTTCTGCTATCCATGATTCCATCCATCCATGGATCCATTACTGTTGTGTACATACAAACACCTGCATTGAGCCGGGAAGAAGGGAGGGGGGGAAGGGTTCCTTGATCCCATATAACCTTGATGGGGTCCCCGCTTGTCCTTGCGCAAAAAAAATGCTACCTTGTCTTTGCTTCGCGATTGTTCCTCTCAAAGTCAAAGACGAGAGGCAGTAAGTGCTACTCTACTACTATCTTGTCAAAGGATCCCAATTGAGGCCTTTCTCATTTTGAATCCATCATCAAATCCATCAAGATGCAGTCCAAGCTCCTCCTCGCCACCACCCTCGGCGCCGCCCTCGCTCCCCTCGCCAGCGCGGACAATGTCGTCGGCCTCTACGTCTTCCATCGTCACGGCGACCGCACCGCCAAGGCATGGCAGCCCGTGAGCCTCACGCCCCTCGGCGCCGACGAGGTCCTTTCCTCTGGCGACTTCTTCCGCAAGAGGTACGTCGCCAGTGACGCCGGCGACCTGCGCATCTCCCAGCTGAGCTCTGACCGTGCCGTCCTCTCGCAACTGGCCGTCACTGCTCCCGTGGACAACGTCCTGCACAACTCGGCCGTCGTCTTCCTCCAGGGCCTGTACCCTCCCTCCGCCAACGCCGGGGCCGAGACGCTCGCCAACGGCACCAAGGTAGAGGCCCCCTGGGAGGCTACCAGTACATACCCGTCAATGCCGTCGTCGACGCCGCCAGCTCTGGGAACTCGGAGGGCAGCTCGTGGCTGCAGGGCGGGAGTGGCTGCAGCCAGGCCATTGTCAGCTCCAACAACTACCTGCAGTCTCCCGACTACGCCAAGACGTACGCCGACTCCAAGGACTTTTACCAGGGTTTGCTCCCCGTCATCAATGGCACATATAATGCCACCCAGGCCACCTTTAAGAATGGCTACTCAAGTAAGTATATCATCCTATATCTTTTGATACCTTGGCTGTGTGGTCTTGTCCTACTTACACACCACGTCTAGTCTTTGACCTCATCAACGTCGCCGAAATCCACAACTCCTCCATCTCCTCCAAGGATATCCTCACAAAGCCCACTCTCGCCCGCCTCTATGACTTAGCCTCCACCCACGAATGGAACCTCGCCTTCAACGCCAGCGACCCCGTCCGCGCCATCTCCGGCTCCGTCCTCGCCGGCCAGATACTTGACTCCCTGCAGGACGTCGCCAACGGCAAGGCCTCTGCCCCGCGCTTCAACATCCAGTTTGGCGCGTACGGCACCTTCATGTCCTTCTTTGGCCTCGCGCAGCTGCCCGCTGCGTCGAATGACTTTTACGGCATTTGCGACTATGCCTCTTCCATGGTCTTTGAGCTTGTTGCTCCTACTGCCACCGGCTACAAGGCTGATGACCTCTCTGTCCGCTTTTACTTTTCCAACGGCACAGCTGGCGAGGATGGTCTCAAGCAGTTCCCCCTCTTTGGCCAGGACAAGACTACTCTCAGCTGGAACGATTTCAAGACTAGCATGAACAAGTTTGCCATTGCCGATACCAAGCACTGGTGCCAGGTCTGCGGCAACACTGATGGTGCTTGCGCAAGTTCTACCCCCAGCAGCGGTGGTAGCGCTTCCACCAAGTCTTCTAGCTCCAGAAACAGTGTCACCAAGCCCGTTGCCGGTGTCATTGGCGCACTTGTGACATTGGTCGTCGTGCTGGGTATCCAGGCTGCTGTCCTGTTGCTTGGCGGTCTGCGCCTTGTCAAGAAATCGACTCTTGCTGGGGGTACCAACACTGGCGCTGCTGGTGTCAAGGCATGAGTTTACGAATCTGCGGGTCAGGTAAAAAAAAATAGCAAGGATACATGAAATGGTATGACCCAAAAAAAGTTGAATAAGGATTTGCTTTACGTACGAATAAGACTGATGAGCAAGTGATGACGTTTCACATGAATTCGGAGCATTGCCGTTTCTAGTATATACTGTGTATTGAGAGTCATGCGGAGGACAGAAAAAGCGTCCCATCTTGGTTATTGGTCATAACCAAGATAGGACGCTTTTTTTGTCCTCCGCATGAGAGTGTATATATATATATGTATATAGACTGGCATGCAGTGGAAAAAAGCATGGGGGTCCTGATCGACACCTTTTCAGCGCAAGATCAGCGGTCGACGACCCCATGTTTTTTTCCACGGCATGCCAGGACCCTGAGGACAATCCCATATCCCATATCATTGACCAGGAGGTATTCCGATAAAATGTCGCTCGTAACCCATCTTACTATTAAGCTCCTTGCCAAACCCTACTCCAGCCCATTTGATACCATAGCTCCAAGCCTCATGCAAAACAAAAAAATCCCATACGAACTCGGGGGTATAACATGTCAAGCAAACAAACACAAAAGGCATCATGTTTCATGCCAGCATGAAGTTGTCATTTTTTTCCTTCTTCATTCTTTTTCTTTCCTTTATCTGAGGCCAGTCATGGCCAGCAAGTCGTGCTTGTGATAGAATAGTCTGATGCGCTTGCCAAAGACATCTAAAAAAAAAAAAAAAAAAAAGGGCTGCGTTAGACATGGTATACTATCAAGATAAAAGAACCAAGGTGAGAGGAGACTTACACATGGGAATGCTAAGAACGCAGACGACAACCTGGATGATGGAGATGATGGTCATTGTTTTCTCGATGCCTCCGTTGATGAGCCAGTCATAGGCAAAGAAGGTCAAGATGAAACTGAAGATGTTTTTGAAAATGATCATCAAGGTGAAGCCCTCAACGGTGAGATCGCCTACCATACCAGGTTAGAACATGTGCAAACATACGAGAGACAAGGGGGTACGGGAAATTACTCACGGTAAGCATCGACAATGTACAAAGAACTAGCGACGGCACCGATAACCATACCAGCAACCTCGAAGCCGAAAAAGACCAGGGGCACCATATAATGATACTTGCCAGAAATGACATCGCCGGCGGTCAATGCGAAACCAAACAGACCGATACCGCCAATGAGGAGCATGGGAATGACAAGGAGAATTCTGAACTCGGGCTCATAGACACCCTTATTGCGCTTGGTGAGCCATTTGACGCTGGTGTCGGCCAAGAGGCCAGAAATGACGAAACCTCCAAGAGCACCGAGGAAGGCACCGGTGTAAACATAACCGGCAGGGACTTCACCCCAGAAGTAAGGGGGTCCGATGAAGATGGCAGCAACGAGAACACCGATGAAGATGGTCCAGCCGATCATGGTTCCCTGAATCAAGCAACCCCAGATGAAGGCGGGGTTCATGATCAAGGGGAAGGGTCGGAGCAAAAGAACCCAGTAGCGCTCGTCCGTCTTGGCGCCATCGAACAGCGACAGGGATTCGAGGAAGGTCTTCTTGGGAGTGTGGGCATTTCCAATAGGCTGAAGAGCAGAAGAAGTAGGGAACGCGACGAAGCCTCGGCGCTGCTTGATGGGCTCTTCCACTGATGGGGAGGAGGCTCGTGTATCGTCCTTTTCGCTATCGCCGTTCAAGTCGGTGTTCAGTCTGGTGTCTCTGCGGTACGCAGTCTCGGGGCAGAGGAGGAAGACGGCAGGGAACGTGGCGCCCATGAAGATGGCGACCAGGTAAAAGGTCCACTCCCAGCCGAGGGAATGGGTAATCTTTCCGACAACAATGGGGGTGAAGAAGGCACCACCAAAGACGGCCAGGTTGGTAAAGGCCATGCGAACACCACGCTGGTGGACAAAGTAAAGGTCACCAATGGCGGCGTTCAACAGGCTCTCAAAGGGAGCGAGGCCAACACCCTGGATAACACGCGCGGCAAGCAGACTTTCGTAGTTGATGCCCGTTGCGCCGGCCCAAATACTCGACGCAATAATGATGAGGATACCGATGAGGAAGAGGTGGCGCTTGCCCCAGACGCGGCCAGAGGGGACGAAGAAGACGGCAGCAGCGCCAGCGCCGAGAAGGGTGTAACCGGTCAGGAGCGCAACCTTTGTGAATGTCTTGCCGAAGAGACGGGAGATGGTGACGGTGTTGGCGGCGAGGATGGGGCCGACAGAGGTGGCGAGAACACCGGCCCAGCAAAGGGTGAAGGTGATGAGATCGCGCTTCCACAGGGGCCAGTTGAGGGGGTCGTTGGGGTCATCGGATGGTTGAGGAATCTATTCGCGCGCAAGACCATGTTAGAAGAAAGCCAAGCCAAGCCAATGCTTTTTGTTTTGTTTTTGCAAAACTCTCTCCACGGCGGGGATACGCACAAGGATGATGGGGACGTCGCCGCTGGTGTCGCACTTCAACCTCGTCCTCTCATTGTCGGACGCGACCTGGGGTTGATCAGGATCATCGTAGAAGTGGGTTGTGCCTGCGAAGCAAGAAAAGAGAAAGAATTCGGTCAGCCGATCAGTTTTATATTGGCGCATCGACCCAAGGACAGAAAAGAAGAGTTGTGACGTGTTTTTCGCAATAAGAGCTTACCAGGAACTTTCTCATGGCCCTTGGGCTCAAGGATGCCGAACCCCATGTTTGGACGGAGGACCTTTCTAGCGAAGAAGCTTATTTTTTTTTGGCTTCCCTTACAGAAGAAGTAAAAGATGGGGAAGAGGGAGAGAGAGAGAAAGAGACAGAAGGAAAAAGAGGAGTTTCCGGGGTTTAAAGAAGAAACGACCTGGGCATGACGGTTTTGATAACGGAATAGACGATACTCTCCAAAAACTTTGTGAGATCTTGGGGGGAGAGAATCGCCAAGATTGGATAAAGAAGGGTGAGCTTTGAAATTGGTTGGCTCGAAACCTTGGGAACCGAATACGATGATGGAGGTCTGCATGCGTTGGGTCGTACAGGGGACTTGGAGGGTGGTGTCCTAGTGGACGGGGGCCCTGGGCAACCTGGGCTATTGCAGCAGCAGTCGGGATGGGACGCATAGACGGGTAGCTTCAGCGTGGGTTGGCCAATAATCTGCCCGGTTACAAGGGGGGACCGACAGGGCATGATGACGCTAGAGGGGGACAAGCAATGGATGGCAGCAACTGGGTCCGCTGGCTGGGTCTGCTTGGGGGAGGGTGTCACTGAAAATTAGTGGGTTGTGAGGGGAAGTTGGGCAGTTCAACCCCAAAAAATGATGTCCATGGAGATGCTAGTCATTCTGGACTAACAGCGCGGGAGAGGGATCTACATTGAGTCTACGGAGTACAACCTACCTACCTACTTGCTTGCCAAACCTACCAAGCCAAACCTACCTTGGTGACCTCTCCAAAGGTTCCTCATGTGAGATTGGCGGGCGGTGTTGAGATCGCCTTCGGCACTTGAGTGTCCCGGTAGCATTTCATCTGCAACCACACGAAGAAGATGGTGGCTCTCTGTCTGCTCATGTATTTCGTTTATTCCTTTTTTTGGTGTTACTTGTTGTTGAGCTTATCGCCATCATACAGCAAATACAGGTACGTAAGGGTATGGATATCAATCATGGTTGAACCCTCCTACACTGCCTACTTACATATAGTACTGGTACCTAGGTAGGAGTAAACAAGGACTGGCATCTGAATGCCTTTTTGTCCCTTTTCTTCTCCTCGGTACATCCTCCTAGTATGATTACCAGGTTGCATCCACATGTACCCCTCAAAAAAGAGACCCGAGCTTCTCGTACCAACAACCAGCGGGGGATCCCCGTTATTTTTCTTTTTTCTTTTTTCTCTCTTTCTCTCTCTCTTTCTCTTTCTCTTTACAAGGGACACAGGCTGTCGCGTGCTTGTTCCCCATAGATTCTGACCTACCTACTTGTTTGTGCATGCTAACTTTTTTTTCTCCGAGGCACATCTCCGTAAAGTCTCAGAAAATCTTTGTCTTACTAGCAAAAACCTTTTTTTTTTCATGTGCTGCTTCGGTATTGACCGAGACAAGTGGGGGGGGAGGGCCGTTTGATTCTCTTCTTCCTCTTCTTCTTAATTCACCGATTTGTCGTTAATATTTGGCTGTCCCTCTTTCTTGTGTTACAGATCGATCTGGTACGTACATAGAGAGTACATGTTTCGCCATATTTCATCGTCATCACCTGAAGCTGTGGCTTGTGGCGTGTGGCTTGTAACATGTGATCTCTCATCGCACTCGTAAAGCTTCAGGCATCTTCTCCAAGGTCCGTCCATCGTTGCAACAGCAAATCGCACGTTCCCCTTTCCCCCGAGATGCACTGTTACATACATACTACATACATTCATACTCTACGGACCGAGGAGCCCAAGGTCAAGCCAGGTCAGGTCAGGTCTCGGTCGTATACCGGTTCAACGCGCTGGCTCTTTGATCCCAATGTACCTGCACCTGCACCTGCACCTGCACCCACAATGAACTCACCTGTGAAAACCAGAGTTAGCTTCCCCCGGGCTTGCTTTCTTCAAAAACACCAAAAACGGGGGACCACCAAAATGGCATGGGCGCTTGTCCCAATCAGGTAACTATCCCGCCTTCAATCCGGCATTAGTGCCGGCGTGGGGGAAACCTTGATTCACTCTTAGATTGGCCAATCAGATTGCAGAAATGCTTCTGTACCTCGGGCCGTCAACTTTCGTTTTGCCATCATTCATCATTCACGAGGTTAGTTACATAGGACTTGAGTTATCATCAGCTGTTTGAAGAAGATGTGCTCGACAAACAAAGCATTCCCATAGTCCAAAGACTAAGAACGCCTCCATATATGTAGTAATCAGTCTAATAAAAAAAGATATGAAAAAAGCAAATATCCAACGTCATGGCCAACTCTCCGCATCTCTCCCCTTCCAACCTTCCAAGGTTATCAATATTCTTCTGTAGAGATGGACAAATATCGTCGTAGCCAATCATCATCCCAATAGGGCACGCACTTGCGCTTCTCTAGATCCCAAGCAAGCAGCCTCCTCAGGAACTTTACGAAATTCTCCCTCTCCTCGTTGTATTCGGGCCCCGAAGCCATCCTTCCAATATGCCTCTCCCGCGTAGTCTGCCTTCTCCGTGAACCACATACACGAAGGCGTTCCCTTATCCATGATTGCTTTGGGCGGCGTTCCAATAGCCGCCATCATCTCGGCGAGGTGACGGTACGCCCGAGAAGAGCGACGTTCCTTCGTGGAGTTTCCAAACCTGTAGCATTGTTAGCAAAGGACCCAAATAGAGAAAAACGCACTTGGGTTTCTGAGCAGCCGTCAACCCACCATGCAACCCAAAGCCCAGAGATCAACGTTTTTACCCCAAGGGATCCCCAAGACATCCTCGGGTGCCCTGTACTCTTGTTTCAGACACCTCTTGGTGTGCTTTTCGTCAGCCAGAACGGCGTGGGCAAGGTCCAGTATGTACACCCTGGATATCTTCTTCAGCCTATGAAGATCTGGACTGGCGGCCATATATAACGGCCTTCCGTTTACCTCCTTGCTATGGGCGTGGTTATGGAAGTTGTATCCAATCTCCTCTTCACATATATCGCCAATGTCCACGTCTCTGAGGAATTTGTTTTCGAGATTGAGGTCTCGATACACGGTGATGTTAGCTGCGGGGGGTCGGAACATGAACTGGCATCGTAAAAAAGAGAGAGAAAGAAGAAGAAAAGAACGTACTAGTGTGGATGACTTGACACTCTTCATGGAGGAAACGCAGCGCGTAGAGAATCTCCTTCACGATGCGGCGGAGATACGGAGCAGGGACCCTCCCACTCCGTCTTCTGTCAGTAAAATCTTTCAGAGATTCCCACATGGCTGGGTACACGAGAACTTGGTGCTCTCCAGCTTCCCCCACCAATGTGAAGTTGTCGAGTAGAATGGTCACGGAATGCCGGCCAGAGGGGGCATCATCGTGATGGTCAGGTTTGTCCAGCTTTGCGCATTGTGTTATGCGCTCGTACATGGCAAGTTCACGCTGCAAATCTTCCTGGATCGAGTCGGCAAGTCTGTAGATTTTCAAGCTTACATACCGACGCTCACTACATGGCATGTTGGTAAGGAATTTAGCTTGAACCGGGGGGTTTGGGGGGGGGGGGCAGACGCTTGGAGGTTTGGAACTTACACAAGATCGCGCCCCATCCAGGTATTCGCTGCTTCATTCAAAACTGTTTTGAAAAAGAGCTGGTATCTGCCGACGAGGACCTCCCCCATCCTTGGTAGGTATTATGATTCCATCGTCCACCAACATCTCTTCTGCGACTTTCCCTTCATCAGGATGTGAAATATAGTTCTCATGGACTTTGACCTCTCTCCTTTTCCCTGGGAATGCATGTGAAAACAAGGTTTGGCAGTTCTTCCAGAGTGGTGTCACCACGCTCTCAGAAATGTTGGGGAGATTCATGCTATAAAATGGCTGGCAAGGACATACGTAGGTACTGAACTACTAAGCCGCTGGTGTATGGTTACAGAATGCATCAGGAGAGTTGAGTTGCGGCGGAAGTAGGCTGAAATATAAACGAAAATGCCTGGATGGATGCGTGAGGCGATCTTTGTGCGTTTTTTGTGCAACGCTGGATGAGCAAACACATCATCCCGTCCACACAAACGTCAAACCCCCTTTGACCGTCCCAGCCGCATACCGTGCGCAGCAGCATCCAGGCAGAGAGCTATGACTTGATTGACAAGTTTCTTTTGTTTTACAACTCGTTTCAAATATAAAAGCACATTTCAACTATGAATACTCTTGATTAAAAATAAATGATGATAAAATAAACCCGAGATTCCATCAAAGTATTTTGGCCTCCCCCCCCCCCCTTTTTTCTTTTTTTTGCTACCATCCGGCAGGGCTTATACATTGATGGTATCCATTCCTTTATCACAAACGCAACCTGGTATATATATATTTATTTTCACATGCTTCCATCGCTATTGGGAGCAGATTACTATTATAGCAATGCTGAACTGGCCGAGTTTATAATTTGCTTAGTTTGAACGAACCACCCCGACCTTGACCCCCTTTAAACCTCCGAGCACCAGCAATACCCTCCTCATTAACCACACGCGACCCATTCTCAAACTCATACCTCAGCGCATCTTCCAGGCTGCTCGCATCGTACGCGCTGTAATGCGCCGAGGCCAAATCCGCCCTCATGCACCGCTGCGGGAACCGGAGCAGGCCTCTGGCCATTTCCACAGCGGCCTCCAGAGCGGTTCCCCTTTCGACCACGCGGTTGGCCAGGCCCATGGATAGGGCTTCCTGGGCGTCCACGGGGCGGCCCGTGAGGATCATGTCCATTGCCCTGCCGAGGCCGATGACCTTCTGGAGTCGCACGGTGCCGCCGTCGATGAGCGGGACGCCGAAGCGGCGGCAAAAGACACCGAACACGGCTGTCGTGTCGGCGATGCGAATGTCGGCGAGCAGGGAGAGCTCAAGACCCCCGCGACGGCGTGCCCGGAAACGACGGCGATGACGGGCTTTGTGAAGGCCATCCTGGAGGGACCCATGGGACCGAGCGCGCCGCCGTTGAGCCTGTCAACGGGTTGAGCGCGGAGGGCGTCTGTGCTGCTCCGTGCTACCTCCTGGAGGTCGTAGCCTGCGCAAAAGGTGGTGCCCGTGCCGGTGAGGATGCATACCTTCTGGCTCGGATCTGCTTCGAAGGCGTGGAAGGCGTGGGCGAGCTGGAGGGATGAGGAGTGGTTGATGGCGTTTTTGACGTGGGGGCGGTTGAGAGTGATGATTGTGATGCCCTCTGGTGAGGGGGAGTGGAGGATTGATTGGTCTGTGTCTGGGGGCATGACGGCTTTGGGTTGTGGATGGGTGATATGATGGAAATGGAGGGTATATGGAATATAGTATAATGTTTAATTATAGGTTTAGCCGTGGTGATGCGGTGAGACGGGACGGGACGGGACGAGGAGGCTGGCTTTATCCGTAACATCCGGTGGTGGTGGTGGTGGTGGTGAGCTTCAACGACAACTTACAAGATGACCATTATTTATATTCATTCGCATATCAACAAGTAGCATAACGAAAGAATGATTCATCCGAGATAAGCAAAAGGGTAGAAGGGATGACTTGGAGATTTGTGTAGGCAATGGTTCAGCCGTGGTTGAAACCGCATCAGATGGTGCATTGTGCAGCACCCAGTTGCGTTCAATGCATGGATGTTAGTAACATATTTCTGAGGTTTGGCATATAGTCAGTCCCCTATTATACATCTTCATATCCACTCCCATCTTCTTATCCACGCTCATCTTCATATCAACCGGATCTCGTTACGTCTGTATTCTTCGGTCTGTTTTCTAACTAGTTTAATAGATGCAGTTAGCAGTCTTGTTCTTAAAACTAAAGACACCAATCATCTAGAATATGTATCTACTCGAGACAAATAACCGTTCGGTGGGTTGAGACTCCTACCCGTGCCATGGAAACAGTATCTTCTGATACCGGAATCCAGGTATCAACGCCGATCCAACACTAGGACCACCCACTGCCATGCCATTGAATATGTGGTTCTACATTCCATCAAGCATATCTACATCCCGAATCTACCTTTAGACATCTAACCCTTCTTCTCTCTAACCAGCTTCCTAAAACTAAACCAGCTTCCCAACATTAAACCAGACCCAACCAAACACCAACCCCTAAATCCACACATCTCCTTCCCACATCCCCTCTTCCAACAACAACGACAAACCAACTCATTCCCCCTCCCAAGCCTTTCATTATACTCCATCAACTGCAAACAAAACCCCTCCACCGAATCACAACAAGCCTCGTACCCCAAACCCCCTCCCCAGGACCCTTCCTCGCCTCCCCATCGTCCACAATCCCGTGCACGCTCGTGTCAAACACCCCCGGCTGCATCATAATCAGCGGCTCCCCCGGCTCGCTCACCCACCTCCTCAGCAGGGGAGCTTCATCAGCGCGACGCAGTACCCCTCCAGCGCGAAGCCGAAGAGCAGGAGCAGCACTGGCGGGACGTTGATGATCTGGATGCTCTTCTTGCTCACCGCGTTGATCATCGTGTAGGAATCAGAGTGCCTGAGCGCGGGCCCCTTATCCGTAACCATGTACGGCCGCGCAGCCACCTTGTCCGCATGCTCGCCCAAGAGCGCCTCCTCAAACTTCATATGCGCCAGCGTCACGTTCCTCACATGCACCCAATTCTGCACCACCGACGCCATCCACGTAGGCACCGTCCCCATCCCCAACATCCTTGCAATCAAATTCGCGTCCTGCCCTCCATAGATGGCGCACCCGGGCCTAATCACCCCCGTCCTCATCCCGCCGTCACTCGCCCCGCACACCAGCCTCTCCGCTTCGGCCTTGCTCCTCGCATACGTCGTCGGGAACTCACCAGTATCCCACATCGGCTCGAAGAAGTCCCGCTCGGTAATCACCTGCACAAAGTTGCGCGGGTAAGCATCCCGCGCCCACGGCACAAACTGTAACCACCGCACCGCCCGCCAGCCCGCGTTCACGCTCGACGTAAAGACAAAGACAGTCGCCCCCGCCCGACGGGCCGCAGCGAGGGAATGCGCCGTCCCAGCGACGTTGACACGGGATGATCTGTGGTAAAACATGGGGAGCCGCTCGTACGGACGGATAACCGCTGCCGTGTGGAAGACGGTCAGCGGCAGACGGGAGATCGCATCCGGCCAGGGCGTCATGTAAGCCGCGAGGGTAGCCGCCTCGCTGGTAACGTCTGTCTGCACAAACTGCACTTTGGCAGCAGGACCCTGCGTGAACTCTTCCCGGAAAGGCGGACGAGCATCGAGGTTACGAATGGCCTCTGGGGGGTGCCCCTGGCCAAGAGATCCAAAATCATCTGCCCTCCAACAAACCCTAGAGTCATTGGTTAGCATATCGTCCCTCCAACGTAGACCACCCAACTATGAAAAAACATCCTTTTACTCACCAGAACCTCCCACAACAATATACCGCCTCTCCAACCGAGGCGGAAACTTATCCTCCCACAAATCCCTCCCCTCCCTCCTAATCCTCTCATACGTCTCGCGAACATGCTCCGCCTTGATGGGCTCAACAGCCCACTCAGCCGCAGCCTTGGGAGTATGCGTAAGAACCCAGTTCAATCTGACCCCATACAGAACCACAAATACGACGACCAGCAACAGACTCGTAAAAACATGGCTTCTAGTGATTGGGACTAGGATCTCAGCTGCGGGGAGGACCACTTCGGCACCCCCATCCGCTGACGGCACAAAACCGTATAATTCTTTCGACATAGTATCCGCGGCTATATCTAAAAGAGGAAGCAAGGCAGGTTAAGAAAATGGAAGCGGAAAAAAAGAGATTGAGACTAGGCGGGGGTCAAATATTGATCAACGATAATTGCGGGCAGATGTTGCTACGCATATGGATGCAGTCGGGCCAATGTTTGCCCCGTCAAACGTTGCATCCTCGGCTTCTCAGCTCGACCCTCTAGCAGGCCTACCATGGCCTTTATTACATGCTTAAGATTAAGCATCGTATCAAAAACCCTCATATAGTTTCCACAACCTCTTCAAATACTTGCAGTTTGGCAATACGACTTCAAGCCGGGGAAAACAATCACCATATTTAGGCTTCAGGGTAGGTCAAGCATGTCAGATCTTGACTGAATGCACCGCGTAAAACATCCGTACCATTATCCTCCATCCTGCTTCCGATTACTATCATGTCCTATTTCCTAACAAGTACCCCATTTTGTTATTCATAATAGTCAGAAAAGCAACTCGTTGCAGTCAAATGAACGGCTCATATACTCAACGAACTCCAAGACAAAATTGCCACCCTTACTCCCAGCTGTCCCATTCTTTACCAGAAAACAAACGGCACCTTCTTTCCTTTCTGCTCCATGAGCCCATTATGGAATGCATCCCGTGCATCCAAACGTTGTTCATTATTGTTTGTACAACCAATGAGATCCAAACTTGCTGCCATTGATAACGCTGGCTGGCAAATCTCTTGTAGTATTCCATCGTTTTCAAGTTGCTGTACGTCCCAAGAAGCTCTCTGGCCAAACTCCAGAACTTTGTTCTGATCGAAAAGAGTCTGGGCTCGGGGAGAGGAAATCGCTGCTTCGAACCACCGACACGGAATGGCACCATTACCATTCCCGCTTCGCCGACTCCAAATCTTCCTCCTGTGAGTTGCTGTACCTGAACCTTCCTGATTGGTGGTGGTTTCTTCCATTGTTGTAAAGGCAGTAATGACTAGTTCACTGCCCTGTCTTTTTTGTCGATACTTTGCGACTTGTCGGATTTTAATATTTTCGACTCGGCCTTCGATTTTTCCTGCTCCTGGAGTTCCGATTATTATACCATCAGTGCTGTGATCCCTATTATCTAATTAGCTTTGTTCCTTATTGTCAGGTTGTCTCCTTACGAGATTGACATAGACGCGATTAGCGCCTCAGCGAATGATCGATGCCTGGGCATTTCCTCCAAAGGACTCGAGCGTGTTGCACATATTTTAACATCCCATGCTCGGTGCGGGCAGTGAAGGTAGACTGCGAATGACTCTTGTCGTTGTTCTCTGATGGTATATCGAAACATGTTTGCCTCAACTTCAACGATAAAAGGCCTTTGACTGTCATTAAAAGTGCAAACAAAATCATACCATGTCTGCCTTTCGAATGGGTGCCATTGTGGCTCTCCTGGCTGTCTCACCGCAACGATATTGTTGGCTTCTTCTCCTACAGTTGTAAGAATCGACGAAAACCCCACAAGGTCTTGTCGAAAATTCGGGGCGTTCAGAAACTCAAGGGTCTCGTCAATTTTAAATGAGGGCCCCCCTTCACTGCTGCAGACTAGGGTCGGCGAGAATTGTTTGAGGTATATCCTTCCGAATTTTGCCTCGAGTGAGATGTTTCCTGGCGTAAACGGTAGGACACGAGCTAGGTCCTTGATTTGGAATTCCATATCTTGTAGTATCTCGCTCCTCTGAGCTGGCAGTTCGGTGACATGATCGTCTTGCTTCACACTTGGAGGTTGTAAAGCGGGAGCATCTGCTAAAGGTTGGAAGGCAGGAGGAGCCTTTGATGGAATTTGTTGCGAGCGATTGTTTGTCAAGGGATGTGGGTTGTTGGCTTTTACGATGGCACTGTAGGTCGCATTCTTGCGCTTCTTGGGAGATGGAGGTACAGCCCCCAATGTCGGCCACTCCGCGTTAACCTAGAATGATGACAAGGTCAGTAGATATAGCAAGTTGGTGT
Source organism: Cladobotryum mycophilum (assembly GCA_036429605.1). Classification (NCBI taxonomy): domain Eukaryota; kingdom Fungi; phylum Ascomycota; class Sordariomycetes; order Hypocreales; family Hypocreaceae; genus Cladobotryum; species Cladobotryum mycophilum. The sequence goes on along the minus strand of CM071590.1, from coordinate 3,277,991 downwards.
TTCGGCGGGCTTACATTGGTTTCTTGGATAGGGGTTATTGGATTCGGTGCTCCTCCAGGATGCCCCCGTGCCCCTCCTGAACCGCTCCACGATCCCATCCATGCAGCTGCAGTACTCACTTGTCTTGAACCACCCCTGTTCGCACGAGAAGTGTCACGACTAGCCTTCTGGCGCATAGTTTCAAAGAACTCGTTTGCTTCATCTTCTTGTAGCCCAAAGGAGATCACGGGGTTATCGTCTTGATGTGCAACACCGGCTATGACTTGGGTGTTGAAGATGTTATCGGACATCTTCAAGGCAGAGAATTCTCTCTCAAGTCCACAATCCAAGACGTCCTGCTCAGGCTCGCTCCCAAAGTAAATGAGATCCTCGCTTGGGTTAATGATGGGTACTTTAGCGTCTACCTCCTCATATGCGTTCCCGTCTTTGGTTTCATCTTCCGCTTCTGGTTGGACATCAAAGGAAATGAGGTCCTCAGTCTGATCGGGGAGACTGGACGGTTCATGAGATTCCTCCATTGTTGCACTACGAACGCTGGCTCGCCACGAGTTGATAAACGCTTCATCCACCGGTGGACTATTAAATGTAGTTCCAGGTTGGGGTTCCTCCTCAGTGTCTGGAAGTTGGTCCTCTGCCTCATCCTCTGCATCGGCCATGTCGATGAGATCATTTCCCTCCTCTGGAGATTTGTCATGGTCTGACTTGTCATCTCTGTCAGGCGCAGATTGTTTTTGAGACTTGCTTTGATCTCCTGATGGGACATTACAAAAATCTGTAGTAGAGTTGTTGACTGTCATACGTAGCATCCCCGGCGCTAAAGGAAGTGCTGGTACAGCGGGTTTCTGTAATACTTGCTGAGATTTTTGCACTGCTTGGAAATCCGTAGAGGCTTCCTTGGCTCGAAAAACGTAACCCTCAAATGGCCTGAACGGCTTGGCAAGAGTAGGTCCAGGAGCGACCTGGTTTGGATATACCATTCTATCAACGACCCACCGGCTGTGTTTATCCAAAACTTGTGTGCGAAGAGTTGCGGCGTTTAATAACAAACGATACTCGTCTGCCATGGAAGTGCCGCTCACCTGAACATAGGTGGTCCGAGAAAGCCCAATGTGTGACATCCATTTGTAGACGACTTTCAGAGGGTCATCGCCTTCCAAGGCAATGAGGTGAGCCTCTTGGCGAGGATTAGAGGTCTACTATCTGTGAGCGGGTATACAATGAGTTCAAAGTCGAGATACGTACCACGAAAGTGAGAAGATTTTGAAGCTTCCGGGTGGCCAATTGCAGAGTCTCGACCGACTCATCTGTGCCAAGGTATATCATGCTCTCTTTCATGTTGTAGGATATTTGACAATTTGTCAACTCTCCAAACTCATCGGGTGTAATCGGGGTACTCTTATCCTTGACAAGGCGACTGAAGATTACGAGAAGATTCTCCAATGTGCCGCCGCTCCATTCTTCAATCCCACGCCATGTTGTTTTGAAGTTAAGAGGCATCATTGTTTCTGGGAACCGGTATTTATTGAAGGAGTAAATGAAGCCACCATCTTGTGACTTATAATTCGACCATGTCATGACTCTCGGGTCCTCGGCAAGAATGTCGATATCGGGTTGAGCCACATTATCAATAACATCAATCAGGCTGGTGATGTTTGTGTCAATGGCACTGGTTTCTTCTTCAAGGATTGACAGCAGAGTCTCCTGAATAACCTCATTGATCTTTTCTTTGTTTCCAGTCGCCGCAATGCATTTGAACCAGGGCACATCTGGCTCGTAGAGGATTTCAGGAAGAATAGCCTAAAGATATATCAGTAGCGAGCTTAGGGGGTATGTGAAGCTAGACGTACTGCATCTACAAGGTCTTGGGTTTGCTGAATGACGTATTCAACACCGCTGGGAAGCAAAGGCGGGTTGCAGGTGATGTAGAATTCGACATATGCACCATCCATGATGAACAGAGTGATTGTCGTGAAACCCAGTAGGGACTCCGTATTTAACCATCGAAATGTCTTGTACTAAAGACCAGATACAGTCAGTAGCGACTCTTTGTATGTATCTCGACGGCGTTATGCAATATAGGGCGAGAACACAGAGAGGGAGTAGTTGTCGGGGTTGAAGAATAGAAAATCGAGAGAAAGAATGTAAGGAGCTTTAATAGGAAAAAAACTATAGCATGCTTTCAGTCAGGACTTACCTCTCTTTAAGACTCAATGCCTCGTAATCAAAGATACGACGCGCAATATCTTTGTGACGATCAATACCACGAGAGAAAATAACTGGCCTGCGACCGGTACGACTGGACTTGCTTTAAAATAGGTAGGATAAGAAATCACACGAGGAAATGCAGAGCGGCAGCGGGTTGATGCTTGATATCCTTGTCGTCGTCAAAGAAATGAGTACGACCTGGCGTGAGAATCGAGGAAGTGAGGCCGCAGGGCGATGCTATTCTTGAAAGAGAGCAAACGGAAAAGAAGTGCGTGATGCAAAGAAACAAATAGAAGGAAAAGGACAAATAGCGGGAGGATAATAAGGAAGGAGGTAGGCAGGCAGGTTGCCAGATGAACGCAGCTGGTGAAGGAAAGCAGGTAGGCAGGCAGGCAGGCAGATACACGTATTCATCAGTAACTGCACCGCTAATAGGTGAAGTTGATTCACTGCATTGGTAAGAACAGCCTTTTAGATAAAGCACTGGTAACTCAAAAGCCGTGAGCTCAGTGAATGGCTTTCGTAGGCAAGGTAAGGTAGGGCAAATGCATTAATGCCTGCAAGATAGCGTATACTTGATTAAGCTCATTGAGTATCGAAATCGCAAGTGAATCAATGAGCAATTGCAGACTTAATCCCTTTGTGTCAGTGATATCCCGTACCAGCGTTCAAGTTAATCAGACATGTCTCCCATCATACCCTGCGTTTACCCCCTATTCATTCACGCATTGCGATACTAGAGCATTAACACCACCCGGCTAGATCCAGCTCTCAACTTGAAGCGCAAACATTATATTCAGAGCCTGTCTGACTTGATCCCTTTTACTCCAATAGTAGTCCAGAAAGTTAAAACCTTACATATGCCGCCATGCCCATTGCCTTGTGTGCTCCTCTTTCTTATGCTCCACCCCCTTCCAGTTTCTAACCTTCTTGAAAAAACGACCTTGGCGTGGGAAGACCTTGGTGACACTTGATCCCCGCTCGCTTTGTCAAAGCAAAAAAAAAGACGCATGCTAAAACGAAATTGAAAAGAACAAAAAAAAAGGAAAAAAGCCAGGACCCTGCCGTCTCTCAATATGCAAATCCAACGCCAAATGCGCCCCACGAAAGCGTGGTCTTCCCCCTAGTTTTGGAGGTTTGAAGAGAAAAGAAAACCCGTCCATATCCTATCCGTGGTACAACTAAATATCCCGTCTATCTGGTTCTTAAAACAACAAGTCGAAAAGAAGGTGGTATCATCATGCGGGAGCCCATTCGTCCTGATTGTGATGGATTCCGAGAAACCATTAGAGAAGCCTGAAAGCCCTGAATTATGTGCTGGAATGAAACGCGCATGTAGATGGCGAATATTCACCAATAAGTTTGTGTGTAAAAGTCGAGTAAGTTGTGTTGAGGTTTTGTGAGTGAGCGAGTGTGTGAATGTGTAGGTGTATGTGTATGTGTGGTTGTGATTCTTCAGGGACAAGAATCAAACTCATTGGGCATCCTTGACGTTCTTCTTAACATTCAAGGCCCACCTCAACTTGTCCAGCGCCTCTCTTGATTCCTCTAATAATCTCTCCTGCTCTTCTTCCCTCTTGCGGGCATTGACTTTGATATCTTTGAGGTCCTCCTCTTGAGTCCTCTTGTACTCTTCAAATAGTCTTGCGATTTCCTCTTTTTCGCGTCTTAGCTCCTTGATATTGCTGTCCTGCTGTTCGCACAGGTCTCGCAATGTTTGAATCTTTTCGTCGTCTGACTTGCGCTCTTCGACGATGCCGCTAATGTCGTCTTTGATTGCCGTCACTGCTCGGTTGACCTCTTCGCCCTGACTTCGCCAGTGGGAGGAGATGGCGTTGTATCGGCCCTCCATCAACTGCGCATAGCTCGTTGCCTCGTCCACCTGTGTCTTTGCGTCGGACTTGGCCTTGTCCATCTCGTCTTTCCAGCTCCGCTCCAGCTCCTGGGCAGCCACTGTCTTTTTCTTTTCCAAGTCGACGGATGCAGTCAGGGTTTCTACTTGTCGCTCTTTTCTCGCAAGCAATGTCTTTGTTACATTGGCTTCTAGCAATCGCCCTTCGTATTCGTTGACCATGCGCTCCATTTTGTCCTCGACCAATTTCGCCGCTTGCTTCGCCTCCTCGGCTCGTAATCGCTCGATTTGGATTTCTCGTTTTAGGGCGTCGTTGTCGCTGACGAGCTTGTTGATGACCCTGCCGGTCTTGCCAAGCCCAGCCTTGCCAATGGTCGAGTCCCATTGCCCATTTTCCTGTTCTCCATCTGAGAGCACCGCCAGATCTTGGGTATGGGAGTTCGTTTCCACGGGCCTTAGACTGGCCGTACTCCATCTTACGGGCGCATCGTTCATTGTATCGGCTTTGAGCTTCAGGCCAGGCGATGGCGTTCTTTCTATGGGACTGCTTGCGACGACGGACAAACCGCTGGCTTTGCTGGTGACGCTACTAGAGAAACCAGTACTGCTGTGTTTGCTTTCGTGGCTCGAATCGGAGCCCTCAAAGCTAGGAACACTGCGGATTGTGGCGGTCCTTCCCAGTACCTGCTTCGAGACGGGGTTTGCGGGACCCTGCATGCTGTTTATTGCGCTGGTGGTTGCGGGTTCTAATGTTCTCGTTCCCGGTGGGTCATTTGGCAAGAGAGATTTGGCGACAGGTTCGACGACTGCATAAGGAGGTCCGTCATTAGCAATTGAGTTGAGTCTTCCAAGTACTATGCACAAGTATATGAACCCTGCGGTGGGTAAAATTTATTTTCTTTGTTGGCAGGGAGGGAGGGAGGGAGGGAGGGGAGGACAAGACAGTAAGCAGTGGATGCTCTCTTGTTGTTGAAGGGCTATTATGGGAGCCAGCGAGCAACCGGAACAGATCGGATCGTTGCGCTAGTGAACGGTTCTACGAGCAAAGGCCGCTGGTGGAACAAGTGTAGAATTGTGTAGAAACGATAAAAAGATGACGGATCTAGTAGAGTGAGGAAAAACAACAAGTGAGCGCTTACTTGATGGAGTGACCGTGTCTTGGTTCTGGCCTTGGCCTTGATCTTGATGAATGGCGAAAATTTGCTTTTGAAGGCGACGAAGGGGCATCTTGCTTGCATATAGGTAGTGCAAATAAACAAATATGTAAATACAAGCAAGTACAAGTAGTAGTATGTCCACCACACGCACACAACGTACAAGTTATGTTATGTGCGTCTCAAGTCAGCCTCAGCGTGGTTTTGGTCTGGTCTGGTCTGGTCTTGTTTTTTGTGCAAGGGCTGATCCCTGGCGGGATGTTGGCTGTTGGTGGTGGAATGCAGGCAAGTGCGCGTGAATCTTGGCGTGTAGTGTCAACGTAGTAGTGCGTATAAGGTAGATTGATTGATGCTGTGGAGGCTCGTTTTGTTTTTGCTCTAATACTGCACTGCACTGCAATGCACTGTTGCGTTGCTGCACTGAGACTTGTCAGTCACTGTCAGTCACTGCATCTCAGCCGTCAGCGATACCTAGAAAAAGAAAAAGCGGAGAGGAAGCGGGAACAGAAGGGCGAAAGAAACAAAGTAAGAAAGCTGGAGACTGGACTGGACTGGAGACTGGAGACAGTGAACACAACGATGCATCCCAAAATCATCCCCAACCCCATCTCCCTCGTGTTTCTGCCGTTGCATTGATTAATTACCTTACCTAGCGTCCTGTGGGTATTCTTAGCCGACTGTTCCAGCGGAGAGAGTGTCTTGCATGGAGGAGGGACGGGGACGGGGGGAGCGAGGTCTTTGAAGAATTTGCGAGAAAGAAAGAAAGAAGGTGCTTATTTTAGGTGTCAAGATGGGAATGTGTTGTGATTGCGCTGTGATTGTTTTGTCTTGTTGTGCCCTTGCTGTGTTGTGTTACAAGTATGTGTTGTTTCTTTAAATGTCTAGAACTTGCACAAAGAAATGGCAAAAAAAATTGAGTACATATTATCTGCTTCGTAAGATTATTGTGATTACTTTATGCAAGGGAGAATAAAAAAAGGAAGAAAGAGAAGGAGCATCAAATTAATTACCATCCACCCCTCCATCCCTTCCCTTCCCTTGCCTCTTTTTTCAAAACATGCAGGCCATGCTTCCTTTTCAAGGGGAGGGTGTCCGCCACAAGGGAAGAAGCAACGAATGACAATATCCCAATCCCCTTGCAGCTGCCCGCAACAAAGCAAAAGCAAAGGCAAGCCCCCTTGCCTGCTTCTGTTGTTTATTTATCGTCTGCATAAACATACATCACTCACACCCACCTCATTCCCGCCCACTCACGGGTCAAACAAAGACGGGGGTTCCATTTTTACAGGGGCAATGTCTTTCTTGCTTGCTGAATGGCTCACGTGTAACAAAAAGATCAACCAATCCTTGGGAGAGGCATTTCTGCAGAGCTGATGTCAGGCATGCATATCACTTGATCATTCGTCTCGTCACTGGTCACTGGCCGGGCAACGCGCCTGGGTAGAGCTGAAGGTCGACAAAGAACGAGGCCTAGCTTCATACTTGCACAAGGATATGAAGGACCGCAGCTAAATAGCCATGGACCTGCAAGTATATACTACTCCGTACTTACTTGTATGATGAGATGATGATCTAACATTAGATTATTGGCCCATTGTACTAACTGTTGGACACATTCATCTTTAATTGCCGTCTCAAAAAGCACCAGCGTTTCACTACCCCACGAGACGTTATCCGCAAAAAACAAATCCATCCCGAATCATCTCCAATACGACAACCACTCATAGAAAGCTCATCATCATAGGTAATCATAGTAAACAACTCAATCTCATTTCTTGCAACAACGCCACGCATAAAACCAAATTTACCAATTTGGCCCTGCATAACACATGACACTACATACATCTTGTCCTCCTCTACCGACAGACCTCCTCCGCCATATTCGATTCAACCATCAACTTCAACCCATCTACTCTTTTTTGTGCATCACCCGCAGAACGCGTAGACGAAATATCTCGTATTAGAAGGTTACCAATGACGAGGACCTCTTTTTTCGTCCTTCTTCCCTGGGTAGTCCCATGAAGCCCGATACCTAGTGATACACATCTAGAACACTCGTGGAATTAAAAAAAATCTCGTCACCTCGTCTTCCCCCTCTTCATTCATAGCCCTCTTCCCTCCAAAATATCCGAATATCCACATTGTGTTTTTCTTCGTGGGAGCCTATAAACGCCTGACCAATGCCTCATTCGTACAAGTTTTTGCACATAGTATAATAAGTTCACTGTAATACCTCCCAGGCCACATGTCCAATCCTGACATGGCCGGTCCATCCCGCAAACTCCAGTCAAGGATTCAACTTGCTGCCGTTGCTCTGTCCCCAATCTCTTTCCTCAATCTCTTTCCTGTCGGTATTCCTTCCTTCTATCAAGTTCACAAAGCGCGGGGGAGAAAACAGCACCCAATTTCCAGTCCAAAGAGACAGCACATGATTCTCCATATGCATCATGTTGCAATGGCCGCTGTTGATGGCGTAGGTGTGGAGTCATTGCTGTGGCTGTTGTTTAATGCGGCTTCTAGAAAAGCTGGGCGATATTTGGTTAGATACTTGGCAGCCATGGACCTCGAGTCCTCAACTAGGGGTTTGTTAGCTCAGTACATCCACTCTATCAGGGGGGACTTTGCACATACATTCTGTCCAAATATCTTGCACGGTATCTAAAGCAGCCTCCTTGATCGGTGGCCGCATAATAACCAAGTAAAGCAGACTTGTGAGAGCCAGGGGTACCACGGTCGGGTCCCGACACATGTGCTTGACACGAGAAAGGATCGCCCGGTTCAGTTCAGGGATCTCGCTCAAGAACCGCGTCAGCACCTTGTCTTGAGGATGAAGATATGGTAGGAAACCATCAATAAGTCGTAATGTGTACTTTTCGTAGTACATGGGGTGGTCACCGCCGGCCTTTCGCTGTAGCCTGTCGTTGTACCATTCCTCGCATAACCACGATACTGCCACATCTATGTGCTTGCGGAAATCTTCCATAATGTAGTTGTAGAGCATTTCCCGAATACTGTTGCTGAGCGTATGTGATCGGGCAGAGTCGTCACCTTCACCCTTGACCAAAATCTCCTCGAGACCTGCAGATGATCTCGTCGCAAGACGCGTCAGAATAGTCATCCAAGAATCTTTGCTTTCAGAGCTTGCTGCTAGTCTATTGAAGCCAGCCTTCTGTCTCTTAGCCGCCGGTTCTTCCAGGGACTTCATCATCTCTAATACTCTGGCAACTGTTCCGTTGCCCGCATTAAGAGCCATTTCTGGCGTCAGCTGCTGCGGTTGGGGAAGGCTAAACGATCTCAGCCCCAGGGTATCATCCAAGCTTATTGACGGTTCAGGTACAGCAGGCGCAGGAGCACTGTCCAGTTTATTAAGGATTTGCTCCGTATCCTCCGCCTGGTAGAAATCAGGTTCATAATCATCCTCGTCCTCTTCAATCCCGAGGGGTGCGGTATTCGGGTTCAACTCTGGAGCCGGCTCGTTATTCAATACGTCCAAGCGGCCACGAACTCCCTCAACGGCCCTGGCCAAGACGTGGGGGTCCAGCCTTGACAACGTGTTGACAGCAATCCTCGCCACGAGACCGGTCGGAACCTGTGAGATGTCGAAAGTTCTAAGACCGTCATTCCCAATCAACGTGAAGACATCAGCTAGGCTGTGCGGACCGGGTCCTAGGGGTGGAATCTGAATCTGAGCGGCATCTACTCGCTGTCGCCTGGCCTCGTGGGTTTCCGGTGGCGGCTGCTCTAAAGGCCGTTTCCTATTGTCAAAAAGCTCGGCCACCATGCGCATCGTAGTTTCAACATGCTGCTGTATCCGTGGAACGATTGGATTGTGTGGGTCTCTCTTACTCAGATGGATCAAGAGCAATCGCATTGTCTTCTCCATAGACTTGATCATCACCTTGTTTTTGGGAGTCATGGGCAAGGTGGCAGATTGTATTGGGCTAAAGTTAAGTAGAGCAGTGAGAATTCGGTTTGATGTGGCAGGGCGAGTCCGCACCAGGATGGACATGCAGTTCAGCGTCGCATCTACAACGAGGGCATCGCTAGGGTCGTATAAGCACAAGAAACACACAGACACACACGCATAGCGCATAACACAATGCTCGCAAATCCTTACCTGCTTGTTTGGAAAACATTGAGCATACGATCCAGCAGACCACTAGCCTCAGCCTCAAGCGTTCTAGGATCGAGGGACTGGTGATTTGGCGGGACTTTATCCAGAGAGATGTCAAGGCCACCTCCATACTTTACACACTCGTCGTCAGAACCGTACTCTCCACGGGAAATAGAAATTGTATCTTACCCTATGTTCGTTGCCTGTAGAGACGCTTTGCGCCAGGACCACACGCTGGGCAAACTTGATACAGCATATCCCTACTGTGGGCGGCGCGTTATCCCATATCCTCAGTATTCGTTGCTTAATGCCGCCCATCCTCTCCCATGTAATAGTATCGTATCCGTTGTTGATGCTACAAGCAAATGGTTCAGTCTCAGTTCGCAGCAGACACCTCAAGGGGCATGAAAAGAAAACAACCTACATCCACCTCATGGCAACTGGATAAATGCTGGCTGCCGTTTGTATCACATTCCTCAACACCTGCGCGTCTACTTCACTCTCGGCCAGCGATTCCAGCGTCGTCAACACGTAAGGCTGCATAATCTCCTTCTCGGAGATAGGGAGTGCAGGTGTTGCAAACGCCTCCGCTAGAAAGTCGGTACCCCATCGTCGCAGCTCTATCGGCGCTGAAGGCCCAATGATGGGGAGAAGTCCTCTGACTACGCTAGGGTAATATGTCACATCCTTGAAAACTAATTTTCGAGCATCGTTGAGCTGACGGACTTGGTCCGGCACTGATAACGTTGAGGACATGGCGGCGTCGTTCTAGCTGGTCAAGCTTCCACTGCGCATACGTAGGTAGGCAGTTCAGACAATTAAATATCCTCTCGTAGAGACGGTCGATGAAAGAAAATGCAATATCATGAGGTCGAGGAAGCCAAGTGGTAAGATGGGTGCAGCTTCCGAGGTCGCGCGACAGTGACTAGAAATGAGAATTCGTTCGTTGCGTCAACTTTTTTGATGGCATCGGCATGCTCTGTCTGCGCTGATCTTCCCCCCGGTCTTCTTTGTCAATTTGAAAGCTTCGCCGCAGAGAATTCGTAGGCGCCGCAATCGCATACCGCGCCAGACGGGATGGCGCTTCTCAGGTCGTCGTTTTTCAATTTCGTCCGAGTTGTCAAAGGATGCTAAACGAGTTTTGTTTTCTACAATGTAGGTACGTGAGTAGCACGTAGCGAGTAGTACTTGGGAGCTTGTCAAGATTTGGCGACGGAGCGTGACGCGGGTCCTTAGGTGGGACCCCCTGTAGCAGGCAGGAAGACAGTGAACCCAGCATGGGCGCTACCACCAACGCCGCATCGGCTACGTCAAAGAATTAGTTTAGCCGCTGAATTGCCGTTAGCTGCAGCATCTTTCTAGCTTGCCTGAATCAAACCATCGAAATTCAATATCAGAACATCTTGTTGGACCAATTCAAAGATTGGCAATTCTCTCAAAAGATGGCGTTCGTATACCCAATTCCTCCACCCATCAATTCACCTAAAACATACTCCTACTGACAACATCATATACAGTGCACACAGCACCTACTACGACCGACGACTCCGTCAAGGCCCTGCGCTCATTCGTGCCAGAAGACCATATCTTGTCAGGAATGCCGTCACCGGACTGGGTCTTTTGGGTGTAGTCGCAGGAGTTTGTACGTCAAACGCTCAGTCATCCATCATGTCTACAAAACTACATTACTTACAACTTGTTGCAGACCTCTACACCATACGGGCTGTCGGCCAAGACGACTTCGAAGACGTCAAAGTTCCCGATGCCCCTCGGCAGTCAACCCCGGCCAAATAGGGAATAACAGTGAAGATGAAAATGTAAAATAATCAAGATTCGTGATTCACGCAGCAGTCAAAGAGGTTATCAATCCGAAATGCGATGGACAGTCGACTAATCTGGACTATATGTGGCGCAACGGGACTTATATATCCCATTCTGGAGTATCCAATTCCAAACAAAGTTGATTTCAAAGTCGCAACCGATATCATGATTCCAAGCAGTCATGTATGTACCTATAGTACCCCTGTGTAAATACAAAGTCGTCCCAAAAAATATGTAACAAGTAATGAACAAGCCGCCTCTCTGTACATTGGGTATTCATTCCCACCATGCCAGTATAAATCCGTTACCATTCGTGCCAGTCGCCAGAAACCCCGAGAGAAAATCACGCCGCCGAGCCTCTAATTAAGTTTTGCCTGCCCATAATCTCCAGAAGAAGCGCAACATCAAAAGCCCATGTCCCTTTTATACAGAGCAAGGACGAACCCTGTTTTTGGGTATCACAATATCCGAACCAAGAACAATTCATACGCTGTAGCCAAGGCAAAGAGGCCTGTATCCGAATGTCGTATTAAGAGAACGTGAAGGAGGGTGATGTATTCAAGCCGCCGCCGCTTTTGATCCACGACTTAAACTTGGAATACTGTTCATCCTCTTCATTTGGTGATTTGAGGGGTGAAGCACACTTCGCGTTATCTCGGGGGACTCTGATAATCGGGCTGACAGGGCAGGTGATCTTTGATTCGTTACTGAGCTATCAAAAGCAGCTTTGAGATCTGCTGCGGGTGGTAGGTTTTGTTGCGCTGCTCGGCTAGTGACAGGCAAGGGCTCAGGGGAGGCTCCGTTTGACCGGTTGATTGGTAAAGCTTGTGTGAGGAGTGATTCGGGTTCGCCCATGGCGTATCTTTCAGAAATTGTTCTCCAGCAGGACCGAGCCGGGTCAGGTGTGGCGGTTGGTATTCCTCGCGCAAATGAGTTATGGGCTTTTGCCGCCCACGTCGAGCTCTCTATAAGTCCAGGTCAGCCAGCATGCCCCATGTGTAAACGGCGCCAAGGTATGCGTACCTCCATGAGAGCCAGATCGGCTTCCAATTCTGAGGCGGATGCCCCGTTCAAGTCGGGACCAGCCGGGAAGCCCTCGTATTTCGTTAGACCGGCCAGTGTTGAAACCTCAGTGTTGTAGGCTATGGCGTTTCTAACCCGCTGTGATGGATCTTTGGGGAACAAAAGGCCGTAATCTGGTAAACTGTGCGCGCTGCGTCTTGCACTTTGCACGTCATACCATTGTTTGTTCAACGCCTCCAGAGCTTGTTCTCTCCGCTCGCGGACAGCTTGGAAGTATTGACTCCATATCTGTGCCCTTTGCGCCACAGCACGCCTGTCGTGGGCTCTGATCCTAAATTCGTATTCCGTGTTGATGGCTTGTAGCTTTTGGTTGAGTCGGTCGTCAAGGCATTGCTTCATGTTGAGATATTCTGGGTGTGTCGGTTCCACAGCGTGTAAGGATTGCTCTTCCTCCTCGAGCCTCTGTAGCCTGTCCTTGTATAACCTGCGCAAAGACTATTAGACAATGTTGGATCAAAGGAGAACTCTTAATTACTCACCTGTCTCTGAAAATGCCAAACATTTCTTCTATGTGTGTCCAATCTCGATATGCCGCTTGTTTCTTCTCCACTGAACTAGGATTAGTACATGGGGAGTTGTATCGAGCTTGGAATCATCACTTACTCTCTTCAATATTCCTTGCAGCAGCCTCCTCCTCGGCATCGACTTCCATATCTTCATCATGGTGCTCCGCCGTGTCTTCTACTGTGGCAGCGCGAGACTCTGTTCGAACTTCTGGCGGTAATTCATCATCGGCGCTATCCGTAGCGACACTCTTGCGTTTTGAGCCGCCTCGCGTAGATTTCTTGGCTACTCTCGTCTCTCGTTCAGGAACCTCTTCTTCCGGGGTAGTGTCTTGGTTCGCTGGGGAATCCTCGTCCTCCCCGGGGGATTGATGGCTACTCTGGGGGTTGGCAGAGGTTGTATCGTCCTCAATGGCTGCGGCTTCATCGTCGCCTTCATCTTCACGGACAACTACTGAGTTGGTGCGCTTTCGGATGGGCTGCTCCTCTGGGTCTGACTGCTCAGTAACCAGTGATCGCTTTCGCTTCCGGTCTTGTGAGCCGCCCTGGGTGTCTTCATTTAAGCTCGCGTCGGGGACTGCTAAAGTTTTTTTCGGCGATTCAGCGCCGTCGGCTCGACTAGAGACTATTGACGCTTCATCACCAAAGACAGACTCGTCATCTGGATTGGCTTGTGTGCTGCGAAGTTTGCTCGGCGAGTGCTCGAAAACCTGATCGTCATTGAACTGGTCAACGACCACATCACGGAGTCTTTGGTTTTGTGGGGTATCGTATAATCTTAAGGTTTCGGCTTCTGTGTCGTTGGCCTCAGAGTTCACGTCAGACGCTGCATCAGAGAGTGCGCTCTCCGAGTCCGACCCGTCGTTGTGTGTAGCTTGGTGTTCTTCTCCGCTGAGGCTAGAGTTGTCGCCGTCATCGTCATCGAGATGCATGCGGTCGAGCTCTTCATCGTTTGCATCCTTATCGTCAACCTCACTTAGGGGACTAGAAATGTTGCTGTCTTCGAGGTCGCCGCCCACAGACCCTGTGGGCGGGAAAGCAGCCGTAGCTGTAGCAGTCGCTGCCATTGTGATGCTAGAGCACAGTTGGTAGCGCTCTAATCGTAGTCGACAATGATCGGCAGGGTGGTGGTTGAATCAAGGACTATGTCCCAGTTCTCCGAGGTGCTGGTCTGGGGAAGAAGGGCCGGCGCGGAGGAGAGACCAGGTCGCTTGGTGAGGTGTGTGGGCGAGCAGATGCTGGAGAAAGAAAACAAAAGTCTGATCAGACTGTTTGTGAAGAAGAAATCTGACGTGTTGAAGGGTCCGTTGGCCCAGTTGAGGGCCAGTATTGTCCTGGTGAAGCCACTCTGCGCCGTGACGAGCAGTGACGGTCGATGGGTTGGTTGGGAGGGAGGGGAGGGAGAGAGATGGTGAGCAAAGTGGTGGACGAGGTGGTGGACGAAGGTGCCGCTTCGCGCACTCTTTCGGTCGGCTATGACCTACAGTGAGGTGAGTGCTAGGTGCAGTGGGTGCAGTGGGTGCAGCGGGTACAGTGTGTGCTGCAGCGACCTGCCCTCCAGTGCTGTGCCAAAAGCCCCAACCAGTAACCTTCTGCTCTACTAGATTAGCGCTCCTCAACAGGGCCCCAAACTTTCCCAGAGGCGCCAATGCCAGAGTAAAACCGAGAGCGGGCTGAGATTGTACCGGGGCGTAGGGCGGTCAAATCTGGCAGAAACGCGGTCATGGGGGGTCTTGATCGACCTGCTGCGGGACTCTGGCCACTGGAAGCCAATGACGCATTCTTCCGATTTGATGCCGGCCGGCGGGACCCAAATTTTTTGGAGTTTGGCTCCAAACTTTTTTGCCGGCTTGTGCGCTTCTGTCGCAACCGTAACCAAGCAAGCAAATCGCAAGGCTGATCTTTCTGGAGCTCTCTTTTTCTCTCCTTAAGGCTGCTCCAACAAACATTTGCCACCATGGCGAAAAGGTATGTCAATAAGCGATTGAACTTGTGAGACGCTCTTCGTGCTGATCATCAAACAGAGGAAATCCCCTAGTTGTGTCCTCAAAGGCAATTGACCCCACACTGAATGCTCTCTTCGCCGCAAGTGTAAGTTGTCAAACAAACTTTTTCTGCGCTGCTCGCAAGGCGTGATAAACCACTGACATGCATGCAGGCCGGACCAGTCACAGCGCCTCCAAAGTCAAGGTACTCGGCCTTGGATCAAAAGACATTGCCAAAAAAGATCAATGGCCAGGACGAAAAAGAGGAAGAGGGTGACGATGAAGTTTTGTCGGAAATAAGCGAGGAACTAGATTACGGTGATGAAGATGATTCCGACGCTTCAGAAAAGGACCAAGATGATGAGGATGAACACGAGGATGATGACGAAGATGCCATGTCGGTGACGAAAGAGGAAGACCAGGTAGAAGATACAGCCGCCACAGAAGCAGCAGAAGCAGCTGTCGAGTCAGGCAAGAAGAAGGAGCGGAAACGCAAGAGGAAAGACGATAACGAGGACCTCGAGGGGAAATACCTGGCAGAGCTTGTGAAGAAAGAAAACGATTCCGAACCCACGGGTAAACGTCGAAAGGGGGATGAAGAAGAGGATGAGGATGTCGAGGAGAAGGGCGAGAAGAGTGATGAGGAAGAGAAGCCACCAGTCCACGAATCACTGACCCAAGACGACAAGAAGATAGAGGTGGAGAAGGCTTCACGAACCGTCTTCTTGGCCAATGTTTCCTCAGAGGCCATCTCCTCAAAGACAGCCAAGAAGACTCTAATGCAGCATCTCGCATCTGTCCTAGACAAGGATGCTTCACCACCTGAGAAGATTGAGTCGCTGCGGTTCCGATCCGTAGCCTTTGCGGCCGGCGGAATGCCCAAGCGGGCTGCCTATATCACCAAATCCCTTATGGAAGCTACCACCAAATCGACAAATGCGTATGCCGTCTTCTCCACAACAACGGCAGTCCGCAAGGTTGTCACAGGGCTCAACGGCACCGAGGTTCTTAATCGGCACTTGAGAGTTGACAGCGTTGCACACCCAAGCCCAATGGACAACCGTCGGTGTGTCTTTGTCGGGAACCTTGGCTTTGTCGACGACGAGACAGTTCTAAACAGAACCGCCGATGGTGACATGGTCGAGAAGAAGCGCAACAAGATTCCCTCCGACATCGAGGAGGGTCTGTGGAAGACATTTTCAACCCAAGGAAAAGTTGAAAACGTCCGTGTTGTACGAGATCCCAAAACCAGAGTGGGCAAGGGCTTTGCATACGTGCAATTCTATGTGAGTATTCATTCTTTGTTCCCTTTTTTTCCGTTTGCGTTATCAATTCACTCAAGTGGCGGTTCTCATAAACCCCCTCCCCACACAACACCCTTGCATAAAAATGAATCCCTTTTGTTTTCTGACCGACTCTCAGGATGGCAACGACGTAGAAGCTGCTCTGCTTCTCAACGGGAAAAAGTTTCCCCCATGCTCCCCCGTGCCCTTCGTGTAACTAGGGCCAAGGATCCGCGCAAGACGGCTCAGGCAATGGAGAAGGCCAGGGCCAGAGCTGATGCCGCCGCCGGCGGAGCCAGCCGCAGCACAAAGTATAAGCCAAAAGTGACGCCAGAGCAGCAGGCCGCCGCAGGAAGAGCCAGCAAACTCTTTGGCCGATCCGGGGCCGCGAGGCAGAGGAGGGGGACTGGGCCTCAAGGGATGGCGAGAAATCCAACGGGGTAAAGTCCCCCGAGGCTATCATCTTTGAAGGGCGGAGAGCCTCCTCCAGAGACGCCCTCCCCAAGGACCTCAAGGGCAAGAAGGGTAAATCAAAGGGCAGCAAAATGGCTAAACCAAAAGGCCGAGGCGCTCGCAGAGCCTCTGCGTGGAAGTCGAAGAAATGAAAAGCCCGGGGTGGCAGTGTAGAGAGGTTGAAGCGAGTTGAGTGAAGAGAGCAGTGAGGGCTGATAGGGCGAAATTGTGAGGAAGGCGGCTCTGTAAATTGGGAAGATGTACGGTTGTATAAAAGCGGAGCTTACCTCATCAACACACAACACTGGCTGAATGGGCGGGAAAAAAAAACCAGAGGGCGCTGTAGCATATCGCCCCCCCCTTCCCAGACGGGAGTCAAATGTACTATCCACGGTGTTACAAAACGCCGCAACAAGGAGAAATCAGGCAACCAACCAGAAGAAATGTCCCCATGAGTGGGTGCCTGCAAAGTCTCTACCTGGCGGTCTGCAATGAGCCATCCCATAGATCATATCCATGAATACCTACCTACCTACATATACTTACCTAGTAGTAATATGCAATATTATTTCCAAGTCAAAAGTTTGAACCATAATGTCTCACCAAAATTGTATCACTCAACATCTACATCAAACAAACTTTGCACTGTACTTTACTGGCGACAATAATATCAATTTGGAAAAGCAGCCAGTTTGCTCAAGAGAGAGAGAAGAGAGAGAGAGATAAAAGTGTATACAGCAAATGATACGATGAGAAGAAAGAGAAAAAAAGGGGAATCATAATAGCCCGCCTGCTCCAAAGGTTGTACGTTACAAAATCATCAACAAAAGGGGGTAGTAGGTAGGGGTCTCATCTATTTTGATTGACACCAAAAAAAGGCAACTTTCCTGAAGAACCTTGAGCCAAGCTTCCATGATGACTCCTTTATACCACCCGCTATTCAATCCCGACAGAAGCGATTAGGTATAAGCAGTCTTAAATGAACTGTTTGCCCGCTGTTAGAAAGAGATCGGGTCGTATACGTTGGAGAGCCAAAAACAACATTGCCATGTGTGTGTGTTGTATGATGCCTTAGTATTCGGGCTCCTCGTCAAGGCCATCGCCAGCAACCTCCTCATAATCTCTCTCCAATGCAGCAAGATCCTCACGAGCCTCAGTGAACTCGCCTTCCTCCATGCCTTCACCGACATACCAATGCACAAAGGCGCGCTTGGCATGCATCATGTCAAACTTGTCATCCAGTCTCGTCCAGGCTTCGGCGATGGCTGTGGTATTTGAGAGCATGGACACAGAACGTGCCACATCAGCGAGGCCGCCGTCCTCTGCCGCCGCGGGAACAGCCATAGGCTTCTGGAGGTTGATTCCAAGCTTGAAACCAGTGGGACACCAGTCAACCAAGTGGAATGTAGACTTGGACTTCAAAACATTAATGGCGGCCGTGCAGTCACGGGGAACGACATCGCCACGGTACAACAGAGCAACGGCCATGTACTTGCCCTCTTGAGGGCTGCAGACAACCATCTGGTTATAGGGTTCAAAGCCTTGTAAAAGTCAGCAAGGGAGGAAGAGGGTTGGTGCAGAATACTGGAGACGTACACTGAAGGGTAATATCCTGAACCTTGAAGCTCTCGTGTGAGCTCTTCTTCTTGGAAATAACAGGAGCGTAGCTGATCAGTGGGTAGTGGATACGGGGGAAAGGAACCAGGTTAGTCTGGAACTCGTTGAGGTCGACATTGAGAGATCCTTCGAAGCGGAGCGACGAGGTGATGGAGCTCACAACCTGTGCGATCAAGCGATTGAGGTGGTCGTAAGAGGGACGAGGAATATCCAGGTTTTTCCGGCAAATCTCGTACACTGCCTCGTTGTCGACGAGGAAAGTACAATCAGCGTTCTCGATGGTGCTATGGGTCGAAAGAACGGCGTTGTACGGCTCGACAACAGATGACGAGGTCTTGGGTGAGGGATAGACGGCGAACTCGAGCTTCGACTTCTTCCCGTACTCGACGGCCAGACGTTCCAGGATAAGAGCGCCAAAGCCAGAACCGGTACCACCACCAAAGGAGTGGAAGACCAAGAATCCCTGAAGAGCGCCGCAGTTGTCTATCGTACCATGAATTAGTCTCTAATCCAGGAAGCAAATTGTTTTTTGCTTTATGACAGGGCACTCACCGGCTGCCCGGCGGATCTTTTCCATGACGTTGTCAATCAATTCCTTGCCAACGGTGTAGTGACCACGAGCATAGTTGTTGGCGGCATCCTCCTTTCCACTGATCAACAGCTCAGGGTGGAACAGTTGTCGATACTCTCCATTTCGGATGTCGTCGATCGGGCCAGGGTCAAGGTCGACGAAGAGCGAACGTGGTACATATTTGCCATTGCTGGCCTCGCTGAAGAAGGTGTCGTATGAGCCTTGTTCGCCCAGGTGGGGGGCGTTGGGGTCGGTTCGGCCATCACGGCCAAGACCATGTTCTAGGAGGTATCTATATCGGGGGGAAAAAAACCAAGGTCAGTGTAATCGGCACGAGACAAGGTGACGTCCACAGAAAGGGGGTGACAAACAGCTCCCAGGCAGAGTTACCCAGCTGGATACCAGCCTGGCCAATGTGAAGGTGAAGGATCTAGACATTCAGAGAGTCAGTCAGCTTTCGGGCGGAGGTGAGAGAACGAGTTGCGCAGCAAAAGAAAAAGTGTGAGTGAGTCAAACAGAAGCTCGCATGACCATGAAGATAGCGGCGTGTGTGTGTGTGTGTGTAATACATGGAGAGCTGAGGGGAAAAGACGGCGGATTATACCGGTTTCAATAAAGACTTACCTCGCCCCTCATTGTTGCGAATATGTGACAAGAACTATTGCGATGAGAGTATGTAAAGGTGAAGAAACAGATTGAAACGAAGCGGCTATAAAGAAATGACGCGCAATGCTACAAGGCGAAATGTATGTGTGTATGTATGTATGTATGTATGTAGGATAGTAGGTGCTTGATAAGCTTATGATGATTTTCCCCAATGGCGCATCAGCGTTTGTTGTGGGCTCTCTCTCTTCCTTTCCAAATTTTTTTTTTTTTTTGGCGGGGTCAGATCATCGCCATCGGGACCAAGGACCTGGCCTGGGCCTGGATTACCTTCATGGGCAGCGCAGGATACCTGGTGTGGTGGGGGCGTTACCGGCACCCGTGGCAGCGACATGCAGCCAGCAAGCTCTTTTCCTGCTTCTCCTTGTTCGAAAGCCTCAGGATCGCAGGTACCGCCAATAAGAGCGTCGAGATCCCAATTGTGACGCAGGGGGTGGCTGGCCTGACCTGGCCTGGCCTAGAAGGTCTGCTTCTGAAGGTGAGGTCCGGGTGCTGTTTTACTGCGGCCTAACGCCATGGCGGCACCTGTAAACCAGTAGATACCCGTACCTTAGTACCTAGGTTGAGGAGTACTTGGTAGTGGTAGGCCATCCATAGGAGGTACAAGTAGATCCATTTGTTTACATCAACAAACGAAATGGAAGCGAAGCCCCCTGTTGTTATCTCGAAAACGGACAGTTATTACGTCTGCCTGCAGGCATCGAAATAAACTCCATTCATGTGGACTCTGCTCCGTTAATTAGGCTTACCGATATGTGACTGCCTGCCAGGTAACGCTGAAGCAAGGAGGCGAATGGTTGTATTCTAGATGGATCTATCGAGGACGGAGTATGTAATAGAGCAGAACAGCTGCTGGCTGTTCCTGGATCGCCTAAACATCTCCCGAGGATAGCCATGGCAGCCCTGGAGCTTACTGGCACATCCCGAACCTCAACCTCATCATTCATTCCTTGATGACTCGAACCGATGAGACAATTTATAAGGATATTGCCATCATGAGTATTATTCAGCTTGTAATTCATAAGCAACATGCATGCATGTATGCAGATAATGAATGCTCGTCTGCTTATCCATGCATCTCCCTGCCCCTCACTCTTCGGGTGCTGCATCGGGCATGCATGCATGGGCTCCGTATATATGCGCGCACTGGAATAAGACATGGCGAATAGGAGAAGCATGCCAACATCACGGGCATCAAGTAGATCAATCACCCATCCCCAGATGTTGCGCAGAGCTTTCCTCTTCAAGGCATGAACGCCTGGGGGAACCACCAAATTTCCGTTACGATTCTAGTCCTCCAGACTCAGTTCGCAGAACGAAACATGTCTCAGTTCAGAGTCGTAAAAGCTTTCTCGGCTTTCAGTATTCGCCGTTTAATGTCCACTGCCAAGTCATCCCACTTTGTCTCGCCATTTCGATCATCATCCTCCGTAGAGGGCCTCCTTCGAGAGTATGGAGTAGCCCAGGCCTTTACAGTTCACAAGATGGCCCATAGTCATTACGTGCCAGTAGATTATTATAAAAACGTCAAACCGAAAATGCTTTTACATCTATTTATATGCTTTCATATACACATGAAACGCCTTGCTGAGACGTCCTATTCACAATCGCCGAACCTTGGCAGACTGTGCAAATTGGTATCATAAATAAAACCCTTTCTAAAATCAAACAACCCCCAGCAAATGCACATGATATAGTCGGGTCATCTGTTATGAGTCGGAACTTGGACGTCGTCGTCTTCCTCCTCGCCCCTTTCCAGCTCCTCGATGCGCCGCTGAATAGCAGCCTTCTGTGCCATCAAGACCCTAATCTCATCATCACGGTGTGCCGTATGCCCACTCTCATTATCTCCAAGTGTGTTGGTGTCCGCGCCAGCATCATAGTCGTGTGGTAACACCGCATCGTGCGCGGGAGATCGGCTGTGCGGGCTGAGTGGCGGATTACCTGATCCGAAGAAATGACCGCGCGCACCATGCACTGCTTCCATCTCATGTAGAGATCGTCCTTTCATCTGATCACGCTTTCGTTGTCGTCTCCGGAAAAATAAGAATAAGAGAGCCGCAATAGTCAAGAGACCAAAGATGGTAACACCGACGCCGATACCAATTTTAGCAGGAATGGACAGATGCCATGGCTCTGGGTCATCATCTATCTCGCTATCATCGGTTATGCCAAGAACCGCCTGGTCATCATCGCGGAAGAGCGCTCGTATTGTGTTTACTGCAATGGTGGCGCCGTAGAGAGTAGTTGTTGAGTTTGTCATGATTTCATAAGTAGACGCCGTATGGTTGTACGTGATTGGGACCGCCAGCACGGTCGGAACCTGACGCTTGCAGTGCCCACCATCAAGTGTATATTCCCTGCGACGATTAGCAATTGCAGTTGGGATCGGTGCCCATGTCTTTTAACATACGATGAGCAGCACAACGCTGTTGTAGTCGCATCTTGCGGGCTCTGGTCTGTGTTGACTGATATCGAAACCGTTGTCCATCCATTCGGGCACGTCGCGGGGCTAAACACGCCCGTCCGTCCACCAGCGAACATGCCATCCGGATAGCAGGATAAAGTACTCGCACCAGGTATGGGTTCCAGGTCCAGCCAGGCGATGGGACCAGCACCACTGGGCGGTTGCTCATTGTCGACAATGTAAGTCCATGTGCAACTAATCGGTTTGCTCCAATGAGTAGTCATGGGCGGGTAAGGCATAGCAGTGACGCGGGCATTTTCTGTCGTAACGGTAGGCAGCGCAAGTGTGGATGTAACCGCAGCCGAGGATGCCAGAGGTGTCGAGCCCGGAAGAATGGCCGATGTTGTTGTTGAAGCAAGCACTACTGAGGAAGACATTGTGCCAGAAACGACACCGGACCCTCCCGTGGATGGTTAGAGAGGGTCGGGCGATCGACAGAGATGGCGACAGATAAGGAACAAGTGGTGTTGCCGGTAATTCGGCAGTTAGGCAATGATCTCCGATATGCTTTATGGGCGCATGCAGTGAGTAGGTGGGCGAGTGAGGGTGCGGCGGGCTTAGGCTAGATAAATAGGCTGTAGTCGAAAACTTGAGAGACAAGTGATGATGCTATGATGGAGTTCATGTGGAGAGGGAACAATCCGAGGGGAGGCAAATGGCTAAAGTAAGGAGGACATGGAGGAGTCCACTCGGGCGATGAAAGGTCTATCTATGCAAGATGTGGGCTTGGATGGTCGGCGACGCAGTCGAGTATTCCAACCATGTAAACCGCCAAGACGGGAGCGTGTTCTGACTTTGGCCTTGGGTCTGAATGGTAACCAACGAGAGTCGTGTATCCTTCGTACTCGGTAGTCCAAGACTTTTTTTCTGCCGCTGACGGACCGGAGTGGAGGATGAGGAGAAGAGAAAGAAAGTAAGAAGAAACAAAGCTGTCTCCCCCGTCTGAGAACGAGAGTGAGAGAAGGACCAAGACAAAGAAAGAGCGAGCGAGAGAGAGAGAAAGAGAGTGAGTGAGAGGTTCTTTTGGCTTGCCAAGAACTCCGTGACAAAAATCTAAATGACCGCGTTGGCGAAACGGATGCCGAGACTTGCCAAGACTACCACCAATGGGTGGTGCAGGTCTCGGCGACGTCGCTTACGGCGCTGGGTTGGTTCAACTGACCACGCACCAACGCCTTTTAATGCTGGGCCACAATAAATGGTTGTCTTTGCCATTTTTCTGGGCAGAGTCTGGAACTTTGATTGCCCAGCCAGCTCAGCCCAGCGAGTGAGCGAGCGAGGGGAGCGGAGGTAGCATGATTCTTCTCTTCCCTTCAATCTTGATGCCCCATCACATTCGGCGGCGGGCCAGGAAGAGGAAGAGAGAGAGGGTAGGAAGGAGAGATATGACAGTGGTGGCATGGGGCCTGCATGTATGTACATGTAAAGTAAATGAACTGCTTAGTCGAGGAAACGAGGAGTCAAGTTCCGGCTGTTGGTTTGGCACCATTATCAGCCAATGAAAGAGCACAAATCAGGTTACCTTGTTGAGGGTCTCGTCTCGTCTCAGCAGCAATCCTGGAAAGCATAACGGGATTGCTTTCCAATGCTCCATTGGTAGTGGAGAAACCCAGCGGCCCGGGATCTTCAGACACAAACAGACAGCGCAAAGAGAAAAGCACGGGACTACCATAATGGTTTGCGTGATAGATACCTTAGATAAATAGTATCTAGTACATACTTGTAGGGAGGACGTGTGGTAGTCGGGCGCTATTGAATGCAGCCTGCGAAACACTTCTTTTCCCCCAGCGGAGTTGATACCTATCCATGGATCGCATGATTGATTGATGCCCTTGAGCTGGTGCCCTCCCCCTCCCTTGCTTTGTTGGCTGAATTGGAGGCGGATCTTTTTAGATTTGATTGAGCAGTTGCTCGTACCTAATTTGTGTAATTTGTGAGACTGCACAGGCTTTGACTCGCGCTAAAGTTCACGATTGTCTTGGCATTTTTGGTAAGACCCACGCAGTCTCCCGTGCAGTGCAAGTGCAGGTGCGGGTGCGGTGCGGTGCAAGAGAGAGCAAAGTGGCGGGCGGAGAACAACGTCTTTTGATTGGAAGAGATAACGAGTGCTTCTGCTTCGTTTTTTTTTGCCGAGGGTATTGAAATGGTTGTCCTCTATAGTGGGTGATACAAGGACTCAGAAACATGGGTTTGTCAACGATCAATCAAATATCATGGGGGAAGGATTATAAAGGAGAGTGAGTGGGTTGCACAGAGCCCATCTATATGAGAGACTTTTCCCTCGGAGAAAGATACATCATCTCGTGTTGTGCCCAGTTTATCATGAATAATAGCCAAGGTCTTGGCCATCAAGTGATGATGCATAAACTTGGCCGGAGTAGGGTTCCTCGTTCTTGGCGCGAGACAGCGAGATTGTCAGGCCCTCGACTATCTGTCTTGGTGTAACAGGGCAAGGGAATGCAGCCCACCAGAAACACAACGACATCGCCTCGCCTCCAGCTGAATGATCCCAAGAGTTGGTTTCTCTTGGTTTCTGGATATGGTTCTTTGTTTTGTTTCTTTCAAGTAGGATTTTATTTATTTTTTTCCCTCTTTTTTTTGGGGGCAACGTGAACATGCCTGTTGGTCTTTATTGTTGCCATCTGCAGCCTCATTACAGGGGTGTGTGTTTTCGTCATCCACCCATAATGCCGACCTGAAACAGGAATAGAACGCCCAGAGAATTCTCCGGAAATACCAATACTCCGATCTTCTCCGGGCAAACCTCGATTCGGAAGCTCGGCCATTTTGCTTCCGAAAAAAACATCCCACCATGTGAGTGGAGACCCCTTCTTTAGGCCATTTTGAGGTGCACTCGCCAAAACGAACAGAAGAAAGTCACATGACGTGGGGAAGGGCACGAAAACCCTACTGCCAAAAAATTACAGTGGCCGCATTCGCCTACCCTTCCAAGCGAACAACCCGCCCTTCAAACGACTCCATCACGGCCACCATATTCGCTCGTCGATACCCTGCGCGTCGATAGGCGAATCTGTTAATCAACACAACCCGCGATCATGGCTGACGAATACGTACGTTTTACTCCTTGCTATCCGAAAATAAAAGCGCTGTCGATGGCGACAGAAATGGGGAGGGAGGGGGAGGGGAAGAACAATTGCAACTTTGGTTGGGGAATAGGGACAAAAAAAAAGGGCTGACATTTGGTGATTGATAGAACGCTGAGGAGGCCGCTGAGCTCAAGAAGAAGAGAGCCTTCCGCAAGTTCTCCTACCGAGGCATCGACCTTGACAAGTACGTTCCTCTCCCATGAAATTCCAACATATACACACACACACACACACACACTCCCGACGACAAAATCCAACCAAATTCGAGACTCCGTTATCAATGGGCAAAAACAAAATGGAGGGGGTTGGAAAAAACGGGATCAAGTCAAACCATACGTTATGAACAAACGGCGCTGATATCATACCCTTCTTCAAACAGCCTCCTCGACCTCAGCTCTGACCAGCTCCGAGATGTCGTCCACGCCCGCGCCCGCCGGAGGATCAACCGCGGTCTGAAGCGCCGCCCCATGGGCCTCATCAAGAAGCTCCGAAAGGCCAAGCAGGAGGCCAAGCCCAACGAGAAGCCCGATCTCGTCAAGACTCACCTCCGTGACATGATTGTCGTTCCCGAGATGATCGGAAGCGTCATTGGTATCTACTCCGGAAAGGAGTTCAACCAGGTCGAGATCAAGCCTGAAATGGTTGGCCACTACCTCGGTGAATTCTCTATCTCATAGTACGTTTTTTTTTTTTGCTGTCTCTAATTTCAACCCCTTGACATGTCGTCGCTGACACACATTATAGCAAGCCTGTCAAGCACGGTCGACCAGGTATTGGTGCTACTCACTCTTCTCGTTTCATTCCCCTCAAATAAGAAGGTGGCGGTCTCGGGTGGTTTCTGCATTCATGGACATTTATGGGCGAAAAGGGCTGGTTTTGGTAGAGAGGCAAAAGCCACTACTGAAATGTTTGATGACAATGGGTTCTATGATAGTACAATAAAGAAGCATTGTCTCCTTCAATGTCTTTTCAATGCAGACTCCGATGGCACTGGTTTTTATGATACACAGCCCGCTTGTTCACTGTCACAATCCCCCTCCCCCTTTGATCCATGAGACGTCAAACCCATAGTCTTTGAATTTTTGGTATACATATTACATATCTCCATTCGCGTGTGTTGAAACCATTCGTAAAATATTTTCGCTTTAAAGAAATATGCCATATACTTAGGTATGGCTTCGGTGGTGGTATAATGATACATTACTAAGTGCTCACGGGCCTGCTCAATGAGTTCCTTGGCAAAAAAGCCCCTTGCTCAGCCTTGGGCGACCTTTTGCACTAGCGAAAGAGTCCGCAGCCGAAATCCTTGAGTCGATCCCGGAACCTCGGAGGGCCGCAAACCGCACACCCAAACGGCGTCTTGCGGTTGTAATTGATGAAAAGCTCCTCCCCTGCCTTGATTGGCCTGACGAGTTTGACATTGATGCGGTGCGGCCATTCTGAGTCGGTCCATTGCTCGGCGTTGGCGCAGGATATGCAGGCGTGGTTGATGTGAGAGACCAATAAGTAAACGTGAGCACGTGCGCGCTGCGGATCCCAGAAACCGTACTCCTCGATGAATTTTTCAAGCTGCTTCTTGTGTTGTGGTGTAAGGGATGTGCCGGTGGGTATGCTGCTCAGCCTTGTAAAGTAACTCGTTATTGTTTGTTGCTTTTCCAGCGGAAGCTTTACCCAATCCTCACTGACAGTCCTCCGCCCGTTGCGCAGCATCCAATGGATGCATGAAAGGATGGGTCTCTCTACAATGATCCTGTGTCCCTTTTCGAAATCCGCATTGGCATAGACCCCGCGGCCGCAGTTGTTGCCAGTCTCTCGGATTGTCACGGCCTCCCAGTTGCGGAGCGAGCGGGCAATCGCCTGTTGGGTTTTTTCGTCATGGGAGATGCTTGTAGTAGTAGCTATGGATAGCTCTTTTTCGGGCGCCTCAGTCTCAGCGGGTTGCAGATCATTCACCATTGGCCGCTTCAACGCACTCATTCGCGGACCTGTTTGAATGAAAGACCAAGCATTAACTTTTGAACCTGTTTTTTTTTGGCTGCTTTCTCAGGAAAGGTGAAACAAGCAAGTGTATGGTATTAAAGATGTGAGAGCGAATATAATGCTTGATTTAAAAGAATGAGAGGCTATGTCGGAAGACGGAAGAGCAGGGGAGGGTCGTTAAACTTGACCACATACAGCGCCACCTGTCGGATGGTTGCTGAGGCGAGCGCCGCATCTGACATCTGCCAATGTAACCGTCCTCTCCTGGTCGTCGGCGAATACCTCCTCGTCCTATATCAATTTTTTTCCACCTTATATTAGTCCCACATCTTTTTGCGTTTCAACTTGATGGGAGGGGGAGGGAGAGGGGAGAGGGAGGCAGGGAGAAGAGTGTTCCATACGAATAAGGTTGGTACTGTATTTATCACTCATCGGGTTGTTCGTGTTGGACGGCAGAGTCCAGGTCGCAGGCGGCGTCGTGCTCATGATCTTATATTTTAGGGTGGCTTTTCTTGGTCTACCGCGGCGTTGCTTGGCAGGGCTTATTATTCCAATAAACAAAACGAGGGGTAGGGGAGTATGATTCTCGGGAAAGCGAGTGTAAATTCTGGACGTAATAGTCGCAGCGGTTAATTTGGTTGGTAACGAGCTGTTAGTATCGATGCGATGTGGTAGTGTGTTGTTTCCCCCAATGTGTCTCGTGATGGTGCTTCTCGAGGACTGACGGTGAAGACATCCTTGAAACATGTTCCGGCTAAATCGGCTTCCATCCATGACCGTACTTGCCAGCCGATACTACGATGCTCCTACCGTTTAATGATCATACGCGTCAGTAGATGCTAAAGCACTTCCTGTTAACAGAAAAGGCCTCGGAAAGTGACAGCTCTTGAGTCAAATCTCTCACTCATGTGACATGCTCAACAACCATGTGTAGGTCGTCCTTCAATGACTGCCTACCCGGTAGCATCCCAACCATGCGCAAAACATGCCTCATGCGTTATATCGCGATTGAACAAAGGAATAGTTTTTCATTTTTGGTTGAAGTCGTTTGTAAATTTGCTTCTTGCAGCTCGTATATACAGCAGTGCCGTTTACTCCTTCTTAGCGGCCAGCTTGGTGGCCTTTCGCTCCTCATCCTTCAAGTGCAGCTGTCGGTAGTGCTCCACGACATGGTCGAGGGAAATAAGGTGACCGGCCTGGATGTTTCTGGGCGCATGAGATGACAAAGCCCTGCGGAAGATGTTAGTCTAATAGTGCTCCATTGTCCTCAACGTGGGGGTATTATCAAGTGGTGCATACTCGGGGTATGAGACGTCGGGATATCGCTGGTTTGATGACCCGTTCTCGAAGAGGTTTCTGTCGTAGCCAGCCTGCTCCATCGCCTTGGTGTGCAGGGCGTTGATCTGTGCCCAGTCCTCGGCCTTGGATTGATACTTGTTGATCAGGTTGGTGATGGCCGAGTTCTCGCCCTCCTTGGGGATGAACTGGTAGAACAGGACGGTTCCGAAAAATGTAGTCACGAAGAAGATGGATCCTTTCTGTAGCGTTTGGTTAGCCGCTGTCATCGCGCAACGACGGTCGGGGAGGGAGGGAGGGCTTCGAGGGTCTGCCATACTCCAAAGGACTCATTTGCTGGAACGGGTGCGTGGTGGCCGTGGGCCTGGGAGCCGTAGGTACGGGCTGTTCGCTGAAGCTGGCGAGCCAAATGGCCTGCCCTCTGTCGTGCGGCGAACATTTTGACGGGTCTGGCGTCTTCAATTGGGGGGCTGGTCGTCGGCGGAGGCCTGGAGCTTGCGTCTTGATAGACTCTGGGTGAGGTTGTCGCGGGATGATTTCGTGGTATTACATAAGCGAAATTTGGCCAATGAGGAGGAGCCTAATTCCTATTCCCAACGCAGCGACTGCGTCTCGCTCTGAGCGTCCAGAGCCTCGCGGCTCGGAATATACAGGTCAAAGATTGTTACAGAAAAATAATTGAGAACTATATTTACAAATTTTGAGAATATTCAGGGGTCCATATTCATGTATACAATAAAACATTCAAAGAAATTATCATATCATAGGTGCCAGGGCTACCTGCTATTTTTCGAGTTTCATGCCTTCAGTGCATAACTGCGCTGACTAGAGACAGACAGCCAGCAAATGTCGCCCGTTATCACCGATAAAATACTGACACAGTGTCGAGTTCTATCCTTGCAGGGCTGTGAGTAGCACCCCATGCTTTCCGTGAACAACGCCCGTGGATCTCCGGCATGGATGAATAACGGTTTCCTTTTCGAGTCAAGGTGGCTGATATCAGACAAGGCAATGGGACGGCAGCGATTTACCCAACCTTGTCAGCAGTTTGAGACTGTCGTAGAGATGTGAGTCGTGACTCTGCACCAGGCCGTGTAAGTCATCTTGAATGATGGTGACACCCCCGAGATGAGATCAAAAAATATATCCATTATGATGCTTTACCATGATACCATTTTGAACAGTTTGATGTGCAGTAAGCCATAGCTGCAGGAAATAATAAGTTGCATAGTGGTGATGATCGTTCACTAGGTAGCAGTAGTCTTGGTGTCTGCTGCCGATGTCTTGCAGCGTTGAACTTCAAAGGGCGTTATGGACATGGATCACGGAATTTGCCACAGGCCGGTGAGGACGACAGCAGCCATGCTGGTGCCACGAAACGGCAATTTCACTTGCTTGACTCAGTATGGACTTACCAGCCGAGATGGGGAGTTTTAGCCACTCAATATTATTCTCTCAAGTCAGTGCGGACGTATTTCGCCGGCCGTTTGACGGGAGGCGGAGACCGACGCGGAGCTGTTTGACTGGGCCATAACCCGTTTTGCCGCTCGAGTGACTCGGGAAAGATGGTACATCACCTTGTACGGACGGTATGAGACCATGACTGCATATGTAAGAGCAAATGTGCTTGAGGGACAAGGGCGACGTTCCCATCTGACATTGAATGGGATCATGGTCTCACCGAGGAGGGACTTCTTACGTACGGGCGAATGGATGTTTTTTGTGTGTACGGAGTATATACGGAGCATGTTGCTCATAGATGCGGACGGGACAGAGGTAGTACGAATAGGAGTACATGAAGGACGGCATAGCATCGGATACCCAGGTTAGTACATAGGTAGCAGGTGGCATGGCAGGGCATGGCAGGGCATTGAACGCCTGGTCAAAGAGGAGGTTTCATATTGTTGGTTCCATGTTGGGTGTTGGGTGTTGGCTGATGGTTGACGGTTGAATGACTGACTTTTGTTTGTTTATGGGTACGGGGAATGATACTTTCCTTGTACGTTAATGGATGCATGCTAAATGCAGCATGGTAAAGTCCCGCGTAGGTAAATAGGGAAAGGCACCAAAACATCGATCTTGAAAGGTGCGCTTAATCCAGTTTAACAGGAAACGATTTAGGGATGCTAAAACTTGCTTGAATATCCACTGCCACGTGTAGAGCAAGAATGTTTCTACCAATAGCCAACTGTCGGGATGGCCTGTAGCATGATTTTGGTGAGTGTGGATGCCTCTTCTCCAGGGCTCCAGGGGCTCCCAGGGCTGCCTCTTCCTCTTCCAGGCGCTGCTGTGTGTCTGCTGCATATCTGCAATGGCACTCCAACCGCAGCAGCCATATTTTCCAGGTTATTTTAGGTATATTTTTTATTTCTTTTTTATTCCCATCCACAAGACACAAGACATCCATCTGTGCCGTCCCCCTCATGCAATGCAATCCAACCACACCACACCACGCCACCCTATCCCGACGACGGATGGTAATGAAATGTTTCTCTTCTGGGCGTGGTACATGAAGTATCCGTTGTACGGAGTACACAGACAGACGCACACATACTACACACATTGTACTTCATGTCTGTCTGTTGGTTCGCCCTGTCTGTCTGCCTGTCTGCCTGTCTGTTCTGTCTGTCTCTCCCTCCCTCCCTCCCTCCCTCCCTCTTTATCTTGCCTGCATACGTACATACTGCATGTACAAGTCTGTGACTGGGGGGAGGGGCTGCCCATATCGGTGTGGGGGAAGCCCAGGACGCGTTTCCACTTCGGTGAAGACATGCGACAACGCGATAGGCTGCTTGGCTGAGCTCAAGCTTTTTCGGGTTCATTTGTTCACCACTGCCTACGTCTTCGTCTTCTCCGAGCGAGTCTTGTTGGGAATGAGGATGGATCATCTGCAGTTAGTTTCCTTGCCCGAGTCTCAAGTGGCTTTCGCTTCTTTGCCAGATCCGACAATGACTCGGCCGCTCCCCCGGTCCAACCAGACCAGCTAGCAGGTTCCAAGCACCATCAGTGCACCACCATCTGATGCACCACTCAAAACCACGAGTCTCAGGGCAGACGTTTTAGACAAGGCAGCCCGTGTCTTGAAAAAGCAATTAGCCCCGTGGGTAGACGCAAACTGAAATGTCATCTGGACACGCTGGGTGGTGGCAATACTAGCAATAGTAGCAAGCATATTATGTACAAAGCTACATACCTAAAGCAAGCAAGGAATATCACCCTTCCCTCCCGTTCCCTTCCCTTTTCCCTTCAGGCAAGGCGAGGCGAGGCAAGGCAGTGCAGCGGTGAGGGCACACGCAGCAGTAGCAGCAGCAGCAGCAGCAGCAGCAAAAAAGAGTCTTTCTCTCCTCACTCTTCCCCCTCCTCGGAAAAAGGCGAATGAGAACGGGAGGGAAGAGACATCTCGAGAGCACTCGCTCAGAATGAAGCCCTGCACAATGACGGATGCGGTCTTGAGCGACGCACGGGTTGCCGCCCGGTGCCACCTAGCTAGGGCCGTCCTGCCAATCCCGGGAGCCCGGTAGAGGTTCCATCCCATGAAAACATATCCTTTCGACTTCGCACTACGGATCATCATCGTGGTCGGGAAACAACTCTGATTTTGTTCCTGCATGGGTAACACAGGGTCGGGTCACAGTTCCGTGGCCAGTGATGTGTCACGACCAGCCACAGATCCCTGATTCCCTTGTGTGTCTGCGTCTGCGTCCGCGCCTCTGCCAGTGCCAGTGCCAGTGTCAGTGCCAAGGTAATGTAAAGGCATCTTCTCGACTCTCCCGTGCGAAACCTTCCTGCATCTTCAAAGCCAACATCAGCCCACTCTTTGTTCTTTATGGATTGACCAGCCGAGCACGTCCAACAGGTTGATGGAACCTTCGGCTTATTGCCCCCCTTTTTGATTCCTTCCAACAATTCGTCAAACGTTCTTTGACCCATCAAACGCTGCTCTTCTAGGAGCCAGCAGGAGCCAGCAAGAGCCACCGAGCGTTTACAAAAGTGAAGACACGAACAAAGCGTTCTTTATTGTTGACTTGTAGGGCTCCGCTCGCACTTGGCAAAACAAAACAGTTGGCAGTTCTGAGAGAGGAAGAAAAAGAGCCGTGCATCATGGCTTCCTCTCTTGCTCTGCCGCCCGGCAGCTCTTTGGCATCCCCGTCATCGCCATCACTTCTTCATTCAACCTCTGCATCAACGATTCGTGCGTGGGTTCTTTCCCCCATACCATCTGACAATATGGGTTCATTTTACGACGTCATCCGTCGCTGCAATAAGTTCCACGAAAGCGAGGCCGGCGGCATGTGGGAATTTACCATCCTCGACAACTCGGTCCCCGTGGGCTACATGCTACCAGAGCACGCCAACCAGATGCGATGGGAGAACACCAGCTTTCGGGTCTCGAAGAAAGACCGCAAGATACATCTAAATCCCATCGTCCGATTCGGCGACGATGTTGTCGAGATATGCCGGCGGGAGTTTGTGGCTCTCTGCGAGAAGAACGCCGACAACTTCAACGGCTGCTTTAAGAAGTGGCTTATCAAGAAATCAGATTACCACCCCATCCGCGGTTTGGATGCCAAGTTGGCGGGTTTGGTGATTGCATCACCGGCTAGGGGCATCTTTGGCATCGTCACCACCGGCGTCCACATGAACATGTTCACCGTGAAAAGCGGCAAGATTCATGTTTGGGTCTCGAAGCGTTCTCAGAACGTCACATATGCAGGGAAGCTCGACCAGGTTGTCGCGGGAGCCATGGATCCCGATGACAATATGGATCCCCTTGTGACGCTCCAGCGAGAGGCCATGGAGGAGGCCGGACTGACGGTGGATGTTTCGACAGGACTCGTAACAAGAAATGGCATCTACGTGGGTAGAGTCACACCCGAACCCAAGATCTCATTTTATGATCAAAAGGATCACATAGCCGGTAGCGAAGAGGGTCATGTAGAACCCGGGATTCGGTATACCTTCGACCTCCAAGTCAACCCCGGCTTTATTCCGTTCCCCGAGGAGCCGGATTCGATCGATCGCTTCATGCTGAAGCCGATAGAGGAAGTCAAGAGTGACTTGAAGAATGCAGAGTGGAAACCAAACTGCGGATTGGTCATGCTAGACTTTTTGCTCCGCAAGGGCGAGATTCAGCAATGCGACGATGAACACTTTGGGATGCTCAGGTCCGGCCTGCAGCGAGAGCTCCCATTCAACAATCTATGAAGGGCGTTAATGAATGTGAAGAAGAAAGAATTGTTTTTTTTTTTTTTTGCCAATAGGCACCACCAATATGGCATGGAAGGGGCATGGAAATGGATATGGGCATGGCGTTTAGCAATGTACTGGAATGCGTGGGTTTGGCTGCTATTGGAAGTAAACATTCCAAGTGTGTACACGTATGTATGGCTTGCTCGGATAATCGGATATGGGATACAATATTCTGACTTTGGTACATGATGCTCCCGATTTGGGACGGGTTTGCGACGATGATCGACAGAGATAGCTTATGCAAACCATTTGTGGTATTGTAAGATGCAAGTTCAGGCGGGCAGGCTGGATATGGAATCGCCGCGTTGGCCAGGAACAGGGAGGTTGCCGACGGTCGGCTTCTGGTCTAGAATGGAAAACTAGTGGGAAATAGTTCCGCTTTGACAAGTCGAATCGATTCGCCTCTTGGACTAACTAACTAACGGCTGATGCGGATATTGGGGCAATCAGAAGAAGATGTGTGTCTGGATTGGACGGTATACGGGAAAGAGGCAAGATTGGAGAAGAAATTAACGAGACTGCAACAAGTTGATATAGGTGTTCAAGGGAATGCAATTTTCTAGTTATTCAGCTTTCAGCCCGTGATAAGGGTCCCCCAGTAACCAGACTGTCGGTGATGAAATGACGTCGGCAATGAAACGTTTTTGTTTACTGGGTAGTATATAGGGTAAGCTGAAGGGAGGGTGGAAAGGTGAAGCCGTCGTGGGATTTAGCCGGTATGGGTCTATTAATGTCTAGGTTTGGGGTTGAGTCCTTTTACCGCTCGGCTTACGACGCAATTGACATTATTATGCATGATTTGGATATTGGTATTGAGCATGAAGGGAGGCGAGACGGATAGAAGGGTGCGGTGGTATTATATTCTTTGTGGGTTTGACTGGGGGGCGTGCAAAAGAGAAGCGAGTGGTGGTGGTGAAGAATCATCGTGGAGCCGAACACCACCCACCGATACCGCCCTCCTGGGATACCGCAAGAACGAGAGCGCAGCAAACCCACGTGTGTGAGTTCTCCATGGTAGGATTCTGTTCATCCCATCATTGGATGGATGCGGGAGACGCACGGGGGAAGAAAAGCATTGGACGGAACAATGAAGAAATCTTGGCACCTCTTATTCATCCTCCCATCTTCTCTTCCCTTTGTCGGCAGTGACACCGACTCGGCATTTGCATGATGATGAAAGGAAAAAGCTGAGATCATTTTTGACAGAAGGAAACAAACTCTATCGTTTTTTCTGGGCTTTTTTAGCTATGGCTACACAACACTATGGAGCACATTGCACTACACACACCCGGCGATGACAAGGCGTATTCCTTCTCGTCCTACTACAACAAAGTAAAGCCAAAATAAAAGAAGGTCTGAGGCTTTGTGGGCTGAGGGTGTGTGAGTGAGTGTGTGAGTGTGCTGTTGCTTTTGGTTCTGGGCCCCTGCGGAATGCAAACTAGTGGCGTCGCGTGGCAGCCCAACGGTAGGCATTTTTAGATATGAGCACTTGAACATGATTTGTACGTTTATATTACTTTTATCACTAATACAGTAGTCAACTAGTACAAGTAGAGTGGATGGACAAAGAGAAAGCCCAGGGGGTCGGAGCTCAGCCTTGCCGGGGCGGATTTCTTTTGGTAGTGGTGGTGGTGGTTTCGCTTTGGGCTGAACGTGTGACGGATGGTCTCGACACGAGGGAAACCGAGATTACGGGAAATAAAGGTGCATGAGAGAGTGTGATTGTTGAAATGATGAAGCGCGCGGATCGATGTTACTTTGGGGAGATGCATACATACCACTTGAGACAAGACAGACAGACAGACAGAAAGAACCAAAAGGCTAGATTGCGGTAATGTTACTCTGTACAGGCTCAGAGGCTATTATGGGTACAAGTTCGATCGAGGAATAATAATAATAATAAACATCTGACGAGATCCGAAGGCTTGACCTGGCTTGGCTTGTGAGACAGACAGAGAGTGGGAGTGGGAGAGGTGGTTCAAAAATAGCATTACTGCACCGCAACTGCACGTAACTGGAAAACCGGCAATGTAACTTGAGTGAGGGAAAACGAACGAACAGAGATGAAAGAGGAAAGGCGCAGAAAAGAAAAAGTAGCGGCGGCGTCGCAAGTCCGGCGGCGCGCGCATTGGTTCAATTCTGTTCTTGTGCTGCTGGATAGAAAAGGTGCGGCTCTGTGTGTGTGTCTCTCTATCCCCCCCCCCCCCTTCTCCACTACCACCCAAAGCACAGCCGCAGCCGAATAGTTGTGAGGGGAAGAGGAGGAACAGCGGCGAGTGACCTTGGAAACTAGACCCGGACAAGGGGGGACGGACAGAGGAAGGATGGGCGATAATGCAACCTGGAACACATGGGATACCTGCATCTGCTAGGTTCTAGGTTTCTCTTGTGGGGTGGGTGGGTGGTACGACAAGAATAGCGATGCGATTGCTGCAGCGGGTGTCAGCATTGGTTTTTAGTACCTTGTTTATTACTCCGTACATACATACAAGTAGGGTCTGTGTATTTTTTTTTTGATGTGGACATTCTGGCTGGCGGTATTCCGTAGGTATTATGGAGTAATAATAGGGTTTGTTGTTTAGGATCGGCAGTGTGTCTCGCTAAGAATATATTTCATGCTTCTGCCGGTATCACAAGCAAAGCAAGAGACTTTTGTTCAGTTCTGTGCTCTGTAATTTAGAGGTACCTACCTGTAGTAATAGTTGTGAGTGCCTTGGTGCCTTAGCAATTCCACAATATGACGATACTGTGTACCTGAGTTATCGCTGCAGCCGCCTCTGACCCGGTGGTAGCTTCCCTTTTCTAATGCTGCCATATTCGGATACACACGCACACACATCCATAGCCCCTCCCCTCTCTCTTTTCAACACTCAACCTTACCTAGCCAACCAAAACCAAGGCCGCTTCTTTTTTCTCCTCCTCACTCTCACCCTCACCCTCTAATTCCATCGAAAGCAAGCCCCCATTCAGCTGCCCCCCACCGTCGCGAATGAGACATGCCTATCCAGACGCCACACATCGCACTAAAAACCAGAGAAAGCTCCGGGGTTCATTTTATCTTTGGCGGCCGGCCGGTCGACGCAACTTGACGGCGCTGGACCGTTTGGCGCTGGGCTGTTCCGGGACTATGCGTTGACTAGTCTCTCAGCCCGATTCCCACGAGGGGGGTGTTTGGGTTTGGGTGGTGTGATGGCAGAAAGAAAGCTTGACTTTTGATGCCGTACCGTACCTATCTCTCTGTGTATGCATGGGGGGTGGCTGGGCGTGCGTGTGTTGGATGGATGGATATTGGGTCGCAGCAGCAGCAGCGAGCTATTGAAGCGGAGAGAGATCAGTATCGTCTAAGACTGAAGCAGAAAAGCCAGAGAGAGGTAAGAGACGGACAGAGAGAAAAAAAGATAATTAAGGACCCTGTGGCGCTCGTTTCTGCTGTTCGAGTTTTGGATTTTATTTATGAATTATTCAAAGCCGTTTACATCTTTGATCTTTTTCTTCCGTCTTGGCATCCTTCATCTCTCTTGCTGAGAGCATCGAATCGAGCAAACCATCTCTTCTCCCTTTTTGGTCTCTTTTTGTTTTGTTTTGGGCTTCAGGTCAAAACTCGAAGTGATCAGGAGAATAAGAAACAAAGAAAGGAGCTTCCAACAACAGCTCGGGAGGATCTGCATACAATACAATACATAACATAACATATACACAATGCGTCACAACAGAGCAATCCTCTTCGCCTTGGGCGCCGCAGTCGTCCCAATCGCCGCTTCCGACGTAGCTACTCCCCAGTCCGGAATCGAGAAATCATGGGCTCCCCCGAAGGAGACGCTCGGTGTCAACAATGGCGAGGCCAATGACCAGCAGCTTGCCTTGGGCTTCTCCCCCATGCCGACAGAAGCGCCCAAGCCCCTGTTTGGAAGAATGATGCTACCGCGTCAGGAGTTTAGTATGGGACCGGCGACGTGCGGCTTTGTTCCTACTGCCGAGAGTGAGTTATTCCTTTCTTCTTTTATTTTACGGAAGTGTTGGAATGAGGGGAGAATAGCTTGCTGATTGTGAATAGACTCCTTCACATGCATCACCAATGGAGCCACTTGCACACCGCAGGGTGGATTTGTTGGATGCTGTCAGCCAAACAGTGCTTGCAGTGCCATCAAGACGACCTGTATCAACTACCAGAGTTCCAGCGCCGGAGCTTGTGATCTCCCATCAGACTACCATACGCTTTGCTGGTAAGATAATGCTCCCCTTTCTCATACTTGATGATTCTCTATACTTACAATCCATATAGCGCTTCTTCAGCTCTGCCCGCGTGCTACACATGGGTTGTTCAAACCTCCGCCAAAACCGACAAGTCTGCTCAGCTATACACTCTCTTCGACTGCTCTCCCTCCGCCGGCAGGGGTACTCTCCTGACCCGCGATCCCGCCTGGCCCGCACCATCGACTACCGCAAGTCCTACCGTCGTGACCACATCCACTCCCGGCCCGACCAGCACCTCTCCCGTCCCTCCTCCTCCGGTTAAGAAGAAGAGCGGCACTCCTGTCGGTGCCATTGCGGGAGGAGCTGTCGGAGGCGTCGCAGTTCTGGGTCTCATCGGCGTTGCCGCCTTCTTCTTCCTCCGCAAGAAGCCCCAGCCCGATCCCAAGCCAGCCGACAACTCTCCTCCTCCTCCATCCATGGCCCACCCCACGAGCCCTACTTCTCCTAGCGGCACCGGCTATACCTCTGGTGCCCCATCAAACTATCAATACGCTCCTATATCACCTCAGCAAAACTACGATCCCAACATGGCTGCTGCCTACAACAATGGAGGCATGTACCAGGGCCAGTATAACAACCACCAGCAATTCAACAACCAGGTTCCTTACCAGGGACACTATGCTCCCCAGGCCTACGGATACCCCACACCCACGGCTAGCACCTCTCCTCCACCAGTTTCGCCCAGCCCGGGCATCATCAAGGAAGGCGGCACGCCTCCCGCTCATGAGCACCAGCACCACCAGCCGGCTCAAGAGCTGCCTGCCGTTAACCCCATAGGCGCAGAAACCAACCGTGCCGAGTTACCAAGCAGCTAGTCTAGCTGTCACAAACTCAAATGAAAGTTTATTGTTTTTATTTTTGCCATTTCTCTCTCTTTTGTATCATGTATAAAGGGTAATGAGATATATGTCGGTCACTTTGGATCTTTTTCTCTTGGTTATGATTCAACCATTTTGATTTGTTGGTTTTTTTTTTCATATACATACTACATATCTGGAAGGAAATGGAAAGCGCCCATGGGATATGGGAAATTAGGATGGGCGGTGATGGCGGTGGTGGTGGTGGTCATATCCTGGGTTTGAGGCGTAAATAAGTGCTCTTTGTTTTTTTCAGCTCATAAGCGGGAGAGGGTCTACCTGTTGGGTCATAATATCATTACAGTTTCAAGTATATCGAAGAAAGTGTTTGTTCCAATTTCTCTTGTGTCTGCTACCCTGCGATTGATTATTATACTTGCGGTTAGATATTGTTTTCCCATTACGCCGCCATTTGCTTCGTCACTGCGTCATCCCACCATTCTGGCCAGGAGATGACTTTATCGTTTACCCTCGCTTCTTCTGCGGCAAAGACCATGGCATGACTTCGGATTACTTCCTCCAGCGTGCAGGCGACGTACTCGTTCTGCGCCTTCTCGGCTTCCCACCCGTGGTTCTTGACCCGATCGCAGGCCATGACAAACTGCCTCGTTAGGCCAAGGTCGCCCCCGCCGTGGCCTCTGTGCTCCATCTTGGGCCTGTACGTCTTGGTCTCGCCCGTGTTGAAGTCCTCGACGACGATGACCTCGGAGTCTGCGTATATCTCCCCTCGTCGCCGTAGTAGTTTGAGTACCGCTCGCACTGCTTCTTGGTCTGGGCGACCATGTGGACGGTGACGCGCTTGGCCGGCTTGTTGTCGGACTCGGGCCAGGTTATGGTGACGAACTGCTCGTCGCAGACGTTGTTGTCTGACTCGAAGACGCAGCGACCGAACCAGTTGCGTGAGCTGACGGTCGGCTCTGGGGTGGACGAGTCCCAGTCTTCTTCCAGGGCCTTGGACAGGACTTGTTTGCGCTCGTCTAGTGTCTTGT
The DNA here is from genome assembly GCA_036429605.1 of Cladobotryum mycophilum. Taxonomy (NCBI): domain Eukaryota; kingdom Fungi; phylum Ascomycota; class Sordariomycetes; order Hypocreales; family Hypocreaceae; genus Cladobotryum; species Cladobotryum mycophilum. The sequence continues at coordinate 3,238,487 of CM071590.1, read as the reverse complement.
AGTCCTCTATGTCGTTGACCACGACGGCGACTGGCCATTCCGTGTTGCCGGTTTCGAGACCTTGGTACCGGGGCCCTAGGTAGATGTGCTTGGCGGAGTACTTGCAGCCGGAGTCGCCGAGGGGGCATCTCATGCAATTCGTGGCCGGACCGGCGGCTGCTGGCTTGCGACTCCTCTTGAAGAACTGGAGGCCGCCGGTGGAGGAGACTGTCTTGGGGAGGTGCGGCTCGCCTTGTCCGCACTTCTCGGGGGAGCAGAGGAGCCAGAGCATCAGGTCGATGTCGTGACAGCACTTGGTCAGCAGCGAGGGGGCAGATGTCCTTTCGTTTCTCCAGTTGCCCCTGACGTAGGAATGCGTAAAGTGCCACCAGCCGACGGGCTCTGTGTGGGTGGCGCTGCTGATGTTGCCGATGACCTTGTCCTCGACGAGGAGCTTTCGTAGCAGCATGTTGTGAGGGCTGTAGCGAAGGACATGGCCTATGGAGAATATCTGAGACTTCTCGAATGGCTTGAGAGCTTTGTACATGTCGAGGCAGTCGTTAAAGGACGGGGCCAGGGGCTTCTCGCACATGATGTGGAGACCTAGCGGCGCAAGCCCGACAACGACTTCTCGGTGCATTTCGTCCAAGACGCAAACAAAGGCCCCGTCCACACCCTCGGGAACGTCCCTCTCCCCCGCGGTGACCCTCTGACGACGATTCAGCTCATACCCTAGAAACTCGCGCCAGTCGGGAAATGACTGCCCCTCCTTTGGACCGTCATCTCCATCACCACCACCACCCCGCCAGATGTGGTTCCTCCCCAGGATATCTCTCTTAAACTTGATGGGATCGGCGACGGCGGCGACGACGCCGTTGCTGGCCCGGTCAATGGCCTTTGCGTAGCCGAGACCGCGGGAACCGGCGCCGATGATGATGAACCGCGGTGGGTTCTGGGACATTTCCGGTTTCTGGGGCGGTTCTATGATGGGAGAGGGCTTGTCCCCCGTGGACTTGGAGAGCAGGTCTTGTATGGCTGCCATTTGTAAGGACGGGGTGTCGAGGAATATAATGAAGTGTACTGTGTCTGAGGTTTCCAGAAATGAGGGTATCGTATTATCCATACAATGGAGGAGAGGGTGGTGTATATAGCTTGAATAGAGAAAACAATATCGCAGCAATCTTCCCTTATGTCCCCCTCGATTCTTCCCACCCAACACCCTGGGAAACGGGCTTGATCGGGTTATAAAGTGCTTGATATGTCGGCTCAAGCTTCATCACACTCATCACATCCATTAGCTGCTCATCTAGCCCTTGTTTCCTTCTTTTTTAGCCACAAATGAGAGGCGGTCCAATGAGATGACAACTATTTGGAATAACGCAACGTTTCAATGCTACGTGTAGCCACTAAATGGTGGAGAAAAGGGGGGAGTGATGAAGTTTTTCCCCAGCCAACGTGGGATACCTTAGCTTGTGGGGGGTTTTGTTTGGGGAAAGCTTCCCCATGACTGACCGAGCGAGCTTGTTGGAGGAGGAGGAGGAGGAGGGGAGAAGAGGAGGAGGTGAAAAGAGGAGGGGCGTGCGGAATTGTTTCCAGCAGTGGGTACCAAGTACTCGGTACCTTTCAGGGCTTCATCAGATCAGGAAAGCTTGGAAGGCTCACTGAGATAAGCGAGAGAACCAAAGACGTCGGATCAGATCTTCCTCTTCTCAATACAACTTTGTTATCCAGATAAAAAAAGAGAAAAAGCTTCCACAACCAACCAACCAGCCAACCAAGAAATTCAATTCAATCCTGATTTGTGGATTCCTTTGAAGGTATGATTTCCCGGCTTGCCTTCCGGAGAGCTCCAGGCGCCACATCCGCATGGCTTCACAAAGGAGGCCACTCACTTCCCAGTCGGTATCTCACAATTGGATGGTTTTTTTCCCGTGATGAAAATTGGACTTTTGACAGCTAATCAACAAGTCATGCCGTATCAGACCGCATTCCTCGTGCCGTTAATCCAGCCTCGATAAGCGTCAGAGGCATTGTTACATCGCATTCCCGCCCGTGGCGTTCGCAGAAGGGTCGGTCTTCCGTGCCAACTATGTCGGCTGAGAAGAAGAGCCAGACGTCTCCTGACGTTGCCAATATAAGCGATGCCCTTGTTTGGATAGATTGTGAGGTGTGTGGAAAGAAGAAGAAAAGAAAAACAAAAAAAGACAAGTGTGCTTGAAAACATCTTATTATCTAGGTTGACTTATTCGTTCCGTTTAGATGACTGGCCTGAACCCGGATACTGACGAGATCCTCGAAATCTACTGCATCATCACTAATGGCAACCTCGATATAATCGACCCCGAAGGCTTCCATGCCGTCATCCACTGGCCGCGGTCTCGCCTGGATGAGATGGACGAATGGTGCACCAACACGCACCGCAGCACGGGGCTCACGGCCGCCGTCCTGGACTCTACCACGACGCCCTCGCAGGCTGCAGACGCACTCTACGACTACGTCACCAAGCTCATCCCCACGAAACGCACCGCCCTCTTGGCGGGGAGCAGTGTCCATGCCGATCGGGCATTCTTACGGAGGGAGCCCTTTAGCAAGGTCACCGACCACCTGCACTATCGTATCCTTGACATTAGCAGCATAAAGGAGGCTGCTCGGCGATGGAGTCCGGCCTTTGTGGTGGCAAATGTGCCGAAGAAGATTGGGATTCACAAAGCTAGGGATGATATTTTGGAGAGCATTAACGAGGCAAAGTATTATCGAGATGTCATTTTTCGATCCGAGAGCTCGGGATAAGCTAGACTACCTTGCGTACTACTAGGTAGGCATGGTATGTATGCATGTACAAGTTATGTGTAATAAATGATGAGGTGATTTAATAATAATACCGCTCAAGGGTTGTAAAAGTTGATTAAAGCATCAATGGATATATGCTCACACTGCATAAAGTGACGAAACGGTCGACAATTGCACAACGATAACAAACATTTTGCCATTATAATTGATAATATAAATTCATAACTTGTTCTATTTTTTTGATGTCATCGGTTGTTGGGAGAGCTGGAGCTTGGTTGGACATCATCCATTCTTTTAGGCGGAGATGATGGGGGAAGAAAGAAAAACCTTTCCCGGGTTGTTGAAATGAGGTAACAGAGACCTGCACCTCTTCCAATTGGGCAAACGCACACTGTAGGGGTGCATACAATATGGGCCGGTTCGTACGGTACCAACTCACCGCCAGCAAACACTGTCCTGCCCCTGCATCAGCTGGGAAAGAGACGCGATGCCCAACGGCCCCTCCTTCCCCCACCATCAACTATGGAAACTTGCTATCAGCTATCAGGAGCTTAGGTTCCCCTCCCGTTCTTTAGCAAGGCAGCCCCAGCTTGGACGCCATCTCCCTTCTCTCTTTTCTTTTTTGCTCTTCTAAAACAAAAAAAAACTCTTTCTTTAGCTGAGGAGACTTCAAGATCTTCTTCTTTACTTTTTGCTTTTCCCTAATCTCTTTTTCATATACCCCCAAGAAAAAGTTCCCCTACGAACTTTTTTTGAAAATAGTCTCAACAATGGCTTTCAAGACTGTTGAGTTCCAACCCTTCCAGGACCAGAAGCCTGGCACGTACGTCACTTGGAACCCCGCCATCAACATCATAACACCCCCCCCCTACTGCTCTCGAGCTCTTAGACAGACAGACAAAGAGAGAGAAATACTGACATTGCTTGGAATCATCTAGTTCTGGTCTTCGTAAAAAGGTCGTTGTTTTCCAGAAGCCTCACTATAGCGAGTCTTTCGTCGCTAGCATTCTCCTGTCCATCCCCGAAGGTGCTGAGGGTATGTATCTCTCTCTCTTTCTCTCCATCTTCACCCCTTTTGTATGCCATCATCTCTAACAAACTTCCTACAGGTGCCTTCCTGGTCATTGGTGGTGATGGCCGTTTCTACAACCCCGAGGTCATTCAATTGATCGCCAAGATTAGCGCTGCCTATGGCGTCAAGAAGCTTCTCATCGGTCAGAACGGCATCCTCTCCACCCCTGCCGCCAGCCATGTTATCCGTCTGCGAAAGGCTACCGGTGGCATTCTTCTTACCGCAAGCCACAACCCTGGTGGTGAGTCAATTAATACCCCTAATTTGGTCTGAACTCTTAATAACGGGGAGGGGTTTGATCATTTAGGCCCCAAGAACGACTTCGGCATCAAGTACAACTTGGCCAACGGTGGCCCCGCCCCCGAATCCGTCACCAACAAGATCTACGAGACCTCCAAGACGTTGACATCCTACAAGCTTGCTGACATCCCCGACATTGACATCGTCACCATTGGCACCAAGACCTATGGCGATCTCGAGGTCGAGATCATTGACAGCACTGCCGACTATACCGCCATGTTGAAGGACATCTTCGATTTCGACACCATCAAGAAGTTCTTCGTTGCCAACCCCGACTTCAAGGTCCTCTTTGATGGTCTCCATGGCGTCACTGGCCCCTACGGCAAGGACATTTTTGAGAAGGAGCTGGGACTCACTGGTGCCACTCAAAACTGTGAGCCCAGCCCCGACTTCAACGGTGGCCACCCTGACCCCAACCTCACCTATGCCCACTCCCTTGTCGAGGTTGTTGACAAGAACTCGATTCCCTTTGGTGCTGCTTCCGACGGTGATGGTGACCGTAACATGATCTACGGTGCCAATGCCTTCGTTTCCCCCGGTGACTCTCTTGCCATCATCGCTCACCACGCCAAGCTCATCCCCTACTTCCAGAAGAACGGTGTCAACGGCCTTGCTCGTTCTATGCCCACCAGCGGTGCTGTTGACTTGGTCGCAAAGGCCCAGGGTCTCAACTGCTACGAGGTCCCTACCGGCTGGAAGTTCTTCTGTGCTCTTTTCGATGCCCAGAAATTATCCATCTGTGGCGAGGAGAGCTTCGGTACTGGCAGTGACCACATCCGTGAGAAGGACGGTCTGTGGGCTGTCGTTGCCTGGCTCAACATCATTGCTGCCCTTGGTGTCAAGAACCCTGGCGCCACTCCATCTATCAAGCAGATCCAGAAGGATTTCTGGACCCAGTACGGACGCACCTTTTTCACCCGTTACGACTACGAAGATGTCGACTCTGAGGGCGCCAACAAGGTCGTTGGTGAGCTGGAGGCTCTTGTAGCCGACCCCAAGTTCATCGGTAGCACTGTCAGCGGTAAGTAAACATTTTATCTTCTAAAACAAGAGTCGTCATCTAACATTGCATAGGACGCACTGTCACCAAGGCTGGCAACTTCTCATACACTGACTTGGACGGCTCAGTCTCCTCCAAGCAGGGTCTGTATGCTGGCTTCTCTTCCGGCAGCCGTATCGTTGTCCGTCTCTCCGGTACTGGCTCATCTGGTGCCACCATTCGTCTGTACATTGAACAACACACCAGCGACCCGTCCAAGTATGACCTTGATGCCCAGGACTTCCTCAAGGATGAGGTCAAGTTTGCTACTGAGCTTCTCAAGTTCAAGGAGCACATTGGCCGTGATGAGCCTGATGTCAAGACCTAAATGCAAGATGTTTGGGAAGTGGGTGCAATTAATGGGATGTAGGTTGAATGGTAGGAGGATTGAAACGCACATGGCATGATCATCTAAAAAATAGTCACACAGACTCAGAACGAGAAGGGGAAAAAAACAATTTTGATGAGCTGACGAAGTCTCATGTATATGAATAAGTAGTTGATAGTTTTTCCAGAGACTTTAAATACTATATCAAGTTAATCTGGTTTGAGATTTGCAGCATTTTATATACTTGATGCCAGAGAAGGGATTCATCCCCTAATACCGATTTTACATTCCTCCATTTCTCCCACTATGCACCATGACTGAGACATTAAAAATAATATGAATATGAACGCCATTCTCCTTGCTGGAAAAAAAGAAGAGAGAGAAGGAAAAGAAAGGGTAAAAAATGGGCTACAAAAAAATCAGACTATCGTGCCGTCGTTGCAACGTCGTAGCATAAAAGAAAAGGGGGTATGTATGAAGGGGTATGATGGTTTTGAGTCGTTAAGGACAAATGAAAATGGGTGGTGTTTTGTTCATTTTAAAACAAAGGGAATGAGGTTGGGAGCCAAGACTTTTTTGATGTTGTTGTTGGGTGAAGAAGGTATGCGGATGGATAGATCGAGGTTTTTTCGATTTGGGTTGTTGAGTTTTTTTTTAGATGGCTTTTGGAGTGGTAGGCCGGGTGGCGGTTAGGGAGAATAGGTCTTTGAAGCTTTGGGTTGCTGGTGATGAGTGTCAGATGTTTATTTTCTCTCTTTTTTAATTTTAATTTTATTTTTTATTTCTTTCTTTCTGGACGTAGGATGAGGTGTGGTAGAGAGAAACTTACCTTCTTCGCTGTAGAATTGAATCTCAAAGGCTCCGCCGGGACCTCGTCGTTGACTTTGCTGTCGGTATTGCTGGCAGAAGGTGTATAGCTGAATGTCGCCCAAGCGAACCTTGCGCTTGCCAACACGCTTGACCCAGCCCGAGGTAGATGCCTGGTTGGTGACTGTAGAAAAACGTTCGATTAGCATCAGCTCATCTCACGGTTTCAGGTTGTTTGATAAAAAAAATTGTAGTAGAACGTACTAAAGGCTGTCCAGACCGGACACTGGCGTAGCTCTCCCTCCCACACGGCGGCGTGGAGTCGACGACCCCCCGTTAAGCGGTCTTCGTATACGATGAGCGAATGCTTGAAGCCATCGTCCAAGATGCACCTGTGCCTATGTGAGGAAAAAAGTTATGGAGGGCCGTCTCCCAAAGAGGACACTTACGCTTGGAAGAGTTTGCGTTCGCCTCGCAGGGCATACTCTTTGGCGCCCAATTGGAGCGTGAGATCATTGCGAGCCTTGAGGGCTAGGAATGTGCAGTACGTAAGAATGAGCTCTAAGTTGCGTGTCAGTAGGTGTTTACTAGCCAAGCGATGCGTCGAGTGGTGAGGGTTGATCCAACTTACCCTCCCAAGTAATGAAACGCAGGGTTGCCCAGAGCTTTGAGCAGTTTTCCGATCGACTCCATCGATTAAACTGTAATGAATCACCGTCCCGCTCAATGCACAGCTCATGAGCACCGCGTGATGAAAACCAGGGACCACCCATGTAGTAGGTACGAAGGAGAAGATGAGGGCTTCCGTCTCGCCCGTCTTGATACGCTAGCAGGGATAGTTTATCATCGTCAAATGGTCTAAACAATCGTTAATGATGGTCCAACAACAGGGAGAAGGGGGAAAGCAGTGGCATACCGTCGAAAGAGGACCTTGGAATTCTTTGGGATGCTGAGATGGCCCCATGGCTTATGAGGTCCAAAGGATTCTGATCTATATCGCATGGTGAGCGACATTCACCTCAGGTAAACGATCAACTATGAAATGGCTTACGCATGGTGACCATTGAATGGTGTTCGGGTCGGCAGTGGCAATGAAAATATCTGTTCAGCCCAATGAATAGACTGTGCATATTGATGAGTACCATGGATAGATAGATAGTTGAGCAGGAGGCGGATACTTACGGGATCCACAACAGGAGGCGCCACGCTTCCATAACGAACGAGCGGACCGGCTTGGATTGGAGGCGGTGCTTCATCTTTGTTAGCTTTGGGTGAAATATCACGGGCGATTGATTTGACGTACGTATCCCTCTGGCTTCACGCAACTGCATTATCTGCAGGCGACCGCATTCCATTAGATTAAGGTCAAAACTAGGTGATCTGGGAGAAAATGTTAAACATTGTGACGGGGCATGATGGGGACGAACAAACCTTGACAGCAAGTCCCGGAGAGAGCCAAGGAAATTATTATAAAGAACAAAACGCTGAGGCAACTGAAGGCCAGAGGCCTCAGTCGTCATCTCATGAAACATGGTCCGCCATCGATTCACTTTTGATAGCTTCGTATTTTCGTAGTGGGTGGTGATGTCCCGAAGAGATCGAGACATGCATGGCAAAATGGTATTGAGAGGGTCCAACACAAGTGGTACTCGGTCTTGGTGAACCTGGGAGAGATCGGCTAGTTCTCGTAGGGTGAGGCTCGAAGTTCGAACTTCGTCAATGAGGTTTCTTAGGTATCGGCGATTGGCCTCCGGCAAGGCTTGGTATAGACCCTCAAGACGATACCATACGATATCGGACCTCTCTGCTTCCAGACAGCAACCCTTGAGCAGGTGAACATCCACCAGAGCCGCTTGGTCCAAATCGATGGGTGAGCTGAGCTCCATTGTAGCAATAATGAATACCGACACGGAAATAGTTGTGGCCTATTGGTGCATCATCGAAGGCGGGCAGCTAAAGCCGATCGAGTGGTGCGAAGTGATGCTGGCTCGCTCGCTCAGAGATTATTCTTCTTTACTTTCACCGACGAATATCCCCGCCGTCCGTCTCATTCCTTGCATACGACGCACAAATCGTATGATTTCGGTATTATATAAGAGTCTGCACCGGTTGTTCGGCTTTGTGCTGGATCGAAAAAACGGTCCCAAAATTACTGTATTTAAAAATGTTCACGGTTGCATAAAACAAAGCAATTGGAAGAGGCTGAGAGGAATTCGAGGAAATGGGTCGGATCAATTGAACGGTGAGCGACAGCAGGGTGGACCGGTAGTTATGTTGGGGGGCGGGGACGGGGACGAAAGGTCTCAGCATGCAGCTTCAAATCCGGAGAATGGAGAATGGTCCATATGGTCAATGACCCATGAGATGGAGGGGGAAGAAGAAGAGGAGGAGGAGGACACCACACCAGAAGCAGGCTTGAACCGATGGCAGCCCAATGCAAAAGAAGCAAAGTTTCCAGCAAAACAAAAGCTACCGACTAAGAATGCGGGCGACTCCAGTGATGCACTCAATACCAATAGCCTGATTCGACGTGTCCATCGTAAATTGTCAATCATGTCCGGGGGTGGTCGACGTAATTAAGAGACCATCGTGGGTTGGCTTCCCGGGGGAGGGGAGGGGGCCTCTGACAAGCTCTGACAAGACAGACCGCTGTACGGCAGATCGGATGACCAGATTGTGCATTGACAGAGAGACAAGCACCCACCGAGATGTGGGAACCGGTTACCCCATTCGCGGTGGCGGGAGCAGACCGGAGTCTCCTCGCAGCACCGCGAGCTGCTCAGAGCATGCCACGAAAGCAAGCGTCGGTCAACCCAACGCTGGTTTGCTGCACATTGGGCCGGCACTTGCATGACCGCTGCAACGAAGCAACTTGTTAGGTACTGTACGCAACACCACCACCACCACCACCCCTAAGGACACTGTCCGTTTGCAATCGTTGGTCCCTGTTCTTCTCTCTCTCCCCGTCTCTCGTTTTCTTCTTCCTGATCTAGCCCCCCCCATTGGCCCGCTTGTCGCAAATGACACAATATGAGCCAACAGAAAACTCTTCCCCCTCCCACAAGACCTGTATGATAAGGTGAAAAGTCTCACACACGCCGTGGCTAGTGATGATGCAATAAAGTAACAAAAATCTGGAGGAAGCCACTTGAGCTAACCCCCATCTCACCGATTTCCGGGGGAACTAGATGGAGTTGCGCCGTAACAGATGGTCAATCTATCGCAGAGCCTCCGAGCGGATGGTGGAGTGTGGAGGGAGAGCTTTGCGGGCCGGCCCTCTAATCCATCATCCTTGGGTGTTAAATTTTGCCCTCCATCATTCATCATCGTGAGCGTGAGCATGTTAGCTTTGATTTAATCCGTAGCCCGGGACGCCATCTCACCAAGATTTTCCGTTCCTTCCTTATCGTAGATGGCCCATTTCACGTTTCAAGTTGCCACCAAAATCATCACCCCACCAAAAGTGCTGCACTAGCCTCAACCGCCACAGAGTTTTCGAAAATACCCAGCCACATTATTTTGCTCACCAAGAGCGCGCGTCATCACCCGGCATTGGAGGGGTTTTGGGCATCCCAGGCCGCTGGGGTTCTAGACAGACCTATGGAGATGCCAACAACTCATTGCATGACAGAAACCCAAGGCTCTCACAAGCCGTCGTTGCCTTGATGCATATTATCACTTCAAGCCCGCATACGCTCTCGTATGCAACACACACACACACATACACACATGCATACCCGGATGTAGAGGAAAGGATCTACGTATTGTAACGGTTTTTGAAGAATTTATACATTGTTTTCGATTCATCATCTCGTGGCTCTGTAGTTAGGTTCATGAGCCGAAACTCATAGAAGCATGAGCTTTGAGATATTCGCCTGTAGCTTTGCCGGCCACCATCCAGTTCTCAATTACAAGTTTGCGAGTCCCTATTCCGTTGATATCCGGCACCTAAAAAAGCAAAAGTACGCAACCCGTCCCGTGCATTCGTACAACACCACCCTGCCCAAAGTACAAGGAAATCGAGACCACCAGCCTGGCCGTCCGTGTGTCGACCAGGGGCATGATTTATCATTACCCCAGACCGTTCATGACATAGTCAACTAAACATCATGATACATGGCGCTTAGGAGGATTCTTCCTCAGCCTCAGCCTAGAAATATGATTAGTCTTATTGAAATGGCATGGTGGCTTTAGTGTGCTGACTTACGTTATAAGCCTGCTTCTCATCCTCGTATCTCTTCTTGTCGGCAGCAGCCTTGGCCTCATATGGGGCACGCTGCTTGTCGTTCAATGCCTTCCATCGCTCACCAAGGAGCTTGCCGACCTGACCGAAAGAGATGCCAGGGTTTTCCTCACGGACATTCTCACGCTGCTCATTGGCGAAGAACATGTAGGCAGAAAGACCACGCTTGGGAGCATTGGGGTCTGTTGCAGTTAGTTACATGAACCACAAATGGGTGCGTTTGGAATGGAATGCCAAAAAAGGCATCAATGGAGCATCAACTTACCCTTCTTTCCACGCTTGGTCTTGCCGTCCTTTGTGGTACGCTTTGTTGTGGCGGCCTTAGGCATTTTGAATGTGTGGAGCTGAGAAAATTGTCAGTCAATGAGCTGAGGGAAATTTTTATGCAACAGCGAGTGCAGTGTTGCTGATGCTGGTATGCGCGAAGTCCCTGAAGCAACTTGCTGAGGTTCGGCAAATGAGGGTGCAATATGCGTTTGGTGTGGTAGAGGGGTAGAGGTAGGTGAGCAGAGCAGAGCTTGTTATCAACGAGCTCAAAGGTAAAGTGAATCCGAGGCGCAAAAGCAATTGACTCTGCCAACACAGTCGGATTGCGGTTTTGAGCTCAAAAAACACGATTTTCAAGGTGCCTTCATACCTTGAGAGATTCTGGAAAAGAGATGAAGGGTGTTGATGCTGATGCGATTGTTGCACTGGAAACTCGGCTTATCAGCGCGAGGCGAGTGTGAAATGCGCAGGGTGCAAGGTGCAAGGTGAAGAGTGCAGAGGAGCGAAGAGTGAAGAGGGAAAGATGGCAAGCTGCGATCCAACGAGTGATGCAATCGTTGAAATGACAACTTGTCAAGTGGGAAAAAGACGGAAAAGACGTTGAAAAAACGGTCAACGGGAGTCAAATAAACTCAATGCGTGGACATAAAAGTGATGATGCTGGTGACTTGTGTTTTTGCTGTAATGCACAAGTGAATGCGAGGTACTCACAAGATAGGCGCGTTGCGTTTGTGTTGCGACGAGGAGCGCGGGTGCAGTTTTTTTGTATGGGAGGATTTTGGTGGTAGAATTTGTATGGGAGAGTGAGAAGGGGAGGCAGTAAGTAGTATGGGGGGAGGGCCAAGGAGCCTTTTTACTATGGGGGAGTGATTGTGTGTGTGGTGCGTGGTGCGTGGGTGCGGTGGTGCGGTGCGGAGGGAAACGCGACCACGCGCAGACGGCCTAATAAGCTACGGAAGTACTTCCTACCACCACCTACCTTGCCTCCTCCTCTTACCTAGTACTTACTTACCCACACACCACCACTTGCACTCACGCACGCACGCACGCACGCTCTCTCTCACACTTTCTGTCGCCTTTCCCGAGGGGTGCCCTTCCCTCTCTGACCCTTTGAAGGGGGCGTGCCTTGGTTGCTTTGGTGCCGCCCAGCAGTATGTACTAAGTAGCCAGGCCAGCACCGCACCACAATAGGCACTTACTACTACCAGGTACTGGGCCAAGTCACCCACCTCACTTGCGGATTTTCGCACACTGGGCAACGCACACTGGGCAACGCACACTGGGCAGAGCGTAGCTTTCAGGCTGGTAGGTACTACTACTACTACTACTACTACCAGGTAGTATTACCCCGTACTGGAACTTGGGTGGAGGGGGAGGCCACGATAGCCTGCCTTGCCTGTCTGTCTGCCTGCCTGGCTTGTTAATCTTAGACGAGAGAGTGAGAGGGGGGAGAGGCGAGGTCTCCCGTCTGGTTCCAACGTCCGCTGCTTGGCTCCCTTCCCATTTCCCACTTGCAATCTCTTTTTCATGTTCCATGCTAATGCGTGCCCCCCCAGCAGTCATTCTTGTTTGCCTGCCTTGTACTCTGTGATTTTTGTTTTCGTATATCAAAGAATGGAGCACGTTTCCACTTCGAAGTATTGTGCATGTACGTACTTGATCATCGTAGTTTTTCCATTATTATTTTATTATTATTCATTCATTATTATTTCCTACTTACTGGTAGAATTGATAATGGGTCATTTACTAAATTAACTAGGGCAGTTATTGTAATTATTTTGATTACAACTTCCTGTCTGAATATGGTGCATTCATTCAATTTCACAGACTGTCACCCTCGTAAACCTTCAACCCAGCCGCCAGGTGCAGAGACCACATGCCAGAAACGAGACAGAGGTACTAAGATACTACAGGTAAGATGGATAGCTCGCTTGCTCAAACGAACGTCGCTGATGTCAAAGACATGGCAAGTCAAGCAGAGCAAAGTCACTACTGAAAAATGGTGGGTGGTGGACACGCAGGCAGACAAAAGCAACACACACGGAAGCTGTTGCTGATTGTGTGGTACTGTACAGGTACATGGCCGTCTCAGCTTTCCCCGCCCAGGTACAGTGCACGCCCTTTGTACCTCATCCTTGGCCCCCAATTTCGCACTGTATACCACAGGTTGTTGCCGTGCGCGGCGCTCCCTCATCATCCTTTTGCCCCATCCATTTTGCATTTGGCACCCAGAATTGGAACGGGGAGTCCATTATCGCCCCCTTCATTCAATTCATTCATCCATCCGTCACCCACATCCATCATCCCTCGAGCCGTCGTTCCATTTATTCCTTGCACCCTCCATTGGAACATGCTCAGTGCCACACCTCTGAACCTTGCCCATGTCTCTAGGTGGTGGAAAGCGGCATACAAGCATGTACAAGTAGTACTTGTAGGTAGAGGGCACGTTAGTCGGTATGTGCATACGGGTATGAGGCATGCCGGCCAGCCAGCCAGCAAGTGAGTTGGGAACACACCAGGACCTGGGTTCTTGGTAGCTTGCAAGCCCTTTTTTTGCTACCTGGTTGGTTATCACATTGACTTACTCTTCCTTCTCCGTACAAGTACCAACAACAAACGAGCCTTTACATGCTACTTGGCACTGCGACACGACACTATTAGTTGGGAAAACTGGTTGCGTCGGTTCAATTTACAAGTCTCAGCTCGGGTGTATGCGGACTGCCCTGCAACTGGTAGGTACTTCCATGCCTCGACTAGGAACAAGCTGTTTACTCCTCTTTATTGCGACACAGACTCGCATTGGCGTACCAGAGAGTTGCGCCTATTCTTACACTCGTGGGCTTCAGAGTTTTTAGCGCCAGTATCAACCATCGGCCTCTACACTAACTGGGGTTCGGAGAGCTCTACCAAGACGACCACTGCGCCATTGCCCAATAGCCTCTGGCAGCATCGAGGTACACATGATATTGCCGTAGGCCCTACTACGGCATGACTACGAAACTCGTGTGTTGAGAACACAACCTCTTCAAGGTACGTTTCTTCGGCTGCCGGCGCGTAACGGAGCTTGTCTTGGATTTCCCCATCTGCTTGCTTGCTTGCCTGCTTGCTTGTTGGGTCATTTGCTGGCCAGTACGGAGTACACCCGTGCCATACAGACAAGTCTCAATCGCCCGCAGCTGGGTTAGTGGTGTTTTGCCCGGCTCTGCTGCGTGCCTCTTGCGCCCCCTCTCCAGACCAGCACCCCAGATACAAGCCATCCAGGCCGTGCTACCTTTGTCCACTATAACAAGAAGAAGAAGAAAGTCTATGCCATGGCAACTGCACAACTGAAATCTGAGCCGTGGCCCTAGTACCAGGCGACCTACGAGTAATACTCCCTGAAACAAGACAGTCACCCTCGTTCTATTATAGTCATGTGTACAACAGCCCTTGGACGGAAAAAGAGAGACCAGAACGGGGCGAGGACTGGCAGTGCTTGCGAAATGCAGCCGCCGGAGTTGTACCAGTGGACAACAATCAGTTGGAAGCAAGGCGGCGAGGCGGGGGTACTTCTAGCGTGATATGACGAATTGTACCGTCAGACGACTTTTTGCAAGTACTGGTACATGGCTCTTGGTACCCTGCCGCTTTATTACGGCAAGCCAGACGTCCATGGATGGCAGAAACTGTGATCCCCCTACCGGCAGAACAGGCCCGTGGAAAATCATTACCTTTTCACTCGAACAACTGAACACTTCAAGTGACGTTACTGACGGTAGCAGGTGCTAAAGTAGAGTGGGCTCATATTGACTCCAGACCCTTTTAAGAAAGGATTTGTTGGGAAGATGCTCTATGTTTGAGTACTACCAGCGGCGCAGAGACATTGTCTTTTCAGACAGCCACGGCAGGGTGTTGATCGTACGCCATAAGACCACATACTTGAAGTTAACAGGCCAGGATTGCATGCCGTTTAAATGACTATTGTTACGGAAGACAGCGTTTTTACAAAGCAAAGTTGCATGTCTTGGGGGTATGATATCAAGACCAGATGAATTACAGATACTGATTGTAATGGATGATTTCATTCCCCGCAGAAGTGCCTGCATATGAAGCGGTCGCCGTTCATGCATGTGATTGCAAGGCAAAGGGTATACGAATACATACAAAAGTATTCGAATTCAAAAGACGATCAATTGTGCAACACAGCAGATGCTTGCAACACCTCGACGCCCTCGAAGGATGTGTACATGTCCCCTACACTACGAGGGAGGTGGTGGTGGGACGTTAAAGCAGCGCAGCGCAAGAGCTGCATCATTCCGGTGTAAAGCTGCGCTGGGGCCAAGACACAGACAGACAGACAGACAGACGAGAATGCCTTGACAGGGAGAGGTGCTTGTACCAAGTACCAGGAAGAGATGGCTTGAGTGCGGGTACGCAATACACACCAATATTAGGTTGGCTTGCTGATTATTGCGAACTCCGTACGGCGTATGGGGTATGGAGTACATACTTGTAACTCTTTGCGCAACTTATACTGTGCTGTGCTGTGCTGCGTTGCTGGTGCTGTACCTGTTTGAGCCGTCGCGCGCGCCGAGCCCAAAAAAAGGGGGAGTTTTTCTTCCTCCTCACACTCCCCCGCCCGCTGTCGCCCCAATGAAAAAACCAGACACACAAATTTATTATGCTCCACTCAATAACACTCATTGAGGGATAAACAAGGCAAGGGTTAGAAATTGAGTCCCGCGTCGTTTGGGTGCAGCTCGCCCAACAGAGAAAAAGGGATCTGACAGGAGAGAAAAGTCGGCATCCAGAATTCGAAAGACCCATATTTGGTAACCCTTCGTAAAAATGGCAAGATTTGGCTTGTACATGATCCGAGCTCGCGAAGCTATATCACGTGGATTTTGATGCAAGGAGATGGTCATAGCTCCTTTTCTCGGCGAGGTACGTACCACCGAGAACGTCAAGGCTCAGGAACGACGCACGCAGGGAAGAAAAAAACACGACCATTCCCAAAAGAAAATAGGCCTCCGCCAATTTTTCCAATTTTTTTGCCATCGGGAAATCAAATGCGTCGAAATTCTGGGGCGGAACCAAGACCCAGCCATGGCTGATTAAGCGACCTATTTAAGGCGAAAGGTGCAGCTTCTCTCATCTTCTTCTTCTCTTTACGTTTGACCGGTGTCAAGTCAAGATAGTAATCATGCTATCCGGCCAACCAATGCTAGCATTTAACGATGAAAAAGTAACTTTGATACAATGTTAAGGATTTATACGTAGTGGAGTGGCGGAAGTATGTCTGACGCGCATCGACCCGACGAGGCGGTCGCAATGAGACGACGCCTAGTTTGACGAGTGTGCCTGACGAATCTATCCAGAGCATCTTTGAGTTTTGTGAGAAGAATCCGATGCTTCTCTAGTTTTTGTACACGGCGCAAAAAGAGACTCTGAAGCGTGCCGAAGCCTTCCTCGTTGGGGGAGATATCTGATGTGCATGATTTGATCTTCCTCATTCGCCTAGTCCTCGCTCTCGGGATCTAGCACGATATCGCGAAGATCGTCGTTCCGTACCCAATCAATACCACTGCCGGCGATGATGCCGCTGGCGACACCCTTCATGACTCTCCACCGCTGTCTGCTGGACTTGACCTCTCTTTCCAACCGCTCCAGATCGTCTCGAGCCTCAGGGTCGTCTACGTGACCTGCAGTCTTTTGCCTCGCTTGCTCCGTCAACTCAAAGAGCTGCGCTGTCAAAGCTACATTCTCACGACAGACGCGTATTGTTTCCACTTGGACCTTTGACATGTCCGTTCGTAACTTGCCAACATCTGCAGCATGCTTAGCTACAGATATGGTTGTCTCATCCCTTTGCTGCACGTAAGGAAGAAGGTCGCTGTAACTAGTTAGCCCTGGCTTTTGGCGAGAGAAAAAAGAGACCGGGTTGGCTCGACGTACCGCTCTACCGGCGATGCTTGTGTGCCATTATGAACAGCCTTGAGAATTGGGTTTGCCATCATGACGGCCTCAACCGCATCATTCCGTAGCCTGTACTTGGCTCTCGCTTCAAGAAGAGCATTCTGTGCTGCGAGGGTCTCCTCATCTGAAGCAGCTGCACTAGTATCTTAGATATGCATAAGCGAAAAGTTTTTTTTTTTTAAATGGATCTGTGATTTGGGGTGTTTTTTTTAATTACCGTTTTGCTTCGATTGCGCGTTGATGATGGCAATCTCAAGCATGAGCTCTTGAAACTTGTCATACAGCTCCAGTACCCTTAGCTCATCCTCTGAGAGGGGTAGACGAGCTTCATCATCGTGGCCATTTGCCATGGATTCATCCTCAATATCACTCATGATGAGGTCCCGTTACTGCTAGTGAATAAGATGGAATTGCACTGCGTAACCAATCAACCAAACGTTCAATCACATCCCCAGATGATTCACAGCCAGAACAATGGACGGTTTGCATTGGACGTGGCGCGCGCAAGGTTCTTGATGCTGACTACTGTCTATATGAGGCAAGCCACAGTGGCTTGTGGTGAGCTAAACTGCCCAGTGGTCTAATCTTTCGTTATCAGCCTCCACTCAAACGCTATAGAAAGTCACAAGGTGCCTGTCACGCTGCTCAAGCAATCCAGGTGGCCTATTATAGCGGGCAGCGACCCCATCGATCTTCCATCATACTTCTATAGCTTGATAGGGCCCAGGACTTTTTGGCTGGGCGCTTCATCGCCAGACCTTCCAACATTTGGTTTTTTCTTTCTTTCTTTCTTCTCTTACCCTTTACACGAGATAGAGTCACCCTGTATACCTACGGTCCTTCGTTTTAATTTCGTTTAATTCATACAAACTTCGGTGGCTCGGCGCCGTATCGGCCTCCACGGGAGATGTCTCGAGATGGCTACACAGGTGTTGATTGCCCATACGGGCCAGCGGCTGGAGGTAGACGCAGCTCAGTTTTCGAGGTTGGTCTATTTTCACAAGCCTCTTCTTCAAGTCCCAGATTAACCAATGCCCCAGTCTCGATGATCTCAAATCGTGGGTGGCTCGTAATAGCTCGGTGTCGTTACAGCATATCGTTGCCTTGACTCCCCAAGGCCGCAGCGTCAAGTTCGCAAGCCTTCATGCTGAGGTAAGCTTCAAGACACCACTTCGTCACTAGGGATGAATCGATTTCTGACTCTGCGTAGAAGGAGATCTACGTCTACGACATCCGGGTAACTCAGCCGTCGTCGCCAGGCGGTGTACAATCTCTCGTCTCCGAAGCTCCACTACCAAGACGCAAGTCTATTGCCAACGCACCGAACTCGATAGAAGATGTCCAAGCGATCGAATCATGGCAAGAGTTATGCAAGGAGCGCCGCACTTGGGCGATGCGCCTAGCGGAGGATTGTGACCGCATGAGTGCGGTGGCCCAGGCCCGATACGACGAAATAGATGTCATGATCAAGTGTCTGGATGCAGCTGTCGCCAACCTCGAAATCAGTGTCAAACAAATCGAGTCAAAGTATAGCGAGTTGAAGGAATGGGTCATGCCAGCACTGACGGAGCACGAACGACTGGTCTTGACGTGGGAACATTATCTCAACTTGGCGAGGAGCACGCCGATATCCTCATCATTGGTCAAATTCATGACTCGCGGTGAGGTGAACAAGGCGAACCCCACATTGGAGGACTTGATCGAATTAGAGACAGCCAAGAAAGCCGGCAAGCTTGCGCCAACGGCTCACCGTAGGTTTAGTGACAAAGCCACCGAACTCGACCGAACGGCAACAGATATGGAGGGAAAACTCAAAACCCTTATAGACGGGTTCAATGAGCTCATAGCCCGGTCCGTTCTGGCGCATAGCACCGACTCGGCTCAGCTCCTCCAGGACATTGAAGCCGTAGTAAATCAGATCGATTCGGATTACAGAGCTGTAGTCAGCTACGGTAACTCGCAACGAGACTTAGCTCAGGCCTCTAAGACGGCATCAAACCATACTGAGAGACTTGTGCCAACACTGACAAAGCGGGCAAAGGAGATGGACGATATGGTCCAATATGCTACCCGATCGCGAAATGCCGTTGCCGTGGATTCGGTCAACTTCATGAGAAGTATTACTGATATAACTTCGCTACATAGCAGTGTTCGAAATCAGATAAACATCCTGAATCAGTCGGAAGATGATATGACGACATTTGACTACTTACGTCTTATCCAACAGCTGCCTTATATGTACGCGTCATTTATGGTGGAGGCTATTCGACGACGTGAATGGATTGAAAAGGTCAAGACAGATTCTTCAACTCTTGCCAACGAGATGGCATTGTTCCAGGACGAAGAGTCGAAGCGACGCAGAAAGTGGCAGAAGATGGTCGGTAGTATGTATGGTCCTGGCCTTGATACGAATGTTATGGGTTTGGAGGTCAACTTAAGGGGCGATGATATTCCGTGGCCTGCCATGGACAAGAACGAACTGGACGAGTTTCTGCAGGTCCTTCAAGAAAGAGACCCAGATCCTGATATCCTTGATGACATAACCAAGCTTGTCCAAGAGCTGCAGAGCCCCACAAAACAACAATCGAAGAGAGTCAAGGCATTCAAGAACGGCAGTGTTCATGAAGCAGCGTTGGGACGAAGTGGACTCATGATCCGAGGTGACGACGAACTTCTTCGCTCATTACAGGACGACAAGTCAAGACTTGAGAACAAACTCAAGACTGCTGAGAGCAGAGTGCGACGCCTGGAGGATTTGCTTCATAGACAGAGCCAAGCTTCGCGCCCGGGTAACCTATTCCAGTTTCAGCAAGGGCACGAACGTCATGACTCGACTTCCTCCATCAAGTCTAACCGATTCGACGATCGCCGACTCTCATCCGAGGCCCCTGATCCATTGTTACGGAAAATTACGCAGCTGGAAAATGAGCTTCGCGAAGAGAAGCAGCGATCTGCCCTTATCCAAAAGGAGCTCGATAGTCGTGTTACCGAACGTGATGACATGAGAGATAGGATTGAGGAGGTTAACTCGACCAAGAAGGATCTTCTCGAGAATATGGAGGCCCTGAAGCGCGAGTTCATGGACGAGAGGATATCTTTGGAAAACGAAATCAAGTCGTTGAAGGCGCGTCTTGAGGAGACGGAGGATGATATTGAACATTTTGGAGAGTCCCGGGAGAACGAGAAGGCCAACTATGATGAGAAAGTCCAGGCGCTTGAAGAAGAGGTTGAGCAGCTTGCCAAGGAACGGAAAGACGATGCTCTCAAGGCACAAGGCCAAGTCGAGTTTTTGCGGAAAGAGACGCAAATGCAACGAGAGCAGCTTGATGCATCTGACCGACAGCTACGAGCCGCCCAAGGAGAGGCCCGATCTGCTGCAAGGAGACTTCAGGTTATGGATGAGACTGCCGAAAACCGACTTCAGACATTGCAGAGGCTTCATGACGAACTGGCACCCGATGCCACTGTGCCAATTGATGAGACAGATCTAGCCGAGGCGCTTTTATCTAGCGCCGTAGAACTGGTTGATAAGCTGCGTAATGCCGGTGGTAGTACATCACTCTTAAGAACGGAGCTCGACCAAGCACAGATATTGGTGAGAGAACTTCGAAAGGAGCTGTCAGAAACCAGTAACAAGTTATCTGGAGAGGAAACATCTGCAAGACATTTCCGTGAGAACCTTGCCGAGGAACAGGCCAAGGTCACTGCGCTGGAGAGTGAAGTAGCTGAGGGCAGGGAGCAATTAAGCCAGCTTCGAAGCCGTCTGTCTGACGGCGAGACAGGATCAGAGACTCTTCGGAAGAAATTGGAGAAGGAGGAAAAGAAAGTCACTGAGCTTACTGAGGAAGTTGCCTCTCGGCAGTCTCAGGTCGGTAGTCTTGAAGAGGAGGTCCGTTTATTCAAGGAGAAGCTAGAGACTGTCCAAGAAAAGCTCTCTACTCTCAACACACAATATGAGAGCCGAGATGGACGAACAAAAGAACTAACCCAGAAACTTTATTCTCAAAATGACCGCCTAACTAGGCTGCTCGAACGTGTTGGTTATTCGATCAGCCGTGAAGAAGGCATCATGACAATTAACAAGGTTCCGCGCGCCGACAAACCCGCGAACCCTAACGATTCGTCTGACCCTGGTTCCTCACTCCGCCGGTCAGTGACTCTCGGGGTACGAACTATGACCGATAGTACCGATCTAGACCTCTTGTACTGGATCAACAATACGGACGCGGCCACGGAAACCGAGAAGTATCAAGCTTTTATGGACAAGCTGGGCTCTTTTGATACAGACCTATTCTCTGACACGATATACCATCGCGTCAAGGAAGCAGAACACAAGGCCCGGAAGTGGCAACGAGAGGCGCGGTCTTACCGTGATCGAGCGCATGCCCTTCAAAAGGATGCGCATAATAAGATTGCCTTTAAGAATTTCAAAGAAGGTGACTTGGCCCTGTTCCTGCCAACGCGTAACCAGCAGGCGGGTGCGTGGGCAGCCTTCAACGTGGGCTTTCCTCATTACTTTCTCCGTGAGCAGGATACCCATCGTCTTCGTCAACGAGAATGGCTTGTCGCACGGATTTCTCGCGTCCAAGAACGAGTTGTCGATCTGTCCAAGAGCCGTCTTCAACCCAGCAACGACACAGACTCCGTCGATGATGAGAATGATAACCCTTTCCAGTTGTCCGATGGTCTGCGCTGGTACCTGATCGATGCTCAGGAGGATAAGCCTGGTGCACCAGCAACTCCCGGCATGGGAAAGTCAACGGTCGCTGCGAATACGGTCGAAGCGACGGCCAACATCCAGTCCCAAGTCGCTAGAGGAAAGGGGAAGCGGGATAGTATTGCCAGCATTGAGGGTATTAACAAGACGCTCTCAAGGAGCCTGGAAAGCCGTCGTAGTAGCTCCGCCTCTAAGAAAGCCCTGCCGTTTAACCTTGGCGGGACTGGGCTTTTGAAGAATAGCGCCTTGGCCAGCGAGACCAATTCTTTGCGAGCGGCTCCGCCAGACACGCCGATAGGTACAAGTCCAACGCAAGGGGGTTCTTGACAGTCGGCAGCTTGGATGCAGCACACCACGCCGGGGAATCATCAGGGCAAGATAAGTCTGCTGGAAAGACGCCCGAGGTACGAGATGTCGACACCCTACTTGGACCATAGGTCGCTGATTTATTTATTTTCTGTCAGTCACGGGGTAGCCTGGGACAGGAAGACTCGGCGGGAAGTCCAAGCAAAAGATCAATACTGTCGGAACCGCTATGGAGCTTTGACTATAGCTACGAGAGCCCGTCTAGGCGACATGGAAGAGGTTTATGATGATGATGAATGTATGATTGGGCATGGGGAAGGAAAGGGAGAGGAAGAGGGGGGAGTTGTTGGTCGAGCAGAATGGACCTGATGGGTGGCGTTGGAGTCCTATTAAATGGTAGTTGTGTTGTGATTTCGCATCTACTTGTTAATGGCGTTTTGTTCCTTTGACTGGGATATGTTCTCTGGCGCTACATATAGACATGATTGGATACCGCACATGTTGCATGTGTGTGTGTGTGGCATTAATAGGGACGAAGTCGAGGTCAGGGGAAGGGAAACAGGAAACGGGAACAGGAAAGGGAAAGGGAAAGGGAAAGGGAAAGGGAAAGGGAAAGGGAAAGGGAAAGGGTTCGAAAGGGTTGAAGATTGTATTAGACAACTAGCATGCATGCATAGAACATGGAACAGGGGATGTGTCACTGGATTGTATTATTTATTACGTGTTGTTTTTCTATCAGATGTGTTTCTGACGATGTATGCCATTGCTTTCTTCTCCCGTTGCCTACTAGGTACTATACCTAGATATACCTTTGTTATTGATAGGCTGGCTATTTCGTGTTGGGCAACCTAGAAATCTGTAAAGGTGGGGTGTGCCTGACTGAGCTACGTAATAACTGTCAAGCTGCTCAGATAAGCATTTCTCCCAGAGCTTCGGCTACCTAAGCAAGATCAGTACTACCTTGACGTTTCACGAACAGCTTACCTGTCCCGCTGTTTATATAAAGAACGCCTTGGACCGTTTGTCCTTGGCTCTCCCCTCCTTTTTTGGTTGTTATTGGATATTCTTCTTGTTATTATCTAGACATGTGAGAGAAACAATTGGATACCGATGGAGTCTCTTCCTTCTTCTTCCTCTTCTTCTTCTCAGGTGGCGGACGCAACCGTCTCCTCTCAGCCGAGGCTGCCACCAGAGTTGCTGCTTGACATCATCGAAGCCGTGCTGCCGGCGAATCCACATGCACTGATTCCTACATGTCACATCTCGGCCCGGACGCTTCTCTCCTTGTGCAGAGTATCGCGGGCGACGTACAAGCGAGCATCGGAGCTCCTACGACAGAGATGCATGTACCTTGATTCGAGTCTTCGGTTGGCCGACGTGCTGAGCTGCATGCCGCGCATCGTGCCTAGCCTGCCGGCTACTGTTTCGTTGAAGCATATCACGTCGCTTTACCTGGCGCCGTTTGGGGCGTCGCTGGATGACCCGTTGACGGCCGGGTCGGTGCGGGACCTGCTCTGCGAAGTATGCGAGACGCTGCGGCGGCTGGTGGTGAAGATGCCGTTTAGCAGTCTGGATCCCCTGGAAGACCGTCTGGGCGTGCGGAGGACGCTGCGTGAGGGGTTCGAGCAGCTGTACAGGCTGGAGGAGTTTGTGTGCCTGGAGGAGTACCCGTTTCTGAGCGTGCCGGACGCGCACACGGATATATGGCGGCTGTGGCCCGATCTCAAGAGGCTGGTCCTGTTCCGCGTGCCGATGAACAGCCACTGGCTGTGGTGGGACATTGCCACGCTGCCGAGGCTGGAGCACGTCGTCCTCGCGCGGCCGCTGTGCGTCGACGCGGTGAACATCAAGGACGAGTACTTCCACAAGCTGCCGCGGGACGACGATCGGCTGGGGAGGGAGATCAAGATCGTGCTGATGGATGCGGCGTACGAGATTCAGGGGGTGAGGACGGACGGGTGGGGGGAGGTTGATGCGGAGGGGAGGATGACGGTCGAGACGTACGAGGTTCCGCTGCCGTTTTACGGGGATGGGAGTGAAGGGGAGCTGGTTACGGAGTGGGTGAAGCGTGGTGCGCTGGATGGGAGTATATGGGAGTGGGAGGGGGAGGTTGTGAGCTGAGTACGAGTACGGCTTGGTGAGTGGGCCTTGAAATGTTAAATGACAAGGGAGTGAGGGGGGGGGGGGTAGATTGCTGGGGTTATTCTTCAGGATATGCATAGTAAGAAAATGAAGGCATCGTGAAAGATGACGGGTTTTGGCACGAGGTTTCGTGTTTGAACTACCGGCGCAAGCATTATTGTTGGGGTGGAGTATTCCGTACGGAGTACATGGAGCAATAGTAGAGACAACCGAATGAGCAAGAGAGATTATACACATGACGGCATGCAAGGTACATGAAAGGATGCGTATATATGGGTGGTAGATAAATGGGTAATCACGGAATGCATTGCCGGGTAGGCTGTTGTCTGTTACATACAACAACGGTCAGATGGCATACTGCATAATCCAGCGTATGGATGGATGCTATACTACCAACATAGTATCCAGTATCTACAAGTATGTATAGCATGGACGGTCTCATGTTCCGCCCCGGGATAACTACGGCATGAACCGGGTGCCTTGAGTGCCCCGAACATTGCCGTTTTTAGTGAGTTGAGAGTCTGACAAAGCGTCAACCAAGCAAGCCCAGCCCAACTTGACCTTGAACAGGCACCAACTTTTCTTGATCCATCCGCCATCCACCATCCACCGTCCATCCATACCGCATACTGCATACTGCGTGCGCAATCCATACATGCATTGATTTCCCTCCACATTTTCAAGTTTTTTCTTTCTTTCTTTCTTTCTTTCTTTCTTTCCTTTTCTTTATTCCTTCCTCTTTCTCTCTTATTTTTCCAATTTACGATTCCATTGGATTGAAAACAGTCTGTGTCCCGCATCCTCCATCCTTTCATCCATCCCCATAACATCCCATCTCCATCTTACGATTTTGCTTCTTCTCCATACAAGGTCGTCCAGCCAGAGCAAAAGCAGGGAAAGGAAAAGAGTTTGTGTATCCATCCATCCACTTTCCTACCCTGGCTCGTCTCGTCTCGTCTCGGCTCTTGGTCTCGTCATCCGGGCTTCCAAATTGCTCCCCTACAATGCTATCACCGCCAGCGCAGCTTATGCAGACTGCCGCTTGACGACGATCTGGGGTAAGGACTTGTTTTGCCTATTAATTGATTTTATTTTTGAATTTTATCTTTTTTGTCCATTATCTGGCCATTGCTCCAATCTCGCCTCCTCCTCCTCCTCCTCGACATCCTGCCAAAACCAACAACCAACAAAAAGACGTCGAGTCGTTTCTGCCGAGGCTTCCCGCACACACACACGCACACACACATCATAACCCGCATCCTCCTCTCTGCCTCGACGAAACATGCCCGAAAAGTCTTCCACCGTCATCTCATACGCCGCTGGTGCTTCGCTTGCCGCCGTTGCTCTGATCTACGTCTTCGGTCCAAACTTTACCCTCGATCATGACTCTACCTCCTCGCGCAAGAAGACCATTGTGGGCCTGCGCAACCAGGCCAACGACTGCTTCATAAACTCGGTTCTGCAGGCTCTCGCTGGCCTTGGCGAGCTGCGCGTCTACCTCATCCGCGAGACCCATCGTCGCCGCATCGAGGACTCGAGAGTATATGCGAACCTCGTCCAGCCCGACGGCAAGGAGATTGCGCAGTGGAAGCTGCAGGGCCTGCAGGATGGCTTGGTCACCCAGGGACTAAAAGAGATGCTGGATGCGCTTAACGAGCGTCCCATTGCAAAAAAGGCCATTTCGCCCTTTCAGTTTGTGAGGGTCCTCGAGGTTGCCTTCAAGCAGCGCATTAGCAGGCAGCAGCAGGATGCTCAAGAGTTCTTGCAAATTGTTGCTGAGAGACTTAAGGACGAGTACCATGCTGGACAGAGAGCTCGCTTGCATGCCCGAAGGTTGGATCTCATGTCTTCGATTGGCTCGACAGGGGGCGATGGGAATGATACACCCAACGATGAAAGACTGTCATCATCATCAGACGAGAACAATGATTTAGGTGGTTCTTACGCAGAGCTTTCAGCCAGCCTTGACCTATCCGGCATACAAAAATCACTCAGCGAAATGCAGGTCCCGGAGGAAAACGAGGAAGGCTTCCCGCTCGAGGGGAAATACGAATCCCACATCCGGTGCCAGACTTGCGGATACACGACGAAACCAAGAGAGGAGACATTCTGTACGCTCACGTTAGCCGTTCCCCAAGTCACATCCACGTCCCTCAACGCATGCTTCGACGGCATCTTTAAGACGGAATACATCGACGACTTCAAGTGCGAAATGTGCCGGCTTTTACAAACAAAGAGAAGACTAGAGCAAGAATTAGAAAAATCCACTTCAGACAGTTTCAGGGTTACGGCGCGAGAGAGCATTGAAAAGCTGAGGTGGGCGATAGAACATGATCCAGAGCAAGCACCCGAAGGAGTAGAGCTCGAGGATATCCGCTATGCGCCAAGACGGAGGATTGCCAAGACGACCCGCATGGTCATGTTCCCCAAGATTCTTGCCATACACCTCTCTCGTTCCATATACGACGTTGGGCAAATCACGCAAAAGAATTCAGCAAAAGTGGCTTTCCCGGAACAGCTACCCCTGGGAGGGTTGATGCAGCAGCGCAAGTATAAACTTCTGGGCCTGGTCACACATCGCGGCGGCCACAACAGTGGCCACTACGAGGCGTTTAGACGGCAGAATGTCCCTTCTCCGTATGCAAATGCCAATACGTTCCAGCCCTCGGACGTCTACAGTAAGACGCCGACACCAATCTCCACGCCTGAGATTTCTGCCCGTCGATCGGACAGCCCTACCATCTCGACGCCAGATCTGCTCTCTGTTGGCTCAGACTCAAATTCATCGACACCGTCCCTGGAATCCTCTGCACCGCCACGGAGCGTTCCCGCCGAACCCGCTAGTCCCGCGTCTGGAAAGGAAAGGGACGGAGAGACGAATAGCCTTCGATCAGTCGCCATGTCTACCAAATCCGCGCTATCAAAACTTACCGCCAGCAAAGGCGATAAGAATGGCAATCCATCCATTTCTAATTCTAAGCGGTCTAAGAGGCGGAAAGTTGGTTCTGATAAGTGGTGGCGAGTGAGCGATGAAAAGGTTCGCGAAGCCAAGACGAGCGAGGTCTTGGGGATGCAGAAGGAAGTGTATCTGCTTTTCTATGAGCTCGAAAGAGACTGATGGAGAAAAAAAAGGGGGGAGATACTCATCCATTCCGGTGGCACTGTTCATAGCCCGACTGGGCCCCCTATTTTGAATTTTATAGTTGTTTTTTTGCATCGTCACTGATGGGTTCTTTCTTTTTGCCTGTCGTCTTCTTCTTGGTTGGGCAAGTGTGTCTACTTTTTTCAACCTGTTTTGCATGGAATGGCGTTTATGGTGTATATACATGGCATAAAATGGCATGGAAAGAAGGGCGAGGTTTTCTGTACGAAAGAAAAAAAAAGAGTCTTTCTTCGTTTCTTTCTCTTGCATTGGCTTCTTCTTGCGGAGGATGCTTGTTGAGAAAGAAATAAAACAAGTATAAAGTAAAAGAGAGAGAGAGAGAGAGAGAGAGACTCTACACTACAGATGTTACAAGTTATGATAGAAATGAAGTTTGTGGGTTGATAGAAATCACAGAGCACATACAAAGAGCACATTCAAAGAACATACATATACAATATATATACATATATATCGATCACTTCGACTTATACCTAGATATTGTAATGGCATCAGCTTCAACGGGGGTGCATACGGTACGATAAGTCCTGGTTGGCGGAGTCCACCGACGGGTTATCCAAGCTCGAGAAACGGGCATAGTTGGTTTTCAGTTTCCTCACACGCAAACTTCGTATTCTCGAAAGTAGGGAATACTAGGGGAGTATTGGTGAGTAGTGGTAGTCGTGTCTGAGTGTTATTACCTCGAATGGAGAACCCGAATAAGTCAAGCCCCCGTTCAGAAAGACCAGGGGAACTCGAATCTGCATCCTGCCCACCCCGCGAGTGGAGGTTTCCTGCATCTGCTCATGCAACAGTTCTTCTTTTTTCTTTTTCTTTTGGTTCCAGATGAGAATCCAAGATGGAAAACAAGAAGAAGTAGTTCAAACTAATACAGAAAGGTAAATATGGTTCCCTATTAGACTTCTTATCATCATGTGTAGAGATAGTGATGGTTCTCTCTCCCATACCCCAAGGGACAAGTGTACGAATCCAGACATGACAGAATCCTTCACACATCTTTCCCCCGGGGGGGGGTTATTATCTTCTTCTTCTTCTTCTTTTTTAATCCTATGCCTTTCCATGTTCCTTTGGAAGATCCAGCTTCTTGAAACATCAAGATTAGCCCGTCTCCCGACTCTTGCAGAACATGTCCCAATCGCGAACCAACTTAGGTCCTCTGACGTCGATTTGGACGGCCCCGGATGCATGCGCTATCAAATATGTGGACCATTGTCTGCTATCGGGAGGCACAATATGCAGTGTATCACAGGGTCAACGATGTGCCATGTCCATGACGAGCGTATGCAACGACGCAGAAGGGGATCTAAAAACATTCACCGGTTCCGAAGCCGCTACTTCATGTAAACTCCAAGGGATATACAGCGGCGTGGACGATCCCAGGTGTTGGCCGCCCATTGCCACACCGACGCCGACAACCACAATCACTTATTCGACTTGGCTGCCGCAAGTCACTCTGCCAACAACTCCCTTGCAGGGTCGAGGGTTCTATTCGCCCGGCCTAATGTGCCTAGGAGGATAAACGATGGCCTGCATGGCCACTTATGGCGGAAGGATGGATAACTGGCAACCGTAATTTCCGCTCGAACTAGAGGAGACGGCCGCTGGGTGCTGTCCAAGGTACTTGTTTTTTTTTGTTTTTGTTTTTGGCTGACGCTTCCCGCAATCCTTCTTTGAAAAGACACTTGGCTGACGGTTGAATGGTCAGTGGCTTCACCTGCGACCGCAAATATGAAACGCAGATATGTATCTCCTCCATGACAAGATCCACTTACTTTGGTCTAGACTGCAACGCTACGAGGAGCGAATATAGTACATATATCGTTCCCTTCTCAGATATATTCATGGACACGGGGACGCCGGTCACTCGTCTAACCGCCACACATGTTGTTTACGCGCCGCTTATACAGATAAACTGGAGGTCAACGGATGGGAGTTTAGCAGTAGCAATGGGCAGTTCCAATTATAGCGACTCGCAATCAGGGGGTCTATCCACCGGGGCGAAGACCGGAATTGGCACCGGAGTTGGCACCTTTTTGTCTGGTGGTGATTGGGCTCGTCTTATGGCTCATCGCAAAGTATAGGAGAACAAGACTGCAAGCGAAGGATGCGGAAATGTCGGATATTCATGAGCTATGAGGGAAGAGCAGAAACCTAGCTGAACTTTCAGAGGCCAAGATTCTGCCGCAAGAGATGGACACAGATATGTCCGCAGTCAGCGAAGCACCGACTGAACTGCCGAGGGTGGTTTATGAGATGGAGTGACTACATTAATGATAAATTCGATAAAGATATCCCAATCCGAATATGAGCCCGGCTAGAGACCGTGGTTGTTGATCGTTGAAAGAAGCCTAGAGAACATGGTGGATTTGCTAAGATGTTCTCTAAACGAGTCAGTCCTCTGAGAAAACTACCTTCTTCCCTCGGCTCTCCTTATCAAAACATCAAGGGTTCATAGCAACAAATCAGCAAGGCCGTTCTGTATGATGCTGTGGAGCTAGGCTTCAAAGGGCTGCATTCCTTTTACTTTATCCTAGAGATTGAGGACGTATATCAGAGAATATTTTTAGAAGGCAGTGGCTTGCCCAGATATCAAGTCCACTAGGGGTATGAAGCCACCCTACAGGCCTATACTGTTGGTTTGCAAAATCTCCGATGCGGAATGTTGGCAGCGAGTCGATACGGGAAAATCACGACCACGTGGGGGAGGGACGAATGCCAGGATATGGAATAGGGTCGAGTAAGCAGACAGAAGCAACGGCGAACAGACTGCCGAAGGAAGGGCAGCGGTGTATGCTGGAGATTTAGTAGATGTCAGACTAGAAGTCGTGCGAGCGCCACACTAACCCCTGGGCGACAAGGTGCGGGAGAGAACATGTCAAGGGTTGACTGGCGGATGGTGGAGACTCGGAGAGAAGACAGTGAAGGAACTGACTGTCGATCTTCATGAGTCGTGCTGTATGAGATTGGCGGTGTTTGTGAATGGCAATGGCATAAAGATCAACCGCGCATCAAAACGACATGTGTTCCAGGTAGAGATGTCTCAGAAGGACATATCGAAACACCACTACAGGTACAAGTACAAGTAAGAGAATTAAACAACACAGTGTCACCATAGGCGTTGGATATGCTTAAATGCAGCTGATTTCTTAACAAAATCGAACTTGATGGCATATCAAGAGGAGGGGTGGGGCCAACCAGGGGTGAATAGCTTCTGCTTGCCTACCGCGTGTGCGGAAAGGCGGGATCCCTGCATGTGGTCTGGGCGAGAAGGAGAGAAGGGAGAACGCTTGGCAGAGTATCCGAGAGACAAACGGTGGGTGGATCCCCATTTGCGATGCTGTTGATCCACGGAGTATTCCGTAGGGGCATCAACTAGGTGCTGCTCGCTCCTTATTGAACATTTTTTGGTGTGTTAAGGGGCTGCTGATGATTAAGGGGATCAAGGAGAGGTGGCGGCCATGCATATCCATGAATATCCTCAGATGGCGAATCATGGTGCAGATACCCAGTTATGGCAAGCTCATTGGCTTACGGCTCATACTCCGCGGCGGTATCCGATTCGTTTGTAGATTCTCGCGTCTTTGCATTACCACAAGTAATTAGAGTGTGGAAGAAAATACGCAGTTTACACTTACGTAAGGGTTTCTGAAGCAGGGTAGTTTTGGGGGCCACACCTTTAGTTCAATTCAAACCAAGAGGGCAGATGGGATGAATTGCACGCTTGAAGCGGTACAACGTCAACGTACGCTCCAGATCAGTAATTCGTATTCTAGAAACTTTATCGAGCTCGTTTTAGATGCAACCTTGTTACCAATCATACTTGTGAGGAGAATTGGGGGGAGGGAAGCTTTGGCTAACAAATGGGAATAAAAGGCTGTTGAAGAATCAGGGCTCAAGACCGGTCGTAGATCAAATGCCGACGATTTCGATTCCACTTGAACTGAGATCCAATCAATGCGCCATCGGTAGTTGAAGTAGTCGGTTGTCTTGTGTACATTCGCCATTCTTTGGCTTGGTGGATGCAAAGAAAATTCCGGAAGCTTAATGGTTTCGTTTGACACCACCAGTGTCAGCATCCATGAACATCTAATGCGGCTAGTCGATGGAATAGTATGCAAGTCTTGTCCAATCTCTAAAGGATTGACTCGCGTTCCGTGGAGAGTTTGACAAAGTAGGGTCGCGTAAAATTCATTCTTCACAAAGGGCGTATGGTAAAGGGTGTTGATGATGATGATGATGATTGGACAGGTTGGTGCCTCTGTCATTAGGTCATAGTCATTAGAGTATGCAGGGTGCATGATAAAGTTGGACTATGATGGTTTTCAGCGTAAGATATCTAGCCGCCATCACCATCATGTCGTCAGTTGCGGTGTAAAGCTATCGTTTCTGCAAGCTCATTTCAGCGCAAGGAAATGTACGATGGCGTTTAGAATCGAGATCTTGCCAATGCATGTACACAAATGCGGGGGCAATGAATGGTTGCGAGTGGGAATGGCTGGGCTCGTCATGAATCGCCTAACCATGGCGGAATTGTGGTATCGGGTAAGGCTGGCATTCTGTTGGCTTCAGTCTGCATTGTTAGCGGACACACAAGAGTGGCCGCCATAACAGCCACGAGACAAATGGTCCACAGCGACATGAATATTTGGGTGGAATGCGACTCGTGCGGTCGAGATGGTGATTCTAAGAATTCGATAATTCGAACTTGTATCGTCCAGTCAGCAATGTTACAGTCGACTCCGATTCTTCTCCGTAACAGGTGCGCCAAGCACGCAAGCAAGCATTTGTGCTCTGCTGCCACATGGGTGTATGCCTCGAACGGCAATCCGAGTCCAACCCTTGCATCGACTACTCGTATGTACAACAAGAAGTAAGAGTAATGCGACCCAATATTGTCATGTCTCCGCTTCTTAGCTATGCATAAATGGGGCGATGCGAAGCTTCTTTTTGTGCATGCGCCTGCAAGTTTAAAAAGGTTCCAACTGGTGATGATCACACCAAGATGATTGATGCATCGCAACAAGCATTGCATATCGGAGAGAAGGGGCCAAGATTCTCCGTAAATGGTCCGTATTGATTAAATGGTTGAACGAACGAACAAATGAATGAATGAATGCATGCTCCTGCATCGGTGGTTGGGTGAGTGGGTGGGTGAGTGAGATGTATCGTATATCTTGGGGCTTCCGGTGAGGAGGAGGAGGAGGAGGAGGAGGAGGAGGTGTGTTGTGCATGACACATTCGCGGCAGGCAGAGAGTGAGAACGAGCCGCTAAGGAAATTATCTCTGTATGCCTGGAACTTTGAAGCCACAGTCTGATGGTTGACTGATGACAGGCACCACTCTTGCAAGATTCCCGTCCGCCTTGGCTGTCGCGTGTTTGCGCTCAGCTGGAAGTGCGTTCGTGCGCGCTCACAGGAAAGGGTAAGTGGGAAGGGAGGGGAGAAAAATACATAGAAAAAAATTGCATTGCTGGCGGGTCGGTAGACGGAAAGACCTACCAATCTCTAAACTTCCTCATTATTATTATCTATCGCTCTTGACTTTCATTGTTTCTTTTCAAATATCCTCATCCACTAGTAAACGCATACCTGCCCGGTAGGTAATTTTATTTTTGCCATTTTTAGAAATTTCCAACGTTTTCTACTTTATTCATCCACCTGCAACATAAAAGGTTTTTTTTTTTTGTATTCATGTCTAGGTGGTAATATGGGAGGGTAGACAGACATGCATGGTAGGGGCAAGGCAGGCAGCAGGGTAGGCACTGACATGGTTTTTCAACTATCACATGTAGTCATCAACGACTCTGTCAATTGGGCCCTGATACGAACTAGGGAACCGATCCATCGAAGCAGAAAATCTCTAGCATCCAACTCATCTGCATCTGATGTAAGAAGGTGGGATCTGGGAGGAGCAGAGAGTCTGGAATATGTTTCGCTCAACCATCCTTCAATATGCGCTATCCATGTAGAGCTTTACCATTAGATTGACATACTTGTACTGTGGGTAAGTACAAGAGGTAGGTATGTACACCTGTACCGTTTCTTTTCTTTTTCCTTCTTCTTCTTATCTTTGGGTCCTCTTTTACCTGTAATTTACCAAGGCGGCTCATATGTCTCTCGCGTGCACATCGGTATTTGCCGTGTTTTAACGATTATGCAGGATCGCGGGCTGTTGAAGACGTTGGACTGTGGGCGTAACCGACCGACCGACCCTTGCGAGTCTTGAAAGAGAAAGAGAGAGAGACAGATGACACCTGTAGTTGCCGTTCTTTGGGTAGCCTCCCCCTCCTTTCGTCGGAATAAAGCAAACTATTGACTCAACAATTCTCTCTGTCTCTCCCCTTGAATGAATGCGAAAGAAAGGAGACGAGAGAAGAAAAGAAAAAAAGAAAAAAAGAAGAAAAAAGAAAAACTCTCTGATCAACTGCCGTACGAACATACACTATACCGTGTTAACATATAATAACTGTTCAAGGCATGGCTACTACTACAAGTACTAGTAGGCAGGCAGAAACATGGCTACAGCCTACGAGACTAGATAAATCTGAACCCC
Organism: Cladobotryum mycophilum; assembly: GCA_036429605.1. Lineage (NCBI taxonomy): Eukaryota > Fungi > Ascomycota > Sordariomycetes > Hypocreales > Hypocreaceae > Cladobotryum > Cladobotryum mycophilum. The sequence goes on along the minus strand of CM071590.1, from coordinate 3,204,827 downwards.
AGTTTAACGCTAGTCTCGCCCCATGTGCGTCTGCCGCCTAGCCGGAATTATAGGCGAGGAAGAACTGCCATGGAAGAAGCCATAGAACCGTTAGTCCAACAGACACACCAAAAGGTAGGAGGGAGGTAGCTCGCCAACCATTTCTTACCACTACTACTACCAATACTACCAAGGTAAGTAGGTGGGTGCTCCGTATTGAAGGTAAGTTGGTGTTGAATCAATCATTTTTTTTATTGACTCGGGGTAATTCACACACTCGGCAATCTGCATCTAGCGATATCGACACTAAACCCACCGAGATAGGGCTTTTCATCATTTCCAAAGCCTGCTACAAGTAAAACACGCTCTCGTCTCGTCTCCAGACTGTGGGTAAACGCACGACAATGCAGGCGAGTTTTAAATTGTAAAAAAAAAAAAAAAGAAAAGGAAAAAGAAAGGAAAAAAGAAAAAGAAACAGAAAACTGGAGGCAGGCCAACGCTACAAAAGAGTCCCCCCACCGTACTCCGTATAGTCCTTACTTGTACATACATTCAAATCACGTCCACGCGCCGCCGTCAGCATTACCACCTACCCAGGAGGATTGTACATAACCGATGGTTCATCGGGACGGGAACCCACTTAACAATGTCTAGAACCGAGGAGGCCCTTACTTGAATACTGGGTCTTTTTGTTCAGAACAAAAGGTACCCCCCTTCCCCCATGACCTTGTCTGGCATTTCTTCGTGCCAAATTGATTGATGCCAAACGTCGATTGGACCGCGGCACCCAGACCGGAGGGTCCTCGTTCATCCTATGGCCTGGGGTGGCTGCCGTCCAGCCACGAACAAGCATTCATCTCCATCCCATCAGCCCAGCGGCAAAGGTCGCGCCCGCAAAGCGTCTCGCCGTGCATCCATCATCTTAAGTTTTGCAAAGGTACAAACCATGTACGGAGTACTTGTTCCCAGCACCTCCCTGTAGGCTGTCGCTTCGGCTCCTTAGCGTGCATCTGCACTGCTTTGCTGGGGTACCACTTAGCACTAGCCTAAGCTGGCGTCCCCCCGGGAAGCAACTGTAAAGTACCCTTTGTATGGTCAGTATTTGCCAGAATACCGCCTCACGACTTGTTCCAGCTGCCATTTAGCACTGAACTGAACCGTCTGCAGCGCCTACCGGCTAGCCTGATATGGCCAACCATCCGCTAACGAATCTACCGCGACCAAGATTCATTTTCATTTTAGGCCGATTCTATGTCTTCTTTGTATCTTTTCCAGCGGGAGCTTATCCGAGCCAACCTTGAACCTTGGAAACTGTGCCAACCAGAGATACCTATGGTACTTCTTCCATACATTATATTTTTTGCACACTTGAGCTTCTGCACAACACCACCAGCACCAGCACCAGCACCATAGCACCACCCTCCTCTCCTCACTCCCTCTTTTGCTCTACTATTTCTTGAGCCGGGGTCGCGTCCCCTTGTCGCGGTTGATTGACATCCATGTCATCTCGAAGGCTCCATATATTTTTCTAATTAAAAACACAGACCGAGAAAATGGCACCAAGCGGCCCAACTGATCACGACGACGACGAAGCTGCTACTGTTGCTGCCGTCGCCGTCGCCGTCGCCGTTGTCTCCAACATTGCTGCTCCTCAATCCGCTTCTTCTCATGTTCCCAAGCTCGAGGCAGCTGTGTCCACCTCCTCCACCTCCGACTCGACGACTCCAACTGTCGCTATCGAACCTGCGCAGAAACCGCCGTCACAATCGCAGGACGAGTCCAAGGAGCAACAGCAACCACAACAGCAACAACCACAAGAGGACAAGAAGCTGCACCGATCTCCTCAGCTCAACGGCGATAGTCGGGCTCTTGGTCCTAAACCTAAGCCTGAACCCGAATCCGAATCCGACATGTCCAACCACCGGCCTGGCCCTACGGCCCACCACCAGCATCATCACCATCACCACAGCCTGTCAACAGGCTATCCTACCAGCTCATCATCCGGCTCTTCACCCGTATATCCAGCTCCCGCTACTACGTTGCCAACGACACAATATGCTTCCTATCCCGCCGTCACCTCTGCCGCTCCAGCTGCCGACCCTTATCGCGTCAGTCCAGTAGGCGGCACACAGATGCCATTACCAAGCATGCGGACAATTGATGCGATATCACAGCAGGGACCATCGCCCGTGGCTTCGCCTTTGCCTCACCACACCATGTCTATGAGTATGAGCATGCCGCTTGCTGCAGTTTCGGCAGCGCCTCAGTATTACTCTAGCCACGCAATGCCCTTACCTTCCAACTACACCATTACTCAAGACGCCTTGGCTCGGTATCCCTTACCCCATGACCCTCGTCTGGCTAACCATCGAGGGCCAAAGAAGGTATGTTGAAAAAAGGAAACCCAGAGCTGCTGGGTTGGCCCAATTGGGATCAATGGCAGATGCGCTCTTGGAATTTGTCTATTTTGCTGGATTTGTATTAATGATCTGCTGTTGTTGTAGGAGATTAAACGCCGTACCAAGACCGGTTGTCTGACATGCCGAAAACGACGAATTAAGGTGCGCAATGATTTACTACTACATATGTAAAGTCACTTTCTCCGAAACTTGCCACTGTTATTTTTATTTTTATTTTTATTATTATTTTGTTGCAGAGGCCGGTCATGCGACTGGGTGGACGAGATGAAGCTTACGGGAGTGGGCGTGTTTCTGGTTCGATGGAGTCTTGTCAGCCTGGCGACGGTTACTATCTACCTAGTAGCTGCTCTATGCAATAGCTGCAATAGCAACTGCAACTTGCGCTCAGGCGGGACGCTTCATTTCAACCCACATACGCAACACACCAGCAAAAAAGAGGCGCCCTCGCTTTTGTTTGCTACCCACTCCCAAACGCAATCAACACCACGAAAGCGCGTTACCCGCCATTTGGCCTCACCGCTATTGACTCCGTCTTGGCTTCTTGATTTCTGCGCCATCCAACTTTTTTTGTTTTGTTTTTGTTTTTCTGCTGGGGGAGAACATTTCCTTCACCCTGTTGTCCCGTCTCTTTTCTTCATCCCCCCGCTTTCAGAGAGCCTCGTCCATTATTAACCCACCCTCCTCGCAGTGTGACGAGACCCATCCGACCTGTAACAACTGCAGGAAATCGAAACGCGAGTGCTTGGGATACGATCCAATTTTCAGACAACAAGCGGGTACCCAGTCTGGCAATAATATCCAACCAGCGCCAGGTAGCTTGCCGTCGGCAACACCGCCGGCTGTCGCGGCGTCTGTGTATCAAAACCCTGCGGTTGGTCAAGCAACAACAGGACCGAGACTCGGCAACTCGTACGGCACCCAACCGTCTATGCTTCCTGGTGTTTATGCGCCCACGACGGCTCCATCTCCAACATTGAACTCGATTGCGCCCAGCACCTCCGCCAGCTACAACCCGCCTCTCCCCACCACAGCTGCCCCAGCGCTCGCTCCGAAGGCCGAGTCCAATTACGACTATTCTGTATCAAACGCTGACCCCGCAATCCGACAACTCCCGGCTACTTCAGTCTCTGCCGAAGCGAGACATCTGGACCATAAACCTGGACAGGTCCTCGACAGTGATTATCCAAGAGGTGGCGTGCCCTTTTTCTCCGTGATCTTGTGACTTCCAGAACTTTCCACTCACATAGCTTCCTCCGCCAGCCACCACCAAAATGAAGATTAGCGAAATTATCGACCTGTTAGGCGCACCGGCCCCGGCCCAGCAAATCAGCCATACCGAAGAGACTTTCCATGAGATTACAAAGGTTTACCACGAAATGTATGCCGGAGGACTTAGCGCCTTCTTTGAGACGAGCTGGTATTACTTCACCGAAAATGGCAAGATGACTTTTCCCAAGGACGCCAACCTTATCGAGCACATGGCGACTTTCCTTAAGATCCTAGAGGGCGTCAAGGCCAACGACCACACCCAAATAGCCGTCTCAGGTGTGCTGGAAACAAGAATTGTGTGGGAATTGGCTTGCACCGCCTACCAGATATCCGAACGGACAAATGCTATGCGGCTTACCTTACCTCCCGAGAACGATGCTACCGAGGCGAGGAACCGTCTGCAGGTCGTCGAAGTTTTGCTATGTGGAGACTACCTTACAACAAACCCGCTTTCTCCTCCCGTGGATGACAACGACCACCATCGTATGCGTCAGTTTGACTTTTGGCATAGTCTGGCCGAGTTTGTTCGCAAACAAGACAATCCCAGCGCACCGATGAATGTTAAGAAGCGGGATGAGGCGTTGAACCGAATGCGTCATCTTCTTGACGGTCGAGAGAATCGCGATGTGCTCTATTCGATCGCGGTGGTGCGGGAGTTGGCACCCCACTTTGAGCCTGGATACGGAAACTCAATCCCTCAGCATTTGGATGAGACGGACCCCAAAAACAGGCTGGCTGTTGCTTCCAAATTTATCATGGACGAGTCCCAGGTCACTGGGGGAACGACCAACGTCGTTCGTCGATTCAGCGATATTGCATCAAGAGCATTTGTCAACCCCGGCGTTAATGTTGTCAGGAGAATATAAGCGACTTTGATATACGTTATATCAGACCTCCTCTGAGGCTCATATAGTCTCTTTGTCCCCTTGCTGGGGCTTTTCTTTTTACTACATGACTTTTTACCCCTTTCCGGCGTTGGTCAGCCAGCATCACCTGGCATATGGTATTGAAGTCCACGGATCTCCCGCGGAGATGAAGCGTTGTTAAATTCACATCTTCTTTGTCTTTGATGCATCACTCGGGAAAAGCATGGCGGGGCTTTACCAAAAGTTTTTATTTTCACTCTTTCCTTCACTGCTTTCTTTGGCGTTTGGTATCGGAAAGGGAATGGTTGGGGATGGGGATAGGCATCTTCATGGATCTTCTTAACCCCTATACTTCGCATTATAATGGCCACGGCGTTCTATATTTTTTGTCATTCACGATGAACCCGTTCAATCGTGTTGTATTATTCCTCTTCATCGCTAGATCAACGGCGATAATGGAGATATAAATATACATAGTAGAGAAGGAAGCTTGAGAGACCAGGAAGATCCCACACATTCATCTTTGAACAATGGATATATCCTTTCTTGGTCGGGGCGAGAGATGTCGATAGACGATACTGAGAGGGAGGGGAGAGAGAGAGAGAGAGAGAGAGAGAGAGAGAGATATTGGGAGAGATTGCAGAAAGAAGAGACAACTAGACCTTTCCCCCTTGTGGGATAAACGAAGAAGCTTATTTTGCTACCCAGTTAGACAAAGGGCTGTATTACGGTGCATTACTTTTTGATGGGATAGTAGGAAACATGGGCTTTTCTTTTCATGGTCGTGGGTATAATAGATGGGCGACGATATCGCAGTTTTTTATTTATTGACGTGCATTTGGAAGAATTATAGTTTTCTTTTCTTTTTTCTCTCGTTGTGAGTGAGGATATAACACATGGTAACGTTTCGATATCCCTTCATGCAACATAGGAGAGTATTTATCTATCTTGTGAGATCCTCAAATTTCGCTGTGAGATAAACAGGGGGATACAGCTCGCTAATCTACTAGATCACATGGATCCCATTCGTTCGTTTCGTTCTTTCTGATACAGGACTAATCCTTTCAATAATTTAAATCTATCATTACAACGTCTCTCATCTATACATTAATCTCGGTATACGTTGGTATATAAACAGAGGTCGGTCTACCTTTTTCGCAAACAACCAATACATGGCTTGAGTGAATGAGCCAACATTTCCTTGCCATGCTCCGTTTATCCAATAAATTCGTTTACTATGCTAGCCCTCATCAAATCTTACTTATCAAACTGACCAAACCAGATGCTATCATCAGGTCGTCCCCCTTTTCGACCCCCTCAAGCTGACACATGGCTCTCTCCCCAGGATCAACGTGCCAGGTCCTGACCACATCACTCCTCACCAACATTTGCATCACCATCCCTGACTCGGCATGCCACATAATATGGCAATGAAACGCCCAGATCCCTGGATTGTCTAGAACCACTCTAATGATGGCCCACCCGTAGCCTTCCACGGTAACAGTGTCCCGCCGGACAGGGTTCTCTAATAGGCCGTGTTCCTGCGCGTATGCGGGAAAGTCAGCAGCGCTTGGCGGGTATCCGCTCTGGCCGTTGACGAGAACAAAGAAGCTGTGTCCGTGAAGGTGAAATGGATGATCACCGTCGTCGAAGTTATTGATGGAGATGTCAATGACTCGGATGCCCTCTGTCTGAAGGACGAGCTCCTTTCCCGTCTCAAAAACACGGCTGTTGATGGCGATGGGTTGGCTCGGGGAGGCGAGTTCAGGGGGGCATCGAGGAAACGGTGAAGAGATGGATGTGTTACGTTGTGGTGCCAGGTAGAATCGTTGAAAAAGGCACGGGCAAGTCGCCAATCACCGATCTTAAAGTTAGTTCGTAATGTTATGAATTCGTCTGCGGGAGGAGGATTCATGGAGATGACGGGATGGAGAGAAGACACATTTAGGTCGCGACAAATGACCTCGATGGGATCCGGCCATTCCCGACTATCTGGTTCTTTATCGGAAGCCTTGGAGTTGGGCGACGTATATCGAATGATGCTCCTCATTTCGGGTTGAAGTAGAGGGTTTCTGCTACCAAAGCAGTGAGTTACCATGCGAGCTCTCATCCAGAACGAATCGGTAGTGGTGGCATTGGTTTCGAGAATAATGCTGTATCGTTGAGCAGGGAGGATATTGAGGCGATGAAAAGGCTCAGGGTGGACATCAATACCATCAACCTCGGTGACATAAAATGGGTGTTGGTCAAACTGGATTTGAAATTCCGCAAAGGCGCCCACGTTGATGATACGCAATCGGTGACGCTTGCCTGCGGCGAGGTCAAAGACTGGCGTTGATACATTTGTAGTATCACACTCCCATCCGGCAAATTCATCGCAACCGCGTACCCCACGGCCATTGATCAGCCCATTATCAGGCACGGGCTCACGGTTCTCTATGCCTGGCTTGAGGTACTCCATTAAAAGCTCAGATGTAAGATTATGGTAGTGATCTTGGACCATGACGACTCTATCCGAAGCATATTCCAACTTCTGTAAGGTCCTTTCATCCTTGCGGTGAACCACAACAGGTCCGACTAAGCCATCCGATGTCTGAGAACTGTGGTGGGCGTGATAATAGAACGTTCCTAATTGGTCTTTTACTTGAAACCTGTAGGTGAAGGTTGAGTTGGGGGCAATTGGGCATTGGGTGATGCCGACGGCGCCATCCATGGCGTTTGTGCCGTTTTGGAACAGGCCATGGAAGTGGATAGAGGTAGCATTGACGCCCCTATTTTCCACGTTGACGACTATAGTATCGCCGGCATTGCACTCGACCAGCGGACCGGGGAACTGGTTATTAATGAGAATCATGGGGCGGTAGATGCCATCGGGATTGAGACGGCCGTCCAAGATGGTCCAGTTATAGATTCTAGTAGTGGGAGAAGCATTGACATCCCAGAATGGATCCAAGATGTACTGAGAGACGTCCCTCAATGTTGGGACGTTGGGGACTTTGTCACCGTGTTGGAAGATGACTGGTATTGAGCTACCCTTCCCGTCTGCGTTGGGCTGTGAATCGTGATGTTCCTTCTCGTCACCAAGACTGCTATCGGAGCCATGGCCCTCATCAGCATGCTCAGGGGCTGTAGATGGAGATGCTCTTGACGGTACTTGGAGACCTCCAAGGGTCACAGATGATAGCAATATCAAAGAGAGGACAACGAAGAAGAAGAGACTTAGGTTCCAGAGCGATCGGGCGTGGGGCCGACCATTTCGGGGCTGCTGCGGAGACGAGCCCGAATGGCTTGCGGGCTGGATGAAGGGTTCCCGGTCTTCGTCAACAGTATGGCGGTCCCCGTCCATGTTGCTCACCAGAGTTGATTGAGAAGTTTCTTCGTTGGAATAGTTGAAGCGATCATCATGATAGTGGCCCATGCTCCGTTAACCGTCGTCTCTCTGAGTAAGGGAGTGGTGATTGACTGAAACCAACGCCGAGCCAAGCCGAGAATCCATGAACCGATGAGCCGAGCTACTCAACTGAACAAGGATTGGGACCTTGATGACCACTTGGGCCAAACTATTAAGAACTTTTCAATACCAAATAAAAAAGCTGTGGTTGTAGCCAAGATGAAGCAACTGGGCGGATATGCATGCAGGGAAAGAAATTAATGAATAATTGGGGATATTAGTAACCAAGGTGTCAGCGACCTGATTGGTATGTGTCATTGGAGGGAGAGAAATGGCTGGACGCTACCTAATATGGATGGTGGACAGATTCGCATGGATCCAGGATCTTACCTACCTACTGAGTACCTGTAGTACTACTAGGTATGTCTCTCGATCACCTTCTGTACAGTAGCCCAGGGACCTACATAACCTAGGTCTTTAATTCCGGGCAGTTTTACAGGGCAAAGGGGCCTGTAAAAAAAAATTGGGGGGGGGATATTATTTTCGGTGCATCTCGCTCGCTAGAGTTTCTGGCTGGCATGGATCAGTCCATCCCTTGGGTTCATGCTACAGCAACTGTATGATTTTCTTAGCTTACCTACAAGTACAATACTTATCTACTAGGTACCTCGTACTAAGCCGTACCTTGTCTACATCACGTTCTTCCACTCCTCACTTCTATAGGTGATACCCTTACAAACAAATGAGATAGCAAAAGAGCCCTCAATCCATGGAACCCTTTTTTAATGAATACTTCTTCGTCAAGACGGGTAAGACGGCATGGATGCTATACATTCCTATTGAATACAAAAAACCCTGGCCGCCATCAGCCTCCCTCACATCAAACTGCATCCTCTTGGCGTTCTGAGGTTGCCCACGTGCAGTAGACTCTCCACCTCTAGCACTGGTCCACACGCAGATCCCGAGCGCCACCCATTCCACTGTTCGAAGCTCTCAAGCTCTGTTGGCGTTGGCTCTTGTATGTACAGCGCAGGTGTGTGTATGTACCTTTTCTAGGGGCACCGCCGGCTTCTAAAATGGCGTCCTGCATTGCGGTGCGCTGAGCCGTATCGAGCAGGTTCTACTCCGTAATGGGATCTTGCTCAATGATGGAGGGTTTAGAGGTACTACTTGTACCTTTTATAGGTGCTGTAATAGTGGTTCAACACAATCCATGGATCCATTTTGTTTTTGTTTGTTTTTCCACTCTAGCAAACAGCTCAAACCCAAGCACCCACCTACCTAGTACCTAGGTATGGAACTCAACCTGGATGATGATGATAATGATGATGCGGAGATTTAGCCGAAGGAGGGTGCATGGTGGATAGTGAGTGTGCAAGGTGGGTGGGTTGGTGGGTTGGTGGACAGAGTGGGCAGAGTGGACTTTCTCGGTCGACGAATAAGTTCAGCCTAGTTAGTAACCACGCCGGCCCTGATGACGGTCTCGTTGTGTTGAGGTCTTATTTAACTCGTCCGACATGTCAATGTCGACAGGGGACCTGGCCAGCCCAGTGTATCATTGCATTTGCATGGTTGCATAGGCCCGGTCGATTCACCAGACGATTGATTACATTGTTTCGTCGTGTTGGCTTCTCGTCCCGAAAACTACATCAACTTCTAGTTCCCTCCGCTGTCGATCTTTTCTTTCCCCCCATCCTCTCCACCTGTAGGTAGTGTTGCCATCACATCTACAGCGCTCGTCGACCTTTGTAGAAACAAGTGGTTGAGGACACGAAGCTCAACATGCTGTTCCAATCCGCCACGCTGCTGGCAGTTGCCGGCTTGGCTGCTGCTACTGGCCCTTGCAAGCCTTCCACCACCGCCTCTGGATGGGAGAGCCGATACACTGCGACTGGCACCAAAGATGTTGCTGCCGCTGCCGCGACTGCTAAGACCTCCAGCCCTACCAGCCATGTCAAGGGCAAGGCCTTTGACCGTCTAGCCATCATCTACTTTGAAAACCAAAACTATGACAAGGCTGCTGGTGACCGTAAGTGACCACCACATTGCAGTCCTCTTGGTTTGTTTGTTTTTGGCATCAAATATTAATAATGACACACAGCCAACTTCGAATTCTTCGCCAAAAAGGGCATCACCTTGACCAACTACTTTGCCGTCACTCATCCTTCTCAGCCCAACTACATGGCCAGCATTGTCGGTGACTACTTTGGCATGCAGAACGACGACTTCCTCGGCACCGATTTCAATGTCTCGACAGTCATTGACCTGCTCGATACCAAGGGCATTTCCTGGGGCCACTACCAGGAGGACCAGCCCTACACTGGCTTTGAGGGTATAGCCTACGTCAACCACCACAACGGTGCCAACGACTACGTTCGCAAGCACAACCCTGCCATTCTTGCCAACAGTGTCACCCATTACGAGGAGCGCCTCTCCTACATCAAGAACCTTTCCATGATTGATACCTCCCGTTCCATGTTCCACAAGGATCTTGCCGCGAACAAGCTCCCTCAGTGGATGTTCATCACCCCCAACATGACCTCGGACGGCCACGACACCTCTGTTACCGTTGCTGGTGAGTGGTGCCGCAAGTTCCTTGAGCCCCTCTTGGAGGACAAGAACTTCATGCAAAATACCCTTGTCCTCATCACCTGGGATGAAAACGAGACCTATGCTTGGCGCAACAACATTTTCGGAATCCTTATCGGCGACGCCGTCCCCAAGGAGCTTGTCGGTACCGAGGATGACAACTTCTACAACCACTACTCCGAGATTGCTACCGTCTCCGCCAACTGGGACCTCCCCACTCTCGGCCGATGGGACGTCGGTGCCAACGTCTACGAGTGGGTTGCCAAGCGAACTGGTGACAAGCTGCGCAGCTGGTCCGACAAGAGCAAGTTGAACGGCTACTTCTGGAACGCTTCCTACGCTGGTGTTTTCAACGAGGATGGCGGCAACAAGCGCTACCCCGCTCCCAACCTGAAGCTCGACAAGAGCGCCAACGGCCGCCCTATCCTGGATCTTGTCAAGAAGACATGGGGCCACAGCACTACTCCCAGCTACTACGAGGATACCATCGAGGTTAACGATGGTATTCACCCTCCCGCTGGCTACAAGCCAGTCAGGATTGATTAAATGACGATGAGGTGGATGAGCAGCGCATGGGATTGATTGTATGAAAGAGTTGATGATGATGATGAGTTGCCATGTTATTTCAAGTTTATAGATACAGACCTACGGCGGTCACGAACAAATCACAAGCGTACATACATGAATATGGTTTCCCCTACAACTAACGCCAGCACCCTTGGAAAAAATCTTTGTCAACATGTCAGTTGTAATAAGCGTCCTGCCTGTGCTTGGCGCAGGAAACCTGGCGCCGCCACCGCCGGCACATTAAAAAGTTCCTAACGCAAGCCAGCTTCCTATTAGAGAGCTTGTGCCTGGGGAGTGGCGGGCCTAGAGCAAAGTGCAATGTAAGCATCCAAACGAGTTTGCAGTTTTTAGCTTCTGGGTGGCTGATCTTTGTTCATTCTTAATCTCAATCTCTTCTAATGGCATGAGGTTGATTGCAAGCTCCAAAACACCATATACGAGTGGAAACTTCTCGACGAAAGAGAACCCAGAATCGAAGGAACTAGAGAAAGAGAAGAATACCACGTTCCATAGTAAAGGTCGCATCCCCTTGCATCGCATTCCCCGGAGACTCCACCAAGATGCATGAGAATGGGAAAAAATAGCGCCGTCCAAGTTTTTTTTTCCCTCTCCTCTCCTCTCTCTTTTGACGGGGCAACACGGACAGGATCCTCGCTAGAACCCTTGTTCCTAGTCTAGGCCATGAGTCCCCGCCATCCCGCCGCTTTGATCGCTCCGGCCGAATCAGCAGCGTTGAGATGTTAAGCGTGTGTGTCAGTTAATCTATGCACGTGGGCCGGTGATGGAAATTCCATGGTTGCTTTGGTAGTACCCTTATTTTGTATTGTATCGCCGCTTGGGGGGTGGGTTACTTGTAAGGTTGTAGCCGGCAAGGTGCTGCCGTTGGATGTGGTTCGAGTTTATGGCGAGAGAGAGAAAAATGTCTGATCTCGGTGTCTTATCTGGGTTGGTCTAGGAAGAGGCTGGGCTGGTGGTCTAGACGGGAAATTGTCCATGCTCACTGCAGGGCGATGTGACGCTTGAGGTCGGGGGTGACTCCATGTCCTCGTGGGTGCATCATCAGACACCTCGTGGCCGGAGGGTACTACCCTGTAGATCTGCGGAACTCGTCAACCCCATCTTGAACACTCGGGTAGCAGCTCACCAGAACTAGAAGTCGCTCTTGGTATCTCGCACCTCCCACGCACTGCAGTTTTGCTAGGGCTACAGTTTCACATACACCGAGATTTTCCAATATGAATTTATCCTGATTTCTACCAACCTGAGAGGAACCGCATTATTAGATAACCTCTGTTCAAAATGGCCACAAAAGCAAGAAGTCCATGGCTCACCCGCTTTCTCTCCGACCTCACGCTTGGTTTCGCAGATGGCCTAACAGTTCCCTTTGCCCTCACCGCGGGGCTCAGCTCGCTTGGCAGAACCGACACGGTTATATACGCTGGGTTGGCAGAGCTATGTGCCGGGAGCATCAGTATGGGCATAGGCGGCTACTTGTCTGCACGAGATGAGCTGCCTTCGTCAACAGTAGATATAGCCGGTGATGGAGATGAAGAGGAGACGAGAGGAATGCTGCGCGGAGCTAGTGGCGGCGGGAGCATTGATGAGAAAGATGGCGAAGCTCAGGAAGAGCTCCTTCGCCAACACCTGGAACCTCTGGCTCTTCCTGAGGATATTCTCGATGGTATCATGTCGAATCTCAAAGATCGCCCAGACGGACTAAACAGCGTAACTCGAAAGCTCCTCGTCCAGAAAGAGACCCCCGGCAATGATTCAACGATCAATCAACTCCCCATCTCACCCATCGCCTCTGGATTATCCATCTCTCTGGGATATGTCATCGGCGGCCTGATCCCCTTACTGCCCTATTTATTCGCAGCGACTGTTGGCATGGGCCTGAGATGGAGTATCGGTGTCTGCCTGGTGGCCCTGATGGTCTTTGGCGCGGGCAAGAGTTGGCTGCTGAGAGGCGGGGGCGTCTCCGACTTGACGCGGTGCCTGTGGGAGGGCGTTCAGATGCTGGTTCTGGGAAGTTTGGCTGCTGGGGCTTCTGTGCTCTGCGTGACGCTGTTGGGTGCGGCGAGCTCGCAAGGATCCGTGTGATGAATGTTATGATCAACTGGATGTGTGTGGTGTTGCATATATTGGCGTTGGTGTAATGGTTTTTTGCGTCCAAGGGAAACAAACTCATGTTGTAGCGACTGTATTGATACCAATGTTTTATATCTTGACACAGGGCCAAATGGTCGGTTTTACAATATCCAGAACTAAAAATTGTCCCTTTTCAAGCAACTTTAAGTTGCTGTTTGCTTCATTTTCCTGATCTTCTTGTCTTGGGAGTCAAAGTCCTACCAACATGCAAGTCAATGGCGATACAGCAATCACTCAAGTCTCTCAAAGTTCACCTTCTCGAATTGACAACACCAAAAGTAGGAGATGGATAGCAAAAATAAAATTGTCGAAAAAGACAAAAAGAAAAGATGTTGAGCGGATGAATTCGACCACGCCAGGAGTCGAACCTGGAATCTTCAGAGGAGGGGTGCTCGAACCGAAATCTGACGCCTTAGCCATTAGGCCACGCGGCCGGTGAATTGATGAGGAAGGAGCTACCGTAGGAGTCTGATAAGCCCACTACCAACAAGCGGAACTGCGGAGAGCAACTTCCCCAAACCTCTTTGCCGACACAAAACTTCAAATGCGAATTGATATCCTATTCCATACACTAGCATTTTGGATTCATAATCTCTTCCCCGTGCTTCCGTGAGCCAGGAATACAAACCTGAAACAGCAGTTATGGCTGCACAAAGAGTCACCCATCGCCATGCTTCTCGTCTGAGGATTCCTTGATAGGGGGAGCCAGAAAAGCATGGCAAAATGATTCACGACAGCCAAGATGAACCTGTTTGATCAGGCACGCCAGATAGCACGCAAATGCTAGACCGCCCCTCTCAACATTGCGAAGCTTCTCCCCAACATTCACCATTTATCAATTTTCTGCTATATGCTTGGCTATTAACCAGCTCCTCACATCTTGCTTCACATATCAACAAACCATATATCTATCTGTGTTGGAACCTTGTACTTTGTTTTATTCTTCGCTGAGCTTTTTTTTTGTTCCGCGAGAAGTCCCTGGTCTCTACGGCGAGTTTTTGATTACGAGTTACGTGGGCGAATAACTTTGCTCGATAAGAAAGATATCTCGACTCTCTAAATAGTACCAACTGCCTTACAGAAAACCTCTTCATCAAACATCGCTAATACGGGACCTCATATAGGTCTCAGATGTGCACAGGAAAAGAGATTTACTGCCAAGACAACCGATGTCGACGACTGGTTGGCTGGCACATCTTGGAGCCCTGTGGGGAATCCAAGTTCTGCGACTTCCCAAGCCAACACGCTTCTAGCGATGGGGACTTGAGCTGGGGAGCTTTTCACTACTGCTGCAACGAGCTTAGGATCATCCAGAGACAGCGATCCAAGTACAGGATCTGCGCGTACTGCGTTCGACGGTTGATGGATCTAATGGCGACAAATCTGAAGACTTGGGCTGAGGGGGCAAGGGAAGAGTCCGAGCGACTGGAAGAAACTGTTACCGACCACTTGATGCTACGAAGACGGAAGAGAGCTTCAAGAGACGAAGGCGGAAGGGAGGAAAGGAAACAAGAAAGTGCTCCTACGATAGACTTTGAGCCCGTATTCAACTTTGACATCAACGAGTGGCCGGCATCGAATAATAATGGTTCTGGCTCCGCGCTGACATTTACGAACCCCTTTGACCCTTCCTCGATGTCAACATTGGGAGTATACTTTGACGGACCTTCTACATACCATGTGACGACTCTTGATTCTGACCAGCAAGACTCAATGGTATATCAAGGACGACTAAACTTTGAGGATTTTCTTACGGAAGGCCTGGAAAGTCAACTAGCATCATCACAAGAGGTTGAAATCAAAGCCTCCGAAGAGATACCGATATTACAGCATGAGCAAAATGAGGCGGTAACAGTGGCAAGCCCCCGAGATGAAATATTGCTACCGGCAGACGACTTTCAGGCATCTGTTTTGGAGTTTGACGAGAATCTCTGGAATACAATAGTGCCTCCAGGCGGCGATTGTGTGTCGGATTTCCAAGATACTGGTCTAGAAGATGGCGATTTGATGTATCCCCCGACGGGGTAACGGGTAATGACAGGTGGTTAGGCCATGTCACGAGGGTGTCTACATTTGGCAGGGTATACCGCAGTTTCTACCAGGATTGATCGGCAGGGCAGAAATGAGATGCATTTGACTTTGGAGCAAGGTCAATTCTGGGTCATGATTTGGTGGTGCTTTTGGTATGGGGGACACTATACAAGTATCTTCGTCCCCGTTCTGTTGAGGTTACCTTGGCCGGCACAGGAATATAACTCGAGAAAGAACACTAGACTGAGCTATCGCCTGACTTCCTTTATCACGTTTTGACAGAGTCCTATTTAGTGATTGTTGGTGGGTCACAGTCTTCTATCGCTAGGATTCATGTATAGCGTTTAGAGAAAGGATGTACTGGACTTGTCATATCTCTAGAGGGATGATCTGACGATGCTATCTGACCTTGTGTTTTGTGTTAGGTTTTTTTCTCTCTTCTCCTTAAATTACAGGACAATGATTTTTGTGACAAAAAGCAGAACTGTTAATTGCGCCGCAGCAATTAACCCCTATAGATTGTTACAATTTATAACGAACCCCTTTTCATACACAATGACTCAAGAGATCAGTGTGTAATCTAGGCAATGTGCGAGATTTGGCTACAATGCAAAAGGATATCCGAAAAAGAGGAAATTTACTCTTAATAAGACCCCTCAACAATTATGAAACGAAACGATATGGTTTCAATGTCGGTTCTGCATGGTGTTCATTCTGGATGCCCGAATGGGGAGATGCCATTTTTCTAGGGTGTTGTTGTCATTTTTGCATACTTTTCTGTCTTGATCCTCATAATTTCCCCGCTTCTTCTCGTTTCTTCTAGTTTTTATTATTATCCGTAGGATTCTCAAATTTTATCCATTGACCTCTCCCTCAATTGCATATCCCGCAACCATGATATCTAGATGGTGGCAATGTCTGGCTTGAATTGGCAGTTCAGAGTGCTCCGGTAACAAATAGCGTGGCGCTGATTGGCCCTGAGGTGTGGCGCAAAAAAGATATCCCGAACCCACCACAACAGCAAAGCTTCCCCGTTTCTCTTGGTATCCCAGCTTTCCGAGGGCATGACGGGTGTGTATCGTCGAATAAGGCGAATTTCCATTCGTCCATAAGCCATTGACTCCGAGCAAGAGGCCCTTCTGGAGGTTCTCCTTCGCCTCCCTGTTCTTCCGCCCCCCTCTCTCCCCTCCTTCACAATGGCTTCCCCCTCCACAGACTGATTGGCCAGGGTGCCAAGAGGTTGTTTATGCGACGACCAGCGACGACGACATCCTTTGCCGCTCGGCCTTTCTCGACGACAGCTTTTCGAAAGTACGCGACCCCCGAGCCTGTCCCTACCAGACTCGTCCCCGTCGACTCGGACTTCAACCTCCCCGAATCCAGCGATCTCGCCAGCCAACTTGCGGGCAACAAAAAGCCGCGCGAGAACACAGTCGAGGGCCGCAAGGTCAGGCACTATACCGTCAACTTTGGACCCCAGCACCCCGCCGCCCACGGTGTGTTGCGACTCATTCTTGAGCTCAATGGCGAGGAAATCATCCGCGCCGACCCCCACGTCGGCTTGCTGCACCGAGGCACCGAGAAGTTGATCGAGTACAAGACCTATCTCCAGGCCCTGCCTTATTTCGACCGATTGGACTACGTTTCGATGATGACCAACGAGCAATGCTTCGCCCTGGCTGTTGAGAAACTCCTCAACGTGGAGATCCCTGACCGTGCCAAGTACATCCGAACCTTGTTTGGCGAACTTACCCGTGTCTTGAACCATCTGATGTCTGTTCTTTCCCACGCCATGGACGTTGGTGCTCTAACACCCTTTTTGTGGGGTTTCGAGGAGCGAGAGAAGCTCATGGTACGCTACAATAATAATAATAATAACAATATTTGGGACTATGTGGCGAGGGCATGACTGATATAGTGGACAGGAATTCTATGAGCGTGTGTCTGGTGCCCGTCTTCACGCAGCTTACGTCCGCCCCGGAGGTGTTCACCAGGATATCCCCGTTGGTCTGCTCGACGATATCTACCAGTGGGCTACTCAATTCGGAGATCGTATTGATGAGACCGAGGAAATGCTTACTGACAACCGTATCTGGATTGAGCGATTGAGGGGCGTGGGTGTCGTCTCTGCGGCGGATGCCTTGAACCTCTCATTTACCGGTGTCATGCTCCGTGGCTCTGGTATTCCTTGGGATATCCGAAAGAGCCAGCCCTACGATGCCTATGACAAGGTTGAGTTTGACGTCCCTGTTGGCATTAACGGCGACTGCTACGACCGATATCTGTGCCGTATGGAGGAGTTCCGACAGTCTCTACGTATTATTCACCAGTGCCTTAACCAGATGCCTGCTGGTCCCGTCCGTGTTGAGGACTACAAGATCTCCCCCTCCCCGAACTGCCATGAAGGAGAACATGGAGGCTCTGATTCACCACTTCCTTCTCTACACCAAGGGTTACGCCGTCCCCCCTGGAGAGACCTACTCCGTTATCGAGGCTCCCAAGGGAGAGATGGGTGTCCATCTTGTCAGTGATGGCAGCGAGCGCCCTTACAGATGCCACATCCGTGCTCCTGGCTTTGCCCACTTGGGTGGTTTCGATCACGTTTCAAGGGGTCACTTGCTGGCAGATGCGGTAGCGGTAATTGGTACTATGGATCTTGTGTTTGGTACGTTCTGTTTTTTTCTCTCCAATTTTTTTTAATCATTACTAACTTTCTCGATAGGTGAGGTTGATCGGTAAAGGCTAGAAGTCAAGCAAATGTAGAACGGCTTTCCTTTGTTTGTAGTCATAGCTGGTTGGGAGAACAAATCGTAAATAGTCTCTCAAGAGTTTGATATGTTAATGAGCCCCTGGGTCATGTCACGATTTGGTGAAGTCACAGTCGTATGAGAACTGATCATGTCACAGAGTGTTGCATTATTACTTTTTTCTAGCTGTGTTCTTTCACAGCAAGGTGTACTATTTTACATTGTGGATGTGTTGGGTGTCTTTAGAAGACCTTGGCACCTGACCCAGATGCCTGCTCCATGAAGAAGTTCTTCAGTGGACCAAGGGCGTTGACGGCCCTTAAACCGATGGATCTCAGCGGAACCAGGGGTCCGCTCCCTACTGAGTAGATCTTGTGGAGCTTGTCACAGACCCCGAGTAGGACATGGTTGGCCACGTATCTCTCGCTGTTGTAAGACTCTAGCGACATCTGAGTTCCAAGGTCTTGACCGTGTGTAACGGCGTACTCGATGGCACTGGCTAGACTTTGCACGTCACCTTGTCCCTGGTTGAGACCCTGACCTGCCAAGGGGTGAATAGTATGGGCCGCATCGCCGACGAGAGCGACACGTTCGCCGATATAAGTGTCGGCGTGTCGGAGCTTCAGGGGGAAGAATGCGACGCTGCCTTCCTGAACACCAACGACTGTCTGGGGAATGGCTTCGGGGTTGAATGGTGTGTGCTGTAGTCGCCATGCTAACTCATCGTTCTGCCCCGTGGTCTGCGTGTGCATAAAGGCGATGTCAACCGGACTAAGTCGGAACGCAGCATTGACCGTGGCGATGAAGTCCTTTGGTGAAAGTTTCTTGAGTAATGATGCGTTGGCCGGTGTAGTCGACCACACAAGGGTTGCGTATTTGCCCGGCATTGGAAGCATTGCGACAGGGCCGGTGGGTAGGAAACGTTGGTATGCGATTTTGTTGTACTCGCCGCCCCAGCCATCGCCTTCAAGTTCCAGGGTGGCTACTACTCCGTGTCTCTCGTAATCCCATCCTCGACTCTCGATTCTGGCAAAGGATCGCACGGGGCTGTTGGCGCCGTCGGCTCCGACGAGGAGGCGGGCGGCGAGGGAGCGACCGCCTGAGAGCTGGACGATGGGCCACTCTCTTAGATCCATGTCTTCAGTTTCCTCTCCCAGGGCAATCTGTTCAACCTTGGAGTTGTCAAAGATGTCCACGCCACCAAGCTCCTTCAGTCTCTTCAGGAGACCGGAAGTAAGGTTCAGGTTCTCGGTCATGTATGCGATGGTCTTACCGGCGCCGCCTCCCGGTTGCCAGTCAAACTCGATGCGAGCGTCCGTGACGCCATCCCACACCTGCATCTCATGATACTCCTGTATGCGATCCCTCTTCATATGCGTCCATGCGCCGATTGCGTTGAGGAACTGAGCCGAGGTAGGCGTAAGGGAGCTGCATCGGTTGGAGAATTGTGTTGGCGGGAGGTTAAAGGCGGAGATCTTGGCGAGGTCCTGGGCTTCGATGAGGGCAACGCGGAGTCTAGATGTAGAAGGATTGGCGCCTGGTTTCCTGTTAGAAGCTACGATATTTTTCTTTCTCTTCCTGATGAGAAGTTGGTGGCATCCTTACGTAGAGCTGTGAGCAGACTCAACCCCGCGGGTCCTCCTCCAATACACACTACATCGTAGATATCTTGAGAGGATGTGGAATAAGACCGCCGAGTCGCATCCCGGGCTCTGCGGGTGCAGCTGCGGCATACAAACCGAGGGCTAGCTATGAGTGCACGATTCATTGCCACTGTCCCTTGAATTTCTGGGGGTCCGGGCCGCCAATGGCAACAAGCAATGCCAATATCAAGCTCTCTCCGATTGTTCGATTAAAAGATGTCCCACGATTGGAAAAGGTTTAATTGTGGCGAATGATGTGTGTGACAAAATGTGGCCGTGCAAGACCGTCAAGCCACCCCTTGCCTATTTAGGCACCCACCAGGGTTCACTGCAGCCTGAAACTGGCCGCCACTGGTGGGACATGGGGAACTTTTCCATCCCAGTTGCCACAGACAACGGCGCTACGTCAGTGAAGAAATGCATCTACCCATCACGTTTTCTTGACAGCGAACAGGTAATTTTTTTACTCTATTAAAACCCACTAAAGGATTATCGTCGTTTTGGCATCTCTCCTTGAAAGAAGGCGTCGCATTGCATTTCCTAGCTTGTTGGAACCCTGAAACTGTGCCAAGGTCCGGAAAGGACGTGTACCTGGGTCCTTGTTTGCTTTGTTTAATGAGCATTAACATTACGACCGGCTTATTAGCTTAGCTGTCAAATTTCAAGCAAACACAAACAGAGAAGAAAAAGGGCTTTCGTCAACCACACAACCAACGCGCATCTACGCTGCGGTTCGTTTCATTTAGCAAGCAAACTCATATCACGAATTTGCGCAACATCGAAAACACAAAAACAAAAACAAAAATGGCCGACACAGACGATTATCTCCAGGAGGGTTTCGATCCCCGCAGCGTCACCGTGCCGCGACTGCGCTCCATCCTCGTCACCCACAACATCGATTTCCCGGGCACGGCCAAGAAGCCACAGCTCGTTGAGCTGGTAAACGAATATGTGCTGCCGCAAGTTCCCAAGCTCAGGGCCCAGAGAGCCAGAGCAAAGCGATCGAGCTTAGGCATCGTCAATGCGGGGAGCGCGCAGGATGACAGCAACTGGGCTGATTACGAGCTCGAAGCCCCTACAACAACAACCATATCGCGACGTTCCATGTCCCCTAGAAAGAGCTCTGCAAGGGTCAAGCGAGAGGAGGAAGTTGAGCCCACGCCATTCAGAAGCGCGAGGAAACCAAACCCGCGACCGGCGAGTCGTCAACCGTCTCATTTTCAAGAAGACGAAGTTCCCCACTACGAGCCTCCAAAGTCTGCGCGACGATCGCGAGTATCTGTCACTCCGCAGTTTCAAGCAAAGCCTGAATCGGAATCGGAATCGGAATCAGAGGAAGAACAAGAACCGGAAGAGGCCCCTCCTGCTTATGAGGAAGAGGCGAGCGTCTTCACCGACGACAATCCGTTCCAGAGCCGTAGCTCGCCAGCCCATCTGAAGACACCAACTCAACGGAGACGAACTATTGAGAGCGAAAGCGTAAGAACCGAGAGATCAGTTAGACATCGAGCGGATAGCCATGTTGAGAAGACCCCGATTGCCAGACCTTACGGCTTGCCTGTTACAAAGACGCCACGGCATAGGTCTCCTGAATTTTTGCTGGAGACACTAGACCCAAGCGAAGAGTTTACTCCAGAAGCACAACTTGAGCTGGAACAAGCAGCTGCAAATGGCAAAGTCAAAGTGATGCCGCGAGCCCGTCCGACCCCAGCGCGCAAAACAAGCCTGACAGTGCCTTTCTTCGTCCTGTTCATTACATTGCTTGGTGCTTACTCTGCTTGGTACCGACAAGAGAAAATTGCGGTTGGCTATTGTGGACTTGGACGACCAGCGGCTCGAGTTATACCACCCGAGATTCCTGTTCCTGACTTTTTGGTGCCCTTTGTCGAACCTCAATGCGAGGCATGCCCTCTTCACGCCTACTGCTACCAGGGTTTTGCTGTTCGATGCCACAACGATTTCATCGCGAAGCCTCACCCCTTGTCTTTCGGAGGTCTTGTGCCAGTCCCACCTACCTGCGAGCCCGATAGTGAAAAGGCAAGGCGAGTCCAGGCTGTTGCTCAAAGGGCCATTGAAGAATTAAGAGAAAGACGTGCCAGGTTTGAATGCGGAGAGCTCGTCGATGACGCCGGTCAGCGCGTCGCATCCCCAGCAATCGCAGAGGAGCAGCTCAAAGATACAGTGAGCAAAAAGCGCAACAAGCGACTGAATAGTGCCGAGTTTGAAGACCTCTGGGCGGCTGCCCTTGGCGAGATCACTACAAGGGACGAAATTATTATTGAAATGGAAAAGACCATCACTGAACCGTAAGTACATAATCTTTCTTTCTATCAAGCATGATTTTGGGTGCTACTGCCTCAAACTCATCCCCAACGATCCACATCATTTCTGACCAAAAAAAAAAACTAATCAGATCCGTTCCTGATCCAACAGAGCGTCCAATTCCACCGATTTTCCGATCCGCAGACTCTCGTCCAGCTCTCTCGCTCGCCTTCCGATCACATGCGCGTTCAAGCGCTCCATCCGACTCGGACTGGCAAGATATCGATTCCCTATTGGACTTTTGATGTCTCTCGTTCTAGCTATCCTTTACTTGAGAGCCCGCTATCGTCAGCACCGAGCGGCATCCGCGCAGGTCCCGGCTTTGGTGGACATTGTCTTGGAGAGACTGGCCAACCAGAAGGAGCTCGGTGAGGAGGGCTTGGATGACCCTTGGCTGTTTTTGCCCAATCTGAGGGACGATGTGCTCCGAACTATTCACTCGTTGAAGGAGCGTGAGAGGATCTGGCAGAAAGTCAAGCCCGTTGTTGAGCTGAACAGCAATGTTCGTACAGGCCAGAGAGAAGGCAGAAGCGGCGAAGTCGGCCGCGCCTGGGAGTGGATTGGTCCCGTCAGGGGCGACGGCGCCAGGAGACGACGAAGTGGCAGACCATATATCTCAGAGTCTACACCCGTGACACCAGAACCGAAGGAGGTTGCGCCACCGGCAACGGATGAGTCGCACAGAGACATAATTCAGAGGAGACCAATCTTTTAGTTTGGGTGGATAATTCTTTCGTTGTTGGACGGGCGTGTCTGACTTATTGTATTTATCTATCGTCTATGCTTATAATGTGTGGGGAGTCTTGCGCTGCTAATGTTAGACATGAGTACTGGGTTGGTTACTTGGGAAATGGGAGTTTGTTAGGGTCTCAGTTCGCGATATCTCTCGTCTGTTCTGTGCTTGTCCGTGATATTCTTTTTTGGACAGTTTTGTATCAGTACACACATCATCCTTCTAATAGAACGCCTTGTGAAAAAACACCCCGAGTCATTCAATCAATTCGTAAGAAAAAAGAAAAACATTTCAATTCATACACGGTATCCAACTTGTGACTTCTCGGTCAAGAGAATACATTGTATATTACATCCGCAAATAAGCTAAGGTAGTAGTCATGCACGTAACTTTCTCAGCCAGACCATCTACACGATGGAGAACGACTAGTTGTGTCTTTTTGATTGAAATTGGCTAATGCACAGGTGCGGTTATATGCACAGAGGGTGTGACAAAGGAAATTAGCGGGACCTTAATCTCTAGACTCTAGCGGTTGTCATTTATTGGGCCTTGGAAGAGACGATCTCTGTAAACAAGTTTTGTTAGTCTTTTTTAAATTGGAGAGGAGGTTTGGGTAGTTGCGCTTCTTTCAACGTACTCTCGACATCGGCCACGCTCTGCTGCAGAATCTGCTGCAGGACCTTGGGGTTCTCGAGCTCCTTCTGGACCTTGGCGATGATGGAGGCAGCCAACTCCGTCTGCTGTCGCTGCTTAACCTGGCCCTCGTAGCGGACCCAAGAGTCGAGAACAGTCTTGGCCTCGGCGGCCAAAGAAGTCTTCTGCTCAAGCTCGAAAGCCTGAGACTCAAGCTTGGCAGTCTCCTATAAAGAAAAAACATATATCAGAATCCGAGTTCAAGTCCAATTTCCAACAACCGTAACCACTCTCCCCCAAAAAGTCCTACCTTGGAAACCTCGAAGAGAGCCTTGGTGATGTCGACAACGCCGCTCATCTGCTTGACGTCCTCAATGCGGGTCTTGACGGCCTCGGTGTGGTCGGCCCTGGCGCTGTTGAGGATGCCCTTGATCTTCTCGTTCTGAGCCTCGGCCCACTCCTTGTAGGCGGGGCCACCGTACTTGAGCAGACCCGTCCAGACAGCCAGCAGGCAGATGGCGACGACGGTCTCCTCGTTCATGACGTAGTACTCATTGCTGAGGGCATAGATACCGAGACCGGAGGTACCGCTGAGGATGGCGGTCTTGCTGATCAGGCTGCTGCCGGGGAGCGCATCGATGATGCTCTGGGCCTTCTTCTTGGGCTCTTCGGCGGGGACGTTGCTGGAGTATCGCACGGCAGCGGCAGAGAGCGCAGGGAGAGTTTGGCGGGCGATAATAGGTCGGAGGAGGGGAGCGCCTGGAAAGAAGTTGTACGTGCGCAGTCAGTATACCATCTCCCCCACGCCAATTGCACCCGTATCAGCCCCTGGATCTTCGCAAAAACGTACCGACAGCGCTTCGCACCAAGCGTGAGGCCATTGTGATATAGAGGAAATTCGGATCGGAAGGGGGGTTCCGCGGGCTTGTCGATGCTCGGAAGCTGGGATTGAGTGTTGAGGTTTTATCGCGCTAGCTCGGGAACACATTTCAGTCACGTGATCGTGGATTTTGAGGTTGAACTTCTTTAGCCGGTCTTCTCCCGAGTAAAGCTTGGCGCTCGGGATCGCTGTTGATTGGCCGGGCATGCAAAAGCTCAGTGAAATCTTCAAGATTTTTGTTCATGAGCTCCTTGAACTTTTTTTTGGTATCTCAAAGTAAAGAGACTACCTTGACGACTTAATTTAGTCAGAAAAAAGTGTTATAAACGAAATACTCTTCATAATTAATTCCTTTTGCACCCCCATTCATTTGCAAAAAAACAAACAGCACATTCTAATCAATCTGAGCCCCGTCATGCCTACCGCTTTGCAAGATGGCGCGAAGCGCAAAAGATCTTCGGCAGGAGAGAAGGCTATGAAGCGACGACGCTCATCCAGCGATGAGGCTGAGGATTCTAGTTCCGCCATTCTGCTCATGGAACAGGGGATATTGGAGTCCAAGAAAAACTACAACGACATTACCATCTTGTTAAGCAAAGCCAGCGACTACGATGATGATGAGGGGGAGTCCATGCTGGCAACCGTTGCGCTCTGTCGCATCTTTGTGAGATTGCTGGCCCAAAGTTCTCTCACTCTGAAGAAGGGTCTCTCGGACAAGGATACGATTGTTGTGAACTGGCTCAAGGATCAGCTGTCACAGTACAAATCGCTGTTACTAGACATCTTGAGGATTGAGGAGCTCGCTTCAACAGCACTAGCTCTTTCCATGAGGATTCTCAAGGCCGAAGGCGAGTATATGCACAACAAGGATGAATATAGCTTCCCGCAGACATACCTTGAGAGCATTCTCACCGCTCTCATCATGTCTGATGACGATGAGGCAAGGAAGTCGTTCCTCGAGGTGTACGTGGAGGAATACGACGACATCCGCTATTACGCATTCAAATTAGTCAAGTTAGTCCCCATATTATATGAGTGTGGTCAGACGATATTCTAACCCTCACATAGGAACATTTTGGGACGATTGGACAAGGAGAATATTCCAGATGCTATCTTTGATCGAGTCTTTGCGCTCCTATCCGCCCTAGATGGAGTCCCCGGGTCCGCTGAAGAGCTTGAGGATTTCTACGTCCCAAAACCACAGAAGAAAAACCACAACCTTCGATCCGTCAACCAACACAAGAGACAGGCTCAAGATGCTTGGTTAGCGGTGATGGGCATAGTGGAAACCAAGGACCAGCGAAAGCAAATCCTGAATGTCATCTCAACAACCATTGCAACATGGTTTACGAAGCCAGAGCTGCTGTCAGATTTCCTCACGGGATGTTACAACGCCGGAGGCTCCATGTCCCTGCTAGCTCTGTCCGGTGTCTTTTACCTTATCCAAGAGCGAAACCTAGACTACCCTTCTTTCTATCCGAAGCTCTATTCGCTCCTCGATAGGGACATCCTTCATTCCAAACATCGAGCACGATTTTTCCGTTTGTTGGACACTTTCCTCGGATCTACGCATCTGCCTGCTGCTCTGGTTGCCAGCTTTATCAAGAGAATTTCGCGGCTCGCATTAAATGCACCCCCTAGCGCTATTGCCTTTGTCGTCCCTTGGATGTACAATTTGCTCAAGCGACATCCGCTCTGCACTTTCATGGTCCACCGAGAGACCCGGGACCCTGAGTTGAAGAAGCATATGCAAGATCAGGGGGCAGAGGATCCCTTCAACCCCGACGAGACAGACCCCATGGAAACGGGGGCGATAGACAGTTGTCTGTGGGAGGTTGTGCAGCTACAGTCTCACTATCATCCTAATGTCGCAACGATTGCCAAGATTATTTCTGAGCAGTTTACTAAGCAATCCTACAATATGGAAGATTTCCTTGATCATTCCTATGCCAGTGTAAGTGGAGCCTGATTCGGCCAATCGTTTTTTTTTAATTTTTTTTATCATGATTGCTAACGAATATCCCCCCTGCAGTTGTTGGATGCAGAAATGGCAAAGGAGGTGAGAAAAGCGCCAGTAGTGGAGTTCCACATTCCCAAGAGAATTTTCCTGCCACAGGATTCCCCGTCGACAGAGCCGGATAGTCTCCTGGTCAAGTTGTGGGATTTTCAGGGAGAATAAGCAGGGGGTGGGTAGTTGAGGCTGCGTCGGGTCGCACAGCGGACGGGCAGACAGAAGGCCAATCGAATCTACAGCGACCGGCAACGATAACCGAGACATGCATTTAGGGAGATGTCAAAAACTGATAAGCGGCACATGTGATGGACGGGTCTCGATTTTTTGTATTTGCTTTGTTTCACCCTGATGAGGACGAGGTTTGGACGTTGAAATAAAATTATAATACACCAGTGCTCGACGATGATCATGGAACGCTCCGTCTACTATCGTCAAGCTAAAATAAAACAGATTAGAAAAATTCTGCAAAGAAATAATAATAAAAATCTGCCAGCTAGCCAACGGCTGCGAGATTCGCCCGATCAGCTGCAGCAACTAGTGGGATGCACTATCTGCACTTCATCGACTAATATACAGGATTTATCTTGTATGCCGCTCCTTGCCGGCCGCAGCATGTTTGTCATGTGAGAGATGGGGGGAAGCGCCCTGGTGATGAAGCGGCATGATGGCTGAAATGCGATGATAAGATGATAGTGAAAATATGCAGAAAATAGAAGAGTCTAGATGAATACATACCTAAGATAGATGAGGGGAGGACTGGACCAATGCCAGGAATCAACAGAAACCACATGTCTGTCTTGGTCACGGGCATGCTTTGTTCGTTCTGCTTCACTGCTGCAGCTGCTGCTCAACCGCTGTAACCTTGGTTTCCATCCATGCTTGGCACTTGGCCTTGCATGCAGCAGAAGGTGGCTGTGCGCTAAAACAGCACCCATGGATGCCCCGCTGGGAAGACACTGCCGGCCTGGATGGAACCTTGTGAACCCATGCATGCCTTCCATGGATTGATGTTGCTTTCTTTTCCTTGCCCTGACCAATTTAGAGGAGCTCCAATTTTCTGTCCCAGCTTTGGGAACTTAAAATATTGCAACGATCCCATTTTCACTGACATCACTGTTTGTTCAACACTTTTCTTTTCAAGCTTCAGCTCTTATTCCCTCTCCTCCTCCTCCTCCTCCCCCAGGTCAGGTCTTTGCATGAAGTCGATTTGCCAGGTCATGTTCTCCTTGGTTCCTGAAGGCGGCTGAGACATGTACCAGCAGTCGCTTCAATCCCTCCCAATACCGCGCCGAAACCTCCAGCTCCCATCACCAACATCGAAGCCATGAGCTCTTCAATAACAAAGCCGAGGACCAACTCCCCGAGGGAGGACGACGACACACAGCGTCCGGTGCCAAGGAAAAGGAGAAATCACCGCGGTGGGAAGAAGAAGCGGTCACGAAGAAAGAGCTTTGCTGCTCTGCATGAGGATAGTCATGATGAACTTGGGGGGACGACTCTGACAAGGGTTTCTACCAACTTCCCGAAGAGACTCTCAGCGACACCAGCCTTGACAGCGAGGCATTACTAGATCATAGGTAAGCTGTCAAACTGAAACCCCTGTCCCATGATTTCACAACTGACTCTTTTTCTTCCTTCTCTTCTTAGAGCGCAGCAGCCAATGCGGGCCCGACGCTCATCCACGACCACGGGACCCAGCTCGTTCCATAATCCATTTCCGGCGTTAGCGACCTCCTTAGGCGCCAGCCGACTTCGGACGATGCATAATGCCAACAGCGGCGAGAACAGTCCGTCCACCCGATGGGACGAGTCGGCTCCATTATTGTCGGAATCAAGACGTCCCGCCTCCCAAGGAGTCACTGGCTACGGTGCAAGCGATACAAGGCCAGGCCGAACTCGAGCATCTAGTGCATCATCCAAGGCCAGGTTGGCGACTGCATATAGCTCAAAGGATAGATACGATGTTAACCATCCCCCATCTATGCCGGGTTCGCCGACTTTTGGCCCGGCAGATCGCATAGAATTAAGCTTTGGAGATGTCATGATAACGGATGAGTTGCCTATGCGAGGCGTCAGCCCTAGGCGCTCACTAAGAAGTGAGCCTGCTTCGGATGACGAGGACAAAGGCGCGGACCGCCGGCCCAACCACGAACGGAGATTGGCTCCTAATGTTGCCGGCGATGTGTGCTTCCCGGAACCCGGTATATCGGAACTTGGTGATGATGAGATGCCATCACGGTATGACGAGTCTCGACAGTATAGAGCACGCCGACGTCGGACCCGATGGCCGGACTTGTCAATACTCGAGGAGTGGATGCGCTTTGAGAAGGAAGACCGCAGTGATGAGCGCCGAGTCAAAAAGATCACAGAGCCCCAGCTTATCAACGGCAGGTTGCGACCAGTGCGCAAAGGCTGGTATCAGACAGAGGAAGATGCCCCCTACAGGTTCACATATTTCAACGAAGAATTCCAGAGCACGATTCACAGTCAAACCATTTCGGAGCTTGTACAACAAGGCAGTGACTTTCAGGAACTATTTATCCCGGAGCCTCGCATCCTGTCGGACGATGAGACCGATGCCGAGGACGACAATATATCAACTGAGCCTTCTAAGAATCGGAATTCAAATCTTGGTGTCGAAGGTGACCGGACCCGTCAGACTTCCATTTTTTCAGATACTCGACGAGATGGCATGTCATCACCGCGAGAGCAAAGAGATCGCACTGCTTCAAACTCGGGAGGGGCTTCAGTTAACGAGATACACGTCGCGACCAAGTCTTCAAATGAGGATATGCTGAAAGATTCCCAACAAACCGATACAAAGTCAGCGGAGAAGCCGATTCGTTACGGGGATCGACCAGTATGGTGGCTTGATGTACTCTGCCCCACGGAAGACGAAATGAAGGTCTTATCCAAGGCCTTTGGCATTCATCCGCTCACGGCCGAAGATATCATGATGCAGGAAGCTCGTGAAAAAGTTGAACTGTTTCGACATTACTACTTTGTCAATTATCGCACATTCGACCAGGATATCAACAGCGAGAATTTCCTGGAGCCCGTAAACATGTACGTCGTGGTCTTCCGAGAAGGCGTGCTGAGCTTTCACTTTTCCGTCACACCACATCCCGCCAATGTCCGTCGCCGAATACGTCAATTGAGAGATTACCTAATTCTCTCTTCGGATTGGATCTCTTATGCCATTATCGACGACATCACGGACGTGTTTCAACCTCTTATTCAAAATATTGAGGATGAAGTCGATGAAATTGATGAAGCCATTTTACGACTGCATTCTTCTACGGACAGGCACATGGATGAAAAGGTGACAAAGAATGACGATGCGTCAACAATCACAGATTCTAGTGGAGACATGCTTCGGCGAGTTGGAGATTGCAGAAAGCGGGTCATGAGTCTATACCGGCTGTTGGGTAACAAGGCGGATGTCATCAAGGGCTTTGCGAAGCGATGCAACGAACGGTGGGAAGTTGCCCCAAAATCAGAGATTGGTCTCTATCTTGGCGATATCCAAGATCATATTGTGACCATGACGTCAAACCTTTCTCATTATGAAAAGTATGGCTCCCCTTCCGGATCTTCTTCTCCTTTGTGGCTGAATACTAACAAATTTCTTAGGATTTTGGCGCGATCGCACGGCAACTACCTTGCTCAAATTAATATTCGTATGAATCAACGGCAGGAAGAAACGGCAGATGTCCTTGGTAAACTCACCGTCCTCGGTACCATTGTCTTGCCTATGAACATCATCACCGGTCTCTGGGGTATGAACGTTTGGGTGCCAGGCCAGGATCACGAAGGAGACTTGACATGGTTCATCTGCATCACAGCAGGTCTGCTTTTCTTTGGCCTGGGCTGTTATTGGACAGCGAAAAGGGTATATAACCTTGTATAAGGGGTACAAAAGTCGATCTTGTTCCTTAAGCTACCCTGAAGCTTTTGGGGGAAATTGCAGCAACTTGTTTTTTCGTATTTATTACCTGGGAATTGGATACTAGGATACTACATATGGTTTCATTCTGGTCATTGGGGATTGGCTATTAGATTGTAGAATGGCAGCTGGTTATATATATGCTGCTGGATGGTAGAATAGCGGAACAAACAAAGATTTAATACAAAATCATCACTCGATTCATAGCAATCACCACCAAATATATTGGCACATTAACATAATAGACATGGGGAATCATCAGATGGTGATAAGATGATATGAATTAGATTCTTTCATTATAGTATATTTTTCATGTTCCTGCTAGGACTATAGCTCAGAAACCATCTCAGGTTCCTATCAAATGTATTGTTTCAACCCCAGGACGCCGAATAGATTTTGCACACTGACCCTTGATTGGGTACTTTTTAATGGCTTTACCAAACCCAACCCTCGTTTCAAAAAAAGAACAAAACCCTTAATTTGATACCATCTCTTGGTATCGCAACATCAATGGTGGATGGTCAAGCGATTTCTTACTAGATCTAGACAATGTTCGATGGATGATCCCCGCATGATGCTTCCAAAGTGCCCCTTCTTCGACGAAGCGGAGTATAAATCAATAGAATGGCTGAGAATCCAAAGGCATTCTTAAAGAGTGCTAATGCAACTGGTATCCTTGGTGTCTTGCCCTTTATGAGATGCCGCCTTTTATGGCCATGAGCGACTCCCGATCTCGCTTTCTGAACTGGGGACTGCATTACGATCATGTAAAAATACATCCCATCAACGTCGCTGACCGCCAAATGTAGCTCTCAGAGCCATAATCTGTTCCCTGTCGGCCTCGGGGAGCATATCGATCTGAGCTTGGGGCAGTTCCATAACGGCGCGCATAAGGGCGTCAGGATCTTGACCCGCAGGTGCTGCTGCTGGAGGGGCTGCGGCCGGGGGCGCTACAGGCACTCCATAGGACTGGTTGTTGGTCGGGGGAGGAGCGTACGGCATTGTGGTGACCGGGGGCGTGTGGTTGGCAACAGGAACGGCGCCATAGCTGGGGATAGGCGCAGGAGGATAATTGGTAGGCGGGGGCTGAGCAGCTGGTGGTGCGTTGGGGTCGACGACGGATTGGATGGCCTCCGGAGAAACAAGTCCCATCAGAAGGAGGGCCTGGAAAACAGCGTATGCAAGTTGAGGAGCTTGCTGGAGGAGTTCCGTGGCACGCTGAGGCTCTGATGTTGCCAGCGTCTTCATTTGACTCAAGATATCTAGGAGTTGCGGCGGGGGTAGAGTGTTGAGAGTCCTCGAGATGGCGTCGGTGCAAGTTATTCCAGACGGGATCTCTTTTCCAGCAGGGAGTGGAGGAAGTGAGGATGCTTGTGAGCTATATGCCGATGTGCCGTTGGATGTGATGGGGGTTGGGCCGGATGTCTTGGGGGGCCTTGTTAGTTGATATTGCGCTGCGTAGAGACCAGCAAAGGGAACGTACCTGATTATCATCGTCGCCTGATTTTTGTTCATTAGAGAAATCGACGCGAAGTTTTCTACCCATGATCTCATATTCATTCAGATTGCGAACGGCGGAGGAAGCAGAGTCTAGGACAATGTTAGTAAATCATCATCTCGTCTCACCTAGGGAGAGAAAGCCATCGCACCTGTGTCGGGATAGTCTGCAAAGCCGAAACCCTTGGGACGCCCAGTCTCCGAATCATATACCAGGCGGAAGCGCTCGACTTTGCCGGCGCTGCTGAATATCTCGGTGATTTGTTCCTCGGTGAGGCCTGCAGGGCAAGGTTAGCAAAAGGCAAGCTCCAACGCAGATGTATCCTTGGGGGGGGCATTGAACGACCCATCACGTACCGTATGGGATATTCCCTACGAAAACAACTCGAGAAGGTGGTCTTGTTGACATTTTGACGGTTGCGACGATGATAAGGTTGTTTAAAAAAAGTAGACTGCGAAGCTCGAGACAGAAAAGTTCCAAGATCGTTAAGGTTCCCGTCGCAAATTCCAGGTGGTGTTTTTTCTTCTTCGCGTTGATATGAAGTCAAAACAAGTTGAGGCCAGCTCAGAAAAGAGTAAGACTATGCTTTGCGCGTGATTGATTGCATAAAGTGGTGGATTGTGGTCGTCGCGAAAGCTTGGTGATGCTTCTTTGAGAAGCTCTGGTTCCAAAAAAGATTGGACGTTGAACTTGCGTCGGTCTGCATCGCGCGGCTCAATGAGCTCTCAACCCTGATGAGACCGTCTTTAAGCCGATGATTTGCCGTCTAACCCTGAAGCGGGAGAAGAATTACAGAGTGCGTTCAGTGGGTTATACACTTGCCCAAGTACCTAGTAGTACCTGATAGGCAGAAAGATTGGAGAATAATGATGCTGATCTACAACGTATTTTTTGCTTCTGAATGCTTGAACCATCTTTCAACTTCTACTGCATTTTCATACATCTCCACATCTTCTATACCCTCACATCTACAGATGATGCATCAATGTTCCCCCCGAGCTTCATCTGTGTATCACATCACCCATCAGTGGTGTTTTTGTAGGACCCCCACACGCCCCTGCAGCTGCAGGTCTTAGGCCGAACTCTAGAACCGGCTCCAGGGCTTGACAGTTTGAGCTGGTGTGTGGGTGGCATGTGCATGCGCTGCTAGTCAGCTTCAGGTTGTACTTGCGACGGTGGCCTCAAGTCGAGGGAGGATATCCAATTATTTTTCTCTGCTTTTCTTATCAGCCGCATTTTGCTGCCACAGTGTCGTTTCTCATGGTTTCTGCTCCTGGATCCAATTGAGCGGACTCCATCGTCCCCCTTTTTCGTTTTACGGCTTTATTTGCTCTAGGCTGGCTCAATCCAATTCCTTTGCTACCCGAGGACATATAGGCTTCTTCTCTTCCCACCGCAGTCGCCATGCCGGCCAAATCGCGATTCACAAGGCTAGATGCCTTCACCAAGACGGTCGACGAAGCGCGTATTCGGACTACAAGCGGCGGAATCGTCACCATTGTGTCCTTGATCGTGGTGCTGTTTCTGTCATGGGGAGAATGGAGGGACTATCGGCGCATCGTGATACACCCAGAGTTGATTGTGGATAAAGGCAGAGGTATGCAATTGCCTTGCGAATACGTGCGCTTCGTGGACGAGCACCGGATAATTGACCCATATGTACAGGAGAGCGAATGGACATCCACTTAAACATCACTTTCCCCCATATGCCTTGCGAACTTTTGACCCTCGACGTTATGGACGTATCCGGCGAGCAACAACATGGCCTTTCTCAAGGTGTCCACAAGGTTCGCCTCCAGCCTGCGTCGCAAGGAGGTGCTCCCATTGAGAGTAACTTCCTCATCATGCACCTGGAGAAGGCCCCTCACCTGGATCCCAATTACTGTGGCTCTTGCTACGGCGCAACCCCCCGCCTCATGCCCAGAAAGAAGGCTGCTGCAACACTTGTGACGAGGTCCGGGAAGCCTATGCGACAGCTTCGTGGGCATTTGGCCGAGGCGAAAATGTAGAGCAGTGCGAGAGAGAACATTATGCGGAGAGGCTGGATGCCCAGAGAGAAGAGGGCTGCCGTATCGATGGCTTGCTACAGGTCAACAAGGTCGTTGGCAACTTTCACCTTGCCCCGGGTAGGAGTTTCAGCAACGGCAACATGCACGTCCACGACCTTAAGAACTACAGAGATGTCCCCGCCGGAAAGCACCACGACTTTACGCACATTATCCACTCGCTACGATTTGGACCTCAACTTCCAGAGAGTGTGACCAAGAAGTTGGGTAGCAAGCCGCTGCCTTGGACGGACCATCACATCAACCCTCTCGACGGAACCAGACAGGACACCAGCGATCCCGACTTCAACTTCATGTACTTTGTCAAGATTGTCCCAACCTCGTATCTTCCTCTTGGGTGGGAGAAGAAGGCTCAGCAGCTGGCTAGCTTGGGTGGTGGTAGCTTTGATGGCAGCGTCGAGACGCATCAATACTCTGTCACCAGCCACAAGAGAAATTTGATGGGTGGTGATGATTCCCAAGAGGGTCATGCGGAACGACTACACTCCCGAGGCGGTATTCCTGGCGTTTTCTTTTCATACGTGAGTTTTGAATCTGGCCATGGTGATAACAAAGACTTCCCCCCAAAATGCTAATATCAATGTAGGACATCTCACCGATGAAGGTTATCAACCGCGAGGAGCAATCTAAGACTTTCCTGGGATTTTTGGCTGGACTTTGCGCAATTGTTGGTGGTACTTTGACTGTAGCGGCAGCAGTTGATCGGGGTCTATTTGAAGGTGCCGTTAGATTGAAGAAGATGCGATCCAAGGATCTGTGAGATATTGATGAAGTATGCATGCATGGATTATGTACCTCATTGTACGGAGTACAGTGCTCAGGTTGTAAAACGCATGGGCAAGGCGTTCTGGGACGGACTGATATTTTGAACATATGGAATAAAAAAATACAAGCAAAACAAATGATGCACGATGAGAACTTGCCGCCATTTCCGAAGCTTCAATATTCTTCTCCGCCACAAGGGATGAAAATGAGATATTGAAATGAGCCTCCGAGCCATACAGGGGCTTGGCGATAATGATATCACTGCCGCATCGGCTCACCTCCTCTTTCAATGCTCAATGATGTCTATTGACAAGGGTCGTAATTGAATACTATCAAGGGAAATGCTACCATCCATCCAAAAGTGCATGTATGGGATATGCATCACTGCTGTTTCACCCGTTGCCGCGGTTGGGGCAGTGTCGTGACGAGATGAAGCCGCCCCCTGGTTCCTTTTTTCTTTCTTTTTTTGTTGCTCGGTTGGCAGGGCCTTGAAACCTAGTTGGGTTGATTATCGGACAAAAAAAAGGAGTACCAGGCAGAATAATTTGTTGAGTCGACATGTCATGACATGACGAGACGAACGCGTGTCGGAATTTGGATAAAGTTATGTTCAAAGTGGTTGGTATACCAAGATTGAGTTTTTAAGCATTTCCAAGTTGTCGCGTTTGAGGGAAACTTGAAATTAGTAGTGGTAAGTGTTTCTACTTGTATGATGATGCTCTTTACGGAAAAATCTTGGTGATGACTAGTCTGGATAGAGAATAGGAGCTGAGCTGCGGGCGCTCGATCGAGTAAATGGTCATGAGTCAGCGGCTCAGGATTGGTTGTTTTGGGAATGATTTGAGCTGCAGACACTTGTTGTAATACTTGTAATAGTTCTCTGTACGTACGAGGCTGGCCGGCGGTGGATCTTCATGGTACGGATCCAGTGTATAAATATGCATGTATGAAATGCATATACGGGATGGCAATTCGTATTGATGGCAAATACCGCGAGATGGCACGAGTTCTACTAGCACTTTATCAACCATGAGATGGTTTGCCACGGTGGCATATGTGCGCGTAATCCATTTATAGATGGAGAAGCTGAGAGAGCTGAAGGTTCAGGCAGTCGTATAATACAGGTAGGTAGTAAATAGTTGGCCAACGAATGAAGCAACAATATGTAGAGTAGTACTACTAACGACTAAGGTACGTCCTAGCAGGCACCAATAGGCATGTACAAAGCATATGCAGGTTGAGTATATCCTCCGTACTACTTGTAAGATATCATATCATATACAGTGCCCCATATATGAACGGTGAAAAGAGGAGTGGGTTTGTTTAATATGCAATATAAACGATTTGGCTTCGTTTTAAAATGAAGAAACTTGGTCACGGAGCCAACGAGCGCCCAGCAAATCAAGCAAGGCAAGGATACCAATGGATGCCCCAATGGATAACTCACATAAAGGCCAATGCACCCCAGACGATGGCCTTGGCCCGGGTTGCCAATTATATGCCATGGGTCCCTGACTCGGCCTGGACCACTTTAGCTGAATGAGGACAGGGCCCCGCAAAGCCCCCGTTTTGTCTCATGGGAGAGTAGTGGTAGGAGGAGGAGGAAGAGGAGGATGAGGAGAAGGAAAAGTTATTGGACAGACAGTCTTGGTAGGTAGGGTAGTGGGAACAGGGCTGTGTAATGACTGAATGACATGTTTCTCACCCTCTTACTTGTACAAGTAGTACTTGTATGTCCTGGTGACTGGAAGAAACTGGAGACTTTGGAGGCGGGAAGAGTGGAAAGGGATGGTTGGCTGCAATGATTGGATGGATGGAGGGGAGATTGCCCGAGATTAGTTACTGACTTTTGTTTCTGTAAAGCCACAAATGCCGGGGTGAGAATAAAGAGCTTGGGAAGAGGAAGAAGAGGAAGAGGAAGAGGAAGAGGAAGAAAAAAGAAAATAATAGGTACAAGTGAATGCGTAGCACTTAATATGGAACTATAGTGTACCTAAAAACAGGTCCCTTGGACTTTGCTATGAATGGATCCAATGGATGGAGGTGGGAGGCTTGGGGGAGGGTGCTAAGGAACGCATTCCCACAGCACTAAACCAGAGGCAGTGTAACGTCGCTGGGTTGACGGGTGGTGCTAACTCTAAGCCTGCAAGCCTCCACAGGTACTAATAATGATGGATGAGACTTTGGGATCCATCCATAAATTGAAGTACAAACTGTGCTTGTAGTTGTAGGTAAGTACTTGTAATACTGGATACATCCATGAGGTGAGGTGAGGTGAAGGAGTGAGTGTGTGCGCACTGCACATTGCACTTTGCGCATTGCACGCTGCTGCACCATGCTTTTAGGCCTTGGCACCTGCAGCAATGGATCCATGATGATGAATGGACCATTTCCATTTCCCATTTCCAGGTGTCTCCAGGGCCAGTCCAGTCTAGTTCCGTCCCCGTTCCCCCATCCCCATCCCCCATCCACATCCCCCCATGTGTGCCAAGGGGGGTTTGTAACTTAAGGGAAATCACCTAGACTACCACCACCACTACCTTACCTCAGGTTCCCGAGTCTAACTAATGGATACTTGTACTATGACGGACTGACCTCCTGTTGCTGCTGTTGCGTTGCTGCTCATGCTCTCATGTTCATGCTGCTGCTGCTGCTGCTGCTGCTACTGCTGCGAGGCACTAATATTACCACTGTACTACTTGCTAGGTACTACCTCCTAAATCAATCTCCTTTTGCAAGCAAGCAGCATGCCTCGTATTATCCTTCAAACCTGCTAGCAACTCCGTACCTTGACCTGACACTGACACTGACTGACACTTGTTTTCTCTTTTCATTCTCCTCTTTTTTCCCTCCCCTCCCCTCCCCTCCCCCCGTTTGTCTGGATCAGCTATTGATCGGTGAGGCAAACGAACCAAGCCGAGCGTCGAATCTCACCCCGATTTTGTTCTGGAGATATCCGTCCGTCCGTTCGTTCATTCGTTCGTTTGTGCTTGCCTTTCTTCCTCTGCCCTTCATCTCACGAGGCTTTGCTGCGTCTCTTATTTTTTCCTCCAACCGGCTGACGTTGCCCCTCGTGTGTAACGGGGCTTTTTTTTCGACGACGATTATTACCTATTATACCTTTCCTCTACCTTCTCCATATACAGTAACCGTTATCCACCTACCTCATTTACTGGACGTCACCGTTCAGCTCCTCTCGCTGCATCGATATTTTTTCTTTCTTTCTTGCATTTCGCTATTTCGATAGACCTCCTTTTACAAACCAGGCTTCCGACTACAGACACTCTCGTTTCCGATTTTTCCTTTTAACAGATATTTCTTTTGTTCGCTCTCTCTCTCTCTCTCTCTCAAGTGCTGCTGCTGCTGCTTCGGCACCGACCCTTTCATCACCAACTTAATGCGCTGCGCTGGAAACCAGAACAACACACTCGAGTGCGACACCCGCAACAACATAAACAACAGCCATCTATACAAACACCACGTACCGACCGACATAAGGTTTGAGCCGAGACGCGAAACTAAAAGGCGTGGGCTGGAGAGGGCCTCTTTCTATTTATTGCGCTGCTGAGAACGGACGCTTTGCGCCTGAGCTACGACTACACCGGACAACTCGAAATTGAAGGAATACGGTAGACACCATGGCATCCCGTCCGTCGTTGCTGGACCTGAGGTCTGCCTCCTCGGCTTCGACATCTCGACCTTTGAGATCGCCACGCTTGCATGTTGCTGGAGAGGTTCCTCCCGAGTTATCCCCGTTGGACGCCTTTGCGCTGCAGAGCCGACTTCTTGCCAGACAGCTACAAGAAACGACAAAGGATGGCAATCGCGTCAGTCGCTTGCCTCCTCTTACCGTGGAGAGCCCCCTGATTGTTCAGGGCCGGTCAGATTATTTTCGATCCATGTCGGCGGATTCGGGTTCAGACCAGGCTGAATCTCCCCAGCATACCCCCGATGGTCTCGGATTTAGGACCGAGGTGGAAGATGCATTCCCCGTAAGCGAGCGACCGAGATCTATGCATCCGAGAATGAGTCGAATTCCACCGACGCCCGATGAGCGAGTTCCCGATCTCCCGGAATCCTTTGGCGACCTGTCTCGCGGACGTCAAGCAAGTCACGCCGAGTGTAAAGTGGAATATTTTGGAGCTCGCCAAGAGCGTTCGCCTTCTCCTTTGCGAAGCGATACCCAATCTCTGTTTGATAACCGGTCTATAAAATCGCCTGTCGGAAGGGACTATCCGCTCCCATCATCATTCTCCACCAGTTCTCCCCGAAGACCGGAGCAGAGTTCGTATGATGAAATCGGACTGGCGCCCCCTAGAACTCTTTACCCTAGGCGGTCATCCAGCATCCTAACTTCTACCACCGCGGTTGACGATGATGCGTTTGGCCATATGACGGGTTCAGTTCCTGCACTGCCCTCTCGCAAAATGTCGTCTGGTAGCGCTGCTTTCCCGCATCCCATCGCGTCACCAGCAGTTGCCTCTTTCCATCGATCACCGTCCGTAGCGTCTGAATCATCGGCTCTCCCTAGACCGGCCTTCAACTTCTCTCGACCTATCAGCCGAGCTGGAACACCAAACTTGGATCTCCCAGTTAGACAGGCTTCATCGGACAGTCAGCCATCATTTATACTAGCTGATGATTCTGCTCAGACACCCGTTAGTATGCACAGTGAAGCTTTCATGGATCATGGTGAGGACAAAAATGCTGCATCGTACATATACTCCAAGTTTTCGTTGCCCAGAGGAAAAGCGGTTCAGCGCGCCTCGTCTGAGGATGTTCGACCCCAAACTGCCCCCCAGGCAGCGCCATCAGCAGCATCTTCGGCAAACGGCCACCCGATTCCTGCTGGAGCACCCCTTCGCCACCGACTCGACCTTCCAGCTCCTCAGCTAGGACGATTGCTGATGATGCTATGAGCATGGTCAGCGCCCTAACGAAGCAGTCAAGCAATGCGGATAAAGTTAGCATGGAGCACTCAGGCCAGGGTTCATTTGGTTATCCTTCCCCTAATCCTAGCAGGCCCTCGAACGAGACTGGCCGGTCGCCCGAGGAGACTGCTAGAGGCCGATCTCAAACTCCAGCTACAAGTGAAATCAGTCGAGGGAAGACGCCGGCATCTGTCACCACAAGCGATTCAGCGAGTACATTACGACCGACTTTGTCAACAAGATCAGTTGCTCCCACTGCATCTGAAATGACAGCAGAAGAGCATCTAGCGAAAGGAGTCGAGTGCCATGAAAACGGCTCTTTGAACGAGTCTACATACCACCTTCGACATGCCGCACGAATGAACCACCCTACCGCCATGCTCTTATACGCTCTTGCTTGTCGACACGGATGGGGCATGCGGCCAAATCAGAGGGAGGGAGTGGAGTGGTTGCGAAAGGCCGCAGAATATGCTAGCATCGAAATCGCAGATGATGAAGATCAGGCCAAGGAAGGAAAACGTGTCGATATTGTAGAAAACAAGACTCGCAAAGCTCAGTTTGCTCTTAGCATCTATGAGCTCGGTGTTAGCCACATGAATGGCTGGGGAATCGAACAAGACAAGACCCTTGCTGTTCGATGTTTTGAAATTGCCGGCAGTAAGTCATTTGGTGCTTTTTTCTTTCTCTTTTTTCAACGTTCTAATTGTTTGAATAGATTGGGGCGATGTCGATGCCCTCGCCGAAACCGGATTCTGCTATGCCCAGGGACTTGGGTGTAAGAAAGACCTCAAGAAAAGCGCCAAGTACTATCGAATGGCGGAAGCCAAGGGTATGAGTATGGTTGGAAACAGCTGGTATGTTAAGATTCTTGGGAACACACATGTGAACGTATCTAACCTCCGATCTAGGATTCACAAAGCAAAATACAGGGACGATGATAAGAAAGACGAACAAAAAGATAGGGATAAGAAAAAGGCCCGAAGCAAATCCAGGAGCCGCTCAATGTTTGGCAAGAAGGCAGCCTCATAATGGGAATCTAACGATTATGAAGTCTATACCTATCTACAACGGAGTTTAGGGGTTCGGCTGTCTCACATCAGATATCATGGTTTTTCTCAGCATTTCAGCGGGTGGATTCATTTTTTTCTTTCTTTTTCTATTTCACAACATGCTCTACGGAGCACTAGGGGAGCATTTGAAAGTTCAGGTTGAGAGAGACAGAGTGTGTGTTTGGACAACTCTTGTTACAACTTGTCAGGGATGGAGAATTAAGTGGGATGTGTCCAACATTTTCCCTGCATGGATCGATCTGGAGTGGGGCTGCTTTTCTTTGTACATACCCTCTTTTTTTGATAGTTTCACTCAACCTGCTGCATAGACTGCAGTTTGGTCCTTTTTGGCCCGGTGTTGGGGGCGTTTCGCATCCAAGGATGGTCGACCGTCTTGTTTCTTTTCTGGGTCGCCGTCATAAGATCAAAACATAATCAAATAATCAAGACACATCACTGTATCAGTAAATCGGGAACGCTCTTTGTAGTTGGCAATGGAATCGATAGTTTGTTATTATATCCATGGGTATCTTAACCCTTGTTGCGTCCCTGCGGGTAATGTCTTGTCTCTCTCTATCTTAAGTATCGACTTCCATTTGCTCGCCCTCGACGTGTATCTCGTGCACTGAAACATATCGTCCAATCTCGTTCTTCTTGATAATCTTCTCGTTGAGAACAGCAGTTGTGCCCTTGGGGAAGACGTAGCTCTGCTCCTTCCTGCTCTTTTGGTTAGGGGTGATGTGGTTACGCTTGAGGGTCGTCTTGTCTTTGGTGATGACTGCGACATCGACGTTTGAACCGGAGCCCAAGTCGTTCCAGATACCGGCAAGGATGGCATCGCTGGTCAGCTTGACGGCCTGCTCCTCCGTCAGGTCGGGCTTCCACTGGGTCTCGAAGACGCTCATGGCGGCGAGACTGCCGCTGCCCATGGTGACGTAGGGGAGCTTGTCGGTGCTGCCGTGGGCGTGGACGGTGAAGAGGTGGGTGCCCGTGGGGTCGCAGCCGGCGACGACGAGGTAGGCGCCGATGTGGCCCTGGTAGCGGAAGAGGTGCTGCTTGAGGAGGGTCATGCAGGTGACGACGCGGGGCTTGCGGCCGGTGGACAGGGAGTGGAGCTCGAGCTGGGAGGAGATGAGGGAGGTGGTGAACTCGGTGTCGGCTGCGGTGCCGGCGCCGGCGCACCAGATCTGGGGGGAGATGTAATGAAGCTTCTCGCAGTTCTTGTCGGCGACGATGGGGCCCGAGGTGGCACGAGTATCGGCTGCGATCTATCGGTTGTGATTTGGTTTTTGGTTAGCCTTTTTGGTTGGTGGGATTGCGGGGGGGGGGGGTTGAAGATATATATAAGATCAATGATGGCAGCAGTTGGTGGGCAACGGCGACAAGTGAGGGGAGGAGGAGGAGATGGAGGATACGCACCACGACACCACCATCAAACAAGCATCCGACAATGGTCGTTCCCGTACTGGTAGCCTTGGGAAGAGGCACTCCCCTGGCGTGGAGGGCCGCATTGCGGTTGTAGTTGGAGAAGTCGAAGCCTGGCATGATGGGTTGGTTGGTTGGTTGACGACCAAAGAGAATGGTCTAAATCGTTCTATGTTTCCTTTGTCGAATGTATATATGCCCTTTTTATTCCAAAGAGAAAATAGGAAAATCAAACGATTGCACACTTTTTATTTTGGTCTGTTGAGTATGTCGCCGTGAAGAAGTAGAAATCGTTCTTAATGTCGTGGTTTCAGTTTCAACTTGGGAGTGGTGGAAAGCCGTACTTGTTTGGAAAGCTGATTACGAGGCTAAAAGCTGCCTTCAGGCTACACGGGTACTTTCGTTCGTTGTACGTTACGTCGAGCTACCCCCAGTGGGGACTTCTGTTTGTTGTGTGGGAGGTAGAACCACCAACCGCAACTGCAGCCTCCATTGGCTCGAGCTTCCCGCAATCCACGTGATTGCCTGATAGCTCTCCCAAAAAGTTGCCCATTGGCAGATCGGTCGCGCGGTGGCAGTTCCTGCTGGGAGAATTCGAGGTTTCGAGTTGCAGTTTCAACTGCTAAATCCCAAATCGCTGCTCTTCTTTTTCTCTCTCTTTCTTTCAACTAATTCATTTTTCTCTCTCCCCATCGTCGACGCGTCTGGTAACACCCTCCCTCTGCTGGCTGGACAATTCACCT
The DNA here is from genome assembly GCA_036429605.1 of Cladobotryum mycophilum. Classification (NCBI taxonomy): domain Eukaryota; kingdom Fungi; phylum Ascomycota; class Sordariomycetes; order Hypocreales; family Hypocreaceae; genus Cladobotryum; species Cladobotryum mycophilum. Next base: position 3,162,172 of record CM071590.1, on the reverse strand, counting down.
TTTGATTCTGGATTCCGTTTTTTTTTCTTGTTTTGTCTGCCTGCCTGCCTACGGGCCTCTCCCAAACACGGCTACTGGATTTCAATTCAACACGGCGACGAAAAGGCGAGAACGGTCGAACAAAGAGAATCGAGAGAGAAAAAAAACCCCAGACATATGCAGATTTTGAATTAGCGAAATTCGGGCTCGGTTAGAGCTCCTCTATCCTACAAACATGGCTTTCGGTTTTGCGGGTTCCTCCAATGGGGGAGCGAATGCAGGCCCTGATCTGGAGACGATTCAGACAGAGGTTGGTCAACCTTTTTTTCTTCTTCTTGATCTAGTTTCTTTGGCGGACTGAATATTGGAATATTGACGCATCCTAGGCCCTTGGATTTCTTTCCATCGCTGGCGACGCAAAGGTCCGCCTTACATCCGCTTGGTCAGACCTCCCCGCTGCGACATCCTCATTGCTCAGTGTCGCCTCCAAGAAGGGACTTGTTGCGGCTGCAGGACCCGACCATATCATCATCGGCACTACAGAATCCATACGGAAAGCCTTCGAATCACCAAAAGATGGCGACTCCGACATTCGAAGTTACCAGCCACAACTCAGGATCCCCATGTCCATGAGGGTATCGCAACTGGCTTTCACCGCCGATGAGAACTACCTGGTGCTGTCAGCGGAATCCGGAGGCGGACTGGCGGTTTATGAAGTAGCAAGTCTTCTTCAGGGGTCATCCAACTCTGCCTTTGAGCTATCCACAAATGGCGAGGCGCTCAGAGCCCTCGTGCCGAACCCTACGTCAGAGAAGGCCGAGCTGATTGCGATTGTCACAAATGGTGGGAATCTGCACATGGCGAATCTGAGCGAACGAAAAATAAGCAATGCGCTCAAGAATCAGGTCACCTGCGTTAGTTGGAGCTCAAAGGGCAAGCAGCTTTGCGCTGGTCTGGCAGATGGGTCCATCTATCAGATGACCCCCGAAGGAGAGGGCAAAGCAGAAATCCCCAAGCCACCAAGTTTGGGCAACTGTCATGGTAGGAGAAGGCGATGCATCAAAATCTTGACTCCATGCTAACAGGGAATAGTGTCGTCGCTCATGTGGCTAGAGAACCACCTCTTCCTTTCTATCCATTCTACCGCTGATTCACCTCCATCTTCTACATACCACGTCATTACGCGCCAGCCGTCGGCCTCATTCAACTACCAGAAGCTGACAGATCCTGTTGAGCCATTCGGATCCGAAAAGACGCCTCATCACACGCTCTTGCGACTGAGAGACTTCCCCCTGATCTCCAGGACCTTCTCATCGTTGCTTCTACAGCATCCACAGAAGTTGGTCTGTTGAGTAGATCAAAGAGCCCCTTGGCAAATGATAAGCCAGCGGACTCAATCACCGGGGTCTTCACGACCACGGAACTGCTAGATGACACCAAACGCCCAACTCTCCCAATGACTGACTCGATGGACGACTCAACGCCGATTGGAATTGTGCTTGATCTCTCTGGCAAGGAAAAGGTCTACAAGCCTATCCCATCTGATGATGAGCTTGAAGAATCACCAGGACCCCTGCCTGGATTCTGGATCCTAACGCATGAAGGTATACTCTGCTCATGGTGGGTGGTGTATACAGACTCTATCAAGAAGGGAACTACATATCCCGGATTGGCCGTTTTCCAAGATTCTGCAGCCGAGCCAACGCCAACTCCTACTACTCCTGCTGCACCCAAGTCCAATCCCTTCTCTTCCTCCATTTCTGGAGCTTCCCCCTTTGCGCAATCGACTCCTGCTGCTCCCGCTTTTGGCTCCTCAGCGCAGCTAGGTCAGAAGCAGTCGCCATGGGCTACTGCTGGAGCCACTGGTTCCTCGTCAACGACTGGAGGCGCTGCCTTTGGGCAGTCCTCTTTTGGTGCCTCGGCGTCGGGAGGCGCTACTTTTGGAAAGACCAGCTTTGGCCAATCCTCGCAACTCGGTTCCAAGGCTTCGCCCTGGGCTTCTGCAGCAACGCCCGCCACTCCGGCATTTGGTCAATCTGGCTTCGCTAGCTTTGCGAATAAGTCTTCACAGAGTCCGTTTGGTAGCACGACCCCTAGCCAAACTCCCGCCGCAGCACCAACTTCTGGAGGATTTGCTACTTTTGCTAGTAAGGGAGGATTCGCATCTCTCGCTAACAATAACAGCGGTTCTAGCATATTCGGAAATGGCGGCAAGTCTGCCGGTAATGTTTTTGGATCAGGATCAGCAGACACCGCTTTCCCACCAAAGCCTTCATCTGACAGTATCTTTGGCACTCCACAGAAGCCTTCAGGGAACATTTTCGGCAGTCCACTAGATAAATCATCAGGCAGTGCATTTGGATCTACACCCTTTAAATTGCAGAGCTCGTTCAAGCCTGATCCGTCTGCCAAGGAAGATAATAACAAGCCCTCCGGTACCTCTGGTTCGTCCATGTTTGGAAGTGCCTTTGGATCCGCCCTCGGTGATGCTGGTGCCAAGAGTTCCCTTGCAACACCTGCAAAGGATCAGGATATGGATACCATGGAATCGGCTGAAGAAACCCCTAAACCCAAATCCTTCTTCCCCTCTTCGATGCAAACTCCCGAGTCTACTACGCCAACTACGACACCAGCAATGTCCAGATTTGGAGGTCTGACCTCACCTACTCCTGGACCCCTATTTGGTCAAGCTAGTAAACCCGCTGGCCCAACAACTGGGCTCTTTGGTGGCGGAGCTAAGCAAGAAGCTCCCAAGTCTAGTGCTCCTACCGGCTTGTTTGGAGCCTTGCGAGATCCCTCCAAACCTTCGGGGGAGAAGCCAGCAGTTAAGTTCGCTTCGCCTCCCTCGGATCTGCCAAGCAAGCCATCATTCCTGCGTGAAGAATCATCCTCATCGTCAGCTAAATCCACGCCATCAAGCCTTTTTGGATCAACCACGCCTGCCTCAAAGCCCGGAACAAGCTTGTCTGGACTCGATGGAGTCAAGAAGCCCGAATCTGCTCCATTCCCACCTGACTTTATGAAGGCAAACAAACCTACTGAGACCAGTAGTTCCTCGGATTTCGTGAAGGTAGCGAAGCCTGCTGAGACCCCCAAGGCCGCTGAGACTGCCCCTCTCCCCCTAGATCCTCTCAAGTCTGCATCTAAGGCCACCCCCGTGTCTAAAATCCCAATCAAGTCCGATACTCCATTGCCCCCTGATCCAACCAAGACGAGCATTTTTTCCACGGTCAACCCCGCTGCATCACCTTCTAGTTTCGTCCTACCAAAAGCTTCATCAACTCGCCCATCTAAGACCTCGGCGCCACCTCTAGACGATGGTGAAAGCGACCTTGACGACGACGATGATGATGATGACGACGATGATATATCGGAAGAGGAAGAGGAAGAAGAGGAGGAGGATGAGGAGGAGGAAGAGGGGGATGACATATCGGAAGGCAGCGGTGTCGATGTCGCAAAGGACCTCAGCCCTACTATCACAGGTGTGACACCTACCTATACACCTCAGAGCTCTTTCGGGGGACTCGGGGGGCCTCCTCCTACCATTGGATCATCTCAACAAGATCGAACACGGCCACTTTTTGGCGAGGTCAGCCGGAACGCCCCAGTAATGGTGCCTCGACCAAGTGCAACTACCGGCAGCCCTGAGTCTCCAAGTCCAATGAGAGGTGGAGTTCCAAACCGAGTGGTTCGGGCGGATACTGCCAGATCAGTCAGTGCTCCGGGTATGGCCTCACAGATTTTGGGACCTCCTCCTAAGACGCAGCAGCTAGGCACATCAGTCGTCAGCAGGGAGAAGCCGACAAGCGCTGAAGATGCATTCATTGCACAACAAAGAAAACTGAAGGAACGACAACAGGCCGAAGAAGGTCAGCTTCTAGTCGATGCAGATGATGATCAGGTGCAGAAAGTCCTCGCGTCCGAAATTAAGCCCGCACTGGACCTGGATGAATTCATTGCTCATTCAAATGTTGCGCCGCCAGCTAGAGAGAGCGTCCCTGCTCAGGTTGAAGCTGTTTACCGAGATATCAATTCAATGATTGATACACTTGGGTTGAATGCTCGTGCTGTCAAGGCCTTCACACAAGGTCATACCGATGCGCGTCGAGAGGATGGTCGTACCAAAGAGGACCTTGAGGACCCTGACGATTGGGTATTGTGCGAACTCGGCGAGCTGGGCGAGGTTATAGAGGCTGATCTTCCCGCTGATCTGGACTATGGCCGGGTGCAAGACCTCACTGACAAGCTGGATGCTTGCCAAGACTTGGTGCGAGATTTACAACGTCTTCGAGCTAAGCAAGAAGATCTCAAGAGGGTCATCATGACCAGGATAGATCCCACCCAGGCAGATGTTTCGCGGACACTTCCATTGAGCGTGGAGCAAGCAACTCAACAGAACGAACTTAGACGAGAGTTTGCTGGTTTCTCCAAAGTGCTGGCCGAAGCAGAGGAAGCGCTTACTTTGCTGAAGACTCGAATCGCGTCTGTCTCTAGCTCAACAGGCAGGGGGAACAGTAGTGTCCCAACTGTGGAGGCCGTCGTGCGCACAATTACCAAGATGACGAGTATGGTTGAGAAACGAAGTGGTGACATTGATGTCCTCGAAACGCAACTCAGGAAAATGCGTATAGAACCTGAAAGCCGAGAAGGCTCTCCTCTGAGGACCCCTCAAGCTAGAAGAAGCATCCTAATGTCTCCAGAGGCTACACCGTCTAGATCTCGGCACAGCATGTCAGCGAGCATCATATCGTTTGGAGGAGCACCGATCAAGGCGGCCACACCGAGAAAGAAGCTCAGCGGCTTCAGCAGTGAGGAAAAGGGTGATCTAATGGACAAGAGGGCGAAGCGACAGGCAGTTTTGGCAAAATTGAAAGAGAGCGTTGAGAAGAAGGGCGTTAGCGTATGGACCATGGAAGATATTGAGTAAACTACTAGGTAGGAATATCGAGGTGCCTCTTGGGCTTATTTGTTTTTTGTTAATTAGGTACGGCGAGAGGAGACACAGGTGATGAATTTTAGTCTAGATGTATTTTAAATGAGGCAACACAATGCCATAATTTGGCTTTTGAAGATGAACTATCTTTATATCTCAGGATTGCTATACATCATAAATCAGTCGCCCTCAAAGTTTGGCTATCTGAATTTCCTTCAACATGCCAGTCCTGTGGATCCCGCAGAGACCCCCCACCCACCAGCGTCCACGGTGAAAGTCAGCAAAGTCTTATCGCTCACCTAGACTCACCTTGGAGGGGTTATCGCATTCAAAAAATTTCCCCAGATACTCGACAACCATAAACTTTTGCTCCAAACACAACACGCAAACATCATGGCTCCTTCAAAACAGCCCGATTGGAAGAAGGCTCCTAGCGCGGAGGAGCTGGATCGCAGAACTGTAAGTTTTTGGAGGGCCTAGGAGATGGGCAGACATTCTGAATGATTGGTATGCTAATCGTAGCTCTCTTTTTCTTCTTTTTAGACCGTCGGGATCAACAAAGAGACTGTTACCAATGTTTCCTCGACTGATTTCCCGGGGCATTTTCCCGGTGAGGATATGGCTTTTACAATCGACCGCTTTCGGGACGCCTTCTCAGTGAAATTCCACAAGAACGAATCGAACGACGCATCCTTTTCTCTTATTGGCATCGACACCTCCCTCGCCAATGCCTTCCGGCGCATTCTGATCGCCGAGATCCCCACGCTGGCCATTGAGAACGTATACATCGATAACAACACCTCCGTCATCCAAGATGAGGTTCTGGCCCACAGACTGGGTCTCATTCCCTTCAACGGCGGTCGCGATGGCCTGCAGAACTTCCTCAAGTGGCATAAGAAGCCCACGGACGGGGAGGATCCGTACGCGGGGTGCTTTGACTACAATACGGTGCGGCTGGAGCTTAACGTCACATGTACGGTCAACCCGGACGCTTCGCCCAACGAGGCAGACCCTCTGAAGGCGTACCACAATGCGCATGTGTACGCAAAGGATATCGTCTTCGTGCCAACCGGGAAGCAGGACCAGTACTTTAGCGGCGAGGACGCCATTCGGCCGGTGAACCCGGATATTCTCATTGCCAAGCTGCGGCCGAAGCAGACGATCAGCCTGGCGATGCACATGCACAAGGGTATCGGCGCCGACCACTCCAAGTTCTCGCCCGTCGCGACGGCCTCGTACCGACTGATGCCGCTCATCAACATCACCAAGCCCATCCTCGGCGCCGATGCCGAGAAGTTCCAGAAGTGTTTCCCGGAGGGCGTCATCAGCCTCGACCACGTCTCCAGGGAGGAAGCTAGCAAGGCGGGAAGTGGCTACGAGGGACAGGCTGGGGAGCTCAAGGCGGTGGTGCGGGACCCCATGAAGGACACGCTGAGCAGGGAGGTGCTGCGACACAGGGAGTTTGATGGCAAGGTCAAGCTTGGGCGGAGGAGAGACCACTTCATCTTTGCCATTGAGAGCACGGGGCAGTGGGATAGCGATGAGCTCTTCCTCGAATCCGTCAAGCACCTGAAGCTCAAGTGCAAGAAGCTCGAACAGCAGGTCATCAACATGGCTCGATAAAACAAAGATTTTTTTTGGCATGACTGGATGTACAATATGGCTTTTGCTTTTTTTTTTTTTTAGCTTGTTTACTCGAATGCGTCCATACACAATGTTTGTTCTTGTGGATAGATAGATATAAAAATAAAAAAAGATGATACCATGATTCTCATTACCCCTATTTCGCTCGAGTCTGATTATCTCGACAAGCTTTCTTTCTTCTAAGAGGAAAGTTTTTTCGTCTGATCATTGCTCTCTATCTCCAACGCCATAGAACAAAACAAAAAAAAGAAAATTTTGCCCAGAATACTCCAAAAAAGAACAACAAAACGCCTTCTCCCGCAATCAATCTGGCCATCATGGGAAAACAAAATTAGGAGGATGCGGCCTTGAATTTGAGGTAAAAGTTAAACTCGAGCGGGAATGCGGGGTCCGTCACGACAACCTGCTGTCCGTTCTCAAGGCTAAGATCGGCGAGAGACTTTTCGAGGTTCGGCCTGGTCTGCTCCTCCAAGCTTGGTGGGAACTGCATGTAGAGGGTTTTGCCCTGTGCTCTTATCGACGGTTTCTTCAGCTGGGCTTCTGGGCGGACGGCAAAGGAGTCCAAGAGCTCCTGGAGGGTCGTCTCCGGGTCGACATCGAGGGGCCGGGACTCGCGGCCGCAGACGGGGCAGTCGTCCTTCTTCTCGTGCTTGAAGGTGTATGTGTAGATGCTGTCGTTGCCCGAATACATCATGTAGTTGTTCTCGAAGCCCAGGCAGGGGGCCGAGGTCGTGGCGATTTTGAAGGCCTCGTTGCAGCATGCCGCGGCTATGATGGCGTTGGTGGACGCAATGGCGGGAATGATGTTCTTGATGGTGCCCTGGGTGAGTGCGTACGTGACGCCCGGGATGTTGAACTCCTGGGCGCGCTTGAGGGCCTTTTGGTAGAGCCAGGTGACGTGCTCGGGGTCATCCTTGTCAAGTTGGGGGAAGGGCTTTTCCTCCTCCCAGGCAATGACGTGAGCCCACTCGACGCAGTGTTCCGGTTGTCTGGGGATGGATGCAATCGTGCAGAGGGGCACGGCTGCCCTGGGCGCATGCATATCCAACTGGCACTCGATGCACGACGTGATGGAAGGGAGAATCACACGGGCCTGGCCCTTGAAGCCTTCGGTGCCGCCGTCGATGAGAGGTTTGATTCCATCGGGGTCCTCGGCCTCCTCCGCGATGGAGACGAGCATGGCGTTGATCCATCTCCGAGCCTCGATGCTGTCCAAGCCGCAAATAACGAGCTGGAACTGGTTGTAGAAGGATTCGTCAAAGTCCTGGATCTTGTTGTTGTGGGCCGTGATCTTGACGCCCTTGACTCTGTTCTCGACAAACTTGGCGGCCACCTCTGCCTTGTATTTTCCAACATCCGATTGGCGAAAGAGGAACTGGCGATTCAAATTGGAGATGTCGATGGTATCTGTCAGCCACCCCCAAAGTTAGCCGGGCGTAGGTGCAGTGTAAACAACATGCTCTTCCAACTTTCACTGACCCATATCAATCACATGAATATTTCTAAACCGTGACATGGCCAAGTTTTTAAGAATCTCGCATCCTAAGCCGCCAGCACCGCTATCGTGGAGTTTTAGTTTTTGGAGTCTCGAGGCCTAGGCGGGGTGGTGGGTGGTTTTACGAACATTACCCTGCTACTATTAGTTATGATGTTCTTGAAATATTGATGGTAGGGGCAGTGTAAACTCACAAGATCTTGAACTTTTCAAACTGGCCGAGAAATTCCTCTCCCACGGCATCAGCATCCGTAAAGGGCCCCGGATTACGCCTGATTTGTTCAAGGTGTGTCCTGTAACTAGCTGTTAGCAAGCCATGTCACTTGTTCGCTGTCTCTGATCCCAGATGGGGTTATCGTTGGCTGACCATCGTTTCGTCTCGTCGATAGTAGGCGCGGCTACTGACGATTGTGTGTCGACACTCATTTCAGTTTAAATCGTACAGAACCCTGACTCCTTTAAGGTGGGAGGGGAGAGGATGACGGGACGTGTCGCGTGGGTGTGTGTAGGTTATTTGGAGGGGAAGCTTTGGAGGGGAAGCTTTGGCGGAGTTGCCCATCTGGCGGGTGGAAGGGTGGATAGCTATCTCGGTGACGTGAGGTGACCCCTCGGTGAATGTGGGGGCTTGAAGCTGATGCCTCCCATCCCACTTTACACTTCCACGAAACAATGTTTCTCCTCTTGCACTCTTTTTTTATCACAATCCTAATTTGTATATTAAACGAATTCTATTCTAATGAGATCTACAGGCTGGTCCTGTGTATTCTCAGAGAGACAGGGCAGCAGTCATGGATGAATTACTCACCCCAATCAGCACGACCTATCTGAAGTCAAGGAAGGTCGATGAGCCGCTATTATCAGAGGTCAGCTCGACCAAAAGAGTTGTCGAAGCTCCTAGAATATCGCAAATTCTGTCAGTGGATGAAGCACTTGAGCTTCTCCGCAACCAACCCGACTACGACTCTCTCATTCTCGTCCTACAATATCTCACCACGGACGTTCAACAATCATCTGACACATTCCACCTTCACGTACCAGGTCCAAAGAGTGCTGCAATTATTCACCAGCTGGTAACGGAGATTGTGCCAAACTATTGGACGCTGCTACGGGAGGGTTCGGAGAATGTCGATACCAGCAATAATGCGCGGAAACCTGATGATGCTACTCTGCTCACCCAATGCTTGCAGAGTGTAGCCGGGTTAAATGCTGTTCTCGCTCATCTGAAAGCTTTGATACAAGAGCAAAAAGGAGGATCAAAAGGACCTATTCGACCCGACGTGGCTTTGCATTTAAGCACCTTTTTGGATCTTTTGGCGTCTCTGCTCAGGGGCAATAGCTCAGTACAGACTATTTGGATAGCCTCGACAGAGAAGCTGACCAACGCGGCTTTGAAGAAGACCCAATCTCATACCCTTCTTTCATTGCTGACCAGTGGCCGAATCTTATCCACCGCGTCCGAAGCACTCGCACTCGTTGGACAGGATGGAGTCCAAGGTGATGCACGATGGGTTGCCGAAGGAGTAGAATTTACGAAATGGATTGCACAGAATATTAACTCCTGGACTAAAGACAGTCCTGGAGATGCGGAACTTCAATTTTGCTCTGACCTATTTCATCGGGGAATGTCACTAGGCTATTCAGGTGAGAGAAGAAAGCAGTTCTAACTAATACTCGTCAACTTACATACAATAGATACGCTGGCGAAATGTATTATTGATGGCCTACTTCTTTCGAAAGGGTCCGATCCTAGTACATTTACAAGGGTCTACTTCAATCAATCACAAAGCATAAAGAAGACGCTGAGTATTCTCTTACAGCGCCTCTCTCAGCATCTGAATACTTTGGATATGGCAGACTCGGCCTCAAATGCTGCCATCTCTGGTACCGCTGGTCTTGTCTATGCGATTACACAAAACAATGATGCCATCAAAGGCCATCTTATAGATTGGTGTGCTTCATCTTCTGGCGCTGGCCTTGGCGATAATATTGGGATTAGAAGGGCTGTTCTGGCAGTCTTGGCCAAGGACAAAGAGGCCATCACCACGGTGTTTGAGAAAGGCCTCTCCCAATTCGGGGATCAGCTATATATCAGGCACGTTGCAATATTACAGCAAAATGGTAATAAGATATATAATTCCTGTTCATCTTTGACAGCTACTGACAGCTACCAGTCCATACCGAAATCTTACTTCTTAGTGCTGGATACGTGTCTCGACTATCACCTATCAAGCTGAGGATGACGATAAGATCGGGATCCTATTTAAGTGCTATATCAAATCGTATTGCGGCTACACAAACCCGGGCTCGCTTCTTAGGCATGATAGTAGGAGAATCTCTGTCTGCCCTCATCGATAAGAACGCCCAGAAGCTCGATTTTCACATGGAGGAAATGGACACTGAGGAAGCCCAATGGCTAAAATCCCTCACTACCATTTCTGATGGTATTGGTCCGGTTGATTCACTCCTCAAAGAGGACAGCCAGAAACCAGCCTCTCAACCACAAACCAAGGCGATTCGAAAGCCCGTATCGAAGCCCAAGGGAAAGCCGAAAGCTAAAGTTACAGAATCAAAGCCTATAGCGATCATAGAAGAAATTGACTCTTCCGATGACGAAGACGATCTCGCTCCGCTTGCCAAGGATTCTGACCCGGAGGACTCTGATGACAACGCTGAGCTGGTGCAGCGCAACAAGGTAAAAGCTCCCGTTTATGTCCGCGATCTAATATTATTCTTCCGCGACTCCGAGTCCTATGATAAGCAGAGGCTGGCCCTCCAGACGGCCCCTTCGCTTATTCGAAGAAAGGCCAATTTCGGTACGGAAGTGAGCTCTCATGCCGACGAGCTTGCTGGCCTTTTTGTTGGGCTGCAGGACAAGTACGAGCTTGAGAATTTTAGCGACTTGAAATTGCAGGGCATGATTGCCCTGATAGTTGCCCAGCCAAAGTTGATGGCTCCTTGGTTCTGTAGAACATTCTTTGAAGGAGACTATTCTCTGTCCCAGCGAGTCCAGGTTCTCGTCGCCATCGGGCTGTCGGGTCGAGAGCTCGCTGGGTTCGAAACCTCAGAGTACGCGTCTGCTGCTGCTTTCCCGTCCAAACGATTGCCAGAGAAAATCGAGCAGCTTTATCTTGACCCGTCTAAAAGGGAGGAATTACCCCCTTCGTCGCGGTTGAAAGGTCTGCCTCCGACGGCCTTGAATACCATCTCCCAGGCTCTCACCTCGTCCTTCTTGGCACCAATGGCTGCTAAGGCAGCCGACGCCACTACCGGGCCGGACATCTTGAAGCTTCAAACCTTTACAGCCCGTTACAAGTCCAAGACGAAAGCGAAACCTCGGGTCCGAGCCATCCCGAATACCACAGCCGCTCTCCTCGCCAACTCATTCTTCTCTCCCCTCACCGCCCACTTTCAGCTCGCTCTTCGATCCAACAAGGCACTTGTTCTCAACCCCGCTTTGCTGTCGCTATATCTCCAGACCATAGGCATCATCATTCACGCGGCGGGCCCATCTACGCTTTCGCTGCCTCAGTTGACGGCTGAGCTATGGGACTTGCTTCTTGGTGTCAGAGTACACGCTCAGGATGACTTGGATGCCCTGAAGGGCTGGCTAGTCGCCATGGCTTCGCTGCTGGAGGTCAATGGCGGAGACATGAGGAGGATATGTGTGCAGCAAGGGAGAGAGGTTGTTGAGACTCGGGAGTGGGTTGGTGGAGTTTTTCATAGAACAAGGGGCGAAGACGGAGGCGAAGAGAATGAGGTCAAAATGTTGGCAGCAGGGGTTCTGATCAGGCTGGGTGAGGCGATTGAGCAGTATCAAACATTACTTATGGGGGACATGGTTGGTTTTCAATGAAATAGACGATTTAGAGCATAAAAAAGTGTTCAGTCAATCAATATAAAAAATTACTTTAGTCATCAAATATCCGTTCCATTGCGTGCATGTCTGCCTAGTTTCGTGAAATCTATACTGATTAAGTCAGTGAATGGTAATGTACATGGCGTCGTTTCCCGTGCTAATCTCTTTCGGCGTACAAAAAATCGTCATAATAAAACGGCAGTGCTCATGACCTCATATCGCGTTCCCAGTGGCATCTAGCGGATGCGTGCTCCCCCTCGGACCGGTAGTCCGGACAAGTAAGAGTTTACGTGACTCAAATGGTCACCCAGACTCATGGCCATGCGACGCAGTTCCTGCCTCACGTCCTCGGTTGATCCTTGACCCAGGAGTACTTTTGGTGCCGGAGCGGCCGGAAGGGGCGGTAGTGGTGTGCCAGGTTGTTGTGAAACAGGTCGTGACTGTGGGGCAGGAGGGGGTTGAGGTTGCTGAGGTTGGGGCGGTGGTCGAGGCGGCGGCTCTTGATATGACGAGGAAAGTTGGGGGGTAGAAGGGGCGGGACTGGGTTCTGGTGGAAGTTCAGGATCCATGTCCGCAAAATCGCTCAGAGAAAAGGGTCGTGCTCCATTGACTGGCTGAGGGGTGGGTTGACTGATAGTTCGAGATTGTTCAGGCCTTGGCTCTGATTCAAGGGATAGGTCTGGAAGATCTGCAAGCGCATTTGCAAACTCTGAATCATCCGAGACATAAATAGAAGGCTCGCGATTGGTCGGGTTGACGACGTAGAGTGAAGCATGCTTCTCTAGCTGAAATGGGTCTGCGCCGCCAAGCTCAGAGCCACTGATAGAGCCAACGTCCGAGTGCGACGTTGACGGACGGGTAAGGTCTGTAGAGAAATCTGGGAAGCTCAAGCTCATGTCAAGGTCGATGAGACTTCCGGTCGAAGCGCGGTTGTCGGGGGGTCAGGGGGGCAAGTTCATTGAATCCAGATGAGTGTTGGTATGGTTCAGTTGGATGATGCATCATAGGGGGGCGAGAAGGATCTGGTGCTGGAGGAACATCGGTAAAGGGGAATTTGAACTCTTCTGGATTTGCCGGTCCAGAAGCCATGGATGGAAATTTCCAATCTTGCGTACGACGGTTGTTTTTGGCATCTGTAAAGTCACTCATGGGCGTCTTTATGTAGTGAGCATCATCGAGATCGTATTCCACCTGAGCCATAGGATCGCGAACCTTGAGCGTACCCAAATCAACAAACTGGGACAGTTCACCTCCGTGTAAAGATACGTCCAGGTCGATAAGAGACTCTCTAACATTAACATTCTGGGCACTTTCGTCCCGGAGTGGTAGATCAGAAGCAGGCGGCATAAAAAGCCGACTATAATACGTCCTCGAGTTCTCTTCGTATGTTGATATTGTGTTGGGGTCAAAGATCTTTTCCAAGGGCGCTTTGACAGAAGGAAGATGAGGTGGTGGTCTACGACGAGACTTGGGCTTCGGTGGCCGCGATGTTTCCTCATATGACTGTTGCTCAAAGTCCACGCCGGAACCGTAAACATCAAAAACATCCTGTGCATCGCCATTGTCAAGCACTTGTTGGTCGAATGCAGCGGTCGTACTAAAGTTCCACTCGTCATTCGATAGAGCTGCAGATAGTTCTGCTAATCCTTGGGCGCCGCCTGCAGAGAAAAGAGACCTTCGATCTCCACCTTGTGCTTCCCATAACTTGAACGCCCGGACCAGGTGAGATAGAGATGAGGTCGGGTGAGATTCGTATGTATTCAGGATATATCCGTGGCGCTGAACCTGTTCGATTGTTGGCCGCTTAGCAGTATCGTGTTGCAGGCAGTATGCAACCAAATCTTTCAGACCATGAGAGTAATGGTCTCCGTCCAATCGAGGGGTATGATGCTTCAGGTGGGTGCCTAGTCTAGAGAAATCGATTCCAGCAGTGACATTAGGTGGTAAGCCAGATGCTATTTCGTAGACCATGGCTCCAAATGCCCATATATCAACTTCGGTTCCATACGACGCGCCCTGGTCGAAAAGCTCGGGTGCCATCCAGTGAGGTGTCCCGATAAATGTCGAACGCTTGTCGAATTTGGTCTCGATAACTCCAGCAACACCAAAATCGCAAAGCTGAACTTTTCCAATCTCCGTAACCAGGACATTAGCACACTTCAAATCTCGATGGATAATACCCTGACCATGAACCCAGTACATGGCCTCTGCCACCTCGCGCACAATGGGAACAATCCATTTCTCCAAAAGTCCACCAGGAGCCGTCGGTCTCATGAGGGTGGCAACGCTTCCACCAGCGCAATACTCAGTGATCATCCACATAGACTGGGCAACCGGCAATGCTTCGATGACATGGTTGATATTCTTGGCGCCACTATCGCTCAGCAATTGTAAGGCGTTAATCTCCTTGAGCAGGTCGCTGTAAGTATCTGCCAGCTTTGGGTTCACGGTGTCGCTCTCTTCTATATCGATAATCTTAACTGCAACTAGCTGTCCAGTTTTGCCAGAGGTTGCCTTGTAGACTCGGCCAAAGCTCCCCTTGCCAATGAGCTCTTGAAGTTGATATTGCGGTACTTCCTTTCCGGACTTGTTACATGTCTCAACAACAGCCTTTTGCATTTTTCTAGCATCTTCAAGAGCCTTTTGCTTGGTGACCGAAATATCCGGCCATCTCACCTGAAGTGACATTGTGAGTGAGCGGGTGGGTGGTGAGTGAGTGAGTGAGTGAGTGAGTGAGTGAGTGAGTGAGTGAGTGAGTGAGTGAGTACGGCCCACTCAGGCCGAGACAGCAGCAGCTCTGACGTTGGTTTTAGGTTGGCTGCAGCACACGCACACAGCACATGAACAGCACGTCGTGCTCACGCAGAGAGAAAAGATGCCGGGCTGAGCATTGCCACATTCACCCAGGTAGCTCACATGCTCAAAAAGAGGATGTCGTTGATGAAGATGAAATTGATGGTGATGATTATGATGAGATGAAACGTTCAATTGAAAGACGTGGCGATAGGCTGAACGCCAATCCAAGTGCACTGAGGCTCAGGGGGCTGAAGGGGGCTTGACGCGAGGTTTAACCGGCTGACGCCGTAGCCTCAGTGCCTCAGCACCTTGAAAATCCTTATCACTGCTGATCCATGGATGCTTACCTCTCTGATTGGCATTACGCGAAACTCTCACACCAGTATGACACAAAGTAACAGGATCAAACGAATAGTATGCATGAAATTGTTCCAAGTTTTCAGTTTCCAATAGCACTCTGCCAACTGTTCTACTACCGAGTTGACTCGTATAACAGAAGAAATGCAGTATTACTATTACCTTGATGATCATGGTTGGTCCACTTCTCACTGCTCTACTCCGTTATATACCTGTAGATTTATAATTATGTTGTCTCTCTCTATCTATGCCTTTGTCACCATCAAAGGTCCTCTTCTCATCACATCATGCCAACCTAGTCATGAAGACACAGGGATAGTGATATCACAAAACTCGGTGACGAGAAAGAGACTTTTAACCAGGATCTGTTGAATGATGATCAACTTGAGACAAATCTAAAAATTAATGAAAGAAAAAAATGCCCTTCATCTAATTCTATGGAGCGTTTGCATGACTCTATACCAGAAAATCTTTCTAGTCGCCCTTTTATCCCTGCCGATCCTCTATGGAGCTGGAGCCTCCTTCATCGTCTCAAACATTCCCTGGTGGATCCCCTCCCATCCAGCATCACACATGCTCCTCACCGTCCCTATAAGGAGTCTTGAGGCCTTGATCAATACAGACTCGACCATTATGAAGCTGCCGTCCTCACTCTCTCTAATCTCCCAAACCGACTCCATGACAACACTCATGGGACTGCGTATTCTCACAAAAACCCCTTCTCCAGGTTGAAGAATTCATAGATGCTCACCACATCCGAGTCCCACAGTCCTGCAGGAAGCGTATGCACCTTGTCTGTCACTGAAAAGTACGCAGGCTCTCCCTTGGCAAGGTCCTGGATGCCATCTGGCAAGGTGGGCTCCACGTCTGAGGGTGGAGGGATAGGCTCATACTTGATCATATGAGGGTCGACTTTTATATAGAAAACATGGTTGTGGAGAGTCTTGATGGCCTTTTCGGGTGAAAGTCCAGTAGGGAGCGGTGAGATATGCTCCAGGCTGTCGGTTGTGTTGAACCACGCTAAGATGACAATGATCAGCACAAGAGGGAGAGGAAGAGATATGAATATGTGTAAAGAATAGGCTTACAAGACATTGTGACTGGCTGGTTGACGTCAATCAAACAACAAAAAGATCTAATAAGTATTATTCTCTAGTTCTATGGTTCTATCGAACGGTGATGTTGGAGCGCAAAACAAAAGTCGCCAAAGTGTGCAAGACGGTCGTAGTTGTTTTTGCCAGGTGTGTCAAAAGGTTGCAGTACCTACCTAGCAGCCAAGCACACACGACCAGGGGAGGCCGACCGCCTATTTAAAACAAATGCACCGTGCTATATGTAGGTGCATACATCATTTACTACTACTACTACTACTACTCTACTCTACTCTACTGGGTACGTAAACAAAGTCAATATTTTAAGTTCCTTGACGTGGCCATGCAAGTGGGCCAATGATTATCCTGTTGGAGTTGAACACATTCTAACTTTACGTTGACCAAATCTTGAATAACATGGATGCTGATGGTGATGATAGCAGGTCATATCTTTCTAGGTGCTACGGGGTACTAAGATAAGGTAGACAAAGTAGACTACCTCTTCTTAGGACATGTACCAATGTTTCTATTAATTGCTCTTTGCAAGCTCAGCGATCATTTATTTATTCTAGAAGAGAATTTGTATCAGGGATAGACTAAATTCTCATGCAATGCTCACACGCATATCTATAGATAGGTAGTACTCCGTCGTATTAGTCCGTTTCTGCATGCCTTCTTACATGCATTTCAAGCACATGACGAAGCCAAACCTAGCAACTGAGTTCTTATATCACGTGACTTCGCGATACCCCATGCCGACGACGAAACGCGGGCCTGACGTGTCCCACTTTAGCACTTTAGTAAGACGGGATGCCACCCATGCGTCGTCGTCGTCACAGCTTACTTGGATCTTCTTTTTTGGACATTGTTGTTCCAATCATATCGATTATGCATTGATGATTGAATCTTGCTCTCTGTCTCGATTGATTGGATTATTATCGCCATCGCCATGGTCACACAAGCAAAACTCAGCTGGCCACAGGGGCCGAAAAAACCGCCGCATCCAACAAGAAGCCTACGAAAATCATAAATGGCAATGCCAGTATCCTAAACTTCTTCCAAAAAGCTCCCAAGCCGGAGGATTCGCTATTCGTCGGTGCCAGTTCCGCACCCACACCAGTAACCCAGGAAGATGATCTTTACAGCCGAGATGACGAGCCCCGATACAACGAGAACGGATCACCAACTAAGAAGAGGAGGCTCAGCGAGGACCGACATATATCAGCAGCAGAGGAGGTGGCGATTGAGAAATCCATACTTGAAAACGCATCCAACGGCGTAAGTGAGCCAGTAACGAAGAAGATGAAGCCAAAGATCAAGACACCATTCGTCATGGACTCGGATAGCGAAGACGAAGAACAGGATGAAGGGCGGAAAAGGCCCACCAAGACAGAAGCCCCTCTCAAGACAGAAGCTGAGCCCAGTGATGAAACATCTGACAAAGATATCGATATTAAGTATGAACCGCCACCATTAAAGAAAGAAAACTCGTCATTTGTCCAAGTCGACGAATTGGAGGACTTCGCTGACTTGGAGGGATTCGACATAGGCGACTTTGAGGGAGAGGAAACGCGGGAAATGCGATTTATGCACGAGCAAGCTCGCCTCGAAGCCGAGGAAGTGGGTTTCTCTAGTGAGGACTTTGGTGACGATCCTTTAGATGATCAGTCGCCGATAGAAAATTGTCCAATATGTAACGGTAGCCTTGTTGGCATATCTACCAACGATGCTACACGGCATGTGAATGGCTGTCTGGACGGAAACCCTATTCCGATACCAACGACTGACAGCAAAGAGGCCAAGGATATACCTGAGGTTGAAGCCGAGGAAATCAGCAAAAGATTCGCCCGAGCAGCAGTTCCACGGCCGGGCCAAGCCAACCCATTCGACATTGATACTAAAAAAGTTGATACAGTGAGTGCTTTCTCAAAGCTAATGTCTGGGAATGCGGAGGATTCGGCGTGGAATACGGCTGCGGCAGCAGAGAACGCTTCAAGGGGCCGCCCTGCGTATGAGCGAACTTGTCCCTTCTACAAGATCATGCCCGGCTTCTCCATATGTGTTGACGCCTTCCGCTATGGAGCTGTCGAAGGTTGCAAAGCCTATTTCCTAAGTCACTTTCATAGCGATCATTACATAGGTCTGACCGCCAACTGGAGGCATGGGCCCATCTACTGCAGCAAGGTCACGGGAAGCCTCATCAAGCAACAGCTCCGTACCGCTGCAAAGTGGGTTGTCGAGCTCGAGTTTGAGAAATCATACGATATTCCTGGAACCGAGGGAGCATCAGTCACGATGATTCCAGCGAACCACTGCCCCGGAAGCTCGTTATTTCTCTTTCGGAAACCATTCGGCACTGGGAGTAGCCAAAAGACGAAGCGAATATTACACTGCGGTGATTTCCGAGCCTGTCCAGATCATGTTCGCCACCCCCTACTGAAGCCCGATGTTGTAGACGCAGTATCAGGGAAACTAAGACAACAGAAGATCGACCTTTGTTATCTTGATACGACTTATCTCAATCCCCGATATTCGTTCCCACCACAGGGGGATGTTATCAAGGCATGCGCAGACTTGTGTGGATCCATGTCGCCTGATCCCAGTAGCAAAGACGACGCATTACTAAAAGGGGAGAGAACAACCGGGACCGATTCTGTGAGCAAATATTTCCAGAGCACCAAGACGCCAGAAAAGGACGGTCAGCCACAAAGAAAGGGAAGCGCAAAGCAGCGCCTTCTTGTCATCTGTGGTACATACTCTATTGGAAAGGAGCGCATATGCGTTGCCATAGCCAAGGCGCTCAAATCCAAAATATTTGCTTCCCCAGCGAAAATCAAGATATGCAAGCAGTTGGACGACCCGGAACTGAGTTCACTCCTTACATCGAATCCCGTTGAAGCACAGGTTCATATGCAAATGCTTATGGAAATTCGCGCCGAAACGCTTCAAGAATACCTTGACAGTTACAAACCACATTTCAGTCGTATCATAGGCTTCCGTCCTAGTGGCTGGAACTTCAAGCAGGCTAACGGCAAACCTGTTTCACCAAATACACCACCCAGCACTCTATATACCGATAAAGTCCTTCATGCGCCGACTTGGAGGACAAGATTCGGAATCAATGATTTAGTTGCTCAAAGAGGAAGCACCAATGAGGCCATGTGCTTTGGGGTTCCGTATTCTGAACACAGCAGCTTTCGTGAATTGACCATGTTCGTATTGAGCCTGCGAATTGAAAAGGTCATTCCCACAGTGAATGTAGGTAGCGAGCAATCGAGAAAAAGAATGAAGGGCTGGATTGATAAATGGATGATGGAAAGGAGAAAAGAGGGATTGATGCGACCATTGATAGAAGGCGAGGATAAAAGTGATGGCTCTAATGAGCTTTGGGGAACCTGTAAATCTGGGAAGGGCGGTGGGGCATGGTGGTAGGATGATCTTGGATACTCTGAATAGGAGTTTGGGCTGCTGGGTCTTTTTGTGAACAGGATATCTTCTCACAGTTGTTTATTACACGAGGCGAGGAGTTGGTAATTGCCAGGGCTGCCAGGGATATAATGGTATTTCAGTAGTTAAACCAGGAGAAACGCCGGATTTCGTTCCCTCATCATGGCCCATGTATGTCGTCGCACCCAAAAAGCGCCAGTCCACAAGACAGGTTAGGTATATTAAATGCAGCAAACATAAATCGATCTTTTTTTGTTAGCCCTTTAGAATCCAACATCTCCTTATTTTGCCTTGGCCAGCTGAGCTGCTGCTTCTACATAGCAAGTTAGCATGACCTCCTCCTCCATGGGCGTTGAAAGGAGGGGGAAACTTACCTCTCCGGGTGGCATCCTCGAGCAGTTGGGTGTCTACGGAGCCAGCGGGGAGATGAACATATCGTACCACGGAGCCTCGAATGAAGACATTCTTGACGGAGCTCTTGTCTCACGATTAGCGGTACACCCGAGTTGAAGAAGAAGGTTTTCTCTGCATACCAGATGAGGGTACTTTAGCTCCTCGACGACCTGGATGTCATCGAGCTTGATGTTGAGGTACTGATCCACACTTTTTAGGATGCCCTTGAGCTGGATGTCGTTCTTGAGCTCAACGGTGACCTCGTGGTCGATGAGAGTTTTGAAGAAACTGGGTTTGATAAGAAGTTAATACCCGTTCGGGGTCTGTTGGCAGGGAATGCCCTTTTTTCTTTCTTTTTTTTTGGGGGGGGTTGCGCTGTGCAATAAGGGCTGGGTGAGATGTTCTCACCTGAAGAAAAGCATGGTGGGCGGATGATTCAGTTTCCCTTGGAGGGGTGTGTGGTGAGGTGAGGTGAGGCGAGGTGCGTTGAGCAAGGTTAGAGAGGGGGAGCTCTAAAATGGTCGTTTTACGCCGGAAATGTTATCGTATGGTCTCTTAACGTTTATTCCGGTTTGTTTTCTGTATTTTTGGGGTCCAGAGACTTGAAATGATGGGGTTTTGGTGAATCTGATGGGTTGCGATGGCCACCCCGGCGATGAAGCCCACAGTGGCGGTCCCAAAGATATCGAGAAGTCACGTGATGGTATTTATGTTCTTTTTCTTAGTTTTTTTGTTCCCTTTGCCTCATGAGCAGTGGATGCAGAGCAATATTGAATGAAATTGCTTCGTGATGCGACTAATTCCCCCAAAAATGTTTCGTTTATTGAAATGCAGATCATTTCAACAATTATATTATTCAATGCAGTTTTCACTCCCTAGTTATTTAGTATTTTCTTTTTTCTTTTTTGTTCTCATGTACATTATCACTTGGACTTAATCAATGCGAATGCTCTCCAACTTTTCATGTTGTTTTGTTCCTAGAATCAACCTTGGTAGAACAAACTTGGATCCCTTACCCATATTTATAGACCTCTTATTTAAGTGAACTCTAGGCAATACTGAGCAGTACATTTTACAAAAAACACGTTGATTAATTAATTATTATGCGGCTTACTATGCCACTGCTCATATCCCATCCGAGACGCTCCATTCTCTAGGGTAACACTTGTGATGAGAAGGTCCATGTTAACACAACACAAGCCCCAAAGCCAATGTACCACAGGAAGTAGGGGCATCGCCTATTTTGACACTTCCTTGACAGAGTCATCTGCCTTCTTATTTGCCTTTTCATCTTCCTTTTCACCAATCTTTTCTTCGACCTTTTCATCCTTATTTCTTACATCTTTCCCCTCCTCCTTCCCACCAGCTTCGTCATGGGCTTCTTCGTGGGCCTCGTCACAAGCCTCGTCATTCCCATTCCCACGATCCTTTTCAATATACCCCGTCCCATTACACACATGACACTTGACCCTATCCTCCTCCTCCCGAGGCGGATTCGCAACCTCCTTCACCTTACCATTCGGCCCACCAAAGAAGACATCCAGCCCCTCCGGTATCACCCCCTGCCCATCGCACACCGCGTGCGACTCCATCGGCGTCTTGGTCTCGCCCGTCTTGAAGATTAGCACGTAGCATTTTCTCCAGTAGACGCCCTGACCTGACCCCTCGATCAGGAAGAATCCGCTCCTGGCATCGCTGAAGAAATCGGCATCCTTCGTAAGGGGTTTGATTGTGAATGGCTGGACATTGGTTAGTATGTATGTATGTATGTATGTATGATGATGAGCTTGAGCTTGTAGGGTAGGATAAGACTGAACCGGTGGAGGTTTGGCCATTGAACTCTAAGGGATGCCCAAGTAGCAAGTATCTGCAATTTGAATAACGTAGATTGGATATTCTTGTTAATCCGATACTGTTGATGTCGAAGGTCCACTGAGCATGGAAGAATAGGGAAGCTGGTTGTGATTTGATGATGTAACTTGGGCGCAAGTCGATAATCGTTTCCGTAATTCAGCATTTCCCGTCATCATAATACAGGAAAGTTACTTTGGTACATCTACAAGTACCATTACAGTCGCACTCGGGCACAGATGCAGCTAAACTGTGGGGATCAGGCTGATGCACTTTCACCCCCACTCTTATTTCATATAATATCACCCGTCTTATACCGGAGAATATGCATATTCAAACGACAAATCATTACTTTTTATTCTTCATTAAATAGTAGAGTCTCTGTGCTCTTATCTAAAAATTACAAAGGTATTTTTCTTTTTTTGTACATCAGAGTCTCCCAGCACCAACTCTATACAACCCACAAAATAATCCTCTTCTTCTTATTTCGTAGAATTTCTTCTTCTTCATAGTAGCACATTTTTACACACCTTCATCCTTCATTCTTCTTCTTTTCCTTGCTCAAATGCTTAGACGGAAGAGAAGAAGGGAATGTAGTTGGGGTCCAGAGTTCGGTAGACAAACGGCATGCCCATGCTCAGACCATTCTTGTCAAAGCCACGAGCGCGGACGCGGTCGCTCAGGTTCTGCATATCGGCGAGGAACTTCTTGGCAGCGGCGGTCGTCTCCTTGTTGAGCTTCTTGAGCATGGCGTCATCGATAAAGGCATCCTCCAAAGTTCGGCCCGAGGTCTCGTAAAAGGGGCGGTTGAAGGAGGCGATGAAGCCAATGTAGTGGACGGCCTGCTGTGGTGAGGGCATGAATGGCATGAGGTCCTTGACACCCTTGGCATCGGGGACGGGGGCGAAGAGAGCGGGGAGGTGGAAGGGGAGAGTAGCCTTGGAGCCGACGGGGTCGCCACCGTTGAGGGCATGATGGCCAACACTGACGATGAAGCCAAAGTGGGTCAGGGCATCGATGAGGGTGGCCTTGGTGGCGGGCTGGTTGGGGAGCTTGACCTGAGGGAAGTCGTGGACGCTAGCGCGGGCAGTGGCCTCGACGAACCAGTTCTGGATCTCGTAGTCCTTGGCAAGGTCACCATCAGTCTTGTAGTAGGAGTTGACAAAGGAAGCGAAGAAGGCGCGGTATCCGTCATAGATCTCGCTGGCGTCTTGGTAAAAGGGGAAGGACTTGAAGGGGTGCTGGTTCTTGTCGTTGAGGAGGCCGCGGGCCTTGAGGTCAGTGCGGAGGTAACCGGCCTGGTAACGTCCGGCAACGGGCCAGGACTCGGTAACGAACTGCCGGCAACCGGTGTTGTTGATGTACATGAGCTGATCCCAGTGGCCACCCTCGTTGAAGCAGAGCTCCTCGCCGACGATTCGGGAAGAGTAGCCCTGGAGCATGAGACGGTCTAGGATGAGCATGATGGGGTGGTTAGGGCTGACGGTGTGCAGAGCAGCCTCGTGGACGGCCTCGGAGACGTCGTGGGTGATGACCAGGTGAAGCATCTGAGAGTGGAACATGTCGTTGACGTTGAACATCAACTTGGCGAGCAGCCAGTCTGTGGCGGTGTCGAGAGGCGTATAGATGAGATCCTTGCCATAGTTGGTCTTAATAGCCAGGGGCAAAAAATCCTTGGTGACAGGGTGGATATAGAAGTAGGCTGAACAAGCCGCACCATATCGCGCAGGAGCAATCTTAGTCTTGGCATAACGAAGCTGGTAAGTGTCTGTATAGGTAGAGAGAGTTGGTTAGTAAGTCAAGAAGTACTATATCGAAAGACAAGGTAAAAAAAGTGGAGAGGGGGTTTCTTACAGTCAATGTAAAAGAGGCTTGAAGAGGCCTGCAGTTGCTGGAGCGTAGCATTGGCAATCTTCTTGCTAGTTGCGTCATCAAGGGTAAAAGGCAGCTTTTGGGTAGGCTTGATGGCGACCAGGGAGTAAGGGTTTTGACTCAGTCTCTCCATGCTAAACAAGAGATCCTGGGTATAGTTGGTCATAATACCGGGGGCGGTACTACGAGGATTGGCATTTTTCCATTGTCCCTTGTAGAGGATGTTGGCATAGTCATCCAGGCTCTTCAATCCACCATTCTAGAAGAAAAAAGTGAAACATGTTAATATGCAAGTAGATGTACGCACGGAACCTTTTGACTGTGGGTTCACGCAAAAAAAAAAGCGGCAACGGGCATAGATAACAAAACTTACGGCTTGGATGGCGGGATTAAGGGCCTGAACGTCCATGGCGATGCGCCCGTCAATTTCCTTGCGGTCGACGCCCCAGAGGTCCATATCGTGCTGGCTCAGGGCATTTCCCAGAGTGCCGTTGGGGAAGGGGGCGGCTTCACCAATCAGGGAAGGGCCGTAGATGAAGCCGGCGTTTCTCTTGGCCACCTCTGCCTTTCTGGCAGCGGGATTGGGATCATTCTGAGGCAGCGAAGCAGCGCTGGCGTCCTGGCGAGCAGACAGTTGAGGTGCTGCCGAGACCAAAGAGGCCAAGGAGCTGAGCAGGAGGCAAGCAGCTTGAGTCCGCATCTTGAAGAAAGAAGATGAGGAAGAAGAAGAGATGCTGGTGATGATTGTCTAGGAAAAGCTCTGATCCCTTGATGCTTCAACAACAGTATCTTCATCTTCGTTCGCTGGACTCGAGTCTCATCTTATACTTTGTTCATCTTTCCATTCATGATGGATCCTCAACGATGCTACCTCGGCAGTAATCCCTGAATCATGGAGAATCTCAAACAACAAGACAAATCGAACAATTTCGCGCCTTTTCCCA
The DNA here is from genome assembly GCA_036429605.1 of Cladobotryum mycophilum. Taxonomy (NCBI): domain Eukaryota; kingdom Fungi; phylum Ascomycota; class Sordariomycetes; order Hypocreales; family Hypocreaceae; genus Cladobotryum; species Cladobotryum mycophilum. The sequence continues at coordinate 3,137,514 of CM071590.1, read as the reverse complement.
TGAAACTAGGCGTCTCACTGCAACTTGGACGGTGGAATCTTTTTTCGTCCATGTTCGCCAATGCCCTCCTCTCCCCCCCCCTCTCTCTTCCTCGGCCTGTACCATGTCTTGTTCCTGCATTCGGGGATTTCTTAGGCAGGTCAAGGTGATTCGAGGTGATTCAAGGTGTGTGCCGCCGGCAATGCCGTTCGGTACGGGGGAGCCGGACGGTCCACTGTAGTGTCTGTGTGTTGTTGGTGATTTCTGCATACAACACACCTAACCCGTAGGGACGGACGAGCCACGGCGTCTCTCATCCATCAATCATAGCGCTGAGATTTGACAGCCTAAGCATCCACTCCTAGCTGACAGGCCATGTTCCAAAGGAGGCTCGAGCTCAGACTGGTTTGATAGACGAGGTGGATGGACGATCGGACCGACTGCTACCTCCTCGTACTGAGAGGAAAATTTTAGTGATCCATGAGCTTTTTTCTTTCTAGGGCTCAACGGGAGGTCCAGAGATCAAATTGGGTCGCGTGCATGATCAGTGTCCATGCTAATTTCACATCTCCGGTGTGAGAAAGCTCGAAAAAGGGAAACAAGTTGCGCCCTGTTTATCTGTTATAGGCATGGCGTTAATAGCCAGAAACCCCCTGGCAACGTAATCCCTGTATGCTTGGAACTTTCCGTTTTCCGGACATACAAGTATTTTCTTGATTACTGAATAGGAGAGAGTGCACGCGAGAGTGCCCACCGCGGGGAGATCTCCCGTCCGGTGGGATGTTGCATGTCGCGCGGTATATGTTGTTGTAGGAGTGAGTACTACACAAGAGTGAGTACACCTCCATCATTCATACAACGACACGTCCATGTCTGTAACCTAGTTCTCCAGAGGGTGGTATTTGTTAGCACATCGTGTGCACTGCTAGTGTCTCATTACTCGTTATGGCGAGACAGAGCTAGACTTGTCAACGACGAACGAACGCCTTTCCACCAAGTTAGCATGAGACTACCTCGAACTACCAACAATTGGGGGGTTTTTTTTACTAGGGATTGTTGTCTTGCTCTCTTTCTGTCTCTCTCGCCTAATGAAATGCTACTTTGGAAAAGATAGATAAAGTCCTGAAATGTCCGTTCAGTCCATGTTCAAAACCCCGTCTCACGGTGTTCATAGTTTGATGCTGAAATTCTCGGCAATTGATGTCAAACACCTTCCGCTGACACGTCTCACAATTAGAAAGACGCTATGCATATGATCTGCATTTGACTCATTATCCCCCATACCAAACGGTCCAACCACATGGTGGCAAAAATCCCCAGGTTGATTCAAAGAACAAGTCCGACGGCCTTTAAAACCTTAATTCAATGCCCAAAGGGGAACCGGAGTTTATCGCATTACTGATTCTAGCTGTATGGTATATTCCAAATTCTGAAACTTATGCCACATGCACAAACGCTCGCTTCTTGGCGCTGCGCTCTGCATTCTCATCCTCCCATGTCTCGTCCACATACTCCTTTACGCTGTTGTCGCGGATCTGCATCCCTACGACCTTGAGTGCCGCAATGTTCACTCCCATTTCGTCTTTTTGCCGTTTCAACGCCGCCCGGAGATTAGTGCGGATGCCGTCCATCATCACCTTCATTGTTCGACTAGCCACAATTTGCTTGTGATGCGTCTTCAGCATGAAGAACAGGATTCGGCAGGTGAGTGGGATATTCATTGACCGCATCGCAAAGATGTTGAGAAAGGTGAAGAGAATTGGCACGGACGCAAAGGGGAGTACCAGCAGTGCATCATGCAGCGCCGAGGCCTTGATGCGCTGGAGAACAGACATGACGTAGGCCTCTGCGGTGATGTTACCCAAAGCCAAGAAGACAGGATTCCTCTGCGGAGGCATGGCATGTGGATTGGTGAGCTTGGCTTCCTCGTATTCCTTCAGCAGGTTTAGATCTGCCATGCCCATTTCGAGGGCTTCTGCTATCCTCTCACCGGCCATGAGGGTTTCTGTGGTCTGTTTGCCGGCGGAGGTAACTTCGCCATTCTCATCGCCAGCGTCTGCGTCCTTTTCAAGTGACGCCGTCAGAGTACTTTCGTAGAGTTCCTCCATTTCCTTTTCGCGCTCTTCCTCGAGGAAGATTTGCTCATCCGTCTCATCCCATACTCGAATGCTCTTATCGTGACTGGCCGTGACAAGCATGTTTCCACTGTGGCTCATGGCAATAGACCATACTTCGCCATGATGGCCATCAAGCCTTTGGATCTGCTCAAACTTGTCACCGTCCCAGTAACGAATCGTTCGATCCTTGCCGCTGCTAAAGAAATGATGTCCATTGCCATCGGCATTGTGAGGAACAAAAGCTACTTGCAAAATACTGTCCTGGTGACCAAATAGTGCCTTGTGACAGTCTCCAAAATCTAGGCCCCAAATTCGGATATTCTTGTCCGCAGAGCTTGTAACGATAAGCTTGCTATCAAAAGAGATATCCATGCTCAGAACTGGCAGCTTATGACCGTAGAGATTAAGGTATAATTTCAACGAATCAACGAAGAAGACCTTGACCGTGTTATCCAGGAGTGAAACCGCCAGTAGTCTAGCATCGGGCGAGAATTTGAGACTGAGAATGTCATCTGACACTTTCATTATCCTTGACTGTACTAGTTTGAGCTTAGGGGTAGTACGCTTTGTTCCAAGAACTTGTTCCTGAACGATTTTGAAGTCCCAGAACTTGGCAGTCTTGTCCGCGCTTCCGGAGACGACGGAGCGACCATCCGGGTGAACATTCAATGCCCACACCGCGCCTTCATGGGCATCAACACTGTCCAAGAGTGATGCGGAGGCAACATCAAACAATTGTAGTTCGCCGCTCTTAGTTCCCACGACCACAACCTTGTCACCTGGCAAGAACGCACAGCAAAGAGCATAACCACACTCAAAGGTTCGTATGCAAGCCTGTGTCTTGACATTCCAGATTTTTAATGAGCCATTGGATGCCGACGCCAACATTTTGTCGTCCGAACTTAGTGATAGGGCCCGAATGTCAGTCCTGTGACCAGCAAGCTCAACCGAAAGCGTTCGAGTGTAATCGGGGATGTCGTCCTTGGACTTTTTGTCGCTCTTCTCCTTTGGGTTCACGCTGAAATATTCCAGCTGGTTGTTGGTGGTTCCTATTAAGATGTATATGCCTTTTTGCCCGCTCGGTAGAGCCCAGTCGACTGATTTGACCTTTCCACTGGTTCTCACGATGACGTATTGTACGAAAACATCGCTGATATCGGCTTTCGAGACATCGTCGGGAATTTCGTCACCTTCCGCCATCTCTTCGTCAACCTGCTTGCCGTCCTTTTGCTTCTCACGTCTTCTTCTTCGTTTTCGTGCAAGGCCTTTCTTGACTTCTGATTCTGACCTAATGCGCCATATGTCGACGCTCTTGTCTGCACCATGAACCGCGAAATAGTCCTTCTGAGGATGGAACACCACTTCGGTCGTTCGATCCTTGCTTTGTCGATGGAGGGTTCCACGGTCATGGAGGAATTGTGCCGTAGCAGCCACGTCGACTTTTCGCGCAGTTGAAGCCAGCCCGTCAGCATCCAATGACCAGACCTTTAGCTCGCCGTCGTTTCCGGCGGTAACACAACCACTTAGATCTGGCGAAACACCCAGAGCCCAACACTCGCCGTTGGTTTGTGAAATATGTGTCTCTATGCAATGTCTTGACGACAAATCCCAGAGCTTCAGGAGTGAATCCTTGCCGGTTGACAAGAGAAAACCGTCGGAAGATCCATCACCGTTCAGAACCATGGCCTTTGCTCCGTCTTCATCCTGTAATTGAGATTCGGGCTCCAAGAACCGTAGCCCTGTGATCTGGTCCTTGTGTCCTCGTAATTTGAACTGGCCAACTTCGGCGACAAGATCCCAGACGATAATGTCGGTATCCTTTGCGCCACTGGCCAATCGAACACCGGATTTATCGAAGGAAAGGTGGGTGATTGCAGATTTGTGGCCATTGAAGTTCACGATGACGGTTGAGATCTTGCTGTCCCAGATGCGAATACTGCCGTCTTCGTAGCCAACAGCAAACATGTCCTTGTCTACTTTGCTCTGCGCAATGGCAGTAACTGGATATGTGCACCGCTCATCGCGCCACCGACCGACAAGCTCACCCTTTTTTATATCCCAACACAAAACCTCTTCATTCGCGGCCGTTATCGCTTGTCCCGCGCCAGTGCCGGTTCGATCTTTTGACGTCCATACCAAGTTGGATGTACTTGAAGCAATCGTGCCAAACGACCTGGCATACTCGTACTTTCTGTTTCTAGATGTCAATAGCAGTCAATAATAATGCCAAAGGAATAAACTCACAGATATGACTTGACCATTTTTGCCGAGTTTCGACTTCTCAACGGCAGTGCTCGTCTCTTGCAAAAGAACTTGCAGCGCAATCCTAAAGCCGTCCAATTGCGCGGGTGGGATTTTTTTCTTGGACTTATCGATAACGATGGGGAATGATAGCTCGGACGTGGCGTCACGTGGCTCACCTCCCAAGCTTGCTGCTTGACGTCCTCACCACGTAGCTAAGCCCCACCAAGAGTCGTCAACCAGCTCCAGGACGATCGGATAGGGATTCAAGGAGTTCAAGTGACATATCACCACGATGCTTCTTCTCGACTACCAGAACGTCCTGATCCAATCGGTCCTCACCGAGAGGTTCTCAGGGTAGGGTCTTATCACTTACACTCCCACGGAGCCGAGCTAATGACAGCCCAGTGCCCCGCCTGTACACATCGATCAGACCGTATCCGACTTCGACGGCGTTACCTTCCACATCTCGACCCCTGAAACCAAAACGAAGATTCAACTGTCTATCCAAATACGATGCTTCAAGGATCTTGTCAAATATGGCGCTGAGCAGGTTCTGCAGCGGGAATATGGAAAATATGTCGTCCCGGTTGAGGCTGGCTATGACTTCTCCGTTCAGGTAGACGTGGAAAACTTGCCGGAGTCAAAGGGTAAAGCACATTCTTGCAATTGGTGCTTTTACGGTACTAATGGCTCTATCCAGAGGATCGCGACGCGTTGGCAATGCAGTTTTCCTTGTTGAAGCGCAATGCTATGGCCGCCCCCTTCGAGCAGGCCTACGAGGAGCACTACAAATTGAAGGAGGAAGCTTCCAAGTTCAGCACAGAAGATGCTCCGCAGGGTGTCCGAGAAGGAGGGGAAGTCAAGGCGATTGCTTACCGCGAAGAAGAAGCCATCTATCTCAAGGCCAGCCACGACCGAGTTACCGTCATCTTCAGCACCGTTTTCCGAGAGGAGACCGACAGAGTATTCGGAAAAGTGTTCATTCAAGAGTTTGTTGATGCGCGAAGACGAGCTATTCAGAACGCACCCCAGGTACTTTTCAGAAACGACCCCCTCTCGAGCTTCAGGGTGTTCCTGGAGTCCGCGATACAGGCTCTGGAGAGATTGGCTATGTGACATTTGGTATGTTTGTGATTGGTATGGGACCAGCTCCATAATACTGACCACCGGTAGTTCTTTTCCCAAGACATCTCACCCCACAGCGGATGGCTGCCGTCATTTCTCATATTCAGACATTCCGAGATTACTTCCACTATCATATCAAGGCATCAAAGGCATACATCCACTCTCGTATGCGAAAGCGAACAGCAGACTTCCTCCAGGGTAGGTTTCGTGTTAGTGATGCAATGACGATTTGGCCTCTGACGGTGATTAGTGTTGCGACGTGCCCGCCCCGAAAACGAGGAGCGAGAAAAGAAGACGGCAAGCGGAAGGACTTTCAAGGCCTCGGGCTTCTAAACCACCAAAGTAGCGTCTCCCTCCATGTCGGGTTGTGTGTAGATTTAGACAATCGCCAACAGGGATATGTATCACCAAGTAGACGTTGCGGGGCTGACGGCTTGCGGGGCCATGAGAATCTTACGACATCAAAAACCAACCTATTATTCATATTGACAGCGGTTATACAAGGATTCATTCTAAAAATTCCTCTTTGGATAAATCACGAGAGCATAAAATCGTACATGTGACAGTAGCCAAATATTTGTAGAGCTCAATGAATAGATATGCATACACGTCTAACCAGGTTTGATTGGTAACGCCAAAAAGCACGGTCAGTTGGTAGCGCAAGAGACATCCCACCATCGACCTCACCCGAAAGTCTGACCGTCATCTTTCTACATCAACACGGCCTGCGGGTCGAAAATACGATGGTATGGCCGTTTGGATCATCAGAGTCTAGCAATAATGCGAAACATGACGAGCCCAAGAAGCGACCTGTTTCTTGGGACTCGCTAAACGAAGAGAAGGGTCCCTTAACCGCCGCGAAGGAGTGGGCGCCGATCGTCATCTTTTCCTTGGTAGGCCTCGGGGCTCTGCAGCTCTATGCGAATTATCTACGTCGAATCCCCGGTGCCGCATTTATCCAGCCGAAATTTTATCGAAACAGGAGTCTCTTTGGCAAAGTGACGAGCGTTGGAGATGGAGATAACTTTCACTTGTTCCACACGCCTGGTGGCAAGGCAGTTGGCTGGGGCTGGTTGAGGCGGATCCCGGACAAGAGGAAAGACCTCAAGGGCAGAACGGTAGGTCTCGATGTTTTATATGATATGGCTGGAATGTGGCTGACGCAGTCTTGTACACAGATCCCGATTCGAATGGCTGGCATAGATGCACCGGAAGGAGCCCACTTTGGACAACCAGCCCAACCTTATGCTGCCGAGGCCTTGCAATGGCTCCGAGACTATATCCTTCACCGGGACGTCCGCGCATACATCTACAAGAAAGACCAATACGAACGCATCGTGGCTACGGTATATGTCCGGAGGTGGCTGATTCGCAGAAACGTCGGTCTAGAAATGGTGAAGCAAGGGCTGGCTACGACCTACGAGGCCAAGACTGGTGCTGAGTTTGGCGGACTCAAAGAAGTTTACGAAAGAGCCGAGGCCAAGGCCAAGGGCAAGCGGATTGGGATGTGGTCGGGCAACCCAAAGAACTTTGAGAGTCCGAGGGAGTACAAGACAAAGTGGGCTGGATTACGAAATAAGGAAGAAAAAGCTGAAGACGCTATTCAGATATCGACCGCGGTGGCTTATTGAAGGAGAGAGCGATCGAACGTTGTCAAATAAGTTTTGGTCGGTGGCTGCGACAGTTTTATACCCCCGTTTGGATGATGCAACACGGAAGACGGAATGACGCTTTATGATGTTTCTACGGTCTCCATGTGCCTTTCGTTACTATCATTTATGATGACAATGACAATGGGAGCATCTTGTTTAGGTGCTGGATTGCAATCATCAGTCAGCTGAACACTAGGTTTAAACGCCTTGTTTCCTAGTCATGATAGTGTGTACACTGTTCCGGTCAAAGTTTGGCGGTCAACGATCAGCCTCCCTAGACTTTACTCTATATGAGACACTGTCGTGTGCGGGTCGATGTGGCACCGATCAGAAGGGATGAAGAATGGCGGTTCAAGGTGGATTGCACAGAAGGCTGCCTGTGAGTGTGTGCGATCTCGAAAGCAAGGGGGCTAAATGAAGTAAACAGCAACCACGAGGTCACACAGGCGTTGCACGAAACGGCTATGGTTTCTGTGTTTATTGAGTGTCACATGGATGTTGAACGCCTCTGCAACGGCTCGGAAATGGCGTCAAACAGACTTTGAGAGGGGGTAAATGAAAAGGCCGGCAGTGGGCGCACTCCTGCAAACAGACAAGCAATACAATACAATTATCCGTCACGTTGCCGTCATATGAATAAAGCTTGGTGATGCGCTATATCCCAATATGGTTCTCGTTTGTATTTGGAGGTACAAGTAGGTTGGAGGTTGGAACTGTGTTGGTGAACACGACCACCCCCTACGTAACAAACATGACAGGGATGGTAGCTGTTGTGATCAACTAACTGGCCTCCCTTGTTTAGACGAGCCCGAGCTCTGTTGACAAAATCACGGTCACCCAAAGGGATGGGAAAACAATCACCAAAATGCTGGACATGATGAACAGATTTGTATCGAATATTTCTGGTAACTGTTCTTGTATCCGTCTAGTTCTTTTTTATCTTTTAATTACTTTATTACTTGTAATGAATAGTATTATCTACCCTATATGAGATCCATCTTATCATGACCTTTAATACATACATGTGCCACCGCATTTTGCATCCGATGCAAACTCCTGCACAGCCTATTTTGTCATGTCAGCCCTGCATGTGGAATAGCTCGCATTGCCCCTGGCATGAACACTGAGTGACTGACGAATAGGAAGCTCGAAGTGGCACGGTGAGACCTGGGACAAGTGCCTGTGCCTGATGCATCTCGCCATTTGTAGCCAGGGGGAATGGAGTAAAAGGGCTCCATCATTCTTCCTCCAATTTAAAGAGAGAAACAAGATAGAAAAAAGCCCCCCCTCATTTTCTTCACGACCCTGCATCTTCCATCGTTTTCGGTGTTGGGAGAAGGAAGATTTTATCGAAGCTTTTTTCCACAGCTTCTGCCATTCTTTTTGTTGTTGTTTCTGTTCTTATGAAAGAAGGGGGCTGGTTTGTTGTACCTTATGATGACAGTATTGATGCCATTTTAAGACTGCCACCCATCGATAACACTACGCTCGTTTTCATCTCGTCTGTGGCCCTGCTTGTCCTAAAAAGAAGCGCAGCACAGCACAGCGCAACGCAGCGCAACGCAACGCAACCTACTCGTAACCTTGCCAGCGCAGCACACAGTCTTTTCAAGGGGAATACGAGATCCCTTCCCCTCCCCTCCCTCCCACCCCTTTCGCCATACGAAGCTATCCACACTACTACTACGTACCTACCAGGTAGTCTTCGCAACCAGCCATTCGTTTTACAATCAATCAAAAGACGCCGCCAACTCATTACGATTCGGCGGGCTATACAGTATTATCAAGATCCGGCACAAGCAGAGAATTTAGATCAGCGACCTTTTTTCTGCTAAATTCAGGTCCCTTTGCTAGCATTTAATATCCCCCCAGATCGCAACAGGAGACATTGATTGGCTGCGAGGTTACATTCTCGGTCCGCTTTTTGCTAGTTGAGGCGTGAGTGGGCGAGTGAGTTGTACCTTGTTCAGGCAAAGGCCCCCCGGATGGTGACGCTTCAGCCAACCAAGCCTCGCTGTTTTTTTAATTATCAAAGCAAGCAATTTAATTTCGCTTCGCCTGAAAGGAGGAGGAGCAGCATTATCCCGGAAACGAAACGCGCCCTCTCCGTCAATCAATCAATCCTAGACGTTATCGAAATCTTCAGGAAAACCAAGACGGGTGTCACCGCGAATCCCAATTGCAAGACATTGCAAACGAGCGAACACAAAGGAGGCAGCACAGCATTCTGGTTCCATCGTACGTACTTTCGTTTGTTTGTTGATGATTCATTCATTCATTGCTTTCCGTTTCCCTTTGTCGCATTCGGTTTTTTGGCTTGCCCGCCTATCATTTTCTCTTCTCACCCTCCATCCACCTGGAACGACGGGAACCACCATCCATCTGCCATTGTTCGCAATTGATGCTTACTAACCTAATAAGGCTAGCAACCAGCTCTTGATAGCAGCCATCCAGCAATTTCCCGCAGTCCCTTCAATTCTTTTGCTTGCTTGCTTGCTTGCTTGCCTCGCCTCATTGCCCAACCAACCAACCAGCCACTTCCAGCAAACGAAATCCCGAGATACTAGACAACTCATCGTCAGCGACGAGGCGAACGGCTGCCACGCGACACCCGGTCATTAATTCCAGTCAGCCGAAGCGATTCATTTTCCGGAGATATTCTTTACGCTCGTTTTTTCTCTCTCTCGCTCGTTCTCTTCGATACCGAATTCGACCGATTTTCTACGCTGTCGCAATTGACTTTGTTAACGCCTCTCCGGCCCGACGCTACTTCGAATATCGTGATGCAATAGACAAAGTTGCCCGCACAACCTGAGATGCCAGTTCAAAACAAGCCGACACCGACGCCCTGTTCATTGTTCGCGTCGACTACCGTTCGGCTTTTGAGACCCTAGGACTTGTAAAATTCGCCTTCTTCCTTTCGGTTTCTTTCATCAGCACGACGCGATATTGAGCGATGCGATTATCTTTTCAGAAGCGCCCGGCTGCGCGCAGGCCACACCTCTTTGGTACGAGCCTGACAGTGCTGGCAGCTGTTGCGCCATCACTTTCGCAGGCATTTAATTTCACTTCCATTCCTTCGCCGAATCTCGACCTCTCCAACCTAGGAAGGGTGGGCATAGCTGGAGACTTTAATGGAATTTCGCTCTACGAGTACGAGGGTCAGGGTGTGCAGCAACTGAGCGCAAATGGAAGCGAGGCACTATGGACAGAGCTGCCTAATGGTGCGCTTGCCCAGCTTGCCGGTAGCGATGGGACGATTCGGACAATGTGCTCGTTGAAGCTCAAGGATGGGACTCAGGGTGTGATATTGGGTGGTAATTTTACGAGAGTGGATGGTATCAAGTCGACGGCCATGGCCTTGTTCAACCTTAATACGACCGAATTTACTCCTCTCGATGGCCTCAAGGGCGAGGTCAACGCCATGTTTTGTGATCAAGGCAACGGGACGGTATATGTGGGTGGAAGTTTTACGGGCGCCAACTCGACCAACGCAATTGCCTGGCTTCTTGATGGTGGATGGACCAATCTTCCCTTTGCTGGTTTCAACGGCCCCGTCGACGCCATCACCAAAGCCTCTAATGGCCACATCATTTTCGGCGGAAGCTTTACCGGTTTGGGCAACGTCAGCGCACCTGGTGAACCAGATGGACAAGTTATTAACCTATCCACGGCGAAAATCACAGCCGCAGGTACATCATTAACGAATGGTTTCAACGATCCGGAAAACATCGTTTGCCCCGACGGTTCCGACGGTCCTGGTAAAACATGGCTTCTCGCAGACGGTGCGACTGGTCTTTGGGAGGCCAACTTTGGATTCGGATTTGAGCCCACGAAACTCAGGTTGTGGAATACTCACCATGATGGCCGGGGCACCAAGACTTTTCGTTTCATTGCCCTGCCCATCGACGGCATCATGAACTTGACCTATGTCGATCCGGCAACCGGTAAGAATCAGAGCTGCACTAGCGAGTGTCCATTGAGCAACGACCCCAAGGTCAAGTTTCAGGATTTCCACTTCGTCAACACTATAGGCATGAATCGTTTCCAGGTCGCTATATCCGCCTTTTATGGCAATGGCGCTGGTCTTGCAGGAATCCAGCTCTCTGAGGACAACGTTTTCTCGTACGCTGTTCAAGATTTCAATGAACCCAAGTGCGGCATCAACTTCCCTTCAACAGCCACGGCGACTGGACCTTGGTCAACTTTACCTTCCGTTCAGACTGACTCAAGCTATCTGTCCGCAAAGGTGTCTGCCCCCTTCACGTCCAAGTCTGCTTCGGTTGTCTTTACACCCAATATCAAGCAGTCCGGCAATTATTCCATCAACATCTATACGCCAGGGTGCGTTCCTGACGGTACATGCCTTACAAGAGGACGTGTGAACATTACTGGCATCATGTCAACTGGCACGATCAAATCCAACTTCACTACTTCGCTCTATCAGACCAACTACTACGCCAAGTATGATGAGATTTTTGTGGGGTACATCGAGAGGACTTCAGACAGCTTCAAGCCTAGCATCACAGTGTCTCCATTTGAAGGCCAGGATCTTAGCGAGTTGACGCTGGTTGCACAGAAAGTTGGCTTTAATCTCATCAACGGAACCGGTGGCCTCAACGGCTTGTTCGACTTTGACCCTAGCAAGGCAGTTATTGATACAGCTAAACTAGATGCCTCGCCCGTCAATAAGCTTGGGACAAGTTTCGACCACAATTCTGGTGTTACCACTCTTGCCACGGCTGGCGATGTCACTTATATTGGTGGCAACTTCTCGTCAACCAATTATCGCAATCTGGTTGCCATTAACGCGAACAGCAAAGTGGTGGCTCTTGACGGCGGTCTCAACGGTGAAGTAAACAGCATGTATCTGCAAGGTAACCAGTTGTTCATAGGAGGCGGGTTCACGAACAAGCAGACAAATGCCAAGGATGGCCTGAACCATGTGGCAGTTTATGATACAAAAGCCGACTCCTGGAGCGCCCTGGGGGCTGGTGTTGATGGAACGGTCGAGTATGTCGCGCCTTTTCAGGTCAACATCAGCAACACTCTCGAAACGGCCATCGCTTTTACTGGCTCCTTCTCGGAATGCAAAGCTTTTGGTAGCTTCAAGGCCATTCCGACAAACGGCTTTGCCGTCTGGGTTCTCTCGAAAAAGAACTGGCTTCAGAATATCAATGCACCGGTTCCTAGCTACACTGGCAGCCTCACATCTTGCCTGCTCAATGTCACTGGAGACAGCTCCCTATTTGCCGGTTCCGTGTCATCTTCCCAGATTGGCGCCAATGGTGCCGTTACCTTGACCAACAAGGGCCTTGGCCGATTCCCGGTCAACATTCAGGCACAAGGCCCTGCATCGGGTGAGAAGCGTCGGGCTGTCGCATCGGAGGGAACTACATTGGGTGTTGTGACTGGTGCTTTCTATACTGAAGGCAACAATAACATCACCATCCTGGCCGGTCATTTCTCAGCCCAGTCCAATGGTTCCGCCATCAATAACTTGCTCTTCATCGATGGCAAAAACGGTGATTCTCTGAGTGGCCTTGGCTCGGGCATGTCTACGGGCTCTGTTTTCACCACTCTGGCCTTTCATGGAAGTGTTCTGTTTGCTGGTGGCAATATCAGTGGCACCATCGATGGCGGCGATGTCAACGGAATCGTTGCGTACGATCTTGCGTCCAAGTCTTTCACCAACGCTCAGCCAGCGCCGGTTTCTGGTGGAAATAGTACCGTAGCTGCTATTACTATCCGACCTGATACTTCCGATGTTTACGTCGGCGGTTCCTTTACCCATGCAGGCGCTCTTGATTGTCCGGGTCTTTGTCTGTATGATGCCGATTCTACGCAATGGACACGACCAGGAAGCAGCTTTGCAGGAAGCGTCAACACTCTCATGTGGTCCAGCAAGACTCAGCTTATCGCTGGTGGTGACCTGCAAGCCAATGGGAGCGACACAACATTCCTGGCTATATATGACACCAAGAAGCAGACCTGGAAGGAATTTCCTGGCGCGAACAACATTCCAGGCCCAGTCAGTGTACTGACACCGGCGTCTGGCGACAACAACCAACTTTGGGTATCTGGAAATGCGCCTGATGGGTCCATCTTCATCATGAAGTATGACGGAAAGGAATGGCATAGCATCCAACAGTTGCCGCCATCTGGATCTGTTGTTCAGAGTCTTCAGGTCTTTACTCTTACAAAGCCCCATGGAAAGACGGATCTACTTGCTGATAAGCAAGTGCTGATGCTCACCGGTTCCATTCCTCTACCCAACGTGGGCACATTTTCCGCGGTCATCTACAACGGCACAAACTATCAGCCTTATGCCTTGGCGACCGGCACACACGATGGAGCTGGAAGTATTGCCAAGATATTCTCGCAGAAGGGCGACTTTTTTACCGCCGCTGGTACGTTTCTTACACTTACACCTCTTCATAATCTCAACATGCTAACGTGATATGAATAGCCAAGCATCTACCGCTGGTATTTGTCGTCCTCATCGGTCTTGCCATTTCACTCGCCCTCATTCTCCTCCTAGTCGTCTCGGGTATTGTCCTGGACCGGGTACGAAAGAAGCGCGAGGGATACTCGCCAGCACCGACCTCGATGTATGATCGCGGAAGCGGGATACAGCGCATCCCGCCTCGTGAACTTCTCGAGTCACTTGGAAAGAGTCGACCTAGCGCTGCACCGCACATATAACCAATGTGTAAGAAGCGAGAGATGATCTTTAGCATGCATTTCGATCAGCATCTGGCGTTTGGATAGGAGTTGGAACAAAAAGTTATAGAGTCGGATAGGGAGCTATATCCTTATCTGCGCCATGCGGATTGGGCTTGGACACGATGCGTCAGTACTCATACACTGTCTACCGCTACAGCTACTTGTCCCCTGAGGGCATACTTGCTTCGTCCAACATGGCGCTTCCCGACTTCCGAACAGTATTCTTTTCTTTGCAGTCACTTTACGAGGTTATGACTATCGCTTAATGTTTGCCTTTGCTCAATTAACACCACACACAAAAAAGGGACACGTCCCACCCATGTCAATTCTTTTCATCTTCTAGCACTCCCTCAATTTCATTCTGTGTATATTATCTTCAAACAGTCTCCGACATAAAGACTGAATACCCATTTGGTGGTTTTTGTTTCTTTGAGTGGTTTTTACAAGTGGGGGAGGCTACAAATAGGGGGAAAGGCCGTGGCTAGGAAGAGAGCAAGATATGTTGGCCAGTATTTTGAAAGAAGTTGCCAGGCATTTGAAGCCGGCGTAAGCAGATAGAGTCTAATCTGAGTGAAGAATTGGGTTGACATTTGAGGGGAGACCTAGTGACATGCATGTATACAATGATATGTGCGTCTACTGAGTGACTGAACTTGGCACTTTTGTTGGACCTATGTTGATATCACTAGGTGCTGTCTGCCACGTATGAAGCAAGTATGGCACATGCCTTTCCCTGACCCTGCACAAGTTCATCCAGCAAGGACGATTGTATTGATGCGAGACCCATTCAGGGGCATGAATGGTCGAATAGGTAGGATCCGTATCTTTCCTCACGCAATCATATCCTATCAACTGACCGACTATCGCCTTGGATGATGAGGCCAAGGGGAGATCCATACAACCGTGTCCGATGTCGCCATCATCGAATATCGCTCCCATGACCTCGCCCACCCCCTCGTCAATGATATCAACATCACTCGGGACAACATCACTCGGGACAGTTCCGTTCAAAGAAGAGCTCTCCGATCAGATGGAACACAGTACGCAGTAGTCTCGGGCTCTTTACGGGACAAACAGCCTGGGTGAGAAGGAAATGGATGCTTTAGCTAACTCTATCCCAATCGTCTTTTGCTCCGTGATGGAGACGACTGACGGCACCATGAACAACGACCCTCCTTTTTGTTACCTACCTAAACATCTATATGATCTACCATCCTTCCCCCCGCCCCTCGGACAGGAGGGGGAGTCGAATGGCATCGGATGACCTTACCTTCTCATTCGGTCGTCCCGGAGCGGCCCCCCGAATTAGGGAAGCGGGCAGACCAAAGATCGTCGCCCTGGGTTTCTGTACGGAGTAGATTTTTTTTTGTTACATGTCATCGGGGAACCGTGCTCTTTTTCGAGCGAGCATCGGCGCTCCGGGAAATGGAACGGCAACCCGGCCGAAATGGGGGGGGGGATGGGGAGAAGGGAGACGGGACTAGATGTGGGTTACATGGTTTGAGGAGAACCCGGAGTCTTACGCCGTGATGTTGCTGTGTTTTTGGGTTCAAGATGATGAATGGGCAGTCAAAGCTTGGGGTAAATGTGTGTTGCGAACCCCCTCCCCTACCTCTCTCTCCTTGCTTATAAGCCGGATGTGACAGGAGGAGGGAAGGGGGAAGGGTAAATGACCCGCCAGAGCACATAAGCTTGAATGAAGGTCAAAACAAAAAGTCTCCACAAGCTTGGGAAACGATATTGTTGATTACCTATCTGGTAGTTAGAGACAACTGGGGGGGGGGGGGATATTTGTGAGTGTGTGTAAGTGTCTGTGTGTGTGTGATCCACCATCACGCCAACCTTGGGGTTGTTTTGGAATACAAGGGGCTGGCTTTTCAAGGGTAATGGAGGTTTTGGAAGATGAGATGAGATGAGGTTGGGAAGGGGGTGTGGTTGGATGAGTGAGTGATGGATGGAGGGGATGTTGTAACGAGAGAGTTTCATGTTTGTTCGATCTAGGTGAGGCAGTGCAAAAGGGACGGCAACACCGCCTCTAGAATGGATGAATGAATGGATCGAATCCTCCTCATCTTGTAGATGGACACATGCTGAGAAGAGAAGACGGGGCACCTAGAATAGGATAGGGAGCTAAACAGATGCGAAAAATAGCATAGAGAATAATCATGGGCGGATTGTCACGCATATGCAGGCGGGTTGGTAAGAAACGGTTACTAAAGATAGCCATTCAAGCATACAATCACAGTATACAATCACAGTATACAATCATATCATACCGCCATATTATACAGCACATGGTACAGCAAGTAGATGTACTTTTCAGTCCTCTTCATACAACATATTTCCATTCAACACGGGCGTCTGCTTGAAGAATGATCCATAAAATATGTGTCAAATCTCACAGGCCGGAAAGACGTTGTAATCCAATACAACCCCCCGCAGAATATCAAACGTGGCAAAAGCGATTGCGCGTACATACAATCATGCCAACATGCGTGCGTGTACGTATGGGTGCGTGTGTGTGTATCAACGTCTCCACAATTTCCTCTCTCTCTCTCATTGCTCTCATTGCTCTTTTCCTTTAAAACTTGTGAAACACTGGCATGAGAGCGGAATGATTTGGGAAGAGAAGCATCCCATAAAAAAAAACATGGTGCGGTTACGGGAGAGGTGTGTGTTCTTTTTTCTGTAACAACCAAACTGGAGCTTTTTGGGGGGGGAGCCGTTTTGGACGGGGGGTTAATCCATGGATCTTTCAGGGACCCACGGGGGGGGAACAGTGGAGGAGCTGGAGCCAGACAGGCGCTGAATGGGGAGCTGGAGCCGCCTATATTACAGTGCGTTTGCCTGCCTGTTTCAGTGGGCATGTGTGTGTGCGTGTGCGTGTGCTGCCCCCAGTGGAGAACATCGGTGTGAGTGTGAGTGTGTGTTGGGGCGGCTGGCTCTCGCTGTTCAGGGCGACCTTATTCCAAGCGTAGGTACTTTGGTACTCACTTCCACTCGTAGGGATAGAAAGTCATGAGAGGGGCCCATTGTAAGGGGAGCGCACTGTGCCATGTACAAACCACAGGTACCTCCGTACCGTACAGTATAATACAGTACCGAGGCATAATTCATGCACTTCTTTCGCGTATCTGGGTCGTGTATCTAACAAAAAAACAAAAGAACCATAATGAAGGAAGGAAGGAAGGACGGTAAGAAAATTACATCTCCTGTTTACTCCGTGCAGTTGCATTCTTTTACTTTGACGCCGTCTTTATTTTTTCGATGTAATCGTGCATTTACAAAGTACATACCATACCATGCCCTGGAAGCACTGTAAGCAACCTTGTTGATTTCTCTCTCCCATATTTCTCATTTGTTTTTTTTTCTTCCAGCACACACACACACACGTTCAATACGTCTACACCGTTTCCTTTTCCCTCTCTCCCTTTTTCCCTCTTTCTCTCCCCGTTATGCACCCCCACCCAGAACTAAAAACACGCTTGTCTTAACTCGGTCGTCTCCATTTTAATCTTGTTTTTTTCTTTTTCTTTCTTTCTTCTTTCTTGGTGGTGGAGCTTCACAAAGTTGGTCTCCACACCAAGTTGACCAATCCCGTTGAGGCGGAACGCCGCCCAATGAGCAAGCCAGAGAATGACGTTGCCAACGAATCCACACACACACACTCACTCTCTCTCTGTGTGCTTTTTGTGAGTCCCACTCAAAGTGGATACCTGCGTATGTGTGTATGTGGATCCTAGCGCCAATGCGAGGGCAACCCTTGTGCCGCAGCCACTGACGTCAGCGACGTGTCCAACTTATTTTCGACAACAGGGCAAGAAAGGTACTGCCCTTGTTTACTTTTCCTGCCCTTTGTCACTCTCTTTTTTTTCCTTTTCTTTTCTTTCTCTTTTCTTTCTCTTTTCTTTCTCTTTTCACTCCTTCTCAAAGGGGAAATAATCTCTTTTTGTAGTAATACGCACTGTATGGAGTAACTCTTTCTTGTTTTTTTACCAAAACGCTCCCCTACGTTTGAATATACTGTCATGGTGTTGCTGCTTAAAGCCCCATAGAGTACGGGATGGGCCATCTCATGCCATGCCAATCCCTGGAAGTACAAGTAATTTGTGGCTAATCCTTCAAACAAACCTATTAGAGTAGGTAAGGTACCTATCGTGAACTTGCGCCTGGTGGGAGGCGGCACCTTACCCAGATGGATGGCATGACGATCCGATACGATCCGATGCAAATGCAACTCTCTCTCTCTCTCTCTCTCTCTCTCTCTCTCTCTCTCTCTCTTTCTCACCCTCTTTGGCCCACCCCCGTCTTGTCCTATCCTGTCCCGTCCTGTCTTTGTGGAGATAATCAAAGGACGGTGTAAGGATGCAAGTTTCTTGTTTTTTATTATTTATTTATTTATTTATTCCTATTTACGCCCATATTTATTATGGATATGGATATGGAGAATATGGGGGGATATGGTTACAGTACACATGTACAATGATGGAAACATTACCTATCAAGCCCGGGGGGCAGGCAAGGGTGCCGTTGCGTCTCGGTCCACTTTTCTGATACTCTCTCCTCATTCTCACTCTCCCTTTTGTCTTGTTTCTTTTGTCTCTTCTCAGCTTTCATCTCCTCCTCTTCTCCTCCCCCATGCATACATGCAACCGTAATACATACATGCCATACCACACACACTGCAACACAGTAAAGTGCAATACAGTACAATACAGTACAGATACGGTAATAAACAAAAGTAGGGAGAGAGAGAGATGGAGAGAGGGAGGGGCGCTCGTGCCTCTACCCCCGGTACTTGTTCCTTCCTTTAGGCACCCGTAGCGGAGAATTTTTCTTCTTCAAGCAGCGCCCCCCGTTTACACATCCATCCCTTGTCTTCCTTGTCTACCATCCGCTATTACAAGTACTTGTACGCTACGTGGTTGTTTTGACTTTTGCGAAACAAAGTGCCCCAAGCCTTTGACGTCATAATGTGCTGGGCATGTGGAAGCCTTGCCTTGTCATGTTTTCTTCTTCTTTTTCGTCTTCTCCTTTCTTGGGCCAACGAGAGAGAGAGAGAGAGAGAGAGAGAGAGAGAGAGTAGGAAGTAAGGGAGAAAGGCTTGTCGAGATATTCTCTCTGTACACACCCACCAGTCACTGTGTGCCCCCCCCCCCTTTTCTCTCTCCCTTGAACATGTCTCCCTTCCACATCCGTTACTGTGATACTGTGTATACACATCATATTTTACGGGATGAGATGGTGCAGTACTATACCCAGTATGTAACGCTGCGACGGTGTGCAGCAGCAGTAGCAACAGCAGCAAGAAGCAACAATATTAGCAGCATTCCCTGCATAATGATGTTAATGATGTGAAAGAGAATACCGCCCGTTTATGAGTAGGTCAAAAAGTTGTTTCGAATGCTGTACTCTCTCTGTACGTGCTAAATGCTTATGCTCACAGAAACGTGCAGTACCTATGCCTATACATTAGCACCTGATACTGGGTACGCAGTAAATAGCGGAGTTATCTTCATCTTCACTTGTATTAGTATTTTAAACCACCTTGGAAGAGCAGTACTTGGTATCCGCGGGATCATTACGGAAGATCGTATTTTTAATCTATTTTCAAATTTAGTACCCGGGCTTGACAGTAAAAGCAAAACAACCCCCCCCCCCCCCTCGCCCTGCCTTGCCTGACATTTCATCTTTTTACCGAAATAGGAATACCTCCCCACCCCATGGGATCTTGAGAAGGAAGAAGAAAGACCTTATCTTACGTAGCCAGACTAATAAAACAAACCGCAAAAACAAGGTTTTCTCTTGGAGGCGCCCATCCGACGGGATGCCAAGCTTTTTCTTCTTCTACTTTCCCATGCAATCCCATCGTGACCTTCCCGCTCCGAAATAAGGTAAACGGATGATACAAGCCAAGAACTACCCACGATACAGTAGCTTTTTCCCATTTTCGATGCTACCGCTGTAGGCACTTAATCTAAAACCTCTCCCCCCCTCCACCAAAAAGGGGAGGAAAGCATCTGGGGCACGAGACATACATACACACATACATACATCACCCATATGTTTCAACGTCATCATCACTTCAACTGCCTCGAGACCCTTGCTTGTCGATAACAACATGTTTGTATGTAGTTAATACACCGAGAAGCCACGATTTCGTTAAAAGCCTTTGATTTGATAACCACCCCCCTTTTTTCGCCTCCCTCCTCTCGCCGGGCTGGGGGGCAGCTGGCCTCTCTTAGTCAAGAAGATCACGGGAGATAATCCGCCCCCCCCCCCCCAATCACCATCACCATCGCCATATCTTGGGAAACTCATATCTCGCCGCTCACTCAGACACACACACACACACGCCCTCCGTGTAAACGGCTTTCCTGAAGCAGAAGGCCAGTGATGATCCCCCAGAAACTAAAAAAGAAAACGGTCCTCGTGTCGAGTAAAAGAGAGAGAAAAAAGAAGAAAAAGAAAACCGTCATCTTGCTTTGGCAGTGTTGCATAGCTTTGGATGGGGCATGTCTCGCCTTTCTTTCTCCTCCATTCATTCATTTTTTTTTAACAATCTCGATATCATCACACCATGTTTTCCCCTTTACTAGGTATACGTAGTACCCACCCACACAAAAAAACAAACAACATCACACGAAAAAGCTTGTCTTGACTGCCTAAATTCTGGTCCTTCCAAAACATATCCATACAGCTTTCATCCTTCCTTATGCCGGATGCTTATCCCCCCTCCCCCTTCTCGCCTCCACACATCACAAGGTCCCCCATCCCTCTCCTCTTCCTCCTCCTCTCAAATTATCCCCATCCCAGCCCTCTGCAAATCCCCATGGGCATTTCTCTTGGAACACTCCCTCCCCCTGGTTCATCCCCCTCGCCCCGGTATGCCCGTTGCAACTTGTCTCCCATTCTCCACTCTCCTAAAAAGCTTGTCCGGTCTTGACAACACCGCCATATGGAGCCTTCCATGCCTCATACGGTAGTGATATTCGTCGCTGAAACGCCCGTCCCATTCCTGATTCAGATAATGATCAGCCGCAATCTTTCACCTCGTCTTTCTTCCAACATACAAAATCAAAAAACTGATAATAAAATCATGAATCAATACTCCTTGGGAAAAAAACCTGACCGGGCTGGTGAAGAAAGCTTGTAGATGCAAGACATAACAAACGTCCAACTCAAACCAAAATCCCATAACTTGTTATTCGTAATCACTAGATTTATCCTAAGCGGGTCAATACAACTCATGCCATCCTTACCATCGAGGCAGTTCCCCTCAGCCGTTCAGCTACCGGAAACATTTCATCGAGTGAAGCTGGAAGGAAATGCCGTTATCATGACTCCTAGTGGCGCCTCTCCCGTGTGACGATCCCGCTCGCTTGTCTTTTTTCTAAAGAACCTTTGTGGAAGCTTATTTGCCATATTCGATTCGGGCCTCCCGTGTCCCCTTTACCACCTTCATTAGGACATGCCGGATCATGATCGTCGCTGAAAACGAACAATAGCATGATTGTTTCGACCCCCTTTCCAAAGGAATCCCTGCGTTGTTAGGAGCTTAATCGCCCGGGACCCGCTTGCTCCTTACCGTTATGCATGCAACAGAAGAAAGATCAACAGGGACATTGTCGTCCAGGCACATGTAAGAAACAGCCGACAAAGGCAGGAGGCTAGCATGATTGCATCGAATGTTCGTATATTCAACAACAGCTCTGTACCGTTATCGAATCGGGTATATCATCATCGAAAGATAGAACCTATGTGTACAATACAAACCGCTGCTTGAGCAGTTTGGTTCCCATCCGTTCCTCCGCTCCCACCTATGCTTGTAGTCGTGATGATAGTGAACCTTAAGTTTAACCCATTTCGTGCTAGCGACAAGGTAGAGCGCTGCAAAACGTAAAGTTGCCCCCCGTACCGATAGAAAACCCTTCGTAAGAAACCCGAAACTCCAAACACCCTGTTGGAAGGGATCCGTAGGTCCATCTCTCCCATTAAATCTCATATCCTACTCGTTTGCAGTCCAATATCAAAAACCTCCGTACCGAAAAGAGAAAAAGAAAAAAACGTATTGCGCTCTTCGAAACCGCTCAATGCAAAGTGCCGAATCCAAAATGATTGACTCAAACCATGTACAGCTGAGCTCTTTGCGATACCATCTACCTCCTGTTGACCTTTTGATACCATTTCTATTTCGTGCTTTGTCGTGAGAATCAGTGTTCAGATGACACCATGTGTTGATTAAATTCCAATATCAAGGTCGTTCACTAGCCGCCATCCCGCTACTCTAGCGCGGTACCGTCATTGGGGCTTGATTGTGACACCCTTATTAGTTGGGGGCATAATGCGTTGGCCTCGAATCATGCGAGACCTTGGATAAAGATGTATCAGGACCTAAAGTCGTAAAAGCCCCTTGTTGGGTAGTATGTTTAATCCGAATGGTGGTCTTCGGAGCCAGCTTCGGATCGGGCGTCTCCTCGGTGAACCTTGCGGTGTCGTCTAAGATTGGAAACGACAGAAAAGTGGCGTCCACAGCCCTCAACTTCACAAGCGAAAGCTAAAAAAGTAACTGTGAGCACGGGGTTTCCAAGATTGGCCATGTAGTGATGTAGACTTACGCTTTTCGCCAGTGTGGCTGTACATGTGTGTCTGAAGAGAGCTTGGTCGTGTGAATCGCTTTTCACAGACCTTGCACTTGTGCTTCTTCTGAGTGCTGGAGGCAACCTTGGAGCTGAACTGGCCCATCATGGACTGCGGTGCCGGAGGCATCTGAGTTCCCATGAGACCTTGAGGTCGGGGTAAGGTTCTCGAGTTGACAGACTCAATATCTGAACCAGCGGTCGAATAATCCGAGACAGAGCCGTCGTAGTAAGAGCTGAAGTTGCCAGATGATGAGATGGATGAACTTGTAGAGTGCGTCGAGGGGAAGCCGTAAGAGTCTACGGATGATCGATCGTGGCGGCTACCATAGATGTTCCTTGGGGTTTCTTGGCTCATGGCGAGCATGCCGTGACTGGCATCAAGAGCATCAGCAAAGCCCCTTCGGTCATCTGATGGAATGCTGTAATATCAAAGTTAGTCTTCAGATTCACTCAATAGCAGTGAGCTAGTATGCCACGTACTTGGGAGAGTATCTCCGTGATGCGTCGGAGTCGTGGCCGATGGTTGAGAAGGGAGACGGTCGCACAGGAGCTGGTGCGTAACCACTGATGGTATCATAGGGGGCCGCAGAAGGAGGCGCAAAATGGCCGTTGACAGGAGAGGCCGTTGTTGCGTATGTCGCGTCTCCATACGCAGCTGATGTGGTTTGCAGGCGATTCATGTTCAACAGATCTTTGAAAGATATTAGGAGGGCTGCCGCATACAGGACCAAGGGGGGTCGGGCGGTACTTACCAGAAGATGAAGGTACCGGCATAGAGCCGTAGGGAGCCAGAGGAGATGCACTGCTGGTGTTGCTGCGGGCGCCGTGGGCTTTGGCAGCCATGATGCTGGGGTTGAGAGCAGGCGGCTGTTGGTAAATACTGCTGCCAGCTACTGCAGAAGTCTGAGGCGGAGCTGATGATGAAGACCACGGGTTTGAAAAGGCAGGAGATTGGCTGTGGGCTGGGTAGTCCAGGTTCAGGACGGGACCAAAACGCTGTTGTGATGTATCCAGCGTCATTGTCATGGTAGTGGTGGTGATATAAAGGATATAAAGACTGTCGTTTGGAAGTTGAATACCCCTTTGGAGAGCAAAGTTGAGTGGTGCAAGGGCTTGTTTGTTTGTATATGAGCCGCCGTGAGGATGCAAGTATGCGCGCGTAGTGATACGTGAGAGTTGGAAGAAGGTTTGTTGATCAGATGCGGGATCCCGACTAGAAGAAAAGCCAAGACTGGTAACACAGATCAAAGACAAGAAGATCCCGCTTTAAGATGGAGTGATTTGTTGGGTGCCAAGGTGGGATCAGCGAAGTCTTAAGTGTGCTTCTTGGGGACTGAATTGACGTGCGTCAGTTTTAGTGGATGCCAGAGAAGGTACCGGGTTGACCTGGTGTGACGACTCTCTCTGGTCAAAGTGATCGGCAGACCGATGTCCCTTTCGCAGTGGCCGAAGCGACAGGGTTTGTTGTAATGGAGGTAGGGGATGCTGTAGCTAGACAACAGGGGGGTTGCAGACTAATTCAATCGAGTTGATGAACGTTTTTTTGTTGTGCAAGAATCCAGAAAATCTTAACGGCACTCCGTGTCTAGCACAGAAGAGGAAGAAGAAGAAGCAGACGAAAGATAATTGGAGATTGACGTAAACGTAGCTTGTGCAAGATGATGATGGTGGTGGTGGCGGGAGTGAGAAAACCAGTAATGGAGTAGTTGATGTTGCTCCCCCTTGTTGGTGGGTGGGTATGGGATTGTTTAGATGGCGTAGAGAAAAGGATTCTTGAGCATCTGGCAAGCCAGTGAGCGTAACTGTGACAAAAATGATTGAGCCGCAGTTATCTAGGTAGACCTGAAAAGAATAAATAAAGTGGATGTAATTAAAAAAGAAAGAAGAAAAAAACGAAATGCTGAGGAGAAGAAGATGATGATGAAAACAGTGCTGTTCCAAGCAAAGCGTTGTTTTTTTCTTCTGTGTTCCCCTCTCAAGATTCAGTTATTGTCCGAGTATGTAGTCGATGATGTATTTGTGTAATGATGGCATGTATGTATGTCATGTCAAGCCAAGTTCAAGACAAAAATAATGATGTGGTCGAAAGGTTGGTTGCACTCTTTGAAAGCAAGGGAAAAAACAGGTTGGGAATTGGCCACAAGGTCATACAAGTAGGTATGTATCGCCTACATGTATGTATGTGCTCAGTCGTCCGTCCGTACCAAGAGACCATGATGTCGACAGCGAGAGACGAAGAGCGTGCGTGGATCTGAAAGGGGGTGGAGATGCAATCTGTGGGACGAGGAAGAGCTGCAAGGGTGTGTGTTTGAAGGTGTGAAGTCAGAGATGGAGGGGGAGTGGAGGATGTGGGATGGGGGATGTGTGTGGAAAGATGAGGGGGGGGCTTCGTTAGCAGAGGGCATTGGATCGCGTAACCAGGAGTGCAAGGGAGGGTATTTCCTGAGCCAACTGTGTGGGGGATGTACTTCGGACAGTAGGAATATTCGTCACAAAACACTGTGTCCTAACAACGCTAAAAATGAAAGCAAGGGGGCAAAGGGAAGGAGGGAGGAGAAGGAGAGGAGAGGAGGGCACCACCCAGTCACCCAGTTGATGGATTTGGGTGGAGCCGAGAGAAAAATGCTTGTTGGATAAGGCTACGGCAGTTTTGCAAGGGCTTGTAAGGCTTGCATCGACGGCGGCGGATGGCGTAGCCACTTGAGCTTCGGGCAAGACGCCACCAGTGTGGAGAACTTCTGAAAGGACGGTGGATAGAAAATGGACGCGATTTATTATGCAGGGACTGTGCGCGCGGAGAGTACAACAGCTTTGATGATGGTAGTGGTGGTAGTAGACAGACGGACAAAGAGTAAGGTAGGCGAAAGAGGGTATGTAGTAGCGAGTTTGGCGAGCAAGATGGAAAAGGCATTAGGTAGGCAAGTGGGTAGTTGATTCATTAATTCATTGATGCCTGTGAATGGGGACCCTACTTGCCTACCTCCACTCCATGGAGCGCCTACATAGCACATGCAATGCAATGGTATGCCAGCATCAATAATAAATAAATTAAAAACAAGGAAATTTGACCATGTTCTACCGGTAGCCGAGCGGGAAACAAAAACACACACATCCTATCCAGAGCAGGTGACTGGGGGGACGAAGCTTGAAGGAGCAACGCTGCCTTGACCTTGAGGGTGAGTTGGGTGGCTTACCATATCGGATCAGGGCAAGCTGCAAGCCGGGTATGGTGTGGTGTGGTGTGGTGTGGTGTGGTGTGGTGTGGGTGGTGTGTGTGGTATGGGATGGTAATGGTATGGTAATGATGGATGGATGGATGGTTTTGATTTGACCCTTTGATTTGGCCCGACCTGGCTTGTGTGGGTGTCACGTACGTTACGTATACGTACATACGAGGAGGAGGTCTGCCTTCTCCTCCCCTCCTCTTACTTCATACGGAGTACAAACCGAGTAGCCGCAAGGATGTGTCAAGTGTTAGGGCGGGTACAAATGATGTGGTGCAGCATACACTGTATGTGTAAGCAATGTGTACTCTTTATCCCAAAATAACTCATACCTCTCGAAAAGTAAAATTCAAACATTCTTGAACGAATGATATTTGTTTCTCAGGGAATCTCTCTCTTTGGCGAAATATCACCTCCCCTTCTCTGCAACAGCCACGGGTACTGACTTAGCACTCGTCGTCTTCAACCCTCTGCGCACGGAGTACTCCGTACGGAACACGGAGAAGCTGTGGTCACTGGGTGGCAGCGTCATAAGCAAAGCCGGGCCGGTGGGTCGAAGCGTTGAGCGGCGGACGGCCGGGGCGTCGACGCAGTTGCAGCCCCTGACGTAAAGGCTCCCTCGGCAGACCAGGGGGGCCAAACACGGCGGCGTCGACGTCGTCCGGGATGGTGGGGACCAGCTAGAATGAATGAGAGACAAGCAGATGCAAAGCGCAACACAGCGCACCACAACACAGAAAAAAAGAAGAAGGGGGAGGGGGCCTCAAAAAGCAGCAGCAAATACAAGTACATCAGCCAGGCGGAGCGGAGCCCCGAGACAAGAAGCCAGCAACGCACGCATGTGCATACCTACTCCATCACATATTCACATACCCACAATAAAATAATGCATGTCTGCATGCACTCATGCTGTTCCTGCAATAAGACTGGTTGAGTGTTTAGACAGTGCGTAGGCGGGGAGAAGGGGAGGGAGGGGGGCAGCCGGTCAAGTAGGTACAGCAGTACGACAGTACCAGAGCCTACGAAAACCTTCGAGGTAGGACTCAATGAAGCGCTGGGCGCCAAACAGAATGTACGTCCGTCTGTCGTGTGTTCCCTATCTCTAGTTAATGCTAAATAGAGACAGGTTATAGTGCTCTTCCTGATGGAGGTTTGTTGAAAACTGACGTAGGTTGTTCAAATTGACTCGCTCCTCTTTTTTTGTTGGTGGATCTCACTCATCTTGAAAAAAAAGAAGAGCCTCCACAAACAAGCTTGAACCGTCGTCGCAAGCCAAGCCAAGCCAAGTCCTCGCCTCCACCGTCATTATTCCCCGCGCCAAGCTCACGACGACTTGTGTGTGTTCCCCATTCCTGGCACCCGTTCCATGTGCTGATGAGACAGACAGCGCTGCAGTTCAGGTCCTGCTTGTGTCGTGTCTTTGCCCGAACGGGGAAGTAAAACACACTGACGGAAGAACTTGTATCTCGGCAGCAGGAACCCAAAGATTGAGTGAGTGCGGAGGCATCCGCTAGCCGTTACAGTGCAGCAGCAGTAGCAGTAACAGTAGCAGCGGTAATCGCATAAGAGAAGAAGAGGCAGAAGCACCATCCCCACAACAATGCAGCGAAATGGTCATAATTTTTGGGAGATTGCACAAGAATCTTGGAAATTCCTTTTGTTGCGACGAAGACGGTACGTACCCAGTGCATGTACCCCATACAATGTTAAATTGTCTCCATGCTTTTGATTCACGGTAAAGAATGTTAATCGTGTCCAAAGGCACGTGTATGCCTTGCTCATTTCTTCACATCAGCTGCTATCCATATATTTCTTTTTGATAATTGGACCCCGAAAGTTACATTTGTCTCATGACCAAACAACTAAACAAAGTCACAATGCCTCAACTGTATCAAGTTGTTTTCTTTTTCTTTTTTGAATTTTCTTCCCCTTCCACCCCATGCAATGCAATGGACCTTGTCCCCTGTTAGGTCCAACGCCTCTTACTGTACGCTCCAACGCTAAGACGACGTCCCTTGGAACGGCTTGAACGGGCTGGCAAGGCTGGTGCTGGTGCTGGTGCTGGTTTGGCTGGATGTCAAGTCACCACCAATGGCGTACAAGGTTCCAGTGGCGTCCGGGAGAAGACAGCTGGAAAGACGTGTCTACAAGCAGTTTAGCTGGCTGCTCATGGATTGTTTTAAAACTTCTTTTTGGGGTGGCCAAACGAGGTGGTTGGCTGAAGGGAGAAGTCATGGATGAAAGAGAGAGAAAGAAAAAACTCCACTGACGTACTGAGAGATGACCATCATGGTTGGCTCATTCGTACGCTTGCGGCTGCAGTCGCTTCTTCCGTCTCTTTTTTGGGGCGACAAGCAGCTCTTAGTGAGATGTTTCATTCGCTGAGGTGTATCCTAACATTTCCTACTTTGAGCACAGAGCACATAACAGACCAGGAATATTGCACAGTACGTATTGTGTCTTGTACACTGAATGCAGCAAAATACTAATATTCATATCTACATGCAAGTGTGCCCGTTTTGGAGCCTCAGGCCATCCATTACTCGCATCAAGTACAAGTATGTACGTACTTGTAGGTACTACCTGCAATATCCTTGGGTCAGTGAGCAGCACACTCAGCTTAGTGCTAAGGCACGGGGTACATGATGCACTGTAACAGGCACCTGAAGGCCAGAGGTAAAGTGCTTGGGGCTCTCGCTGACGGGGGGACGCTGAGCTGTGGCGCTGAACCAGAAGGATGAAACAGACAGATTTTGATTTTTTTTTCTACCGGGAATAAAGTCACAACCCGAGTTCAATCTGAGCCTCGGATTGCTTTTCTAGGCAATCTTAGAAGGGCTTAGGCGCACTAAAGGCCCTTTTTTTTTTTTTCCTTCTCCCCCTTCAGCACAACAGGCACCAGCGAAAAAGCAAGGCATCCATACCAGCACCACCACCGCACCACCGCAACACGAGAACGAAAATGAGGAATGAGATGAATAGATTAATTAATACAGTGTACAGAGTACCTCATGCCATCCATCCCTACCTATCATTCTACCCAATAAGCAAAGAAAGACTGTCTTCCCACAAAAACTCAGTGTTAGTTTCAGCGGATCCGGCAAGCCATTCAACCAAAGGAAAAACCGGGTTGATGGGAGCTCCACCGTTCTTACCACCCCCAATGCGCTAATTTCCAAGTTCAGGCTGCTTGTCCTCTCGCTAGGTCAACTTAGTAGAAGCCCCTTCCACTGTGGCGGTCGCTGCCACCTCCATTTGGCGCACCCCATTTGGCTTGTGGCTGGACTTTTGTAAATGGCGTCCCAAAAACTTCCCCTACCTCCAGTAACCTGTTCAACATAAGACGGCTCAACGTTTGTTGGATCCTTCCACTGAATGGACCTTTGAAAAACAAAGTCAAGGGGAATGCCTGGGGTTAAGATACGCCTCATCGTGACGTTGAAATTCAATCGGTGGCAATACAATATTATCCAAAGAGTTTAGTCTCCAGTGCCTGACGGCTTGGTCACGCCTCTATAATGCTTCTCTACTTGGCAGGCGGGAGAAATAAGATACAAGGTTAGAGCTTATGGTAAGATATTATTGTAACATTAGTAATAGAAGATGAGGAATAAACAGAGATAAATGAAATGAATTGTCAGAAACATTGAAAGTCAAGAGAAACAATGGATACGAATTTGGCGGCCATATTCAGCATTCCCGTGTTCATTTTCCATCCCTTGCTTGGACATATTGTGCTACCCGTGAGCAAGGTACTTGGGCATGGAGTGGTGTGTCCTTCTCAAACAGACCTACGGCATAAGCTTGAATTCATAAGCAATTCATAACATGAGAGTTTTGGTTCGGGATATAAGCGTAGTATCACATATTCCCGGGATCTTAGGACTTGTGTGACTGCTGATATTTGATAATGTGATTCCAGCGAAATTATCTCCATGTCAATTGCTCACCTGCCATATAACAAACAAAAAATTGTGATGAGTGAGAAGCCTTGAAATTTAGTAGACTGGTGGGCTGGACTGGTTGGGCAAGTAGCACTGGCACCAGTATGGCAGGCGCCTCCCTGTTGTCGCACGCCCAGTTATCACACAGTATCAACAATAATTGGAGGCACTCCTACCAATTACATGCATACAGGTACATGGATGTAATATTTTCTCCTTGCATACCATTCTGACCACATCCTCTCTTTCGTCCACTGAAATAACGTGATAGCCATCTACTCTTACACAAACCCCAAGGATTGCTTCAAGAAAAAGCATTGATTACCCAGACAAGTCTAATCTCGGCACGCATATGTGATGCCCGTGAGACCATGCTGGGATGAGCACATACAGGGCACCGACGACAAGACAATGTCTCCCATGAACCGACAACCTGGGAGCGTTGTGGAGGCAGTAAGCCAGAATGGGACACTTGAAACGCGCCATCTCAACTAGGACCCCTCGCTTCTCGAATGGGTGGGCCATCATCCACAACTACGAGCAAGGAATGGGCTTCTGTCATCGAATCGGAGAATGCTTCTTGTTGCAAGGGCAGCATCGTTCAGCGCAACGCAGAGCGCAGCCTGTCTTCCTGAGTCAAAAAACCAGCGCCAGCTCACTGGGGACGCAACCCCTTCGAATCTCTACTGCCGGAAGCCATCGGATATGAGTAAACAACGAATGACTGAGGACCGCTCAACTTGGAACATGCAAGCCCGCACATACAGGGAGGGACACACCAATCTCTTTCCCTGATCAACTAGGGAGCGATTGAATTGACAGGCCCATCTCCCATACACGGCTTAGGTGACGCGGAGAATTCGGATGCAGATACCTAGGTATGCAGCCCGCACCTCGGCGGAGAACCCAGTCCACGGCAAAACGTATCTATCATTATGAGATTCTATCAGATACCCGGATTAGTTGGCGTGACGATCAGAGATGCCAAAACGGCAGCTGCTTAGACATCTGCCGATTGATAGCGCGTTATGCAGGTTGTATTTTGCATCGGCGATCCTTCACCTTTTCAACAATTTACGGTTGAATTATTTCATTATTGAGTCTTTAGCAGCACATCTTATTCTAAAGGTTGCAATGTACAATCCTAGCCATCTTGAAAAAAGGGCTGACCTGCTCACACACAATGCACACTGTATGAGAGTACTTGCACCTCCTCAACATGGGAAGATGAGCAGGGCGGGCTTCTTCGCTTGAGGTGTGGATACTGCAAACAATGAAGCCACCCAACGAGGTCTTATGAACTGGGGGTCCGTCGCAGAAACAACCAGCATCCCCCAGGAAAGAAATGCAAGGGAGCCAGGAGACGGCCTCCTCGGCAGTAGCAATGGGGCGGCCGACAAACAGTTGGACAACGCGCGCGACAACATTCATCTGTGTGTTGACCAGGGACTGACCAAACGCGCATATTCGCAATCAGGATTCATAACGTACAAGCCTTGGCTTGTTGTGTAATGTGGCTCATTGTTGGCTTATTTGAATACTTATTGTGTCGAAATTACAGCGAAGAGAAGCCGGAGCGCCTACGCAAATCATTGACGGCCGGGATGGATGCCGTTCCTGTGGCGGCGCACGTCCTTCGCGGGAGAACTTTATTGTATGCGGTGGCTGATACCAAGAAGTGACGCGCAATCCATCGAAGCATGACCTGCAAGGAACTTACGTGTGTCTTCCTATTCAGAGTCAACTGCATTGCTTGTTTGGAAGCAATGTGGACGCCATTGCGAAATAACGACGTCCACGTAGAGCTTACTCCGTACAACTCAGCAGGGAGAAGAACGGACCAATTACGCCTCTACAAACCTCCAAGACGAATCCACTCCTTTGTGAACGGACTGATAAAATGTCCAGCTCACCGCTAAGAATACGGAGTACATTCGTACTGTGCTCCCTCACTACGCTCCTACCTTCAGACAACGAGAATGAATAGCGGAACGCAGAAGCAGAGAGCTCAATTTCAGTTCAAAAGAGAAGAGTGGACGCGGCTATTAGAAGTTTATATCTACGGGTGATTGACAGTGGGGAGATCGATCAGCAAACACGTGCGAAGAAATCGCCAACGATTGTGATCTCCAGATTATCTTTTCCTTCGTTGCGCCGTTGGGGAGCCAAGATTATCGTCGAACCTAATGCAGCACAGTTCAGGTACGGTACATACGCGAGTCTGCGGAAGGATATGCTTGTCTTGCTTTTTCCATACAGAGGATTCTCGAAAGTTTCAAGCCACCAGGATCAGTCAATCGCTGCATGGCAAACAAACATCCTTTCAACCTCTCTCCTAACCTCCATCCCTGCCGCAGAGGAGAATATAAAGAAGCAAAACTCAATCTAAATTGCATGTTCGGCCAAAGGCCGACCCTTCCTCCCACCAATGACGTCAAAGCTGCACGCAGTGTTGACCGGCCTGCATGAGGCATGCTAGGTTGGAGGAGAACCTGGCCATTAACTCAGCCCGCATTATTACCCCTTGCTCCGTTGGGGAGAAAGACAACGCCACTGGTTGGGGCGCATACACATTGTTGATTACTCTGTGTGTACTCCGTACGAACGAGGAACGAAGAATGCCACCAAGCAACAAGCCATGGTGCAAGGAAGCAGTCACAGAACAAAGGGGCCTTTCGGTAATCTAGCTTGGTATTATTTCTCCAAAAGACGCCTTCAGGTGGCAATGCACAAAAGTGCGTTCATGCTTTTTGCTTAATCCCCCATGGGTGTCGCTTCTTCCAATCTGGTGTCGCCCGCCCACCGGCATACCCTTTTGGGAAAGCAATCAATCTACGGAATAGTGCATTAAGGGAAGCCAGAGATGAAAAAGAAAGAGTAAAAGGTCAGCCTCAAGCGGCCCAAGAGTACATTGCGACATGACTTTGGTACTGAACTGTTGTAATACGACAGTTTGCACATAATGCCAAATGTCAGCAAGTAAGGAAGCGCGAGTCGACGCTATGCAGGCACGCAGTCAAATGCACACAGTGCAGCGAGACATATTTGCAGAGAATACGGATTACGAGGCATGGTCAACTGGCGTCTGATTTGGTCCCAGTCTTGCACCGGGGGACCAGGGATCCATCCCTCTCCGCTTGGCTGCCCACGCATTTGTGGGCGCTACAGTCACACATTGAAGTTCCTTTTCTGAGGAAAATCCCAAGAAAGGCATGCTATCCGTACATGTTGCAGTAATAGCCTCACTCTTTCGACGCTGCCCAGCTAAGGGCAACGCACAAACTCTAACATCTTCTGCCGGACGATCATGACACCGGCTATCGCTGGCTACAACGATCATCTTGCGGATCTCCCGCGCGGCGAGTTTCTTGGCATACGCGACGCCACAAAGTCAAGTCTTCCTACGCTTTCTTACTCTGTGTGCTTGAATCCTATGACTTTGGGACAATATATATTTCATTTATTTCTCAAGTGCCGGGCCGATATAACGGAATGCTTATAGCCAACCTGACTTACAAACGGTCCTGTTTGTCGCAAATAATCATAGCCGGTAGCTATCAAAAACAGCAGCAAAGGGGGCAACTCATCATTGTCTCGCCAGCTGCAGTGAAAAAAGTTTATCTCTGCGATGTCAGGGGAGTGTCGGCTCTCAGTTAGTCGTCTGCTCCAAATGACTAGCCAGATGCAAAAGTTTCAGCACATATCATTTCGCATTCACGGCTGGCACATCAGGAGCCCTCCCATTTTAATCCACCCGCAGACGCGCCGAGACAGGGCGCCGCCTCTTCTCGTTCAATTGGTTTTTTTTTATCTTCCGGAGGCGGCCCGCCAGAATCCTATCTAGAAGTAGCCAGTCGGGAGGCAACGTTCTCTGCTTTCACGATCGCTTTAGGGTTGTCACAAAACTTATGTGATTACGGTTAGTTATTTCTTCTTGGCGCCTCGCCAGCAATTTCTCCGCTGCCGTGGCGCTGGGATAGCGCTTTTTTGTCAAGTCTCCGAGATGAAGCCATCATCTCGTGGCGCCTCGGGACGTTGGTTGTTGTTCGTCGTCCAATTTGGGCCGGCACAGTTCGCACAGAAGGGGGCGTCTCAAGTTGAAACTCTTCATCCACAGAACTCCATCGGTTGGTTCCTCCACCAAGAAGTTACATTCCAGGGTCGTGGAGTTTCAACTGTTGGCTTTAGCCACGATATTGAATGACATTTTTGTCTCATTTCACACGGGAGAAGGTAGCAGAGCGCCGATGTTTTGCAGCGCATCCAATACATGCATGCGCGCTTTACCTTGGAACAAGTCAATACTGTTCTTGACCACTCCCTTCGATGACGGCATGGTTGGCAACATTGTCTCTCAGCCTGGATACTAAGGTATCGAGCATGCCACAGCGCGCAAGCACTGAGCTTTGGTACTTTGGACGACCAACGCTTGTGTTGGTCTGGCTTGACGCTCTTCGCATCGCGATTGTACTATTCATCCATCCTACCACCTCCCGCGTGGGTCATCCCTGGCTGAAGCGGTGCTTTGCCGTGTATATTCAACTTTATCTCTCTTGTAATCTCCCAACCATGTTGTCTATGTGGACTTCTGTCAAGAAAAGGCTTCTTCCTAGGGACTCCGCTCTATACGCTACTGCATGTTTGGAGCCAACTGTCACCAGGCTGCTGTAGGGAGGGTGGCCTGGTGGAGAAGAAAATAACCGTCGCCTAATAAGATAGCGATTATGCGACAAGGGCACTTAGGAAATGCGTCCTCTGTTATTATTAATTTTTTCATGTGCGCAGACGGTTTGACCAGTGATGGGCCGAGACATGGCAAACTGTGAGTGAGACAAAAAAAAAACCTGAGTTGAAAGACAGAGCCAGCCAGGCGTGCATGCGTCTTTGCGCCCTACATAGGGTATAGTAGGGCGGGTGGGTTACCTGTGACGTCTACGATTTTTTCTTAAATTCCCATTCTTTATTGATTCTCCGGGGAATGGGGAATGGGGAAAATGAGCAAGACCATTCATTTACTTTGTATGCATGGGGTCTTTTTTCTTGGAACAAGGACTCAAAATATGACGTTTCGGGTCTACCCTGTACGATCGTTGTTTTTGATGTGTTGGCGGGCCGATGTGACGGTTTGGGCAGGTCGGCACTTGGTGATGACCTCATACGGGGGGTCAAAGCGGGTTCCATGACTTCTTTTTCGGATTTGAGGGGGGGACGTAATCGTGAAGCTTATGACGATTTGGAATGCCTGGTTGTGCATCGGATTGCAGGATCAGGATTCAAGGGGGGTCAAACATGTACTTCTATGGAGAGGCTTTGTCACAAATGACACCGTGGGAACATGTGAAAGCTGCGGGAAGGGAGAAGTGGTTTACGGCTTCTTACAGGTTCAATGTTGAGCCTCAAGGGCTGGTTGGGCTTTTGGGAGCTGGGACGGTCTGGGAAGCCGGCTCGGGAGTCTGCATGTGTGCTAGATCACGCGAGGAATTTGCCCCGGATGGGCAGTAATAACGTTGTTATTTGCGTGTATGTATGTGCATGTGTGTGTGTGTCTGAGAGAGAGAGAGAGAGAGAGAAAGGGAATATGGAAATACTACTGTGAATAAAGGTTGCTCTTCTACATTTATGGTAACATCTTCAAGCAACAAAGGAGTGTTATATGGTTTCAAGATGCGGTATTTAGAATATCACCATATATGGGGAAACCAACGGGCAGGATATCCAAGAAGACTTCATACATATAGAATACATGTTGCTTTTCAATGATCTAGCAAAACGCCAATTCGCATGCTACCCATTTCCTCACTCTACAGCATTAGAATAAAGCCCACTCCAGAACTTTGCAACGTTCCCAAAAACAAAAACAAAATCCCGCGATTGCAAACATTATCTCTTTTTTTGTGTGTGCCCTCCCCTCC
Source organism: Cladobotryum mycophilum (assembly GCA_036429605.1). Taxonomy (NCBI): domain Eukaryota; kingdom Fungi; phylum Ascomycota; class Sordariomycetes; order Hypocreales; family Hypocreaceae; genus Cladobotryum; species Cladobotryum mycophilum. The sequence continues at coordinate 3,101,949 of CM071590.1, read as the reverse complement.
CCTTCCCCTTCCCCCTTTCATTTCCCAATCTCCCCCCTCGCGGGTCATCTTGCTTCCCGCGCCTTCTACTATAGCACAATAGCCAGTTCTGGCCTGTCCATGTTATCCTCCTCTAGATTTGGATAGTAGGGTACCATGGCATCCGCTGCCGCTACGTACGCGTCGTTGTACAGTCGCCAATACGGTGTTCTGACTTTCCTGGCGGGGTGGAAGAGACCGGCCCAGACGTAGTTGAGCACCAGGCCGGGACCGGCGGCGACGCGAATGGCCTCGATGGCCTCGATGATTCTGTCAATGACGTGCGGACTGGTCTCGAATAGGTTGGGATACAGGAGGTTGAGTAGATGGATCATGGCGTCCTCGCAGCCGAGACCGACGACGCCTAGGGCAATGTGCTTGACGACGGAGGCGGCGGTCTGGCGATGGACCTGATCTCGGTCGGTGAGAGCGTCTTCGAGAAGGGGAGTCACGGCATAGACGTAGTCCTTGGCCATTTCGCCAATGTACTCAAAGAGGAAAGACAGCGATTTGAGCACACCGTTCTGTACGTTGAGCTCGGGAACGCGGTACTCATTCATGAGAGCGGGGAGAACGGTAAACGGCGCGCAAGTCTCCGCCACAATACCAATGGCGACAGCGGTGTTGACACGGGACTGACGCTCCTGCACCCTCAAATTGTTCAAGAGGGTAGCCAAGACATCCTGCGGACCAATAGCTTTGGCGATGAAACCAAAAGTGTTGTTGGCTGCTCGCCTGATACCCTTCTTGTGCGCCTTGAGCATGTCGAGCAGCTCGAAGCAAATTCGCATCCATTCTCTGGCATTGACGCTCTCCGGACCGCGATCCGCAATACGGCCGACCAGGTCGATGGTGTTTTCCTGCACCTTCTCGTGACGATTTCGCAGAATAGGGGTAAGTCGAGGCAGCAGATCCTTGATGGGGGGCTGCATCTGGGCGATACCGACGACCGTAACAATGGATCGCAGGGCACCGAGGATTGAACCGAGGACCTCGGGGTATTCTTCACCAAGGTATTCGTAAAGGACGATGCCCAGCTTGCCCATGAGCGCATCTTCGCCACACTGCTTCATGACCATGGCGATGCGGGAAATGAGATCGGCGGCTTGCTGACGAACAGTAGCTGACTTGTTGTTCAACCGCCAGAGGATTGTACTGACAATCTGTGGTAGGTAGGGCTTGCATCGTGTTCCCAAGGCGTTCACCACTGAGCCGAAGCCGTTGAGCATGACAATGTCCTCGACGCTCTGTTCCTGGAATGCATGCAAGATACCGTCAACCAAGCGCTCCTCGAGACGCTCGCCGATATCTGCAGCGCCGAGACTGGCCACGATCTTCTCCACCGTCTCGACAGTCATCTTTCGGTAGGCCTCGCTCTCGTCCTTTAGGTTGTTGACTATCCTCTCCAGAATTTCACTCACTCCGACCTTCTGGCCAATGTCGACGGTGGTCTCAACGACCTGTCTGTAATTGCGTTTATCCAGGGCCATTCGCCGTACCCAGAAGCTCTTGAAGAACTCGTCCAAGACATGTTCCTTAAGGTAGCCTGCAGTGACACCTTCGGTCCCTGCACACTGTGATATTACCTTGAGCACAACCTTCTTCATCTCCTCATCTGGGGATGAGAATTCTCGGAGCAGGATCTCCATAATCTGACTGGTATAGTAGTTGGCATATTCTTCGTCCATGAGGGGGATGATGTATCCCACTGCCTTGAGGAAACCTGCCAAACCCTTTCCTCGCTGCTTTCTGGCACCGGTCCACAGTGGGTTCAGGATATCGTCGAAACTTTCAATACCATAGGGGTTGGAAGCTTCGGCCAAGGCGGCGATGGCAAGACTGGTAACTGTCCTTACTTTGGTCTGCTCATCACTGAGATTTGGACCGATGCAGTCCACTAAGCCCTTTAGGTGAGGTAGGACTGCACAGCCCATGAGAATGGGTATTTGCTGCACGATTTTCACGCCGGTATGTCTGGCCTGCCATGATTTTTTGCTTCGGCAAACAGCTCTGAGGAAAGGAAGCAGGGCGGGAATACCCAGGGCTGATGCTACGACGGCAAAGGCTCTGGCTGTAGTATTTCGGACGTATTCATCAACATGGTCGATGTCCGGTCGCATGGTGCTGATCATTGTGGCAAGACCAGCCGCCTTGCTGAGGTTAGAGATAATCTCACGACCTTCAACTCGGGCGTAGTAGTCCTGGTCGATGAGTAGGGGTTCTATGACAACAAGGATCTTATGCACATACGGCCGGACCAGGTCGTCAAGCTTATAAAGGATTCGATCAATGACTTTGACGAGAAGATGTCGTTCTTGGTCCTCGAGGGTCTTCTCCATCAACAGGGGAGAATTTGGTCGAATAGGGGACCAGCACCAAACTGTCTGGCATTATCTGTGATCTGTCGAAGTGCCGTCTTTCGCATTGGCGGGGTTCCGTTCTTGATCTTAAGCAACAGTCTCATGATCTTTCGCTCCTTAAGCTCGTCCACGGTAAGGACGTTCTCATCGGAACCATCAGTAAGTTTTCCAAAGTAGGCCATATCCTCAGGTTTGAAAAACTGCAAGTCACCAACACCAGGAATCTCGGCTGGCATTGGCTTTCCTCCCAGTCGTACTTGATCAGGGTCCTGCATCATGAATCCAGTCTGAGGGGCCGGTGTTGACATCAGCTTATGTGCTGGGGCCCGGACAGGCTCGTACCCAGGCGGAGGATCCAGAATCTTGTAACCGTCGCTTTCACCGGGTAAGAGCAAATCAAGTTCCTCATCGCTCAAGGCCATGTTGCGTCCAGAGATGTCTGTTCCGAATGTAGTTGGCATAGTAGCCGTTTGAGACTGATGCATCGGTGTGGCAAGACCCTGGGTGCTCATAGGAGTTGCGGATGGTGCTTGATCCCAACGAGATCGCTTCTTCGGTGCATCCATAGCGCCCGCATCGCCAATCGATGGCGTTTGATCCCATCTCGAACGTTTAGGCTTTGCAGCATCTCCATTCTCAGCCTGTGGGGCCTCTTCAGCAGGCGCTGAAGAAACATCCCACCTCTTCTTGCGCTTTCGCCCTGCGGCGGCTTCGGCGGAGTCTGCATCACCATTCTCCTTGTCTCCGTCTGTGAGGGTCGGCTTGAGTTCGTCATCGTCCGATTTGTTTTCGTGCTTCGATTGGATGGCACGTCGTACTCGTTCTTCTTCTCTTTCGAGCTCGCGAACTTCCATAACCTCACGATAACTTGTCCCATTCTCAGCTGCATCAGCCTGTCGATTCTCAGCGAAGGGATCTGCTCTGGTCGGCGTGAGCACGCGATTAAATCGTCGCTTCTGGTAATCCGTCTCGCGATCAGCGATGCGACTGCTCTTTTCGCCACGGCCAGCCAGAATATCTTCTTCCTCAACACCGCTTCCTCGGGCAAACTCGTCAATTATTTCCCGGGAAGCCGTGTACTGGCCTACCAGCCGGCGCGTGTTGTCGGCATCCTCCATCTCCTCGTCATCGCCCATGGGCAGCGAAGTGTGATATCCAACATATTTATCGGCCCCATCCTGATCGTAGAGAGCACTATCAGCGCTGTCGGTGAGCTTCTGTTTCGTCGAGTCGGTGCGTTGATTCGAACTGTCCAACGCGCGGGAGCCTTTCTTCGCGGCGACCGCAGCGTTTCGCTCCTGCTGGAGCTTCTTAATTGTCTCGAAATCCGCGTCTGACATCTTGACTCATGGAACTTCCCGCTTCATCCCGGTTCTAAAGTACAAGAGACGATTTCAACGATACCGTTGCGCATGGAGATGTGTGTCTCTTGGCGAGTTGGTCCTCGATAGAGATTGCGCGCCAAGCTTTCAATTCAGAGGCAAAAAGTTCTGGACCGCCAACCAGGAATACACCCGGTGTTTAGCCGGGACGCACCGCGATCGTGCAACGTTCTGATTTTCTTAGTACTTAGTAAGCAAAACCCCTGACAGCGGGAACCCATACCTGCACCGGGGACGGTGCAAATAAAACCACGTGACTCTTGCACCGGCCCCGGTACAAATAAGATATCTTATATAATAAGCATATATAGCCTTACTAAAAGCCTACTAATTCAACGATTAAGGCTAAAGCTAAAAATGTATGCCCTGCTCTACGGTTATAGTTAAAAATAATTTTATTTCTGCTATTCTTTGTTGTCCTAGATCTTCCGATGATAAAAACATAGCCTCGTGGCGCTGTCTAAGCGTTGATTGCTATGTGTAGTTCCTCTTGTGAGCTGTAGTGGTCCTTGGGGGGAAGTATATTATCGGGGAAGTAAAGGGAGGCGTTAATTGGGTTTATTAAAGCCGGGGAAAAGTGTGGTATATTGAGTTGATGTTATAGAAGCGGTTAATCATTGGATTAATGGGCTTTTAGTAAAGCTATATATACTTATTATATAAGATATCTTATTTGTACCGGGGCCGGTGCAAGAGTCACGTGGTTTTATTTGCACCGTCCCCGGTGCAGGTATGGGTTCCCCCTGACAGCCTCAGACGCCTCAGTAGGGTTTCCATCCATTTCACGCCGTGATAAGCTGGCTGCTTAGTTGATCCTTCAATCATCTTCTATCATTAGATATTTATGGATTTGCTCGAGTTCGCCGCCTCTTCACAGTTCTTTCTACTTCCAGAATCACAACCTCTTTTGCGTCTTCCTCCTTTATTTCTATTTTCTCCTCTGCCTCCACGACGGCCTTTCTTTTCCTTGCCGTCCGCTTGCCCTGTGTCTCTTGATTGCTGCCTTCAAGCCTGGCCTCATCTTTCTCTTGCTTTACTCGATCTGAAAATTCCTTCAAATCTGCCGTGAAAAGAACAGAGTGTGCCCAGCCAGCGTAATTCCCCCATATGCTCCTGAAATGGTCTCCAACGGCATCATACATGGCCTTGTTGAATGTTTTGGCTTTAGTCTTGCCAAACTTATAGTCCCTTTGAGCAATCTGCCAGACGTGAGTGTCTACCGGAACGGATTCACCCCATCCTAGACCCATTAAGCAGACACAGTCGGCAACTTTGGGACCAACTCCAGTTAGTGATAAGAGGGCAGCATGCGCTTCCTTGTATGTTGACTGGGAACCATCTGGTAGTTTGGGTGACTTGAAGCTGGGAGCTTCAGGATTCCGTAACGACTCTAACCACAGAGCAGGCTTATCTTCAGCTATTATCCGAGCTGTCTCGGCAATATACTTGGCACGATATCCAAAGCCTAGTTCTCTTAGGTGCGATTCAACCTGCTTCCCCGTTAAAGCGTCAGGAGTTGGAAAATCGTGTAGAGCTTCTTCTCCTACGCGTCCAATGAGAGGCCCATAGTGCGTGCATAGCTTGTGCGCCTATGATTTGTTAGCAAAACGAAACCCCTTGTCTGTTGTAGGCATACCATTTGGGATATCCGAGATATGTTGTTATTGCTACTGCATATGAAGCAGATCAGTGCCTCCCAGGCATCCTGATTCAGAATGCGAACACCTGTGAAACCAGGCGCCTTCTTTCGGAAATTAGCATCAGCCTTTGACCATTGCTTATACAAAGCACCAAGATCAAGATGTAAGCTGAAGTAGTGACGCAAGAGCTCTTCTGTGTCATCTTCCTGCGGTTTGTCTTGAACAGAAGTGGCAGGGGGGATGGTGCTCCGTTCAGGCCAAATAACTTTGTAGTGAAGATGCGTTGAATCTTGCTTTAATGACAGTATGCGTCCATGTAGAGTACAAGTCCTAAAAATAAGTTAATCGAATATTTCGCACACATCAAGGGCAGCGTGTGATTGAACCATTCGTCATTGAGCTTTCGCCATCTAAAGGACTGGCCGCATCGCAGTGTAGTATCGATGCATAGCTCTGCGAGGCTTACCGGAAGCCTTCGCCAATCCGCCATTCTTTTAAGAGCCATTACTTTTGACTTTGTCACAACCGAATGAGTCTCTTGACTACAAGGAGAAAACAGCCAAGGGATTAAGTTTCCATTTGCATTGGCAACTCATAACCGAATGATCATCTATCAAGTCTTGTCTCACCCCCTGTTCGCGTTCCTGAGTACTAGCCGCAGAACAGCCGCGCCCTGTCGCGCCCAGGTGTGGCTAGTGCATAGCTAACCCAGGAATAGATTAGCTCGTACATGGCAAAAAAGCTCCAGCCTCGCCCTTCAATGAATCTCAAAGGAAGCTTTGGTTGGAACTTATTGCGGTTGCATCTAACGTCTTGCCTACCATTTACTTGCCGTCATCAATTCGAAGGAGCCCGTTGATCTTTAGAATTTGAAGGAAGTTGTTGCGAACATGAACGGTGACAGCTACTCATCTCGAGGTAGATCTAACGTCATAACCGAATTAGGAGATTTTGCTAACAGATTCGCGTCAAACAGACGGGCGACGGAGCCGGGATTATCCAGTGCGTATGTCAATTGCTGAGCTTTCTTCTGATCTAACCATTTCATAGGCTGCTAGAGGCGAACGGGATGATCGTCGTGACCGACACAGAGACCGTGAGCGCAGACGCTCTAGGTCGCCCGACCATCGTGGCGGCGGAGGCGGCGGTGCTGGTGGTGCTGGTGGTGGTGGCGGCCATCGCCGACCGGAAGGAGATGTAGATGCCTACTCTTCAAGCAGAAACCATCGTGACAGGGAACGTGAGGATAGATACTCGTCTGGACGCGACCGACGCGAACGTGGCGAACGCGAATGGGATCGAGATCGGGGATCATACCGCAGAGATGCTCGGCGTGACGGTGAAGAACGACCCAACAGGCGAGACCGAGAGCCCTATGATGATCGTCGGCGTGGGGGCAGACCAGAAAGGGGAGAAAGACGGGAGCCGCGAGAGCCGCGAGAGGAACGAGAGCCACGAGATGATGAATTTGCGAGACAACAAGCTAGGCGCAGTCCATCCCCTCCGAAAAAACGAGAACCTACACCCGACTTGACGAATACTGTGCCCATTCTTGAGCGCAAGCGCCGTCTGACCCAGTGGGATATCAAGCCTCCTGGATATGAACTTGTCACAGCCGAGCAGGCCAAACTTTCGGGCATGTTCCCGCTCCCTGGTGCTCCTCGACAACAGCCCATGGACCCCACAAAGTTGCAAGCCTTTATGAATCAACCTGGCGGTCAGGTCACCAGTGCAGGACTTAAAGCAAGCAACTCTCGACAAGCCAAACGACTTCTTGTCAGCAATTTCTCACCCGAAGCAACTGAGGAGGCCTTGCTTTCATTCTTCAACCTACAATTGAATGGTTTGAATGTCATTGATAGTACGGATCCTTGTGTTCTCTGCCAATTTTCCAAGGACCGAGATTTTGCGGTTTTGGAATTCAGAAATGCCTCCGATGCAACCGTTGCCCTTGCATTGGATAGTATTTCTATGGAGGCTGATGATGCCACAAACGGCGCTGCTAATGGAGAACACCATGGATTAAGTATCCGACGACCAAAGGACTATGTCATGCCAGCGTTGCCGGATGACCTCACCTATGATCCCGAGGTAGTCTCTAACATCGTCCCCGATACTGTACACAAGCTATGCATCGCAAACATTCCGGCATTCCTTTCCGAAGATCAAGTTATCGAGCTACTCGCGGCATTTGGAAAGCCAAAGGCCTTTGTGCTTGTCAAGGACCGCAGCACCGAAGAATCAAGAGTAAGTTTGCCATGTCACTTACTGTCCCTTATGACTAATCATGAGTAGGGAATTGCATTTACCGAATACCTTGAACCCTCGACCGCGAATGAGCCCGCTCTTAATAGTCTGAATGGTATGGATGTTGGCGGCAAAAAGTTGAAAGTGACAAAAGCCAGCATTGGCCCCACCCAAGTGGCCAACTTCGACGTGGGCATCACTGCCATCAGCGGGCTTGCATCCCAGACTCCGAATGAGATTGAGCGAAGCAGCGTTATTCAGCTCCTGAACATGGTCACCGCTGAAGAGTTGATGGATGGTGAAGATTATGATGGTAAGTTTGACAACTGTCGTGTGTATGGCTCTTGTTCTGACCTTCAACCTAGAAATTTGTGAGGATGTCCATGAAGAGTGTTCCAAATTTGGTGCTGTTGTTGAGCTCAAGGTCCCTCGACCAAGCGGCGGCAGTAGACAGTCTGCCGGTGTGGGGAAGATCTATGTCAAGTTCGACTCACAAGAGTCAGCTACTAAGGCTCTTACGGCATTGGCAGGCAGGAAATTTGCGGACCGAACCGTGGTTACGACGTATTTCCCAGAGGTAAGATTGTTCCCTTTCCCCATTCATCGTTCGACAAAGGGTCTAACAATACCGTAGGAAAACTTCGAAGTCGGTGCTTGGTAAACATTGTAATCTATTTCAAACGGGTCAATTCCGTTGCTCGGTGGACATTGCTCCCATTGCACGGGAACATGGAAGCTTGGTCAGGAATGGTGGGTGGGAGCAGGGAGTCATTTCTGTAGGCGTATGCTCTTACATGTAAAACAGTTATAACGAGACAAAAAAGGACCAGTACGAAGTGGCTTGAGCAAGAGATATCACAAATTGAGTGCAAGGGCTGGCTGGAACTAGGGGTTTGAATTATTGCTACGTCTATGTATATGCTATGCAAACTGATGATACATGATGACAAATCGCCTGGTAATGCTTTGACTATGTTAGCTTCAATATCTTCCAAGGAGAATGAGAGTGATGTTGGAAGAAGCAGAAAGGCATAGGATCAGAAGTCCGTTTAATTCATCGAGCCCGGAAGCTCTAACATAAGAGGTACCAGAAATATAAAAAACAAATGTGTTTGGTCATCATAATATGCAGCAATCAAAGGGTTGTGACGTATTGAAAGAGAAATTGACTTACCATTGTCTTGTTTGATAGAAAACTGTCGATATGCGTCTCTGAAGACAGCAAATCTGGGAATCATTGGAGAGAAAGTTCTGCAGAAACCAATCGCGTTAGAAATTCGCGGTCTCTCTTGGCGCCTTTAAGGCACTGGAGCCTCGTCACGTGCGATGGAAAATAGATACGTACTAGCCACCAGCGGCACCTACCGCCTCTGCCCTAACTAAGCGAAATTTTCCTAACCCCCACAATTGATTGATTCTTTCTTTTTGACTTTCAACTTCACGATCGGCCAACGCGAACTTCTCATCTTCAGCACCACCAAAAAACCGTCAAGATGGGTAGACTTCACAGCAACGGAAAGGGCATTTCGTCCTCCACCATCCCCTACTCTCGCCAGGCCCCCTCATGGCTGAAGACCACCCCCGAGCAGGTCGTTGACCAGATCTGCAAGCTCGCCAAGAAGGGTACCACTCCTTCACAGATTGGTGTCATTCTCCGTGACTCTCACGGAATTGCCCAGGTCAAGGTTGTCACTGGTATGTTATGCGACTTGGAGAGAAAATCAGATGAAACGCAATGCTAACAAAAATCTTGCAGGTAACCGAATTCTCCGAATCCTCAAGTCCAGCGGTACGAAACCTTGAACACATCAATGATGTGATTGTCGAAATACACACACATCTTGATGGAGATTTATCTCCTCATTGCCTCTGTGCGGTTAAGACTGACAGAGTGATCTATACAGGCCTCGCTCCCGAACTCCCTGAGGACCTTTACATGTTGATCAAGAAGGTATGGATACATTGGAAGAAAAAATTGCAATGACGATGGGGACACGGGCTAATAACACATTGAAGGCTGTCGCTGTCCGCAAGCACCTTGAGCGCAACCGCAAGGACAAGGACTCCAAGTTCCGTCTCATTCTCATCGAGTCCCGTATCCACCGTCTCGCTCGTTACTACAAGACCGTTGGTGTTCTGCCTCCTACCTGGAAGTACGAGTCTGCCACCGCCAGCACCATTGTTGCTTAAACGGGGAAAACCATAGACTAGACGGTCGTGGTTGGGGAGGTTTCTCGGGTCTTGGAGTTGGGGACATTTATGGAAAAGCTGCATGCATTTAGAGCCATGATGCTTCTGGGCCGGTCTTCAAGACCGAGATGGCAGTCAAATGCTCAAATTGAAAGCAATTGAACTGCTAAAGATGTACATGTGTCGTGGTATCCCTTAACCCCTGACTCGTAATATGAACACCTCAACGCCTGTCTATGCAATTGCCTGGCCTAAATATTAAGAAAGAAAAATCCGCCTCTATCTAGCTTGTGCCTTCTAGTTCTCTTGATTTCTGTAGCAAGTACTCTCCCAGGACACGCAACGGCTCGTCTGGTCTGTGGATTATGACATTAGTACACATTCCATGTAACATGTTGCGTCTCAAACGTACTGGTCTTTCGCAAGCAGTTTCATACCCTCGAGTAAAACACCGGTGACCTTAGTATTCAGGTATCGTCGCGTTGAATCGCCATGTGGAGGCGCTTCAGATGGCACCGAGAACCCTGGGTCTGGATGCGCCGAAGCTGCTCGTGATCCCTGCGCAGGCGTTCCTGTTCGACCTGGAGGCGCAGGACTGGGCGCGAAAGTTGCTGGTGCAGGAGACTGTTGTTCACCGCACCGTCAGCAATGGTCAAATACGGAGTCTAGACCCCTTCAACTCTTGATATTCCTCACCCCAGCTTGGTCCATTGGCACATCCGACATTATGATATCCTTCTGTGGAGTGTCAAGTCCTTGATGCGGCAAAGGTACGGGTGTTGTGCTTGTTACTCCATTGTTGGTAATAGAGACGTGGGGAATACCTTGCGTAGGCTGAATCTCGGAGTTTTCGTCGGCCATGTTGTTTACGGTTTGCGTCTCTTTCTCAATTGAATGTTTGCAAGGTCAAAATAGGCAAAAGTAACGAACGGCATGCCACCGTCTTCATTCACAGCGAGAAACAATGTGGGGGTCCTTGCAAGCTTGAGTAGCGTACCAAAGGCAGGCAAGAACTAAGCGGCTGATCAGCTGACTTCGCGTTTAACCCCTTCACGTAGCTACGCGTCCACTACTCGTACTTTTGTTCATAGCTAAATGCATACAATTGTGCATTCCAAGTGCTTAAGAACCACTGCTGGGCTTGAATTTTTGAAATGGAGCCATTATGGATGCCTTTGTGAAAAGACTGCCACCAAGAGATCCTACCTCTCAACTTGCTACATCACAATCCGAGAGTTCATCGGGGAGTGAACAACCACCACCACCAAAGCGATTAAAGAGGGACGAAATTAGTGATTCTGACTCTGAATATGTTGATGAGCTTCCTATTAACGATGAAGAACAAAAACATCACACTGGTGAAGTTGATGATAATGATGAGGACCAGCAACGTGGCAATATTCGGGTAACAGACTTTGAGGATGCGCTCCCCCCAACACGGGCCGATGAGGAGGCAATCGAAGAATACGAAACTTTTAAATCCTCTCAACTGAGCTCTCAAGAATCCGATACGACTAAAAAGACACACCCCTTGTGGATAAAAGGAAGAAACTCGATATATGTTGATGCCTTCAACCTTGCTCTCGATACTGTCCTAGAAGAAGAGTCAAAGCTATTTGATGAGAAAGAAATTGAGATTTTTAGCCAATGGAAGAATCTAGACTACGAAGCACAATATTTGTGGGTTGTTCATCCAGTCTGATGGCCACATTCTCATTGAGCATAGATATGTCCGTTTATTTATGAGAAAGACTGCGGCGTGGCATCGGTCCAATCGTCTTGGTTATTACAATGACATTTCCGATTCAGACGCTGCAATAAAGTCCCTTCAAAGGACTCGAGAGCTGCCAAAAATAACGCCAGGGCTCTCAAAGGACGATATTCCAGGGATTGAGCTCGAGATTGTTGATAATGGTGACGCATTCACATTCGCTGATACCTCTGAGGACCACCTCAAGACGATTGAAGAGGCAGCATCCTTGCTATACCTAGATGAGCTCAAGGTGTTAGCAAAGGATGCCAAAGTACAGGGGCGAGTCAAAGCCGACTTCATTAGGGGCATCTGCAGAGTAAGCCAGCAGCAGACTGGTCTCATGGCTTTGGGCATCAGCAGGCAAAACAGTCGCGAGTCAAGTACACCAGAGGATCCGGTCAGCCAGTGTTCCAAAGAGAAGAACAAACTACGGCGAGAAGATTCCAACCGAGAGCAGCACTTCTTGGCCAAAATCATTGCCATTCTTGGGCCTTGCATCCGATTGTCTCCGCTGACTTTCAAACTCTTTGAACGAGTACATTTGGTCTTTTACAGATCTGCAGAGTGGACAGAGAAATCCCTTACTACTATCATTCTTGCCAAGATTGCAAGAAGGAACTTTCCCGAGTATATTGTGTGTCGTACGTCGACTATTTTCGCGTCACGGTTGCATCTTCTGGAGTTTGAGGCTGCGATACGTCTCGAAGCAGATGTAGATACCTTGCTGGAAGTTAACTCTTCGCAGGCAGAAGAAAACTTTCAAAAGATTGTCGGCATTTTCGACAAGGTGCATTCTCGTTGGAAGACACTAATCACAGAAGAAGCGGACAAGGAGCACCGAATCTACGAAATGGGCGAGGGTGCATATCTCAGAAGATTTAACGCCGCCCACTCTTATACACGAATCGTTGTGAAGGCTGCATATGTGTTTGGCAAACTCAAGAATTATGTGAAAGAGCATGAGCTACTTATCGAGCTTTTAGATCAAAGGCTCTTTCATCTGGCTCGAAGAGGTTCATGGTATCAACGCAAAGCTCTCTTGGAAGAAAATTATATGCCCCAGCACGACCCAAACTCCACCTCACAAGATACAGAGCAGCTAAAGAAACGGTGGAAAGCAATAGCTGTCGCGACATGCGAGGCCGGGCTGCAAGACCCTGATTGTCACCTCATACACCACTACGACTTACAAAAACGCCTTGTCAAGTTAGAAAGAAAGCTCCGCATACCCCGACGTCTCCAGCACGACTTCGGGCATGTACGACTCGCTGACCCCCTGGAGCTCTTTGTTGAAGGGATTCAGCTCAAGAAAGATGTGCCCCCAGGGCCAGGTACCCAGGCCAGCAGCACCAAGACTATCTGGTTGGATGAGCTAGACTCTGGCGGTGAGTGCAGCGTGGAGGAAATGTGCTTGAGCCACTTCCGGTCACAGGGGTGGAAGGGCTATCACGCAGAAGGTGGTATCGTGCGGACACTTTTTGCCTACCTCTTTTACGATATCCTTTTCCTCTACATCCCGAATGTGTTTCAGACGAGCTTTCAGACTTGTCCACTGGACTTACACACTGATGCCTTCTTCCCGGCAAGGGCATCAGAGATCAATCACCGACTGGTTGAGATTGCTAACGGAGAAGGGGAGCGAATCTTGCGCAGAGTTTGGGACAAGGGGCATGAACGACGCACCAGTGTGATAGGGCTTAACTGGGACTTTGAGGTGGGTGACCTCGCAGAGCTAGTGGGCTGCTTCGACGGAAGCGCGCTGGCCGCATTATGCAAGGTGATGGCGCAGGAATACAGACAACGTGGTGGAGGGATCCCGGACTTGATCCTCTGGCGGGCCACGGCAGATACAAGAGAGGAAGTCCCGGCCAGTGAGTCGGGCAGGTCGAGAGGAGAGGTCATGTTCGCAGAAGTGAAGAGTGCAAACGACAGGTTAAGCGACACCCAGCGGCTGTGGATCCATGTTCTCACTGGAGCCGGGGTCAAGGTTGCTCTCTGCAATGCCGTCGCCAAGGAAGTCAGAGAGGTCAACTAGCTATTGCTATTGTCTGTGCTCAGAGGCTTGTTGTTCGTAAAGGATGCTACCCAAGGTGGAGATGGAGGCGTACACCTTTTGCGGCGGGATAGTTGGTCGTCCTATCAAATATCATATCACATCGCAACGGCTCGATCTGGCTTTCTTTACCATCCATGATTCTCATCACGAGAGGTTTAGTTAGTGGGAGGGGAGTGAGATGGATATGCCGATACTCGAAAGGGTCCACATGGTCGTTATAGAGCCATGATCTCCCAACGACAACCGGTTCCAAAATTAGCAACGGTGGAATGCGTTTCGGATTCTTCCATGATGAGAGGGCAGAACCCCATCTCAGCGTCGGCGTGAGCCCTGTTTCGGTATGGTGAAACAGCTTTTTTGCTTCCAATTTTTTGCCTGTATCGTTTCAGAACTGCCCAACAATGAGGATTGAAAAGGCTCGCTAGTCTCACTTGGTCCGGGGGGCCAATGAGAGCACATGGCAACATGGAGAATAGCGTGACTCGCAGGTCTAGCGGACAATTGTCACAATCCTACATGCCGGAGACGCACGCGCGTTGTGAAGAGACTTACAGAAGTGCTGGCGATGATGATTGGGAGGTACGACGGCACCAGCAGGGGTGTGATGAAGTTAGAGTGAACTCGAGTCCCAGCCCAGCGGTGAACCATCTCAAGCCTCGTTGTGACATTGAAGTTCCCCGGCGTTGGGGGATTACCCTTTTGTTCCCAGCTCGGTATTTTCCGTCACAAGGAGAATCAGCCGGGTCTGAGGCTAGAGTCATGTTAGCCCGTTTGTCCATTGAGTCTGAATTGGGCCATTTTACTACTGAATTATTCTCGCTTACAAGGTTCAGTGTTTGGTCCGATTTCTTCAGCCGTTTTGGCCTTGGAAGCGACAAGCATACGGGGACCTGCCTGCAGGCTGCGCCTCTTCATTCCCTCCCGCCGTCTGTCTCTTGTTTTTCCACACGCATTGTATGTACATACATAAACATACAGAGGCTAGCGCAAGATGCATCACGCTTTGGCCGATGGTCTTGCGGCAGCAAATTACGCCCGCGGACGAAGTGCGTTGCAGCCAGCAGCAACAAACAAAGACAGCAAGCAGGCAAGCAGACAAGGTCATGGAAGATGGGCGAAAGAGAGACGCAAAACAAAAGCACGCCCCCAAGACAATGAATGGGATGCGAGACCAGTTGACGGCTTCTGCATTTGACAATGTGTTGCCCACCCATCTGGGCGCTTAGATGAAGACCAATCACGTCCACAGGCCCAGACGGGTGGGTGACGGGCACGACCGCGCCCGCCAATGAGACGCACCGCGGGATGTCGACTGGCGCTTAGAGGGCCGCTAGCCTGGACCAGGGTGTTGGGTCCGGGTCAAGTCTTCAGTCTGGTGTTGTAAAAATAAGTCGTAGGTGGAACGCCGCTTTTATTTTTGTGGTCCATTCTCCATTCTTGGGTCCCAGGGGACCGGGGGAGGACGACGAGGGGAGGGGCCGAAGAAGGGAGTGGTCCGAGTCCGAGAGGGAGGAGGGTGTGTGGCCAGTGACGTCGTCGGCAAGCCGAAACATGACAATGGAGGGGCGGCGTCATGACTTGCCTTGAATGATACGAAAAAAGAGTGGCAGAGAGACGGAATGTGAAAGTGATGTGGAGGGGGAAAACATGGGCGGGAGATGAAAGAGGGAGTGAGTGTGTGCGTGTGTGTGCAAGGACAATCCCCCAGTCCAGTCTACAGCGTCATACCGGTGCATATGATCATGAACAAAGAGACTGGGGGGTTGTGGATGGAGGGGTGTTGAGGCAAGCCAAGCCCGATACAGATATGTCTGTATGAACGATGTGGAAGGACAATGCTCAAAGCAAGATCGAGATATCCCGGACTGATGATCATCAGGCTGTCCTGACCTGCTTGGTTGGAGCAAGCGACGACCGACCTGTCATGCCTAAATTACACATTGACACCATACATATTTTTGAAGCCCACCACGCAAGGCAGAGGCAAGGCAACCAGAAACCAATCCCGGCCAAGGCGGACCACACACATGCACACACACACAAATCAAGAGCGCACCACCCGCCGCCGAATAGCAGACACGGCGGTTACATTTCACAAGGCCCCCTTCCCTCCCCTCCCTCCCCTTCGGACCCTCCTACTCCTCAACAATTTCTATGGACCAGCAGCGCATGCCCGCACTCACTCATGGCAGTACAAAGAGAAGGTGGGCATGGCTGACCAAGGAGAGGAGGGGGAGGCGGGTAGATGCTTCCCGCCCCGGCCCAATATCCGACCCAGACACACATCCCGTCAATCTAACATATGAAGGAGACTACCACCACCAATATAACGACGATATTGGGACACCGATAATCTATTCGTCTGTCTGTTTTTTTGTTCGCCACGTAAATATTGGTTGATCCTGGCGGTTAAGACAGAAAATAATAATAATAATAATAATAATAATAATAATAACAAAGTCGTGAAACCATGCCATCCATCCACCCATCTTCCCCCCCTTCTTCCAAAAGAAACGCACCGCAACACATGCCATTCTGAGAAAACACTACGGAGCAGAACAAGGTAGGTAATAAAAAATTAAAGTCCCATTTTTTATGGCTACCACGTACGCGTCATAAAAAAACATGAACTTCTCCACGCCCTTTTTTTCTCCATGGATTTTTTTTTTATAACGCAAAAAAAAAAAAATTAGAGAGAGAGAGAGAGGGAGAGGGAAAAAAAACCCCTTTGAAAGTGGCATCCACCACCACCACCAACTTTGGGCTAGATACCTTGGGGCCACGGGAGAGGGGAGGGGAGAAGGGAGGGGAGAAGGGCCATATATGCGGCCACCATGCGACCTTCTTTCTTCACGAGGATAAAATCGTCCCCCTTGTAAACAAATAGGAATCAATCTTGGCAAGGAAACCAATACATCTTCGTGCCGAAGCGCGCACGCACAAAGAAACGCAAAAAAAAAATCGCTTTTTTTTTAAAACCATGCGTGCGTGCGTCCCATCCAGCGGTAAAAAAATAAAAAAAATAAAAAATAAAAAAAACAGGAAACCACCCAACCAAACGCTTACAACATGGCCACTCATTCACTGCATGTATGGAGTAAGTAAAGCAACACATCCCATGGTAACACAGAATCTCACAGCAACGGAATCTCATTTGTTGGTTTGGCGTGAGTAAAACACTTTCGCTTTGATTTGAGCTTTGCTACCTAAAGTACGCATATGCACGTAATCGCACTCGGAGTCAGCCGCCGCCAGACTGCGTGAATGAATGGCTTTCTTCATCCTTCCACATTCAGACGGCTGCCTCACGCCCCTCCCTCATCCCTCGGCGACACAGAAAATTATCGCCTGACCAAGCAAGAGTCCCACCCTTCCCCCCGTCCAGACCGGAACCAAAGTATTCGGTCCAGTCGAGACCCATGGTATCAATCATGTACCCAGAGTGCAGTAGCACCTCATCCAGAGAGAGTCGGATGAGGGCTCGCATCCAAATCAAACGCCGTCAAACTCCTCCTAAATCCCAGTAGATCCTCCCAAGCTCCCCGAGCTTTCATATGTCCGAATCCAGAAGAGAAATAAATAGGAGACAGTAAAGACAATAGTAGTAGTGGTAATAGGAAAACAAAATGAAACTCCCCACACCCATCTTCCCATGGTACGCCGGTAGTTTCATGCCGGGGCTCGCCCAGGTTTAAATGCTAACGGTCATGTCGTCGACTTCAGCTCGGCCAGCGTATTAGTGCTGAAGGTGTCATAAATCTCCCCTCCGTCGTCTCTTTTTGGGTCCCCGTAGGGAATATCATTGAACTCTAAGTAAACGAAAATAAATAAATGTGACGTAGTTGGATCATGGTCGGTATGCAGTTGGTGTAAGCAGTAGTCGAAGCAATGTTGCAATGATGGATTGGATGCAGTCGTCGATAAATGAAACAAGCAACAAGTCGTAGATGTCGTAAAGTGAATGATCGAATACGCCGCCCCTCTTCGCTTATTCCACCTTCCGTCTCTTTCCCCTTGGGGCTGCTTCAATCTTGGGTGTATAGGTGACGGTTCTCGTCACCACCTCCCGGATATGCCGTACACTAGTACGTGAGCTCTTCTGCTTCTTCTGCTCTGCGAGGCGCGTCTTGAGAGCAACCTCCCAGTCAAATGGAGAATGGATTGACCTGGCGCTAAAGGGTGAGCCGATGAGTCTTGCGCTCATGGGAGAATCCAAGTAAGAGATTGCTGGGCTGGGTGGTAGCTTCAAGCTGGGGAAGCAGTTGGCTCCGGTTGGGGGAGCGGACATGGGCAGGGGAGGCGCCGCGAAGGGGCTTGGGGGAATAGCTGATGCGGATGCTGGTGATGAAACCTTGCTGCTGCTGGCGCTCGATGTCGGAGAAGGAGAGCCACTTGTGGAAGAGCGATCGGATTTGTCGCTGGCAGCAGAAGTGGGAGCTGAATCCGGTGTGGTTTCACCAGAAGCCAGAGCTGGCGAATTAACTGAGATGGCCTTGGAGAGGAAGTCGGTATAGGCCAAGGGTGGGCTGATGGGTGTGTTGATGAAGGTTGAGTCAGGCTTGAAAGTGAAGGTCACAGCAGACCTGGGAGTGGCTGTGTTGGCCGAGTGAACCTCTGAAGGGAATGTGCTCGTCACGGGAGTAGTGAGCTTTCCCAGCTTTGGCTTTGTCATGGGCATGATGGCGGTGGTGGTTGTGTTATTGAGACTTGGTGGTGGTTGGGTGTAAGAAGCCTGGTGAGAGGCTGTTTGTTGTATGAGCTAAAGCTTTGAATGTGCTCGAGGTTTGTATAGAGAAACCGCAAGTTAGAGTCGTCGACGGCGGACAGACAGTGACGAGTTGAAGTCGGAAAAGAATCCAGTGGGGAGAGAAAGGCAGGCCGCGATGATTATATTGTTGGACTTGTCTAGTGAAGAGGGAAGTGGAAGGGTGTGCCAGTGTGCGCCTTGAGGGGGCGTGTGTCTGGGTTGTTGTTGGATGGACGGATGGGGGTGTGTGTCCTCGTGGGGAGTGCAAGCGTCAGACTAGGCCAGCGAGGGGTTTGGCGGCAAAGGCGAGACAAGGTTGCCTGTAAGAGAGAGCAGCCAGCCAGTCCAACAGGGTCAGGCAGGGGCTGTGTTTTGGATATGCGCCGGTGGAATGGGTTGAAGCGTCAAATCCCTGCACTTGGACGCCGGTTCCAGTTCTGGGACGGTCTGCAAGAGGATTGGATGGATGAGAATGGAAGACTCAGAAGGAGGAGGAAGAAGCAAGCAAGCAAGGGTGGTGTGAAATTGTGGTGGATTGATTGATTGATTGATTGAAACAGACGAGGCGAAGCGAGAAATGAGAATGTTCTTTTGATCCTTCTTTTTCCTTGGCCGTTTGTTTGAGTGCTGACAGTTATATTAAAAAGCGATGGATGTGTGTGAGAAACAGAATTAGAAAAGAGGGCCGGCCCCAGTTTTGGTTGAGATGTGAGAGAGAGAGAGAGTGTGTGTGTGTGTGTGATGGTGATGAGAAAGATGCTGTTGCGGATGGTATGGTGATGAGGCTTAGATAGGTGCAGCGAACTGTTTCTCTCTGGAGCGAGCGCAGCAGCAGAAATGCAATGCAATGGACGACAAAAACAACAGCAATGGATGGGGTAGCGGATGGGGGCGCTTTCAGCGAGGTATGGATGGATGGATTGGTGGAGGGCGTTAAAGCAGCGTTGGTGAGAAAAAGGGGGCGTGTCCGGGACGCCTTTTTAGTGGGTGAGCAGTGCTGCTCCAGTTGGTAACCCCCAGCACAGGTAGGGCACTTCGGCAGGTGAGAAAGCGCTGTAATTCGCTGAAGGTGCACCGCTGGAGTGGTCCTTGGCGTCTGTCTGAGTCTCGTCACACCCTGGTTTAGTGCAGTGGTGGTGACAGAAGCAAGCAGAGGCCACCAGGTATGGATGTATGGATGTACTTGTAGTACTTGTAGGTACTCCGAAACAAGCAAACCACAAAAAAACTACCACCACAAGACAAACAAATCTCTCTTTTTCTCTTGGTGCGTTGGTGAATGACCCTAGGGAGGAGATCTCCGGGCGCCTGCTAGGCCGCTTTGATTGCCGGGAACGCTTCTGATTCGACAGCTCCTGGGTGTCTGTAACCAACCCTTACTTGGCCAGCTGATTGGCCAAACTGCGAGGGAAGGGAGGGAGAGAAGAAGGAAAGTGTGTGTGTGTGTGTGTGTGTGTGTATGGAAGCGCGAGCCTGTCCAGTTGCGAGTGGGCAATTGGAGAAATGGAGAGTGAGTGGGAGTGAGTTGGAGAGAGATGTCGTGCGTGAGGGCAGCTGGTTGGATCGAATTGCTTTTAAGCTTTGCGGATGAACCACTCGAGTCAGGCTGAAGCTGAAGAAGACAACGAAATCTTGTAGTGGCAGCTGGATCTCAGTGCAAGCAAAAGCGCCAAGTAACCAGAAAAACAGGTTGTAGGCCGTCCTCTGCCTTGGTTCAAAGCAGTGGGATGGGGATGGTGATGGTGATGGGATGGCTGGTCAGATGGTCGTATTGGGTCACCAGAGAAGAAGGATTCCAGAAAACCGGGGAAGAAATGGCTTGATGGCGAGAAACTTTGTTGGGTGGTGGTTGTCTGATGACGTTTTGTTTGTGTGGATTGGATGTCAGTTGTAGGATGTGGGATGGGGATGTAGGATGAAACAACGTCACAAAATTGCCAACCAGAGCAATGTTGGACGACGATCAATCGAGACGAGTGGGTGAGAGAGTGGGTGAGAAAGCCAAATAGGCAATTAAGAGAAAGGAAGGAGAAGTGGTGGGTATGATAATGGAGGAAGTTGCTGTAAAAGGCTCAAGATGCTTGGTATCATCAAAGTATTATTCAATTCAAAACGTGACAAGACGGTCCTTTTATGTAATTATCTTATTCTCTTCGTCTCTCTCTCTCTCTCTCTCTGCCTCTGTCTCTCTGTCTCTTTACTACGACCCAAATCCAAATCAAGTTTAAAAATAAGCTCCCCCATCGACAATGCTTGTTTTGCCTCTTGCCTTGCCTTGCATCCATCCATCTCCCCTTCCATCTAAAAAAAAATTAAGGTCTCTTGCTTGATGCACCTCAACCGCCGAGGGGAAGAAAAAAACCCCTGCCTTCATCTCACAGGTCCGCTACCCTGCATCCTTTTCTGCATATTCGCTTCTCCAGGCGCCTCTTGTTGATCATCCCTATCCATCCATTTCCCTTCTTTCCGCTCACGATATGCCCGCTCTTTCGGGCCCCTTATGGACGTTTCACAATTGGGTCTCCCCCCTCACCCCAGCGCGCGGCTGCTAGAGACCCCTTCTCAGCCTTCCCTGACCACTCAATCCCACGAGCTCCCCCTGCCACTGACTTGGTCCTCAATCTCGCCCACCGTCAGTTCGACTCAACTCGGTGCCACTCCCGGGTCCCTAGCCACATGGGTATTTACTACGGAGTACTATCTTTCAATTTCGCCAAATTGACCATACTACTTGTATCTGCTAGGCGCTTGTTCAACAACCCTTAAACTCTCAAGAGTACGGTTACGATTATCACTACTAGGTAGTAGTAAGAAGGAGGAGGGCCAATTTCGATGAGGCCTTGTAGCCGCTGCACAAACGGGAGCGCGCGGCATATGAAGCAGAAGCTTGGCTAGTTAGAGCAAGACCTTCTCTGTCTTCTTCACACGGCAGTACTATCTAGCAAGGTACTGGATGACACGCAATTTCGATACCCCGACTGCGCGCCTGTTGAAGGGACAACCCCAGCTGAACACACCACAAGGTAATGAACAATGCAACTTGATGCAACTCATCAATTCAACCCTTCAATATCGAGCATTGTTATCGCGCTTGCCGAGCAGCCGTCGCACGACTCAGGCAGAGCACCCTCTCAGTTTGAAAGCTAGGCTCATTGCCAACACATCGTTGGACAACTGCACGCGATTTCCTGCAAACACAAACCCTGACCCTGGTTTTAAGCGCCGGCATGCATACCAGACGTCTCCTACGAATCATGTTGATCAAGTAAGAAAAAAGGATGCCAAAATCCGTTTGGCGCCTCAATCTTATCCAACGAAAGCAAAGTCGCATATTACTTGCACACACCTCTCGTCCAGTCCCTCCAAGACTCACTAGACAGGCCTTCGGACATATGCACGATTTGTTTTCTTGTTTTGACCAAAAGGCCTCCTCTACTGCACCAGGGCGTCCTTGTACATTTCTTGCTTTTTTCATCACTGCCACTGGTGGAACTCCGGCGTAGTTCCGGTTGTTGGTGGCGTGGTCTATCTGCAAGTTTGCTGTTGGCTGCTAATGTTTTGATAGCTTGTTTGCCTCCTGTCGTGAGATACTTGTAGATGGTATACTTGATCTCGTCCCCAGACATTTTCCTTCCTCCTGCCAATTCCCCTTGTTGCTTGTGATTCCCTTCACCACCACCCCGATTCCATTGTTCTTATCTGTTTCCATCTTTCCTGTAATCCGTGTCGATTTCAACGCCCTGCACTCTCATCATACCCGAATTGTGTTTTTGATCCCCACATGGAGGGTAGTAATTGTTGTTGGTTCTAACAGAAACCATCGGTCCTCGTAACCAACAACACGTTCCATACCGGGAGACTGGTCCCGAATGTGGATCGTCTCATGTAATTCGTGCAGTACTTCATACACAAAATGCTTAGGCTGTCTCGGTCTTCTGCCTCTCTTACGCGGGCATCATCGGCCGATCCGCCTGGCTTCCAATGCTACCTGCACCCATGAGCCGCAGGCTTCAAGCCAAACTGAAATTTCTGCCCGTCTTTTCTCTATCCATTGTGTGGCCATCAAAACTATTCGCTCTCTCGAATCCGTTCATCCTCCCAGGTAGTGGCCACGACGCCTCATTCATACCCAATATCGGACTAAACGAAACCGGCGCGTCTATCAAGCCATTGAGCGATGTAGATGCAGACATAGAATATTACAGAACGGCGCTTTGGTCGCCAGACTCTCCAGTTTCTTTATTTTCCAATGCCATCGCTTTGGTACTAGCTGGACGTTGGTCCAAGGAACATTTTCTCATCCAGAGACGCTAAGCAGCTCTTGGAAACTCGGATGACTCTCAACTATAGCGTTGATCAATATTTCTTCTCATCCATGCGTCTGGGTTGCTAGAGCGCTCCGTACCAAGCAAGCCATGCAATTTGTTGCCTCTTGGTGGCTGGGGTCCAAACGAGGCCGAGATTGTTGAACGTTGCGTTACGCAGCTTACTATCAACCAGGCCGCCGCAGGCTCATCCTTCAGGACCCACGGATTGGTGTATTTCTCATGCACCCTGATGAAAAGGACCAGTAGCAGCTGCAGTTATTGCCTGCTATCTGGAGACCGTAACCTGTAAGAATAGAGACGATGGGGTCGCATGAGGCTCAAAATCTCGGCCACGCGCGTCGACCGAATCCCCCGTCTCTTGTAATATGCGCAATGGACTCCGACCCCATGCCATCAGACTGATTCCACAAACCAGGGCATGTCACGTAGCCAGTGCCTGATTGATGTACACACACCACCTCTTTGTTGAATTGTGCTTATCTGCCCTCCTTTTATCCAAGCGAGGGCTGGCGTCCAATGGGGAGTACAGCAGATATATTGGCATCCCACGAAAACAAAAGCCCAACAACACATTTTCTCTAGTTCTTGGCGTGAGAGAAATCGCTAAGCGCAGGCTTTCCAGTGCATATGGAGACAATTACTTTCAAGTCGGCTGCAGGGATGACATGATATGGAAGCCTCCGCCTTTATGTTGCTTCTTTCTTCAAGTGCGCCGTCGTCCTGTTAGAGCCAACAAGCAACACCAAACCGCGTATTGGTCCACTTGACAAGTGCTTCGGTGTGGATAGGCGATGCGGAGATTTGATATCGTCAAGCAGCCTCAGCGCCTAAGGAAAAAACTGATCACCATGGCGCCGTGGGCGTGGCTCGAAGCCCAACACCCCCACGGTTGGTAACGATTGCAGCTGGCAAAAGTGCTCGTCCTCTTGGCTTGGAGGCCCAACTCCACCTGGGTACAGACCAAAGATAACTCTCGGCTCGCCTTGGGCGTGTCCTGTTCGGTAGGAGATTCGGGCACGCCGGCCATCTTTGTTGGCGAACAATGCTGCGGTTGGACTTTCAGGCAGCTCTTGTCCCTTTTGCCTCCGATCGGTCCCGGTGGCCTACGGAGGCGACGTTGATCTTCTTGTTTCACCCTGACTCGTGCTCAGGAGAGTGCAACCACAACCAGTCAGTGTTGTTGTACCCCTATTCCCACACTGTCGCCAGAGTTGAACTCTGAGCTACCAGCAGTCGCGCAGTTCGTGTATTCCAGCATAGAGCTGACGTTTCCAGATTTTTGAGTTATTCGCAAAGTATGCCTTTCTCCTGAAGCCCAAGCTGGTGTTTGTTATTGTTGTTGTTGATGGCGGAGAGTCGCCATTCATTTCCAAGCTTCCCGGGGCCTCTGTCTTGCGAATGACGGCCGAATAGCCATGGCCGCCTTTCCAGAAGCCCAGACGATGAAATCTTCAGAAACATAATGACAACAGTTGGCTGTTGATGGTTGGAGACTCCGTCTGCTGCTGCCTTCCCATAAACCGTTATCGATATGCAAGTTTCGGAATTTGTCGAGGAAGATGCTCTCTCTATTCGACACAACATCTAGGCAGGTCCCGGGCTAGAACAACAATGCGACAACATCTTTTTGGTGTCAGTTGAAAGATATTCCATGCTTGATACTGACCATTTGTTCAAGAGCAGATATCATCATTGCCGTGGTTCCTGCCTAGGCAGCTGAGGTTCATCCGCAATGCACAACCCAGGAGTTCCGCAAACACCGAGTTTGATAAGATAACGATAAATCTCCCTACGACTTGGCTCCCCACGGTTCTTCGTATCCTCGAATTACCTACGTCGATCGATATTTCGGACAAGATGCAAGAGGGAAGTCTCCTTGCCTTGCAGGCGAGGGAACATGACACGATGCCGCTCGAGTTCCAATACTGGTTGCCGGTTGTCCGCATTGACGCCGTCGCATACGGGCAGGCTCGATGGCCCCTTGGCAAAGAGCCCGTTCTGTCGTCTAAGTGATTTGCAATCTTGCTGTTGCCGCAATCACCAGGCAAGAAACATCACAGAGGGCAGATGATGGTGGTGGCACAGCAGTCGGTCAATCAACAGCCCCGGATAACGATTACGGTAATTAAGATTGATGTAAGGTGTACGGAGTTGTTCATTGCAGTGATTACAAACAGACAAGCACGGCTAGGTGATCCATGTCACCGCCCTGTACCGTGGCATGGAAGGACGATCGTTTGAGCTTCCAGCCATCCAAACACGTGAGAAATGCAACGGCCCGCTGGTGTTGATAGTGCCATCCGACGGCGTCGAATCGAGACCCGGCCCATGAATCCAGGCTTCTCATTCGCCTGGAGGGGAAATTTCCATGGGTAAGGGCTTCCTCGTTTGTACGGCTACTCTTCTGGCAGCGGGAAGTTCAAAGTTAGCATACCTCGAATGGGCAATGTTGGCCGGGCGGTTAGGTGTCCGTCACTCCCGCAATAATAATAAAAGGCGTATCACTTGCGGCATGTGCGGCATAAGTGTGTGATGAAGAGTCGTTGGCGCCCTCAAATTTGGTGATAACGCATGGGCTAGAGTTGCATTCGCGGGTATTGACGTCGCATTGGTTAATATGTGGTATGTGATTGTGGAAATAAGGCTTCGGGATGGCGGCAATGCCACGCAGTCAGTCCAGGACAGCGTAATCCACATCAGCAAACTGAGATTGTCTCTGCTACATGAGACAATCCCGTTTAAGCAACGGTGGACGGCAACGTCAACGGCAACACAGTTACAAACGCAAACTGACGGATGCGCTGTTCACCGAACAACATACCGAAATGACAACCGTTGCTGCCTGAACTCTATTTGCATGGATAGACCGCTTCAACTGACGTGGTGAGACAGGGATCAACTATTCTACCCTGTACTTTCCCTACTTGACGTCGTAGATGATGGCATTCCGGAGAAGTTCTGGTTGTTTGTAGAACCTCAAATACGATCATGTGGGGGAAAGAAAGAAAAAGAAGAAGGATCGCCGCGGGGATGGGCACAGGTCCGCTGTACTGTACGCCGCAAACCGGTTGAAGTCGCTTCCGTGATTGCACCGAGCCTTGCTGAGAGGACGAGATGCATGAGGAATGCGGGATCATGAAGTTGCACGGAATGCATCACAGCACTATGCCTTACCACCATCCTACTCTACCCTAGTCTACCCTGTAGCTTGAACATTCCAAGTAAGTTGGACGACTTGGCGCCCACATGGCATTGAAATTGTGCATGGTCAGTTTATATACATATTTTATGTTTGACTAGATAATATCATTAAAAAAAAATTGGATAGATTCAGTGGAGTAATGATAGTAAGATTTCAAAAGCTCGAATAAAGCTACCCGATTTGGCAATCAAATGTGCATGAGAAGAAGGGCTCCCTCCCCTCCATTCGTTTCGTGAGCCGCTGCCTGCTGGCCTGAGGATGGAGTCCCAGGTCTTGCTTGACTCAACCCACCTGACTTGCATCCATCGACCACTCAGGAGCCCTAAAAAAACGCCTGCTCGTATTTTGGACCACTTAGCTGAGCGACATGGGAGTATGAGCCTCGTGATTCGCCGCATTCGTCGCACGTTGCAGCTCCCCACTCACCCCCCAATCCAAGCTCTTCCCTGTCCCCTCTCTCTCTGTCTCTCTCATCGTTTGATCTCCCTTTCCCTCCCTCTCTTCTCTCTGCATCCCTCCCCTCCCCTTGTCTTCCCCACTGTGCAAGTACCTCTGCTGGCTGGGGGGCTGCAAGCGTCCGCTTTCAGATGTAACCAACATTGGGAATCGGCCGACTACAACGCTGGCTTGAGCCTTCAAAGAGACGAGGGCAGCGGGCAAGACGGCTCGACGCGGCTACTCTTGCAGTCGAGAGACAGACAGGTACAAAGCAGCGGCTCTGTGTGACTCCGAAATTGGGAGGGGGGCAACGGGACATGTTACTTCTTTTTTTGCGCTTTTTCGTTAATCGGGCGTTGCGCCTCTCCCCCTTCAAACGTCTGTTCTTCGTCACTTCTCCCATCACTCACACTAACTACCAGTCGTTGAAGCTATTCCATCTCGTGTGCGTCATGCCACTACGGAGTACGGAGTACCCCAAACCAACAAATCGTGGGAAAGAAAGTAAAAAAAACTGGGAAAAGCAAGATGAGAGACACCGCTTGGTAATCCACAAATATCTTCTTTTGATTCCAGATCCCGTCCCAAAAAGAAAAAAAAGAAAGAAAAAAGTCATGTCCGCAGAAGAAGAGAAAGAGTAAACGAAAAAAACACGCAAGAGACCGCCAAGTTCCACACCCAGTCAACTTACATGAATCCTGAACGCCACACCGACTTTTGCCCACATCAGTTAAGACAAAGGGCTGTTGGCCGTTCACGAGGCATATTTCTCTTCGTCACAGTTAAAAGTCTCATATCACATCACGTGTGTTGGAATTAAAGCTATACCTTGTCTGGCCATGGGTTATCTGTGCTGTGATGCCAGAGAGAGGCGAAGGGAGGGGAGGACCACAAAGAAGGTATCGTTATTTTACGCATCACCACTGATGCATGTTTGTTTTGCCAAGTGGGTACCTCATATGATTCAAGCTTGAGTCTGATAGGTAGCCTTGCCAGTTGAAGAAGTTGCTTTCCCAAAGTTGGGTTGTTATTATTGCTCAGGCGAAGCAAGACTCCATAAGGACAAAGGACCACACACGCGCGTTGGCTCGGAGTCCTTACTGCAATGGGACGCATGGAACGTGTTTTCTCTCTCCCTCTCTCTGCTGCTTCAGCCGCATGGTGTACTGTACCGTCCATCTGCATCCGGACTCATTCGGACGTCGAGGCTCTGTCACCGCTTGTCCTCGATGGCATCAATGTCGCTCTCTTGTGCAAAGGCCTGATACATTTGTTTTTTCTCGACGGCGCATTGCGCCCTCTATACTGAGTACATGCATACATTGATACGTAATGTCCGTTGCACCTTTTCACCACGGCGGTACTCCGTAGTCTCTCTCTCATGGTTATCATGGCATGTAGACATAGACGGGAAGTTGGGACTAAATTTGGCCCCCGAGCAGGGCTTGCGGAGAGATCCCTTGTGGCTGGGGGGTTGACAGCTCACATAACACACTGTGCGCAAGAATGCAGACGATGCTTCTAAACGAAGACATGAGAGATCATCAGGTAGGCACAAGAATAGTGCAAAGTTAGGTACTTGGCTGTTTGCGCTGGATCATGCTTGACGTGGGGAAGCCTGGCTGCCCGCTTGGCTGGCTGGCTGCATGCATGTATGCGTGTATGCTTGCTGTTGTCTTGTTATAAGGTTCAACGGCAAAGTCAATTCATGCAGTGGTACGAGTAGAGGATTCATCTGGTGATCCTGTTTGTAAGTAGGTACATACATATATACATACACAGCAAAAGGAAAATACGAGAAGAGCGACAATGTGGTGGAAAAAGAAGAAACAAGATGGGGGAGAGAAGAAAAGGTCGAGAAAAGTACATTGTACATAGATACTCATACAAGTACATCTAGTCAGAATGAGAGACACGCAGAGAGTCGAGAGACAACAAAACGATACTCCTAGACAACGAGGCAAGACATACATACTGACATGCATGGAGCACACCCTTTTAGAGCTCGAGTGCGCATGCAACAGGCATACCGTTGTCGCATTGGGTACCTATAACATGAGATAAAAGAAAATAAATAGAAATAAAATAAAAAAATAAAAAAATAAAATAAAAATAAAAATAAAAATCAAGAAAAAGCAAAGACGTGAAATACCGAGGATGACGATGGCAATGTGATTGAAAGAAGGCAAGACAAAACACACTAAAAAGCTACCTACCTACTAGAGCTACCTTGGCAGTTCTATTTTACACATGGTAGGATTGTAGTGCTTGTAGGTATGGTTATTTATGGATGTATATATCGGATAACTGTGTTTTATGAGAGAGACAGAGGGAGAGGGGCCGAAATAATGCAGCGGTACCTATTTTTGAAATAACGTTCAATGAATGTTTATGAGTGAATGAAGAATGAATATTGAACAAGTCAGGTCAGGGTAACTTCCAGTTGTCCGGTCTCAAAGACGGTACAAGTACAGTACATGGAGAAGTCCATGGGAAAAGCATGGCACACACACACACACCAGGTCTTCCTTCCTTTTTTTTTCTCTTGTAAAAAAGAAAACAAGCCACGTCTGGTTAAGCCCGGTTAAGCCTGGTTGAGCATGGTAGAGCCTGGCCCGTGCATCACGTCATGGGTGTTGGGCAAATCAAAATTCAATCGCGTCCGCCAGCCACCAGGATGGACCCACCTTGGGGCTGAATCAGCCAGTCACAAGTGATAAAGGACGCTTGGTCCCCCCGCCCCTCAAATCACGTTCTCGCATTTCCCTCGCCCTCGTCCTCCTTCGCGAGCCTTGCCCTCTCCTCCCCCCCAAATTTCCCAACGGCCAATCAATCCAAGTCGTCTAATGTGTCTGATCATCCTCCTCCACTCAACGCAGCGCAGTTGAGTGACAGCGACAAGACAAGGGCAACCAAAAAAAGCACAGCGCAAAGACGCAAAACCCCAAGTCAGAAAAAAAAAGGGCCCCTTCCCGGCGGCCGCTCGCGCTCAAATCAAGATTGATTCGTCCACTCAAAAGAGCGAGAGAGACTTCGAAACCACAATCGCTCAACTCTACTGGCCAGTCACGAATCACAACGGACTCGACTATCTGCGTTCCGATCCGCTTTTTCATTCCGCGCGCAACGTCGACTTGAAACCCCCCCCCCAAATTGAGCGTCAAAGTTACAGCGTTGGATAAAAAAAAAAAAGCTTGAGCCACACCGCGGCCAGCTAGGCCAGTTCACTCAGGCGATTTCCCACGCGGGCGTCGTTGCAGGGCCCCGTTTATTCTTCTTTTTATGTGTGTTGACGTTGACGGCACCGCTGGAACTGGACTGGAACCACACTGCACAGCACTGCACGGCGCTACCAAAAAAAAAAAGTTGCACATACGTACGTATTTTTTTTTTTTTTTGCGACACAACGCCCTCTACGCGCTTCTGGTCAAAGTCACCTCTCTCTCTGCGCGCATAATAGCGAGATTAAGGTACGTGCAGCTACAATTGATATCATATCATATCAATCTTTCCTTTTCCCTTTTCTCTCCCCTTATGCCTTTTTTTCCCTTTCCCTCTTCCTCGTGGCATCTGAACCCCTCGATTACCTTTTTCCCCCGCCTTTCCGACGTCAGCAGCGAGGAGGGAGGATCGAATTCCGCAGTCGGTTCCGAGCAAGGCTCTCTCGTCCCAAAATCCAAAGTCTACCCAACAAGGTCCTCCGCTGTTCTGCGCTTGCTGCTGTTGCTGCTGCTGCTGCTACACTGCACCACTCACACCACACCACACTGCGCTACTACGTACCTATCCAGAGCTACCTATAGCTACAACTGTCTGCCCACCACCACCACCACCACCACCAACACTACCTCCCGTCTAAAAGATCGCACCTTATCCACCCGCTGCCACAATTCTTAGCAAATCAGCTTACTGCACCGCGTCGCCTTTCAACATCCCATCTATCTATCCATCCCATCACATCCCATCTCATCCATCTCATCGCGAATCTCGCAAAACACCAGGACCCTATCAAGACCTATCCTCATTTATCTTTACTCGGCCCTGCTTCCTTTATTGGCGCGGTCCGCTGTCAGGTGACAGGAATCATCTGCGGTCGCCCATATTTTCATCTTAATTTCCCTGAAGCGTTCAATCAGAGCTCCCAAAGTTCTTCTTCTTTGAGCTTCATTCGCGTTGCTGACCTAGGCCCAAGGCCAAGACCCCTCGCAGGAAGCTTCAAGCCGGCCGTTCAGATCCCAGCTTGTAGCCGCCGTTGAGATCCTCTGCCCCATTCGTCGTTTATTTTGGTGGTCACACAAAATTAACAACAGAAACAAAAAAGTACTTGGGTACGTAGCTTATGTTTGTTCTCTCTGTCTCTCTCTCTCTCTCTCTCTTTTTCCTTGGTTGCCGTCGTCATCACAGCCCATTTTCCATTTCTGTCCATACTCTGCATACATTGCCCTGGCAGCTTGGTTGCATCGACGCCTATGATGGGAAATGTGGTTACTTGGACTTAACCCGTCTCGTCACCTCGCCTTCATGAATATTTTCCCACCTTTACCTTTATCGCGGCCCAGAACCGCTATAAGGCGAAACCCTGCTGCACGCGCACTTACACCGACTCTTCCTGTTGCTCAGCTCTGTCCGACGCTTCCCACTCTCCTCCCATCTCACAACAAAACAACCCTGCTCTCTCAAGTGGACAGCAGGTTGTTACGTTGTTACACTCGAAATATCTCTTTGTTTTCCTTGGGGCAGACAGATGTTGCTGCAGTTTTCTGCTGGACCAGTACGTGTTGGCATCTTTCCCCCTTTGGAACAGACACTTCATCATGGCATGGTCCTCGTTGGCTCGAAACAAGAGGCCACCTGCTACCTGCCTGATTCACGCCCGCCCTCCATTCCATTCATCATCACCACAAATTCCCACACACACGCACACGCACACACACATCACTTCCACCTTTGGCCAGATGGTAGCTTTGACCCAACGCTGCCAACACCCACCAAGCCAGCCAGCCTGAATTCCCCACTTTCTTGTTACGTTTAGCTTCCATGCCCAACTCTCTTCTTCTCCGCTCCGCCTCTCTCATCAAGCCCTGCCTGCTTTGGCTTGTGGCCGAGGCCGCCCCCCCCTTGCTTGCTTGGGAGAGAGCTGGTCGCAGGTGGGAAGCCATGGGAATCTTTCGCTGGCACATTCTTATATGTGCCTCAAAGCTATGATGAGATGGGAAATCTCGTGGCGCTTATCTGGATCGGTGCTGCTTCATCGCAGCCCCCTTTCTCAGATCCCATCTCTGGTTCTCATTTGCTCGACCTTGTGCCGACACGTCGGCAACAGGTTGTGGCCCCATCCAGAGCTTGTTGGCGTAATGGGCCTTGTCCTGCTGCATATTCCGTCATGCATGAGCTATGCCAACGCATCACAAGTGTGGCTCCAATACGCCGGTGGCCCCGTCCCGTTCTTCCCTAGACATCACTCGCCGTCCCACCATTTCCAATACCTCACCTATATACAGATGAGCTAACGCCTGTGGTTGGATAGATCTTGTTAGTCCTCCATTGAAACTTCTGGGGAAGTGAATCTATTGCTCTGTTTCGTCCGCTTCCTCCCGCCTTCCGCTACCTAGTCAGAGGCATCATATTTGGTCTCTCTTCACGTGGCTTCTCTGTACCTCGCGGCTTAGCCACCCTCCATTTTTGATCCCCGGACTACAACCTCGCCTGCAGACGCCTCGCCCGGCTCTATGAGCCACGTACTTGGCGACCATCCCACTCAACTGCCAGCTCACCAGCGCATGTCCGATAGACTGGGTGCCTGAACTTCGCGCTTCTTTGTCGCGATTTCCCAAGCATCAGGGCTTTCCCCAACGCACGTGCCCAATTATACCCAAGCTACCGACGCATTTTTTAAAACCCCTCGGAATTCATTAGACGACTTCTGCCTACGGTTATTCGTTATCTGCTCCTCCTACGATAGTGTTTTTTAAGCCGTTGACAGGCGTTGTTCTGCTGTTGACATCATTCGTCTCGGTACTGAAGCATTAAGCCTCATCCGTGATAGGCGAATCGCGACGGGAACAACCCCACATTGGCTTCGCGACATCTTCGCGACACCATCTTGAGCCTCGTCCTGTAGGATGATGGAGTACGCGCAATATCCACAGCAGCAACAGAACGCTCATTCAGGTTACGCAAACTCCGGTCCTGGTGCGACGATTACATCTCCTACCAACCACAGCATCAATCAGCACGCTGTGCAATCCTCACCAATTCTCGCAACACAGCAGCACCCTTCGGGTCAGTCTCAAGGCCACGCAATGTATCAACCACAGTACGGCGTGCCTCAGCAGAGCATGCAGAATGTCCCTCCCTATGGCATGCCTGGTATCCAGGCTGCTGCCATGGCTGCGACAGCTGCTGCTTCTGGATCAAATTACCCTTACATGCACTCAGATCCCAGTATGCCTCATACTTCGCCGAGAATGGCGGCCAACGCTAAAAAAGATGGCCGTCCCTCCCCACGAATGAACAACATGCCCCAAATCCCCGGGCGACGTCTAAGTCAGGTCACCAGCCCCGGCGTACCGAATCCGCCGGGAATGATGAGCCACGCTGGACCCCGTCCCGGCGTAGCCCCTCCCCAGATGCCACCGACTCAGACCATGCAGCACCCTCAATCCCCGGAGATGCCTACCGGCGCAGTTGAGGAGTCGCCTCTCTATGTTAATGCGAAACAATTCCACCGAATCCTCAAGCGACGTGTTGCCCGCCAACGATTAGAGGAGCAGCTACGGCTGACGTCTAAGGGCCGTAAGCCATACCTTCACGAGTCCCGACACAATCATGCGATGCGAAGGCCTCGTGGACCTGGCGGTCGGTTTTTGACAGCCGAGGAGGTCGCGGCCATGGAAAACAAGACTGGTGAAAAGGACGGGGAGAGTGGTGGGGATGTCTCATCCACCAAAACCTCGGAATCCGCAGGCACAAAACGCAAGCCAGACTCCGCACCTTTAATTTCAAATAAAAAGTCCAAGACAAGGGAAGAGAGCACTGATGGAAATGGCGACGATGAGGATGACAGTTAGAGAACGTCAAACCCGTCTGGAGGAGGAGCAGGTTGACAAACAAACCAACTGCTCCTTTGCTACTACACATTATTCTCTCTTTACGAAGTCATGACGGTGGGATGACTGCTACGCTTTCGGGCCAGCCCTCTTTGGGTTGAATTATTTATATGGGTCGGGGTGTTTGACTTTTTCATTTCTTGGCCGGCAAAGCGAAGGCGTGAGATCTCGCGTGTTTCCATCTTGAGAGTCTCAATCCCTGAACTTGTGACTTCTCGGACAATGTTTGGAAGCTTCAAGCCGACACTGTTTTAGTAGTTACACTCTCAGACTGGCAACAGCACACATTTCTTTTTTCTTCGGTCAGATATTATATAGCGGCCGGGGGAAATACTGGATGGGCAGAATGTATGGATGACTCGACACGATGGATACCCCTCTTTCTTCTTTTCTTCTTGTGACCCCCGTTTCATTTGTCTTTTTTTTGCTTTTTTGTCTCTACTCATTGTATGGTGTTGAAATGGTGTTGGTAGGGAGGATTTGGTCTGGCTACCAAGGGAAGAGCGTGTTGGGCGGCTGGCTGTCGGGTTTCTTTTTTCTTCTTCCCTTTTCTTTCGCACATCCACGTTGATTTGAGCACAATGCACAAAGCCACAAATAAAGAGACAAAAAATGGACGGAGGCTGGATCTGCAAGGACATGTTTTTGTCCCCAGTTCAGACCATGTGGAAAGGCATGGCAGTGTCAGGACATTCTGGGATGCCTAGGTATGGGTGCCTAGGTGATGGATATAGAATTATGGGTGGTTTGATCCGTCGCCGGATATTTGCCTCGGAAAACTTTTTTCTAGTTTCAAATTGAGAAATATGTCTATATAACTTTTATATATACATATATGCATATGCAAAGCTCATTTACTTTGTTTATCAAACAGGATGGATGCCGCATTTGATATTGGCGTGTGTGATATGGCGCCATGATGTGATGATGTATATAAGACGATTGGTCCATGCCCAGGTAGATTGAGTTAGCTGGGATTGACATCGCCAATGAGGAGTAGGATGAGTGACGATATTGGGGAAGAGATGAAGATCTGGGGAGGGGTGAGGAGAAAGGACTGGGTTGTGTGGAGTACGTACCCTCCACTTGCTTCCTTGCCTGCCCATATAAAAAAGCTGGGGTCAGCGGGCGGCGATTAGCCGTAATGCCTCGGCTCTGGATATATTCTCCGTTACCGACCCAGCCCTCCCTCGCCCCTCTGAGTAAGACAGGGCGTCATGAACCTCGGAAGCGGTTTGATACATTAGCTTCTTGAAGGAACCAGGCGCAAACTGTTTTTTTCTCTCTTTTAAAGCTTTTCAAAAACGACAAGAAAATACTGGAATTCTTCTGCCAGAGGTGACTGAAGGAGATATACCGACACTCGGCCCGAACGTACGAATTTAATCGATATCGATAAAACCCTTGGTGACGCGACGAAAGATGGCCGGCGTAGTGCGACAGCCCATTGACGAGAAGGCGTTTGAAAAGTTCGTTTCTGAGAATGTGCCAGTAATTAAGACGCCAATTGAGCTGAAGCAGGTAGATAACAGCCCCCTCCCCCTCCCGCCTCCAATTTTGAACTTGCTATGGGCCAATTGTGTTTGTTGCTGACATTTTTGCTCTCCTTCGTAGTTTGGCTTCGGTCAGTCGAACCCTACCTACCAGATCACCGATGCCGAAGGGAAGCGCTATGTGATGCGCAAGAAGCCCCCGGAAAGCTCCTCTCCAAGACTGCCCACCAGGTCGAGCGCGAGTACCGTGTTCTGCACGCCCTTGGCCCCACGGACGTGGCGGTGCCCAAGACATACTGCCTCTGCGAGGATGATTCGGTCATTGGCACACCGTTCTACATTATGGAGTTTCTTGATGGACGCATTTTCGAGGACTTTTTGATGCCCGGCATAAGCCCCGAGGAGCGAACGGCGCTGTGGAAGGAGGCGGTCCAGACGCTGGCCAGGTTCCACGCCGTCGACCCTCACAAGGTTGGGCTCGAGAAGTTTGGAAAGGCGGGCGGATACTTCAACCGCCAGATCAAGACCTGGGGCACCATTCAGGCCGCGCAGGCCAAGGCGGTTGATATCGAGACCAAGGTGCCCGTGGGACCCCTGCCTCACATTGAGGAGATTCTCAGGTTCTTTGGCAACGAGAAGCAGCAGCCCAAGGATAGGGTCACGCTGGTGCACGGAGACTACAAGATTGACAACCTGGTCTTCCACAAGACTGAGCCGCGCGTTATTGGCATTCTAGAGTAAGTTTTGGGACAAAACCCAAACCCTTTTGCTCGATATGTTTTTTGGTTGTTGTACATGACTAACGCCTTTCTTTTTCTCTCTCTCTCCTTTAGTTGGGAAATGTCTACGATTGGTCACCCGCTTTCCGACGTGAACAACTTCCTCATGCAATTTGCCATGTGCGTCCAGCCCGACGCCGGTCCCACCAACACGCTCGCCTTCCAGCCTGGCAAGACGCCCGGCCTGCCCCAGGTGGAGCAGATCCTGGAGTGGTACACCGAGGTGTCAGGCTACGACCCGCGGCCGGAGATGCCGTGGGGTTCAGCGTTTGCTATCTTCAGACTGGCGGTGGTGTTGCAGGGCATTGCGGCGCGATATGCGGCCCGACAGGCCAGCAGCGCCAACGCCAAGCTGTACTCGCAGAAGAGGAACTCTCTGGGTGAGCTGGCATGGGTTTTGGCGCAGGAGGCGAACCAGAAGACGACGCCACGATTGTAGACGAGAAGAGGGGGGAAAAAGATTACGACAAAGATTGGTCATGTTGGGAATAATTACTTTTGTAGGTGAGTGAGAAGGGCGGGGTTTTTATAAGGCACATCTTGCTTTCTTGCCCAACCTGTTTTAGATGGGAATGTGTTGGATCAAATGTTTCCTGATCTCATGATGTTTTTTATATAGCGGGTTTACCGCCATGCTTTAAGATTTATGTATAAGAAAAAAGATGCAACCATTCAAAGGCAGCTATGCTATGCAATATAAACATATATGTGGAGTACGATACAATACAATAGAATACAAATACTATATGTAGCATTAGTTACTGATATTACTCATGACTAAAGCACTTTGAAACATGACATGTTAGATGGTTACATGGAGCTTACTCATACAAAAGCTTGGTAGGACACTGTACCTGGCCTAATAAGGCAGCATTTGCTAAATAAGGGGATTTTTCATCAAGATTGCCCAAACAAGAAATCCATTGGATGCAATCGTCGATCTAGGGAACATAATCAATGGGCATGCCGTGGGGGTTGCATCCAATCAGGGGGGTTTTGGGGGGGGACGATGGCATGCCACCAACGAAGTCGAGACGGTCAAGATGACGGCAAGGAAAAAAAAAACAAAAACAACTTTATTATAGTTTTGCATACCAAGTTTTGACAGGTTTGTGATGAGACATGCTTCTTTATTTAATTTTTTTTAACTGTATTACTCAGTTTTGATTACGCTGAGTTGATGCCCCATCCAATTCATTTTTTTACTAGTTGGTTTCAGCAAAAAGCCAGTGACTGACTACATTTCCCAATATCGAATATTTATTCTCACGTCTACTGGAATAACCAAGTAAAAATAAATAAATGCTTTTACTGCATTCCATCTCGTCACGTCGTCCCCCCAGAAGAAGCAAGCCGCCCACTTTTGCGATAGTCTGGATTTTTAACACCATTCACACCATTTCACACCATTCACACACTCCATTCACACCCATCCATACATTTTTTATTTTTATTTTTTTTTATCTTTTCCCTCCCGAACTTTTGTTTTAGGCTTTCCTACTACGTGAGCGACCCGACCCGAACTTGAACTGTATTTACGTAGACTTTCTCTCTTGAGAACACAGACTCTATTTTCAATTTTTGTCTTTCCCTTCTCTTCTCCCCTTGTCTATATATTCATAATCCCCTCTCTCTTTCAGTCTTTGTCTCATTTGTCTCATTCATCCATCTATCCTGCCTCTACACCATACTTCTTCCGCCAGCCGTTGTTCGGCCCCGGCTGCTCACATCCCCAATGGCGGAACGTAGTAGTAGGAGACGCATCACCCTTCCGTCACCGCTTGGTGAGCGGCGGCCTCTGCTCAACAGGCTCTACAGCGAGCACATCAACGAGGACGACCAGGTCTACAGCTGTAGGACGAACCCGCACAGCCACCTGCCCGTGTACACAAACATCCACCGCATACACCGCGACATCACCAGCGTGGTGGAGGACTACCTCTCCCTGGAGCAGCTGAGGGACGTCAAGATTAATGTGACGGTCATTCGCCCGCTGGTGGACAAGTTTTATGAGTTGAATGATATTTCCATTAGTGAGTTAATGGTCGTTGTTTTTTGAAGGGGGGGCTTTTTTCTTTTTTCTTTTTCTTTTTTCTTTTTTCTTTTTTCTTCTTCTTTTCTTTCCCTTTCTTTCACTGGCTGACCTAAACTTATCAAAGTCTATTGTTTACTTGTGAACCGAGCTCAGTTCATAGAGGAGCAGTCTCAGTCGAGCAACCGCCAAAACGTCAACTGGACACGCGCAACGCTATGCGAACTCATAGCGACACGCATTCTCAGGCGCTTTGGCGAGGATCATGAGGGGCCCGAGGGGCTTTTGCTCTTGGCCCATATTCTCGTCGCCGGCTTCGAGCCCTTTCAGCATGCACCAGATCATATCCGCCACCAAGCCGAGAAGAAGGCATGGTGGACGTCTCAACGCACCTTGCCCTCGCTCGAGGTGGCCATCTTGACCGAGAGCAAGCATTTCCTGGGCTCGAGCACATGCCAAAAAGTGGTGACGGCCATTTACGAGGGCCGCATCATCTACACGCCGTCCACTGTGTGGGACATCATCCCCGATCACTACAAGTTGAAGCCCATCTCGCTGTACGATCCGCGGGAATCGCCGCTGCTGAACCAGTATCGGCTCATTGTCCCGCGCACGAGAAATATTCTCGAGGCCATACAGTTTACTATTTTGCTGACCTTGTATGTGTTGGTCATGTGGAAGAAGGACACTTCGATCGTGCCGTTGGAGGTTGCTTTTGCGATATATGCCTTTGGGTGGTGTTTGGATCAGTTTGCCACCATTTTGGCCCACGGATGGTGAGTGGCTTTTTTCTTTCTTTCTTTCTTTCTTTCTTTCTTTCTTTCTCTTTTCTTTCTCTTTTGGTTCTGTTGTACTGCATAAGTGGTGTGTATCTGACTGATGATCATGTAGGAACGTTTATACGCAAAACTTGTGGTCCTTCCTCGACGTTGGCTTCATCGGACTGTTCAGCGCATACAGCTTTCTCCGCATCGGAGGAGTACGGTCAGGTTCTCAGGAGCTCACCGACCAAGCCTTTGATGTCCTGGCGCTGGCTGCACCGTTCCTGGTGCCTCGCCTGGCCTTCAACTTGCTATCGGATAACCTGGTCTTCCTCGCGTTGAGATCCATGATGGCCGACTTTTTGCTTCTTACGGCTCTGGCAGCCTGGTGCTTCTTCGGGTTCCTCCTGACGCTACTGTGGCTTGGGAATGGGGCACATCCGCTTGTGTACGTTGAATTTGCCTTTCGCCAGCTCTGGTGTATACTTGCTGACTAGTATGCAGAAGGATTTCCAAGTGGATGATATACATTTGGTTTGGACTGGATGGTACCGGCATCCAGCGCTCGGTAAATTTTGATATTAGCCCCTCCCTGTTTTCATCCGTTCCTAACAAGTTGTAGGTTGAATTCCACTGGTTATTTGGCCCGATGACTATGGTGGCCTTTGCCTTCCTGGGAAATACTCTTTTCCTTACCATCCTCGTTTCGATGCTTTCGAATACGTTTAGCAACATTTCCTCCAACGCCACGTCCGAAATCCAATTCAGAAAGGCTGTCGTGACTCTTGAGGGAGTCAAGGCCGATGCCATCTTTGCTTACCAACCGCCATTTAATCTCGTGGCCGTCTTCTTGCTCCTACCACTCAAGTTCATCGTGAGCCCTCGGTGGTTCCACAAGATCCACGTCGCCACGGTTCGACTGGTCAACTTGCCGGTGCTTCTCATCATTGCTGTAGCGGAGCGCCGTCTGCTCTGGCCGGTGCACAGCATTGAAGGAGGGCTTCCTCAGAAGCCCCAGCAGTGGTTCTGGCAGAGGTGGCAACTGTCAGCATACCAGCATATTCGTGCAGTGTTTGATGTACCGCCCCCTGACGATGTGCATGATGATATCGCTGTGGATGACGACCTAACCCATCATCTCATTCGACGACAGTACACGAGGCAGGATACGACTGACTCGGTGAATCGGCGGCCACGACCGCATTTCAGAGAGGATACGGGTGAAACACTAGGCAGGAATCAGCAGCAGCAGCCGTCAAGACAAGATACCATTGAGACACTTCGAAAGGCGTCTCGTCGGGACTCTATGTTTCCTGGTATACCAGTCAGGCTGCGCGGTTCCTTTACCGATACCGGGGAAGATTATGAAGAAATGACAAGCAGACTGGCCTCTATGGAGACGGCAATCGAGCGGATGGAGGAGATGATTTCGAGGCTCCTCCAACCACGGGGCCAGTCCGTGACCAGCGACGATGATGGCCATCCCATGAGCGGCAACACGAGCGTGCAGCAAGATGATGGAATATCCGTAGAGAGGTCTTTTGTGGGACGGAGATGATGATTTGTCTTTTTGCGCATATTGAAAAAAACAAAACGGGTTGATACACTAGGTGTTTTGGTTTATTGTTGGGTTTGTATTGAAGCGAGTGCTTTCTAGAGTGGTTTGGAGAAGCATATACCCTGTGTGAGTTTAGTTGGCTTGATGATTTAGCATGAGACTTGATGAAATGGTTTTGTAAAAAAGTATAGAATGAGGCAAACGAGAAATGTTTTTCTTTCTTTCATTGCTTTGTGAGTTTTTCATCAGCTGTGATTCACTTGTCGTTTGGCAACACCTGCCGACACAACTTTCTCAAGGCCAAATTCCGGTTTGCCCTCCTTCTCCTATTAACGCCTTTTAACCTGAGCATCACCTCATTCTCTACTTAGTACTGTCAAAACTCGTGCCCAAAGAAACGATTTAAAAAAAAAGACGAGGGATTGCTTTTCAAAGATACGACAAGAACAAGAAAAGAAAGAAAGAAAAAAGAAGAAGAAAGAAGAAAGAAGAAGAAGAGGAGAAAGGAAGAAAAGGAACCATGTGCATCGTCACCTACTTCCAACACAAGACATGCAAGCACACCTGGGCCCTCATAACGGAGCCCTGCGGCCCCTGGATGGGCTTCTCCAACTGCCCCGGCTTCGGCCGCTCGATCAAGAAGACGCCCCGGTTCTACAGGACGGGGACGAGGCCGTGCCCGAGGTGCGACCTGGGGGGCGCGTATGACCGGCATGTGGTGCGGATGGTGGAGGGGATGGGCTGGGGTCTGCACTGGGGACTGGATCCGGAGGGGGGATTGGGCGGTTGAGGTGAGGTTGGGACGGACGGGGGGTGTGTTGTTCTGTGATGTCTGGGAAGGGAGGGATTGGAATCGGAGTTGGGGGAGAAGAGTGTTGATACATGATGAGGGTTTGGTTCGGGGGGTTCAGGGCCGTTGTGGTTCTCTGAAGGGTTGTCTCTTCAACACTACCTCACAAGGGTGATTTCGCATCTCCAAGGGACCTCAACTCTAGTCTCAGTAGTATACATCACCATTTGCTACTACCAAGTCTAGAAAGAAAAGGAAAAGAAGAAAAAGGGAATTGCTTCCAATCATGGAGATAAGAACCAAGATCTTTTCCTAGATATATGATATCACGTGGCCCCACTAACTCTTTGAATCTCAATTTTCTCTCATATCTCTCATTCTCTCAAAAGTGAAGTTCTCACCACAACCCCTTTAAAGCCCGAGTCCTTTACACTACCTAGCACATCAGACATCGGGCATCATGCTCCCAACACCGGATACCTCCCACGTCCCCTACGAGCGCGTCTACGAACCAGCCGAAGATTCCTTTCTACTCCTAGACACCCTCTCCTCCGCCACGGAGACCCAGTTCCTCCAGCAGAACTTCTCTGCGGGACTGCCCCTCGTCGTAGAGCTCGGCACAGGGTCCGGCGTCGTCCTGGCCTTCGTCCACGCCCACGCCAAGCTCCTCTTCGGCGGCACCGGCGGCATCCTCACCGCGGGCGTGGACATGAACGCCTTCGCCTGCCGCGCCACCGTCACCACCGTGGCCAAGGCCCAGGCTGAGAACCCGTCCACGCATGGCCTGTACCTGGGCTCATGCATGGGCGATCTGGCCGCTCCCTGGAGGAGGCACTCCATCGACGTGCTCATCTTCAACCCGCCTTATGTGCCTACCTCGGAAATGCCCTCCTGCCCCGATACGTTTACGGAGGAGGTCCTGCCATCGGATAACAAGACCTCCTTTGACGACGACTCTTACCTGCTGTCCCTGTCTTACGCCGGCGGCAGGGATGGCATGGAGACCACCGATCGGCTCATCCATGCGCTGCCCGAGATCCTGTCCCCACGTGGCTGCGCTTACATTCTCCTCTGCGCACAGAACAAGCCGGAGGACGTCAAGAGCAGGATACGAGGGTTTGGGCCGGAATGGAGGGCTCAGACGGTTGGGTCAAGTGGCAAGACGGCGGGATGGGAGAAGCTACAGATTGTGCGGATATGGCGAGAATATTCATAACGCTCAGCCGTCGATGAAGATTATGGAAAGAAAAAAAGATCAAGATGGTGGTGGGGAATGAAGTTATGAACGAGGGAGGGATTATGAGCCACGAATTCGGATATCTTTCTCTTTTTTTGTGAATATCAATATCAGAACGATTTCCCCCATTCGCCCATAAAAAGTCATCCATTTTATGTGTGCTGAGGCAAAAACATCCAAAACGCCGTTTCCATCGCAGTTTTGCGATAATAAGCTTGTCATAGTCTTTCATCAACCACCCCCCCCTTCCCGTTCCATACCGCCTATGTAGCCAAACAACTTGCTGGGTCCCAG
The DNA here is from genome assembly GCA_036429605.1 of Cladobotryum mycophilum. Taxonomy (NCBI): domain Eukaryota; kingdom Fungi; phylum Ascomycota; class Sordariomycetes; order Hypocreales; family Hypocreaceae; genus Cladobotryum; species Cladobotryum mycophilum. Next base: position 3,059,535 of record CM071590.1, on the reverse strand, counting down.
GGGGAGCTTTCCTTGATGTCTTCCAACTTTCTATATTGCCCAAACCTCCCCTCTACATGTTTAACCTCGTCCACGACCACGACCTCGGCCACGTCCGCGGCCACCACGTCCTCCACGCCCGACACGGCCACCCCGGTCGGTCTCCTTGCGGGCCTTATTCTTGGGCTTGGGGGCGTCGTCGATTAATAGTGTGTCAAGGGGTAGAGAGTCAGGGAGGATGAAGTATCGGATCGTGGAGCCGCGGATGTTCATGGTGTCGAGGTGGATGGACTCCTGGCCTCTGGGGGTCATCTTGACATTGCGGAGAGCAGTGTTCATCTGGGGGGAGACGGAAGAAATGGTGCCATGGACGATGGTGCCTGACGCGGGGTTAGCTTTTTTTTATGCGGGACACCTTGTAACTAGATATAGCAGGGTGATGATATTCCCAGGGCGAGAATGTTTCCACTGGGGGATGGCATGGGAGCAGTTGCGTACCATTTTTCAGTTCAATTGTCACCGACTCGTTGGCGCATTTCATCAAGAATCTAGATAGTAGCGTGAGGTTAGCATTGTGATAACAACAACTTGAAGCTAGAAGGAATGAATAGAGCAAAAAAAACAATGGCACAATCTGCCAGTTAGGGATTTAAAAACAGACGTACCTGACGAGCTTCATCGTGGCGGTTGTAGAGCTCTGTGGCCAAGTGTTAAATGTTGGCTCTGAAAGATTCCCGCGCCGCGTTGCCTCGTCGCATATAATGTATATCCCAAGGCTGGGGGGACTTAGCAGAGGGCCCTCGAAATTGTCGGTCGGAAAAATAGAAGGCGTAGCTGGGTGAGCTTTCGAACAGAGACACGTGACCTCGAAAAAGAGGTGGGATGTCTCTCTCACGTGAGGAGGTACCTAGGTATCGTTCATAGTTCTGTGAATCGAAAGCTCCCTCCTCCCCCAAAAGTTCGAGGTGCTGGAAGCCTAAGGTGCCTCTATCGATAAGAAGTTTTAACGCTGCTTCACTGCTGCACTGCATGCATGGAAAGGTACTTGTACATGCTCTGGGGGAGGAACCCCTGTAAATCGGTGACTTCGGGGCGGATATATTAATGCCTGCTATCGTCGGCCAAGCCTTGGTCTCCTCCAACAACACCAGCTCCTGTCCTCCCTGGTCTTCTTACCTGTACCACTCCGGCCATAAGCTCAAGAAGAAATGCTACAACTACAAATTGCTTGTATTGTCTTTACACAGATTTATTCTCAGTCATTTTGACAGCTCGTACTACCTCTACCTAATACTACATAGGCAACCTCTCAACCTCTGTACGCCAGCATTCAAGCTTGTCCATCAGCTCTTCGACCCCACCATCTGTGCAACGGCATTTCGACATTGGACCCCCTCCAACCGTACCAAAACTCCACGAACACCTGCTATTTTCTCAGAATCTCCCCAGAGAGTTAGAACAATATGATTTCGGGGCGAGGGGGAGCGGGGATCAGAGGTCGGATCCGTCCACCTCGACGGATTGTCAGGGTGAGTTAACCAGCTTCTTACGTCTCACGCACGCCTCTCCCCCTCCTAGGGAAGAGTCACATCACCTCTGCCTTGTGCCTGAATTACTGCTTTGAGGCATCTGCTGCTAGAAGAAGTAAACTTTATTTCAACCTATTCATCAATCCCTCAACTCTAAAAACCGTTGCGCAAACCGTTGCGCAAACTTAAAATTACGTTCAAGATGAATGAGTCCACTAACTGGCGTTCACAGCCGAATGGGCCGGGCGAGGGCGCCGACTTCGAAGCTTGCTGGAACATGATCAAGGAAGCCCTGCGCGACATTCACAACAAAAGCTGCGGCCGACTATCTTTCGAGGAATTGTATCGGGCAGCTTATAAGATTGTTCTCAAGAAGAAAGGAGAAGTGCTGTACGACAAGGTCAAGGAGTTTGAGGAGCAATGGTTCGCCGAGCACGTCATCCCCAAAATCGAGGTCCTGGTGACCAAGAACCTTATCAACATTGGCATCGATAAGTCGACATCTACATCGGTCAATGAGAGACGCCAGACGGGAGAGAAGTTCCTCAAGGGCCTTCGGGATACTTGGGAAGACCACAATATGTCCATGAACATGACGGCCGATATCCTCATGTACCTCGATCGGGGCTATACGCAACAGGAACCTAGGAGAGTTCCCATCTTTGCCACGACGATTGGTCTATTTCGTGACCACATTCTGCGATCCTGCCTCAATGCGAATAGCGATAGTCTGATCATGGATATCCTGATATCCGTAATGCTCGACCAGATTGATATGGAGCGAGAAGGAGATGTCATTGACAGAACCCTCATTCGAAGCTGCAGTCGCATGCTGAGCTGTCTCTACGAGACGGAGGACGAGACAGAAAGCAGCAAGCTCTATCTCACCATTTTCGAGCCTCGCTTCCTGAAAAATAGCAAAACATTTTACTCACGAGAATGCGAACGACTCTTGCGCGAATCAGACGCTAGCACCTGGTTACGGCACACAGAGTCCAGGCTGCTAGAAGAAGCCGATAGATGTGGAACGACTATTGAACTAGAAACTCTACCCCAAATATCCGACGTAATCGACGAAAAGCTCATTGTTGCTCACCTCGGCGATTTTCTTGCCATGGAGGGAAGTGGACTGAGATGGATGATTGACAATGATAAAATAGACGACCTGTCTATTCTCTATAGACTAATCTCCAGGGTAGACGAGAAGAAGGGTGCGCTTCAGGAGATTCTTCAGAAGCGGGTTGTCGAACTGGGCATGGAAATCGAGAATGTGTTACGAAATACAGATTTCTCAACTGCACAGGCCGAGGGCGAGGATGGCGATGGAGACAAGGCCAAGACGTTGAATCCGGCAGCGCAGCAAACCGCTACTGCAATAAAATGGGTCGACGATGTCCTCCGTCTCAAGGACAAGTTTGACAGCATGTTGATTTCGTGCTTTGACAACGACCTAATCCTGCAGAGCGCAGTGACAAAGAGTTTTGCCGATTTCATCAACCTTTTCGCGCGAAGCTCCGAATATGTGTCCCTTTTCATCGACGACAATTTGAAGAGAGGCATTAGGGGCAAAACGGAAGCAGAGATAGAGGTGATATTGGAAAAGGCCATCGTCCTTATTAGGTATCTGCTAGACAAGGATTTGTTCCAAACCTATTACCAGCGTCACTTGGCACGAAGGCTGCTTCACGGAAAATCGGAAAGTCACGATGTTGAGAAGCAAATCATTTCTCGAATGAAGCAGGATATGGGCCAGCAGTTTACCAGCAAGTTCGAAGGTATGTTTAGAGATCTCGTCACGTCTTCGGAGCTCACATCCACGTACCGGGATCATATCCGAAGCGTGGGTGATGGCAGTCCGACGATTGATCTCAATGTCAATGTTCTTACAACAAACTATTGGCCGGGAGAAATCATGGGCCGGTCTGCGCAGATTGGCGAGGGTTCGCGCGTGAGTTGTAACTACCCTCACGACGTGAAACGACTGCAGGCCAGTTTCGAGCAGTTCTATTTGACCAACAGAAACGGACGAAAACTTACCTGGATTGGCACTACTGGCAGTGCAGACGTCAAGTGCACATTCCCAGCCATTGAAGGGAAATCAGGGCCGCTAGCAAGGGAGCGGCGTTATGAAATCAACGTGCCCACCTTTGGCATGGTCGTTTTGATGTTGTTCAATGAGCTGGCGGATGGCGAGAGTCTTTCCTTTGAGGAGATTCAAGCAAAAACCAGCATATCCGCTCAAGACCTCACACGGACGCTCATGGCGATTGCCGTAGCACCAAAATCTCGAGTGCTTGCTAAAGACCCGCCAACAAAGTCGGTAAAGCCAGGCGATAAGTTCACTTTTAATGCCTCCTTCCAGAGCAAGACGATCAGAATCAAGGCGCCAATCATCAACGCCGTGTCCAAGGTGGAGGACAAGGAGGAGAGGAAGTCGACAGAGGAGAAGAATAATCAGGCTCGAGCCCATATAGTAGACGCGGCTATTGTTCGAATTATGAAGTAAGTAAATTTCGATGCACAGTAACGTTGATGATGTCCTTGCTAACAAGAGGTAGGGCAAGAAAGGAACTTACCCACACTCAGCTCGTCAGCGAGGTTCTGGAGCAGCTAGTTGGACGATTCAAGCCAGAAATTTCTCTCATCAAAAGACGTATTGAGGATCTCATTGTGCGAGAGTATCTTGAGCGTCCCGACGAGGATGGAGCTCCGTCCATGTATCGCTATATGGCTTAAAGGGCAAGGCGAAAGGGAGGGAAGACTGGACCTCGCGAATTACACCATTGGGCATTTTCAACGTGGCACGGCGTCCAAAGTATGAGATATGTTTTTTTTTGTTATTGTTAGGAATAGGGATAGGGCTCTCATCGGGAACGGTAGAGTTTGGATGACAGAAGCCAGGAATGGAAATGTCAACAAAAGGGCATCATCAAGGCGGGTTGCATTGTAGAGTTGCCATTTTAAGCGGTATATGTCTGCTATCAGCATAATTAAGAAGACTGTGCGAAGAAGAAGAACAGTCGAATAAAAGGGCATAATCATTCAGATCAATCCAAGGGTGAAACGCTAAACGTTGCGTCTTCCAGATTTGGATACTCTTTGTAATAGTTATTGTTTTAATTATCCATCATCTAAGTATGGAGGTGCTTAATAGTATGGCGGGGTACAATTGTGGCTCCGGATCCGTATCGGAGATGTTTCTCATACCGAACGGTAACCGAAGGCTCTTGGACTTGTCAACCCACCGCAATCTCTCGGGTCACTATCGACTTGCTGGCCCATGACCAAAGGGGAAGCAAAAAAATCTATATATTTGAAGCGAATACCAATTCTTATTAAAGGAGATAAACTCGGTACAAGACGAAATTCACACTCCATCATGTTTATGCTGAGGCGATCAATGGCCACTGCGGCCTCGCAGGTTTCTGCGCTGAAGCAGGCTGGCAAGGTTATTTGCATTGGCCGCAATTACGCGTGAGTACAACATGCATGATGTATCCCCATGGCATTCATTCATTTCCAAGAGAGAAAGGGGGGGAGAGAGGGAGAGGGGGAAGGAGAAAAGTGGCATTTTGGAATTGAATTGGGTGTTGCGAGGATTTTGAGTTGCTAACGTAACCCCCCTTTTTTGTATAGGGATCACATTGCTGAGCTGAAGAACGCAAAGCCCAAGCAGCCCTTTTTCTTCCTGAAGCCGACTTCGTCCATTGTGCTGCCTGGGGAGGGACCCTGTCTGCAGCCCAAGGGCGTGGACATGCACTTCGAGGTTGAGTTGGCGCTCGTGATTGGCAAGATTGTGAAGGACTTGCATCCTGAGGATCAGCAGGGTGCGTTGGATGCCATTAAAGGTATGTTGCACTACTCTATCCATCCATCCATGATGTATTCGTCTCAGTACTAAAACTTTGAAAAATAGCCTACGCCGTGGCCATTGACATGACAGCCCGCAACGTCCAAGGCGAGGCCAAGAAAAAGGCCTCCCCTGGTCCATCTCCAAGGGCTTCGACACGTTCCTCCCCATGAGCGGGGTGATCCCCAAGTCTAGCATCCCGGACCCGCACGACGCGGAGCTCTTCCTCGAGGTCAACGGGCAGACCAGGCAGCGGGGGTCCACGGGCCTGATGATCTACCGCATACCGCGCATCATGAGCGACATCTCGAGGGTCATGACTCTGCTTCCGGGCGACATTGTCCTGACGGGGACGCCCGCGGGGGTCGGGCCCGTGGTGCCCGGGGATGTGATGAGGGCTGGGGTGAGGGTGGGGGGCCAGGAGATTGAGGAGGGGAGGATTGAGGTGCCGGTTGAGGAGTCGACTTCGTCGTATGAGTTTGCGGAGACGTAAGGGGTTTTAGGGAGGGATATGTCTTTGTGAGAAGGTTGTATACAGGTTGTGGATGTACATGGCAAAATTACATTACATTGGTATTTTGGTCTCCCCTTGGGGGACGAGTCTTGGTGGGCTCGTTTGAATCGTATTGATTGACTGTATTCAGTACTATTGCCTGACTATCCAAGGCTCTGCATTACATTGGCTCTGCATCTATCAGATCCCTTTCTACCTTCTCTGTCTCTTGGTTCGGTTTGTTGTTCGTCATCACGGCGAATTATGTCATACAGAGAGAGTGTAAATGAGTTTGGATTTAGTCGTAGTAACTGCTTACCCTTTACCCTCAACGACGCAATGAAAGTTTTTTTTTTTGGTATAATAGCACATCAAGGTCTAGAGTTAGTCAACCATCTCATGTTTCTTCATTTCTTGGGGCAAGTCTCAAATCATGTTAGACCATTACACCAGATTAGGATCCTGAATAGATCCCGGCTTGGGCGCCCAATCCGCCAGCGTCCCACACTTCTTACACCTCCTCTTGCCCTCATCGCCCTTGAACGCCTCCACAGCCTGCTTGATCTGCGTCCCCAAATCCGTGCAGTGAAACGCCGCCTCATGAACCACCACGGGTCCCTCTCCCTCTTCCCCCTCTCTAATGGTGCCGTTGCTGTTGCACTCGGCGCAGTACCACCTCATGCGGTCAATCGAGCCCTCGGGCCTCCGCTGCTCCAGGACGACGCCCACGGTGTCGGCGAAGCGGACGGGGTTGTGAGGCGTGTTGGCAGGGAGGAGGAACATGTCGCCCTCGCGGATGACGACGTCGCGAAAGGTGCCGTTGTCGACGATCTTGAGGACCATGGCGCCGCGGTACTGGTAGAACCACTCGGGGGTTTGGTTGATGTGGTAGTCTGTTCTGGCGTTGGGGCCTCCGACGATCTACATTTTTGTATTCCTTGTGAGCTTCTCTCTTATTTTATTTTTCTTTCTTCTTCTTTCTTTGTGATTTTATGACTGTGTTTTAGTCTTAAAGGTAAATGGGTTTTACGTACCATGACGGTAAAGTCATCGTTGTATACACAGTAGTTATTAATAGGAGGTTTAAGGAGATGAGAGTTCTCCTCCAGCCTAGGAAAAATGAAATAAAATAAAATTAGTTTACTGAAATCCTCTGGATGATGGGCTTCACATCGTCCAAGCAGAGATTTGCTTGTATCGTGTTTTAACTCACCACTTGGGTAGGTTGATGGGCGGACCAAGCATAATTGTAATTGTAATAAGAGTTGATGTAGTAAAGATGGGTAATAATAATAACAATAATAAAAATGGGGGTTTTTGTTAAAGCCCTCAAGATAAAGGAGGGGAAATGCTGTTTGTATAATGAGGAGCTTATACAACTTGTTGGAATATCCTCACGTAAAGGTTTCAAAGGCTGGTTGCGTCAAAAAGAAAGAAGAAGCTCGTGACGATGATGTCAAAAGTCAGAGTTCTAAAAGGGCGAGGTTCAAATCGCATCGAGTACTAGTAGTAGTAGTTACAATGACCTGTGACCTGTATGTACATAGCAGAACATTTTCGCCGTCCATTCCGAACGTATGAATATACAATGTATTATTAAACACAGTGCGAATCTTACCAGCACAGTATTCGCCCTCGGTGGCCAACCTTTCGCAACCTTGGGCAATCGATCGTGATAGTAAAACGAACCCCCTTTAACAACATTCATCTCAAAAATTGGCGTGGCAATCGAGGACTCCCAATGCATATATCCCACTTCTCGGCATCAACTCCAGCCCAGACCATGAGATTGGCGTGAGCTACCTCAAATCTGCGCTAGCACTCGTCCACATCTAGAGTCCTCATTCCAGCTCGCCAAATATCTAAGCACTCGGGATGGGTTCTATATCCTGCTATCGGTCCGAGGCACGGGTTTCATTAAGATAGTTTCTCATGACGTCCATGACGTGGTGGAACTGAAGCTGGGCCGTGAGGAGCTTGACATGAAAACTGATAACGTTCTATCAGAACCTGGCTACGGTGCGGGTAGGATTCTGCTTCCCAAGAGCGTACGAGTTCCTCACCGGCACGGATAAGCCGCAGAGCACGCGCTCTAAACCTTTTGTCGCTGAAAGTGACGACGACATTGGGCTCGCAGGAGTGGTTGATCATGGCGGTCATCAAGTCCAATCCCCACCCCAGATGGGAGAGAGGGATAGTGCGGGTGATGTTGATATGATTGATCTTGACCTACATTGAAAACAATGGTTAACACGTGAGAAAGAATGATGACCGGGTTTCGTGTTATACTCACAATGTTGTAAAGCTTCATAATCATTATGAGAGTCAGTTTTGAGCCTGTGAGCTCCTTGGCATTCATAGCAACCTGCCGTAGTCCGATACCCCATCGAATAAGGACCCTCATCGTATGCTTCAAGGCCAAGTGCCACATCCATCTGTGCCTTGTATAGCCTGCCCTCCTGATACCTAGTAGTTCACAAGCAATCGAATCAAGAACCTAATGGCCATGTCCTGGGGGGCTTTTCCAAAAGATGACACCCATATCTGTGGTGATCTTTCCAGACATCCAATCGGCAATCCTTGGGGGATCGGTTAGGTCGTGTCCATGATTTTCTATGCGAGTGATTGGCAGACTTACAGTAAACTACAGCCCTGCTATGGATGCATTCGCTGTCAAACTTCCCCTCGCGGACATGAAGGTGAGGATGAATAGAGACGATATGCTTCTTGTTATTGAAGTAACGGTCACAAATATCAAGTGTCTCTAGATGACATGATACGTAAGAAGAGGAATCGAGGTACATATTTCTTCTCCTTCAAGAACAGGTTTAATGGAGAATAGTCCGTTGGTTGTCTGTTCCGGATAACGACTGACTCTTTGATCAAGATGGCCTCACTGGGGTCAGACACGCTCTCTATGAATAATCACGCAATTCGTCATCCATATGAACAATCCGTCCGCTCATATACCCTCTCATCGCTCCATGTGCTTGCAGGTATGGAGTTGTAAGCTCGAGTGAAGTGTTGCTGCTGTTGTGTGGGTTGGCTGAGGAAAGGGGAGGAAGATGGGTTTGTACCACGGCAGATGGTTATAGGTGCGAAAAGTGAGTAAACAAACGGGAAATACAAAAAAAAAAAACATAAACAAATCAGTCACCGGTTTATTTTTTTCTTTATATTTTATATATATTTTTTTTACTCATTTACCTATTGAAAGGGAAAAAGTGAAAAGGGAATCATAGTCAGAGTTAAGACGATTCTGTCAACTGGTGACTGGCCAACTGATTAGACGGTGAAATGTCAAGCTATTATTTTGCATTGGTGCAACGCAAGAATACTATTCGGATCACAATCTCATGACTTGGGATATTCCATCTAAACGAAAACATCTACAAGTTTCATAGTAGTGGTCTGAATCATCACATCTTTTGCATATCCCATTGTCCATCAAGTCGCCAATGAAATGGACCCTATATCAGACAAAGGCCATAGCGGGGCTCCCCTCTGTAACATCGAGTGCGTGCACTGTAAGAGGGGTGCCCTTTAGGCGATTACGTTACAAGGCCAGGGTCCCCAATTCCTTATCCGATTATCTATCTCAGTGGGACAGCCCGCGTCCGTCTCACCTGAATCGCCCTCTGGCCCTGCAAACCTGAACCCCCGGGGGGGTCCTCAGACTCCTCACTCTCACTCTCCGACCAACGAACATCAAAAGTCTGTGAGCAAGTTTTTATTGCACGACTACGTATAGACCGATATTTGGTTTTATCCATCCATCCATCCATCCATATATCCATATATACATCCTTCCATCTCTCTCTTCCTTCCTTACTTACTTCCTTCCTCTTCTTCTTCACCTTCCCTTCACCTTGATCGCAATCTCTTCCCACATTCAGTAACAACACCCCACCACGCAACAACGACAACAACACCACACATCTTGACACGACGCCTCATCTCATCGCACAAAATGGATCACTCAACGATGGATCACAGCCACCACATGGGCATGGACCACGGCGACATGGGCCACGGCGGCCACGGAGGCATGGGCGACATGTGCAGCATGAGCGTATGATTGATTTCACCCTTCATAAATGAGCGTATCGCCCCAACTCACATCTTCTACTAGATGCTCTTCACCTGGGACACGACCAACCTCTGCATCGTCTTCCGCCAATGGCACATCCGCTCCACCCCCTCCCTCGTCATCTCCCTCCTCGCCGTCATCCTCATCGGCATGGGCTACGAGGCCATCCGCGCCCTCTCCCGCAAGTACGAAACCGCCCTGGCCAAGCGCATCGACTCCTTGCCCAGTAAGTTTCTCCATCCTCCCCTCCTCTTCATCATCCCCCTCTTTACCCTCATCTTCACCCATTCCCTATATGTATAGACACCCATCATCCTTTTCATTGTGTCCCGTGCCCGAGCTCCCCAAATTGCGCACCACCCAATGCTAAACGAATCCCTCGAGGCGCCAACCACGATGGTGATGAGAATGACAATGGAAACGTTACTGAGACCACTCCTTTTTTCCTCCGCGCAGGGCAGCACCGCGATAGCGTCATTCAGCGCGGCCATGTCGTCAAGGCCGTGCTCTATGCCGTACAGAACTTTTATGCCTTTATGCTCATGTAAGTACCCTCCTCCTCCTCCTCCTCCTCCTCCTCCTTCTTCTTCTTCTTCTTCTTCTTCTTCTTTCCCGCGAGATAAGAGGCTGTTTTGGGAGCTAAATCTTGTTCAGGCTGGTCTTCATGACGTACAATGGCTGGGTCATGGTGGCTGTCACGTTGGGTGCGTTTTTCGGTTATCTTGCTTTTGGACAGACTATTCCGGCCACCAAGGATACTGCTTGTCATTAAGCCGAGCACATCCAGGGCTTCCGAGTCCATAGTATCGTCTCCCGGCGGCAGAGATTCTGCATCAACATGGCTAGCTAGCTACTATATTAGACATCTCATAGATATACCACGCCATCTATACCCTTGCTACCATATATAGTCAACAAGCGTCAATGCTCTTTCATTATCCATGATTCGTATCCAACGTGGCTTGAACAAGAAAACGCATATAGTCTATCGTCTCAAGATACATACATCCCTTTAGATACTCTACATCTTGGCAGGTTTATGCTCCTCCTTCCTCTGACTCCCGACCTCCTCAAACATCCCCTCTTGCACCGCCTTTTCTATAATCTCACCATCTCCAAGGTCCTCGTTGTGTTCCATCTCGGGCACCTCTTGGTAGGCAATCCGCGCCGCGTCTAGCAGTACCCTGCCCGTCATGCCCCAGACCCTGAACCGGTCCTCGTCCCCCTGATCGTCCTCGAGTCTGTTCGATGCCTCAACCTGCGCCGCACTTGCCTGTCGCGGCCTGGACACTTTCTGGTTGTTGATGGGCACATAGTAGTTGTGCGACTTCCACTTGAAGCCCTCCCAGTCGATCCAAAAGCCTTCGTACCACCGTCCCGGAGGAAGCGTCTCGCCCGGATGCGGCGGCAGATCATTAACCTTGAGGAAGTTGTAAAAGGGGGCGGTAAACACGGCGGCCACCTCTCTGGCATCGAGCCTAGGTATCATGGATTCCTCTACGAGAGCCGGTGGAGAATCGGGCGAGGTGCGGTCCGCGTGCAGAAAGGCCACGCAAGGGGTGACGACTATATGGGTACGTGCCATGGCAGGCGGCAGAGAGCAAAGCTGTTCTATGCGGAACGGCTTGGGGATTCGGGAATCTTCCATGGGCAGTCCGATTTCCTCGTAGGCCTCGCGCCGGGCTATCTGATCTAAATGTCACGGTCAAACATGGTTCAAGTACCATCATCATCATCATCATCAAGGGTCAAGCATACACGGTGTTTCATCCACACTATCCGCCTTGCCCCCCGGCAACGCAGCGTGTCCCGAAAAGTTCCGCAGCGAGGCCGCTCGCATAGTCACGACGACTCGCAAGTCGCCCCATCGGTCGGCAAACAGCAGTATCAACACGGCGGCACGCTTTCTCGCGGGGAGGGTATCCCATGTCGGAAACGGCGGGGGCTTGTACGCGCGGAATCGATTTATGGCTGCCTTTTAAGCTCGAAAGAAAAAAATTGATGGTATGAGCCATGGGGAGGTTTTTTTATTTTTATTTTTTTGATCGAGTCGATGCGGGATGACTGACCAGGGCTTTGGGGTTTAGTGACGCCATTGTCGAAGCATCATAGTATAAGGAAGCTCCGGTATAGTCGGCTTCTCGTAGTTGGTCTCCTAGTTCTAGGAGACTTGATATGTGGTCTCGTACTTGGGTGACTTGGTCGTGCGTAAGGGCAACACTCTCTTCTAGAAGCTCCTTTTCGAGGTTACCGTTGGTCGTCGTCGTCGTCGTCGTCGTCGTCGATTCATGCGGCGAAGCTTCAGTCATTGTTCTACCTCGGTAGAATCCTTGAGCCCAACAGCTCTCCCCGCGCAAAAGAATGTGGCGTAATGCAGTTGGTCAAGCCTCAGTTACCGTCAGTCAGTCACCGTCTATAAAACGGGAAGTCCCGATTTTGATTAGTTCGAATCGTATCGTTTTTTTTTTGTTTCGTCGGTACTTGTTTGTGCTTTTGCATGTAAGAGTCAGAGTCGTCTAGAGTTGTACGGGCTAGAGACAGACGAGATCGATTGGAGAGGACTGGGTGTGCCGCCAGGAGCCAACGTGCTCACCCCCCCCACCATTGACGCGGGGGAGCCGAGGTGACATTTTGCAGGCACGGTTTGAGCGAAAAAAGGTACAAAGTCAAAAGTACACGAGACGTTGAGTTGCTTCAAACGGCAATGAGACGTCAATGGACAACTTTTTGATAGATGCAGCTGCACACGCGCATACTTTACCCCTCCCACATACATTGTGCATAAGTGAATTAATTGTACACGCATGATAATATCGGCTCATAATGTCTCGGCTCGTTTCTCCAACCTCAAGAAAAGAGCATCAAAAGCCGACTGTGACGGTGACCGTTGGATTCACATAAGATTCAACGAACAATCCCTCATGACAACCTACAGCACGGACACTTGCAAGCAATTCCTTCATGACACTGCATACCTAGGCAATTTACACTGCAGGCCTACTCTGACATCCATGGATGACCTCAGCTTACTGACTCGATGACAATCGACGCAACCTACCCTACCTACCTACCTAATCTACCTCTGACTGCAGTTCGTTGGTCACGGGCCGAATTGTCACTGTGACGTGCAGATCGCTGAAACGAAGATGCCGCCAAAAGCTCCGTCAACATGAAACGGTCAGGAGTCGCCCAAAGTGGAATATCGAAAGACCCTATTATGGCTTGTCGGGATGAATCCGGTTACATGTCGATTAACCAGTCTGCAGATATGATATGATATGATATGTGATATGATATAAATTCACGTTCCGGATATACTACTATAAGTGTTGATATGAAATCACTCCGAATCAAACAAAAGTCAAACACAGAAAGATATGATGGCAGTATTGAATCATTAGTCAATTAGATAGTAACATAAATAATCCCACCTTTATATCTAACACATCCCTCGGATCTATAAACACACACCACCATACATACAAAAAGACGCTACACTACTCCATTTACAGGAGAGCAATAGCACCCAGGGCCAAGAGAGCCACGGCAGGCTTGAGAGCACCGGCGCCGTTGACGGGGACGGTACCGGTAGGCTGGGCGGGCATGGTTCCGTTGGTGGGGTGAACGGGGACGACGCCGGTGCCGGTGGCGACGGGGGAGCACCGGTGGTAGCGAGGGTGGTCTTGGGGGCGCAGGTGGTGGGCTCGCCCGTCTTGCCGCCCTCAAAGGGGTTGTAGCCCAGGCAGCCGGCGTACTGGGAGCCGCAGTAGGAGTGGTTGGCGTTGGGAGCGGTGCTGCACTCGTAGTAGGCTTCGTTGCAGGCGGCGGCGCAGGCATTGGGGACGGCGGTAGCGGTGGCAGTGGCAGTGGGAGCGACGGTCGCGGTGGCACAGGTGGTGGGCTCGACCCATTCACCGTTTCCAAAGGGGCTGTATCCGAGGCATCCAGCGTACTCGGAAGCACAGAAAGAGTGGTTGGCACCAGGAGCGGAGCTGCACTTGTAGTACGCGCTGTTGCAGGCGGCGGCACAAGCGTCAGGAGTAGAGGTGGAAGTGGCAACAGCAGTGCCGGTGACAGTACCGGTGACAGTGCCAGTAGCAGTAGCAGTCTCGATGGCAGTTGTTCCGGTAGCAGTGCCAGTCTTGGAAGCACAAGTAGTAGGTTCGGCAGTGTTGCCGCCCTCAAAGGGGTTGTATCCAAGGCATCCCCGGTACTCGGAACCGCAGAAGGAGTGGTTGGCGTTGGGAGCAGTGCTGCACTTGTAGTACGCGCTGTTGCAAGCAGCAGCGCAGGCGTCAGGGGTAGCAGTGGGCTCGGTGGCCAGAACAGAGCCAGCAAGGGCAACGAGGGCGAAAGCGTACTTCATTTTGAAAGGCTTGTTTGTTTTAAACGAACGTTTTGCTAAAGCGAATGTGGTATTGGAAGCGAATGCTGGATGCTTGGATGGATGGATAAGGCAGGAAGAAGGAGAAAGAAAAGAAGGCTGAGTCAAGGAGAAGTGCAAAGATCTTTATATATCATGAACAAGTCCACTTCAGGGAGCACAACCGGGGGTGTAACGTTTCAAAGTCCTTGTTCATAATACGAGAAATGCCCCCATTCCAAAAAAAAAAAAAAAAAAAAAAAAAAAAATTCCCACAAAAAATTAGCTATAATGCTCATCTTGCTATGACTTGTACAAGTATGTCTCTCATCATCGGCTCGTCGGCCGTCGGTCGGTCAGCTCGACAACCCATGACCCATGACGAAGAGAGATGGAGAGATGGAGAGACACAAAGGAACAGGGGGGCCCCATTTCTGGGGGTGAAACAAGACCTACTACCTACTACCTACCGCCTAGCAAACAAACAAACAAGCAAGCAAGCCAAGAAGAAAGAAGAAGAAAATACCAAGGAATCTTGTCAGGGGGAGAGACGGAGAGAGAGAGGAGAGCAACCTCGTATAGGATATTAAAAAAGAGACCCTGTCGCTCTCCACTCAAAACGCCAAGATTAAGCGAAATTAGATGACTGATGAGTGCAGAAAGAGAAAAAAAACGGGAGTGATCGACGTTTCCCTAGTGCTCATGGTACAAGTAGGTTAAAATTGTACGGAGTATTATCTTAGGACCTACCAATATAGGAAATTGTTCAATGAATCATGGGAACAACGCACGGAAACAAGAGATTATACTCGTACTTGTACTTGTAACTTGTACGAATAGAAATATATGCAAAGCAACCTGTATTAATAACCCTGTCCTCTTTTCTTGCTTTAAATAGAAACCCAGCCAGGTTATATATAATACTACAGATGTTGATACTTGTACTTGTAGTAGAGATGGAACTTTTTACCTTGCCATCTTGCCATCTTGAAACCAAGTAATAATATGTTTCCCCGAAATCCAATCTCCAAGACAATCATCGTCATCACCATCATCATTTCCTTCTTTTTCGTATAACAAAACAAGCGCGGCAAACTTGATCCAAACCATCAGATCGTAACGCAACGCAAACGCAACGCAACGAGCCCCCAAATTAGGATTACGTTTGCCCAAACATGTCTCATTCCTTCTTGGGCATAAACTTGGATATTAGAATGCAAGTAATACTCCGTCTCCGTACTCCGTACAGGTACTACTAATAATGATGATAACCATGTTTACTTTTTTGGGGGGTGACGGAATTCGGTCCATCGGTTTTCATGCCGTCTGTCTTGTCTGTTGACTACGGAGTACAGAGAGGCCTACAATCTCCATCCCCCCACCCTAATCTCCTTCAATTCCACATTTCTAGCGTGCAGAAACGATGTGTGCATTTACGGCTTTGATAAACAAAACAAAGAGAAAAACAAAACAAAAAACATGACTGCTACTTATAGTACTTACTGGTCGTAGCAACAGCCGCATCAGTGCAAGTTACAGTAACTCGTTACAACTGGAATGCATCATCCATCTCACCTTGTTGGTTCCTTTGTCTTTGTCTTTCTTGTCCGTCTTCAACCACTCCCTCTGATCAAATATTGTGGGGGTGGGGCAAAAAGCAATTCGGCCCGTCGCGAGATCAATGCATTGCAACCATCGCGACCAACAAACAAACAAACAAACAAAGGTCATCACCATTCTCCAAGTACAAGTAACCTCTACATCTTAATCCATTTTTTGCACATGCATAACAAACATCTTGAGTAATCTGACTTTTCTCTATTTGCATTTTGCAGTCTAAAATATGTTGCAGTAAACTACCTAGTCAATAGGTGTGTGGAGTGTGTGTGCGTATGTGTATGTGTATGTGTATGTGTATGTGTGTATCTGACTACATCTTTCGCAAAAACCATGTTGAAATCAACAACATATGGAAAGAAAAAAGAAGAAGAAAAGGACAATCATCTCATCATCCTGTAGGGTATTGTGTCCGTACAAATTCGCCCTGAAGCTGTCCCAGAGCCCAGAGCCCAGAGATTCCTTGCTCTCTCTCTAAATGAAATCAGTTCCCGACGCCGTCTGGTATCCGCCAATTATGCCAACCACCTGCCTGCCAAAGAAAAAAACGAAAGTGAAAAAGTTGGGTATCTTTCATCCAGATCAAACGCCAAGCTCATCAATCAATCCATCCCCTGCCATCCATATTTTTTCTCAAAACAAACCCCTGTCTGCCTCGTGGTCCCCCCCCTTTTTGTTTTCTTAGCTTGGGACCCGCTCCGTTTTCTTATGCCACCGTTCCTTCGGTAAGCACTTTGATTTCCTTCCTCATCTGCTCCCTTCTCTTCTCTCCCTTTGTTGCTGTGGGCAGTCCGCGTGCTCTATCCTTTGCACTCGCCAGCAAATCTCTCATCTGATCTCCCGTCCTCGACCAAGCGCGAGGTCTGCTGGAATCTTCTCCCCCTCGCGGCATGGCCGGTACACTGGGCGACTCTCTGCCGCGATCCCGTCGCCAGCGAGGCCTGCTCTTTCGCTCATCATCCGAGTCAGTATCGAATGCGCTGCGAGGCACTGCTTCACGTTCAGGTTCGGCCTCGGGTTCTGGCTCAGGCTCCTCTGCGACTGGTGCAGTGGTTGGGAACAGTGCCTTCTCGGCGGCGGTTAGGCTTCCGCCAAGAGCAGAGACGAAAGAGGGATCAATCGAGTTTGGGCGGTTGCGCCGGCGAGAAAACTGAGCATTCGTGGAGAAGCTCAAGAAGGCAGACATGCGCTTGGTCCTGGGCTCGGAAAAGGCTTCCTCGGCAGTGGACTGACGCTCGATAGATGCGGCCAGCTCGACGGCAAACTTGTGGTATTCGCCTGCAGCCCTGGTGTCGCTGAACTGGCCATAGGACGGATCCCATCGTCCAAGGGGAGACTCTTCCTGCAATGAGCAGCATCGGGGGCTTTCGCAGTCGCTATGTCTGGAAGAGCCATAGCTGGTACGGATAGCGGGTTGGTGACCATTTAGTGGGCCCATGGCCACCGACAGTGGCGATGATGGTGACCATGAGCTGTTCCGGCTAGACATGCCATCCAGATCAGCCTCCAGCGGAGGTAGAGCGCTATCCTCCGGGATGCTGTGGGAGTTGCAAGAATCGGAGAATGTCATGTCAAGGCTTCGGTTGCTGCTACGGGAAGCCTTCTTCTTCAAGCGCGGCTCATTGTCGCCATACCAGGGGGAAGAGCCATTCATGACATCGACATCGTGGCCGATGAGCTGTAAGACCTTCTTTGAAGATCGACGGTTAGAGGAGATTGTGCTTGCGCGGCTAGTTCGGCGACCAGGGGATGCCGCCGAAGTGGGTGTGGTATTTGGTAAGGAACGAGGTGAAGTGTTGGCCGTCTCGACACTAATGTTGCTGAGCCCGGATGTCGAAGATGTTGGCGAGGGCGTAAACTGTCTAGATGGCTTCTTCTTGATGTTGAGAGGCGCCGGTACGGGTGAGCCCTTGAGTGAGTTCTGGACTTTTGGCAGGGGTGGAAGCGGTTTCTTCGCATACACATCGACTAGGGCCGGAGCCGCGGTTGGATCCCACGTGGATTGCCGGGGAAGCTGGCTGCCCTCCGATACAGAACGGAGGTGATGCGTGGTTGCCGACATGACCTAGAATGATTCCAGAAAACGTCGAGAAGGTTTTTTTTTTGTTCTTCGGAGAAGAAGAGGAGAAATCGGTAAGATAAGTATTGGTTAGAAAAGAGGTAATTAAGAGCCGAACCAAGTAATGCACATGAAAGGCACTTATTGTTCTTTGGGGGGCTCGTGGTGGTGTGCTTTGTGTGTGACCCGGCGTGCCCGAAGTTCCCCCACCAGTAGATCGAACAAAGAAACACAATGAGAGATCAACGTTGCCCGCTTTCGGTAGGTGATGGAATAGGTCGTGGCGATAAAAAAAGGCACTTGTAAGAGTGAGATGAGATGAGATGGGATGAGAGAGAGAGAGAATAGGGTTGCGTTCCGTCTCTCTTTTTATCGTCTCCTCCGGCGAATTCTACTATCCTTGGTGGAGGCACAAACAAAAGAGACCTCCCACGTCATGGAGTAGGCGATGCGACGACTGTAATGGTTTGGTGATGATGATGGTGCTTGTCGTTTGCCGGCGAGGGTTTGTTGAGCAAACCATGTGGGATGGGGAGTAAGCAGTAAGCTGCAGCGTGGGGTTAAAAGAGTTGGAATGCGAGACAAACAAACAAGCCGATTCAATGGGCGAGTGGGTAGTGATGATTGGTTTGCATTAATATCGAAAAAGGAAGAAAGCAAACTTTTGGTGTTGAATGAACAGAATTTACCAGCTGGTTTTCAATAAGAACCAGAACAAACAAGAAACAAATGCTATTGTTGTTGTTGAAGGGAGAATGGGAATGGGAACGGGAAATCGGAAGAGGAAGAGGAATAATAAAAAATGAAGAAGAGGAGGAGGATTCAAAACACGTATTCCTTTGGTAACAACAAGGCTCGAGGAAGAGAGGGAAACATCATACATATAAACGGGTAAGCAAGATAAGGCTCCAATGTGGCTCTGGTGGCTTCCTTCATGCATCCTCCTCTGACGCACACACTCAAAACACTTTCGCTCGCTCGCAGGCAGGGCCAGCTAGGTAGGTCGCACACGGCAGCGTCGGTGCATTTCCACATTTTCTCTCCTCCTCCTCCTCCTTCTCCTCCTCCTCTTCTCCTTCGTCGTCCTTCTTCAACGCGCACTTCCACTGGCTTGGACCGGTTTGGGACTGGGGCTTGGACTGGCTTCCTTCGTCCCATGTGCCCTGCTGAGAGCCCAAAACGAGCGATCCCAGACGGGCCGACATCCAGGCCATACCTGAGCCGGCCACTCACGGAGCAGAAAAGGTCTCCAAGGGTGAGACATCCGACAGGCTCGAAGCCATTCCAGCCGTCCAACGGAACCCACGCTGACCACACCGCTCCGCCACGCTGCGACAAATGCCCACCTCCGTGGATCGTTTGGTAGCATCGCTGCCTCTGGCTGTAACTCAACCGATGCACCGGAATGGAGAGAGAGAGAGAGAAGGCGAGAGAGAGAGACGTTTAGGCCCCCAGAAGCCTGTCTAGGTATTCTTTTTTGGCGTGTGCCCTCTTGGTGCTGACAAGTCCGGCCAAGACCGAGTTGCTTGCTTGCTTGATTGTTTGTAAGGAGGGCAGACAGACAGACAGACTTGCCCTTTCTGGAGATCATTATCATGTACAGTCATCCGAAACATCTCTGAAGATTCGTCTCATCAAGGTGTGACGACGACAACGACGATGATGCAAACCGATTTTCTGGAGTGCATCCCACGTGCATCACCCTGCATCTACTCGCCACTCCGTATAGTATGTAACCCTCTTTTTGTCCACCCTCCCAAGCCCACCCCCATACTCCGTAATTTGATGGCATGCGGGATCAGTTGCCATATTCGTAATGCTCTGCTTGCAATCCTCCGGGGTATTTTCTTGTCTTTCTCCCCACAAGCGCTCCTTTTCCTCTTCCTCCGACGGAAGATGAGCGAGAGAGAAAGAGAGGGACGCTCAAACAAGGTCCGAGAGCTACAAACGAACGAGAACCTCGGAATGCCTGATCCAGACCCTGATCCAGACTGCCGGTTGAAGATGTCGTAGCTTTTTTTTTTTCTTCTTCAGTTTTTCAGCGGGAATAGTAAACATGTTTTAGAAACAAACAAAATAATTTTGCCGTTGCAGCTTCAACAGCCGAACCGACACTCTAAGACCTCAGCCGCAACGCCGGCATTCCTCAGCTGGGCCCCCGTGGCCCCCAAACCGCTTCAACTTTGGGTACGAACCATGGCCCAAGTTGCCAAGGGAGCAGAGCGAGAGAGAGAGAGAAAAAGAAAAGAAAAGAGTCAAATGAAAATAAAAATAAAAATCTTAAACACACTTTACGCCAGCCGCCATGCACGATTCTCCCAATGGAGCTCCATTCCGAGATCCCCGATCGCATCCTCATTAAACCTTTTAGTCTTTTAGTCGTCGTCGTCATGTTTGCCCTGATAGTTGCCCAGTAGAATATCGTCGATCCCAAGTCCCGTCGACGAATGCCTGATCCACTCCGTCTCCACGCGGAAAAATATCCAGACCCACCGTCGCAAGACCTCGAAAAACTCAATCATAAAGATTCCGCTCTCAAAGTCGCTGAACCTGTCCAGGTGGGGGCTGAGCTTCATCGACCAGGTGCAGCGCAGCAGCAGGTCAAGCGCAATCACCACATAATACAGCCCAGCAGACCGGAAGACGAGCCGATCTCTCAGCCCCCAAGCGTGGTGCGCCGACGCGCGCTCTCTTCTCGACGAAAATAGCGTCAGGTCCCAATCTTTAGCCACGTCCCAGTAAAATGAATAAAGAGAGTTCACCAAGACGGCCCCCAGCCAGGCCCTGTTCAGCGTAGCCCTCGTGGCGTTGCTTTCGACCCCTCTCTGCAGACAGCTCAAGATGAGGACGGGAAAAGCTGTCGAGTACTTCAGGGCGTTGGCGAGATGCTGACCACCCCAGCCAGTGGATTCCTTGTATGGCGCTCGTCGCACGCGCAGATACTCGACAATGCATTGTCTGAAGCGAATCATGCTCGGAACCGCCATGAGCAGCGGGACCATGACAGTGCCGCCACAGTTTCTGTCAGGCCTGTCCGTCGAGGAGCCGCCGGGACTGAAAAACATGCACAACATAACAAAGACGTCGCCAAACACTTTTGCATAAGATGTCAGCACGTCAGCCAGCAAGATGTCTCCGAATTTCCCATCTTGCGCCTGCGCTATTCCACCAATGCTAATTCGTCGCAGTATCGTGAGGAACCGCCTCCGTCCATTGCTCGGCAGGTTTCGGAAGGGAGCGAAGAAGACGACGATGAGCGCAACGAGGTACGTCATGGGCATCCAGTCGAATGCAACGACCCGAGACGGTACGTGCCATGTGAACAGCCAGAAGAGGCAAATCGATATGGAGAAGAGCGCCGTCAATGTGATGGCGAGTCGGTACGTCGACAGATGGTGGGAGATGTGTTGCGGCGAGCTTCGCCCAGGGTATCGTATCAGCGCGGGCACGTCGATTTTGCAAAGGTAAAGGCCATGGAGGTTAAGACCCCATCCCCAGACGGCTATGACACTGTTAGTCCTCCTCTCTTTTCCTCTCCTGTCTTCTCCTCTCCTCTCCCCCTCCCCCGGATGTTTCAAGTGTCATGGCAACCAACCTAGAGTTACAATGTACCCAACGCGGAAGGGCAACGGAAATGTGAGACTGAAAGCGTCGAGCTGCGGCTCGACTGCAGGATCACCGTCCATGGCGGCGGCAGCAATGTATCATCTAACGTCGGAATCGCAGTCGTGCGGAAAGTGGTCGGAGAGGGAGAGAAGAGAGAGAGAGAGAGTAGAGAATCGTATCGCACAAAAAGAACTACCCAAACAATCCAAAAGAGCGACGTAGAAATTGCGCAAAGGCGCAGTACCAGCAGCAGTGGTTCGTACACACTTTCAATAGCGGTGATGGGAAAAATGTTTCGAGAAAGAATTGCGAACGTTGCGTTGCGATGGACGGCGTGTCCTCCCCCTGTTTAGCGCAAGTCCTCAGGGGCGCAGAAAAGCCCCTGCGTTGCCTCGCCCCGACAGCATACGTCACACTATTGGACATGCCAAAGCACATCGTGGATTTGTACCCATCTAACCTAGAAGCGAAGGCCTTCAAAATCCAAACTGGGACAGCCGTATTATTTCTTCTCCATTGTGGGGATTCGTAGTGTAGATGTGGGTGAGAAATAAGTGTTGCATTTGCTTTGGTAGATCATTGTTATAGCTTCAATAGAGCACATCTCTGATACTCTTTTGGAGATGGATGGATGTTTCACTACCTCGGCCGTTCCGTGTCAAGAGACGATCTCATGCATAACATGTCATCCTGTATTATAACGCATCTGAAACTTGCAAACCGCAGCTTTCAACCCCGAGACCACTCGGATATAAATTCCCATACATGTTTTTGGTGTAAAGTTAATGTCAGTAGTTACCAATATTGATGATGCTGGTTTGTCAAGTATAACTCAACACCGAAGAAGAACAGAAGCTTACTTGAGGACGTGTCATCGCTGTATATGCCACATGAATAGGTAGCATTTACTTATACCCCGTACCATGAAAGTAATTTTCAACCTGTAGGTATCAGTTAACCGCCTATAGTCCAACAATTCGATGGTGAATAGTAAATATGAAGCGGAATTGTTACAGAGGCCAAGGTAGACTGACACACATTTTTGTTATCAATGTAGATGGTAAAGAGTATTTATTGATCCTTTCATTCTTCTCGCTTCTCTTCATTCCTCTTATCGCTTCCCATGGCTATGTTTCTCTTAATCATATCACAACGCATCAGAAATTCAGAATTAAAATTAAAAGGATTGAATCTCAAGAATATCTAGGTATTACATCTTTCTCTCTACGATGCATATTTCAACATTCAAAGCTTCCAAGTTCCCCAGATCATTGATATTCCCTTTTCCGGCGTAGCATGCCCGCTATGAATTTACAGGGGGGTTTGGCGGGCCAGTGGGCACATGGGCGGGTTGGCGGGTTAGCATCCATCCCCAAAAAAAACATCCCGAGGTTCAATCAGTCTCACTCCAAACATTATCGAGCAGCCGAAATCTTTCCCAAAACTCCAAAGCTTCACATCTTCAACACCACAACACAAAAACACGCGCAAACAACGCCAAAACCAACACCAGCTCCTCTTTGCACGCCCAATTCAACACCCCTTCTCCCCCGACAATCGTCCACTTGAATTGATAACAAATTCTCATCCAAAGGGGTTACTGGATCGCCCAGCAAGCGCTTTTCCCCCAATCGCACCTGCTACCAACCATGGCCGCCTCATCCGCAAAGACATCGCCCTTCTCCTCCTCATCCTCCACCTCGCCCTACCCCTTCGCCGCCGCGCCCGACATCGTCCGCTCCCAGCAGAAAGACGCCTACTTCACCGGCCACCTCGCAAACACCTTCACCGACCTCCACCGCCGCCTCTTCGGCGCTCGCTCCGCCCACGCGCTCGCCCCTGAGCTCCGCACCGTAGCCGCTCTGCTCTACTTCTCCCTCACGACCCTGCCCGGAAACCGCACTCTCGGCGAGGAGTACTGCGATCTCGTCCAGGTCGACGGCTCCGCCGGCACGGGAAACCTGCCCAACCTGCGCACCCGCGCCGCGTACATAGCCGGCACCATCATCGTGCCCTACCTCGTCAGCCGCTCCCTCCCCAACCTGCGAGCCAGGATACGCGCCCTCCTCGAGCGCCGCCTCGGCACCCTCCGCAACCAAGGCAAGGCCAAGGGCCGCGAGGCCCGTCTATGGGAATACCTTTCCAACCACCTCACATCCATCACCTCCTCCGCCCCGCTGCACGCCATCACCCTCGCCCTCTTCTACTTCAACGGCACATACTACGAGCTCACGAAGCGCCTCCTTTCCCTGCGCTACGTCTTCACCCGCACCGTCCCCGACACCCCCGACCGCGGCGGCTACGAGCTCCTCGGCATCCTGCTCGTCGTCCAGATCGGCGTGCAGGGCTACCTGCATATCCGCGACACCCTCTCTGCCGTGGCCGCCTCCCAGCGCGAGAGAGCGGCCTTCCACTCGGCCGGCGGAGACGTCTCCCTGGATCACGACAACTCCTATTCTGCCAATAGCGACCTCTTAATGTCTGATCTCGGAGGCAGGGGTCCTCAGACGAGTAAAGTTGACATTGCCGCAACAACACACACCCCCGTGAGCAGCATACCGAGATTTCACCTTGAAAACGACAACACCATGGGATACATCAAGGGGAGCCAGCAGAGAAAGTGCACATTATGTCTCGAAGATATGAAAGATCCGGCTGCAACACAATGCGGTCACGTCTTTTGCTGGGAGTGTATTGGTGATTGGGTCAGAGAAAAGCCTGAATGTCCTTTATGTAGAAGAGAAGCCATGGTGCAACACATTTTGCCATTACGAGTCATGTAAAAAAAGAAGAAGAAAAAAACCCTCATGTTATCTGATAGATACGTTGTACATTTAACGGTATTTAATCAAAATTTAAAAGAATAATTTTGCGCATATTTCTCGGCAGCCACCTAGCTCGCTCGCTCAATCATGCCATTATACATGCTCCATCCGCCCGTGGTATCATTTCACCCCAGTCATTACCGCGTCGCTCAATGTATCCATCTCCCATCCCTTCAAAATAGTTACCAACATGGCAGATATCCGCCTCGCCCTCTTTTGTAGCCGATAGACGTGCAATTACCCTTGTTACCGAGGTCTCTCAACACCTCGTCCCAAGCCCAGCCAGATGATACAAGTTTGTTGTTGTTACAGGAAAGCCGGTTTGCCGCCTCTCCATGCCCATTAGAATAAGATCGAACACATGGTGGTACAATCCAAGGCAGGTGTGCCATGGACCCCTAAACAGCAACATGATTTCTCAAACTCCAGTACATATAACACATAGCGCCCAAGACCTCGTCTCCAGGATGAAGTCCATTTCTTTTTTTGTGGGTTTTGTGGATTTTTTTTCTCTTTGTTGTTCTTGTTGAGCCTCTTAGGCGGAGAAGAGGACGATTTCGCCACGATCATTTCGTCGCAGTCGAAGAGATCTCCAGAGTTCCTTTTCCTCCTTCCCTTTGGCATTGCTAGATCCGGCAGCCTGGCGTTCGCGGTGGAAGCGCTTCAACGCCTTGTTCATACTGCAGCCCTTTTCGCTCTCTGGTCCCTTATTGACGAAACTGAGAAAGACATCAGCTCGGGGCTTGAAGACAATCATCTGACCATTAGCGTCATCATCCTTGCCGTCTTTGGAACTGGGTCGGTAATCGATGAGCTTAGGCTTCTTTTCTTTGTGGTGATGGGAGTGCTTCTTCGACGACGACGACTTTTGCTTCTTAGACTTGGACTTGGGGGTCCCGCGATCATGCCAAAGAGGCTGGTAGTGATTTGAGTGTTCTTGGAATGCTTCGAGTGCTTCGTCTTCTTGAGCGGGCTTGCTGGAGAGGCCTCAGCATTGTTGTCTCCGGAATAGTCAGGGGAAGGCGGGAAGCGCATCAAACTTTTGAGACCACCAGTAAGTCCCGAGTGAAGGACGGGGGGAGCATCAGCCATGATCTGGTCGCCCGCAACATCAACGTGCAATCGCTTCCGCTTCTTGTCCTTCTTCACTTCGCCGTCTTTGCTCTTGCGACGTTCGGTCTTAGGTGCTGGGGTAACGAATTCGTTGCGCACAGGGGGTTCAACATCCTGCTCCATCAATTCGTCGGCCTTGGGTTCGTAGCGCACTAGCGAGGTGCTGTCGGCGACATCAGGAACCTTTGGCTCTCGGGGAAGGCTCAAGGTAGAGGCATTGGGGGTCTGGCCTGCGGACATGAGAAAGTCAAAGACATTGACATTATCATCCTCGGGATTGGCAGATGGTGGGGTTGGCGCCTCTGGCGGAGGCTCGACAGGGGATCTCTCGTCGTCTGTTCGTGCCTCGTATTCATGCCATGACTCGTATTCTTGATCCTCGCCAATGTCTTCGACGTAGGGTTGAAGAGCCAAGGTATTCATATCGTCGGTCGTTTTCGTAGGTCTTTGGTACGGTTTCTTGGCTTTGTACAATGCGCCTTGGTACTTTTGGTCTTCTGTCATGCAGGACTGTTCAAGTGTTAGAGAATCAACATCCTTGCGGCGGGGCAGATGAAGCGCGCGCAGCGCTTAGCGAGATGACGTACAGTATGCGATCGATATTCGAAGCCGGGGAAGTGGACCATGCAATCGATACAGGTGAAAGTGGCACCGCGACAACGATTGCGATGAGGGTCGAGTTTCTTCTTTGTCAGGACGTCGCCGCACGCCTAAGTTGAGTAAGGTCAGAGATGAGAAGGTTTGGAGGTGAGAGGACCGGTTGACTATTAAAGAAGCAAGGTGTGATATGAATAGCTTTGAGGCTTGATGGGTAGATAAGGAGGGGAGGAGGGGAGGGGAGCTAAAGAACAAGAAGGAGTGGGACGGTGGGATCAGCGGGACAGGTAAAGGGGATGGATGCGCTTTGAAATAGCGTTGCTTATACTCCGAAAGGGAGGTGGTGTGGTGTGGATTGTGATGTCAGGCTATCATGTATAGTCTGGGAGTGTGTAGTGCGAGGGAAAGGTGGTAGGTATTATGTAGTTTATTGACATGATGTATGTATGAGACTAGGGGAGGGAAGAGGGGGGGCAAAGGAACAGGGAATGGACAATAATAGACACAAGGGTGGGATGCGACATTACCTCACACGAAAAGGAAACCATGTTTGCTGGTTTCTTGGTGATGCGAGTAAATGGAGACTTGTGGTGGTGGTTGAGAGGGCGACAAAGTTTGCGCGTTGCTTGAATCTGAGTGGGTGCGGTTTGTGACGGAAGATGCTTAGGTGCCTGCAGTTGTGTGGTTTTGAACGATCCGGTTGGAGCAGTGAGCTGTTGGCGTCAGACTGTTGTTGCTTGATGCTTGCTGATGCTGCGTCGTAGGGCGGCGACTATAGCCTCGGGGCAGTGCGAATATGAAGAAGAGAGTGGTTTTGAATGGCGTGCCGAGACCTTGTGGCAGCCAACGGACTGGAGCGTGCGTGGAGCGGGCTTGAGTTTCGCACTGCAATGCAGACGACGGCAGGACAAGACAAGACCGTAAGGGGTGTGTCTGCTGAAGGAATGCGTCTCAGAACGGAGGGGAGGAGGCGGAGGAGGAGGATGGGAGTGTCGAGGGGCGTCAGGTTCAAACAGAGGGAAAAGAGGAAGAAGGAAAAACAAAATAAAGAGCCTGCACCCGCACACACAAAGTCTCGTACCTGAGCACCTGATAGGTAGCCCCACGATCGTCGGCAAAAGAATTGGGGAATGTGAAAAAAAAAATTGAAATGGAGGGGCGATCCGAAGATGGAGACGAGGAGGAGCCCTGGAGAGGAGGGGGGTTTGCCTCTGCCGGTTGGAGGGCGGGCGCCAAGCGAAATTGAATGGAGTGGTAGAGGGGGATGAGGAGCCTCTCTTGGTGGAGGAGTAGTGGCTGTAGTAGTTGTGATGGCTCTTGCAGTGGTGGTCGCAATAGTCAGATGCTCAACCCAAGCGCGATTGCGATTGTTCGTAGCGTGTCTTTGTCGAAAAGGCTAATAGAGTGGCAGACAGACTGGCCGTACGGAGTCGCTTTAAAAGAGAAAAGGGACACTGTTGTCTCTTATGGCGACGGAACGTGCGTGTGGAAATTTGAGGCGTCCGTCTTTTGCTGGTGTGTGTGAGAGAGAGAGAGAGGGAAATGGGCTTCGCCTGGCTTTGTGCTGCAGTGCGTCAAAAGGTGAGAAACCTGCTTCTTGACCCACTAACAATGCTTGCAAGCCTATCTCTTTGATTCTTTTGACAGCTTCCTACTCGTTGGGCATCTGAACTCTGCAGGGAACCCCCAGGCTGCTCCCAGGCTCTCCGTAGCCCAGCGAAGCCTAGCTCTGCTTGAACTGGGAGTTTGTGTGAAGCAAATTTGGATCGCTTGCTATGCCTACGCCTCCTCCAGCTTGTTCGTGGAGGAGCACCACGCCCAGCAACCGTGCGCCACAGTCCGAAACTCGGCTGAGGTAGCATCGTGATTGGCCAGATGCATTCATTTTACAGAGACGTCACATGAGCAGCACGTCTTTTTCAGCACTCCAGGCGTGTCTCCAACAGCTCCCAGGGCTTCTTCCTCGCCTCAGTTACAGCCTTGAAAAAAACCATTTGGTGAACGAGCTGCCAACGTTGAAAACAAACGAACAACGAACAGTGGCAGTGTTAGGGTTCAACGTTTTTTTATTTTTATTTATTATTTATTTAGCCACGGATGATATAAGAGCTAGGTAATGGGATAGCTGCCCAAGCAAATGTCATCATAGTGCCACTGCTTGTCCAGTATGGCCTAGGCAGGGCAAAAGGTCGCACTCCTGGCGACACTTCCCCCAAGCTGATGAGCGTTGGTCGTCAGAGAAAATGCGCCAGTTTATGGGGGCCAAGATTGTCACCCTTGAGGCATTTCGCAGTGGATAACGACAAGCTGCTCTGGGGGCCCCTCTTGCTTTTCAGCACTTCAGCTTATTTTCAGGGCTGCAGTCTGTTATTTGTTGAAATGATCCATGAACGTGAGACCGCCAAATACAAGTAGTAGTACCCTTGGACGACCATCAAAACCTCAAAAGGGTCCAGAATCAATCAAATCAACTACTTCTCCTTTTTTTGCCCTCCCCCTCTAAAACATTGATTGATGCAGGGGCAGTCCAATCCAATGCCCGACGTGATTGTGACGCGCGTTTACCGTCCTGCATTGCGCTGAAGGGTAAAACCACCACTACCACCACCACACACAGAATTGCTCCAACCACGCAGCCGGGAACGATATGGCATGGCCCCTCATTCGCCCAACCATCTCCACACTCGAGCTCTTTTAGCCCAATGCCCGGTAATTAAGTCCAAGCAGCCAACAACCTGAAGGGCAACGCGACTCTCGAAAGAGATAACCTTGGCGGACCAGAACCACTTCACTCCCACGCGCCTTCATGCCACCCACCCATTGTATTGTTGCGGCGCATCCGGATCCCCTCCCAAATGATGATCCCCCCTACGGCAGCCACAATCCCGTGGACGCTCTCCTTGTTTGTAATAGGCACGAGTAGCCGACTCGAGGTATGCTGGGGCCCCTCTCATGAAGCCATGGAGCCATATGGAGCCGTAGAGCAACTGGAATTGGCACCTGGTGGGACGTAAATGTCTCGGCCAAGGCACGGAATCTGGCTGGCGCTTTGAATGGTCTGATGCAAGAACATCATCCGTAGAGAGAGGATGCCAAGATGCCTACGAAAGTACAAGTGCTTGCATCCATCCGTCAATCCCATCCATGGCGAGCTCCTAGGAATGGCATCGCCAAAAAAGCCACTCTGCCACCAAGTTTCAGAACCGAGAGCGAAACGACGTAAGAGGTAGTTCAGGAACACAGCCCCTGTCCGATTTACCCCATTCTTTTCTTTCCTTTTCTTTCCCTTCCCTCGTCTTGCTCCGATGCTTGGTGCGATGGGCGGCAGATCGCTTACTCCAGGCCCTCCAAAGTCTCCAGTTTCCAGTCTCCACGAGAAAAAGCATCTGTCCTATCGCGGTGAACTCTTCGCGAAGCCAAGGAAGCGAAGCCCGTCTCTTCCTTTAGTCAAAAGTAACATACAAGTACGTATGAAGCTCCGTGATGGCTGCTTATTCTTAGCAGCCCTCCTGCTTCTTCCGGATGTTCCCTTATGCAGGTCCAAGCCATATACAGGCCTGTCAAAATAGCTGCGACGGCTACTTTTGGGGCCACTGAAAAAAGCATGCAGCCACGCCGTCGCCGTAGTTTGCTTCCCTCGTCGTACTTGTACATACATACATACATACATACAGACGGACGGACGGCATACAGACTACGCACACAAACGACTTGACATGCATACGTTA
Organism: Cladobotryum mycophilum; assembly: GCA_036429605.1. Taxonomy (NCBI): domain Eukaryota; kingdom Fungi; phylum Ascomycota; class Sordariomycetes; order Hypocreales; family Hypocreaceae; genus Cladobotryum; species Cladobotryum mycophilum. The sequence continues at coordinate 3,029,686 of CM071590.1, read as the reverse complement.
GCTCACCGAAAGGACATGAGTCTGTCGCCTTCGACCATTTCTAGTGACTTGGCGAATGATGACATTGAGCAGTAGGGTTTTGCCCAATCGAGATTCTTGCATGCCCAAGTGTAACACCGTCTGTAGTATGTATGCATACCTTTTGAAGCGAGACCTTTTGTTGTAAACTGTGTCCATCGTGGAGCGCCTCTTTTATAGGTGCGTACGGAGCACGCGGATGATGAGCGTACAAAGGGAGTCAGTCAGTAAGATACCTACAAGTAGGTAGTAATCATCTCGGGCCTTGGACGTCATCATCATGAGTACGAGCCCGGGCCAACTCAGGGGTCAAATGCTGGCTTCCGTCTTGCCGCGTCTGACATTTTGATTCCATTCTGACAACTAAGAACCGAAAATGGTGAGAATTACGAAGACCCTGTTTCTACTACGCATTTGTTGAGGCGACTGGAAAGATTGATAAGATTGGCTGAGAATTTTTGTTTGTTTGTTGGTCCCCTCCTCCCCCTTCGTCTTATCAGCATCATGCAGCATCACCTAACCCCCTGGTTCACCAATCCCAACGTCTAGAAAAAATATGTCTGACTGAGGTTCGCACCGATGGACCACAAGGTTGGCTAGTAGCTTACCGCAGCGTTGGGCTCCCGTTCGTGCCTCTGCTAGTTTCCGATGAGAGGATACGACATATCAAGTCAACCCCAGATCTTTGGGTTGGGCTCTTCTGCCTGTCTTACAGGTATGTATGTACAAGTATATGTCGGCGTAGGACTTGTTTGGTACCGTCTGTAATATGTCATACAATGTTTTACGCGGCACTTGAAGATATCCATGGATTCATCTTGACCTCCCGCCCCCTGAACCTTGGACCTTATTCCTTAGAGCCTGTCTATCTATCCGGCTGCCTACATCCACCACCACCATTGAGTCTGTTTTGCCAGGATTATCCAGCACGGATGATTCAGATCGCGCGCGCTCCATTATTCGTAAAATGATGGTCGTATGAGAATAAGATCCAGGGTACGTAGTTGGGTTGTGGAGATGAAGTTCCCACCCCTGCGCCTTTGTTTTGTTTGTTGTCCAGGTACCGCTGGCAGTGACCTATATTTTATTTTTTTGCTGTCCACCGCTCCATCCAAAATCTCCTTTGAATGTCCCCATTAAATTTTTGAAACCCATCCATATCAAATATCCTGGTTCTTCTCTTTCTCCCTGTCTCTCTCTCTCTCTCTCTCTCTCACTTTCTCTCTCCCTAACCCAACACACGTGCATCCATCCATACTTTGTACGACGACTCCTTTACGCAAAATCCGAACTCGATACCGTGTTATTTTCGCCCGAACCGAGATAAGCTGACCAACGCAATGCATCGGTAATGCCATTGATTCGATATTCTTTCTCAAGGCGTAGTGGAACGGACAAGTCAGTGGAATTGGTGACATCCAATCTCCCTTGAGCGGATCTTCCTACGATAGAGCTCCACGCCCAACCATACCAAAGCCCACTCACTCGCTCAGCCCAGCTCTGCACGCCCTGCTGCTAAGAGAACCGACCGAAAGAGAAAAAAATCGATTCGTTGTCCCGAGACGAGATACGAAAAAAAGAGTCATACGTACATACAGGAAACTCCAGCATCTCATCTGTGCAGGTCGCATACAAACTGCCAGTTTCGTCGTCCATCCCGCTTATACACACCCACCACTTCAACCCCATCTATTCTACAATACCACTATACACAGGGCCAATCATACTGCACCTCCCTGCTGCCCTTATCGTCGGGGCTGCGTTTGGGTGGCTTGGGTATGACATAATACCGGACATCCTGTCTGGCATAAGGCGAAAGTTCTTTGCGCGGAGGAAGCGCAAAAAATCCACCATGTCTTCCTCCTCATCCTCCAACTCGTCTCCGACATCGTCCAGCATGAATGCCTATCTAGGGCAGACCGCCTCGTTCCTCACCTCTGCGGCGTCGTATATGCGACTGCCAGCCCTCGCCTCTACGGTAAGCTCAGCCGAACAAACCCTGGCGGTGCCACACAACATGGCATGGTCTTGGGGGGCTAGAATCCCAAAACAACGCAAGACTGGGACCCAAGTTAATCGCGAATTTTTGGGACAGGGTATCGCAGCCGTACTCACCTCACTTCTCTACTTTAAGCAAAAGTGCGCCATCCAATCCATCCATCCCCCTCCAACCATCCATCCACATCTGCGCTTCCGAGTCCCGCATGTGATCAATAATTGGTTCGTCACGAGCATGGATGCTAACACAAACATGATAGATCTTTAATCTACCCATCTCATATGCCCCCAAACTCTCGGACGGATGTACCACGACCCTCGCAATTTGGAATAAAGGACTTTGAGGAACTGGTGATCCCCACGGACGATGGCGAAAAGCTCTCGGCCTTCTACATCCGCGGACCGCGCGGCGGCAGGAATTCCAACGTTACCGTTTTAATGTTCCACGGAAATGCCGGTAATATTGGACATAGGCTGCCCATTGCTCGTGTCCTCGTTAACATGATTGGCTGCAACGTCTTCATGCTCGAGTATAGAGGTTACGGCACCTCGACAGGCGAGCCAGACGAGTCAGGTCTAGGAATAGACGCGCAGACGGGACTGGACTATCTTCGAGAGCGGGCTGAAACGAGACACCATCAGTTCATCGTGTATGGCCAGAGTCTCGGTGGAGCCGTGTCCATAAAGCTGGCCGCTAAGAACCAGGCCCAAGGCGACGTTGCTGGATTGGTTCTCGAGAATACCTTTCTCTCCATGCGGAAACTTATTCCCTCAGTCATTCCGCCGGCCAAGTACTTCACCCTGCTGTGCCACCAGGTGTGGCCGAGCGAATCCATCATCCCCACGATCAAGGAGGTGCCCATCTTGTTTCTCAGCGGTCTACAGGACGAGATTGTCCCGTAAGTGCCCCCCCTTCATCATCTTCTTGTTTTGCTTCACCCCGACGCACAGCATCATCCATGTGGATCATATGATGATCATATTTGCATCACCCACAAAATATGAATCTTTGGCGGCTTTGATTAGACGAACCATCTTTTCCCTAAAGATCCATTTGAGCATTTACGCTGTGCAGAATCGACCTTTCCATATTTGATTCTACCTACAGCGCATATTTTGCTAACTGTATGCATGCACAGTCCTAGTCACATGCGCCAACTTTATGATATATCCACTACATCAAGCAAGACTTGGAAGGTCTTCCCCGGTGGCGACCACAACTCTAGTGTCTTGGAGGAGGGCTATTTTGAGGCCATCTCTGATTTTGTCGCCGACGTCACCAATGAAAGGACCAGGGAGAAGGTCTCATTATAGCCCTGTATGGTATAAAGGAAAGGCCCCCGGGCATGTCAAACGCATTTCTGACTGGTAAATGTTTGAGGCGTGCCCGGGGTCCTTTCCTAACCCTTGGCCCCAACTGTCTCAGCCGGGTGGCGGAAAGAAGAATACCATGTACTTAACAGCGATGAGCATGCTGAGTCTGTTGGGCGTTTTTTCTTCCTGTCTCCGTTTGTTTTGTCTGCGGCATGACTATCCAGCCAGCCAGTGGACGATTCAGAGTGGAGCCCACACCTTTTTGCATTCTCGTTGTGCAGGCTGTGTGGGGATTCCCTTCACCTCACCTACATACAACATACACATACATACCATAATGACCCACCGAAGAGTGTCTACTTGAACTAATCGCGAGCGCGAAGGTGCATATGAGACATACATGGGCCGTCAAGGTGGACTGAATGGGTTGGCCTTGGGGCCATGTGATGGGGTCGGCGACCACCCTGTGTGTGTGGAGAGGGTGCGTCGCGTGATGAATGGGCCCGCCCTGCACCAATGTCGGCCAGACCTTGGAACAAAAGACACACCAAAACGAAAGAGAAAAACAGAAAGTTGATACAACGACACGACGATTTTTCTATGTTTAGAGAGTCGGTCTACAAATAATGGGCCGCTTTCTTTTTTTGTACGTCACATCGAGGCCAGGGAAAGGGATAGGGAGACATTTTGGCCACTCGCTCACTCGCTCGCTCGCTTGAAATGCTTCTTTTTTTTTTTTAACTTCTTCTCTCTTTTTCCTGTGCTATTATGCGCAATGCATCACAACGGATGTATGGTGACGAAAGGGGAGAAGGAAACAAAACCGTCCGACAAAAATAACAAGCTTCTATAATTCTAGTGTGTTATAATAGAAAGATAAAGAGGAACATATTTTATGAAGAAGTACGCCCACGGAGGCGAGGTTTTACATTCACTCATTTTCATTGACTTTGACTTTTTTTATACATATATTTATTTGTTTATGAATTTCTCCTATGCTTTTCAACATGTGATTGTACATTATCTTTCCTATACAGTGTACTTGTTCATCGGTATTTGTGCTCATCTTCAGACATCTCCGGGTGATCATGAATCGTGATACTATGGTTGTTCAACTTCCTTGGAAGTCACTTCAACATTCCACATCCCCATCTAATCGCGAAGCCCAAGGCTTTCCCTTGTCCTTGCTATCAACAACCTTCTTCCGCAGACCCAACATGCGACGGCCCGAACTACCGCTCGCCGCAGCAGGTTCCAGCTTAGCACTCTCCTTCTTCGCCGCGGCCCGACCGGCCACGGCGCTCCATCCCGAGGCATCGTTCTTGCCCAGGCCTTCCCTACGGGAGATGTGACCGTTGTCGTCGACGTGGCAGAGGATGATGCTGTCGGCCAGGTCGAGACGCTTGATCGTGCCGGCGATGCGGGGTTTCAGCCCGCTCAGGGCTTGCTCCACGGCTGCTGGGGTGAGGAACGATGAGTAGTGGGGGTGGCTCGGATGAGCACCTCCTCCGATGGGAGAAAAGTGGTAGCGAAAGCAAAGGACGCCTGGCTGGCGAGGTCGGCTCGCACGCCCTCTTCGATCTCGTCGTTGGTGAGGCCGAATCTCGGTGATGTAAGTAGGAAGGCGTTGAAAGGCTCGTTGGTTACGAGCGCGGGGGAGGAGGGGTTGGTTCTCTAGAACCAGACGCCGTGGCCGCGATGGCGGCTTGGCTCTCCCGTATCTTGACGCATTGGGCGAGTGTCTTGCTCGGTGCTGAGACGAATTTGTGACCCTTGCGGATAATCACGTAGCGATGCGGCTCGATATCCTCGCTCCTGCTCTCCAGTCCGTAGTCCTCCGCAAGGGCATGCAGGAATTGCCGTTGATGGCTGGGCGTGGGCTTGTATCTCAGTAGATCCTCCTTTGGGCTCTTCGAAAAGACGCGGAACTCCCGCTCCTGAGCTTCTCCCCACGCAAGATTCTCTTTGAAGAGACGCAGGGTATTGTCCGAGTAAGGTACGTGATCGTTGGTGTGGGAGGTGGGATCAATGTTGAGGGCCGAGGCGAGACGTCGATTACGCTCCAGACGTAGGCACTCGTCGTCACACTTGATTTCGGGACGAGAGGGAGTGGGATTGGAGGTGCTAGCAAGACATCTTACTTCTTGCTTGCGTAGTCCACAGGGGCAGCTGATAGTTGTCCTAGATGTGCAAGCTGCGGTTTCATTACAAACTGTCTTGTGTTAATAAAATGATATCGCAGAATAGTGACCTATAAGTACTTACGAGTTTGGCCATGGCATGAATTCTGGCAAGGATGGTCACAGAACAGTTTTGTTTTCCCACAAACTTGCTCACAGGTTTGTCCCGAACCCGGACCTTCCTCGCACTCGCCAGATCTGTGGCATATCTTTCTGCAACTATGAAGTCTGTGTTGTCTCGTTAGCAAGTTAATAGGTTTGAGGGATCAGAACCTTCACTTACCCGCACTTTAGCATCTTGCCGCAAGGTCGACCACAATGCGCCGCCTGTAAATGACACGGTTGGCTTTTCGACTTCTCCTTTCCACAAGCACACCACTTTTCCACCAAAAATGGGCACTTTGGGCAAGCTACATCCTCCGTATGGCAGTTATGCTGAACAGCGGGGTGCCCGCAAGCCGGACGTCGTAGACAGTTAAACCGACACTCCGGAACGCGAGTACCACACGGCTGCGGTGGATAGAGAACAGTTCTACCACAGTCGCAGCTGATCTCGTCGAAAATCGCCTCGGGACAACTCGCACAGGATCCGCGGTGGCAGATCTGCTGACAATTGTGGCTACCACATTTCAGAGGTCTCCCGCACGTCCTGATGCAGATGTGCTCCGCCTCCACAGCGGTCTCTGGTCCTTGCAACCTATTCTTCTTCCTAGCTGCCTGTCTTTCTGCCGCCTTTTTCTCTCCGGGGCAACAGCGTTCTCCACACTTGTGACGACCACAACTTAGAGTGGCCTGACAGGTTCGCATACACCAGGGCTCATGCAAATCTCCCTGATGACATGTTGATGGGGATGATGTTCGCCCACATCTACAAGAGATGTCAACCGTCTCCCTGCAGAATCCGCAGTCTCCAACGTGGCATTTTGCTTTACATAAATGCCCACATGAAAGTAGTTTTCCGCATAATTCTTCGCAATGCGGAACATCATCTTGACAGGAGTTCCTAGGACTCTCCAAAAGTTCAACGAGCGGCGTTTTCCCGCAAGGGCAGTGTGTTACCACATCCGGAGAATAGGGGCAATGGGCAGGCTGCTCATCCTCGGGATGGCAAGCCTCTAGACATTTGTGAATGCCACAGTCAAAACTCCTACCGCATACTTGTTGGCAGTTGAATGAACCTTCGAACCACGCAAGATCTCTCCAGTCGTAGGATTCTTCTGGGTCGCTGCGTTCAAAGCAGGGTATCTTCTTCTCGAGACGACCACAGTAGCATTTTGCGTCCACCTGCAAATCACAATCACCACAGAGCCCCGAGTGGCAGGGTCTCGGACAAAAATGGTCCCCGCAAGGTAACAAGTCATCACAGATCTCCTGACAGCTCCATCCATTCTCATAATCCGTCTCCCTACACAGTTTCTGAGAAGTATTCTTTCCGCAGAAACATGATTGGGTTGGTCCTATCAGGTCGCACGGTGGACAAGGCCCCGCGTGACATTGAAGAGGACATGGGTGCGGACAGGTAGCTCTAGGTTTTGAACATGTCTGTCCGCACGAGTGAGGCGGTAGTGAAGTGCTGGATGGCTTCGGGCTGATATCCTTTCCACACCAGCAGTGATACGACCCCGGCTCATCGGATAGCTGAGAATTACATCCAGGACATCTCCAAGAAACGTCCCTTTGTTGTTCTCCTGGTTGAGAATCAGTCTGCTTTTTCTGATTATGATACCACTTCTTAACACATTTGAGATGCAGAACAGTCCAGCAAATGTTGCAAGACCACACATGGGAGCTCCTAAGAACCTCGTCCGTGCAGACAGCGCATTCGTAGTTAGAGTTGCTGATGTCTTCATGGATTCGAGTTCCCAAGTCAGAAGCCGTAGATTTTGGGAATCTGACTTCAGGCTGTTTTGGTGTCTGAGAAGCCCTAGGCTTATCCCTATTACCGCTGTCAGTTGCATGATTCTTTGAGATAGTCGCTAGCACACTAGGCGATCAACTCACGTCCTCTTCGCTACCGGCCGCCCTGGAACAAACTCAGGAGCATCAGCACTAAGCGAAGCTGTCTCCGTGGACTCTTCAACAGCCGCTGTCAGATGCCCTCCAAACGATCTGGATGGACCTGGCCTAGGGACTCGGGCGGCTCTGTTGCTAGCACCACCACGCTCTGTTGGCCGCTGCCCTCGCCTGCCTCTACCCCCTCGACCTGCCCTCGCTGATGCTACCGAGGATGAGGGTTCTGGTGTCGGGGTAGCCGCTGGAGCAGTTGGATTAACATCTGCAGGGTTATTTGATGAGGGCCCCTGTCCCCTCGTTTGTTGTGAAGGCCCATCAGATTGTCCTCGCCCTCTGCCACCGCGACCCCTGCCTCGGCGGTTTCTAGATGCTCCCCGTGAAGATCCCTGTGGTTGGGGAACCTGTGTTTGTGAGCCCTCGCCCTCGGGCATTGTCTCGAAGGTGATGAAATGAAGGGAGTCCAAATTTAATGGTGAAATATTGGCGGCGGAGGAAAGTATATCGGGGTGCCTCTGTTGTTCTATGGCTGCGGGCGTTTTGAGTATTCTGGGATAGTGAGGGATAGATGACGCCGTGGAAAGCAAATAGCGAGGGAGGTTCACTTGGATAAAAGTGAAGAAAATTATGCGATATAAAATGTATTTTCTTCGACGAAGCTGTTCACCTTTAATTCTTACACCGAAAGCCTCTGAAGTTTTAGTGGGTTTACTGGTTCCCACGGGCCATAACGGCGTCCTAGTGGCCAGTCGCCAACTGTGGCAGAGCCCTCCCAAGCCTCTGCTGCGATACCTGCTGACAAAGGCTCTAGTTGCACCTTCGCCCCCTCAAAAGGATGGGTTGGATGAGTCACTGAGGATGTCTAGGGTACGCATTGATGCGGAATTGGCCAATCTCTGGCCATGGATGATGAGCCAACCTCTTATGAATACAGAAATAAGAGTCATAGAAAAATCAACTTTTCCTAATTTGCAAGGTGTAGGATTATTTGTGACTCTATCAGAGACGCAACAATCTGCCCTGCAGCTGTGTTCTGCCATTGCGGGAAATAATCATCAACCTTGTTCAAACGTGCTCTACGATTCTAGGGCCAGGACCGACCGACTTTAATACTGGCTGGCCATTACTCACTCAATACTAATCACCACAATGGCGAATACTTGTAATGTAAGTGATATTGGTGGCAGTTTGGAGATGGAGGTAGGCTTTGAATATAGCCGCATTGATGCCTAAGTGGGATGCCGTCTTTCGTATGCAGCTCAGTATTGCTGCACGCATATCCCATAGATTATTATCGTACGGTTCCTCATGCCATATGCAATAATGCATGCAAGTCATATCTGGAGAAGGGCCTGCAGTAGGAAGGGAACGACATGGGGAAAGAAAATCTTTCTCATGATATGCCTCAAGGGCCGCTTGGAGCCGGAGGTTCAGCTCGGTTAATGTCAACCTGACGAGAACCCCCGCCGAGGCATCCCTCCATCGACTCCTGATCTTGAAACCAATAATAGTCATGCTTATTGCGATCTGAGCCAGGGCAAATAAAAATAAAATAAACATTGGTCAGCACGTCATTCCTCTCGCAACAGACTCGTTTCGAAAAGCCGAGCGATAAACAAACAAGCAAACGAGTAATCCGAGTCCCGAAATATGGAGCGATAAAATGAGGAACCCGCAAAGTTAAAACTCCAACGGGACAAGGGACCCAGGAGATTATCCAGTCTCACCATGTCTCTCTCTCCCTCTCTCCCTCAACCAAGTGTGTTCGAGTCAGTATGACTCCATCTGTGTGTTCAAGCAGGGTGAATACACGTAGGTATGTGGGGCTCACAGGCTTAATTAGACTGGAGTCATAATTAATCCGTAGGTATGGAGTCTTCCGCAGACCCATTGATCGTCTAGAGGGTCTGGATGACGAAAAAGCCATGTAATTTCACATCTGTTGATGGTGCTTGTTACCGCATCATGGAATTGACTGTGTGCGAATCAACAAACATTGCAAGTCGAGTAATGTGTTGAGGGCGCTGCGCAACATACGCGTCTACTGGTATGGAAAACTGTGACAGCCACTGCAAGCCCATGTCTCCGTGTAATTCCAACGACATAAGGGGGACGAAGGTGGATGGTGTATTTTGGGTTCAACGATGAAAAAGCGTTTTGTCTTCACAGTGAAAACGCCTCTCTTTCTTCGTACTGTTTTCTCGGCCCGGGACGACGTAGCAGAGATGGATTTCCCAAGCCGATGGCTGATCCGGCCGAAAAGATCGAGACAAAAAGCTCTTCTTCATGCTGTCCAAGCCAGATTCGGAAGCCGGCTACACGGCATATCGAATGCAGACACATATTGAGGGGGCTGCAGTTACGAGGCCACACCGAGTTGCGGTCGTCACGGTGGCCATGTGGGATGACAGCGGGCAAAATTCTTCTGTGTAGCATCGCCGTTCAACCTTAATTGCCGGAACAACTGTTTAGCTCTCGTTCTCTATCTTAATGGCAGCGGTTTGTGTCTGGGGTCAAGACTCTGGAACGCTCTCTAAGTGGGTTGGTTTGGTCGAGCCGTTCTCTGAAAGAGAGAAACAATGATGGAGTAGAACTAATATCTCCTCGGGTGTGAAGACGCGGACAGGGGGCGACATGGTGTGTGCGCGCTGTACGGAGCACTATGGAGTTTATAGTGCGGCTGATTCTCGTTCGGAAATATTGGATTGAGTTGTGGGTGTGTTGGTGGATAAGAGATCTGTCGGATTTCCCCGACTCATTCCTAGAGATAGGCATAGGCTACCTACCTTATCTGCCTGTGTTTCTTTTTTGGCATCACTTGCAAAGACACCCTTGTCTTCGGTCACAACTATCGATTATCCCGATCTGTGAAATGCTAGCCTTGTTGGCGCACCCTCCACCGTTCGATACGAGATGCAAACACCGGCGCCATGCATGAGATGGTGCCATGAGAGACAAAGCTATCTCGAGAGAAAAACACATCATGGGCGCTTGGCAGGATTTCCCCTTTTGTCGACAAGTCTATCTATCCATGTCTTCCACGTTGGCGCCGAGGCTCCGGCTGAACAGGAGCGTTTAGCCACCAAGGCTTTGCAGTCGTAAAACCAAACCGAAGCTCTCTAAAAGTGCCATGCATGTTTGAGATGTTGGATGCAGGAGGAATAATAGTTGATCGCTTGGCAAGCCTTTCCATTCTTACTCGTCAAACAAGAAATGAAAGAGGAAATCCATCGAGTTTGTCCCTTGCGGGGCAGATTGCAGGGGGGACTGTATGTCACAGGGGTAAGAGAGAGGGAGAAAAATTCCATCATGACAATGCATGATACACCGATAAAGGCCTTTCTTTTCACCACGGACTCTTATTTCTTCTTTGAGACAATGATAGCCAAGATGATAAGGTTCTTATCTTGCAACCTGCCATTCATAGACGAGAAGCCGTGGCATGTGGTCTGTTTTAGACCGGAATGCGCCGAGTTTATCAGACAGTTGCAAAAAAGTAAAGACGTTTGCTAGAAAACAACAAAGTGTGCTGTGTCATTGAATGTCGATACAGAACGCCTTGATTCAAGCGCCCTCCGCGCTAGGCTAGATCAAGATAACATTGCGCCGGGCTACTAATATAATCAAGAGTCAAAGCTGTTGGGACATACTTGGCACCATCCGATGGTAAGGTAGAGAGGTTTCCAGGGAGACCCAACGTTGGATGGATGCTTCAGCCCTGTCAACAATGAAAACCGTCTTCCCGTTGGCACGGGGCACACTGTAAATAAAATCCTGGGGAGTTGAGAGAAGAAACCGAACAATATTGAAGAGCGGACAAAGGAGGACAGTCTATCCATGGCCAAGTCTTTTCGTCTTCTTGGATGAAAGAGTTTTCCGCATTGGACAAACAAAGATAAAACATCCGCCAATAAAATTTAATAATATTGTGTAAGAATTTTGATGGCAAAGACCGCCACAACTCGGCCGCTTGGCCGTAAGCAGTTGTAAGAGCCCACGCTCTCGGTTTCGCTAGAACGAAAGGCTTTTCAAGGCTCTTTTTCCTTTGGTCTTTTCGCCTGAACTAGTTGGATTTAGTGTGTCCAAAAGGGGTAGCGTGTCTGAGCCGATGCGGCAATTCACTGCTGAACCTGGGTCTCCCTAGAATCTCCCTCTTCCTCTCTCCTTGTTGATGCGCTTAGTCCACGCGAGACATCGCATCTAGTAGTAGCAGTAGCTGCATCGTTGAATCAATGCAGGGCCCCCGGCTGAGCGAGAGGGAGAGAAAAAAGTTTGACAGGAACCCGCCGCCACTTCATGCTCATGTACCCCAAACTGTGGGAGATGAACTGGCGTCATGCTGGCGCGCAGTAGACGTTTTGCATCAACAATCCAAGGCTGAAGAATGCAGGTGCCGTATTGTTAAGATGAGGAGAATCAATCCACGCAGGACAGAGCAATTTGCGGGAACGAACCATCCATCAGCGGCATCTTAGACATGATCTAAACTCTGATTCACTGGAGCTGTGACATCTTGGCCTCAGCAGCGCTTGCGGATATTACCTCCATACCTACCTTTCCTTACTGACTACAAGTTACTTACCATCCCGAGTTCTGCCAAGTATACAGCCGGTGGCTGTGTGGCGTTGGTATTGGCAACGTATTCTTGACTCGAAGAGACAGAATTTTCTTGTGCTTTTTCTTCTTCTTCTTATTTTCAGCCGCAAGTCTTTAGTGACGGAATGTCGACGGCTTCATTGACTGTGGTGCAGACCGAGGAGATATAGGTAGTATTACATACTTGATGGGGGAAAAAGCCTGATGGTCATGCCTCTCCCTCCTATCTCGGCTGCCTGGCTGATCACCCTTATTCCCTTGTACCACTTTCTGTATTTGTCGAGGAGGATTTTCAGGCCAATATCAAAATGTGGACATTTCATCATGCATTGTCAAGGGAGTCTGGATACGAAGCTCCAATTGGAATCGATGGGTGAATTGGATGTGATGTGATGTGAAGGGATGGGATAGGATGTACCATGTACTTTGAGCGTACCACCGCCGTCGACATCTGTCTCGTATTTTCTAGCGCAAGCCAGCAGATGCAGGCTCTTCTCATAGCGCCAGGACAAGCCTAAGCCAGGCCACCGGCTCCCCACTATCCCGTCTCCAGAGCATCAATGCATGCCCGTACATATGTACCTGTGCCTTTCCAGGTCGGGTCATGTAAGCCCACTCCAGGGCAAGATGGAAGGAAGGCCCTTTGCGCATGCCCGTCCATCCATCCCTCCATCCCCAGCGACAGCTTTTCGCTTTCACACACACACCATTTCCAATTTATCTCAAGTTGGCCAAGTATCAGCCATGGCACTCTTGGTGGCTCACTATCGTCACGCAATGGTCCTTCAGCTTCGTCATTGAAGAAATTGATGCCGTTAATGGAAATTAAAGTCCATTCCTTTCATAGACATGGCGTCCCCTTTTGGGACTCCCTCGTCTCGAAAAACCCGAGGCTCTTCCCGTCCAACCCCCGTCCCGATCGCGACCGGGTGGTGGGAACGTTGCTGATGCTGCATACGCGCCATCCTCCTCCCATTCTCCATATCTGATCCATTCTGGTTTTTTTTTTCCATGCTACTGCTCCAGCGTACATGACGCTACTGCTGCCGCCCCTGTAACGCTATGCCGCCTTGTCTCCCAGGACCCATCCTCCATGTGGGTGGCGCCGACGCAATATTTCGGCTCCCCTGGCGCGTGCTCAGTCAGTGGCATGATGATCCATCAACACCGACCGCTGTGGAGGGGGCCAGGCCTTGCTGGTGTTCAGGTCAACCCGTCCAGTCAATCGAGCACCCTGCCAAGGCTCCGCGTAGCCGTCGAGACCCCATTAGTCTGATTCGGGGTCCTGGACCTCGAGTTCCCGGGGGAGGCAGTCCGAGATGGGAGAGAGACGGGTACAATAACTTGAGCCTGAATCCGCAATGCCTTGATGATTCTTTTTTTCTGCTTCTTCCACACTCAACAACTGCCTCTCGTTTCGTTGAAGAGCGTGCTTCTTCGTACTCTCGTTGTTTAAACCCCTTAATTAACTAAGATCAGCAGCTTTCTAGTCTTGCTGTTGCTGCCCCTGCGGGCCATAACCGCGACCATGAGGCCCTCACCGGCGGCGTCATTCCTGTCCGCCGTTCTGTTTTCACTTCCGTCACACGCCGATCAGCTCCAGAAACGTGCCCTCTCGGCCCCTGCCGGATTCGCCAATGGCTGGCAATATCAGGGTTGCTATGTGTACGGCTTCATATCTTTCATCGTATGATCCTGACACTGACTGATTGGTGGATAGTGATGTGGGCCGAACCATCAACGTTGCAAACACTGCCGACGCGCAGATGACGAACCAGGAGTGCGTAAGCTACTGTTTTGGCAAAGGACTTCCTTATGCGGGAACAGAGTACTACACCCAATGCTTCTGTGGCTCTGCCCTTGCGACTGGAGGAGTCAAGGGCAATGAGGCCGACTGTAGTACACCATGCGGTGGGAATGCGACCGAGGCCTGTGGTGGACCAAACCGTCTCACCTTGTACACGACGACTCAGATTTCTGGTCCCCAGGTCAACCCTGGTCCCGATGGCTGGGTATCTCAGGGCTGCTATACGTAAGTTTGAGATTGCATACTGCGTGGCGCAACTGTTGTTGGACATTATATATTAACAAGTATATTGCAGCGAGGGAACTACTGGCCGTGCCTTGACTACCGGCTTAAACAGTGTCCCTGGCAACCAGATGACGGTGGCCAAGTGTACTGCAGGGTGCAAGGCTGGTGGATTCAACTATGCCGGTGTAGAGTATGGTGGCGAGTGCTGTAGGTGACCCAAAATTCTGCATGTGATAGCTTGGGCACATCACAGTTACACCAAGATAAGGACTTCATTGCTGACCAACACACACAGACTGCGGTAAGCAGATTTCAAACGGAGCGGTGCCTGCTACCAGTGGTTGCACCATGACCTGCAATGGCAACAGCACCGAGTTCTGCGGTGGTGGTGGCCGCTTGAACCTGTATAGCAATGGAGCAGTGAGGTAAGCTAAATATGCAGAATAAATTGCCGACGCCACGAGATTTCTCGCATTCCCCAAATCAATTGTACTAACATCAGAGGACAGCACCCCTTCCTCAACCTCCGGCCCGGCGCCGACTGGTATTTGTCCTACCCAACCAGGCACCATTGGTCAGTTCCAGTGGTATGGATGCTACACTGAAGGAACAAACACCCGTGCCTTGAATTCCAAGACGTACGCCGACGATGGCATGACGCTAGAAACCTGCGCAAGCTTTTGCGCAGGCTACACCTACTTTGGTGTTGAGTACAGCAGGGAATGCTACTGTGGTAACTCACTTAGTGCAGGCTCTGTTGTTGCTGCATCAACCGATTGCAGTATGATCTGCGCTGGCGCCAACTGTGACTACTGCGGAGCCGGAAGCCGTCTCTCGGTTTACTCGTTGAATGCCCCTGGATCGACCACTGGCGGCCCCACCGTTTCTACCACCGCCGTTCCTACGTCCACCTCAGCCGCAACCCCGACTGGGCTTCCACAAGGGTGGGGTGCTTATGGATGCTGGGTCGATGGAGCCAACGGCCGCATTCTTAATAAACAGCTCCCCGATGACAACGCTCTTACTCTCGAGTCTTGTGCCCAAGCTTGTGCCTCTCAAGGATACACCATTGCCGGTGCCGAATACTCCAAGCAGTGCTTCTGTGGTAACAACATTGTCAACGGCGGCGTCAAGGCTCAGTCTGATACCGAGTGCAATACTGCTTGTGCTGGCAATCCTGCTGAGAAGTGCGGCGGCGGCGGACGCATGACCATCATGTCCAACGGCGCGCCAGTTGTTCTCGGCCCTCCGGCTCCTCTCCCAACTGTTGGCGACTGGACCTACCAAGGTTGTTATCTCGACAATGTCAACCAGGCC
Source organism: Cladobotryum mycophilum (assembly GCA_036429605.1). Lineage (NCBI taxonomy): Eukaryota > Fungi > Ascomycota > Sordariomycetes > Hypocreales > Hypocreaceae > Cladobotryum > Cladobotryum mycophilum. The sequence goes on along the minus strand of CM071590.1, from coordinate 3,014,221 downwards.
CGCACCTTCTTCTGGCAAAACATCTACAAGACGATGACTCCAGCCCAATGTCTCAACCAGTGCGCCGCTTTTGGTTACATGGCAGCTGGTCTGGAGTACGGCCAGGAGTGCTACTGCGGTGATCCTGCCAACATCGTCACTGTCGGTTCTACTAAGCGACCCGAGACCGAATGCAATATCCCTTGTGCCGGCAATGCTTCTGCCATCTGCGGTGGTGGCTCTCGTCTTAGCACCTACTTCTGGACTGGAGACCCATTCTACTCTTGGTCCTTCCCCGAGGCCGGCTCTGCTGCTGCCGGCTCTTACGAATTGCTTATCGGCGGTGTCTGTATTCCTCTCATGACTTCTCAGGCTATTACCGGCAAGGTTACCTTCCTCGAGAAGTGGGGTACTGGTCCTCCTAACTCTACCGGCGCTTACGAACTCGATCTCTCTCAAATCAACAACTTCCAGGCTGCTTGGCGAACAATGCACCTCAAGACTGATGTCTTCTGTGCCGCTGGTATTACCCTCCCAGACAAGGCTGGCCGACAGCTTACTGTTGGTGGTTGGTCCGGTGACTCTACCTACGGTGTTCGTCTGTACACTCCCGATGGTTCCCCTGGTGTCAAGGGCACCAACGATTGGGAGGAGAATGTCGACGTACTCAAGCTTCAGCAAGGTCGATGGTACCCAAGCGCCATGAACATGGCCAACGGCTCCGTCCTTGTCATTGGTGGTGAGAAGGGCTCCAACAGTGCTCCTGTGCCCACTCTCGAGATTCTTCCCTTTACTGGCACTGCACCTCTCTACATGGACTGGCTTGAGCGTACCGATCCCAACAACTTGTATCCTTTCTGCACTGTCCTGCCTTCTGGAGGTATCTTTGTCGCTTACTGGAACGAGGCCCGCATCTTGGACGAGAACACCTTTGCGACCATCAAGACTCTGCCTAACATGCCTGGTGCCGTCAACGACCCTCTCGGTGGACGAACCTACCCTCTGGAAGGAACTGCTGTTTTGCTCCCCATGCACGCTCCTTTCACTGAGCCTTTGGGTGTCCTCATCTGCGGTGGTTCTACTGAGGGACCTGGTAACGCTCTTGATAACTGTGTCAGCACCTATCCCGATGCTGCCAACCCCACGTGGACTCTTGAGCGTATGCCCTCTACTCGTGTCATGTCTTGCATTGCCCCTCTTCCTGATGGAACTTTCCTCATCCTGAACGGTGCCCACCACGGTGTCGCTGGTTTCGGTCTCGGTGTGGACCCCAACCTCAACGCTCTGCTTTACAACCCCAGCAAGCCCATTGGCCACCGTATCACCATCATGGCCAACACTACTGTCGCTCGTCTCTACCACTCCGAGGCTATCACCCTTCTTGATGGTCGCGTCATGGTGTCTGGTTCTGACCCCGAGGATGGCAAGAACCCCCAGGAGTACCGTGTTGAGTCCTTCACTCCCCCTTACCTCAAGTCTGGCCTCCCTCGTCCCAGCTTCTCTATCACCAACAAGGATTGGACCTACAACCAGCAGGTCACTGTGCAGCTCGGCGCTGGAGCCAGAAACGGAGCCATCACTGCCTCTCTTCTCGGGTCCGTTTCTAGCACTCACGGCAACTCCATGGGCGGTCGCACCCTCTTCCCTGCTATTTCTTGCGCTGGCACCACTTGCACAGTCACCGCCCCTCCTGGCAAGTACATTGCTCCTCCAGGCTGGTACCAGTTTTTCATCCTTGATGGTGGCATCCCTGCGGTCGGCGTCTTTGTCCGCATTGGTGGTGATCCCGCCAAGGTTGGCAATTGGCCTCAGGGCAATGGCTTCACTACTCCTGGCGTCTAAACTTGGGGACGAGGAGTTGAGTAACCATAATCCTTAATGACTTTTTGATATGACGGTTTTTGTTTAATTCTTATTCATTCTGGCTGGGTGGTTTGGCGGAATAATTAATGGATGGGTATGAAAAAACGGGTGCACAATGGAATCCATGGTTTATAGATGGAAGAGATGGGTGGAATAAAGAATACATATGCTGATTCCCTATTATGGGCGGCGGAGCAGGCGATGTTTATCTATTTTACATACTCAAATACGAACGTATATCAATGATTTCAAGGTGTCTGGCTGGGACCGATTGTGATGTTGAAGTCTGATAATCTTGGTACTCACCTACGATGGCCATGGACGCGAATACTCCGAACAACCACGGGTGATTGAGACTCTGAAGCGGAATGCTGGGATTTTAGAATTATTCATCTCCATGGATGATCTAAGAGTACGCACTAATTACCTTGTTGTATTTTTTCTTATTGGGGATACTATGCTGTACTTTTTTAGGGTGTTCTTCTATCCCATCTCTTCTTGGTGATGCTCTCATCCACAGCGAATTCTATAGTCAATTTACCCAAACACCAGCAGAAAAACAAAACTTCCTTTTCTTCTTTCATTTCTAGTACAGTAGGGCAAGGTACTAGGCATCTAAATCTCACAAATCTCACCACCACCACCATTCACTGCAGCGGCCCTGCCCCCCAAGGTAGTCAGTTCAGTCAGTGGTCAGTGGTCAGTGGTCAGTGGCCAATGTGTGTGTGTGAGTGAGGACCAAACTTTGTTGAGGTGCGGGGCACGTGATCCGAAACGCCGCCAAAATTCGGGGCGTTTTTGGGGGGTGCCCAAATAGCAATCAACGAAATCGGAGGTTCTAAATAGCAAACTTGCAACAGGTCCTCCCTATTTCTTCGAACAAACGAAAAATTGCGCCTTTTTCCCAACCCCAACCCTCTACGAATTGACGACGACGACGACGAAAAAAGATACATATAAATATTTTCACAATGGCGGCTGTCATCAAGGCTATCAACGCAAAGATTAGGTCGAACCCTGCGGTGAGCTATGTCTGCTCAACACGTACGTATCCGAACCTCCGTCCCTACGAAGCCCACCCCGTCCGCCAAGACGAACGAGAAATGCTACCTCGGATTGGGATGAGAGCTGCACATGCATAATAGTATTGATTGTGCTACTCCCAATGCTGGGAGCTGGTCTCCGTTGGATACTAGCGGCGAGAAGAGCTTTGGGCCTATCGACACAATCTCGCAACCTCTCTGGAAGCTGACAATTCTTGCTGCATAGATTTCTGGGGACCTGTATCAAACTTTGGTATTCCGGTCGCTGCCGTGCTCGACACCCAGAAGAGCCCCGACCTGTAAGCATACTCGCTTCCTCCGCCGATGCCGGCAAAATGCTTACTTGCTTCATTTTCTCTATAGGATCTCTGGTCAGATGACTGGTGCTCTTGTCATCTACTCTGCCACATTCATGCGCTACTCCCTCGCCGTTCAGCCCAAGAACTACCTCCTGTTCGCTTGCCACTTCGTCAACGAGTGCGCCCAGCTTACCCAGGGTTACCGATACCTGTCATACCACAAATGGGGAGGAAAGGAAAAGCTTGCAGCAGAACAGGTTACTGAGGCCATCAAGGCATAGATGGGGTGTGGTGGGGTGAATAGAGAGTGTGGGTTGTGATGTGCTAAAGAGCGTGGACGAGACATGAGGTATGAAGCTCGCGCTGGGGAGCGAGGATCTCATCCTGGGAGAGCATACTGGGCTCTACCAAACCTAATTCCATGCCAAGCAGCATACAATACCATGTTTGCTGAATTTGGCCCGTCATTTGTACCATATTCCGCCATTTTCCGAATGGCTTGCTCGAGGAGACTCGGCTCTGGGTAGTAACGCCAGCAGTCTTTCGTGGATATATAGATAGATGATGAACTCTTGATATTTTTTGCTAGCTTTATGTTTTGATAGGTTGGGTTTGCTGCGACGAGGAAGCTGCCTGGGGAGGATGATGGTGCCACAGAGCATTAGTTTATGGAAACGTTGTATGTTACATACCGCATGATGTTTTGCTGGTAACTCAAGTGTTCGTCAGACGGACCCATGACTCAGAATGAGGCACCTTGATGTTTGATGCTACACCCAGTAATCTAGACAGTTGATATATTTTCAGCAATAATGAGGCAGACTGGCCCGCACTCGTAGGCCCATGTGAGTGCTAGGAGGAGTGACCGAAGCTTTGTCATATAATTGTATCCAAAGGGTGTGCAGGTGGGTTGGTGATAGAAAAGTGCACTGGTAGTAGAGGAGACGAAGAAGTAAAAATATATGAAAATCATGGCTAGCAACGGATGAAAGGGGGAAAGCGTAATGAAGACTAACGAGAGAATTCTAAAATAATAAAGTAATTCAAGGGAATAAGAGAAACATGGTTGCATCATAGAATCCCGGTCATCTATCCACCTCGCTAACAGCGAAATAATTGCTCTCCCACTTCTAATGGCAGGGTTCACCGATTTGTTTCTAGTTACCCATGCATAGGTCAGGTGAGGACCTTTCGTGGACCGTGCAATGAAGATCAAACAGAAAGTAAAGTGAGAGAGAGGGAGAGAGAAATAAACAAAGAATCTTTTGGAAAGGCTGAAGGATAATCGGCACCACCGAAGCAGCGAGGCTATGCTCGGGTGGGAGATCTTGCATATCCAGGGCGCCCGCCAACACCAACACACATTTGACACTACCTATACATCATCCGTGGATAGGATGGGGGTTCTGTCGCCTAGATGGCTTGCAGGGATTCGAGCAATTGCATCATTTCTTAGCACGGACTGAGAAGCACCGGAGAAATAACAAACTCGGAGGGGCAATGAGAACTGGAACTAGAGTAGCCTGGTCAGCGTGCTTGCGTCCGTCTTGGCTACCTATGGGCATATCGAACAGCCTTGGCGAGCAAAATGACTCTCTTTTTTTCTTTCTTTCTTTCTTTCAACACTTACCGAGAACGGAGAGGTCGGAGATAGCTCGTCGTTTACGCCGTTGGCATATTAACAGCGAGACCTTGATGGACGATCCATATAGCCGGAGTAGGCAGCAAGCTTGTTCAGGCTCATTAATAATACCTATGCTGCATGGAGAAGCGCGCGAACCGACTGAAGCATGTAACCGAGAGATCACGCGGAAACGCCAATTTCTTCTGTCATGTTCCTTCATCAGCAAATTGCATACCATTCAGGGATGAAAACATGGGGGTTTGTGCGCCATCGGTCAGATCCTGAACGACTGACCCATCAGCAGGACAGCCTTTTTGAGATGTTGGCGCTCGGCTTGTCGGATGTTGGATGCATCCAGGGATTTTGAGCGTGGGATGTCTTTTTTGGGGGCCAATCTCGTTATTGGACAAAGAACGGTGGCTAACATCTGCAATCTGCATCTGTAAAGGGTGGTCGTACAGCCAACAGATCTGAGTGTTCCCTTGACAGCGGAGAGAGGGGGGTAGGGAAAAAAGTACGGGGTAAGGGATTGTAGGACCAGAAAAGGATTACGTATGTACGGAGTGCCGAAGTCTCACTGAACGAACCGAGGACGATGCTGCTGCTGCTGCTGCTGCTGCTGCTCAACGGTCGCGGCGAGGCACGGCTTAAAGGACACCCGCAAGGGACAGCTTAGCACGTGTAATGGGCGAAAATAGTCAGGAACAGAATAGAAACGAATCTTTATCGTATCGATTTGTCCCGAGTGCAACGAAAATGGTTGACTGTATATTGCCCCGTTCCTAGGCGAAGTTTGTGTGTCTTTTTGTTTGATGTGATCCTCGGTAAACTGTCGATGCTAAACTTGCCCTTGCACTACCACCACCACCTACCCGCGGATGTGCTGGTGGTGGGTGGTGGTGAGGATGAAGAGGAGGGGTCGGTGAGAATACCACCTTGATGATCAGATAGACAGGCTTGTAGACCTACATACATACACCACCCCCTAGATGTGGCCAAGCCAAGGATGAGGATGGAGAATGGAAAGGGCTGCGGACGATCCGTGCCGGCACAGACCATGAGAAAAATAAAACCCCCAAGCCGGAGCTTTGTTCGGTGATTACGTATATGGGCATGTCCATCTTCAAGCAAGCAGGTAGACGTAGACGTAGGCTACCTAACCTACTACCTAGGTAGGTGCAGTACAGGTAGGTAGGTAGTAGCAGACGTGTAGGAAGGAGAAGGATGAGAACGTGGCATTACTCATGTTATGTACTATCCAATCTGTTCTAGATTTGCTAACGTGTATTGCAAATTGGCGACAAGTGCGGCAGATTCAAACAGAGCCAGGATCCATGCTTCTAGGCTTGTATGTGATTTATTTAGTGGCAGGTCAGCGAACATGGGGTTGTTACATCCCACGCTCTTGGACAAAGCTTAATACAACAGCCGCAATATGTAAGAGGCTTGCTACCTGGCTGCTACATGGCTGCTACCTTGGCCACCTTGGCTACGTTATCTAGAGTCCTTGATTGGCCAATGGTGAGAGGATCCGCAATGTTGAGCATCAACATTTTACAGTAGCATTTGTGAGATGTTGAGGACAGACGGAGAGAGAGAGACGAGTAAGTAAAACTTGGTATGTAATACGGATGATCCATCATCCCCCCAGTGCGTCGCCAAGAGGGTGCATTCTTCCACTTTTAAGCACTTGGCAAGAGAAATTCGACCGAGAAAGCTTTTTTTATCTCTTGGAAGGATTGGCATGAAAAGTCTTGGTTGTCTTATGAGTAGGTTAGGCAAGGCAAGGCAAGGCAAGGCAAGGGAAATAATTCTTCCCATTATTCATACCGGACGGACGGGAGATGCATTTGCCAATAATGCCCTTGAACCCACTGGCTTAGTATAGGCAAGGTATCTCTACAAAGGTAGAAAAAAATCTTCCACCAGTATTTTTGTATTGTCTAAAAAGAATATCTAAAAGAATTTACTCAATGATATTATTATTATTATTCGGTTGATGTATTCCGTAATCATTGTAATCAAGGTGAAAAAGAAGAAGAAAAGAATTACTACTGGGTATGTAGAAATTCTCACAACGCCATAGCCGCCAGTAGCCCGTCCCTGATAACCACCAACTCACTCATCCCATCTCCTAAAACAAACTACTAACAGGTAATACCGTCCAACCTACGCAATTGCCCTGGCCCGGTGTTCGTGTGGCTTGGCCAAGTGGAACTGTTTTGGGTGCGGCGGGTACGGATGTGCGACTTTTGTTTGGCGTGTCACCCCATGGCCATTCATGGAACATGAACGTGGACATGGATGCATGGGATGGGATGGGATGGAGGCACCAGGAAGACCAGGAAGAAGTTCCAAGTTGTTGTTGGAGTCCATCCAGTCCTTCAAGGCTGGACCGGAGCGCAACCTCTCAAGGTACAAAGTCCGGTCCACTCCTCGTCCCTTCCCATCTGTTCCTCGGAAGTTCTTCTCTTCTCCTTCTTCTTCTTCTTCCTCTTCATATTTATATTCCTCTCTCCAAAAAAAATCCATCCATTGCCTTTATAGAGCCTCATTACCATCACCAACTGTCCTTTTTAAAAAAAAAACACATCCCACTTCTCATTTTTTCAACGTTTACTGCTGCGGGTGAATCGCGCTGCTAAAGCTTCCGTCTCCTTGCCGGGAAGCTTTGCTGTGTGCTTTTGCTTGGACCAACCGCGCACGTCGACCTTTTGGCTTGCTGGCTTGCTTGACCTTTGCTACCCCACCCCCACCTTGATAGCAAAGCACCCCGCCGCCGTCATCCCTCCGAGGCGTCTCAATTCTTTTTAAGAACCCATCCCTTCCTCCAGCGCTCCCCCCAACAAGAGTCGCTTTCTCCCTCCCTCCCTCTCTCTTCAACATCCCTCTCGCCTCTTATTCCCTCCTTTAGAGCTTCGGACTCTCTGCCGCTCGACCCATTTGCCCGCCATGGCTGGTTCAGCGACCCCCCAGCAGGTTCTGACCTACAACGATGTCTTCGAGGACGAGGATATCGATGAGCCCAAGGAGACTCAGACCATCCACCACATCCGAGCCAACTCCAGTATCATGCAGTTGAAGAAGATTCTGGGTGAGTTTTGAGCCATTTTGGTGCCGTTTCGGCTTCAATTGGTCCAGGTTCGACTTTGGGAGACATTTGCTGACCCGTGACGTCGCTTGTTCAATATAGTCGCCAACCGTGGTGAAATTCGTAAGTCCCCCCTCTTTTGTCCCGTGTTGCGGCCAAGACTTGCTAATGCTTGGGAAGCCATCCGTGTATGTTGAAAAAAAAAAACTCGCGCAATAGCCCTCATCGGGCAAACTCGATTGTTTGTGACTAACATTCATCCTTCTCGTCTTATAGATTTTTAGAACCGTGAGTGCCTTACATACTTGCTCTTGCTTGGAGGGCTTGTTTACAGCGTGCTGACTCTCTGTTCATAGGCTCACGAGCTTTCCCTGCACACAATCGCTGTCTACAGGTACTTATTCGCGCGCAATACTCTTTTCCTGCGACCAATCGGCTAATTTTCTTCCTTAGTTATGAGGATCGTTTGAGCATGCACAGGCAGAGTAGGATGGCCCAGACCTGCATCCTCCCATTCGTTATGACAATGCTGACTCCTGCGTTTCAGAGGCCGACGAAGCCTATGTCATTGGCAAGCGTGGCCAGTATACCCCTGTCGGAGCTTATCTTGCTGGAGATGAGATTATCAAGATTGCCGTTGAGCACGGTGCCCAACTTGTCCATCCCGGTTAGTTTGAGACATATTACGCCGTGATGCATGTTCTAGAACTAACTTGAACAGGATATGGTTTTCTGTCTGAGAACGCCGAGTTCGCTCGCAACGTTGAGAAGGCTGGCCTGATTGTAAGTTCATGATCCTGTCTTGATAGTATTATTACTCCGCTGCAACATGTAAAAACGGCGGCTGACTGTAGAATCCTCCTCTAGTTCGTCGGACCCACTCCGGAAGTCATCGACGCCCTTGGCGACAAGGTCTCTGCTCGTAAGCTCGCCATTGCTGCTGGCGTCCCTGTCGTGCCTGGAACCGAAGGCGCTGTCGAGAGGTACGAGGAAGCCAAGACCTTCACAGACAAATATGGCTTCCCCGTCATTATCAAGGCTGCTTATGGTGGTGGCGGTCGTGGTATGCGAGTTGTACGCGACGCCGAGAGCCTGCAGGAGAACTTTGAGCGAGCCACTTCTGAGGCCAAGTCTGCTTTTGGCAACGGCACCGTCTTCATTGAGCGTTTCCTCGACAAGCCCAAGCACATTGAAGTTCAGCTGCTTGGTGACAACCACGGCAACATTGTCCACCTGTACGAGCGCGACTGCTCTGTCCAGCGTCGACACCAGAAGGTCGTTGAGATTGCCCCAGCCAAGGATCTCCCCGCTTCAGTCCGAGATGCCATCTTGGCTGATGCTGTCAAGCTCGCCAAGTCCGTCAACTACCGCAATGCAGGCACTGCGGAGTTCCTGGTTGACCAGCAGAACCGCTACTACTTCATCGAGATCAACCCTCGTATCCAGGTCGAGCACACCATTACCGAAGAAATCACCGGTATCGACATTGTTGCTGCTCAGATCCAAATTGCTGCTGGCGCTACTCTGGCTCAGCTCGGTCTGACCCAGGACCGCATCTCTACTCGAGGCTTTGCCATTCAGTGCCGAATCACCACTGAGGATCCCGCCGAGGCCTTCCGTCCTGATACCGGAAAGATTGAAGTCTACCGATCTGCCGGTGGTAACGGTGTTCGTCTCGATGGTGGCAACGGTTTCGCCGGCGCTGTCATTACTCCTCACTACGACTCCATGTTGGTCAAGTGCACATGCCATGGCTCAACCTACGAAATCGCCCGCAGAAAGGTCCTCCGTGCCTTGGTCGAATTCCGTATCAGAGGTGTCAAGACCAACATTCCCTTCCTTGCATCTTTGCTGACACACCCTACCTTCATGGAAGGAAACTGCTGGACAACATTCATTGACGACACCCCACAATTGTTTGACCTCGTGGGCAGCCAAAACCGTGCCCAGAAGCTGCTGGCATACCTCGGAGATGTTGCTGTCAACGGTAGCTCCATCAAGGGTCAGATTGGAGAGCCCAAGTTCAAGGGCGAACTCGTCCCCCCGAGCTGTTCAACTCTGCTGGTGAGAAGGTTGATGTTAGCGAGCCCAGCACCCAGGGCTGGAGAAACATCATCGTTGAGCAAGGCCCCAAGGCCTTTGCCAAAGCCGTTCGCGATTACAAGGGAACTCTCCTCATGGACACTACATGGCGAGATGCTCATCAGTCGCTTCTGGCTACTCGTGTCCGAACCATTGATCTTTTGGGCATTGCCAAGGAGACGAGCCATGCGCTGTCCAACCTGTATGCCTTGGAGTGCTGGGGTGGTGCCACCTTTGACGTCGCCATGCGATTCCTCTACGAGGACCCTTGGGAGCGTCTCCGACAGATGCGAAAGCTTGTGCCCAACATTCCATTCCAGATGCTTCTGCGTGGCGCCAACGGTGTTGCGTACTCGTCGCTCCCCGACAACGCCATTGACCAGTTTGTTGACCAAGCCAAGAAGAACGGTGTTGATATTTTCCGTGTTTTCGATGCCTTGAACGACATTGACCAGCTTGAGGTTGGTATCAAGGCTGTTCACAAGGCCGGTGGTGTCGTTGAGGGTACCGTATGCTACAGTGGTGACAGTAAGTTGATCTCCTCCCTCCGTACTATGTCGATGCTAACCGAACCGTAGTGCTGAACCCCAAGAAGAAGTACAACTTGGAATACTATCTTAGCCTTGTTGACAAGCTTGTTGACCTTGATATCCACGTCCTCGGTATCAAGGATATGGCTGGTGTCCTGAAGCCCCACGCCGCCACTCTTCTCATTGGAGCCATCCGCAAGAAGTACCCTGATCTCCCTATCCATGTTCACACCCACGACTCTGCAGGTACTGGTGTTGCATCCATGGTCGCTTGCGCCAAGGCCGGTGCTGATGCCGTCGATGCCGCCACCGACAGCTTGTCTGGTATGACTTCTCAGCCCAGCATCAACGCCATCATTGCCTCTCTCGAGGGTAGCGAGTTCGAGACCGGCTTGGATCCCCGCCATGTCCGAGCCCTGGACACCTACTGGTCTCAGCTCCGTCTCCTCTACTCTCCCTTCGAGGCTCATCTTGCCGGACCAGACCCAGAGGTGTACGAACACGAAATCCCTGGTGGTCAGTTGACCAACATGATGTTCCAGGCATCGCAGCTTGGTCTTGGATCTCAGTGGCTTGAGACCAAGAAGGCATACGAGCATGCCAACGACCTTCTTGGCGACATTGTCAAGGTCACGCCTACTTCCAAGGTTGTCGGTGACCTTGCCCAGTTCATGGTTTCCAACAAGCTGTCCGCCGAGGATGTCAAGGCTCGTGCATCTGAGCTTGATTTCCCAGGATCAGTCCTTGAATTCCTTGAGGGTTTGATGGGTCAACCGTACGGTGGCTTCCCTGAGCCCCTGCGTACCGATGCTCTCCGTGGCCGACGGAAGCTTGACAAGCGACCTGGCCTGTTCCTTGAGCCCGTTGACTTCGTCAAGGTCAAGCGAGACCTGGGCAAGAAATACGGCGCACCCGTCACTGAGTGCGACATTGCCTCTCATGTCATGTATCCCAAGGTCTTTGAGGACTACAAGAAGTTCACCACACAGTATGGTGATCTTTCAGTCTTGCCGACCCGATATTTCTTGACTAGACCCGAAATTGGTGAGGAATTTAACGTACAACTCGAGAAGGGCAAGGTTCTCATCTTGAAGCTCCTCGCTATCGGCCCTCTGAGTGAGAACACTGGTCTTCGAGAGGTCTTCTTTGAGATGAACGGCGAGGTCCGACAGGTGACCGTCGCAGACAAGAAGGCCGCTGTTGAGAACATCAGCAGACCCAAGGCCGACGCTGGCGATTCCAGCCAGGTTGGTGCTCCCATGTCTGGAGTCTTGGTTGAGTTGCGCGTCCACGAAGGCTCTGAGGTCAAGAAGGGTGATCCTCTTGCCGTTTTGTCAGCTATGAAGATGGTGAGTATTCAATTTTCAACTTTGACGAGAATATGTACTAAAAATTGTCCAGGAAATGGTCATCTCCGCACCCCACAGCGGAAAGGTTGCCAGCCTGCAGGTCAAGGAGGGCGACTCAGTGGATGGCTCCGATTTGGTCTGCAGAATTACAAAGTCCTAAATATCAAAAGGTAAAGGGGGCGCAGCATTACAAGTATAGTTTAACGGGAAAGTTTTGGTTGGGACAGGTAGACAAGATCCTAAAATTAGCAAGGTTGGGAACAGAGAATAGCAAGGTCACGGCGCGAGAAGGAGACGGGTTTTCATTACGGTGTTTTCTTATAGGTTTACGAATATAAATTGCCAGCATTAAATAAACGATTTTCTCTACAGCTATCCTCCGTCTCCATACATTAATACTTAAATGCCTCTAATACTAAGAAAACGCTTGCAAATAGCAACATACGATATTGGACTATTCCTAATTTCCGGTGGGTGCCCTAGGATATTCATCTTTCCAGCATACGAATGCAGAGTCTTCAAAACGTTTATCCATGTCTCTCTATTATATCCCCAAGCAAGTATAAATTCCGAACTTGCCGTAAATCCTGTGAGTAACTTATCGAGAATACTTGGATCAGGCGTGGGTTCAACGCAAGCCCGAGGTAGGAAGAGTATGACGAAGCAGACCGCCGCAGCCCAGCGTATAATAATTCTGATGGCTATCAACGACGGTGAAGGGCTCAGCAAAAATGCATGAATCCATACGAGCATCATGGCTAGCACTGTATCGACATGAGGGTCCTCGGTGTCTGCAGAACTCCTGCTCTCATCGGTCTCCAGCACGGGCACGGGGGCGTCCTCTGTTGGCTCAGAGGTGGGCTCAAGATTCACGGAACGTTCTTCTGGGGTGGCTTGAAGAGCTTCCAGGTCTGCGGGAGTCGTGCTCCCATTGATCCTGGGTACAGGGGCGTCCTCCAAGCCAACAGAGAAGGGCTCACTATTCACAGAACTTTCCTCTAGGTTTACACGGGGACCTACCGGTTCTGCAAAACGCCTGTCCTCATTAGGTTCCGGTACAGGGGCGTACTCCGAGCCAATAGAGGTGGGCTCACGATTCACTGAGCGTTCCTCTGGGCTGACCAAGGGGGTCATTTCAGACCGGTTACTTCGTATGCTTGAGCTAGGGTTCTCGTAGTTGGTAAGACGGCCCCTATTTCTGCCATTGATGGTGGGTGTGTCAACGGAGCTTTGAGGTGTGGGTGGTGCACCGCCCTGGTTTCTGGCAGGGATGGCCTCAAGCTCATATGGCGGACCTACATCGGATAAAGGGCGAGGCGTGGGACGAGGAGCGTGGAAGTCGAGTCTTATAGTTCCAAACACCACGCTCTCTCTCACGATGGACCTTGGCCTCAGTCTCCGTGCTACCCTCGTACCAACGCTTTGCAACGTTGTTCCGTATCTGCGTCCGTTTCTTCGGGCGAGTTCTTGGAGACGTAACCAAACTCGACGACGGCGAGACAGTCTTGTTGGAGGTGATGGAGAAACTGGTCGAGAATGATTCGGATACGGAGGAGGAGGACGAGAAGAAGAAGGACGAGGAGGAGTGTTATAACCATTGCCCCTGTTTCGGAAGGGGGTACGAGACTCATAACAGCTCATACAGACCATTCGCAGTGGGATCCAGAAATCCGAACATCTACCAGGGCACAATGTCAAAGTGGCCTCTCTCGAACACTGATCGAACATTCCGATGAAGAGCATCCCTCACCCCTGGCAATTGATTGTCCAACGTTTGCACATGATTGACGAGGGACTGTAGCAGATGGAGATGGAGATGGAGATGGGCAGAAATGGGATACCGAGCTATCACCTTGATTGTTTTCTTGGGCTGAAGGGTAGTCAGGAGATGGTATCAGAGCAGTGCGGGTTAGTTGAGCGTCATTTTGTAGAGTAAAAGGTTGTGGGTTTCTGCTGCAATCGTTTGGGCGAGTTCTTATAGATTGGGGAAATGCACATTCACCCGGTTCAAGACTTATCTAATGAGGGTTATCAACATGTATCAAGACAAAGTGAGGCGAGCGGGTGTAGTGTAGTCCATGTAAAGATACAGATTCTATACTTTTTAAATCATAGTATATGCATTACATCATGGAGTTATAATGAAAGATGTTGTAGAGTGCATTCATCGGGATTTTGGTAGATGTTCAACGAGAGCAAAGTGCCGTAGGGTATTGTATTCAACAAGCACTATTCTCCTGCCGGAGCTCTACGTTGTCGATGAATCTGTCCATCTCTTGCGCAGGTAGCTTTACATTTCTTTTTCTTTTTTTTTCTTTTTTTTTTTTTTTTTTTTTTGGCGTGGTGGAGATAATGGCCTTGATATCTTCCTTTCCTACTTTCCTCACATGTCCCGGGTGAAGGGAGGGTGGAGCTCTGGATTAACTATGTATTAGAGCTAGCATTTAGTTCCATGTCGAATGGCTCCGTTAGGTAGATATGCTTTACAAAGTTAAGGAGGGTTTTTTTGTCAAGTATGGTTATGAAGGTGGAGGAGACTATGAGTCAAGTGAGTGGTCCTCTATGTATATCATGTAGCTACGTAGGTGAGGTTATTCACCCCGACAACTGAATGATGTTCGAAAAAGATCATCTTTCATCTACTAGTAAACTACCTAGTCTGTGAATCTTACAGCGACGATACATGTAAGAGCTCTGTAAGAAAATGATGAATACACATTCCAAGTAATGGATGCCATCTCCATCCACTGATGCGGAGGAACAATTTGCTTGAAGACTTGACATTTCAAATAGTGGTTCAATGGCAGCACATGGTGTATTTATCACGGTACGGGCATCATGAGATGCGCCACTCCTAGGGAAAAGCAAAAGCAATAGGGCCATCCTATTCCACCGACGTCATAGTTTTTCAGGGTTTTCCCATCCTCATTCAAGCTCGAGATGGCTTTTCTTACAAGTACTAGTTCACACACTGAGCCCAACGCCCTTGCATTCACCGCAATTGAGGCGCTGGAAATTGGGATGTGAGACGGTCCGCACGTGGTGTTGAGACTGCATTTCAATTCTAGCTGCATTTGGAAACGGCCCAGCATGTCGGTCGGGTTCGGTTGTCGTCTTTGTCTCAAATGGAGGAGGGGAGGGGAGGGGGACTTTTAAGCTGTGATTGAATGTTTGTGGTGGTGTTGCAATGCGTGTGCGTGTGCGTGTGACCTTGAGAAAACAAATCGGGAGCTAAAGAAGGGAGGAGTGTGATGGGAGGTTATTGATGCCAAGTTTCTGGGGAAGATGGTTAGATGGATGGCTATGCAGGCTCAAGTTGAATAATGACACATAACACAAGCATCGTAATCATGGTTGCCTTGTTCAACGCCCCCTGACGTCTCTGTTTGATGCAGCCTTGTCTCGGTTTCGTGAGGGGTTGGAACAATCTTCGGCCATACATGTATACTCCGTCTGGGCTTGTACGCGCTGTAATTACGAATCGATTTTCAACCCGGATAAATGGAGGGCTCAATGACAAGATAAGTAGACGCATGCATGGAAATGGAGACTTGCACGTTTCCGCACGGGCGGAGAGTTTTGTTTACAATCTGGTGGGATCCAATGCTTTTCACCTGAAGAGCCCGTCGAACATGAATTAGCCTGTTTTTGAGGCTCCAGGTCGCGTGATGACTTGCCCGTAGGCTCTCGCTGCTCTTGATGGACACTTAAAGGGGGAGGGGTTGGGGGGGGGGGCTTCTACAGGTAGACAGTCACTGGCCTGTCGGATTGAAGCGGTTTCTCAGCAACCTCCACTTGGAACCTGGCTTTTCATGGTTGCTTCCACAATCCATCCACATTATGCAGGTGGAAATTTCCAACACTTGCCCGTGAAACCGATCTCGGATGAGTGAGCGAGTGAGTGAGTGAGTGACCGAGTGATTGATTGATTAATCGAGTGATCATCGCAACAGTTGCTCTAAATAGAAACGGCAGTGATTGGCATCCAAACATGCCGTGCCGAGGGGGCCTTTCTAGACCCGACGACCTACATGAGATCGACAATACTTTTTGTGGACGTTCTGTGGGGAAGCTTGGGTGTCCCTTGGAAAGCAACCGTAGTGCACTGGAGCAGAGCCCTGGAGGCCATTTAGAGTCCATTTAGAGGCCCCATTTAGCGTCCAACTATCTCTCCGCTGCAAAAGTTTGCTGGACTTTAGGTGGCAACCCGCTGGACCCCCGCCCTCTGGACTCCCGTCCTCCAGCTGTCTTGCACTGTTTTCAGCCAGCGGCACAGGCAACCCAGCAGCTCTTGCTTAGCATTTTTTACACCCAAAGTTTTTAGTTTTTTTTTTTTTTTTTTTTTTGAATTCTTCCATTCAAGGTTTCCATCCCATCCCATCCCATCCCATCCCTCCGCTTCAGCTCGCCGTCCACAAAAGCAGCCATCATCTTTTCTTTCATCACAAATTCTTTTCTCTTCCCCGAAACAAACCACGAAAATCTCTCGACGTCGCACGATCATAGGACACACCCCTTTATTTTCTTCAGTATTTATATGCGTCCGCTAGTGAGGAGCATACGCATATTCGCACTCGACAACGCCGCAATACACCGCTGTGAATACTACCAAGTAGTTTCCCATCGCCCCATCTTTCGATATGGAGAGCCTCCAGCTTTCCCAGGTCCTCGCCGACTTGAGTAATCTCGGCGCAGCTGTATGTTATTGCCCAAAAAAAAACGTCATAATATCCTTCTTTCGTCATTCATCTGACCATCGCCACCCACCACTACTACAGGAACCCGAAGCTGCTGCCGCCATCGTCCAGGCCAACGTTCCAGTCATCAAGACCGACTTTACCCATGACCCACATACGTCAGTACCATCCGACCAGAGACCATCCGCAGCTCTGCGTCGAGCTTGGTCGTCTGAAGCAGCGATGCAGCCAAAGTTCGACATGATGGGACGGCGAATTCTCGTCAGCTCTCCCAAGTCTGGCTCTGCTGCCAACTCGACCCCCGGCACTCCCCGACACTCTGATGTAAGACAGACCCTTTTTCGAAGAAGATGCAGCCGACATATACTAACTTTATTTCTTCTCCTTCTTCCACACAGTTTGAAGATGATCTCGAACGAGCAAACACTCTGATGGCCCTATACGATATCCGATCCAAGCTGAAGCAGCAAGACAACAGCTCCCTCATGAAGGCACGTGAGAAGATCAACGCTCTCGCAGCCAGACAGCAAGCTCAACAGGCTGCTGAACGAAACATGAAGGCGGCTGAAGAGATTCGACGAAACCGATACTTGTTCCCCAAGTCCGGCCTCTGAATACCATGCGCCATGCTCTCACACACACATTGCGGTTTTCCTATCTAATAGAGCTGGTGGTTTCCACTTCAACAAGGAGTTTCGGCTTGCTAATCATGGAGTGCTTTCCCACTTCTTCTTTTTCTCTCCTCATCATTTCCATGAGAAGCAGGGGCGACAAAAATACAACGGATACACACAACTTTTTTCGACAATGAACAACCTACGACCTAAAATACACGGCATGGAGGATACTTGACAACGGATAAAGGGACTTTTGATGGATTCGAGTAGCCTGGATCAAGGCTTATTCATGACGGCAGGGATTGTGTCTTTTCTTCTTCTCTCTTTTTGGTCTTTCTTTTTAATGTTTCATCCTCTTGGACCTGAAAAATAATGGTAGCCTCGGGTTTTTGATTACTTGGTAAGGAATGGGTTTGTCTTTCGGTCGTTGTAATTCGAGCACGGTGTCACAGGGACAGTCTTTTATGCTTACATTTTGTGCTTTCGGGAGGAAAAGGAGGGCTTGCGACGAACAATGTTTGTTTGTAATGTCTCTTCCACACTGCACTGCACTGCACTGCACGGCATGGAAGCAAGTGCAAGGGCTTTTTGTACGATACAGTTAGTAATTCACGGTATGCTCATGATATCCAAACATGCTAGCGGATCATGATGATATTCATTACTTGGTGTTGGTTCGCTCCATGGTTGCCCGTGTGTCTCTACCCCGCGTGCGCACACGACAGCTTTCGGCCACCGAAGCGGTCCGAAATAGGACGGCAGAGCATCATTGTGGCGTCGGAGCTCGAGCTCATGGGTGGGAAATTTTGGATTCGTCCCATCTTATTTGGAAAGAGAGGAATCCGTCTTGTGTTCCTCGGCTACGAGTGGGAATGCGCCCCAGCAATTGGCATTTCAATTACATTTGCGACAAGCCAGGAAGCTATTTCGTCACATGAGGGTCGACTGATGCGACTTTAGTGAGATGATAAGCGGCTTATCAGCCCGTGTCCGCCCTTCCATTACGATTCCATTGTGGCTAAACATGCTCATCATTGCCTATAAGGAGGATGGGCATAACGTCAGACGTTGGTCCGGCCTCTCTCTCTCTGTCTCTCTCTCTCCATTTTTTGATGGTTTGAGCGGCTCCGACGGGTAAGAGGGGAGATGCGACAACCCGGATGTTTCCCTTTGCATTTTCGTTTGTTTCTGCCGTTTTCGGAGGGAGGGAGGGGAAGGATTTGTTTAGATTGGGGGAGGGGGATGAGGAGGAGGGGGGGAGGTTGTTTGTTGTTTGGATGCAGCAGAAATGGGGGTGGGTGGGATTTGGGGAAATATTTGATTGCTTGCATCGTCACTGGGGTGGATGACAGACAAGTCGATGGTTACATTGGTGGAAGCTTTCTTGTTTTCGTTATGGCAACAACTTGGATGATTGAATTGAAATGTGCTTCATCTTGTTTTGTACTCCGTACTCGGTACTCCCGTATGGGGGTTTCTTGATTCTCGGATTTCAAGACAAGGACAATTTACCTCCATAGCTCTCCAGCGTTGGCAATGGTATTTGGCCCACTACCACACTTCATTTGCAGTATTGATGTGCCTACGGCGTAGAGAATTAAGCTGCGTCATGGAGGCTGATGTATGATTCCATCCACACCAACTACGACGTATGGATGGCTAAAGCAAACAAAGCCCAGAAGAACCAAAGGACATGTCGCAAAAGTAGTACGTACGTACGTAGTAACTCCCGTATTTGAAATATTGACTGACACCTTGAGCAAGTTTATTAGTTAACCAGGGCCTCGATTCCCTCCCTTTTCTCCGGCTTTTTTTTTCACTTTTGCGCCATTGCGCGGGAACCAAGACACGCATGTTCAGCTGGTGCTGCTTGCCCCCCCCCCCCCCCCGTGGAGAAAACAATCTTGAACTTTCTTAGGTACTTACTCTGTACTGTATGGAAGTATGCATGTCCTTGACTTCACCTAGAGCAAAAAAAAAAACTTTGCTCAAAGGCGAAATGCATTTTCCTAAATAGGAAAAAATGCGGTACATGACAAATAAATTTCTGATCGGAAGCAAAGAATCATCCTGCGAACCATGTGGTTTTTGTCATCTTTTCTGGAATCGAATCGATTTTGGAGAAAAAGAACTTCGTACTCCCCATGGCGGTGCTCCTCCTTCATCATCCATCCATCAGCATCATTCCTCCAAGACAGAGCTTGAACTAGGCTGGGGCAAAGGCTGGTGACCGGTGCACAGCCACCCCACAGACAGAAGAACAAGGGCCAACCTTATTGCTACAGTACTTTTTCCAATTTGGCTTACTTTTTTGGTCAAAACTTGGGTAGGCTTGTAGGCTTGTATGCAAACTCCGTAATAGCCTAGAACTTTTTTTAACTTGTAGTAGTAGTAGTAGTAGTAGTAGTTTTGTTTGGGTCTTGGTGGAATTACATGCTCAAGTGTCCAGCCTCCCCAATCAGTGCCCAAATCTTGCGCTAATACTCCGCTGCACTGTTGCATTGGGCGGTGCTGGTGCTGTCTAGGTGGTTTACGTCGTGGCACTGCCCTCTCTACTATGGCCCTCTTACCCAAAAGCTGCTTGTTTATAAGCCCCAACAAGTCCCAGTCGCTCGTTCATTGATTCATTCGTGGTTTCAAGCTTTTTAATTCATCGCCAATCAATTCCCTGTCTCCTCAAGATATCATTGATTTTGCGCATTCAATCCGTTGTTCTATTTGGTAGTGGTTGTTGCCTCTTTTGCTTGTATATGCACCTCTGACAAGGTCGACGACGACGAATCTACCGGGCAGTGCAACATCACACGTCATTCTCCCGCCAAGCAGCTGATCCGGGCTACCGAAAAAAAAAGTTACACACCATCACCGCCAGCTCAAGGAAGAAGGGCAAAAGGGCAACCTCTTCCTTTTCTAAAAAAGGACCTACCTACTTCTATTGAATCTTTCTCACTCATCCATCACTCGTTTACCCTACGAATCATCAAATATTCAAGAAAAAACAAGAACAACAACAACAACAACAAACTCAAAATATCCTACGACCATGGCTCCAACAGAGGAGCTCGTCGCTCGCGACTACTTGGATTGCAGTTATGGGTTTTACAATGATGGATATCGTTGCAGTCGGAGAAGCAGCTGGTACTTTTGGGGTCGCTGGGTGGTAGCGGGCATCATCATTGTCATTGCCCTCATCTTCATTCTCGGTTGCATGTAAGTCTCCCATGTTTTTTTTTTTTTTGGTGTGAACCTCTCGCTTTTCGAAACCGTATGCGCTGACTATCCTTTGCTTCAGATGCTATACCAGAAGACAGCGCAAGCGTGGTGTTCGACCCATGGGCGCGGCGGGCTGGTTGGGCGGTGGCAATAAGCATGCCCAGAACAACCAGGGCCACGAGATGAACAACTACCAGGCCGGATACCCCCAGGGAGGAGGCTATGAACAGAACCAGCAGTACGGCGGAGGGTACCAGGGCGGCTTCACGAGCCCACCACCTTATGGTCAGCCTCAGCCTCAGCCCATGGGAAACCACACGACCGGCACGACGTTTAACCCGAATGACGGATACTATACCGGACAGCAATACGGAGTTCAGCCGCCGCCAAACGCCTACCAGCCCGATCACACTTATCCACCAAAATAAGAGGAGAAGGCAACGTAGAGCCGAATGGAATGTGTTGATTTTGTTTGGATGAAAGGGGGTGTGGCCACAACCGGAGGAGGTCTGAAATTCTTCTTCTTCTTCTTTTTTAGCAGGGCTGGCGTTTAGGAAGGGGCGGCGGTAATGGGAGGTCAAATTGGAGTTCCTTGGGGGACATTATGATGATGGACGATATGTGTAAACGCCAACTTGATTAGGCAGCTGACAGAGCTGTTTTTCGTCTCGATACCTTTTTTCTTTTCTTTTTTCTTCTCTTTTCTTTACTTGTGTGAATCTTGAGCCATTCCATAATGTTTGAGAGAAATGAGCAATATGAAAGAAGTGTTAAGCCGCTGTTTTGGTTAGTAAGATGCGAAAAGCGAGGTCTCTTGAGACATTATACGGAGAACCCAGTAAGGCGGTGGAGATGGGTTTTCCACAATCCTTGGCTGATGGGCAGATGGGCGACTAGGCATGTTTGCAGGGCCGGATGATGGGTTTTCTGGGGAATCCAGGGACGTGCTGGTACAGATAAAGTTTGCACAAGTTTGAAGAAGACAATCTCGTTTTGCCCTTTTTGTGTTCTAAGAGGCCTCTTTGTCCCTGAATCTGTGTTGTCCCCATTTGAAACCAATAAGAAACAAAAAAAAAAGGGCACGTTCTCCCTGGGAGAGAGCTCGTCCCGTCAACGACGAATCCCTGAAACGTGACTCTCCCCTCCCTTGTCTCCCTGTCTCTCTCTCACGCTGTCCCCACATGCAAGCTTTATTCGCGTCGCCGACACCCAAAGAAAGAAAAGGAAGGAAAAAAAAGATCTTATTTTTTTTTATTGTGGGTTTCAAATTGGGAAATTTGACGTGAGGAGGATCCCAATTCCCCGGTCTTGGGAGGACATGTAATTTAACGCTGTCATCAGGGAGATCCACAAGGGCCCGGCCTGACAAAGGAGTTTTTTTTGTTGTTGTTGCTGTTGGAGGGTTTTTTTGGGAGAAGAGAATTAGCTGCGATTGTTGCTTACTTACTAACTAGGTATATGTATAGTAATCGATAAATTACTTCCTTGTATGGAGTAAGGTATACAAAACGTCCAGTGTACTTCGTTATTAATAGAACCTGTGGAATGATATTGATGCAAAAACAAACGAGGTATTTAATCGAACAATACACAACAAGGTTATATTGAGCTGCAGATTCTTCTTTTTTTATTTTCTCGTGTGTCTACTAATGCACACCCAATGCATCATCCCAAATTAGTCCAACGCTCCCGCTTTTCTCGTATTCACAAGGAACAAAAAATTGGATCCTTGCATTTTATGGGGAGTCAAGTGAGAGAGAAAGACAGAGAGAGAGAGAGAGAGAGAGAGAGGCTGAAGAAGGGAAGGGCGTGGTTGGGGGCTACAAGTACGAGGAACAAAACGTTGCTAAACCTTTTACAATAATACCAAGGTACTATACAGGTAGGTATATCAAACAGGTAGTACATCAGAATCTGCAGGAGATGAGACTATTGCGCTGGTACCTGAGACCGCCCTGCAGGTACGCTGTATGATGTCTCCGCTTTTCCTTTCCCTCTTGGGCTGTTTTTCTCTCTCTTTCAGTGCGTGCGCCGTGCTGTGGGTGCCTGGACATGGGGCGGTCCCCCCTGTAAAAACCCCCCAGTCTTAGCCTCGTAGCCCTTTTTCGTCCAGGGCATGTGTAGCCAGTAATAGCGCTGGAGCCCTGCAGCGGATCGAAAGCTCGAGTCGAGACGGGATCAAGTTTGCTTGGCCTTGCTCAGTGCTTCTTACAGGCGTCCTTTTTAGAGTGTTGTTTTAGAGTGGCTTCCCCTCTCTCTGTCTCCCCTTCCCTTCTACTTGCAGCAAAGGTACCTAGTACGTAGTACCTCGTAGTCATCCAGATTGAATGAGGTGACTTTCTTTTCTCTCCCCTTTGCAATTTCGAGCTTCTTCTTTTCTTCTCTCTCTCACTTTTCTCTCCTTCCATCACTGTCCCCCTCCCCCCACGAACCTCCGCTCTCTTTTTGGCTGGCCTTGTACGGCCCTTTTGAATTTTTATTCAATATCCATTCTCTTTTTTTGTGCCAGTGCAATCATTTGATTCACCATTACTCTCTTTTTCGGTTCTATAGGGGGAAAGAAGCTCAGTCATTCTTTGGTGGCCCTTTTTTTCGTCAGTGACTACCCGGCTCGCGCGTAAATTACTGATTGCATCACGATTCGTCCTGTCTGTTGGTTGAATTGATCATCGATTTCCGTCGCCCACCCCCCGGTTCTTGTGTTGCGTGTGTTTGTCGCACAGCATTTGCCATTGTTTCGCAAGCGACGTTTTAACGACCAATCCTCGCACGTTTACAACATTGTTTCTGTCGATTCCCGATTTGCGAAAAAAAGAAAGAAAGGACCACACTGGTTTTTGTTTTTCTCTCTCTTT
Organism: Cladobotryum mycophilum; assembly: GCA_036429605.1. Classification (NCBI taxonomy): domain Eukaryota; kingdom Fungi; phylum Ascomycota; class Sordariomycetes; order Hypocreales; family Hypocreaceae; genus Cladobotryum; species Cladobotryum mycophilum. The sequence goes on along the minus strand of CM071590.1, from coordinate 2,990,979 downwards.
CGCCCTCCCCCTTTTGGGAATTTTGTGTGTTACGACTGTCACTTTAACGATCGCCAGGGGCGCATAGTTTTCTTGTTTGCTGTGATACCTTCAACGGGCTTTGGGCTACATCGGTCTTTTTCTTTTTGGCAGTTTCACCTGGAGTCAAAGCCGACACAAACAATCTTTCGACATCGGATCCTCTTATACGTTGGTCGTCGCTACATCTTGCAGGCTCAACTCGTCACTCTTTTTTATTCATTTATCGGATTGGATCTACCGAACTGTGTGCATTATTGCTGGGCAACGAGATATCAGTGGAAACTGATATAGGCGTCATTCACATCAGTCTGACTTGAACCTTCTTGCGATAGTTTGTTTTTCTAGAGCATGGCTTGGAAAACATAAAAACATCTCCGACACTCCTTACGAAATTCGAAACCCCTCAAAAAAAGACATCTGGTTGTCACATTAGCGAGCGCGCTGATCTTGTAAGAGTTTATTTGGAGACTTGGGCAACAAAAAAAACTACAAGATGCCGGCGATAGACATTGCTATGGCGCGGAGCGTCAATGGGGGAGTTTGGGGCACCATGAAAACCAGTCTGGTGAATAGCCTGGCTGCCGAAGTGATTCGGAGAGACATGGTTACCGATGCCAAAGACAAGGCGTCTGAAATTAAGCACACCTTCACGAATTGGAACCTTTGTATGACCAAGGCTTATTGCAAGTATGTTTTACTACCGACTCGCTTATTGTTTTGCCTGCTAACGTGACCTATCAAAGGTGGCCTGCCATTGGCGTCATTATCGTTCTCAGTCTTTTGATCATTGCCATCTCCATCTGCATTGTCCGATGCTGCTGTTTGGGAATGTCGTGTTGCTGCAGCTGTTTCCACTGCCTCAAGTGTTGTGGTAACTGCTGCGGATGCTGCGACCCCCCAGGGGGAAGACCACACAAGTACTCGGACGAACCCTTCAACAACCAGCAGCAAGGATATGGCTATCGAGGGCAGGCTCCTATGGAGGTTCATTTCCCACCGCCTCCAACCACGGCTCATTCCACTCATACGCCCGCTGCCGGTCCTCCTCAGTACGCCGAGTTCGACATGAAGAAGGCTAATCCCGATGATCTTCCCGCCATGCCGAGCTGGGAAGAAAGTAATTCCAAAAAGATCATGGTGGAAGAAGAGGTTGAAATGGAGGACTTGAAGAAGAAGGAACCACCAACAATGCAGAGGATGCCACCAAAGCGTGGTCCCATGCCAGGCAATCCCAATGCTATGCCGCGATCTCCCTCCAACGCCTACAGCCCCATGCAAAATACTCCTACAGGTTACATGAACGCCCACGCTCAGCAACCCGCAAATGGTTACGGTGGTGGTGGTCTTGCCCAGCCTTACGATTACGACTCTAAGCGCACGTCTGATGGGTTTGGCTTGGATCAGCCATATGACGCACCCCCGCCTCTGGTTACCGCGAACCTGGGACATGGACGACAATCTCCTGCTCCAGTTCAAAATGGATACGGTGGCAGGCAATTGGTTCAAGGACAGACTCGAATGCAATCGCCGGTGCATGAACTTGATGGTCAGGAGCGATTCCAGCTAGACAGCACGCCGGTACCTTATGGCATGGATCCTCATATGAGGAACTCACCGGGCCCCCAAAATGAGTACGGTGCTGTTCAGCCAAGGTATGACAGCCCAGGCCCTGGTCAAAACGCAAGGGCGTCACCGCATCCCCAGAATGAATATAGCCTTGCTGGTCATGACTCCCGACAATCCCCGATTTCTCAACACGCCGAATACAGTCATGTTCCGGCGAGATTCGATTCTCCAGCTCCGCCAAGTCCTTTTGGAAACACTCCATCAAGAGTCAACTCGCCAAAACTTGTTCCTTACAGGTCATACACTCCTAAGCCACAGAACGGTCAAGCTCCAATCACCAACAACGGCGGATTCGACTTTAATTCTGGCTACGCCCGTCCACAGAACGGCGACGATCCCGATACTCCAGAAGCATATCCAGGATACAAGCCTTATACTCCAACCACTCCGACCCAGCCAACTTGGCATGGAATCTAGTGGCTTCGGCTGGGATCTAGATATGCATCTATAAAATCTGCATGACATGTATGTTATACTATATATACCTTGGGAACGGATTAGAAATGGGCGTTTTGATGAACGACATGTATTTTACCATATCACTTTTTTCTCTTTTTCTTTTCAGCGAGTACTATCTTTTGTACTTGGATTTACCGATTTTACGTTGATGAGATGACTTTTTCTTATTTTATCAATTTCTTCCATGAAGATGTTGAATGTCTTACTTTTTGGTGGTTTGGAGGCTTGATGAATGTTGGGTTATGAGGCCATTTCGGGATACTACTTGTATGTTGGGTGCCAGGGGTGGATTGTTTTGATCAAGCATGGAGATGTATGGTGCCTACGAAGTTTCAAGATTAGTTTGAGAATACGCAACATATACCAATGGGTTTATTATCACGTTTGAAGACGGCGTCCCTTTACGGTGAAAGAAGATGAATTAATGATTTTTCCAATGTTGACGATGTAGATATTTTTTGGAGGGGTGAATTACACTGGCCGGAATAGATGTAAATAGGTAGGATTATGTAGGGATGAGAGGAGTTTGCAGGTGAAAAAGCAAAGTGATAGACGATAGACGGGAGAGGATTGGTATGATGATATCCGTTATAAACGTGCCCAACTTACCTTTGGTCCTCACTCATTCGGTCTTGATTATCTTGCTGCCTGCTTTGATTTTCATGGTAGTGGCCCAACCAACTGAAGCTCTAGCAACACCCCAAGAGCCTACTAGCAGTGGAATCCCATAGCTCATACGCCTCTTCTCTTCTCTCTTCAGTAACTGCACCACCGTCTGGTACGGTTCGCCCATGTTCATCCTCTACACAGGCACTTGTCCTTCATCGAGCTCAAAGAATGATTCAACTTGGACGTGTCCAAGAATCAGTGGTTTCCATTTACATCACCAAGTTCTTTCTTTCTAAAGTTGACCAGGAACCAAACTGAGAAGCAATAATACAGACTTGACAAGTCGCTAGATAAATATACTCTTATCCCCACATGTGCGCTCTAGCTTAACCCAAGCTCTTGAGTAAAGTCGACGGGAGTAATGGTTGGTCTGCAAAACAAAAGTTGGTTCCAGTATTCTCCAACGCCAGATACAATGATCTACAAAGCCCTTTACAGTTTCCCAAGTTCCTATGTATGTCCCAAATTCCCACGAGTGTTAACGACATGTACAAAATCCAAACCCGAAAAGCAGTGAAGCGAAAGGAAATGTATGCAAACAACTTCTACTCCTTTGGTAGTAAGTTGGTTGAGATGCTCTTCCGCTTGGGAGCATGACGGCTAGAGCTGCTTCCGATGACAGTCGGAGCATCGCCGTCTACGTCTGGGTCGTATTCCTCGCCAATGGCAATGTGAGTACGGTGATGAGGCTTGGAGCTTTCATCGTCGCCATCATCGACTCCCAGATGGCCTTCTCCATCGAATATTCTAATGCCCTCGTCAAGATCCTCCGAGGGAAGAGGCTGGTGATCCGTAACAGGCTTCTTGATAAAGGAGTCAATAATGTAATACTGCATAGCATTCATGATGAGAGGGAAGATCATCATGACAAAGGCGACCTGAAGCTTCTCGTTGCCCTCTGTCCAGCGCAGAGCCCAGTCGCCGACTTTGGAGATCCAGGGCATCATAATGAAGATTATGAGGACGCAAACTTTCATGCCAAAGAGACCGCTGAAGTAAATGAAGGATTGCTTGAGCCACCACCAGGCCTTGGGAGGATGGCCATAGTAACCAGATTGGATGGAGTCGCGGGGTTTGCCAAGTGGTGTAAGCGATACCAAGGCAGTGAATACTCGAATGAGGACAATGAGGATAGGGATGCCGAGTGTGGTCTTTGAAAAAGTTAGTTTAGGCACATGGGAATAGAGCACAGCAGCAACATTACTTACATCGATGGCAAGATTCAAGAGATAGAAGGAGCATGGATTGGGAACGTAGTCATCCCTTCTCTGCACTACAGCAGGATCCAACTGTATTGTGAACCGCCCGCTTGTCAACATGGACATGAAGATGTTGGAAATATGCACCAGCACTGATCCAAAGACTTGTTTCGATACATCAAAGAACCAGACCTTGACAGGCCTCTGTGGACGCTCCCTCCAACGCTTGTAAACGAGTGACAGCATAGCCAGGACGCCGAGCGCAGCCTGGACGATGAGGGCAAAGTGCCCTAGGAGTTCGCAGTCGCCTTGGGATTCATCGATGCGAAGAGGCCCGAGGGCTGAGGAAGTGGCCGATGCCGGTGCAGAAGAGGTTGATGACGCCGACGATGATGAGGCAACGCTCATAGTGGCGACAGTATAACTTGTCCAAGAGATTCGAAGAGTTTATGCCAGCATTCCGCCCAAAAGAAGAAGAAGAAGATTGAAGAATTCTGCCGCTGGTTGGAAAAGGAAGTTGAGAGGTGAAGCAGAGTCGAAGTCGAAAGGAGATAGGTTGTCGCGTCGTTCAAGTGGGAGGAGAGTTTGGTGAGACGGGGACGTGGGGGGATCCTCCCTCAACAAGGCGGAATCAGTTATCCAAAGTTAGAATCGGTGTGCCTGCCAACTGCAACCAGCCGCTGCAAGTGGGCCAGAACAACGAATGCAGCGCTGTGAAGTTCTTCCCCGGAAAGAATTGTCCGATATGGTTGGCAATAAGTTTCGTCTAGAAGCGGGAGAGGGAGATATAAGAACAAGAACAAGAGGACCCTTTTCCAAGGCAAACAACAACTCTGGTTGGACAAGACGAGAGATTTGGACGGGATGGTTCAAGGTCAGACAGCCAACAGTGATGGCCTCGTGGTTACATCACTGGATCCCACGAATGTCTCTCTTACGAGATAGACTAGGCCGCTAAGGACGAAGTCAGACGCGCCAAGAGCCAGACGATGATTGGGAGGCTTAGACTAAAGAGGGGGCCGTAAATAACCTGCAGAGAGTAGAGCGAGCGAGTGTGTGTGCGTCTATGTCTGTGTCTGTGTCTGTGTGAGCCAAAGGGAGCCCTGCTCAGCCGCTTCTTCCCCTCCCCTCCCCCGGACCGGTTTAATATATTTCCATATCCCGGCGGCACTTGCTTTCACATCAGTCAGCCTTGTGTGTTGAGTTGACCTGCGTTCAAGGGAAAAAAAGGTACGTACCTACCCGCCGCTCACGTGTAGCCACTGTCATTTGCTTGGTGGGCTGTTTTTTGTATCGCAAAAAGTTGAAGCTTCTAAATCGAAATATCCATAGGTTTCCAACGAGAGAGGCGCCTGCTGTGCGTATTCGACAACAACACCCACGACACAACACAAATGTTTCGCACACGATTAAGGATACCCCGACAGGGGCTGGGCTTCCAATTGGGCCTGCGCTCGACCGTCAATGCCAGGAGGAGCTTGAGCACCCACTCGGTCCCTACGCTGCCGCATAACTTCTCAGAGACTGGCATTGAGAACTTTATGAGCCCGGCCGGCTTCTCTCTGGCGTGGACGAATTATATGACTTTTACGTTGGAGAAGCTCAATGCCCTGATAACGGGTGAGTCTTCCCAATTCATTGCTCGGCTCTGCAGTTGCTGCGGGAGGGTGAGGGGAGGGGAGGGGAGGGGAGGGGATAGGAGGCAACACACGAAACAGCTTTCACTAACATTTCGCCATAACAGGAACCGAACTCGAAGACAAGACCATAAAATCCATCGCCCTCATGACTGCCCGCGAGCCCAGCCAAGCCCCCATCTTCAACTACGCCTCCATGGCCCACAACAACCACTTCTTCTTCAAGAACATCGCCCCCAAGGGCACCCCCATGCCCGAGGCCCTCCGCCGCGAGCTCGAAGCCTCCTTCTCCTCCCTCGAGACCCTCCGCCTCGAGTTCGTCGTCACCGCGTCCGCCATGTTCGGCCCGGGCTTCGTCTGGCTCGTCAAGGCCGGCCTGGGCGAGTACCGCCTGCTGCCCACCTACCTCGCCGGGTCCCCTTACCCGGGCGCCCACTGGCGCGCCCAGCCGGTGGACATGAACACCGTCGGCAGCGAGGGCAGCGCGAGGCCATATTACAGGAACCAGGTGCTGGGGTCTAGGCAGAGGGTGGCCACCAACGACCTGCCGCCCGGCGGTATCGAGCTGAAGCCGCTGCTGTGCTTGAATACCTGGGAGCACGCATGGCTGATGGACTGGGGTGTTGGTGTAGGAGGACGTGGCGGAAAGACGGCATTCGCAGAGGCTTGGTGGGAGGTGATTGATTGGGAAAAGGTCGCTGACGAAGCCGGGGTGAAGCAAGGAGAATACTTATAAACTCCTAAGCTGGCGATGATGAAATGGGATGGTATGAAGGCATAGCATGTATGGTTGATGAAAAAGGATATGACCCGAGGAGCAGCTCCATGTCAGAGTATATAGGACAAAAAAGCTGAAAACCAATGTAAAATAGTTGTACTACTCTCTGCTTGTATACGGAGATTGTACCCCGGTTGATTGTGTAGTGAAGATCAGTGCATTGTATGAAACCCACCTACCCTAGAATTTGAGGCTTTTGTCCTAAACACCTCACGTAAGGTTTTTAATTGTGTTTTCATTTGATTAACTTGAGGATAGAACTATGGAAACTGATCTATGTGAATATATCTTTGAGTCGGATGTGTCAATGCTAGGTCTTTCATACTGTCTAGTATATCTTCATTTAGTTATACGTTTAGGATATCATCGTGTACGCAGAAAGCCACCGACATGAACAAGACATATTAGTTGAAATAGTATGATCAAGTAATAATACCAAGAGACCGTAAGGCATAACCCTCATCGACATATTACTTACGCCTTTGGAGTATTGGAACTAGAGCTCACATAGATCACTGAGAAAGGTGGACCCAAAAAAGTATGAGAAGAGACGTAACTATCGTAACATTTACTAAGTGAGGTAACTATGGACCTAAAAAACTAAAATATTTTCAAAATTTCATCATGTCATAATCCTTTGAAGGAAATCATCTTTGGCGTTAAAATAAATATAAAAATCCAAATTGGTATAAAAATCCCCGGTTTGTTCCCGATTGATCGATCCAAGCCACTGCTTCGTCTGTTTTTTCCAGTCGGTCATCCGCTAAATTGCCTTTTCTGTGTGTTCGCGAGAACTAAGCAAAATAAGAAAGAGGAAGAAGAAAGAAAAGGAAGAAGAAGAAGAAGAAGAAGAAGAAGAAAAGAGCACACAAGTAGTTGCGGCGAATGATTGTGTAGAATGAATAAATGAATAAGTAATCATAAGTTGCCTTCCCATGTTACATATGAAAAGAATAAAAGAAGAATAAAGTGGGGGTATAATGAAAATTATGTTTTTGTTTCTTTTCTTAGATCATGTTGCCATTGACACTGATCTCGAAGCCCTCGCCCTTTTGCTTGAGGGCCTTGGCGAGCATCAGTTCTCGCATCCAGTCAATACGATCATCACGGCTCTTGACCGCAAAGTGATGAGTCTTGCCGGTGCCGTTGAGAGCCTCGGCCGGGGCAGCAGCACCTCCCTGGCCGGAGAGGGAGCTTTCGCGCTTGCGGAGTCGCGCTGTGTTCTTGTCCTGTGGGATGAGCTGGAAGCTGAATGCACCAACGGGATCGCTCTTCTTGCGATCGTGTGAAATGGAGACAGCCTTGAAGGCAGCACTGAGCTTGGAGGTGGAAGCGGCGCTGGAGCAGGCAATCGCGTAGTCATCGATATCGACATACTCGAGCGTGCGGTCCATCTGCTGAGAATCCTTGTGCATGTTCAGGCGAGTGCCCTTGAGAGTGAAGTACCCGTCTTGCCACTCATGACGAAGCATACGTGTCTTGCGCTTCTTCATGGGTCCCTGGAAACTGACACCGTTGGCAGCGGCCGGTGCCTCTTTAGAGTTACCAGATTGGAAAGTAGACATGGGGGCGATGGCCTGCTCAAAAGTGGGACGCTCAGGGGACCAGGGGTAGTTGAAGCGAGGAGGTGCCTGGGTGGGTACCTGGAGAGGTTGAGGCCGGGCTGGGATCTTAGGCGATGATGTCCTCGGTGAAATAGACCTGGGAGAAATGCTGGCTGGCTGGTTCTCATCCAAAGCAGGGAGGACAGGGAAAGAAGGTCGGCGACCTGAAGCCCTGGATTGAGATCGACGATGGCTGTTGTTGATGGGGGACACGCGGTAGTTCATATCAGGAGGAACCGACTGGGAGACGTCACGGGCGACTGGGCCAAGGGGAACAGCGGTGACGGGAACATCCAGCTCGGAGAAAGGAGTTCCAAATCGATAAGGATTCTTGGTGGGCTCCAAGTCAGGGGAGAGCGGGTCTGCTTTGTCCATGCGATAGGGAACAAACTCATGTTGCAACGGAGAGGAGCGGTGACGCTGGTGTTGCTGGAAGAGCGGCTTAGCCGGGGGAACCGTCGCTGTTCGTGGAGGAGCGGGCCGTGCGACCTGAGGTGCCCCGGGGATAGAAAGCTTGGGGAGGTGACGCAGACCTTGGTGAGGCGGCTGTGCGGCGGGTGTAACTTCGAAGGGAGGGGTTGGGGGGATCTCGTCGCTGTTCCGGTTGTGGAAATCAAGGAACTGGCGGACGCTCTCCTGGGGGTCACGAGCCTGGAAGTTTCGAAGAGCGGCTTCTTGAAGATATTGCAGGGGAGGCAGGCCACCTGGGCCCATAACATCGGAAGACGCCACCACGGAAGGAACAGCATCCGAGAATGGACGCGGAATCTCATTGGGATCCAGAGCCCTGGCAGTGTCAGGGTTGCCGACATCGCCGTAAATCATTACAGTGCCGCTGGCGTCCATGTCAATATGGGGATTGGCCGTCTTGAAGTCGTCCATGATTCGCTGTTGCTTCTTCCACTTTGAGCAGTTCTCGCCCTTGGAGCAGTTGTGCGCTTTCGGGATGACCTGTTCGATACCGATTATGGATACTGATTCCATGGGCGTGATAATATCGTTTCCAGAGGGTCGTCTGCGCTGTCTCCTGCTGTTTTGGCGTCCGGCCGAACAACTGCCCTCCTTCTTTAATTCCCTTCTCGCTTCTCGACTAGGGGCATCCTCAATTGGTGTTTCCGGTCGAGGAGACGCTGGCAGATTATTCATCAATGGCTGAAGTTGGCTCCAGACTTTGGTTCGAATGCCGAAAGACTGAATACCAATTTGCCTCAAGTCGTCACTCTTCATTGTGAGGAGGATTTCGCCGCTGATGTCGTTCTCAACGAACTGCTTGGTGACTGCAGGATCAATGCCAGCATTGAGCATCCATTGCGCTACCATCTCCGGAGTCCATAATGCAAGTACCGAAGTGTCGAGCTCGTCATCAGTGTATTGAAACGGGCTGCTTCGGCGCGGGAACTGAGGTTGGGCTAGGATTTCTGTAATCCCGCGATTGACCTTTGGTGTAATTGGTGATAGTGTCAAGATTACGTCCTCGTCGTCCTCGTGGTGCATCAAGCAGGGGTCTGTGGAACTACGGAACAGGTGTGGTCCTCGTGGGCCTTCAACCTGCCTCATGTAATCCTCGATATACATCTCCTGGCCTCTGCTTGATCTCGGAGTGGGAGCCTCGTCGTACGAAGAAATGGTTGTGAAACTTGGCTGACCTGCCTGTGACGCCCTTCTGTTAGCCTCACATCACACTTACACTAGGGGGGTTGATCTGCCACATACGGACTGCACACTGGCTCGGGGTGAGTTCTCTTCTTCCTCTTCTTCGCTCTCGATATCTTCCCCATCCCAATCTGTATCAACAAACTCGGTAGCAACTGATGTCGGTCTGAACTGTTGTTGAGGGCCCTGTCTGAGGTTGAAGAAAGCATCTCGAGGGATGGGCTTCTGGCGCATCTCTTGATATGTCCAGCTCTCGCCGGATTGAAAGGAGGTGTAATCCTGGTGTCTTGTAAGAAAGGAGGTCATACCAAGCGGTCACAGTTGCATTTACATACCATCCTTCTTTTGCTACAATTGTATCCCAATTGGACTTTGGTGTAAGTGAAGAGCAATTGAGTGGTACGTTTGAGGTAGAGAGCCGTTGCCGGCTTTATTTTTTTCTAAAAACTGTTTTCTGGGCAGTTGATCAGGGATTGCCGTGAGACATGAAATTGTAGATCAAAAAAAGAAACAGGGCCTGATGTGCCAAAGAAATAATATTGAAGTCTCAAGGGCAGAAGGGGGGACGCCTTGCAGGTGGGCGGCTAGTGATTGTTATGTATGATGGGAGGGTGGGTGGTGGCATCTCAATCACTGTCTAAGAAGTTTCTGCGGGCAACGGTGTGTCTGCGCCTGTGCGTTATTCTTGGCTATACCCAACCGGCACTGGGGTCAGCACCAAGAGTATGTAGCCCTGTATGTGATGTGACGACCACAAAGATCCTGCGGGCTACTGTTGCGGGGGACAAGAATAGTCGGTCCCGCTGTGGTTTGTCCAGTAACCGAATAACGAGGCATGGCGCCCTCAACAACAGTGCAAACAACACTAAACAGGGGTGGCATAACTGGCCGTCGTACTTGGTCAGTGAGTGTGTTGGTGCCCATTGGCGGCTTGAAACCGGTCGATGTCTACCGTGATAGGGGCGCGAAGACAACGGGAGCCATTGGACCATCTGTGCTACACCCGCATGAGGCGCTGTGTGCCCCAGCCAGTAAGTTTTCGTGAATGATCCAGACGCTTGCTGCACAAAGTCCCTGAAGTGGAGACCGAGGTAGGGTAGCCAGGGCATACCATTCGTTGAGCGTGTTTAGTCTGGTACGGTATGTTCAACTCCAAATATAGCCGGCGCTTAAGCGCCGTGATCTCTCAATCTCTTTGGCTGAGCTAACCGAAAAGGATATAGATTAAGACAGGTCGGTGACGATGCATTCATGCACAGACAGGGGTCTTCGCCTGCAAGAGCGCAAGAGCGCATGAAAAAGAGAGAGGCGGGAATGAGAAGATGGAGGGCAAAGGAAACACCCGTTTGCTTCCGCGACCTTTGCTGCAGTCGTGCATCCCCGCTCACATGCAGAAAGGACGCAGAGGACTGACTGTGTCCGCAGAGACCTACATGCTCAGCCAGGTAAGCCATAAAAAAAAATATCACGGTCAAAAATATTGGCGTGACCACCCCATGAGCTCTGAGTTGCGGTATACATAAACCCTGACTTTGCGGTCACCTCTTTTTTGTTTCCCCCCCCCCCGCCATCTCTGCCAGTTCGCCTCATCCTTTCTCCTGCCTCTTACACACTCCGACCGTAAGACATGGCGGGGATTTCGAGTGCCCTCGGCAGAAGCCAGTTGGCGGTGGAAGATACGGACGCCGCCGCTGTCCCGTGACTCAACGGTGCTCACAGACCAAGACCCGTTCCGAGACCCATTTCGGAGGTCTAGGGTTTCCTGTCAAGTCGGTGAGTCCGGTCAGATGCGACTCATCTTGTTGGTGGCTTGAGACCTGTCTGAGCTACTTTTCTTGTACTGTAGCTTTCAATGACGAAAACCGTCTGGATTGTTTCTGTGTTGCGTTCTGGGCCGCTTTTGCATCGCAGTGGCTCTAATGCGAACTCCCGCCACAATCTTGTTGGTTCTTGTTATTATGATAGCCCCCACAGCCCACAACAGCTTATCAGCTTCTCGAGCAACCACCAGCCCATTCTCCGGGCTTGCCCCTTTGGGAAAATTGATGGGAAGGCTGGACATGTTGGGCAAAGCTCAGTACTCGTAGGTGGGAAGTTATCCATCCTAACCTATAAACTTTGCACCAGCATGTTGGAAAGACACTCGTCCATCACAACTGAATAGCCAAACCTTGGTATCGGATACGGATGAACTAGTGGAACGGTCCGGTTCATGACATTATCATTATTCCTTCTGGTGCCAACAAAGTTTAAAAGATTTGTAGCCGTAATGGACGTATGATCATGACTGACTCGGGAACGGTTACGAGGATGGAAGGGGAGAGAGAAAAGAAAGAAAGAAAAAAAGTTTTGGTCAAACACCTCGGTCTGCTCGGTCAGGGCGGTCTGAAGATGGCCGAGCCCTGTTCATGCCATGCCAATATTCCTGCTGTTGATCTCCATTTCCCTCGCAAGTCAAGGGATGCTTGAGAGCCGCAGCAGGGTCTCGGTTGCTGGCACGTTCTATGTGACCACAGTCGATTCAGAATCAACTGACATTGGTTGCTAGTTCGGTCTCATAGCGGTCAATCTTGAGAACCAGGATGCAGATTTCCCATGTATGGCGGCGGCGCTCACGCATGCTGAAAATCTCTAAGCTTGCGCAACTTTGAGCACATCAGGCATGGGGTCAGAATCGTGAGTAAGCTACGGGTACCTTTGCAATAAGCCCTGTAAGCCACCGTTGAGTTGGTGACAGGATGCGTGTCACGATAACGTTCTTTCTAGTCGTGGCGTCTCAGGGAGGACTGGACGAAAAAAAGGAAAAATGCGACGTGACACCTCGATTGGGGGGGAGGGGGAGATCTTTTCTTTTGGGTTAGGGCCAGCTCCAAGCCGTTACCCCACAGTGTAAGAAAAAGAAAGGCCAGCCTTGCCAGCAGCCTCAATTGGCAATCAAGTGGAGCTGTTGAGGGGGGCAAAAAGAAGCATGGATGTGCGTAGTGGTGGTGATGGTGATGGATGGATGGATGGGGAAGGGGGAAGAAGCAAAGACAACAACAGATTGAATGAATGAATGAATGAATGAAGGAGAGAATTATTACTAGTTCGTTCTTTCTTTAGGAGGGGTGGCTGCATGAGAGATGTGGATACTACATAACTGGTCCGTGCTCTTTCGAGACAGTGCCATACTGTGTGAGGATACAAGAGGCAACACAACGCAACGCAACGCACCGTATCCATCCATCCGTCCATTCCCCATCCATATTATTCAATGCCAATGCGACTCTATTCAGCTTCTGCGGGCCGGAAGCACGTCTTGCCGTTGAAGTTTTGCTTCTGTTTTCTGTCTTCTTCCCTTTCCCTTGTCTTTCCTCTTGTCCTGTCCTGTCCTCGCACTCCACACGCACACGCATACCTGCGCGCACGAACTCATGTCGGATTTGCATGAGGTTGCAACGGTCGGATGCATCTTCTAGGCAGCGAAATAAAAGAGGGAACTTGTTGAAACAGTTTTAGTGGATCGATCCTGATTCCGCAAATCCTGGCTAGCGGAACTCATCATATTGGTTGTTTGTATGATAACGGACTTGGTCCAAAGGAGCCATACCATAGGATGAAGGGATTTAATTGGATGGATATAAGTCACGCAGACCAATTGCGACACTGCATAATTTGCTAAACACGCCCAATCATAATTCAATATCACCATCGAGACCTCCCATTGGCTCGCCAACCACGAATTATCCGTCAATCGTCATTAATATATCAACGGACTTTCGACCAAGAAGAGTTGGTCCTGGCGTTGGACGCAAGGAGAGAAGACGACACAAGGGTAAGGCTAATGCCTCGCTCCCGTGTCCAGCCCACCCGTCGTCCGCCCGCTGATGCTTTGCATTGCACATGACGGCAAAGAATTGCTAGTCATGAAGTAGGTAGGAGAGCCTTATGCAAAATATGCACTTGCAGTACTCCGTAGTCTACAGAGTATGTACATGGGATATCCTTCAACCTCATCCCGGCATGGTGTTGGCAGATGAATACAGTGTCAGCTATTGTTCACCGACACCTTCACCCCAATCCACAGCAGCCCCATACCATATGTAAGGGTACCAGGGCAGACTCCATAAGGAGCTCCATACGAGCTCCATACGACCACCCACACATCATGCACGTTGTGCAACGGCGCCTTGCCTCCAGCGATGGAGTGCCGAGAGCCTTCGTTTTTTTGCAACAATACCCACCCACTGCAAAAAAAAAAAACGGCGCAACGTGCGGTAACTTTGTCGCCTCTTTTCATGGTGTCTCACCCAAGGGGAGCGTTGAACTGAATTTGGATGCATGGTTCGAGCTAGGAATTCCCTTGATTGTACAAAGAAACGATCTGCATAAACACATGTTGCACTAGATTGATATACATGCCGTTAAAGGGTCAGATGATGTCTGTATAAAAACATATAATATATTTTATACGTAGGTACGTACGGTTACCGAGGAAGTCTCTCACATGACATACCATACTACAAGTACGTAAATTCTTTACTGCTTGTATGTACGTACCTTGAACACAAATGTTTGACAGTCATCTAAGACACTCGAATTTGAAAACCCTTGCCTGTGTTGGCATTATGACGAAAAGCCAAGTCATTCATCTTGCTGGGGACCTCCCAAATCAGGTAATTTCGCCAACTTTGAATCCGACCCTATCCGATCCCGGCCGAAGCCCGCGACAGACCGAGGACAGGGTTGAAGAGAGAGAGAAAAGAAAAGGTCTTGGACCAATTTTGATCAATCAAAGTCTGCCCTCTATAGACTGACTGACTATACCTTAATGATCATCAGCTAGGGAAATAGTCCCCGCCCGCCACAGTGCGCAAGGCAAGACATCCGTTTCTGGACAAGACATTTTCTTCTCATCGCTGCTGAGAGTCAGAGGGTCACCACCAGTCACTCGGGGACAAGCCTTGGGGAGCCAGTGGCCACTGTATTGCGTTCCTCGCCCTCCATCTTGTTCCTCAATAGACTGGGCTTTTCTGCTACCGTTACCATGAGAGCTGAGCTGGCTGGGCTGGATGCATGGGCTGGCTTCAGACATTCCATGTGAACAGAGTGCATGAAAAATTCACGCTTCCAACCAATGAACTTGATCTTGATGAGCTCACATGTCGGTTCACTAATGCAACTTGATGTCCTTTTTTGTGGTGTGCTCATGATTCGCGCTGTGTGCGGCATTCAAGAGTTGACCGAGCTCGCTTGCTCGCCGACCCCCTCCTCCCCGCGGCCGGGGACGACGCTCAACGCGGTCCCGATCATCATGTCATCGTAACCAACTCCAGACCAGCGTGAGAGGTGAGAGACGTTGTTCACGGAGGCTGGCTTTTCCTCAAGCCACGGGGGATGGGGATGCACTCCATCTCATTAGCTCCACTGCGGCGCCGCTTATCGTTTAGGGTGAATGGTGACATTGCGAAGAATCCCTGTTCACCATCCAGGGCCTACGGAGGGGGAAGGGAGGTGTTCTCGGATGTTTACCCTCGTCCAGGTCAAGCCTGCCTTTTGCCCCTGGAGAAATCTGCCAGTCTTGTCACCTAACCCCTGTGAATCCTCCGGTTATGGGAGATCCTGGAATCCGGGTTTGAAATTGCGGCACAAAACTCAAATTTCGTAATTTGAAAGTGACCAATCGCTCTCATAATTCACCATGAAGCCCGGAAAGCCTCGAAAACGAAATAAGAGAGGCAGGCAAGGGGGAGAGTTTGGAGATGAGGAGGGAGGGCAAGCTCAAAGGCCGCACTAGGACTTTAGGGCGGATGCATGACAATGGGTTGCAGACGCGTGTAGCCGATTTTGAGACAGATATGCCACTAACCATGTGTTGTCTAGCATCAAGAAAAGAGAGAGGCCCTGGTTGAGGTCGGATGAACTTTTGCACACAGATTTTGTGTTCACAAAGGGCCAAGTCAAAATTATTAAACCGAACACTCGCTCACTCGCTCGCTCTCGCCACGTTTAAGCTGGGTCGCCGAGAGAAATCGAGAACTGACCAGTCGACGACGGTAACAACCTTTTCGAGGCTGAAAAAAGAAACGAAAGAACAAAACTAGCGTAGACTTCCCGTGTCTACACTATTGAAGATGTGATAGATAGCCTGCTTCCCAGGTGTACATACTGTTCCCGTTGGCCGTCTTCGAAGATTGGAATCAAGAGGCGACAGAGTTATTGCTGTTGGCCCACTGTAAGGTGGTGTAGTCGTAACCTGAACATGATGCTATTAAAGATGACACCCGTATGAGAAGGAGGGGTCAGGTATGTAGCCGAGACCTAAACTCCAAAGAACTCAGCACGGTCCCCAGGCTCGAACTCGTTGGTGCTGTGCGGAGTTCTTCTTGCAGTGTGCAATATCATACAATCACAGCTGTCGGGAGGCTGCAGTTCCGGGTAGAGTATGTGTATGTAGGTATGCAAATACTGTATGTATTGTACTTGTCCACGCAAAAGTGCCTACGAGGAAGAACCAAGAACTCCAAACTGGGTAGAGGCTGCGAGATCCGTGTCTAAGAAACACAAAAGTATGTTGGCTTCAGGAATTCGGAGAGCACAAAAGGCGCCGTATGCAATTCGACAACGTATGTTTGGAATGGGGATATCGGTCCAGAGGTTTTTTTTACTGTAGGTTAGCTTGAAAAACGTCTCAGAAATGGTCAAGTATGTGAGGAGAAGGAGGAGGAGGAGAGTTGTTAGCAACCAATATGGGAGCCTCTACGGTAAATAAGAACCACAACCACCACCACCACCACCACCACCATTTACTTTTCCTGACCCCAGTATTGATTTGACGCACATGATACCCATAAACTAACAGCATAATCTCGATGGGAAATATTTTACTGATTGCATCTGTAGATTCCTGATCGGATCAACAAGGAGCGCGCTTAGGGGCAATGTCAGACGATCAGACGCATGGCAATCTCCAAAAAGAATTAGGCCGGAATACAGATTGGAAATCAGGACTAAATTAAAAATAGAAATTTTGGGTCTCGCCAGATGGCCTGGCAGTGTTGCGTTGCGTTGATAAGCAACAATTGTTAGCATATGTGAGTGAAATGCTACATTAGGGCAACCAGAATTTTAAGCGCCGAGGAACTTGAGAATTTGATCACACCGGACGATCGTGCACAGGATGGCACGAAATCCAAATTTAGCCCAAAAAAAGCGCCGTGGATGAGGGGTTAATTTGGATTAGGATCCGTCTAACAACTGCTGCCGCTCAGACTTTGAGATGCTTGCATGGAAGGATTTTGTTTGTTTGTTTTGTTTTGTTTGATTTCTGGTGAGAGACAATGAAATGCCTCAATGGTACCTGAGAGCTGGGTCTTGTTGGAAGATGCTGTTGTGCATATTTTTAGATGTTCGTGAGACAACGAATGTGTCAATGAATATACTTGTAGAATGAGAATTCAAACATGCAAGATTAGACGTCTACAAAAATGGTCGATCATTTGTTGATTTACGGAGTAGAAATTTCAAAATATGATTTTCTTCAGCATCAGAAACAAGCGAGAAAAAACAAACAAAGAGTGAGGGAGAAAAGAAAAAAAAATAGCAAAAACCCTGGGGAACACCAGAAAAGCCAGAGACCAGAGAGAAAGTGGGCAGTCTGGGTCTCTCTCTCTCTCTGTCACAAAGCAAAACGAGAGAACGTGCCAGCTCCACAAGGGAACTACGAGCAATACGATTGGCCATATTAGTTGCTTCACCCCTGCTAGTCGAGATGCAGAAAATAACCAATCTTGATCGACAACGGCCTCTCTGACAAGGACTGGGCCTCGTTGAGCGCAGAACGCTATAGTCGGTTGGTCCCGCGGCCCCTGCCGCTTCATGCACGAGCCGGCATCTCGTCACATGCTTTTGGCGAATCAGGGCGCAGAAGACGTGTTTTTCAGATGGAGCCAATGTCACTAACTCAACAACTCTGCCGCCACGAAGCAACCGCATCCCTGTCAACCACCATCGTTGTTGCCCATTCCCCACACACATGCCTACCATACCAACGCTTGTGTGTGTCTGTCCTTCTGGTTTGGTCTCGCTCTGGAAAAAAGAGAAGTCACTATGGCGAATGAGTAGTACCGAGGTACGTACGTTTACTACTGTGAGTCTAGACAAGAGTCGCGTATTCTCTACCTCCTTCGAGAAAAACAGCCACTGGAAATAGAGGGCGAGAGAGAACCCACATTGACTGACACCCCAAAATTCCATCCCCATGCTAATCCTTCTGCGGTATGGCTTCGGCTCTTTTAGTTGCTTCCCCCTTCTCTCCGTCGACGCCCGCGCCTTTTTGCACCTTGTTGCTGTCGTGACCCGCTCCCACCACCCACCATCCACCACCTTTTGTTCCCTCTGTGCCATGGCTCCGCGTGATGGGATGCCAAGATACCTCAAGACGCACAGTGAGGTCACCCTTTTCGCTTGTACCTATTGTCCCCGCAAGCCTTGGACTGGGACTGGGAATCATCCCATCCCATCCCTTGGGTTCCATCCATCCTCCCTCGACTCGGCTGGGAACACACACAAGGTACGCATGCACGCGGCCGGGGTTGGTCCAACTAGTCCACCAATACAGTACGAGTCCGCATAGAGTTTTGCGTGGATCCAAATCTCGCCTCGTTGTGAAATTCATCACAATGTCTTTGTATCATGAAGCAGGGCCGGCCGTTGAGGACGTTGGAAGCATGGCAAGTAATGGCCTGCCATGCGCTCCTGTTCCAAGCGGAATGTCACTACGGAGCCCTTTGACTTTGAACGGTACCCATTCATTCAGTAGTAACGGATGGGATGGGATGGGAATGGGAATGGGATGAGAGAAGCGATATTTTCCTTTCTTCTCCCTGCACCAGGGCTCTTTAACCTGCAGCTTCGTACATGCTGGATAACCGATGCGGTATGGATGGGCCTTCGCTGACTGCCTGAATTGAATAATCCTGACAAACATGGTGTCTTTTCCCTACCTTGGTTAAAGCATCTTTTGCGATGGGCTGCAGCCATGCAGTGCATGCCGCACAACGGGCCCTTGTCTGTCGACTGGGTACTACTAAGGATGCAGAGTATTGTATGTACCTACAGCTACATCCCAGCAATACCGAGCAAACATCCTTGAGGATCATTTACTTCGTATCTAGCCATCCATGCGTATCTTGGGGACCAAATCGGCCTGTCTGCGGTGGGAGAAGAGAGATCGGCGACAGCTTTTACATCTCCGAGCCCACTCCCATCTCTCTCTATGGCCACCCACGCCCGCAACCCACGTTCATCGGGGTCTCTTCTCGAGGGGGTCCCGGTTAGACAACCCAGTCCAGTAGGTATCAAGGGCCAGCCCCCAGACTCTTTGCAAATTAACCATCCCCCCAATGGTCGCCGAGTGGTCCGTGGCTATAGCCTTTTCTCTTCCTCTGATCGGCCATCTGCCAGGCCTTCAAACTCGTCTAGCTCGGCTTTCACTACTTCGACAACTAGTCTGTGCGGAAACCAAGAGGTGCACATCACTTCCCACCGACCTTGCTTGTGCGTTGTGCGTGTGTGTGTGTGTGTGGCATCCCCCACGGACACTAGACAGGGCACGAAGGATGCAGCGATTTCCTCTTTGGTTGGCCCAACCCCGGTCAGCAGCCCCAAAGTTGTCTCCCCTTCTGCACCCACCATTACCCAAATACTGGCAGTGGGGTTCATGTGTGCCGAATGGACGCTTATTGGTTGATTTAAGCGCAGGCATTGACACAAGCATACTGGTGCAAGAAGTGCACATTAGTGCGAGATGCAAAAATAGAACACAGCGCTGCAAACCTCCTTGCGGAACCGGTCGAGATGGCCTTGAACACTTGGTCGAGAGAGAGGCGGCCATGATATAAGTTTTATCATCTCCTGCCACCCTTCGAATTTAACCCTCTTTTCTTCGTTGTGAAGGAGCAAAATATCCAGGTGTTGTTCAAGGCTTTCTCTCTCTCTCTCTCTTTATTCCCCCCATTCCTCTCTCCCGCTACCCTTGTTTTTATTTTATTCAGACCGCACAATACATTCAGTGAAAGGCAAGCCGGTCTTGCTTGGAGCCAGTCATTCCTTTACTCGCTCAATTTTTATTATTATTGCAATTTCGACTCGTCCGTTGACGGACAGACGACAAGCGACGCCGCCGTTTGATACGACAGCTAGCTACGACTTATACCAACCACTCAGAGTGCTGAGCATTCCTCTTACGAACAACCAGTAATTTAATTTTTTCGAATAATCGGCCATAGCCACCGGAACAGGAATCAGCACTGGACTGACTGTCCTTACTCGATAACCGTTCGGTACCGACCCTTGGCCCTTATCTCCCCCATTGTCCGAGACCTGGACCCTGGACGACAGCCAGCAGCGTCAACAAACTTGGACTGGCTCTTCATCCCGCTCTTTGGCCTGTCTCCACTTCACGACAGTGTGCTTTGACTTCTCAACACACTGTACCACACACCCCCTTGGACACCACCAACCACCCCCTCCCCTGTTCACAGTTGCAGACCGGTACGTCTGGTCTAGCATCGCATCGCAAGCTACAAATGTCTACCCTGCCCCCATCGCATCGCAACACTTTGATGAATTCAAGTGAAAGCTCAATAAACATGGCCGTTGCACAGTCTGTAAAGGCCAAGACGGCCCCAAAGTCCAACAATGGCAACAGCAAGACAAAAACGCAGATGCATCGCCGCTCAAGAACAGGTTCGTCATCTTCCCTTTGGAGTGGAACCGTCACTTGCACACTTACATTGAGAGTGCATGCCGGCAACACGCAGCCCATTCTCCTCTTATGGCAGTTTGCCACAAAGGGAATTTACTAACTTTTCGATATAGGCTGCTATACTTGTAGATTAAGACGAAAGAAGTGCGATGAAGGCTCACCTCTTTGCACTGCCTGCAAGCATCTTGGTCTTGTCTGCGAGTACAAGCGACCCATGTGGTGGAGCAACAACGATGCTCGAAGGAAGCACAAAGAGGACATCAAGGGCATCATCAAGCGCAAGAAGCTCTCAGAAAAGTCGGCTCACACCATGTCCACCTCGGTCGGCTCATCTCCCCCTGGCCTGACGCACTCCATCTCGACATCGTCGACTTACACTGATGCCTTGGACCGAAACCGATCCGACTCCATCGACTCTCACTTCTCGGCTCCCTTCAACTTCAACAGCCCCCCGCCTGCTCACTACGCCTACAATGGCCAGTTCCCCCGGAGCTCATGATGGGTTCATACCCACCATACGAAGTCGATGTCAAGACTGAGCGACAGATGTTTGTCAACGATGTCCCGACCTTGCGCGAGTCTCACGTGTCTACCTTTAGCACCTTTTGCCCACCACCTCCTCCCGGCACCGCTCTGCCTTGCGGCCTTCCTGGTGAATGGACCGAGCATGTGCAGCACGATCGCCGCGAGTCTCTGGCGGAAGAGGCTCTCAACGTCAACTTTTTCGATTTTGCCCACGGCCCTACCAATGAGGTCAAGATTGAGCTCGACGAGAAGGACCAGCAGCTTCTGGAGCACTTTATTCAATTCGTCCTGCCCACCATCTTCCCCATCCTTGAGTCGAACCAGCATGGCTCGGTTAGCCGAGACTTGATCCTCCCCGCCCTGCAGTCCAACAAGCCCTACCTCCACTGCTGCCTTAGCATCGCCGCCCAGCACCTCAA
This sequence comes from Cladobotryum mycophilum, assembly GCA_036429605.1. Lineage (NCBI taxonomy): Eukaryota > Fungi > Ascomycota > Sordariomycetes > Hypocreales > Hypocreaceae > Cladobotryum > Cladobotryum mycophilum. The sequence continues at coordinate 2,969,642 of CM071590.1, read as the reverse complement.
GACACACACCAATGTCTCTAGAGAGGAGATTGACCATGACATCATGCGCCACCGATACGCCACAATCTTCTCACTCTGCGAGTCGCTTAAGCAGGATGAGAACCACCAGCAGATCCTGGAAGCCACTCTTGGCCTCATCTTCTACCAGTGCGTTGTCGGCCGCTACGATGATGGTTTGCTGGATATTGCCTGGCACCAGCACTTCCAGGCCGCCATCAACCTGGTTGCAAAGCTTCAGCTCCCCAACGTGGTCCTGGACCCCACCGCCCCGATGGCACAGGCCCCATTCAACATGACCCTGACTGCTTGGATCGATATTCTCGGAGCTACCATGCAAGGCACATCGCCCACCTTTGCCCACACCTACCGCGAGAAGCATCTTTCTCAGGTGAACCCATTCATGGGACTTCGCGAGCTCATGGGCTGCGAAGACCGAGTCATGTACCTCATCTCTGAGATTGCATGCCTTGAGTCCCTCAAGAACAGCGGCATGGATGACTTTACTCTTTGCCAACACGTCTCAGCCCTTGGAGAGCAGATCAGCCTCACCGAGGCCAACGAGGGTTCCCCCAAGATGCCTTACAATTCAAATGGTACTCTGTCTCCTAAGCAGCTCTCCAAGAACATCACTGCTGCCTTCCGCCTTGCTGCCCGCATCTACCTCTGCAGCCTGGTCCCTGGATTCAGCCCCAACCAGCCCTCTCCCATGGCACTGGTTGAGAAGCTGACTAACGTCCTGCAATTTATTCCCTCGGGACCAAATGGTTACGACCGCAGCCTTGTCTGGGTTTACCTTCTCTGCGGATCAATTAGCCTTCCTGGAAGCAGCTTCCGAGCTCTCTTCGAGGAGCGCTTTGCTCTGCTTGGTGAGGCCTCCACCTGCGGCTCTTTTGGACGCATGGCCATGTTGCTTCGTGAGCTCTGGGCCCACAACGACAACCTGTCCCGCGTTGGCACACCCGAGTCATCGGCTTCCGAGCCCGTTCTTCCCTACCTCCACTGGCGCGAACTTATGATTCAGAAGGAATGGGATTACCTGCTCACGTAGAGGACCTGATGGTTTTTCTGAACTCCTGCTTCACCTTTTCTTCACAAGCCGGTCTTAGGAAGAGTAGCGAGCATGTTCAGGAGCCAAAAAGGCCTCTCTGAGCAGTTACTCTTCTCCCCCTTCACACTTTTTTGTTACATTTCTTCTTCTTCTTCTTCTTCATCTTCATTTGAGGGCCATGCCTTCCCTCGCATTGGACATTATACCCTACTGGCATAGGAATTATAGAGGATGCCGCAAGGCAACTGGGGTTTGAGTCAATTTTTTCTTCTTCTAAAGAGAGACATCGACATTGTTTCGGAAAGCCTTTTTTCACACTTGGATATTGTGGAGTCACTACTTGGATGGTGGATGGAAGGGGAGGGATGGGAAGATTGGCCGGCAGAGCCATGATGGTGATGACTGACGCTTTTTTCTTCTTCTTCCTATTTTATATCATTGTTTTTTTCCTTATACCACCTTTTTCATGTCATGGGCTGCGGGTGTTTGGTAATACACTCGCTACATCTATACTATATACCAGGGCTGGCATTGGACTCGGCGCAGAAGGAGTTGTATTTTGCTTTTTTTTTTGGTTCCCTTTTCAGGATGGGGATTTGGAAACAGACAGGATTGTACCAGCATCACAGTTGTTGATCTATAGCATCTACAAAATGGTAGACTGGCCCAACAAGCTCCCAGGTCGGAAGTGATTTTTCAGGGGTGCAGAAGACAGGAAAAAAAAGGGACCGGGAGCTGGCCAGTTAGATAGCAAAACATCTTTCTTGAAGAGAAAGATGAAATCGAAAATACCCATTCGATGACTTTTACAAAAAAAATTAAGGAAATGAATTCTCTACTCTGAAACGTGCAGTTTGATCCTACTTGCCTACCTATGTGAAGTTGTGTGTGTGTGTGTGTCTGTGGTGAAGAAGTGGCCGAGGTAGTACCCGACTACTGAGGCGTTGTTGGGATGATTTGGGATCCCGCCATGGGTCACAGTCACAGTCTGGGCTGGGTTTTGGTGTAGCACCCGACTGTCTATCCCATCGGGTGAATGTGGGAGAGGGAGTGTGAGAAAAGGAAGAAACAAAACGCCATGTCTTGAGAAGTGACTAATAATAAGAAACCACCACTTTCAGCGCTTCTTTTTAACGGTCGTTTTTTTTTTTTTTGCCGAAGACCTTTTTTTCACTTGTGGTGGCTGTATACTTTGTCCAATAGCTGAAGAAGAGAACTGCCCAGTAACAAGTTGCAAACGGCCTCTGGGGAAGAATGCGAGGCGTAATAGCGCGATATGAACCGAGACGGTGGATTTGACTACTACTATACCCAATACACATGCAGGTTGCACTAAAAAGGGGGAGGGAGGGAGGGGGGGCATTAATACTATGTCGATTCATTAATACGCTTTGCTAAAGAGGTAGGTAGTTCCATCCATGGTAAGTAGTGGTGGTTCTGGTTCTATAGTGGAGAGTTGAAATGCGACAGAAAGAGATGGGAGTGGTGGTGTGGTTTGTGTGGTGTGGTTTGTGTGGTGTGGTGTGGTGTGGTGTGGTGTGGTGTGGTGTGGTGTGGTGTGGTGTGGTGGTTGGTATGGTGTCTTTGCACTATAATTCTGGGATGATGGCTATCGCTTTTCGATATGAATTCACACACATGGGTATATAATGTGCTGTAATGTAATGTAATACAATATAATGTAATGTAAACAGCATACATATACGCCTTTGGATAATATGATATTCCCCATGGATGGCAGTACTAATAAAATATGCTCTCGAGGCGCATATGGAGTACATGCATACATACATACATACATGTAAATTAACAATCAAAACGCTCTGGGCGGCCGACAGCCCTACATGCTACGTATCATGAATGTGACTGTCTCACCGTCTCCTCCTCAAGTGTGAAGAGGAGTACGAGGGAGGGAGTAGGAGGAAGAGGACAATGGTTGTCAAGACAGTGCCTTGTGAACTGTGACCATGGGCCCCCCTCTCTCCACTCCATTTCATGGCATGGGTGCTGAACCACAGGGGAGGGGGTGTCAAATCAACTTTTTTGGTGGCCATTGGGTTCACACGCCTTACACTTGATGTTTACTTTCATGCGCACATTGGAGTGATACTGTACAAACTGAACAGCCCATCCCTCTCCCCTCTCCACCCTCCCTTCTCTCAGAAGCGGGACACACAGAAAAAGGAGCCCAGTTCTGGGCGGTGGGAAGAGAGGAGAAGAGAATGAGCATGGGTGTCGGGGGGGGGAGACCAAGCTGAATGTAGAAGAAGAAGTTTTGTTGAGATAGGGCTAAACACAAAAATGGTCAGCATTATTATTTTCTCTCCCTCTTTCTGGCTGGCTGTGAGGAGTTTTTTTTTTGCCACGCGCAGGGGGAGAAGAAAAAAACAAAAAACGAAAATTGGGCGAGACATTTTGGCCAAACATGACAAGACCAGGTTTGATTGAACAAGGTCATGCAGGTCAGTTTTTGGTTGGATGGGCATGATGGGGTGGTGCTGGCACTCTGTAGTGGTAATGGTGGCCGTTCAGCGGGTGGCGGTGCGGCCCAATATGGTGGCCACTCTTTAGTTTCGCAAAAAGTGTGAGGCGGCGAACAGGAATCATCACAAGTTGGAGCAAGTTGATTCCCGCCGCAGATAAAGGGTTATCCATGGCATGGCATGGCATGGGGCGGATTGCCACGTTCGAGACAAAAATTCAAGACACTGTAAAGCAGTTTTACGACAAGCGAACAAGGACAAGGAACAAGTAAAAGGTACGAGATACTTATGGAGCAGAACAGGGATGAGTTACTCCGTAGGACTCAGATGTTAGTATGTATGTACTTGTAGTACAAAGTACAAAGTATTTTCAGAGACATGCCATGGTCGTCGTGTCAGTTGTCATGGTCCCATTAGTCAGTGTTTTGCGACAAATTCTCCCTTTGCTGAGAACGGATTGGTGACGGTGGCCATGTTTCTGTTGTCGGTCTGAGATTTTTGGTTTACTTTCCTCTGTCTCTGTTTCTGTTTCTACCTGACTTTGACCTGACCTGGCCTGACCTGACCTCGGCCTGATGATGTATGAGGCTTGACTGGGTATTGTTGGCATGGAGGGCTGGAACAAAACAAAACAAAAAAAATTACATTCAAGGGCCACCCCTTCTTTGGGATCCATTTCCTAATCCAACACTGCAGATGCATTGGGGAGATGGGGAAGATGCATGAAAGCCCTGCTTTTTTTGCTTTTTCAGCGAAAGCCGGGGCGGATGTCTTCTTTCTTCTCTCTCTGGCGGCGGCGTTGATCACCTGGGCATGGAGGGCTTTATTCAGTCCCCCCTGTAAGATGCGCTGTATTTTCTCTCTACTTGCTATGGAGGTGGATGGGACTGCTGGGCACTTTGACCCATTTCTCGGCGATAGCCCTGGAAGTGGAAGAGACAACGAGAAAACAAACCCCCCTCCAACCATGTAGAGAGTGGAAAGAATTTGATATCACAGTCACACACGCACACGCACACGCACACGCACACACCGTCATCTTTTCATGTAATACGGATGAGAAGAACGGTAAGTAAGAGGGTAGATAGGTAGATACTACTAAGGTATGAGGTAGACAAGGGGGTGGGTGGGAAACAAAAAGGCGGTAGGTATTACTATGCATGCATGCAGCAATATATATATATATATGTACGTGTATGGATATGGATATGGATATGGAATTTATATTACCTTGTGCGCCATGCCATGGGATGCTTGTATATCCACTGTCCACCCATCTTTTGCATTTCCCCTGCATTTCCGGGACCTGCGTCTCTCTCTTTCTCTCTCCCTCTTCTTTCTTGGGACTATCTGCGTGCTTGCATTGCATGTGCTAGGTAAGGAAAATATGGGTACCTATAGCACACATGATGCCAGGTACAATGCAGAAGCTTTGATGGAGTCCCCCCCTCTTTTGGGCCACTTCTTGTTCCGTATAATGGGGAGAGAGAAGAGAGAGAGAGAGAGAGGAAGAGAAGAAAAAAGGGAAAGAAAAAGAGGATACTTGAGAAGCGGAATGAAGCTTCCCGTGATTTGAAGAAAATATGTTGTAGTTGTGGGTGGCGTACTATGAAGAAAAAAGAGGAGGATGTTCATCCAGTAGGATTTCTGACTTCCTTTTCATGTGAATCACACATCTCCATCTCCTGAATGTTTCAATGTTTCAAGTATAAATGGATGAAGCCCAAAATGGAGATGAAAACGAGTCAAAAACGAGTCCTTTTTTTATTTGCTCGAAAAAATCGGCTGGCTGACTGACCACTGCTTCATCTGCCGCCGTTGTAAGAACTTGTATTTGTCTGGATCCCTGATAGCTGCCATTGTGTCATCTGATCAAACGTATCCCATGCTCTCCTCGGGCATTTGAATGGCTCTCAGATCATCAAACTCGTTTTTCTTTTTTTTCTTTTTGAGAGGTTCATGGGGGGTTCATGGGGTCGCTGGCGCTGTCATCTCATAGGCGCTTACAGCACTGGTCCAGCGGTTACAGCGACCAGCATTTTTGGCCAATCACAGCCAACCATTTCCCTCAGCGCGTCTATCTCTGCGACACACCAAAGCAACCGCCGCCGCCCCCTCCTCGGTAACCGCAAACACTCTAAACGTTCCATCAAACATCTAATTTCATCTTGTTTTGGTCAGATTCTAGACACACAAAAAAACAAAAAGACTTTGAATGGGCTGCCTCCCCTGCTATACTATACTTGTACTACAGATGGACTCGGAGACGGTGACCTTTTGGCCATTCATTTCCTCCTAGTTTGTTTCATCTCCCCTACGTCATTGACCCATGGCTGGCCTCTGTCGTGCCTCAACCAGCAGAAGATGCATCGTGAGCCTGTCGTTTCTGACCCGCTTTGGGCCGTCAAAACTACCTGGGCAGGACAAGTTTACCATCTTGGGGAGGTGTCTACTGAATAGTTTGACACGCATAGCCCCGATACGGTCTGGATGAATGGCCACCGCTGCCTGCAAGATGGAACCAAGTGGTCGTCTTGTCTTGGGTGGAGAGAGGCAAGAAGAAGCAGAAAAAGAGTCAAAGGGAAAAAAAGAAGCCATGGGAGGGTCTCGACTCTACTGGGTGGTAATGCAGCGTGCCGTTCCTTGGCGTCCCGTCGTCGTTTCAAACTGTGGTGCTCGATATAGATGCATACACATACATACACATACACACACACACATACGGAGATGGACGCATACACACGCACGCACATACACCACATACGGATGGAGCTTGGATCACTTCTTTCTTTCTCAGCAATGGACCGCATGGACAGCTCACGGCCAAGAAACGGACTTGGGATCGGCGGCAAGGGAGATTGGGGACCGTCCGCAGTCATCATCCATCGGCCGGCGCCTGTACGACGCTTCTCATAGATTCCGGTCCTCAAACGCCTTTTCTTCTCCATCTTCCCATTGTGATCTGACCAAGTGTTCTTGTTCTCCCAGTGTTTTTTTCCCTTTCTCTAGTCTTTTTCTCTCTTCCTTTTCCCTTTTCTCTCTCTCTCTCTCATTTTGCTTCAAACCTATTATTATCATTCTTTCCATAAGCTTGACGCTTTTATCAACTTGTTCAACTTCAACTTCTTCAAAGGCACACGGTCCCTTCTTTGATCTAATTCGTTGCCGTCCGTTTGCTTTTCAACAATTGTGTGCTCTCTTTCATCACATTGTTTTTATTGTTTCCATTCACTTTATTATCGAAACCGCTGTCGATTCTTCTCTGCCCCTCCATTTACCCGGCTTTCTCGTTTACTGCCCTGGTCGTCCAACTTCACACCAAACCCTTTTTTTCTCAAACGCCCGTAGCCGAGTCACTCACTCACTCACTCACGACGACGACGAAACGATTCACCAAGAGAAGGATTCACTGCAAAAAAATTTCGTTTGAACACAAAACATATATACCTAAAAAAAAAAAAAGTTTTTGGAGACTGGGAGGAGCCAAAATGGCTGGCATGTCGAACCTCCTTCGCCTCTTGCTGCTCGCTGTAGCAATGTCATCATCAACTACATCAGCCTTGCCGGGACGCATGTTCATCCAAGACACCACATGCTCCGCTTCTGGTCTTCAGGCATGTCCGGCAGGACTACCCAACAACTTCTGCTGCCCGCAGGGATCAACCTGCATAGCTCTGGCCGCCAACACCACCGCCGTTTGCTGTCCCCAGGGCATGACCTGCGACAAGATACAGGCCATTACTTGCAATATCCGGCAGCAGGACCCAGATCAAAACGCGAATGTGCCCATCAAGACGAGCATTTTCAATGTCCCGCTAGAGAAATGTGGCAGTGACCTTTGCTGCCCGTTTGGGTACTCCTGTGCTGGTGGCGGTCAATGCCAACGAAACGCAGATCAGAGCAAATCACCCCGAGATGGGAGTCCTGCTTCCAGCTCTAGCACAGCGAGCGTACCCACACCTACGGAGCCATCTACGGAGCCAACCTCAATAGCAGTCACAGAGCCAACAACTACCGCGGCCTCAACAATCCCAACAACCACAGAGCCAGCTGCGGCCTCTACTACTGCGGCGACGTCTGAGTCTCACGCCTCTAACCCAAAGACTGTTTCCATTGTTGGCGGTGTCATTGGGGCTTGTGCCGTACTCGTTCTGATTGGCGTCATTGCCTTTTTGTTCGTACGACGCAACCGTCGCCAACCGCCACCTGTCAACGAGGAGAAGAGGAGCTTCTCACGGATGAAGAACCATGGCCCAGGCCCATTTGGCAACGTCATCTCCGACCCCATCATTCAAGGCAACTCATACCGAACAGACTTTATTCTCAAGCAGTCCCCCTCGCTTAGGAATAGCCTTCCCCTGAAGAGCCCATCTGCGAGCTCTTCAATTAGCCAAAAGCCACCCAACATCACCTTCACCCGCAGTGACGACACTGCTCCACGCCTGACCATCTTTAATCCCTTCAACTCACCAAACACATCCCCCCGCTCACCAACACCATCCGGGGGCTCTGTCAGCCCCAGCGATGATCAAAAGGCTCGCCATGGTCATGTCGCCGTTGGAGCTCGCCTTCAGCCGATACGAGCGATGAAGGCATCCAGCGCGCGTGTAGACGTGCGAAATATCGCCGGCATGAACCGGGAGCCCAGCTCTGAGAACATCAACGTGTTTGCTGACCCTTATACAATGGGCAACGGCGGTGGCGGTGGCGGTGGCGGTGGCGGCGGTATGGATAGGCGTCTTACACATAATACTACGTTTACGGATCTCATGGACGAGGCAGACCTTGGGGATGTACGGTGCGGGAAGCCGTATGTGCCTGGGGCAACGCCTAGGATATGATGATCCGTCCCAGTAGGAACTACCATTTTTTCTTTTTGTACTACATGCACTCACGGCGTATTGATTTTCATGATTTTCGGAGAGCGACTAAAAGTATACCAGGAAGGGAACGGGGAGGGAGGCTGGCTTATTGGGGTAGACACATATCCATCCCTCTCATCTTAGAATGTGGAGCGTTTTTCTTGTTCACTTATCTGCTTTTTGTACATTTTTGCTGTATATATCAAGACGACGACGACGACGACGACGATGGCGTAATGAGGAGTGGTGAAGAACCGAAACGGTTCCTAGATGTTTTCAAGGGTGAATGAGAGATCCTGGGAGATCCTCATCGGCAGGCGTTTTTGTTTCTGGATAAAATACAGTTTTGGCATGTATATATCTGGCTGTATATGAGAATGAGATGGGGCAAGATTGTTTTGTAGAAGCACATGAACACCGCATTTTGGCAACGCATTCAGTCGATTTTTTCCCCTTTAGTTTCTGACATAAATTTGAGTCAATGTAGTATATAAACATGAATGATGCCACTGCCTCTGATATCTATCATCATCAGACTAAAAAACACACACAAAACATTATAAACGAATGGTGAAGGGATATCCAATGCCACATGCTATTTTAATCCCAAAAGTTCTTCCCAAAAAATAAGAGACCAAAATCATCATCATCCATTTTTATCCTCCTCCCCTTCATATACACATGCAGACATCCATGCTATGCCGCTTGCTCAATAAAAAAAAGTCCAAAAAACACAATATACCTCCTGAGGACTAAATATTCAAAAACGAAAGGTTGCCCCCTTTGCCTTAAAAAAAACTATATATGTTCCCAAAAAATGATATTCATCGCTTGTTAGTCTTTGATACAATCTGCCCATCACATTATCACGCATTTCTTATCTTTATCTTTATCCTTCCCGTTCTCTTTAGAAACAGACGGCATGGAAACATCCGTCCAGCCTGTAGTATTAGTAGTAGCAGCTTCGGCATCTGCTTTCTTCTTGATGTTTTTTCTTCTCTTTTGACTCTTGCGCCGCTGCTGCCAGCCGCGCTTTCTGGCATCTTGCATGTTCTTAGCAGCACTCCTCTCGGCTCGGCTGGGTCGTCTGTTGACAACCGAAGCAGATCTGCCTGGAGACACGGATGGCCCGCGCATCCAACTAGCGAAAAGGCGGTTGTTTTTCTTCACCGGCTCTGGCGGTGGCGCCGGTTTGCTTTCCTGTGTCCTGACGCTGAAGATGGTCTCTAATCTTTCAACAGTAGGTCGCGTGCCGGTACCTGCAGTGCCAGGGCGAGGACGTCGAGGAACCGGAGCCAAGATCGGTGTATCACCTCTTCGTGATATTCGACGTCCCGGAGGGTCGTATGCCCCTGAAACACCTGTTGGGGTGCTAATAATGAGAGGCTGCTCAATCTCGTGGCGCGGAGTTGGTGTTTGTTGAGTCGGTGGCGGTGTGGCTTCTTGTCGTACACTACCAGCCTGAGGTGCGATTGCTTGAGGTATGCTTGTCGACGAGGCAACAGAAATAGGACTTGGTTGCGGCATCTCTGATCTTCCAGTAGGGTTCTGCTGCTGGGAGTACATGCTATGTGTAAGGAGACTTCCAGACAAGCGACGTGGGTTGCCTTGGCTGATCCTCTTATTCAGCCTAGCCAGTTGATCGGAACTTGGAGCCGGAGGAAGTGCCGCCAGTGCAGGGTCCATTGGCAAAGTGATCCTTGATGACGAAGCATCAAGTTCTTCTAGACGGGGAGGAGCCAGCGGCCAAGTTTGTGCATTAGACAACCGTCTTGCTGATGGCACATCATTACTGCTAGGGCCCGGATTCAAAGGAAAAGTAGATGCAGACTGGAGTTCTATTCTCGGCGCGGTAGAGAAATCCATAGTCCCCATTTGCACTGAAGTAGCCAACATGCTGTTTGTCGTCTCTGCATATGAACTAGGGCGAGAAGATGTGATAGTAGACCGTGCCAGCTCAGGTGATGGGACCGACGAGTTTATAGACATATCTGGCACCACCCTTTGGGCTTGCGGCGACGGAGTCTCATTGAACTGTCGATTGGTAGCTCGGGGTGAGGCGGGTGGGGAAACATCGTATAAATTTATCGTATCTGCAGGAGTGGTTGGCTCCGATCGGGGCGCAGTTATCTCGTCAGCTCGTAAGTTACTGACCGTGCTAGAGCCGCTGACTGTCCTGGTATGAGATGGAATATACTGCTGATGGGGTGGCGCGTTATGTTGTGCGTGCTGCATCGGCATCATAGCCGGTCCTGGGGGGAAGACATGATTGGGCGGATTCATAGACATTGGGGATGCTGGATACTGAACGATAGAAACTGGGGGCGGCATAGGCATTCCTGGAACAGAGATTGGTGCCAGAATTGCTGGCCCACGCAGGAAAGCAGGCATGTCGCCAGGATCCTCGGCCTGATATGGTGGCGGAGGTGGCACCCAATTATCTGCGTCGCTTTCATGAGGATGTTCCCTCCGACCATCAGCCCGGCGATACTCAATAGGACGTCCATCAGCGGTGCGTGGATTCAGTCTGCGATTAACAGCAGCAGCAGTTGCTGCGCGCCGCAAAGTGTTCCCTGAGCGAGGGCTCGAATGCGCATAGGGAGCATCCAAAGCTTCCTGTTCCTCGATAGAGAGTGCATCCGCTTCCTCTGGAGCCTCGGTGCGTGATTGAGCGCTCACAGAATGGCGACCAACTGTCCTTGGCACTAAAGGATCATCATCGTCATCGTCATTCTGTGATGATTGAGGGACAGCCAAAGTTTGTGCCGTGGTGGTAGCAGCTCGCAACAAAGCACGGCTGCCTCCACTCCCACTTCCAGCTACACCTCGCTTTTGTGTCCTTCGTCGAACAATGGCCACCTCAGTCTCCATATCACGCCGCTCCTCTTCAAGAACCTCAGCCTCATCGGTCCCTACTTCGATCGTAAGCTCCGTCTTCGTCCCGTTTGTAAGACCACAATCAAAGTCCAGCAAAACGACTCTGCCACCGTCGACGAAATCAAAGTCTTCCTCCTCAGTGACGAGCTTTTGAGCAGTGATCCCTCGGGCTGTAATGACCAGTCTCTCCTTCAACGAGCTGTCGCTAAATCCTGAAACCCACTTGACACTGGTCACGCCAGACAGCTCTGATACCTTTTGGCCGGCAATAAAGTGATTCCTCACCTTGTCGCAAAGCATCTGCCATTGTGGGGCTCTGCCAGTAACGGAAGCTGCGGCTGCGGCATCGTGAGCTCTAGTTGACGTAGGTCGCGAGCCGCTCTGAGAGCTGTTGCGTCTTGCCAGGCCCGACGCACCATCGGTAGATGACTCCTTTTCCGGAACAGTAGCTGGATCCTCGGGAACTCCATAGACCCAGATCTCATTACCTTGGAATCCTGCCGAGACTAATTCTCCATTGTATGTTGCTGAGGGTAACGTGCTAGGAAGCAGTTGTGCCTGCGATTTCGGCGCTGGACCCGTAAAGTACGTAGTGCCGTTTCTCAAGTCATCAATTCGAACAGCACGGAAAGTCTCGAAGCTACGGTCATACGCAAACGCCCAAGCGGCCTCCTCCTGACTGCCATCCTGCAAAAGGACTGCATGACTGCAGTCGCGGCTCGAGTTGGGAAACAGAATGGAGGTAGTCCACATAGCGCTGAGGTTCTCGTCCAACATGAGAGCGCCTGGATCGTAGTACGGAGCTGTGATGACGACAGTGCTTGGAGGGGATGAGTGCAGCGTCGTTCCCAGGATTTGGGTACCATCAAACGAGAACGTCAGGGCGTCCACCGCATCACATTTCACAGCTCGTCTTTCGGTAGGCAAGGCATTAGCATTGAGCGAGGAGACTTCGATGCCACCCTCGTACGCGGCAGCAAGAACCGAGCCGCATGACGACAATGCTATCGTCCTCGGGCTATTGTCCAGAATTATAGATTGCTTCCTCTTCGGGGGGACTGCTTCAAATCGTAGAGGTCGACCTGCATCTCAGTCGACAAGACTGCCAATAAGCTTGCATCATCCGTAATGCACGCAGACGCAGGACGGCGGAGAATCTTGAGCTCCCGCTTCACTTCCAAACCCGAATTCCGAACGTCAATGACGTATATCCTAGAAGAATTGTATGCCAAAATGTGATGTCCCCGTAAGGATGCAGCAAAAGACAAGCCCTCTCCTCCTGGACATGATGACGAACTGATGGAGTTGGATACCAGTTTGACCAGCGTCTCGTTTGGCCGAATGTAGGACTCGAATAGGTTTCGCTTCACTTCGCGGGCGAATAGTCGTCGTAATCGTGGCAGGTTCTTCTCCTCTGCGGCTGGGAGACTGCTGGGGTTCGCTACGTAGGATGGACACGGTGCAAGATGGCGGCGGTAGAGATGAGGCCTCTGCGAAACATCTCTCCATTTGCGATTGAGGAGGATGAGCGATGCAAAGCCATTCGGGTCCGTAGCCTCGAGTATCCTGTGCCGTAACCCGTCAGAACATGATACACAACAACAAACGACATTGAAGCCAAAAAGGAAATAAGAAAACAAAAAGGGGGGGGTTTGAGGCTGAAGGGGAACGCGCTCACTCACTGTTCTATAATCTCGTCGGGCAATCGATCAAACGGCTGCTCGCCCTCGATGACGATGGGCGTCTTCTCGATACTCGAGCGACGTGCCCCGTCGGGCGCCGAAGCGTCCATGGCGTGAATTTCGCTTCAAAGGCGACCAAATGAATTATCTGCCGTGCAGCATCATTTGTTCAAGGAGGGGAGGAGAGTGCTTAGAACGTTTTTTGTGTGAAGAGCTGGAAAGATGGATGGGAGGAATCCAATCGTTAGAATGCTGTGTGGCTGAGTCCCTCCAGTGAGCGTGGCGACGGGACGAGTGTCGATCACTATAGTCGGGTACTTTGACCACAGTCTAGAGGTCAGGCCAGGCTCTATCGTGACAGTGCAAGTTACCTGAACCGCTGTAAGAAAACGAACGATAGTGGAGCACAGGTGATTAACGCCCTGTTGGTGATAACGCATGCATATAAATCCCATGTACTTGTTGTACCTCTCCGTACTCCGTGTATCTATACCTGGACGTCGTGGTTGCAGCTTCACCTGATGTCAACAATCAATGAGATGAATGGTGAAGAAAGCAAACGAGTGTTCCATGCAGTATTTACACAATGTCGTCCTGACCTTCAGCGTCTCTCTTTTCTTCTTCTTTTTTTTCCTTCGCACATTTCCTAATATAACAAAAAACATATCGACTACGGACTTGACCGAAGCCTTGCATCATCAAACCCTTGTAGGGACATCGCCGACGCTGACAGGCAAGCTGCACCAACATGCCTCGTCCGCATAAGCAAGCCGTTATGCCAGGTGAAGAGGAGGTTGGTTGGCTGGCTGGGCTCTTGGACACGATCCAGTCGGGCTCGTTATATCAAAAAGAGATAGATATGCCGCCGCTCGGTCATCCATCATGCCATCAATTCAGACCGGATCTCCGTCCCCTCCACCCCTTCCTCCCTCCATCCATCCATCCATCCATCAAGAAAAGCCTAATGAGACCACTTGTCTCGTCGAGCCCAGATCTCGGCACCGCCCTAATCAACGACCATAACGCTAGCGAAATATGCATGCCGTTTAGGATAAGAGAGGTCCTATTTTTGGCAATACAGCAAAGCTTACCCTTTGTAGAAGGCCGTTGGATGCGACGTGGCCCAGCCTGCTGCTGCTGCTGCATCACAGGATGAGGAGCCCTCTAAGACATCATCGTGCTCAGCCCAATCTGCCGGTCATTTTCAACATTCCGTCAATCGGTTCAAGCGTCAACAAAGGGCGTCATCTCAAGCCGAAACAGGGTTGAATTGGAATCATACGTTGATTCATCAATGACACGGAATGGCGGCGTTGAGTGTGTGTGTGCCGCAAATCCCTCCCTTTTCCTTCTCCCTTGCAAACGCTACCAAGGGGGCTGAACCAACTGAAAGCACACCAGCAAGAACTGCCGATGGCTCACTAACCGCTGTGCCACTCATTCCCCCTGCAGTCATCGAACCTATTAGGTAGTCTTAAAGTTGAATTCTTTGGCGCAACAACCAGATGTTGGACAGCGTGCGGGGTTTGGCTAACATGTTCCAGAAAACGATACTCGCTTGATGGCATGTCACAGCCCCTGTTTCAGCCATCCTGTTCCATGATGACGGCCAATCGTCAAGCTCCCCAATGACGATATGTCCAGCCCCCTGAACCCGCCATTGACGCCGCCAGAACCTTATCGTCATAAACTTTTTGAAATGCGACATATGGAGTAACAGTCTCTTCGGACAAGACATGTTATGCTACCCAAATGCGTTCCAAGTCTAGATTGGAAACGAATTGAAATCAAATGGCTTCAAAGGCGGCTCTGGAATTTGGAGCTGCGCGCTGAGGAACTCATCGGTCAATAAGGTTCCGATATCATCCCCCAGATTAGGAAATAGGCCTGGCGGTGTGTCATTCCCCATGACAAGTCCATTCATCAGGTCCGGGGGTTGAGAGGATCCTCTGGCGGCATCGTTGTCTGTGTTCTCTTGGCTTGAAGCAGAACATCTCGTATATCCCTGACACAGGGCCAAGTGTTTTGGATCTCATCCATGGCCTCCAAAATCAGTGATAGCGCACGTTCTATATCCGGGTCATCCCATGATGCCTTGTGCAGAAACCTTTTCATCATCACCGTCCCCGCTGCTGTGGATAGGGTATGTACGAAATCCAGCGGGAGAGACCTATACCGGTAGAAGCGTGAATAGCTCCGCATAAGTCGTAGAATGGCTTGGAGGGATTCGTAGCATATCTCGACATCTTCACTCTCGGCAATGCCCGGCTTCTCGAACATTTGCGAAGGGGGTCGATGAAGGATTATCATCATGGTGTGGAAAACCATGCTATAATGCGTCAGTCCTAGATCACACCTTGAGATCCACTGCCAACTTACTGCAAGTGTAGAACATAAGGAGGTACTTGGCCCACCGTCCACTGGTTCCAGTGCAATGTACCAGGAAGACTAGAAAGCCACTTGGTTAGAGCAACATGTACTCTTCGAGACTTGGCCGCTACGATAGCCGGGTCCACGTCTCCTCTCCGGTTCTCAAATACGTCCGTGATCATAACATGGCCAATTTTGGCGAGCTCAGCCTGATATATAAACGACCCTACCAAGGCAACTCCATCCTCAAACTCGGCCGCTGGCGTTCCTTGACAGATATAAGTCTCCAGCAGATTCTGCCAGTCAGACGGATACTGAAGCCTGATTGTGTTTCGGACATCCGACTCTCCGGGGTATAACGCTGGTGGTCTCCCAAAGTATAGACTTAGTTGCTTGTCGGCAATGAAGACGGCCCAGTAGACGCGACGCAGGATTTCTCTGTCCCTGTTGAATCCAGTTGATCCGTCCCAGTTGCATGGATCAAGATGCAGACCCATTTCATGAGCCATACGGAAGGCCATACCGCAGAATAACCATCCTTTTGACGCTCGCCCCACGGCAACCTCACGATAGCCGAGCAAAACCAAAGCCTGGAGGGTGGTGAGCTCGGGCTCATCAAGGGAAGAATACAGGAGAGTCTGCGCTTGGCTGGAAAAGACGTCGGACAGATTGAGCAGATCGTCATACTGGAGTGATGCGAGGGAGCAGATAGAATAGAGCAGTACATCTGAATAGTACTTCCCTGATCCAATATCGTAATCCCTTAGAAAGTATTCGCGATAAACGACCATGTTGTAGGGGTATTGCTCCCGGAAGAATGTCGCCATCAGTTTTTGAGATGTTTCGTCATGAGGCGCATACTGAAAGTCGCCACTAGTAGGACTGAAGCCTTCAAAGTCTTCTGGTGAGATATCGAGGTTGATGTCAAGTTGGCTATTCAAGTCCAAAGCATCCAAGTTTGGAGTCTCCTCCGGGACCGGAGGTGATGAACCGTTGGGGAGATGGAATTGAAACAGGCTCGTGCCACCAAAGAACTGAGTCGAGTTTCTGGTTCCAAAACGCCTCAACTGGCCAGATCGAACTCGAGCTGCGGCAAGGGTGGGATCCGATTTGGATTCGGCTTTGACCTCGGGAGATGCATCCTCGGGGGTCTCGCTAGACAATGAGAACCCCGACAGGATCAACTCTCTATCGGCACTATCCGCCACCGCCAGCTTGCGGATTACTCTCTCTAGAGCGACAATTTGTCCTTCTAGAGCCTGAACATAGACTTTCGACACAGGCCTATGGATTGTCAGTATCGGCCTTACCGTGGATACCCCGCGGGGGGTTCTCTACCGTTGCTTCTCGCCTGTGCCTTGGAGGACACATTCTGTGCCAGATTTGACACACTTTGAACATGGACGCTTTCGATCACATTTTGTCTAAGGCAATTGTCAGTTTAATGATCATCATGCCCAAGAATGCAAGCTGAAACTGACCTTGCGGCGGCGACATCGCTCACACCTAACGGGGTGTTGTAAGCTGTGAGCCCGGGATTCGGGGGGGGACGCAACTCACGAAGTCTTGATTGACTCTCCCATCGGCGTCTCCTCCATCCTGATTCCACTGAGATCGTATTGGCTTGTTTATGTCTCACCGCGAAGTATGTAGAAGGGGGAGATTTAGAGTTGGACGTTGTAATTATTTCTACAGGGTAATACTGAAGTCGTTCCAGATCTAGGTACTCCACTCTGGCCGTAGGTTATCAGGTAATAAGTCACCATTTATATAATCCAAAGATCCATGAATAATAACCTACCCTATCACATAAATTCCCTAGACGTCCGCTTTCGACGCGCCGCGAACCATCTCATAAACCTCAATCTGGTGGTAATGCATGGATTCAATAGTACGATATCCAGGCACCGAACAAGGCTGAATCGCCAAGTTTTAGTGACGTTATACCCCGACTTCTAGGCGATCCGTCCCGTGGAGGTAAGGCGTACTAACGTCTTCAGCTCAACGGACTTGGACCTGCGATGAGGCTGAATTCCAAATAGTCATGTCCATGTGATGCACCAGATCAATCCTTCCTTATCATGCTGGGATAGGGTGATACCAACTGAAACGCCCAATGTATTTGGCAATCAATAGGTGTCATGGATCGGAATTGATATCTACGGTATAAAACACCAATCACAAGAGCCTGTATCGTCGTCCATGATAGTAGCTTTTATATGAACAACGATTTTTATTACTCTATGCTTAGGCAGCTTCAAGATAACATCACAAAGCTAGTCTAAGCCTTGATATCATCATCCCGCGCATCCAGAACAAGCATATGCCCTGGTGCATGCGCCATCACAATTCCCTCCAACTTAGCCCTCATCACAGCTTCTTGAGGCGTGACACCACATCCCCAAAACACTGGAATTTCCCCATCCCCATCCTCATTCTCGTCTCCATCACCTCTTCGGGTCTCTTCCAACGGCCTGCCATCCATTGTCAAAGGTGCATCTCCCCATTCCGGTCGGTTTATATCCTTAATCCCCAATCTTTCAACAGCGTCCCAACCCCAGTCAATCGGCTCCCCATGCGTAACCCCAAATTTCCTCGTAATGTTCCTCACCTCCTCAATCTCCCGTCTCTTATACGGTCTCATAGACACCACATAAGTTCCCTCGGTAAACACCCCGGCAGGACAGAGAGTAACTGTGGTTCTATACATGGGCACATTCCTCCCCTGAACCTGCTGTCTTGGTGGAAGTCCAGCAGCCGTCAAGTCATTCTCAAAGCTGTAAGAACATCCGATGAGAAACGCAACATGATCCTCGGTCCATTCCGAAACGATGTCGTTGCAGTGGCTCTTCTCCAAGACCGAATCTTTGTAAACATTGTACCGTGGCACATCTCTTCTCAAATCGCAATCTTCGCCAAGTATCTGATCCCCTTGAAGTTCATGTACACAGGTTTCAACTGTATCAAAGCAACCCTTCGCCGTCGATTCCGCAATCAACGGACAGGGAACTGGATTCCTTGCGCAAAGAGTCCGAAAGTCGTTTGCGTAACGAGAAGGAAGCACAATCAGATTGGCTTGTAAATAGCCTGGTGCAAGACCGGACGTAGGTTTTGTATGGGTGTTATTCCGTGCTGCAAGGCGCACCTGTCGGCCCGTCACAAGTTGGATAGACATACTGAAGAATTGAAGAGTATGCTTGGTGTCGTGTTGTCGTTTTTGAAAATATCATGTATTTATTTTTACTTTCAGTTTCATGGTTATACCGTTTCTTAATAACTCGGTTGTTTGGTTTGCCAGCAGAGCCGATTTCAGCTGTTCATCGTTTGTTGAGGTGATTAGAGTGGCTGCGGAGTTGCACCTCCGTCGTTCACCAAGCCACATCACCAGACCATATTTGTGACGCCATTGAATAACCAACTACCAAGATGACGGTGTTTTTGCAACCCAAACTACAGGAGTGTCAAGACTAAAATTCAAGGGAGGCAAACAATGACAGCAACAGGTCCTATGGTTCAATCAACGATGCTAGTTAGCCATGCACTCGACAATCATCGTCTTTATACAAGGCCCAATTACAATCGCTATGACGTTGGTAGTTTATCCAGAGTTTATCACTTGAAGTGTATTGATTTCTCGTCTCTTTAAGGGTTTTGTATATTACTAACTCATGCTCAACTAAGTTCCCTCTCAGTTCTATCTAACCTAGCAATGCTCAGCAACCAATCCTGAAGGTAGCCGTTGCCTCCCAGCTCCATGCAATGTTCAAAATACTGCAGCATCTGTAAATGAAACCATCACATCCAGGACTCGGATCAGCCAAAGAGTTTGTTCCAACCAATCACTCAATCTCAATCATCGATCCAAAGTTCTCTTGACATAAGAACGGACAGCTCTCTTGGCATCGCGCGCCCACCTCTTGATTCGCCACTTCTTCTGGTCCTTCTCGCTGTCTGAAGCCATCTCATTACTATCATGAACCCCAATATCAGATACGGGGGCCAGAGTGGTGACTTCTTGTTTAACTGTGGGTAGACAAGGACTGCTCTTGTTAGAAGAACCGGTTGAAGGTGTCCCAATAAACCGAAGGCGAAGCATAGAAAACTTGCATCGGACCCCACGATGTCCACTCGGACAATCATTGGAGCTAACGCTGGGCGTCTCATTCACTACCTCCTTATTCATAGGTGCATTATGATTTAACGTTGCCTCGACCTTTTCAGGCGAAGGCGGATATGGAATATTAAACTGGTCAGAGGGTTGTGGTGACGGTGGAGGACAATTTAGTCCCTCTTCTTCCCTCTTCAGCTCATCCTCAATATTGGACTTTGGTTCTTGTTTCACGACAAGAGTTTCAAGCGCATGGTTACCATTTGGCCCATTATTTTTAGGGTAAGACCTTAGTTCGGCAAGTGAGTTGCATTGCTTGAGACGGTTGTTAGGAAGTCCAGGTATACCCAGACCAGTTCGAGCTTGATCAAGCTGACTTCGTGATACTTTGAGCTTTAGCTTTGGCTTTGCTGCAGGGCTTGCTTTAGGACCCCAAACTCTGTGAACTCTAGTCTTATTCCCACTAAAAAGGATCCCGGGACTGCCGTCTCCTGCTGGCGAGGGCGGTGTTTTACCTCGAATCTTGAACTTTGGTGGGCTGTCCAGAGAAGCACGGGACTTTCTAACTGGAGATGGCAGAGGCTTCGTGTTCAAGTGATCTTTTCCTTTATCTGGAGGACCTTGATCTGGCTGCAATATGGCTTCGGTACTTGAGTCAGATGATTGCCCTGTCTCTGTCGGCAATGGTGGTAAGGCCTTCATTAGGTGCGGTACACTATCTTTCATCTTTAAATGACGTATAGGGGAGAGCGGTTCCGGTGAGGGGATGAGCTCACACTCCTGTGCTTTGTGACTTGAATTGGCAGATTCCTCAGGCGACACACCAGTCGTGCTTATCCGCATGGCCGCAATATTACGACGGTGGCCTTTTCGGTAAGCCTTGCCTTCCTGGCTAGTATCATCAAATATTGGCACTGATGAACGCCTGCTGAGCCTCTTTTGAAAATCTGGCCCATCTTCATCACTCTCATATCTTAGGTCTCCGTGGTATCCTTCACTGGCCGATCGCACCCCCAAGTCCCTTTCAGAGGAAGCAGATTTGCCCATACGGTCAAAAGATGACAGAATGGAAGCAAAGTCAGATAGTACCGGATCTAAGGTGTATCTTAGCCTTGAGAGACTACTTTGTGAGGCCCTTCTAGTCTGCAAATTCTCATCATCTTCGGAACCAGCTTCCAAAGCCTTCGAAAACCTCCAAGTTTTTCGCTCTGGGGATCTGTCCTCTTGTGCTGCACCAGCTGTCTCATGTACCATGTCTTGGGATGTAGTTTCAAGGCTTTCAGAGACACTGGATGGTGAGGTAGGTCTCTCCTCTTCTAATTTTTGAGCCGCAGGCGTGGATGAAGCTTGATCGTGAACTTCTTCATCTGTCATGTCGTTTTGGGGTGGCGGAATCGCAATGGCCAAGTCCTCATATGCAGCATGAACCAGGTCGTTTTCATCGAGTCTATTTCTGGAGTCGAAAGCAACACCATTTGCCGGAAACGGTTCGTCCTCTTAACTCTAGTTAGTCGATTCGCCTAGCACAATGATATTGTGTAGTTTACACTACCTTGCTCAAGGTCCGCATGATCGGAAAGCAATGAATCGGATTCATTGCTAGCATCTTCCAAACCAACAGAAGAGTCTTCTCTTAGAACCATCGGTCGGCGAAGACTACCGGCTCTCTGAGGAATGGGACAAATGGGTATCTCTAGTTCCACGTCCGGAGGAGGCTGGTTTTCGAATTCCTCAGTATAGTCGTAATAAAACGAGCCGGCCGATCGTAGTGGCTGGGGATTGGAACCGCCAGTTATTGGCCTGTTATACATTTCAACGATAGATGTCAAGCTAGCCGACCGCGTGCTTTGATCAGCCGAACTTCTTTGATGACGGTCAGGTGGCCTGGAATTCCAAGATACTGAAGAATTAGGGGTTCGAACTCGATAATTAGGCGGACCATGGTAATATGGTGAGGGAGACGTTCTTGAAGGTAGAGATGTTGTCGATCTGTTTGCATCGGCCCGCAACGAGAGAGGTGGGGGTCTTCGTTGACCATGGGTGTAAGTGGGTTTGTAAGATCCATGAACAGTCCTCTGTCCAATATGAGCTTCAAGCCAAAAAGAAAAGGAGAACAAAGAGACTGTTGCCACCCATACCTGCGAAAAGCGGTCAAGCTCAACCATTCTACTGTAATCGACGTCCCCATTCTCTGCAAGAGCTGGTGAGGCGGGACGGACGCCAGGGCGCTTCAGCCGAGTTGGGTATGGGAAAGGAGATCGTGGGCGTTGAAAGCCACCACTGCTTGATTGGCTTTGTAGCGTGCCGGACGATTTGTGGGAGGGGATATGCTTGGAGCTGGTTGTGGTCAACGAGTATGACCTCAAACCGTCATCGAGACTTGGTGAAACTGATGTCAGCATGGTCTGCTGACTCTCGGATCCATAAAGAGAGAGGATCTCGGATGTGGTGTCACGGTTTGAGCGCAACCTCTTATGGTCATCATAGAAATAGTTATCCTCATAGCCCCTAGCGCGTGGTATCGGAAGATGCCCCGAGTCCCCAAAGTGAGATCTGGATCGCGATGGCTGGAGATACATTGCCGCTGTAGACGTGGAACGCGGCTTGATGGAGAATATGCCAATGTCTCCCGTCTCGGTTGTAGTCTTGAGCATACTCTCCAGCGGGCCGGGGGAACGGAGAAGATCGACATTTTCGTTGACACTACGCAGCGGACGTCTATGGGAAGTCGGACGATGATTTGAATAGTTGATAGGCCTTCCATGAGCCCGATAAGTGCTGTTCAAAGAGGTGTTGCTTGCGGGCCTCTGGCGTAGTTGAGGGCCGTCCATGGTGAATTAAAAAGGATCCAATCTTGAGACACAACTCGGGATGATATAAATGGAGTAAAACGATATGAGAAGACAGAGAAAGACAACCAACACGAAGAGAAAGAAACAAAAAGAAGACACAGCGACGCCTGTGAAGACGAAACCGACTGAAAGAAGAGCTTTCTGCCAGTTTCGTGGACGCATCCTCGAGTGAAAGATGGTTGGCGATTGTGAGATACAGTCCAGAGCTCCAGGGCATCAAGGTACGTCATGTTTGCTCTTGGAGGAGAAGGCATGACGGATATCTGGTGTCTGTTTGCGAGGGGAGTTGCGATGAATCACAGACCGAAGAGAGTATAGTAGCCATGGCTTCGAGATTCTTGCCATTCTCAATGAATGAAATGGTCTGCTTGCTACCAGAGAAGAGTCATACGCTGGCAAGTTGTAGAAGGTGTATCTAAGGGCTCGCTTGTAATTTCTGGAGTGGGTTTAGTGGGATCCATCAACGACTGTTGATGTAAATCAAATGGCAAGAGACTCATTGAGATCAGAATCTGCTCCTTCCGTATTTCTTCCAACCATCACACCTCGATAATGACGGAATAAACAAGATTCATTACTACACCGGAAGTTGATATTTTGCATCATCAGATACCCACCTAGTAGTAGGTATAGGTTAGCAGTATTGGACATGTACCATCGTCTCAGGGCGGAAGAAACCCGTGTGGTTACGTCCCGCACATGCACGGAGTACGGGAGCGAGAGAGATGATGAGCAGAACGGCTAAAACGGCGCGCTCAAGCATAACAAAAGTTGGGTTTCACAACTGCATCGCTTTTGAAACGCGAAGCACTGCATAAGAGAGGAGGGGGAATACGCGTTTTCCTTTAATGGCGCGTACCAGAAGCCGGAAGCCATGGCATCATACCCCGTTTGATGGCCGTGATGTGCTGACGAATGGTTTGGGTCCGTGATGCATTGAATGAAGCAAACGCACGTGTTCCCCTACGAAAAAAAAAAAAACAGAGCCGAGGGAAATGCTGTCTGTCGATCGACAAGCCCAATACGACAGTAGATGCAGATTTTGGCTGATGAGGCACCTGTGCCCTCCCTCTAATTCATGGCACTAAATCAAGCCTCCTCCTCTTCCCAAGCCCCCGTGAGAAATGGGATGGGATATTAATAGCTCCCGGCTGTGAAGAACCGCATCTCCCTTTTCTCCAAACTCCACGCCAAACCGTCTCCCCCTCCTTCTCTCTCTCCCCCCGAGTTCCGAAATCGGAACCCTGGCAACTGCTAATTAACTGTAGAGACACGTCCAAGACATGGCGATTTTCCTTCAGTCACGAGATCATGGAATGGAAATTAGAGGCCATGGGCTATGAGGGGGCATGGTATGCACGGGTGCCCACGGGTGCCCGTACACGACTAAACCGGTCAGGGTAGATGGAAGATTTTACGTTTTTCTAGGCTTGAACCCTAGCGCCTCATGCCCCTGAAGACCAGGGGGTCAGGGCTTATCCAGTGGCCCATTCCAGGTGGCCGTAGCCAATGCCTATCCGTCCTCTGTAATTGGCCAGTCCCCGCAGATCCACTTTACCATGCGCATCTAGTCAGGGGTTTGCATTTGCTTTGCTTTACCTTTGCCTTTGCAGGTCTAACGGTGGCTCTCCTCACTCCAATGGACGTCCTCCGTATGGGCCAATGCTGCGTCTTCCTGCAGCATGATTTAAAAAATAATGAGATCCCCATCTGAATCAGCGTTAACTTTCTTTCCATCACTCATGCTCATTCATGTACGTGAATTCTGAGTCAAAGTATACTCTTGTCTCTTCTGTGCAGCACCAGCACCAGCACCAGCAGCTCCCGTGCCGCGGGCATCCTCCTCATTCATCTACCCATCCCATCCATACTCTTTATATATCTGTACCGCCACCGGCCCATCTCCATTTATTCTTCCCGCACACCAGTCATTCTCCATCATCAGTTGTCCAAATAACGCCAAACAAACTGGAACCTTCTATGATTCTAGCAACACTTCGCCATGGCTTCCCGCAACACAAATTTCCAGATGCCCATGCTGGTGACTGATCAACCGGCATTGCAATCCAAGAAAGGCAACACAGTTCGCAAACCGCGTTTTCATGAGGACTTTGACGCACCACTATTCGAAGATCTTCTGGACGCCTCACCAACAAGCACCTCCACAGAGAACAGCAGCCGCAATTCGTCGCCTCGACCAAGTTTTGATGACGCAAACAGAAAGCTCCCTTCACATGGCTCACTGTCCATGCGAAAACACAGAAATATGACATCGCCCGTCGTGCAGTTGCAGAATGAATGGACGTCTGAGCCACGCCGACGAACTAGCGTCCATGATAAAATGCGACAATTGGCTAGGAGATCCATGATCATCGTTCGACGCCCAGAGCGAATTGGCGACGATGAGCTTGAAGTGACACAGCGGTCGGTAACCAAGGGCATCAAGGTGAATGGCGGGCGATATGGTGGATCCGAGGAACACCTTCAAACAATCATCACCATTTCAGAGGTCGCCAAGCCAACATGAGCTTCGAGATCATGAGGGGTGTGTATGTAAGGCTTTGCCAACTTTGCTTCCATTGCCCTTGTTGGCTGTCAGAAAAAGGAGGACGTATCCATGGACTTGGCAATTTTGATTGAGGCGTCGGGAACCGGCGTTGAAATTTGCTTTGTATAATAATATTGTTGGATGATGATTATGACTCATGTTTCAAAATACACCACCGCCGATGATGAATAGTCGGTTTTCTTCCTTCTTAATCCATTGAATTATCTTATTAGCACCTTGTGCCATTGCTGCCCGTGACAAATTAGGACCACCGATACAGTAGAGCTCAAAGGTTGGTGTAAGCCAGGCTAGTGACGTCGCCTCGTCGCTAACGCACTGCAAAATCTTAAGATGCGCATGTTTCGCGTGAGCTGAGGCATGAAGCTCGTGATATACCGTCATTAATCTCCTCCTTTCTACCAGGTGGCTGAAAGCCGGCTCCAGGGTCGACATGCAGAACTGCACATTTGCCCGAGACTTATACAGGAAATGGCTGATTGGACTCCCTGGGGCGACCTGGGATATGCTGGGACGACCAGCACGAGTGGCGTTTCTCATAATGGCAACACTGCCATTCTTGGCCAACTGCTGCGCAACCTCATCGCGCATCTCCTTCAAACTGAAAAAGGCCTCTCGATCGGCGCTGATGAGAATCATGGCAATTTCCTCATCTACACTGTGCCTGGAAGCTGCCGCAACTGGTGTTGTGGCCTGCTCACCTGACACTCCGTCAAAGAAACTGACGTACATGTAGAGGTAGCCCTGATTGTTAAAGGCAGGGAGGCATAGCGGTATCCAATTTTCTCCGCCTCCTGCTTTAATGCCATCGGACTCGAAAAGCATATTGAAAATAAGCTGGAGATCGCTCGGATGAAGTGAATGACGACGGGGCCGAATCACACTAACGAGTTTCCCCCGGCTACAATGAGTCCATAGAGAAGTTTGTCGCTTCGGGACTTTAGGAATGTGTTATTGATTGAGTTTCTCTGAGATTTTCGAAGTTTGAGGCACTCGAGCGCGCCTAGAAGCGCCGAAGAAGAACCTTTGGTGAAATTATCGGCAAGTGAAGACAAGAGCAGCTCGGTTCCCTCTAAAGGCTTCCGTAA
This sequence comes from Cladobotryum mycophilum, assembly GCA_036429605.1. Classification (NCBI taxonomy): domain Eukaryota; kingdom Fungi; phylum Ascomycota; class Sordariomycetes; order Hypocreales; family Hypocreaceae; genus Cladobotryum; species Cladobotryum mycophilum. The sequence continues at coordinate 2,943,706 of CM071590.1, read as the reverse complement.
GTCGGTGGACGGTCGATTCTGAAATATATGGGTTAATCGAGGCAGCGTGAGGGTGGATAGAATCTGCATGTATAGTGCATCAAGTTGAGCACGTAGCTGTGAATCGCTCTCCCCTAATTTACTTATAGCAACAAAATAGAGTGGCCCTTGTGTCGTCACAACGAATCTTGTATTGCCGGCCGTGAACCCCTGAAGGGGATTGTTCGAGCCCTCGTAAAACGATATGATGGTTTGTACAACGCCGATAGATGAGTTGATGAGGTTTAGATCACCGTGTCTACTCCAGATGGGTTTCCCTGCAGACGAGAGTATCATGTAGTGCTTAAGCTTTGAATGCCAGAGCGCCAATCTATCGTCGTCTTTGAAATACTCGTTTGCCTCCTCCGGAAGTGGGTTAAATTCTTGTTCAAAATCTGCTAGGCGATCATCGCCGCCTCGACCCTTCTCGAACGGTTGAACGGAAGCAGATTGAGATCGCAATAGGTTCCAGGCTGCGCTCTTTTTACTCAGAGACGAGGTGAGCAGGCTAGCAATGTCTCCAGCTGGGCGCATCGTAGGCGCAAAGCTCATAATACTCGCTCCATCGTTATCTTCTGCGCCGGAGTTGCTTAGCTGATGGTTAGGTGAGGCATAACCACTGCTAACAGGCGTCGACCCAGATTTGGCGCTTTGCGTCGAAAAGGTGCCTCGTGACCCATCAGGGAATGATAAGGTCTGGATATCCAAGGGTGTAACCGCAGTCGTAGCTTGAGCCTGTAGGGATTTCGGGTCGACAAAGCTGCTCGCAGTCGGTCGAGGGGGAGCGGAGGGCGGTAGTCTTCGTCGGAGGGTTCTTGATCTTGTCCCATGGTGAAAAGCTTACGATGCTGGTCGCATAACAAGCTGATCAGGTAGCACAAGTAGTCATCTCATATAGGCGAATGGACCGTGCGATCCAGGGGCTGTAGTCGCAGCTCCGCGATCCATTATCGTGACATTCGGTAGAGGCGCCGACCACGGGAGCAAGGGCCCGTGGATGATGACAAGAAGATGCTGCGTTGCATTTTGGGCTTGAAAGCGGAAAGGGTAAAGGTAGATGACGTTGGCAGCCTCGCGTGGGCCAGCACCTGATACGGCCAATCAAATGTCCACTACCGGGTACCTATGGTGGGGTCAGACGCAGTGAGTTGATGTCCACTGTACTTTCCGGAGGCGGCCAGCTCTATGAAACGTAACCCGCCAAAGAAGCTTCACCACTTATACCTGTGCTGTGAAGCAATCTGGCATTTTCTGTCCCCGCGTTTGTCGCTACAACTATGCGACTCGATTCCAAGCTGTAGCGAGTTATGACATCGATCCCGCTCATGAACCGGCTAAATAACGACCATGGCGCTTGATCTGGGTCCCGGCGCGCGATCTGGGTCGCCAGAGAGCTCTGGACGAGATTCGCCTATACCGCCGCAATGGAGGAACCAATTTGGTGGAGGTGGGCTGACACAATACTTCCATGGTATTCGCTGTTTATATGGCTAATACGAAAAGTCAGAAGAACACCCTGTTAAGGACAAGGCCTACCGAAGATATGCCTCTGGAGTCGACAAGGCCCTGCAGCTCTTTGAAACAGCATTGGAGGAATGGGCCGATTATATATCCTTCCTTAACCGACTTCTAAAGGTTAGCAATAGCATGGACTCTTATTAAAGAAACCAAGTATGCTGATTACTTATGATTAGGCCTTACAAGCTCGTCCACCGAACAATGTCCATATCCCCTCCAAGGCAACCATCGCCAAACGACTCTCGCAATGTCTGAACCCTTCTCTACCGTCAGGCGTACACCAGAAAGCCCTCGAAGTATACACATATGTTTTTGAAGCCGTTGGGAAAGATGGGCTGTCCAGAGACCTTCCTTTGTATCTCCCGGGGCTGGCCCCGACTCTTTCTTTCGCATCGCTTTCCGTTCGCTCGCCATATCTCGATCTATTGGAGCGTTATTTTATAGGATTGGATTCTAGGTCACTAAGACCAGCAATGAAATCCATTATTCTGGCGCTGTTGCCTGGCTTGGAGGATGAAACAAGCGAGGATTTTGACCGGACATTGCGACTGCTTGGGAAATTCAAGGAAGCCATCAGACCAGATGACAGCAGCATCTTAACTGAGCAGCATTCTTCAGGAGATGATTTCTTCTGGCAGTGTTTCTTTCTGGCTTCTGTTACGAGCCAAAGCCGCCGGTCTGGAGCTCTCGCCTATTTGGTACGTAACTTGCCTGCATTGGGACCTGGGCCCTCTGCCGAGTTGTCAACCAAGATTTCACGAGGCGGTACTGGAAATAGTCTAAATGTCGCACTTACTGCTATTGTAGCGTCTCCTGAGCCGGGCTTGTTGATTCGTTGCTTTGCCAGCGGATTGTCGGATGAACAGTTACTAATCCAACGAGGATTCCTTGACTTGCTGGTAACTCACCTGCCTCTACATTCCAGGGTCTTGCAATCTCGAGTAAAACCTGGGGACTTGGAACTACTTCTGAGGGCTGCCGTTGGGGTAGTTACTAGGCGCGATATGAGTCTCAATCGACGGCTATGGACGTGGTTGCTTGGACCCGAGCCTGCAGGTCTGGAAAGCGATCAGGCTACAGACCTGCAAGCCACCCCCTCTGAGCACCAGCAAGCTCTACTATCATCTAGAACAAATTACTTTGAAGAGTTTGGTTTACAGCCTCTAACAAAGTCCTTACTAGATATGATCAAAGGCACAATCCATGGTGGGGTTGCAGAGCGAACTCGGCCTTATCGAATCTGTCTCTCTCTCATGGACAGGTGGGAGATTGGCAGTCTTGTGATTCCGGAAATTTTTCTACCTGTAGTGGAGAGTGTACAGAAGTTCAAGAAACAAGCATCAAAAAAGTCGGAATTTACTGAAGTGTTGCGGAGCGCAAGTGTGTTCTTTGACGGCATCGAAAGCGGCCTTATATACAGCGAGTTGGTTGGCTTGTTAGCCAAAGCAATTGGTCCCGGTAATGCAACAAACGAAGAGCGGAGTGCGAACCTCTCGTTGATTAACTTTGTTATTACGAACTTCAATGTGCGCGAGGAAGAAATGACTACAATTCACGCCCCTCTAGTCTGTCTAGCAGCGTTATCGATGTTGGAAGATTCGAAACATCGCAAACCAAAAGCTGGTTCAGTGGACGCCGAAAGCTCCTACTTGACAAAACAGGTACTGGCTATCGTTGTTTCTCTACTGGAACTTGTGCCTGAGCGAGCATTTCCAACCCCTACAGCAAGTGGCAAGAGTCTTGACAAAAATAAGAACCAGCTCTCCGTTCTATCAGATGCGGAGTTGCTGAAAAGGATAAGCAACTTCTACGTTAATGAACAAGGTAGCCTTGAAGCCTCTCCGGCCCCATTCACACCCATTGAATCTGGAGAGCTGCTCCTTGACAAGGCGGCCAAGTATATATATGAGGATCTAGATGTTCAACAATCCCGGAACGATTTGACTTTTCGGATTCGAATTCTACTGCTGGTTTTGGCGAAAGTGCCAAAGACCTACAGATTTGATGAAAAGCGTCTATTATCAAACGTGCACGAGCAATTAAGTCGGAAAGCCCGGCTGTCATTTTCTGACTTCTCATCAATACTGCATCTTGTCACACAGCTATACTCTGCAGAGAGGCTCTCAGCAGTGGAGTTGACAGAACTGATCAACCCCCTGGTTGGTCACGCATGGGTGTATTTATCCGCCTCAGAACCTAAATATCATGTGGAAACTGTTCGATGTCTCTGGCATTTACAAACGACGCTTACAACATCGCGACGCGACATCGAGGCTTCGCTTGCAAGTATCTTAATAAACAGGAAGACAGATGTTCAAGCTGATATTGGTCGTGCCTTTGGTGTCCTTTGGTCACATACACTCCAAGACACTCAACCCGATCGACGAGGACTTAAAGGTTCCTCTTTGGAAACAAAGCCAGCTCAGAAGATAATCGGAGTGGAGAGTTACGAAGTCATGTTAACTCAGCCGCTGTTTATTATCTTGGATGCGCTACTAGATGAAAGAACCCAGTTGTACATGACGGTCAAGTCGTGGCTCAATAGCATGATTGGAATCGATAGGTATAGAGTGAATCACTTACATTTCAGAATATAGTTGCTAATATTATTCAGGTTATTTCTACTATTTGTTGTCAAGATGTCTGAGTTGCCATGCCTCCGCGGTATCCGCATTGGCGCTCCCTCTGAGAAGCCAGACACAACCTCCGTTGTTTTCACAGAAGATGACGACCTAGACCTTTGTCTTTATTATCTGCGCACGTTGTACCACGTCCTGAGCTGCTCTGGAGATGCTTCCTCGGCTGTTCTTGCAACAAAGCAAATACGTTTGAGTGAGAACCAGAAAGTGCAAATATCCGGTATGTTCTTAGTTAATTCTAATTACATTCTATGCTAAGATTTCAAGCAGGCTTAGAGGAAGAAGGGATCACACTACAAGATTATTTCGTCCGCGTGTGCATGGCATGCATAACAAGTGATGCATCTCCATCAAGCAGTGCCGAACTGCACGACCGAGTCACCCAGCTCCATCGTTACGCCCTGACGATTCTTCATCATTTCCTGCTTAGCCAATATGCGATTCCACTCTCGAGCCTCCAGCTTGACACCATTCTCCTGGACAGATTGTTACAATCTATCAGCAGCCCGGACCCATATGTACAAGTTCTCTTATTAGACGTCGTTTTTGATACACTGAAACTTCGAGATGTGACGCCAGCAGAACCTGCAGTCATGTCTAGTCTGGAGAAGAGACGGCTCAGTGCAGATCCTACACGCGCAAGCCGCCCATCCATCTCTGCAAGTGACATTAGGGCACATCTCACAACTATGCCCCCTCAACTCCTCAAATGCCTGCAGGCAGGCTTGAGCTCTTCTAACAGCCGCTATGTCCTTGACTCATGGGTCAGCTTCCTTGGTGGCTGTCTTCCATTTTATTCACAATCCATCTTTCAAATCTTAATACCTCTTGTGGAAACACTGTGCAAACAGGTGGATGCCACATTTTCCAATCTCAGGACCCTGTTCAGAGATGAAACATACCAAGCGAGCAGAGAGACTGGAGCTCCAGAGTCAACCTTGATCCACCTTCTCAACGCCCTGGAACAAGTTTTGGCCAGAGCCCACGATCAACTTTTGGCTGAAGAAGCCAAGGCTCAGCTTATGAAAGGACCTGATCAACCTCAATCGCTATTCGGAAGTATGGTATCTGGTGTTTTTCAGTCTGATACACCACAGACCCGCAGCGCTACTGCAAATGATCGTTTAACTGTGCACTTGGCATTCCAAGACGCGGTTCGCATTTGTTTCAAGATATGGTCTTGGGGTCAAGGCGAAGAAGCAACCAAACAAGACATTAATTCATCAGCATCATTCAACTACACCTCACTACGAATGAGGAATAGGGCAAGGAGACTGCTTGAACATCTCTTCACAGCAGAGACTCTGGAGAGTCTTGAAACCGTAATTGACATATGGAAAAGCTCCACTGGTTCCCAAGAATACTTCAATGTTTTCAATTTTTTACAGGCTTTAGATGCTTCACGACCAAGACATACGATGCCAGCTCTGTTCAATTCCATTTACAGCAGAACAAACCCAGGAGCCTTGGAGCCATCACGCAAATCAACAATGACAATTTCACTACAAGACTCGGACCTCGTAGTCTTCTTGGTGGAATACTCCCGTTCCCTTGACGATGACGCTATGGACGAGATTTGGCAAGATTGCATCACCTTCCTCAGGGACCTCTTGGGAAACCCTTTCCCTCATAGACAGACACTGCCCAGTCTGCTGGAGTTTGCAGCAATTCTCGGTGAGAAGGTTGACAATACCAACTTTGGAGAGCAACGGAAGATGCGTAGGGAGCTTGGTGTAAGTTTATAGCCCCCTTGATCGATCCCAGAAACCTCACTAACAGCAATCTAGGATCTCTTCCTGCGGCTTCTTGCTGCACTCTTCACCACACGACCTACCTTTGCTGAGCCGAACACGAATGGCTCACCTGGAGGCAGATCCAAGGATGGGTTGGAACGTCGGGGCACCTTTTCTAGTGCTATTGAGAGGTCGGAGGATGTAGTGGCCATACTTGCCTCTGTTGTTCCCAATTTACCCAAAATTGTACTCGAACCTGAACGCGTGCTCTCCGCTGCAGGCACAATCTCTACAAATGTCATTGGGCCGATCTTGCGCTCAAAGGCATTCCCAGATTCAGTCTCTCAGAGTTTTATGAGGCTGCTTCATGAGCTATCCAGGCTACAGAACAACCAAAAGACATGGAAGAAGGATGTCGGCGACGCCTTCAACGATGGCAAGTTCTTCTCCATGAATCTAGCTCTGGTCAAGGACGATTGGCTCCAGCTACTACGACAGTGGACTCTTGCGGACAAGGAGAGGTTGCCTGATTTCATCGGCCGCATCGGCTCGCCTACTACTGCCGGTATTGTTTTTGGCGTTGGGGCTACTTCGGCTCGCCTAGAGGCGGATCGGAAGACGCAGCTGAATCTGCGACGAATCGCAACGTTGATCCTGGCTTCCGCTGAGGATCATTTCGTGACCGACATCCCTGCCATCTTCGACAAGCTCGTCGATTTATTAGCGGCTACTTCGACATCGTCTCCCTCCTCCATGACCCGAGCGGAAGTGTACATGGTTGTCCGAGCATTAGTCCTCAAAACAAGCTCCATCCATCTCGCCATGCTATGGCCCGTCATCAACGCTGAGATCCACGCCGCCATCTCCTCCGTCGTGGCGCCCGACCACAGCACCGCGTCTGAGATTTACGTCAACTCTGCTATCCTGCAGGCCTGCAAGCTTCTAGACCTGCTAATATGCGTTGCGCCGGATGACTTCCAGCTGCACGAATGGCTCTTCGTAACCGACACCATTGACGCGGTCTACCGCTCTTCTACGTACAAGCCCGTGGCCCTCATTGACGAGATATCCGAAGAACTAGGCAGCGCTGCGGGCACTCTTGCCTCACATGACGACACGGCCGGACAGCTCGCGGCTAGCAGCTCCCACCGCCGTCCGCTGCTCGGCCCCGGGGGTATCAGCGACGAGGTAAGCCTCGAGCGTAAGGACGAGCTGGTGGCCAAGATTCTGAGGCCCTTTTTCGGGCAGCTCAGCATATTCGCGTTTGAGTCGACGTATGCCATGGGGGCGGTGGATAGGGAGGCATGCATCCAGGGATTGTTGAAGGATATCTTTGATGATCGGAGTATGGTCAAGGCTTTGTGAAAGGGGAAAAAAAGGGGGGGGGGGTTGTAGAAGGAGGAAAAAAGAAAAGCTGGGTGGAATTAGTTTCAATTATAGACTTGAGAAGCTCGAAAATGAATGCGATGATATCTTTGTTTGCTTAATGGCACCTAACCTCTTACTCTGACAAACGTTGATGGATAGATAGATGGGTGGATGCATGCATGAATGAATATGAATTTTTTTTGACGTCTTATTTATCTTGTTCCAGGTCTTATAACCAATGATCCTTCAACTACCTACTCCTACTCAAAAAGACAGTTTATGTCTCGACATTTGTCATCTCAGCTAATAACAGTAGCATTAACATCATCCCCCTTGCTTGATCAAAGCAATACATCGTAAACCCTCCATGACGCCGGATTTTGTTCCTTCTTGGCATCTCCATATGAATATCCAATCCAAGAATTCCTCCCCTTAGCTTTTTTGAGCTTTTGAATCCCCCACATGGTAAGAATACGACTTTAATCCTTCCGACGGCATCGCCGCAGTGGTTTCCCGCCCAAATTCCTTGTAACTCCAACGCAAAACCCATGAAAGAGAATGAATAAAAGAAAATTCATGCAAAACCCTGCTTGTTCCTCCTCCTCCTTTTCCTCATAGAGGACCCTCAATATGGGGTGCATACATCCACTGCTGCGAATCCGACAAGGGCGCGGACCAACCCTCAGGCGGCGACCCCAGCACCCTGCTAACAATGTCCTCGAATTCGGCCCTCGACATGGAGGCTCCAAAGACGACGCAGCGCACCACATGGCTAAACTCAATCTCCAGTGACTCCAAGACTCCCTCTGCATACAGCACGCTAATCGGATATCGCGCCGCCATCTCAAACCAGGCTTGTACGGGTGTGAGTTCCGTGACGTCCTGGTTGAGCGACAGGGCCAGTCCGTAGAGCGAGCTGAGCGAGATGCCGGAGGTGAGCCACTGGAAGACTGGGGGCGGTTGTATGGCGTTGTCCTCAAAGGTGTTGCGCTCAGAGTACACAGACTCTGGGGCGTTCGCCATGAGGTACGCACTAGCCATGAGGTGATGTCCGTGGGCCTCTTCCGAGGAGTGAACGTGGTCGTGATGGTGGTGGAAGTCTCCCAGTAGGAAGTGATCCCAACAACCGTGTTCCAGTCTAGTGTACTCAGTAAACCTGCGAAAATAGTTAAACGTCAAAAAAATAAAATATGCTTACGCTAATATGAAGTTGATGGCCCTCGTCTCCTGATCAGGTGTCATGGCCGGCTCGCTCTCCACCGCCGCTGCCGTTGCCGTTGCCGCGGGTTGGGATGGGCTTGCATAGCTTTGCACCGTGGTACCAGAAACGTTGGAGCTTATGGTGAAGCAGGGCGTTCCCAGGACGTCGTTCATGCTCAATGATACGGTGATGTCGTCCATGTTGATGTCGCCAAACATTTCCGTGTTGGATGGGATGACGGGCTGATCCAGGTTCATTTCCGATAAGTGTTGTCTTGTAAGTGCCATGTGGGCGTCTGGGGAGGGCTGGCCGGCGAAGCTCGCGGCTGATGATGATTCTGCCGTCGAATGATGACGGATGGGATCAGATTGCTGGGCTGGTGTGGGCGCCGCGACCCCGGCGGCTGATAAGATGGCCCTTATGCCCTCGTTGTTCTTGCGCATCTCGAAGGTTTCTGCTTCCGCGGCGGCAATCATTTCTCGCAGTTCTGAAATATCCAGTTCCAGTTGTTTGACATAATTGGCCTTTCGCTGGCGGTGCTGGATCTGAGCACGCCTGACTTGGGCTCGTCGAGCTTGTGCCTTTTCCTTTGCGGACTTTTCCTTGTCCTCTGCGGATTGTTCATGCTGACCTAGAATTAAATTTTTAGTATCATAATACTTGTATCGCCACCATGACCTTTTCATGTCTTTCCATTGTGAGAAGCGATCGGTGAAGGGGGCTGAGGCAGAGTTGGCGGTAGTTGAAGAAGAAGACATGATGATGATGATGAAGATGATGATACTATATTAAAAAACGAAAAAAAGAAAAGAAAGAGAATGAAAATGAAAATGAAATGGGGGAAACAATTGATGGCAAGGGCGATTAATAAAGTATTAAATGGCTATCTCTCTCACTCTCACTCTGTCTCTGTCTGTGGTTGGAACGCAGATGCGCAAATGCAAATGCCAGCCCAAACAAGCAAGCAAGCAGAGGATGAGTAAGTGAGTGAGCGAGCCAAGAGAAATGGCTTGTCATGTGAGATGGACGCAAATGGGGAAGGGCATCGTACGCCCTTTATAATGACAACAAGGTCACCACAAAACACAAATACAAGACAGACACACAGTCCATGGCGGCCAGAGTCTAACCGATACGATGAGATCGATCGTCAACGGCTGCAACCTTGATAGTGCCTCTTTCTCACACCCCCATTCTCACACTGGCAAGAGTGAGTACGGAGTGCATCCATACATGCATGCTTATGCTTGATACCCATATCTCATATCATTGGCCAAGAATGACAAATCGACAAGGTGGGTATAGCTAGCATCGATGGGGGGAGGGGGATGAGATGCAAGTATAAAAAGTATTTGATATAACGAAAAAAGGGACAAGACAAGACATGACACGACAAGACAAGACAAGAGACAGGTGGGTTTTTCTAGGAAGGGGAATTGAAACTGACTGGGCTGAACTGGGGTAGCGCAGTAGCAGTAGCAGCCCTGGAGTGCCCCGTAGCGTAGGTACAGTGCGGTGCTTCAGTTGGGTCAGGTGGGTCAATCCCGAACGGACGGGTTGTGCACTGGCACTGGCACTGGCACTGGCGCCGTTGGCACTGGCGTTGGCCTTGAAGAGAATAGGCACTGGAACCTAGAAGGTAGAGGCGCCAACAGCAACCAACAGGGCACCAACAGGCCCTTGTCTTGGGCTTGTCATGAACTTTCAACGCCCACTAAACCGCCTCTATCCCTCCCTGAACAACCCGCTGTAACCCGTGCTAGGCTAAGACCTGACCTTGTTTCGGCCACCCTCTGCCAATGAGGAATGCACAAGCAAACTGGAATCAAAAAAAAAAAAAAAAAAAAGAGGGAGGGGAGGGAGAGCGAGGACCGAGACAAACAATGCATGAAGCAGGCAAGCAAGCAAGCAAGGGGGTTAAAAAAAAACACAAATACAAATAAAAATAGTAATACAAATACAAATAATAAAAAATAACCAGCAAGGTATCCAAGGTCCTGGTCTCCCAGGGGTGTGTGTGTGTGTGTGTGGTGGTAGTAGTAGTAGTAATAATAGTAATAATAATAGCTAGTACTTGTAGCAATATTGTAATTGTACCCGACTTGTAGGAGGAAATGGATGGAAGTGAAGAGGATATAGGTATATGTAGGTTGATGATATAAAAATAAAACAAACAAAAAACAAGGCATAAAATGGAAAGGGAATGGAATGGAGTCAAATAATATCAATACTTACAGGCACTTCCTGGACTGTCGCCAGCGCTTCCAGTTAAGATGCTGCTACCTCTTGCAGGAGAGAACAACGCCTCCACCCCATCCTCCTCCGCCGCCGCCGCCGTAGCAGCAGCAGCAGCAGCAGCAGCAGTGGTGGTGGTGCTCGTGCCTGCGCTTGTTGTTGTGCTGGGCCCTGCTTCAGCTTTTTCGGGTTCTGCAGCGCCGCCAGCACCAGCACCGGCAGCTGGAGTCCTCGATTTTATATACTCCTCCGTCTCCTGCGCTCTCTGGAACACCGGAGCTACCACATCCGGGTCACTCAAGATGTCGTTGAGGAAATCCGGGTCGAGGCACTCTAAGTTCGGCTTCCCCTTCCCTTTTGTCCTTCTCTTGGACTGTCGCCTGTCTTCCTTTTCTTTTTGCTTGATTTCTCTCCAGAACCGGGTAAAGGACGGTCGATCCTCTTCGTCGTCTGCCATTGTTTTTTTTTCTTTTTCTTTTTCTTTTTGAGAGAGGAGGGGGTGTAAACCTTTATAGGCTTGTATGTGTCGTGAGGGGGGAGATATTTGGGGGGGTCAATAAAAAAACGTTAGACTCACAAAATTAGAGAAGGAATTATCTTTTCCTTCCAACGAAACTTGACAAACGCGAGCGCGCGCCCCTATCAACGATTTAGCACATCAAATGGGTTCATTCCGGTGGGCAATGGCCGAAGCGGGATTGGGCGAGGGGACTGGATTTCAGATCTCTCTCTTGCTATGTGTGTCTGTTCTGTTCTGTCTGACTGTGACTGTGACTGTGACTGACTGATGGAGCCTGAGACGGGTGAGATCAGGTCAAGTCAAGTCAGGCCAGGTCAAGCAGCAAAAAAATGGCTTAGGTGGTGGGAACGAGAAGAAAAAAACAGCCCCAACCCCAGCTACGCATAGGAAGGAAATCTGGTAATAGGCCAATTCAACTGCCGGTTTGTTACATTCCCCCTCTCCCCTCTCCCTCCCCCCAAGCAAAGAAGCGCCTTCTAACAAGTTACAGGCAAACTGCTCCATACAATGGAGTTCGCCGCTAAATACCACTTTTGGCATTCAGCAGTTACTGCAACGAGTCTAACGCACCGGGAACGTTCTATAGGCACAAGTAGCTATGTAATCGATAGGGCTCACAGCGCTGTGGCTTTGAAGCTATGGTGGATATCCATAGGTAGATGGACACAATCGCCTATAGCGGTAAACAACTCCATGCCTCCAGTGTTGGCTGTGGATTGCATGGAACCATCAGTCTGTATTATAAACGACCTCCAAGGCTACCTACTTGTAGCATCCAACCCACAGGCACGCCCTAGGCTAAGATACAGCCTATTAGAGAGGACCCATTATAGCTTGTCTGGATGGGATCCATGGATAATTTATGTATGTGCTATGGATATCTTCATATAAAACATTAAAGACGGGAAGCTATTCATAAATCATACCGCCAAACAACCCACCTACCCACCCACTCCACTTCTCATTATAACAGCATTCCAGTGTTAATCTATTCCCTTGCCGCACATAGCATTATTTCAAATACCTGGCATTCTTTTCACCCGGCCCTTTCGGCGAATTCACATGCACGTACTCACTCTTCCACTCACCCCCATGCTCGCCGCCAACGTTGCGTGGGGTCAAGAGTATCCACCCCGGCACTCGAGACAGGCCAGGATTGCTTTGGAATCATTTTTTTCCAAATACTCTTATCGATTAAACCTGCTCACTTCATCAGATAATCATCATCTCAGACATATCTGACAATCAGTCAAGTCAGTCTTACGCCCAGCTTTTCTCTTCTCCTAATGCCGTGCCCTTGCTTACACTTGTTTTTAAATTTCATGTCTTTCTTTAATTCGCTTCAGCCACTAGTAGCAGTAACCTATACACTAACTAGTCTGTCTGTCTGTCCGTCTGTCTATACGACCGATCATGATAAATTCCTATTTTCCGATCCCAACTCCTCGCTAATGCTCATTACCTCAAAACTCCAAAAAAAGAACACGTAGTATAGATGCTAGATCATTCCCCCCATGGTAAATGAGTACAACATGGACAAACATCTCAAATTGACAAGACGCCTCCCTTCTTCCTTGGTGTATATGGATGTGGACTTTCAGTCCTACTCAAAATCTTCACCATCACTGTCCGTTGCTGTTGCCTCTTCCAATCCCTCCAGTTCCTCCTCTTCCTCATCATCTTCCACACCATCGCTATCATCGCTGTCATCCTCCGCATTTAGACCTGGCACTGATTTCCAGTGCACGTAATCTTCAGCCAGCCACCGTTTGCTAATAGGGAGTTGGTACGGATCGAACGGGAAATACGGATCTAGCTGATGAAAGCTTTCCTCTTGTGCATCAAAGCCAGAATCTCGCAGGGCACCACCAGTCGAGTAGGTTGATGATAGGAATTGCGTCAACCGGACGCGCTTGTTGTTCTCGATAAGTGGGTAGGTGTACATAAAGTTGAGGCGGTGGGCAAGCTTGGCAAACTCTTCCACAATCACCGGTGCACACACCTTGAGCGGGTTGAGTTTGCCAAAGATGTGGATCGAAAGGTCCTGTTTTGATGATCCCACCCACTCCAGATCCTGTCCGATATAAGATGCTGCATCATCAGGGTCTACCACTTCTGGCACGTCCACCACCAAATCCTGCCATCGGAAACAGAAGATATATAGCGTTGCCTGGAGAAGGCTGTAGTAGGGGTGGAAGCGCTTCAGGTCTGGGCCACGGCATATGGGCTCGTATTTCTTGCGGTACTGGTCCAGGTGATGAAGCAGCAGGAGGAAGATGGTTCGTACAAGGCTCTGCGGGACATGTGCGCCTCGAGCCACAAAGCTCGCCAGGTATGCAGCAGCAGCTTGCTTCAAAATATTGGGTGTGTTGCCTTGGAAAGCCGTCGCGATAAGTTGGCCGCAAAAGGCATCTGTAAGTCGTTCATGCTGCTGAGCAAAATGGAAAACGAGAAACTGAGTATGTCGTGATTTATATGTCGGTAGAACCATCTGATCAAACTCTCGTAATATCGTCGTAAACATGTCGAACGCTTTATCTGACCCGGGGCTCATAAAGTGCGGCGTGTATAGGTTGAACAGCGTGTCAAGTACAGCGTCCATCTTCTCAACGCTCTCCTTCACAGTCTTGATTCGCACCGCCTCCTGGTCGTAATCCACATCGTCGCTATCAACAGACTCGTTATCGCTCTCGTCGTCATCAACATCCAGTTCCCAGTCATCAGACTGCCGTGGCGTCTCTCGCAGCGCAAACATGACCGCTGCAGTAATATCGTCGTCCATATCCTCCAAATCTAGTTGCATCTGAGAATCAATCTTGACGACTCGGTTGAGTATCATATCTAGGATATCATCCGCCAAATCAGGCACATAGTCCTTGACTTGAAGCAGGTTGTATATATAGGCCATGTGAATTCGCATGGATTCGTCCGGGAACGGAAACTTTGCGCTCAGCTGGTTTTCTAGAACTGCGATGGCGGAAGGAAACATCTGAAGGAGGTATTGGAGAGTGGAATGCAGCCGCTTCCGCATAATATCGCGGCCAACTTGGGGGAAATCGGGGACGCCCCAGGAGGATCGGCGCGTGTCGCGAAACTTGTCAACAATCATGGACAGGACAGCGTTGAGGTAGGAGCCCTGCGCGCTGACTAGAGCCGCAAGGAAGTGTGTAAAGACCTTGACAAAGGCCGCATCTCGACCAAGCCAAGAGCAATGGAGGATCGTCCTGACGAGCCCGTTGCATTCTTTGCTCTTTAGAATGGGGACACAGCTGGTAAGTGCCATGACGTATACCTGCAGCTCGTGGGGTTTCAACGTGTCATCCTCCTCGCCAATCACGGGCGGGAGGTATCTTTGTTTGTCGTTGGCGAACATCTCTTTCAATGTGTCATATTGGCCATCGTCCCCGCGCAGATGACCCTCCAAGGCCATCCTCACTTCCAGCTTGACTTCGTCCATTGTTCTCCGTCCAACCTCGTACGTCACGTTCTTTATATCATCGAAGAAGACCTTGCGCCGCTTGCTAGGTGTCTCCGGGGGTCCAAGGCGTCGCCAAGAGCGTCATGCTGGTCCTTTCTTCTGCCCAGCACCGAGGAAGGCTTGAGGATCGACTTCACCGGAGGCGTGCTCTTGGGAAGCGGGCCAGATAAATTCCTGGCAGTGGGGCTGAAGGGTCGCATCGATGGAGGAGGGATTTGTGCGATGGATTTGTGTGTGCAGATGTCGACCTGGCAGGCCCCTCTCTCACAGGATTTTCGAGGCGTCACTCAGGGCAACTTGAGGTGGGCTGGCTAGGGTATGATGATGATACAATAACGTCGCTGAGCTGTCAGATCACGGCAAGCCTTCATAATAATTGGTTGGTCAAGTCAGATGAACGATGCCGCAACCAGGTTCAGATTCAGGCTCAAGCATAGGGCCTGGGGGGATGTCCTGAAGGAATAGTTATACTCTTATGCTGTATAACCTGAATGGTGCAGGTTTTTGGGGGAGATTGAAGGCGTCAATGTTAGTTCAATGAACTGGATTTTTTTCCTATACAAAGAGGATTTTCTACCAAGTGGGGTCGCCACACGTGCTTCGCCACCAATTACGGTCCAAGTGGTTTGATTGGTCTGTGCACTATTAATTTCTACTTGGAGAACCTCTGAGAGCCACTCGTTGCTGATTTACTTCAGCCTTATCAAACACACTCCATAAGGTGACGCCATGATGCAACAGTATGAGTGACACAGGATAGATTGTTCAAAGACAAAAAAACCAATTTTTTGTGTATGACGGGAGTCTTGGAGTTACGCAAACTAAATCCGTCCTAATAAGGAAGTCGTATGAATATTCGGAATTGCATACTATGGGCTCTCACAAAAGTGGGGGGTTGGCAGGCCAGAGACATTTCCATCTTGTTAAATGTTTTAGAAGCCCATATTCCATTGTATAGACCCGTGCATAGCCGTTATTCTGCATGGGTTGGCTGGTTCTACCTAACTGCCGAATAGATATAAATGCGCCGTATCTCAAGACCGCTCTTGAGTCGACAGATGAACCGAGGTAGCTTCGGAGGGGAATCTATCATCCACCCACGTATTCGTTGTCCAAGCATTAGAAAAAGAAAAAACACAAAAGAAAACCACAAGCCCGCGATATCGAGGAAGAGATACTATCATAATCTCTTCTTCATCTGCGCCCTTCTTCCCTCCCGCGCGGCATCTACACCGAGACTCCAACAATCCGGTTTTCATGAATCTAATCAAGTCGCCGCATTCATACTCATACAAATCAAGTATGGCCATCACTTTCGTACATCGGATTATCAGGGTGTACTCCAGACGGTTGGTAAATGGCCCTAGTAGGGTCGTAAAGCACCATAGCTGGGATTGACGCTGTTTCCGAGTCCCTCTTGACTGCAACCTCTTGTGAAGACTCCGCCTAGTAGCCTTCTCCAGCACCAGCGCCATTGTGAGCGGGATGTGAAGCATATATATAATTCGAATCGACACCGCCTTCAGCATTGTTCGATCCTTCCGGAGCAGCATACTCTGCGGCAGCACCAGGTTCGCCTTTGTCTGCGGGCAGCATGGGCCCTCCCCAGGGGGCGGGGTTGTCCAAGACACGCTCCCGGTTGGACTGGTTTTGTTGCTCGCGATACTTGGAGAGATAGACCTTTAGGGCCTCGGCGTAGTTTTCGAAGCCGAGGGATGTCATGGCAAACAGAATATCTTCACCATTGACAGTCTTTCGCTTCTCTTGTTGGCATTTTTCCGATGCTGTTGTAGATTTGTTAGCATTGCGATCAATGCGCAAGAGGTGGTTGCTTATCCTGTTGCTTCATAATGAGGGCAGAGGGGGGGGGGGAAGAGGGGAGCAGGTTTGGCGCATACCTTCGCTTGTAATGAATGATATGAACTCGCTCACACACTCCTGCATACATTCTTTTGCTTCCTTTGCAATCTTGGCGTTATCCGGGAGGGCATTTTTCATGATTCGGGCGACTGGCGCAAAGTTGCGAATGTTAGCATCAAGTTCATCTTGTCTGTCTAGCCTAGAGGCGCGAGGCGTCTCGGGCGAGTTGGATAGCGAATCGTGAGACATGGACGACCAGTATATGCGAGGCTGAGGCGGCGAGCAACACTCCATAGAGAGGACGAGCAAATCACAAGTCGACAGCTTAGTGAAGAGGGGCAGCAGGAGGACTCACCATTGGCTATAGGTAACCACCTATCTTGCTCTTTAACACCCTCGAACTCATAGCCAGCCCCCGCGGAGTGGGGTTCTTGGTTTTCATTCATTTGTCCTTCCTCGTCGGGTGACTGTGCACCTTGGTCGACATCCTTTGGAGGAGATTGAGGGGAGTCGGACATATTTGGCTGCCTGCAGCGGCTGCTAGCGCCTTTGTAGGAGGGTTCGGGTTTGTACAGCTTCGTCTCTCGCGATGATGTGTCCCCGGGGCCACGTCGCAGAAAACAGGGCTCGTCAAAGGGCTTGGGGGTGTGGTCTTAGGTGGTCTCGAGGTGCGTCGAGATGCGTCAATCCGGACAGCCCTCGGATGGATCTAGGTTGCCTGGGTCGTGCAGACTGGGTATCCCTGGCCCAAGTTTCTTGGACCTATGACGCCTGCTTGGCGTATTGGTTGTCAAGTCGGGTTGGCAGAAGGAGACCTCCTAGTGGTAAGAGAGTGGTAGGCGTGGTATGTCGGAGGGGGAGGGGTGGGCATGGGCCCGCAGGTCGGTAACCGCCGAGTCGCAAGATTGACAAACAAGCCAGACGGATATCTGCCGGGGGGTGTGTCCGGAGGGTTGCAACCTCTCAGCCTGACGACAAAGAGGTTGGGATTGGAGCCACTGAACGAAAGTCGCGACAAACAAAAGAATACCACCAGATAGTAATCGTAGCAGAGACCGGGGGGAGTGCGCGAATGGGAAGAAGAGGCTTCGCGCTTGTAAACGGGATGGAATACGGCGGGCGACGGTGCGAATTGTTACACGAATTGTCCGGTTTGTAAGGCGGCTACTTTTTGTTTCTAAGATCTAGCAAGCGTTAGAACGTGAGAATGGGATGGAGAGATAGAGAGAGAGAACCAAAGGTACCTTGGGTCAGGGATACATACAAAGAGAAGAGTCTCTCGCTCACACGTCGTTCTGTCCGGGGTGTATGAGTTGTCCTGGGCTTTTTTCGCGGCTGGAGTGTGTGCATACGATGTGGAGTGAGTGCAGGATGAAAGAGAGGGATGGACGAGGCTAGCAAAAGGTGTTGCAAAGTAAAAGGCAGGTTGAATGCGGCGGTCAACAACGAAGGCATGGATGTCGCCTGCCGAAATAACAACGGGAACCAACCGATCAAGTAGCGAGGTACCTAATACCTCGAAAGTAAAATCTGGAAAGCTGCCGCCAATTTTTTTAGCTGGCATGTTATTTTTATTATTTCTTTATTATGTATTTCTTTTATCAATTCGAGAAAAGAGGAGACGAAGCTCGGCTGGATACGGGGAGTCTAAGCCTTTTGGGGCCATGGTCGGGCATCTACCATTCTGAATGTGTACTAGAGCAGCCTGTATGTTTTTTCTCTTTCTTTCAGCTTCTGAAGCTCTCCACTACAGCTGCTGCTGCTACTGCTGCTTGTTGATGATCAAGTAATGGAATGCTAAAGATTCATCATGGTAATTACTTTATCGATATCGATGCTGATTCAAGGTCACTTATTGTCTACATAAACCATGTCTTGCTGATGAAGTGACAGTTTGTATCTGTATGATCTGTCACGTTACAAAAATCTAGCCCAGTTGTAAGTGGCTTTTCGAGGTACTACCTTTGGAGGTACTGAGCGGCCCTTCATCCCACACGAATGCCATGGATAGAATAGAATAGACGAGTCGTCGGGGGCTCTCTCTGCATGTTCAAAAGCATGATTGACCAAAATTCAACGATATTAATCCACTTTTGCTTGCTATTATTTCAACTCGGCAAATAAATATCGCCAATCGGTAATTCGCAAGTCGCATACCATGGATGTATCTTGTACCTACCGCCCTTGTATCCTGCGATGCAGCCAGCCTCGTGCTTTGTGACGTCGTCTCCACGACTGGGAAGCATGCCCCCTCCCTCCCTCCCCCAGCAAGACGGTACTTTGACATGGAGGGCCACTTCAGCCGCCTATTCGACAATTGGCTTGCTTCATCATCATGCAGACACACGCAGAAGCAAACAAGAACAAGACAAAACAAAACAAAACAAAAACAACAAAACAGCCATTCTTCTTACACCTCCCTCTTCCAGGTACCGAGTGGCTGAAAATCAGGCCCCAACAAACAAACACACCTACTGTTTGCCGCTTTACTCCTCCTAGGCGTCGGGCCGCCAGTCCAGTCCAGTCCAGTCCAATCCCAATCCCAAATGTGTGCCCAGCGCAGCAGTGGTTGGCCTTGTTTTACGATGTGATGTGATGATGGGTGTGATGGTCCAGGGCAGGGTGGTGGGTGCGTACATACATAAACATACATACCACATAAATGGCTGCTACTACTACCACTACTACTACTACTTGTACATATTGCACATCCCATGTGCTGCAAGTAATCTCTCATCAATATGCTACCTCAAGACTAAGCCAATAGACGCCGTTACCGCTCAATCTTTTTGTTTGTTACTGTTTTTTTTGGGGGGGTCTGTTCTACTGGAATCATATTTATTCCAGAAAGAATCACACGGATATTTGCATCCATCCAACGTAACAGCCGCGAGCAAAGCGAAAGTAATCATACTATTTTACCCTGCTTGGCGATCCCTTGCAGGGTGCAAACGAAATTTGATCTTGTGACACCACCTGATACACAGAGTAGTAGTAGGAGGCATCATATATCAACCTCCCTACCTTACCTTACCTATCCATGCCAGGTATCTTGCTGCCTCCTCCCTTCGGTAAATGCGGGGCTGCTCGCTATCACACACACACATACTCCGTACATACATACATGCTTCCCCTTCCGCAGGGATGGAGGGCTGCTGAGTTGGCTTTTAGGCCCGGCAACAGGGTCTTGGGCATGAAGCCACTTCCCGCCAGCTCATGTGTGCTTGTAGCATTGTCCATGATGCACGCCTTTTACGACCTTGTTTGCTTGCTTTACAAGGTCATGAGTATTATACCTTGTAAGTCGAGACTTTGGCTAACATGCCAGACCAGACCCCAGGTGAAAGCCCTCCCTTCCTCTCTCCTGTTAGGGACGAATGCATCACTCAGGCTAAACCCAACTCATCTTGCCTTGCGTCTCGAGTTCCTATAATTGTCATTAATGTCTTGCCTCGTTAAAACTCGCGCACTTCTTTTCGTAAATGGCCGAATGAGAATGAATGCGTTGTTCGAAATGCCATGTCATTTCATGTCATGCCATGTATGTCTGAATCCATCTTTACCTACGGAGTACAAGCCGCACTTTTTACGTACAATTATTGGGGCAAAATTTGCTGAATAGCATCATGCTCGTCATATAGTGTGCCCGGCTGATATGGGCTTCCTTTGCGTTCAACTTACACACACATAATAAACTCCTAATGTAGGGTTGCAGCGATCGCTTCCTCTTAGCCTCCGCCTCCTACCACTAGAATGGCATACCGAGAGGGCACAAAAAATAGACTCCAAAGATGCCTCATCCCGGCAAGTGCGTCTTTTAGTGATCGGGATCCACGGAGATATTTTCTCTCTCAGATAGAGTCGTACTCTGAAATCTTGTTGGCTAGATGGCCCGTTGCATTCCAGAAACAGTAGGAGGAGAAAGCCTGTCCCCATCATCCAGACACACCCCCAGTGTCACGAGGCATAAAAAAAAAAAAGAGAAAAGAGACAAGGTCGAAAGAATGCAAACTGTCAGCGTCTCCACGGTCTTTCTGCATGAGCCCGGTCTTGAAGCCGTCTAGTTGGATCTTGGAATTTCAGATTTCCTTGCTTTCAAGTTTTCTTTTAAAACAAGAGGCGCATGCAATGCGGGCGGATAGTGGGTGGGTGGCTGCTCTCGCTGATGGTGTTGTCATCACAGTTTGCCAGTTGGCAGCAAAGAATTTGCTTTTTCAATCATGTAATGTACATGGCTCTCTGCCTTGTCTGCTCTGCTGGCATCCGTCAGGGGACGGAGACATATAATGGATGCGTTTTCCCTTTTCTGCCCCTGAGGCGTACATTGCCATCGAGATGCCTCGACATGTGGTGGGTATTGTTTGGGACGTGGACGAGGGTATATACTATGTGGCCTTCTGATTACAGGTGTCAATCAATGTGGTATGATCTGTATCTGTAGGTATGCCGTGTGAATGGAAATAAAGAATCAATAAAAATCCACCGGATATGCATTCACTGCATGGCTTTGCGGATCCTTGTTCTTATTGTCTCATGTGTGACCTGATGTCCGCATGCCCAGGAGTTTGACATAGCACCTTCGGTGACTGCGTATAAGCGGTTGGGCACAGAGACAGACTCCATCAGGGCAAGGCTCCATTCCGAGCGGTTGAAAGAAAAAGCCCACAATTGCCTTATCATATGGGCCAATGATGTCTTTCTCTCTCTCTCTCTCTTTCGCAATGACGGCCATTCCCGGGTTGAATCCATCATCGGACATGAAACCAAGAGCTTGAACCATCAGGGCATGCGTGACTGTCACTAATGCACGTTGAGATGGCACTGGAAAGTGACTCCTCGTATTGAAGAAATTTTGGAGCCAGTTTATTTTTCCATCAATTCCCCATTCCATTATGCAATCATTGCTGTACTACCTGGACATTATTCTTTTTCTGTTTCCATCGGTTAGCCGCCTCTGTATCCAAAACAAACATTGCCAAGAGGGCTTTAAACGAGAAATACGAACCTTCCACTTGTCAAGGTCATCCTGCTTGCCCTTGTACTGCTTGACCAAGTCATCAAGAACTTTTCTCAACCCCTCTTGGTTCGTCTTGAGCGCAGGAACCACATCCTGAACCGTCCTTTCGACGAGGACACCGTTGATCAGGCGGAAGCACTTGCGATCCCCCGACAGCGGTTCCAAAGTTTCTAGCACGAGCCTGAGGAAATAGATTAAAACAAAGATTAGCGGTGTGGGTTCATATATGCGAGCGGTGAAGCCGAGGCTTGGTGGTTTCATCTCAGTGAGGGTGGCTCGAGATGGGCTGGTGATGGATGTGAAGAAGACTTCAACAACGACATATGTCGTTGGCATGAAAGTGGAAAGACAAACTTGTGCTCCTCAGCTTCTTGCTCGATATCTCCGATTTTGGCAGCTATTTGCTGGAGAGTATTCTTAAAATTGGTATATGTTGCCTGAAGGTCTATCAAGAATTCAGCGCTGCACACAACAACAAGAACAACAACCTTGAGGCTTCTTCAGTGAAACAGGTGGGGTGAGTGAGTAGTGAGTGCGAGCGATGAGAGCTGGACCTACCCTGCTGCTTCTTAGCAGGCACCTGCTGTGATGTCGACATGGTCTAGGGTGAGAACCGGTGACTGTTGAATGAAAAATGTGCAGACAGTGCCAGTCACGACCACGATATCGTGTTTCGACTCCTTGTTCGTGTTTATCAAGTTTGATATTGAAGGGGGCAATGTTCTGTCAAGGTGGGCTGTCGTGCACCGTGCGAAATCAACCTCCAGGGACCCAAGAAACCCCGGGGGCCGTTGGTGGGGCCCAAGCTTTTCCAATTGATTGATGGTTTTCTTGGTTGCATAATTCTTCCATGTAGTCACCTGTTGAACCAACATTGAGGAAGAAACAAGAGAACAAAGCTATAAACAGCAACAATGCATCCTCATTTGCATACGAAAAATGCACTGGGTATTATTATTAACCTTTGACATGGAACCCACTGGCAACTAACCCATCTGACTCTCAATTTCAGCTTGCCAGGATGTCGTCGCCGCCCTCGAAGAATGCCATGCTCGAGGCTTCATGCACAAGGCATCTGGCGCATGCAACGATGCAAAAGACAAGGTTGACGCATGCCTGCGAGCCGAACGAACCAAAACGCAAGCGGACAATAGAGCGGCGGCGAGGGCCAAGCGAGATAAGATTAAGGAGCAGCAGCGCGAATTGGGACTATGAACCGAAGCTTAACACGAAACAATCCAAACTCCCCCCCCCCTCTCTCTCTCTCGACTCTTTCCCAGCGACATGTTTCGCTTGTACAACAAATGAATATTGCATTTTTTGGGGGGCGTTATGGAGGACAAAATTGGGAGGTTGGATTATACATATAAACTCATGACCCACCAACACTCACGATGCGAAACGACGACTGGCCGATATACTTGAATTGGGTTGGGATTGGAGATGTTGAAGCTTTAAGATTCAACAACTATATAAATTATAAAGTAATTGACCTTTTCCCAACGTCAATTACAAGCTCTGTCGGAAAGCACTGCCAAATGTGATGATACCATAGGCCGACAAAACACTGAGGAAGATTGGCACAGGCTTCCTGAGGCGGATGGCACGAGGGAAAGCCGAGGCTCCGAGGATGAGGGAGGCAAGCAGACTCAGCTCGATGCCATACGACTGACGGTTCTGGATGCGGTAGCCGCCAATGCCGTCTAGAAATTGGACATGGCCATGTTTTAGTTGCGCCGACCTCTACACTATGACGGGGATCTGGGAGTGTGATGGGAACTTACACAGAATACCAACCGCAGAGCCGGCAATGATGGAGGGAAGCGATCCAGTTCGCGCATAGCCGGCGGCACCACCGCCAGCTGTAAGAGCGGCGAGGACAAATGATGCGTTGGAGAGCTTGGAGGAGTCGGACTTTTGAAGCTTGATTAGCTGGCGCAACGATGATAGTGAGGGGGTGACGCCATGGACTTACCATGTTGATATTATTAGTATTATATCTTGTTTCTAGCTGTGAGCAATATGTGTTTGTAAGGTGCCAATTACTGATAATGATCCCTGATGACACTCTGTTTTGTTTGTAAGATTTAGAAAATTCCGACGGGATGCGCAGTAAGTCAGCCCTCGGGACAGTCAAAGTCCATTCGAACACTTTAACAATACAATGTACAAGCAGAATTGACTGACGTGATTTGAAGGCGAAAACGGGCTCAAAAGTGGGTCACCGACCCCAGACTGGGCTTTTGGCCAATCACAAGCCATCGACCTCTTGGAGCTTTCGTGGCCGCATCTACAGATAACAGATCAAGCTACCACTTCATACATACAATATCACATTGCAGGTAATAGCGAAACAATCCAAGAACCAACATCGCCGCCCAAATAACCTCCCCCTCCACCTTCTTCTTCTTCTTCTCCTCCTCCAGACCCCCACCATCATGGCACCCAAGAAAAACGCCGCCCGCGATCCAGCGCCCTCCTCCGCCGCAACAACCCAAGCCAGCGCAACCGCCCCGGCCTCCGTCCCTCCCACCACCATTTCCACTCCCTCCAGCAAGGGCAGCGGCGCCGCCCCGGCCAACTGGGACAAGGTCCTGCAAAACATCTACAACTACTACGTGAACGAGACGCCCCAGCGGACCAAGCTGATTGACGTCTTTTTGGTTTTCCTCGCGGCTGTGGGTGCGCTGCAGTTTGTGTACTGTATCTTGGCGGGCAACTATGTGAGTTTTTGCGAGCGAGATGGATGTATATATATATAAATACATATATATGTATATGCATATACAAATATACTGGATTAGACTAATGCGCATATAGCCATTCAATGCTTTTCTCTCAGGCTTCGGAGCGACCGTAGGACAATTCGTCTTGACAAGTATGCGTTCAACTACCATATCAAAACATAGCATCACCATCTGACAAACCATCAGTTTCATTGCGCATACAAACAACGGCCGCCAACAAGAGCGACTTCCCTGCAGTATCCCCAGAGCGGTACGGTTCCATGATTCAAAGCATATCAAGTTTCCCCCTCAAAAAAAAAGTTACTAATCCCTTAGCAGAGCATTCTCCGATTACGTCGTCTGCAGTTTGATTCTGCATTTCTTTTGCGTCAACTTTATCAATTGAGAGTGCCAACTAAAGAGGACGATGAAGGCGGGGGAGGAGAGAGGGAGAGAGAGGGGGAAATAGAAAAGAGGATACGAAATAGCGAAAAAAGAAGAAAACAAACGAAGCGGATGGTGTACAATATACAATGAACTTCACACAAAAGGATTTTGTGGACAAAAAGGGGTCGTTTTGAGAATTAGACTCGGTCAAATAGGGTGGGGGAATCATTTCATGCCGAAATTATAAACTATTTCACGATATATTCTTCTCATTCCGAACCGTTTTCTTCTCCTTCTTCTTCCCCTTCTTCTTCGTCTCCTTCCTGCTTTGCCTTGGGCTCAGCTCTCGGTGGACCACCAGCTCCCTTGGGCGGCGGCGGCACTCCAGTCCCCTTGCCCTTTGGTGCATTATCCAATTCGCGGCTCTTCTGCTCCTCTTCCTTGAAATAGTCATCCATAAAATTGTTGGGCACGATAGCGTGTCTCTCCTTCTTCTTGCCAGCCCTTGGCGGCGCATGACCCGTAGGAGGCGGCGCTGGGCTGACGCTGACCATCTGAGCTGGTACCAGGAAATCGCCTCCTGTGGGAGGAAGAAGGGGTGGAGGAGAAGAAAAGCTGCTCTCTGGCTGGGGGAAGGGGCTTGCCGTCTTCTCGTTGAACTCGCCGTCAAACATGGTCTCCCCGGGAGCGTTGACGGGCTCGCTCAAGGGCGCCGGTAGGCGATGTAGCGCGCCATATCCCAGCACACATCCCAAAGCTCCATCGCCGCCCCAGTCTCTGCTGGGATGTATCGTGACCTCCCTCGTCACGTTGTACTCGTTGTTGTAGACATACAACCGCAGCGGCCGGCCGATGTGGTCCTCGACTAGCTCGCCCAGCGCACCCTCCCCGTGCAGGGCGCCTTCCGGGCTGCCTAGGATGTAGTCGCCATAAGGTAACAGTCCGGCTTGGTCAGCGGGGGAGTTGGCCGCGACGTCGAGGACGTGCCAGATGTTGGCGGCGAGAGAGAGGGGCGAGTATTGAAGCGAGAGGCCGAGCGATGCTGTGTCGTACGGTACGGGGACATGCAACTCCCTGGTGCGTTGGCCCTGAATCAGACTTGTTAGTGTATCATAATTTGGTGGAGGATGATTGAACACTGGGTAAAAAAGTAAAAGGATACCTTTGCGTTCCATAACCCAAAGGTCACACTCCCACCAGCACAATTTCGGACCTCTTGAGCGAACAAGCTAGGATCAGGATTCTCCTACGTCTTCAAGTTAGTATTGGAGCGCTCCCTCTCCCATCCCTCCCCCTCCCATAGCAAGTGTCGCGCATACAATTGGTCTCCCATTGATTCCAACAATAAAGTCAAACCACGGCTCAACCGATAGTTCGAGATTCGTGTTCCTCAATACTTGAAAGCCAAAGGAGCCTCGCTCGTGTTGGCGCTGCTGCGGGGTGTCGCCGTCTAGACGGGATATGATGCGATTAAGTGCGTTGAACATGGTTCGCTAGTGTTTTCGTTCGCCTCTGGGTGTTGTTGCGCAAAGTAATTATCATATATTTTGTCCAAGTATAAAAAAAATAAGGAGGGCAGAGGGTAGAGGGCGGATAGAGAAGGCTGATAAGTATCGCGATCTTTGTTTGGGAGGTTTTGCATGTACAGGTAGAACAGGATGCTGGCGAGCTTGACGCAAGCTGTCCCATTGTAACGTCAGCCTTGCAGACATGCCAAGGCGCTAGTAAGCTATCTTCTCCAGGATAAAAGTGGATCACTATTATCAGCATCAGCCTTGTTCTTCATGCAAGTTATTGAACATTCATCGGGAACCTGAACCTTCCATTCTCATCTTTTATTAGCTTCACAAAAAAAAACTTGGGCAAAAATCTCTTCACCCTTTTTTCCTAAATCTTTGATGTCATAGAGTGATTTCTTAGTTCGGTTTATGGGCTTCAGTATGGGAAGCTTAAACTCCCAAGATGCCGCCGCGTCTTCTGGCTTCTCAATGCAGCCCGCCGACAAGCTCCCGTTGACTGATAAATGTCATCACTATAGGGGGAAACATGAAGTTCCTTGGGATATTCAAAAGTTGGTTCCAATATCATTATCATCATCTGTTCATGTACGTTTCCACTAATGCGTCCATTAGATACTTCAGTCAACGATATTCCATCTTCTCATTGTATGATGGTGGTGTTTATATGACTGACGATGCCTGGTTTGGCGTCACACCCGAGCCCATCGCAAAGTGAGTCGTTTCCCAAGTTGCGGGCTCTCCCTTCCGTCTTCAACACACCCAATCTCTCTAACATACTCCAAAAAGCCAAATCGCATATGAGCTATCAGAAGGCGGCGGCGCTGATCCAAAGCGAACCGTCCTCATCGACTGTTTCTCCGGCGCTGGTGGAAACACAATCGCCTTCGCCCTGTCCGAGCGTTGGGACCGCATCATTGCCATTGAACGCGACGCCTCGACGCTTGCCTGCGCCCAGACCAACGCAGAAATCTACGGCGTCGATCCGTCAACCGTCACTTGGATCCACGGCGACTCCTTTGAGTACCTCAAGACTCTATTGACTGAGCCCGAGAAGCTCCACCCTGATCTAAGGACGGACATCGAAACGACAATGATCTTTGCGAGCCCCCCATGGGGAGGACCTGGGTACAGCACCGACGAGGTTTTCGATCTCTCCACGATGCAGCCATATAACTTGAATGACCTGTACGAGGCCTACAAGAAAATGGATCATGTGCTGTTTCTTCCCAGGACGAGCGACATACGGCAAATTGCGAAACTAGCGCCCGAGGACCGGAAGATTGAGGTTATTCAGTATTGTATGGAAGGGGCCAGCAAAGCCATGGGGGCGTACATCCCAAGAGAAGAATCATGAAAATAAACCGTGAGAGGTAGACCCATTTTTTATGTTTACGGGGAATTGGGAAGTCGATATAAATAGTCTTAGAAACGCTCATACTATAAATAATGATTCATCTGATTTAAACCGAACCATTCCATCTTTTCTTTCGCCTTCTCATACAACATTCGTATGTAGTCGTTTATTTTCCACCCCCTTTTTCTATAGTCTGCCATAGTATTACCCATGAATAACATCCAATTATATGCCCGTTTTGCACGATAGAATGTTGTATGTAAATAGCATAACAAGATGAAGTGAAATTAATAATGGTATCTCATTTTTGCACTGCTAAAACTAGACCAAAAAGCCTTCTGCTCTCTGTTCTCAACAAGATTACATGGACAAGGATACAATGGAGGAGGCAAATGATATCTGCGATCAGTAAGGACAAACAGCAAGGGCGGCGGGATCATCATTCTTCAATCTCGCCTTCTTCACTGCCGCTTCTAACATCCTTGGAAAGGGGTGGTGCTGGAGGAGCTGGAGACTTATTGCGGTGACGTGCGTCACGGGGAGGAGGGGTGCGCTCACGGGAACGTTCTCGTCTCAATCTCTGTGACTGGTGTTAGCAGATGTATGTGAAAAAAAACTGTGTGAGGTGATTTTCTTACCTTGGAGTCCCTCGAGTCCCTGCGGGCATAGTCATCTTCGTCGTCCTGGCGACGACGTCGAGAAGTAGCTGGTCGCTCGTCTCCATAGGGGAGTTCGTCATACGAACCTCTATCAGCACGGCGGCGATACTGCCGCTCCCTCTCATCCTCCCTGTCTCTGCGCTCGCGATCATAATAGCTCTCTTCTTCACGTCGGGAGCGAGCTGGACGGTCAAGATCTCTCTCCCTCTCACGCTCGCGGTCCCGTTCTCGGTCGCGGCGTGGTGGCGGCGGGGATAGTCTTCCACGTTCGCTGGATAGTAGGTTTTCTGCCATGGTGGACTTACGATGATTTCGCTCTCGCTCGGCAATAGCTTTTCGCCTGTCTGCTTCGTACGCATCCGGCTCCGGACTACGGCTACGCCTGGCGGCACGTCCACCACTGCGATGAGAGCGCTCACCTCTGGATCGATCTCTTTCGCGGCGAGAAGGGTCTGCTTCGCTGGACCCTCGGTCATGGCGCCTATGGCTGCGATCGGCTTCTTCCTTTTCGCGAAGTCTGCGAATGTGCTTATCGAAGGCGTTTCGACGGTATTCTTCGGAAGAGACTGCCTGGAATTCTTCTGCTTTCAGTAGTCGAGGTCGTACCTTTTCATATGTATCGGCCAGTGTCACTGGCGGCTCTAGCCGTTTGATATAGGCGCGGAGATCATCCATCGCACGGCGCTGTTGTCTATCAGATTGCCTGTCGTCTTCGCGTTTAGAAGCACGTTTCTCGCGGAGCTGTCAATGGGGTTAGCAAGGTTTGCACCTTTGTGATGGATCAAATATGTTAAGACTCACCCGATCAAAAATAAGTTTGAGCGTGTCACGGTCAATGTTAGCAGTACGCGGATCATCCTTCATGAGAGACAAGAACTCTTCCAGGTCGCTCGATGGCGTCAGATCAAACCGTTTATCCTGCCTGGGTTAGCACTTATCTGGAACAGAACGAAGACAGCCTCTTTGCTTACTTCAAGAACATCGAGCACATCGTTTCTTGAGCCTCGTAGACCCCGTTCTTCCTCTTCCACCACATCCCAAAATAGCTCCTGGGGGTCGAACCGCTCTGGCCCGCCATGTTGGTGTAGCGCTCGTCGTTCTCAATCAGAGGCACAACCTGTCCCCATTTGGTTCCGGCATTGATTTTGCCTTCTTTTCGGAGAGAATCTAGCAAGGATCGGTAGCCGTCTCTAGCAATACGTTCCTTGCGGAACTTTCGATGTTTCTCTTCCTGCTTTGAATCGATGAACGCACGCTCCAAGCCCTTCATGTGATTCTGAAAAGCTGTCAGGATATCAAACTGACTGAGAGTTTCGTACTTTTCGTTCTCCTGGAACGACGGAGTGGACGAAATAATGCTCTGAGCATCGGACCAGCGAGTATACGCTTCGAGGTTCAGCTTCGGCAAGAGTTCGATCAAGCCGTCCATGGCACTCTTCCTCAGGTTGGCCTGCTGTTCCTTGTGAGCCTTCTTCAATCCAATGATATACTCCTCAAAGAGCTGCCGGCGCTCCTCTTCGTCGCTTGTGGACCGGAAGATGGTTTCGCCTTCGATCATGGGACGGGCCGTTTTCCAACGGGTGTAGTGTGTGATTTCGGGATGTCGTTTGAGCATGGTTTCAAAGTCAGCACGCAGTTTCGTCAACCTCTCCTTGGCACGCTCTTTGTCTTGGAGGATCATTTCCTGACAGTACTTCTCGAAAGCGTCTCTCCTATCCTTGGGGTTCTTGATGGCGCGGAACTGCGCATCTCTGGCGATGGCTTTGATTGTCTGCTCCCAGGTCCAATCAGGCTGGACCCCGCTACGTTTAAGCAGCTTGGCAAACGCAGCCTCGGCCTCTTCAGGAGTGGCATATTCGGGGTCGTTCGTGGCAGGGACGAAGGATTGCGCCTTGGAATCATTTCCGTATGTCAACTGACGAGATTCGGGGTACGTATCGCGGGTATCGCGGTGTTGGTATTGGTCGTGTCCTGCAGCTGGATAACCGCCATTCTGCGCATAGGGAGTTGGGGGAACGGGGGTACTCGGTCCACTGGATGCACCC
This sequence comes from Cladobotryum mycophilum, assembly GCA_036429605.1. Lineage (NCBI taxonomy): Eukaryota > Fungi > Ascomycota > Sordariomycetes > Hypocreales > Hypocreaceae > Cladobotryum > Cladobotryum mycophilum. The sequence goes on along the minus strand of CM071590.1, from coordinate 2,913,428 downwards.
AGAGCCTTCTTGTAGGCCTCGGGCATCTCCCACGAGCTTTGCTTCGTCTCGGTGTTGTACCAGTATTTCCGCCCTCCTTCCGCCGTATATTCCTTCCAAGGCTGTGACGCCAGTGCGCGCTTGAGAGCCAAACGGTGTCAGTCTCCATCATGCTCAGTCTCGAAATTGCCCTAGAACTCACCTCTGCCGGCGACATCATGTCCTCTGGCTTTGTCCATTGCGTGACTTTGGTGGCGGCGTTGTAGTAATAGGATCGTCCATCTGGCGTTTGGTGTTCCTGCCAGGCCTGAGCCGGCTGGCCATACGGGGCAGCAAAGCCACTCATCGCGCGTCCGTAACAATTAAAACACTTGAAATCGTAAACAAGTATCTCGCGACAGAAGTTCTGATGTGCCTGGACTCGCGCGGGCGGATGAGATTGGAGCACCTTGAATCAAATCTGGGCGTTTAATGGGTTTCTATGTAAACGAAGCTTTCCAGTTGGTGATTTTGGCGTGACGGATATTTCTGCGCACGGACCACACTGATGAAATTGTACTTGTATGCATTTAAGCGATTCCGCTCCAGGAACCGATCGATCTACCTCCCTCATTAAGTGACAACGACACTTTTATCAAAGACAAGGTCGTACGTTATATGCATCATCCTCATCATCATATCATCTCTGTGGCTGGTCCAGATTCAGAGACAGTGGCTAAATTTTATACCCAAAGCTTTAATGATTAATTCCTTATGAATTTTCTTTTATCACTGAAGAGATAAAAAGCATGTCAGATCACGATGTTGCACCGGATGAGGACGTCCCCGAGTTTCAGGTCACCATTGAACCCAGTGACAGCTTCGTCGACGAGTCTTACCTGACATATCTCGTACCCTCCGAGACGGATATAGACCTAGAAGCGGCTCTTAGCGACCATGATAAGACCAAGCCCATACTAGAGTCAATACCGCAACGAGATACCCTGTTTTTCGGTAGGTTGAAACCATATATATGCCAACTCTCAGGGGTGATGTATGCCCATGACGCTGAACCAAAAGACAATAGATGAGACGGTGGATGTTCTACTGGTTCTAAGAACACCGTGGCTACCTAAGAAGGAGCTTGATTCTTATATCAACAGATTAACTATAGCACTAGAAGCACATGTTGTTAATGAGGGCGTGCCCGGCCGCGATTCAACCATTGTATCCGAATCCATCTTCTCTGGGAGGCTACAGGATGTCGCCGACCCCTTCATCGTCGTGGAGGAACAGGAGAGCAGTGATTCAGAAGAGGAGCCGGTCCAAAACATCTATGCCATGTGGAAGTTCCCTGTAGTACTCGGCAGACCACGGATGCGTCTTCATAGTCCCTCCATCGTCTTCTCTGCTTCTGCTAGTCTAAAGCCGGAGACCGGGAGCGACCTTTACTCTCCTGGTTCGGGATATCTCCCAAGCGGCTTACCCTCAGGGTTCAATCTTCTCGAGTCCTTCGCCAGCGATCCGTCACTCAATGGCATCAAGCCGCGCCTATCCGCCCTGCGAGTTTCTCGAGTGGCGCCCGTCACCAGACAACAGGATCTCATGACACGCCTTCGAGCTCTACCACAACTCAGCGTCAGAGTATTCCCAGTCTTACATACCCGCATACGCTTCTCCCGATCCAGCACGGCGCCGATAAGCTCCGCCTTGATCGCCCTCTTGGAAGTCGATTTCACTCCCAACTTCAACTGCGAGGCTCTGTTAGATGAGATCAGGCTGTCCACCAACGAAGCCACCATTGAAAACCTCAACGACGAGGCTGGCTTGAAACTGCCCCTGAGCTGCGTCTCTCACGACCACGTCACCTTCCTCTATCGCATCACACCCCTCAACAACGAGATCACCTCCAAGAATGCGATAGGAACCTTGGACATTTCCATCTCCACCACCATCAATGTCATACCCAATGTCTGCACCCCTCGCCTTACCATGACATGGAACACCGTTCTCGACTTTTCTCACTCCATCAACCCCATCATCCCCACCGCTGCCGCTGCCGCTGCCGCTGCCGACACCGGCGGCAGCATTCAACGCCCCAACCGTCCCGCCCGTGTTTCCACCGCCAGCACCAGCAGCCAGGTCGTCAAGCCTCTCCAATCCCCCTCCTCCATCCGTCCAGACGCCCTCCCCGTCCTCGAAGCCTCCACTAACCGCACCGACGCCATTGTTCCGGACCTCGGTATCACAATGTCCTTCACCGCCCCCTCGGGCCCCATCCATCCCGGCGACATCTTCTCCTGGACCGTCTACGTCGTCAACCGCACCGTCGACAAAACCGTCCGCCCCCTCGCAAACTCGCCTTCGTCGCCGTCCCTAAGCGCCGACGGAGCGAATCACGAGCGGCCCGCCCCCTTCGACGGCTTCGCCCCGCCACGGCGAGAAGGAAATCGCAGACGCGGTAATGGACGAGAACATCCTGCACGCTCTGCAAAGGAACGCCGCGGTCGAGGCAACGGACCTAATCTGCCTCAGCGCCGACACAAGGGTCGGACCCGTCGCCCCGGGAGCTTGTCACGTCGTCGAACTACAGTTCCTAGCACTTCGAGAAGGCATCGTGGGTCTCGACGCTATCCGGGTAGTAGACCTAAACTCACAGGAACATGTTGACATACGGGATTTACCCACAATGATAGTCGTACCCGTAGCCGCCTAAATTTAGAAGATTCATCAAATTCCTAGTCATGCCCCCCCCCCTTTTAATTACTTCTGACAATACGATGCTTTGTCTTGTTCGCTTTGAAGAACATTAATTCATACAGTTGATAACCCTTGAAAAGATGTGAAAACGCCGATTTCCCATTTCCATACTGACGCTGCGGACGACGTCTCTACAGCCGTTATTCGCAACGCCTCTTGATAGGATACCCCCGTACTCCGCACGATGCTACAACATTTGGATCATAACAAGTCATCAAGCTCATCATCCCACCCCAGCTTCGCGTATATAGACACTTTCTTTTCCTTCTCGCCAAAGATGAGGCGCTGCGTTGGTTTCTTTATCGGTGTTGCGCTGATATCGTCTTCCGTAAATGTAGTGGTATGCGATTTATAGGTCTTCTTGATCACACTGCCAGGAACTAAATCATCAGAAGAAACCTGTCTTCTCTCCATGACGGGTGAAGAGGATCGGATGGCCGGTAATTCATCCACAGGCCGTCGTATGAAAACAGGTTGTTTGATGGGGGTGTCTCCCACAGCCTCCTCTGGCGATGGACTTCGTTGAAACATGTCCCTATGACTGGTTCTCTGCTGTGTGGATTGTATGAATGAGGTACCCACGCTTGAAGGGGGTATAAAGTCCACGATGCTCTCAACAAACATGCCCTGGCTTGCTGCGGATTTCTCCGGCATCATATTCTTGAAACGATTATTGGCTGGAGTAGCCTTCACTTGCACATTGGAAGTTGCTGAGGGTCTAACCGGCTTCCGTGTTTCTAAATCAGATGTTAACATTTCGTCTCTATGAGACAAACATACCCAAGGGTACTCACTCTTCACTGCAAGATTAGTGGACGACCGGCGTTCATCTGCCTCCGCCATTGCTTTGCCGACCACACCGCGGTTGGGCTTCCTCAATGCAGAGATGGCGTCCTTGAGTTCGGCTTCAACTACAGCCTTCTTATTTGTTTTGAAATCGTGCAAATTACTCATACTGCTACTTCGAGAGAGTGAAGATGCCCTTTTCAATGATTCACTCGACTGCATCGTTCTTAGTAGCGGCGAATCAACATTTTCGCGTTTGACGTTGGGAATTGTAGTCGAAGTAGCTGATCGCAACAAGGCAATGGCATTGCTAGGTCCTCTCGACACACTCCTCCGATTTTGTTGGTCAGTGGAGAGAGCTCGTTGAAGTGTCCTACGTGAATTTTGTGGGGTCGGCCGTTTGGTGGCCGAACCAGGCTTCTGATCTCGTGTAGGCGGACGCTTCGATTTCGACTTTGCTGGAGCTATGATGGCAGGGCCGCCAAGCTTACGGTTAATAGAATCACAAAGCTCCGGGAGTCGGGCGGAGAAGCTATGTTTTGTTAGTAAAAGGCTTTCGAGATTAGAGTGAAGCACTCACAAGGGCACGATGACATCGACACAGAAGTCCTTCAAAGGTTCGGAAGATGCTGCCTTTTCATTCATACCTTCCAACGATACACGTGCTGACTGAGTGTCTTCAAGAAGGATTTGCTCATCACTAGCAGTGGATTGCCAGATGGTCAGGCGATCAGCATGAACATCGAGTAAGACGGGAAGGTTATGCTTGTTCCGCTTTTTGGGTTGTTGGGGGGTAGCGCATTGATCTTGAGTATCCGCAGCACCAGGAAGAGTTGGTAAATTGCCATCACCAGGGTCACCGGCAACCTTCAAGGGCTCCAGAGCCAAAATTTCCATGATGACAATCATCTGAAGCTGAGTCTCTCTCGTTCGGAGTATGGAAATATGAGACTTGATCTGCGAGGTTGAAATACCGGTCTCGTCGTCATGCAGCTCTGGCTTGTTTGCTATCCACCATTTTTGAATTCTCTCGTCTTCCATTGGGTATAGTCCGTCTTTGCCAAGCTTCATCTTCTTTGGCTTGCGTTTCTTTCTATGTCCCTCATCGGAACTCTCGATATGGTCCTTCATCTTCGAGACCACTTCAGGCATTGCTTCGCGATACTTTTTGTCGATTTGAACCGTTGTGAGAATAAGACTTTTTAGAAAGTCAATCAAGTCGTTCATATCCAAGTTGGCCTCCAAATCCAGATGAAATGCCGACCGGGCTCGAGATAGCGGTCCTTTGGCGAAATAAGCAAGCGATCCCTGCGATATGATGAGCAACCTTTATTTCCCATAGATTCATCAGGCATACATACCATGGATTTATAGAGGGCATCAAAATAATGGGTTCTGATGTTATCAAAAATATTATCGGCTGTGTGCTGCGGGCCTTGTTCTTGCTCTTCTGGTGGGACAGCTGTGATAGTTCGATCGGCTTCCTTTTCTTTGGTTTGAAGCATCAAGGGATCTTCCGGTTTGATTTCTGGAGACGGAATTTGTGATAGCATCGAGGTATCGGGATCGACCGTAGGCTCTCGTTTGGCGGCACCGTCGAATGAGGCCGATACAGACCTGGCACGTTTCTTCATCATAGACTGTATAGCTTCAATTGCCGCCCTCTTTTTCTTCTGATCATGATGCAGTTGCGGCGTGGTGAGTTTGTCAATGCCAGCATAGTCTCGTCGTTCTGGTTTGGCCGGGTAAAGACGTTCATGCGCAACAGCGGTAGCATTCTTTGCTAGGTTGTCCAAATCGACCCAGGCACCAAGCTTGCATATAACATATAGTCCATTTTCCTGTCGTTCCAAGGCATATGTAGTGCCTCTTGATTCATATCGTGCAATGAGGACGACGGCAGCAGTGCCCACTCGACTTTCGAGATCCAGAATTCTAATGTGAGCCTCGAAGAAGCGGGACTGGTGGAAGTCACCGCCAGATCCGGTGCAGTCTATGCATGCCAAGGGGAGGCTTTCTCGGGGGAGAAGCATCAATGGATGCAGGGCGCGGGGTGGGACATGCAGGTTCGGCGGATGTGGCTATTACCGCTGTTAGCAAACCAAAAAAAAACTCACCAAAAAGATGTTTATCGGTGTTCCAACCTTGATAGCAATCACTGGCTTCAGCAGATGCTCCATCGCAACCGAGGACTCCCGCTTCCTCTTGCGGCCCTCGGACGAAGGAGGTCCATTCTGCCTGTTTAAGGTGCCCTCAGTGCTAGGGGTCAATATGCCACCAGAGCCAGAACCAGACCCAGACTGTCGACGCGACGCGTTCTCAGCCGCACCGAGCAGCGCAGAGGAGGACATGAAGAATTAGATGCAATCATCCGTCCCTTGACATTGTTTGTTTTATTGATTTCGGTATGTATGACTAGATATTAATTAAAAGGGAAGTTGGAGGAGCAGCGCACGAGCAAGGGAAAAGTATAGCAGAGGTGTGTCTAGCGAGGGATAATGTCTTGCTTGCCTGCCCTTTTTTCGAGGTGGGTCGTTGATAAAACGCGTCTTTTGGAATGTATGCAAGTTGCGCGCCAAAGGTTTTAATTGATAGTGACGTCGTGCGGTTAACAGGCGTTTAACAGCGCCCTCTAAACCATTAGAGGTCCTACTATTCCGCCAGGTACCGTAGACTACTAGGTACCTACTAGGTAGTATGTCACGCGGTACCTACGTACCCCTCATTCAACTTGTAGAACTCTCTCTCGCGCGCTCTCTCTCTCTCTCTCTCTCTCTTCTGTTCCCCTTCCATACCTCCTACAAATTACGTGCATCAAAAGTCAACGTTGCACGGAATTGGCCGATTCTCGATCCTTGCATTATCCATTAGGAATGCATCCTGACTTACCGTGGAATCAACCAATCCTATTCCTGCTGGATTCTGACTCCATTGCAAAAGTACTAACATGCCTGTACATGCATGCCTCGCACAGTTTACGGTTGCTGGTACAGATCCATCCATCCAGCAATGCATGAATACAGGTAGTAGGTACATACACCCAAAGACTTGGTCACAACAACCCCGCAAGGAGCAGATACCCAATAGGGCATCTGCAGGCCGTGGTCGTCGTCGAAAGGGCCCAGTTCACCATATCCACCCCCTTGGCTACTACTTGTACCTACATGGAGCTTTTCGTATAGACAGCGTTGGCAAATAGGTACTACAAGTACTACAGCCAAGACAGCCAAGAAGCATGTACATATATGCACGTGTATTATCCAGCATGTACGGAGTAGTGGTAGAAGAATGGATGTGCGTCTGTAACTGCATAGGTAATTTGCCTGCAGCATGCAAATGATGAATCAGTTCTGCACGCAAAATGCACAACCTCCTCACCGATTTCAGCTCCCCGCACCTAAGGGATCCAGTAAAGCGGTTGAGCGAGTGGGTAACAAATGCTGACGCTTGAAACTTCCCCTCTTATTGAGCCGGCTCACCAGAAATCCGGCCAGCATAGTTGCATATCCTAGACATTATCCTAGACATACATACGAGCCCAACGGCAAAGCCTGTCCTAGGACTATGCTGCTAGATAAGGTACGATTTATTGTCTAAACACCCTGTCAACTGAACATTGACAGGCGGCAGATTGAAATGCCTGGGTGTTGAAGATCTTGATGCTCTCAATATCGTTAATATATTGGCTGATACCAATGCGGACATTGGGCCTCAAGACCAGGTGGCCCGCATTCTGTCTGACTGTCTGACTGTCCTGTCTTGTCTTGTCTGGCTTGGGCCAACCGGGCCGATAGATTTATGAGAAACGGAGAACAGATCACTAAACCGACATGCATTGCTCAGATGTGTGCCGCCCTAATATTCATAAAGATAGATTAATTGACATGTGGCACTAAGAATGATGAGGAGGCATCCATGCAGATCGCTTCATCCAAGGTGGGGTTTTCATGGTGAAGCTTCCCCAGCTTCGTCACGGTTTCTCCTTCGTGGGTTGAACCTTTCGGATTGGATTACCTCCGTAGGTTGACTAAAAGCTCTTAAACATGCCGCGATTTTTTTCTTCGCCGACAAGAGATGATCAAGGATGCTTAATGCCGTCGCATTTAGGGGTGACGCCTCGATATGCACCCCTCAAACTTCATCACAGGTCGGCCTGGTTGGCTATACGTCATGGATCGAGAGGAAAGAGGAATCAACCGTGGAGCCGATCATCTTAGGTAAAAGTGTTGCTCATCATGTCTTGGCTTTCACTGTGCGAAGGAGAAGATGAAGATGAGGATGAAGATGAAGATGTGCTCAATAGGCTTCATTGTTCAGGGCTCGCTGGGCCACTAGCTATATATGCCTAATCCAAAAAGTGAAACCACTTTTCTGCCATTGATATCCGATCCCTTGGGGTATTTGAACACCCGATCCCAATCCCATCCAGAGCGCCAAACATTGTACAAAAAGATGTCTCCCATTACATTAGACCATCATGTCATGAGAACGCTTAAAAGCGATATGCCGGGTAGAAATTACAATAAAAAAACAAACAAACAAACAAAAACAAATCTGTTTCTTCCATATATCCAAGATATGTTCGCCGCAATCCGCTGCGGAATTGGCCGTGGCAGATGCTATTGTACATTCGCTAGGAGTCGCCTGAAACTTGCAAACGCATGCTGAGTATGATTCGAGATGATGCCGCCGAGTATTATGCAAAAAGAAACGTAACCATATAGATTAAAAACCGACAATTAAATACCCGAATAATTCATGTTCAGGAATTGGGCATGCTGCATGTTCAGCCCAGGAGAGGATCTCTCCGAGGTTGATGCATCAGACCAGTACTGCTCAGCGCCATTGCCATAGACGAAGTAGTTATTGCCCATTTGTGGGGCATAGAGAGGAGTCACAGGCTGGCTTGCACCGCCCTTGGCACCTGCGATATAGCTTGGTGCGGCACCAGGCAAATCAAAATCGCCGGGGAAGCTTCCCACAGTGGAGTCAACCAAGCCCTCGTCGGACATGGTCATATCGTAGGCAGTGTGGGCGTGGAAAAGGCCGTCCACCATTCCGGGGGTCCTAGGAGGGGTGCGCAGGGTGGGATCTTGGGTAAGAGCAGAAGACGAGTACTTGGTGGTAAAGAGGTAGCCATTGCTGGGGTTTGATACGATAGGAGTGTTGGGGGTCGGGGGCGCGACCGTGCCGGTGGCAATTGGCGACCTTGTTCGTTGCATGGGGCTGCGTGACTTTGTGACTCGGACAGGTCCATTAGCGGAAGCAACTCGGCGCATCGAGCTAGCTTTTGACACGTCAAAACCAGCTCTCGAGACGCCAGAATAGCTTCGTGATCCGTTGATAGCCAGAGGAGCGGGGCGGCGGTTCCGGCGAGAAGCAATGTCCAGAGGCGCAGGGGATCGAAGCTGCCTGTCGGCGGAGGATACCTCATCTCCAAGGTAAACTCCGTTCTGGTATTGTGTGGGGAACTCAAAGTAGGTGTTAGACTCCTTCTCATTGATGGGCATGTTTAGCATTGTCATGCCATTGTCAGTGTTATCAGACATGGAAAAGAAATCTCTTGACTCGTCTGAAAGCTGCTCGCTCTTCATGTCGTCATCTTCTGTTGTAGGCAAAACAGGGGATGAAATGTCGTTGACATCACTGGCGCTCTCGGGGGTTGAGTGTTCTGAAGTGCCATCTGGGGACTCTTCCTTGACTTGCCGGGGCTCGGGGAAGGGGGCACTGGAAGCAACCAAGTCACGCTTGCGGTCGGATTGTTGATGTCCAACCTCTGCTTCCGCCTTTTCCTTCTCGAGGCGCTGCCTGGCTTCATATTCCCGGATATTGTTTTCCTTCTTCTCACGAGCACGTCGGTTCTGGAACCAATTCTATAAAATAATTAGTGAGATGCGCTTTGAAGCAGGGAATGGAGGAATAAATACGTTAATGCGAGCGTGGTCAACTCTCATAGACTCGGCAAGAGCCTTCTTGGTACTGCTGTTGGGCTTGTGGTTCTTCTGGAACTCTGCTTCGAGAATTTCCACCTCTTCCTTGGAAAGCCGTGGCTTTGACTCCGTTGTTCGGGCCATCTGATGAGCATGGATGAGGTGGTTGTGGTGGGCGTGGTAAGCTTCCATGGACTCAGAGAGGTAGGTAGGATAGTCTGGTAGATGCTGAGTGTATGACGCAAAAGGATCAGCGACTCCGGTGTAGGCCCAAGTCGGCCACTGAGGTTGTGAAAAGGGACCCATGATCTCGATTTGCTGATTTAAGATGGGCAAATTGAAAATGGTGTCAGAATTTTCAAGGCTCGATGATGTCGATTGTGGCAAGTTGGTGAAGGAGTAGTTGTTAGCGCCGTTGCTGTTCAATGCTTCGTATGGCGATGACGAGACTCCGATATCCAAGTATTGAATGTAGTTGTATGGATGATGAGTGAATGAGATTGATGGTCGAAAAGAGTTCTGCTGCCTCTTTTTATGATCGTTTGAGTTGTGGAGAAGCCTGAGGGAAGACAATGGTGACGTTTGATGAATATAGAAGGAGGTGTGAGACACTGTTCACTTATACTGCCCCTCTTGGAGAATAGTTCTTGTGGTGAAGTTTGGTGTTTGATGTTTTGGATGAAGAGGAGGAATTCGGAAGGGAAGATGAGGGGCGAGGGAGGTAGATGAAGTACTCGGCAGAAGAAGAAGAAGAAGCAGACTGGTGTATCTCTAATCGGCAGTGGTGGTGGTGACGACCCGCCGCGCATCGTGGCGGATTGTTCGAGTGCACCATCCAGCATGTCTTGGTGTCCCGGGTGGGCAGAGCTCCGACCAGGAGGAGCAAGACATGGGTGCAAGATGGTGTGGGACGAGCACCGATACCCCTGGCCATCAAGCCCTGCCACTCCAGGGCAGCAGAGAGCGACATCAGCAGCGACGGAGGGGATCCTTGGGGGTGTGGGAGCCCACCAGCTGCAGGTTGGTGGGTCGGTACGAACGAGCCCAGAGCAGACAGACAGAACCACGAAACAGAGGCCCAGAACCGCCGGGAGCCCAGAGCACAGGGCGCCAAAACCCAGCTGGGCATGGCCAGGGTAGCCAGGGTAGCCGGCGCTGAGCTTTCCGAGAAGACGCGCCCACTTTGCCGGGGTCGAGTGTTCAATGTGTCTCTTGGCTTGCTTGGACACGCAGAACCACGCAGCTGCCGCGGTGGCGCCGCCACGACTCCCAATGCATGGAGACTCCCTGTTCCCCAGAAGCTCGCTCTCCTTTGTTGAGCCTGGACACAATCCCAGGGGTGGAGGGTGCATCTTGACGAGGGACAAACTGGGGAAGCGACCTGGACACCCAGGGGGTGTTGGCAGCAGCAAGCATTGAAGGGTCAATCCAAGCCAAGCCGCAACTTCAGGTCCGTATCGTGCATCGTGTGTGTGCGTGTGCGTGTGCGCTGTTGTTGCACACAGATGAAGGGGATCGCAAGGGAATCTCGCGTATTATTGTTAGCTATCGTGGTCTCAGAGTCGTGATGAAAAGGGACCACCAGAAATAAAATACAGTAGGTAGGGCATCGCCAAAACTCGATCGCGATTTTATTATCGTGTTCAAGGTATCATTAACACTGTCGATCATGTCTAGGGACAGGGAGGAGGATCATTAAAATTGGCCCAATTGCTTTGTAGCGTGGTAAAAAGTTTTTAATTCTAGAGGAAGGGTGCGAATAAATGAACGTGTGAGTGAGCGTGTAGAGAACGTGTTGTTTGCGGTGGTATCATCAGAGTACGTACCTACTCTCTTCATAAAACTTAAAAATGAGTGACGAGGCGACGGGCCGGTAGCAGCCGGAGAGAGGAAGCTTTCCATACCAACTGTAACTTTCGTACGTACATGCCTCCATTCACTCCTTCATCCGATCAATCACGATCTATACATCCATCCATCCATCCATCCATCATGGTAGGGTCTGCTTCCTTCTTCTTCCATCGGCTAGCACAGCACAGCACAGCACAGGATATGGATATGTAGATACTCAGCCAGCTTGCATCGGCTGCATCCTCACCAGTGGTCGTCATGCAGCCCGAATTGAAAGATTGCTGAATCTCGAACATGTCCAACAATGCGCGGATGCCGAAAATCTTCGCATTGAAGCTCGCGAACATCGGCATCGCCATATTGCTGCAACTTCATGATGGGGTTCCAGTCCGATGAGAACGCAAATCCACAGCAGGCCACTGCTAGAGACCATGCCATGGGGCGTTCTGGACCCTCTGGGGCCCTCTGAAGGTGGAATTCTAGCACCCCCCAAAGCGCCCCAACGCTGCTAGCTAGACGGCCCACAGGCTGCACCGCCCGAAAAGCCAACCTACCCTCCTCCTTCCAGTTGTCCAGACTCAGTGACTGGGCTTGCACTTGGTAATGGAGGTAACCCCCTAAAATGCGCTGCAGTCTCGCGTGCTACAGGGCAGCTGGCCATTCTCACCTTAGCCTTCGGAATCTTCCATGGTAGCCCTCCCCTTGTCATTGGACGGGTCAACACCACAGACATCATACGGCTGGCTGCTCACTTTGTTTCCCCCTCTGGCCGTTCTAGGGGGAAGGGGGATCCATTCTAGGCTGGCTGGCTTGCTTGTTGGACGGAGACAAGTTACTATCTCCTCTGCTGCTCTTGTCCAGATTCCTCCATGCGTTCGTATGTGCCCCATACCTACGCCATTGTCATGTCATTCTCTCCACCACCTGAGCTGATATCGTCCCATTTGTCTGCTCACACACATTCACAGACTTCCCGTCCTAAGGATCCATCCCATCCTACAAAGGACGAACATAGGTACATACTGCGACACCACGCGGCACACCACACACATCACATCACACCCTTGAACTGGTCTTGCTTGGCTGGATTGCTTTTTGGGTAACAACTTGCAACTAGCACCCGTGCTCCGCGTCCTGAGCAAGCACTTGCAAGTTGCTGTGCAGACGCCTCCAGCGGCTCGCGGGCCACATTGGATTCTGAACTTTGACGTTCTTGGTAAGTCTGCCACGCGCAACTGAACGCCATCAACGGTGACTAGCCCAAGGCCAAGCTTCCGGTGTCGCTGCCAAAGTCAACCCAACCCTAGTCGCCTTATTTTAGCAGGTTGATGAGGATAATAACGACTTGGACGTTGCCCAGTTTATTTCTAATTACAAGCACCACATGCTCTGTTCTGAGAATAGAAAGTGCACGGATGGGCACGTTGAAATGATGGGGGGAAAGGTGTTATGCCCGTCAACCAAAGTTGGATGACTCCTTGCATTGCACTACGTTCTCAGGGCCCGGATCTAATTTCTGTTGTCATCCGCAAAAAAAAAAAACGTCCATCCCACAAGCCAGATGACGACATGCAGTTCGTTTTCTCTTTCAGCGGGACTCCTAAAATATGTCAGCCTCATATTGAAGAGGGCTCAAAACACCAATCCTGCCAAAATCAACCGTCGAATGCAATGCAATGCAATGAAGAGACGGAAGATGCCATGTTACACCTCTGTGTACGTATACACACTGCCATATCTGGGCGACTCTTCTCAGCCCTTTGATGGACGCCTTACCCATCCCGGATTAATTGGGGCTCTCCGGAGCACATGGAGGGCCAAGAAGTCCACCCCACCTTTCCGAGAGGGGCTCCGTTCTACAAACCCAGCACCACGGACCAATGTCCATTTTGGGAACTTTGCTCCCACACACGCACACCTTTTACGAACCGCCTGTCATCTCTCACCCACGTCGTACCCACGCACCCGCTCTCTCTTGGCCTGGCTCCTCCTCAAACCCTCACCCCTACACTACACTCCAATCTTTGTTAGCACGAGTTGACCGATGACTGTGGATGGTTGTGTGGCTTCGCCCCAGCCCATTTCGCTTACCACCTAACATGATTGGGCGCCCCCCATCGGAAATCCCTCCTCAACCACTGAGGAGTGACGGTTTTCTCAACTCTCTTTTTGACTCTCTATCGTCCCGGCTTGGCTGAACTAAACCGTTTTGTTTAGCCTCATCTCACGCCCTCTTTTCCCCTACCAGCTTGTTTTTGTTTTTTTAACATTGAGGCGGTTTTCCGCCACTGGCAACCGTCGATTCACTCATCCTCCTGGGTAGTTACTGTAGTTATCAACGGAGAGAGCCGTCTCGCATGGCACAGGGATACTCTCGGTCCCGTTGCGAACAAACGTCTCCCATTGGTCAGCGTACGAGAAATTTCATTGCTGAATGCCTCTTTTGGTACCCGTTTAGTTAGTACCGTTATTTTCTCCCGTCTATTCAATTGTGACAGAAACGGCGTGTGCGTCAAGGCCATGATTCAAGATTCAAGACCATATTCTCCTGTTTGAGAAGGAGGCGCCACTCAGCATCGTCAACTTCATTCCAGACAAATTTCGTTTGTGCTTTGATGGTTGGGAATAATTGGTGCAGAGCACGGTTACTAGCTATTTGATCCCTTACTCATGGCAGAGAAATCTGCATGCATGACTACCAAGATATGAGCTGGATTCGGTCTTCCCATTCAGTTCATCCAATTAGGATGGGAAGCTTCAAATTCTCAGCATACTTTCTTTGGTCATTATTTTCAAGCGTTGTCATGTCAACTTCTTGAACTTGGCATTTCGATGCCGTTGTGAAACGGACACATTTGAAGTGGAAGACGGAGTCTGAAATGGAGGGGAAGACAGAGTGCAGGCTGGACAGGGATCTCTAGCCGCTTTCAACTTAGTGATCCAATGGGTGTCGATGCCGGCTGCTTCCAGGCCCTCGGGATGCACATCAGCTCTGAAAAACGTGCTGTCGCGGCGCACAGGGCAATGCTTGGGCTTCCTGGCATTCTCTCTCCATCCCAGGCTAAGATCCCAGCCCTGTTGGCGTTTGGGTAAATTACAGCAAACCAAGCAGAGGTTACGATGCGATGCATAGCACTACGGAGTTCAATAACGATGCCGGTGGATTTTGACAGAAGCCCCCCTTGCCGCCTCCTACTGTTTGAGAAGAAAAGTGCCGATGGACTTCGGGGAGAAAAAACGCAGCACTATCGGAGTAGCGGAGGGCTTCCAACTTTCGACTTTCCCATGGTCGATATCGATTGATGACAGCACCCGTGCGCATTTCCCCGGTAAATTCCACGTGATACAACAAGTTCACGATCTTGCAGATTCAACTGAGACCTTTTTTTGCTTGGCTCAGTGAAGATGCGACGGTCGCTGGGTTGTTTCTTGCCCATTTTGCGTGTTCAGTGCATCAACTGTCTCACAATTTAAGCACTGCGAGGGGGTTACATGGGGCCCATGGGCCATGCGGGTGACACTTCTATTTACAGTGCCCCCCATCTCAACAAGCAGAAAAGAGGGAGAGAGCCAAGAGCCAAAGCTCTGAGACAAAACCACCCACACACCCCGCATGCTGCCGTGCTTAGCCATGCAGGCCTATTGGCTAAAGAATCCCTTCTCTCTCTGGCACATGCATCAAGGAAGTGAGTGACCAGATCACATGGTCAAGTCTTTTGTCTGGACAATGCACCGCGTCCCCAGGTCTCCAGCTTCAAAGGATGAATGGGACGGCAACAAGGTGTAGAAGATTGGAGGACGGGACGGCCCCTTTCTCTCATGATTGGCAGGCGATGGCATCTTGCTCTGTTTAGTCTTGCATCTGCTGAAAATGAAACTCCCCCTCCTTGACCCCCTTTTTCTGCCCCAGATGCCCCCCTCCCCCTCTCTACCTCCATCCTGCAGTACAAGCGCAGGTCTAACTGGCGAATCCAAACAAATTACGAGCCGTCCTTTCAGGAGTGAGTTGATTAAGTGGCAGACAAGCAACCAAGAGAGAGAGAAATGCCCATCAGCCTTACACGAGTCCCGGGCGCTTGGATGTGACGGGCACTAGTCACAATGGCTGGCCGCTGGGCCCAGCCGTCGTCGCAGTCGAATCCGGATAAGGATTAAAGCAGCATATTAGGCGTGATGCCAGCGATGCGTGTCAAACTGCAACAGATGCTGGTCCCCCTCCTCAACTCCCCTACCCTGTTGCGGCGGCGCCGAACAGCAGAACGGTCTCGACCCAGGGATCTGGAGAGCAACTGTCGTCCAAGTCGAGAAAGGCAAGCAAAGCGCTGATCACAAAGTCCCAGACCTCAACGCTGGCAATCTAGACTGTCGGGAGCGTATGCAGATAATTTACAACACCGCGATGGGCCATCACGACTTCAAATTCGAGACTCTCTTTTTGAGTTGACTGTTAATTGAGCGATACATTTTTTGAAATCGCTGCCTGACACGTAATTTGACTCAATTAGCCTGATGCCTGCACAAGAAATCACACTTGCGATTTAGCGTCACACATCAGACCACTTGGAAATTTCAGTCGCCTATTGTGACGACCAAGAAAAATAAGACTCTTTTCTTCTTTCTCTCTTGTTTGTTTGCCCTTGCGTTGTTCGCGGCACCAGCTGGGGACTCACGATGTGTGCTGGTTGGTGGTTGGCCATTACGGCGGTCACTGGGCTGGGTGACGACGCAAAAAAACAGGGGGAGGCCTCACTAATTGCAGAGCGTTAGTCGCCCATTGAATACGCATTGAAAGCTGACCCAAGCTGGAAAAGAAAGGAAAGAATTGAATCCATTCTGCAATTAATCATGGATCCAACAAGGGAAAAAAATGATGACATGAATCATCGTATGAAGCCGATGCCCGAAATTTGATGGCATGATCCCGAAAAACTACGGGCAGCAAAAACTATGCATCGACAGGGCATTGATGGAGTGCTGCAGCATCACAGCGGGTGTTTTGCTGCAGCATCGCCATGATACGCGGGACAACGGGCCCAGAAGCAGCAGAAACAGAAGCAGAAACAGGGGGATGAATCGCGCTCCCCGAACGGGATGTGGGCAAGTGTGCGAAGAAGCTCGGGCTCTCGGGGCACCGGAAGGGTAAAGGCAGCTCGAGATACGTACTGCTTTTCCCTCCTCGAGTCAATGCAATACCCAGTAACAGGACTGAGCTGATGGAGTGTTCGCACACACACACGCACGCACGCACAATGCACATACACGCCTTTTGAACCTCAAAGGAATTCCTTTTTTCTTGTCGTTGTTTGCTTTTAGTTTGGTTACCTGTTCCATTGAAGCAAAAGCTGCCATAGCAAGGGCAGGACCCGACAACTTGGGCCTGCTTACCTGGAAAAGATCAAAGACAATGTCTCAAACCCTTGATGGCCAAGGTTCGATTACGCCAGCACCCTTGCTCCATGTAGGCAGCGCATCCATGATCCTTGGGATCCCCATCCCTTGAATTAAGCCTTGCAAGGTACTAGGTATGTATGCAATGAGGTACGTACTGGGCATCCAGATCGCTCCCCTCCCCATTCAAGCTTTCTCATGTGGGAAGCTTGCTGTTTTTGGACGTATCTTGTGGTGGCATCAACCATGAAAAGTGTGTAGTGTGTGGAACCTTGGGATCTAAATTATGCACTTTATCCATCTTTTCCCCAAGATGTGAAGGTCACCGGTTGATTGGTCCAGCCATCATCTCCCCCTTCATTTCTCAACAGCATGCTTCTCGACAAGATGGCACCACGTTTGCGGACGTGTCATATCTGACGGAAACAGAACAAGTATCCATTCAAACTTACCCTCCCTTACCCATGATATGATGGGCCCTTGCTTTGGGGACGAGCCTTGAAACGGGGGTGAACAATGCGAGAGATGTTGGTCCAAACCTCTCTCTTTCTACATGGACCCCCAGGAGGCGTCATCGTCGTCGACGAAACCATCCGCCCAAAGTAACCTCAGCACGCGCGCGGCCAACGGAAAGGAGGTTAGCCTAGGCAAACCCCATGCCCCTCTCCTCTGAGAAGGCGTACAAAACATTTTGCCTCCCCGGATGGCGCCGGCCAAGACCTGCAGGGACGTACACCAGCTGGGAACAAACGTGGGCATAGTACTGTGTGCAATAACACATGCATGATACTACTGTATACTACGGATGGCCTTATCCAGGTGCTCGGGAAGTGTGGTCCAAAAGCAGCATCGTCAGCGGTTGATTTATTGCCTTTGATGGAAACCTCCCTTGGGGTCCTGTGCGTGGGGAGGTCTATCACGATAGGGGCGAGAAAAAACAAGCTCCGGTGATCTAGAACTCAATTATGCATTGGGTCGAGCCGTCTTGTCGGGATGGTTGATCCCTGTAGACATCCCTTCCCCTCTTTGGAGACTTGAAAGTGAGGTGGAGTTTAGAATTTGGGGATAATAGGATTTTGTTCATGATGAGATGATGATGCAGAGGGCTTGCATGATTAGTTGGCATTGGGAAGTTTGATTGATGCCCTTGGCCAGAGGAGAGCCGTGCGTTGGAACGACCATGCAGTTCCCAAACAATCTATCATGATTTTACTGTGTGGAACGTGTAGCCCGCTTGGGGGAGGGGCTGTAGCTGGATGATGCGGATGTTACTCCGTTCAAAGGGCGACTGGTATTGGACAATTGGGGTTGAATAAAAAAGCGAATACAGATCGGTGACTGGAAAGTTTTGTATGGGCCCCTCCCCCTCCCTCCTTCCCCTCCTCTTCCGATCAAGGACATCTCAAGCCCACTTTGCCGATGTGGCTCCAACAAGTGCATGAGGGGAAGAAGGGGGTAGAGGAGGGATGGAATGGGGCTTGAGGAATGGAATTCAAGTCGAGCTGGAAACAGAAGAGTCATCGATGGCCATTCTTGTCCATCTGCCGAGAGGAAAAGGATAAAAAAATTAAATAGCCCGAAGGTGTGTACGCCTCTTGACCGATCTCTTGATTGGGTCGATGTGCGTGGACGAGATAAGTGTGGGATGTATTCAAGGTCAGGTGTGCGCGTGTCCACTGATAAGAGTTGCAAGCTGGAAAGAAAGAAAGAAAAAGCTGCGGTCTTTTGCTTTTAGTTGGAACAGTTGGAGCACCACATAACGTGTGCACGGGATACAAGAGTCAATGCCCTTCGGTAAACAAGGGGCGTTAAGACGATACGGTACGAGTAAGTTTCGTTCTTAATGTTAAGATTTCATGGCTTGGATTTTTATGCTGAATTAAGTTTTCTTTATTTTTATTCACGGATGCTGTTCGCGGGCCGTGGATTCATTCATCCGAAGTCCGAGAGAGCGAGCGAGCGAGAGAGAGAGACAGAGACAGCCCAAAGTTTGGAGCTTAAAACAGACTGCTCCTTCAAAAGATGGCGTTGTTTTTTTTTCCTTTTTCCCAACACCATCCACTTGTTCCCCGATGTACTGGATAATGTTACTCGCAATGTAACCCAAGCAGCCAAGATTCAACGAAGAAGGACTTTGCGATATCCGGAGCGAGTACCTGAGGGGGTACGGAGGGGCGGGCGGACGACTGGACTTTGTTCCAAAACCGCCTCACCTAAGGGGAAAGTTGGGAAAAGATTAAAGGTCTGAGGAGGTGTGATTGGCCGGTTCGTCTAGTCTCCGGCAGCCCTGGAGATTTGTGGCAGTGGGAAGTCTAGACTTTTTGGTGAATGCAGACAAGGGTGGGAGGTGTGCGTTGAAGATTGGTGTGAGAGGGTGTGAAGGTGGTGATAGCCTCACCATGGGGGTGTCGCATACGTGCGTGTGGTGTGTGTGTGTGTGAAAACACAGACCCAGGACAAGTCGCTTTTTTTGTTTTTGTTTTTAGCACCTAGTGTGCTGCTTTCAACCAAGTCCTCCGCCCCCTAGTCGTGTCCCCAAGACCAGGGACGGCGAGATTAGTGCATCCTTCAGACCCCGGACGGCCACGTGCGATGGAACGACGATCCCCTGCTGTGCAGAGCTGGATCGAGACTTGGGAATGTCGCTCATTGCCTTGTTGAGCGATGGAGGCACATGAGTCTATTGTTGACTCTATCAAAACCATGTGGTCGGGCTTTTTTTCTTCTCTTTCTCTTTCTGCATCATCAACGAGACTATTTCATGCCAAAGGGGAGGGAGGGGGGGCACATATCGAAGGTGCCGGCATGTCAAACGAGGAAGAGGGGGTCCAAGAGCCGAGATGTTGGGTTACCGGCTGATTGGGATTTGGTATTGAAGCTTCTCATGCTCCTTGCAGTGACTGCATTTCAGCCCAGGAACACGGACGAAAGAATGGAAATCTCGATGCCTCCCCCCCTTCTCTCTCTCTCTCTCTCTCTTTTCGTCTAGGTCTCGCGCGCGCAAACGTACGTTGGAACACTTACGCAATACGAATTGTCTTATGCTGACATGCTTGTAGGTAGTATATGCAATCAGTTTTCTTCCCTTGTTTTTTCCCATCAGAACTCGGAGCAAATCTGCGACGGATCCATAGACGGGGGGGTTCGGGGATTCGGTGAAGCTGTGAACGGGGGTTTTTTCCACCGTCGCAAAGTCCCCCCCCCCAATAATCCATCATCCCCATATATGGACATTGGCAAAAACAAGGTAAACACACAAAACAGACGGCAGAAACAACAAAAAGCCCATGGCCAGAGTCGTATTTTCATTCCATGGATATTAATTACCCTGTACTTTGGGCCGCTCGGTATTACACCACCACTTTTTTTGTTTCTCACCGGAGATTTTTTTTCTTTCTCTTTCTCTCTTTCGTTCTAGTTCTAGGCTTTCAAGCTTCAATAACACATTTCACCTTCCCAGTGGGTAAAAGGAGTTTTTATCAAATAGGCTGCAGCATCAGCACACCCATCATCATCAATACCTCGTGGCCCAGCGCGCCATGGCTGACGGCAGTCACAATTTTTTCCAAGATTTTCCCCATGACATCCATGGGGTCCATATTTTTCGCTTATACCTTGCCTTGCTTTTTTTTTCTTTCGTTTATCATTTTTTAGGGGATCATCATTCTCGCATCTTGTCCACTCACAGCCCGTCCCGACAATTCTCTTAGTCTCCCACATGGCGAAGTGCGAGATTTTGGATCAAAAAGGGGAAAACGTGGGAAGGGGAGGGGGAACAGGTCCAGCTTTTTGCTGCAGGACGTTCGAGTCAGCAGACGCCTCTTTTTTCTTTCTTTTCCTTTTTCTTTTCCCTTGCCATTGTGAGGTTGCAAGCGGAACCACGTTTTTTTTGGTTTGCAGGAAGGCCAGGTTATTTTTGCCCCCTCCCCCTCCAGCCGCGGAAACGGCTCCAACAACCAAAATGTCGGTCGGCAAAGGCAGCCAAAGAAAAGAAAAGAAAAGGGAACCAGACTGTAGCAGGTTTAGCAACTTTGGCAACAAGTCAGTCACCAAAGTCTTGAACAAGAAAAGCAAAGAAAACGGGCCACAGCCACAGGGTTGCAGTTGAGGCGGCTGTGCCCGGTTTAGCCTCTGGATGTCGCCAACATCTTTTTTTCTTCCCCATCCGCCGTTTTCTCTCTCTCTTTGCCAACCACCAGTACCACTCCCACTCACTACTACCACCACACACACACACATACACACGGCTCACACCACCACCCCTCCCCCTCCCCCCAGGCGCATTCCTTTTTACTTTCTTTTTCCTTTTTTCCTCTTTTTGTTTTCATTACCACGTGGATTTCAGGGCGCGCTGAGCCTGTTTCGGCTTGGCTTGCGATGCTAAGTCTGCGAATAATCGGTGAACCCTGGATCCCTGAAGGGTTGAAGGGGGAGGTTGCCAAGAGAGAGAGATAGAGAGAGAGCAGGGGAAAATCACACACACTAACTACACGACACACTCTGCACAACCCTTGTGTGTGGGGGAATACATGAGCTGGGCACTCCCTTTTTGGCGTCTGACATGACCACTTTTTTTTCTCGTCTAAACGAGTGACCACTCACCTATACTCCCCCCGCCAAGAGGAAGAAAAAGAAGAGAGAGAGCTTCAGCAGGCAAGGGTATGGCTTCTAATGCTTTTCCAAATAACTGGGACTGTGATTGTGACTAGGGACAAGGAAGGGCGGGCAGGGGGGACACAGAGAGAGAGAAGAGAAGAAGAGCTTTCCCCCTTTTGCTTTTTTACGCATTGTTGTTTGATGGGAAATGACAAGGGGCGCGCGGGATATCTGTATAAAAATCTTTGCTTAAGAAGGAAGAAGAAGTGGGAAAAGAAGAAGTAAGTAATCATTTGTGATGGAATTTAGTATAGAGATAATAAAAAAAAACCGGAATAATTGGGACAAAATGTTTGCGGAGCATATGATCCTGTTGGTTTTAAGCCGTTTGATGGCAGATTGTAATCCCCACTCTTCTCTTTTTCTTTTTTCTCTCTTTTCTGTCCAACGTAGGGATTAGCCAATCTACTAAAGCCTAGGGCAACTTTTTGACATTCAATGTGTGTTTGTGTGTGTTTGTGTGTGTGTGTGTGTGTGTCTGTTTTCTGTTGGTTTCTGATTCGAGAATGGGAAGGGAGGGAGAGACTGGGTAGCTGAACTTGGATGGAGATGCCAACACAGCACAGCGAACAGCAAAACAAGGGGACCAAGGCTTTCCAGCTATGACATCAGCGCTAGAGCAGCAGCAGCAGCAGCAAAAAACAACTGGAACGGAGAATTCCGCCTTGGGTTTATCGGCTAAGGAAGAGAGTGGTATGACACATTTCATGTTGAAATAACTGATCGCCGTTTTTTCTCCCCATTCAAAACGCAACAATAGAGAGAGGGAGGGAGGGAGGGAGAGATGTGGCTAAAAGGTCTCTAGGCAGCAATCATGGTGTAGGGTAGAGTAGGGTACCTATAGCAAGAGACTTTTTGACGAGTCGATCAAGTCCCCTGTTGATCAACAACGCATCACAAAAAACACCACCACAAAGGATTTTGAGTCAAGCTTGTGCTACGAAAGTACAAACCGCCTCTTTTTTTTTTTTTTCTCACAAGGG
This sequence comes from Cladobotryum mycophilum, assembly GCA_036429605.1. Classification (NCBI taxonomy): domain Eukaryota; kingdom Fungi; phylum Ascomycota; class Sordariomycetes; order Hypocreales; family Hypocreaceae; genus Cladobotryum; species Cladobotryum mycophilum. The sequence continues at coordinate 2,891,116 of CM071590.1, read as the reverse complement.
AGTATCTCCATCATGGATCCCCCAATCAATCTACGTCAACTCCAAGGAAAGTTGGGTGTCGGCATGTCAAGATACTTTAACCCTCCTGTCAGGTCATATAAAATAAAATAAAAGCCCTCGCTAATGCTGTGTTACAACTGCCGGAAGGGGGAGGGGGGGCCAAGGAATGGAAAATCTTCAGGCCCCAAGATGAGAGAGAAGCTATCCGCCGCCCCCAAAAGGCTGAAGGATGAAATTCCTCTGGCTGTCTCCGCCCCCTCCCCCTTCTGATCGAATCGTGTTCAAATTTCCAAGTTTTTTCTCTCTTTTTTTTTGTCGGTGACGATGCGGCTGTCTTTTGCCAAAGATTTCTGCAAGCCACCTTTTTGAACCCCCTTTTTACTTCACTTCACTTCGGTGTAGAATGTATAAAAAAAACGCCCAGCCTTGCGGGAAAACCGTACAGCTGCTCCACAAACACGCCTCCTCTGTGAAAAGCTTGCCTCTTGCACGACCTGAGATGCGTGTGTGTGTGTCCCTTTTTTTGCAGATACCAAGTTGGGAATAATCTTGGGGGGGGGGGAACGTATAACCAGTATGGGATGTCGTCATTGGAGGGAGGGGGAAGAGGGGAGGGGGATATTTTTGGCCCTTTGAATATGCGAGATTGCGCCGAGTCGGAAGATCTATAGGGATCCAAGACATACATACAGAACCAACGTGTGTAACCAACCCTTCCCTTGACCTCTCTCCCTGACGTCTATCCGATCCTGCGGTAGCACCCATGGTCCGCCGTACCCTCGGCGTAGTGCATTGCGCGCGCGCGTACTACCAACAGAAGCGTACAGATATCGTATCACGACACAAGCACCGGGGGAGAGAGGGAGAGGGAGAGAAGAGAGAGATGAAGAGGGGGAAGGAAATCGCGGCATCTTCGCGTCTGGCGGTAGCACTGACCCGAGGGTTTGCGCTTCCAACTACCCCTCCATCTCTCTCTTTTTCTCACTCTCCCTCTACTTTTTCACTTTGAGAGGGGGGGGGGTGACCCGTGTCTTTGGTACCTGGCAGGGAAGAATGGAAGCACAACAGTGACGGTGACGTGATGTTGGACGAAGAGAGAAGGGAGAGGGGGAAAAAACCGCGGAATAGGAAGAAAGGACGAAAAAAAGAAAAAAAGGGGGCAAGAATAGCAACTTTTTTTTTGGTTTTTTTTTTGGTTTTCGGTTTGACGAGAATACTGACCGAGACATGTAGACCCATATCTAATTTCGGATGAGAGAAAATAAGGAAATAAGAAGATATAAAGATAGATTACCGAGCCGAAGGGAGGGAGGGGGTGCGTGAAGCTTCTTTGAAAAGTTCCTTTTTGTTTTGTTTTCGTGTCAACGGTAACGAGGGATGGATGATGCCAAGTGAATTAAAGAAAGCCCTTTTTTGTCGATCTCATTCGCGAGAACCGTAACGAGCGGTTGTGAGACCTGTCAATATCCGGACCCGAGGGTTGGGCTGAAGATCCCAGGGAGTCTTGCAAGTAATATTGAACACCATGATGGGGTCCACTAGGACGATACTGAAGAACCCCTCTCTCAGAGGAGGAATTTGTTCTCATATTTCTCTGGAATGTATATCAATTATCTAGCGTCTAATAATAGTTCTCTCCTCCCCCTTTCACCCCCTTTTTCTATGGGCTCTCATTCAAATCCGCAAACCGTTGGAAATCTCAATCGTCACTTTCCCGCCCTCATGGCCGATGACCCTGACCGAGTCCAGATCCCTGACCACCCAGTCCGGCTCCGCGGCGGCCACCTCCTCCGCCGTGTGACTCGTGACTAGGCCCAGGACCCTGCAGCCGGCCGCCTTGCCCGCCCTGATGCCCGCGGGGCTGTCCTCTAGGACGAGGACCTGGTCGCCCTGGCCTTCGAGCCCGAGCCTGGCAAGGCCCATGAGGTAGCCTGCGGGGTCCGGCTTGCCGTTCTGGACGGACTCGGCGGTGACGAGGTGCTCCGGCACGGTGAGGGACAGGGCCTTGAGCCAGCCCCTGACGAGGGGTTCGGTGCCGGAGGTGACAATGGCCCAGGGGCTTGACTTTGAGATGAGCGAGTCCAGGAGGGATCGAGCTCCTGGGATTTCGCTCGCGTCATCGCCGTAGAGCCTTGGGAGTGCGGCTTCTAATTCGGTGACATCTAAAATACAATTGTTAATAATTCTTTCTTTTTTATTAAACAACGTTTAGTTTGCATTCGTCATCAAATCACCCCATGGGACCAACACGTCACCTGAACCAACCAACAAGCAAGCAAACAAGTTAAAAATAAACATGTCGGATCAGTCTCCCGGTCCCGAGATTTGGGGAGGGGGAGAAGAGGAGAGGAGGGGTTTGATGAGAGATTGCCAAATATAGAGCCACAGCTTTTGTTTTTGTGATAACCATGAGGGGAGGGGGATAAAAAAAGAAGAAAGAAAAAGGAAAAAGAAAACTTACACTCCCAGGTTGCCTTTTCTGGGGCCAAGAGCTTCAAGACATCGATGCTACGTCGGCCGTGAGAAGTTTCTAGGATGACTTCTGGCGCAACTCCGACTTCCTTGGCGATACTGTATTCTTCATGGTCAGACAAGATGGGACGATCAACTAAACACTGTGATCAGGGGAGGGGAGAGAGGGGACTCTTACGTCGTCCAGTGCTTGATGATGGCGGGAGTGGAGTCGATAATGGTCCCGTCCATGTCAAAGAGGAAGCCAGAGAAGGAAACCTGCTGGGCAGGGAGACTATAGTCTGGTTGGGAGCCCATCTTTTTTCAAAAAGTATTTGTCGATCTCAGGGGTTCGAGCGTAATTAGATATATCGGGTGTTGGGCTGGGTAAGGCCAAATGAGGATCCTATCAGTGAGTGTGAATAGGTGATATAGACGAAGATGATGAAGATGAAGAAAAAGAAAGAATAGAGTTCTGGAATAAAGTCTTTGAATCACGCTCTATTACAAAAACACTGGCATTAAAAGGACAACCTCAAAGTGCAATTACTCGTGTTTATATGGAAAAGTAGGCGGGGGCCCACGAGTTGAGATGTTTGGACGAGTTTAGATCCCCACGTGGAAGTTCCGCACTCTCCGAATGGCGGGGTTGCCATAGTGGGTTAGAACAGTCCTTTACAAATAATAGGACCACAAGAACGAACTCCTCCATGGACAAGGAAGTCCTTGAGAATACTATTGGAGGAAAGTTGGAATAAATACAAATGGAAAAGCTGTGCTGATGGATTGGATGGATACTTGCGGATGATATTTGGATGTTTGAGGGGGTGTTGCAGCATTGTTGTGTTTGAACAGTGTCAACTCCAGTCAAGTTGGACTATTTGAAGCTTGGGTACCACTGTGACTGGAGACTCTCCAAATGACTTTGCTTGAAGATGGCAACGAAAATGTTATTATGACAACTCTCGTACATATTTCAATTATGTAGCTGAGACTCTTTTTTTTTTTGTGAACATGCCAATCATTCCCGACAGAGACAGACACCTGCTGATTATAAGGAACCCCCTTGGGCTCTACCCTTCCTTACGACTAGAAACTGCCATATCCCCGGTTGATTCAATACAGGCACAGAAGCGGGCAGGAACCCGAATACCAATACCCTCATGCACAAGCATTGCATGGTATATACTCATTCATGAATCCTTTTCAGTTTCACGCCATGTGAACAAGACCCCGCTGAGGTGCTGTGCCAAACATGGCCAGCTACAAGATGCAAGACGAACGTTGATAGGTATTACTTCGCGCGTTATACACGTATCCAAGATGCATATCAACTGCTGATTGAATACCCATATTAGACTACCTACTGCCTAGTAGGTATACAACACCAGGGAGAAAAAAATGCGTGTTGGATAGGCGCTGTTGAAATCCAGAATGCCGCGCTAATGGAACGGAATGTTAAAACACTCCTCCAATTCTTATGATCCAATCCTCTCCCAACTCACTTCTGCGGTCATCGTTATACAGAGAGACATGTAAAGTCCCTTGACCCTCCTTATTTCTTCTTCCTCGCCACCTCGCTCTCGGCAATGGATCGGATAAGGTTAATGGCCAGATCCCGGCCCTGCGCGATGCTGCGCTCGGATGAATCGGCGGGTACGTGGAGGAATATGACCTTTCTCTCCCTGTTTTGCTTGTACAGATGGGCCAGACTTGAGTAGTAGATGAAGTCGCAGAGGTAGTGTCCCGGGTCCTCGGAGATGCGCAGGTCCATGTCCTTCTGTTTGGGCGCTTGGTTAGTACAGTGATGATGGGATGGGATGGGATGGGATCTTATATGGGTAAGAGACTTCTCTCTCTCTCCGACTTACAGAACTATGGTCCTGCCATCGATCGTGAACGTCTATAATATCCAAGTCCGTGGTGATTTCCTCCGGCAAGCCATGCCATATCCAATCCTCGCCATGCATACCCTCCTGCTCGTCCTCGAGGAGCAGCCCGTCCACATCCTTGGACTTGTACCCCGTGCGGTGCCCCCGGTGCTCGATCTGGTACACCGGACGGGGGCCCGCCATGCCAATGTGTATCACAAAGTCGTAGTCCGTGGGGCCGCCGCGGGGGTCGTCCCAGAAAGAAGGCACCAGCTTCCGTACGGTCTCGTAGTTGACGTGGATGGGCTCCGGGTGCACGAGGATGCGCACGGGGGGATGATCTCGTCGGCGGCGGCGGCGGCGGCGCTTCGGGAGAGGGGGTCTTTGGCCCGGAGGGGTGGGAGGTAGTCCGGGAGACCCTTTGCGATCTCGTAGGAAGGGTTGACGGGGTACTGGTCCCGGAAGGGCTGCTCGGCGTTGCTTTAGCCATGTCGAGTGGAATGCATGTGAGTAAGGTCATGGAAAACATACAGCAAAGCCAGTGACCAGCACTGTCAATTCATCCTGCTTTTGAGAACCCATGTTGTTTGGGGGTTGTGATGAGGGGGAGGGGGAGAGGGAGAGGTCTGCAAGAGTATATATATATACTGCCCGCTCGTTGTATGCTGCTGCTAATTGATAAAAACAAGTGGAGGAAACTGGCGAGGGACAATGTGTATTTATTTATTAATTAATTATGTATATAGTCTGGCTTCTCATTGTACAAACAACTGGAGACTGGGGGTTATCAAAGAAGTAAGTAAATGCGAGTCTAAAAAAGATAAAGCATGCCGAGCCCGAGGTGTCATGTCATGCAACCACCATCCCACCTACTACTAATGGATGTAACCCAAATGCGGGGAGGACTCCAACTTGTAAATTCGATGCAGGGTAGGTAATACGAGTAAGAGTTGGATGATTGTCGAATTGAGCGGGGGTTTTGCAATGTAATGGAATAGTTACTCCCATGCATTTAATTATCAATGTAATAGCAATCCTTTTCTCGTTTATATATATACAATCTCACAATATGAAGGTCTATAAAGTAGTGCAGGCAGTCTATATACTATTTTGCCTCATCAGCCATTGGGGACAAGATTTGGTAATGGCAACTGGACAACTGTTGGTGGAACAAACAACAAATCCATCTATAATGATGGAGGAGACATTGTCCATCTATAGATTAAAAACATGCAATCTCAATACTATCTTTGAAGTGGAACAAGGTTCATGTTTATAGCGCCCTCTCACATTGTTAAACAGCTCCTCCTCCCCGTGTCAAAGAAATTATAGCGCAGCAACAGCAACAGCAGCAGCACATCAACGTCGGCGACCACCCAGAAGACGGTCCCCTTTCCAGTCGCCGAAGCCACAAGCATTGAATTACAGCGTAACACGCCTATTTAATAGCGCAGGTGCCAAACTTATCCATCATCTTGCTTGAGAAACACATTTTACTCAAACCTCCCAAACACTGCATGATAATACGGAGAAGCGTCTTTTAAAACCTCCAACCACTCATCCATCTCGATATCTCTCCATTTCCATTATAAATCATAAATCATGTGCAGACCGGCCACTTGTGATACCTGCCGTAAGCATCCTCCCCCTTCTCTATTCCCTCTCCCTCTCTCCCTTCCTCCCTCCCCACCATCATCACCATCAATGCATTCAAGATCTGAGATGTTCTCACATTGTCCCGAGAGTCAAAAAAAAAAAAACCCTCATCTAACTCAATCATCTTGTCCTCTTCTTATAGAGAAAAGCACCTGGTGGGGCTGCGGAAGCCACGTCGAGAGCGTCATGGATACCATTCCCGAGGAGGACCGCTGCACCTGTGAGCCCCAGATTGAGCGCGAGGGGAAAAAGTACCCGCCCAAGGCTAGTTCGCCTTGACGAGAGTTGAGCTGGTGATAAAAGGAGGGGTAGATGGGTGGTTGACAAGCAAGACGAGCACTGAAGATGTGAGGGGGTGTTTTTATGTCGACTGGAGAAGTGGTTTCATGGGCCATCTCTGGAGTGTATGTAGTAGTAGAGTAGGCAGTGATACGAAGGCATTCAAACTGTCGCTTCTCGGCTCGAGATCTACAAATCTCAAAGCATCACTTCCATGCTTGTGATGGAAGACTCTAGAAAGGCCAACTCAGGAGCATGTAAATATAAATAGCACGAGTACCTGGTTCTATCTCCTCCGTCCACCACCAGCATCTCCCCTCTCCGCCAGACTGACCACCTCCTGAATGCCCGCCGCCTCCTGCTCCTCCTCCAACGCCGTAATCTCCTCCCGGCAATCCCACCACTTCTCCTCGCTCAGCTCAAACGCCTTGGCCTTGATCTCCTTGATCGCCAGCGTCTCGGGCTGGATATTCTTCCATCGCAGGTTCGTCATCAGAATCTCTTGCCACTCGGCTGTCGTTCGGACAAAGAACTCGCGGCGAGACTCGAAGGGCTAGTTTACCGTCATTAGCGACTGCTTGTAAATGAAGGTTTACAAAAAAAAAAGAAAAAACTTACTCGAGGGTGTGGCAAGCCATCATCAACAGAAGTAGCTGATGTTTCAGTCTCTTCCTCCTCCGTGGTGACTGAAGGCGTCGGCGCTTCCGAGGACGTATCGGACACCTCTTCCTTCTTCTTGCGCTTGCTGGGAGTGCGGACTTGTTCCTCCTGTTCATAATTCTCGTCTTCATCTTCATCGTCCTCATCTTCATCTTCCTCCTCATCATCTTCGTCGTCGTCCTCATCCTCAGACTCCTGAAACATCTCCGTTAGCTCGCAGATTCCCGCATGAATGACATGGCAACTTACAATCCAGTCCTCGACAGGCCTGTTGAATATCTCCTTGTAGCCATCAAGTTTGACCAGGTCAATGGCATATAAATCGTCAAACGTAAACTCGCGGTCCCCCTTTTCATATGTGCCGCCGTAGATGTAGAGAACATCATTCTGTACCGTGAGTTGAGCATTGAACCTCATGTGCGGCGGCTCCATTGACACAGGCATCTCTCTGGCAGGCTTCTCTTCCTCCTCCGGCTCCTCCTCCTTGTCGAGCTCGATATCATCAGCATCTTCCAGGGATGTTCCGGCCTGAAGAGCTGCGAGCTGTCGCAAGAGCTCTTCCTCGTTCGCCTGGGCGCGACCACGTCGATTGACACGTTGCTCCGAAGCTTTCTTCTGTTGCTGGCGTGGCTTTCTTGAAGACAGAGGCATGAATCGATTACGCTCAATGTTCCATGCGAAAAGCTGGTTAAAGAACTCGCTGTCCATGCCCTCTTCACTCTGCTCCACATCATGAACGCCGCCGAAAAGGATGCCACGACCCTTGTGCCAAGTCATGGTGGCACCAGCACGAGTAGGGGTCGGTGAGTTTGCTGGCTTCTTTCGCCTCTCCCATCGGACGATGGGAGGTGTGTTGGCATTCGCTTCGGTGGGCGGTAGAGTCATCCTAAGGAAGAAGCAGTCGTCATGAACCTTGGGAATAAGAACATTCTTCTGACCCTGAGAGTGACCCTTTTGGCTCTTCTTTTTGATGGATACAGTGGCTTTGACTCTAGAGTAGCCTCCGTAGAGAACAGCCCCCTGCTCGGAGGGAAGGAAGGTGAATGAAGATCTTGCATCGGGCTTCAACTGTGCCGGCGGCAACGTTGGAGAGTGCCACACATAGTTGACCGTGTCAAAAATCCACAAGTCAGCCATGTACTTGGTTTGGTTAGAAGTATCTTGAAAGCCTCCGAATAGAATAATGTACTGCTTCCAGTACGTCATCCGGTGTCCACTGCGAGCGGGCGGGCTCTTGTCCTTGCCCTTGACCTCAATCTTAGTCCACTCCCTGGTCGCAGGCTCCAGTCTCCAGAAATCCGAGTAGTGGTGGAACGTTCCCTGCTTGGGCGAGGAGAACTCGCCACCAAAGAGATAGACGTAGCTGGGGTTCGAGCCTCTCGTCCAGGCATGACCAGATCGGGGCAGCGGGGCGTTGGGCGAAGTTACGCAGCGCCACTCGTCCCGGTTGACGTTGTAGATGTGCAAATCATTATAAAACTGCGCAATCGATCCGTTAAAGTACTCTCCGCCAAAGAGAAGCAGACTGTTGCTCTCATGTGGCGAGGCCATCAGGGTGGACGCAGCCCGGGGCCGTGGAGGTCCATCGACAACCGTCTCAGTGATCTTGAGAAACTGCTCCTGTTGCCGACGATACTCCTCCAGGACCTCATCCAGGTCGACATCCTCGGCATCACTGCCCTCAATCTTGGCAGCCTTGGTTTTAGCCTTCTTCTCGCCTTTGATGGCCTGCTTGGCTGCCTTCTCAGCCTACATGGGGAGCGTCCGTCAGCCTGCAAGATATCTCATGGAGGGGGCTTATGGAGGGGCACAGAACATGGAGGGGTAAAAATCACCAACCTTTTTCGCCTTCTTGGAGTCGGAACCTTTCTTCTTGTCCTTGGCCATTATATCGATATTCCAGATTTGATTTATGTGATATCTTTTATCCTATTCAAATTTGGTCTAGTAGAGATTGATATCTTCCTTTATCGGCGAATTGTAATGATTGGAAGGTTTTGGTGAAAACCCTATCACAGTATGGTGATCTTTCACGTGCACTGTATCCCGTCAATCATATTGCATGCAGTCCACCACTATTGAGGTGCTCCATAAGAGCCTTTATAAAGACGGACTGAGAAACCAGATACAAATGGTTTCGCAGCATGATTTCTACGCATATATCAAAACATATAATGCAGTCAGTCATTTGACCACGCCATATTAGGCTCTAAAGCCCAGTCACATCAAGTCCTTCATTCAACGATCCAAGCCATTTTTATTTCGCAATTTCGCAACTGAATATCTAGAATGTCTCCCGCGAGGTAGGAAACTAACGACAGCCCTCTTGCTTAATCCATTGTCCCTCAATCTACAGAGCACTTGGTAATTTTGTATGAGCCCGGATTTGGCAGCAGTAGCCCATCAACGAGAAGCTGAAATGGCATTTAACTCCAAACACAGGACAAATATGCGCATCTGCAGGACCAGACAATAGGGGATAGACTGCCGTCTCCATTGCTGCTCGTCTGGATCGTCGTCCTCGCTGACGCTGCCGTCTTGTAACTCCAAATCATCATTTCCACCATGATCATTCTTTACACGAGCCGTCTGGATAACGTGGGTGTTTGGATGAAAATGATGATTCGGATGATGGTGGTTCCACTTATTGTAGCCCTTTTCAAGAACTCTCCTCAGGCTTCTCCTCCAAGAAGAACTAATACACATGTTAGTAGGCTCATATAGATGGAAAGTAGGCACATGTCCACTTACGAAGTTGCCGCTCAGCTTCTGTTCCTGGTCGAGCTGAGAACCCTGCTTGTTAATACGAGGACGGTAGTTGGTGGGGTCACGACGGAAGGTAACATCAAGGTTCTTCAAGAAGCTGTTGCAGCCAGTGAGAAGCGACTCGGGGGTGTTGGCATGGGTGTCGATACCGGGCTGTCCGTCAAAGACAATGACACGATCGGCGAGGTAGGTGGCCATGATGAAATCGTGCTCGACGACGAATGCTGTCTTCTTGGAGTGCATGATGAAACGCTTGATGACACGCGAGGCAATAATACGCTGCTCAGAGTCGAGGTAGGCCGAAGGCTCGTCAATCAGGTAGATATCGGCAGGCATACCCAGAGCCAGCACAATGGCGACACGCTGCAATTCACCACCAGACAGGTTCTTGACTTCCTGATCAATAAAGTCATCAAGCTTCAAAGGCTTGACAACGTCGGTCTGGAACTGAGGAGACAAGAAAGCCTGCTTGATCTTCTTGAAGAAGAGTTGACGACAAGTACCCTCAAACTTGGGGGTGATGGTCTGAGGCTTCATGCTAATTCTCATTTCAGGGACGCCCTTCTTGCTGTCGGGCTTGAGGGCACCAGCAAGAAGACGACAGAAAGTCGTCTTTCCGGTTCCGTTCTCTCCCATCATGACAATAATCTCCGAGTCAGTGAACTGGCCAGCATCAATGCGCAATTTGAAGTTGCCAAGAGTCTTATCCATTGCGGGGTAGCTGAACGCACGAGACTTGTCAATGGTGAATTCATCAGCAGCTTCAGCGAGACGGAAAGTAAGAGACTCGTCACGGAAACGCAAGTTTTCGGTGGGAATGTGTCCATCCAAGAAAATGTTGATACCTTCTCGGACAGAGTGAGGGAGAGTAACGACACCATAAATGGCAGGTTTACCGTAGAGAACGCAAACGTAATCGGAGAGATAATCCAAGACGGACAAATCGTGCTCGACGACGATGACGTAGTCATCATCACGGAGAAGAGAGCGGATCATTTTAGCAGCGCTCAATCTCTGCTTGACATCGAGATAGGATGAGGGCTCGTCAAACATGTACACGTCGGCGTTTTGGACGCAGACAGTACCAATGGCAAAACGCTGAAGCTCACCACCAGAGAGCAAAGTGATGTCTCTGTCCATGATGTGGCCCAGCTCCAGAGTATCAATGACCTCCTGGGTGTTTCCAAGAGAGGCTCGGCTCTCAATGAGATGGCGGACACTCTTGTCAGGGCCACGAACAGCCTTGGGAATTTGGTCGACGTACTGAGGCTTGACGACAGCCTTCAAATCATCCTCCAAGAGCTTGGTAAAGTAGTCTAAGAGACGTTAATACATAAAATCTTAAGTCCACCCAGGCTACTTACTTTGCAGCTCAGAACCACGGAAGTACTTGATGACATCCTCCCAGTCGGGAGGATTATCATGGCGACCCAAGTTTGGCTTCAGCTTTCCGCTGAGAATCTTCAACGCAGTACTCTTTCCAATACCGTTGGTTCCAACAAGGCCCAGGACTTGACCCGGTCGGGGCATGGGCAGGCGATGGAGCTTGAAGCTATTGGGACCATAACGATGGGTGACCTGGCTCTCGAGGTTGGTGGGCAGGTTGATGATGGTAATGGCGTCGAAGGGACATTTCTTGGGGCAAATACCGCAACCGATACAGAGCGACTCGGAGATGAAGGCAAGGCGAGACTCGGGGGCAACTTCGATACAGAGCTTTCCACTTCGAACGACGGGACAAGATTTCTTGCACTCTTGGCGGCATTTACGAGGACGACACTGTTTATGGTCGAATTAGTACGTGATGGTGGGGTAGGCGGGGTCGTATCGAGGAAAAAAATTCTTCTTCGAGGTAACATACCTTGTCAGTGTTGACAATGGCGATACTATCGACATGGCATTAGCTTGTTCCTTCTTATTTCTAGATTTTTGATATCCCCCCCCCCCAGAATATATTTGGCGTGTCTTATTACATACCGTGTAAGTTTGTCGGCCATTTTGGAGATGGTTGAAGACGAGACTGTCTAGGGTAATGTCGGATGGATCAAGAGGGGAATTTTTAAATGCGAAGCTTGCACCTGCCAAAGGATCGCAAAAGTGGCAACTTGCGTCTCAAGCTTGCTCTGGCATGGAGCTGAGGTGGAAAGTTTATAGAGGAAGAAAATAAAGTCCAAGGGTGGTGTTCAAGATTTAGGTTCTTTGTCCCCGACAGGTGGTGTGTGGTCATCATTTTTGCTGTGATTGGTGGGTGGGGGGCAGGGCACTTGAAGTGGGGGCATGAAGCCTTGGATGCAGGCGCAGGTTGGCAGGATCCATAGATGACCTTTTGGGGTTCCTTCTTGTCTGATTTAAGTGGCGATGACTCATTACCTACTCAAGCTACCGTATTATGCTATTATATAAATTGACATGCTATATTCAATTACTGAACAAGAACATCAGATTGGTTCTGGTCCTCACTAGACAAGGCCAAAAATGAAACGAAATCCAGAGGTAGGAAACAGTAGCTTAACTTGATCAACACACAATCTTGCTATTTATTAAATTTGCCAAATTTCTATAACAGGCCTCTACGCCTTTCTTCCGTCTTGATAGCCCTCTTAACCTACCCTTGTAGCCCTCCTGGGAGAACCTGTAGTGGAGGTTGTGGTTTGTGCTCTCCCTTAATATCGTGCTGTCACCGTTGATGTTTGCCGCCGTCTGGAAGAAACCCCTCTTCTTGCTTGGGGGAAGCGTCGCTGTTATCTAGAGCCTCCTTGGTGCCAGCCTGATCGTTAGCTGGCACTCTAGCTGGCACCACCATCCAGATATCGCTCGTACTCGTTCCTATTCCCGTCTCGGTATTCAATATAGTATCCTCGAGTGGCTTATTAAAAGATTTCCTATAGTGCCTCTACTCGTCCTTGTTACTGCCATCACCTATCACTGTGTCTGTGGACATGCTTAACCCCCTATAACAACCTTATCAATTGAACAAGGTTGAGAAAGAAATGTTTCCGTTTGTCCCGGATAAGTCTCTTTCTACAATTATATGAGGGAACGGTGCTCGCGGTTTTGGTACGTCCCGGATAATATAATAGTAAAAAGACTCTGCTCTCTAACCTTGGTCATTGTCCGTCGAATCAAATCACCATGTTATTGGCTTAGGCTTTGATAAAGAACAGCATAAAATGAAACCCAGTATGATAATATAGCACTCGCGTATTCCAGCCAGGTGTAAGCTCTCTCCTTCGTTGTGGTGTGGCTATATTAGGTGAATTTGTATTAACTGATTTTTTTGACCTGAGAAGGGTCGATTGCTTCCAATTGCAGGATAATTTTATTAGCAGACTGCGTTCCAAATCAGGTTGTGCACTATGGTGATAAATATCCTAGTCGCAACCGAGGATAGACTGGCAAATCAAGCCTAGGTATGACACTCTATAGAATCGTCCCTAAAATGATAGCCTGTCCCATTACTCCTCATTTCAATCTACCATGTATCCAGTGGAGGGGTGATTGTATAACCAAATATAAAAGATTAAACAAAAAGACTTTTATACTAAACTTCTTATATCGCACAACTTAAAATTATGACTTCTGTTCTTTACATGTACCAGGTAGGCGTATTAAGATTGGTAGGCTGCTACCTGGTACCTGATGTCTTGCTCAGTCTCGCATTCACATATGAGGTACCTTGCTTGCATTTTGAGGGTGCAGCAACAAGTCACTTACCGTCCGTCCGTCCACCTTGCAACACAAAATGTTAGGGATGCTATTGTTTTATATGGGGAAGCTCACTTTGCAATGTCCATTGTTATCCCTTATTGACCTATCTTCAGACGTGTGCACAGCTACTATGTGTCATGTTCTTGATATACGACTCATTATTTGTATCTCAATGAATGGCTCCCCCTCTAAGATATGTAATCTTTTTTCTTTTTCATTTCTTCATCGTGTATCAATACAAAATCATCTGACAATAGTAATGAACCTACCTGAACAATAATCTTCTTAACAGAAAAAGTGAATAATAATAGAGAAAAAAAGGTTCAGTCCTCGCTGTTGCTGCCACGTGACTGAGCTTGTATCAGTGGATAGTGAGTTCAGCACCCAGACAGGCAGCGCTAGTGGCTGATGGCCTAAAAAAAGCTGGCTTGGCTTGGGTACCACCACTACGAGCACGCCGGCCGAGCCTTTCGGTTCATCCGCCCCGTCGCCTCCAATTCTTCCCTCTCTCCACCAGCGCACGCATTTTGTGACCTCCAGCGTCGCCCTTCACACCTCAAACCCTCGTTCGCTCATCCGCTGCCGGAACATCGCCAAGCGATCCCAAAATAGCATCTTATTCTTTTTTAGATGCTCATGTCTGTCTGGATCGTTAATCATTAATGACTTGTAAGTAGCTTGTCTTCTCCTTTCAAAATCGCCGTTGCTCGCTGGTACCGTTTATCTACTCTGCCGCCTTGTCGTCCGTTGCCGATCCAGCCTCGACTCGATCCGAACGCGTCGATATATCTACTCTACGAACCTATAATACATGGTTTTGGTACATGTTCTGGATGGATTTGATAGCCATCGATGATGCCGGTTTCACCATACCCCCTATACTGGCCTCGCGGCCTGTCTAGATCCCCAATGGCCTCGAGAGTACCCTTCAGCCTTGCCATCACTTACACACGTGAGAGGATGCAGGTTCGAATTGCTCCATCATCTAGAGGCTGAATTATGATTTTGACCGGTGTTTCCGGGTCACCAGAACGCTCTTTCCCCGTCTGATGGCCCCGAGGTACGCGTAATTTGACAAGCACATACTAACGCTGTCGTTTCTACAGCAGGCCGTCTTCCTGGATAACGCCCATCATGTCCTCCCCTAGCTCAGGGGACCATTTTGATGGAAACTCGTCGCCAGATGATTCCATGACATTGTCAGCTGCTGTCGAGCACCACGAAAACGAGAGCGACGTTTCTGACGATCCCGATACCTACAATGGCCCTGCCGACCAGCCATCCCCCTCCGGTTCAGAAGGGTTCCAAGAAGACGAAACCGCAAATCACATAGAGCATGAACAGCAGATGTCAGGGAGTGAAGAGTCGAGCGCAGGTGACGCGTCAGACGACGGCGACTTTGACATGCAGGAGAGCTCGGCTTCTGTGCATGATCACGATGACGCAGCTGTAGACCACGCAAGCTCCTCAGATTCCGGTAGAGCTCCGAAGCGCAAAGCTGTCGCTGAGGAGGAATATATCAAAGCCAACCCGGAATTATACGGTCTGAGACGCAGTGTAGGACTCTCAAAATTCCCTCATATATGTATTAACATTGGTCACTAACACGACCCAGACTCGACCCAGGGAACAGCGTAAAATTGTAGGTCAACGTTTTTGCCTGATTGTGCTGTCGCGTTAGATATTAACCATTGCAGGTTGAATCGGATTCTGATTCTGATGTTGCCCCAACCAATCGTCGTCAGCCCAAACGCCGGCGCGTCGAAAATTCTCGTACCTGTAAGTTTGCATCTCCATTGTACATCCTTCAGGCAACTAGTTTGGTGCTGACATCGACATGTAGCTTCGAAACGAGGTACACCTGTATTACAACAATCAACGAACGATTCCGACTCCGACTCTGATACCTACGGTGGAGCTCGTGCTAAGAGCCAGTTGAAAAAGGCCAGGTTGCAACGTGAATCGCAGCCTGCACTGGCGCTTGCCGAGAAACGATGGTCCAGTCGGCGAGCTGCACAACAAGTCCAGCAGGGCGCTTATGAAGAGAGTGACATTGAAGAGGATGAAGACGATGCCGAGCTTGCGACCTCATACTACGTGGCAGACTACGTTGACGACTCGCCCTACGTCGAGAAGGTCGTGAAGCATCGACTAAGAGACGGGCATGAGCTTTTATACGACTCAAGTCGCCAAGACTTTGAATACTTCATAAAATGGCAGGGCAAATCTCATCTGCATGATACCTGGGAAGCCATAGATGGCCTGCGCAACGTTCGGGGCTTCCGAAAAGTTGAGAATTACTTTAGGAAGTTTGTGGAGCAGGAACTAGACATTCGATTTGGAGACGACATCCCACCCGAAACAAAGGAACAATTCTTCCTTGACCGCGAACGAGACGAGGAGGCACTTGAAGATTATACCAAAGTTGAAAGAGTTGTTGCCGTACGAGATGGTGACGATGAGACCGAGTACTATGTTAAGTGGAAAGGTCTCACATACGAAGAATGCACTTGGGAAGCTGCCTCGGAGATAAGTGCCGTCTTCCAAGATAAGATCGACCAATACATCGACCGAGCCTCAAGATCATGGCAGTCGGATCGAAAGGAAACAAACGTGGACACAAGATCACGAATGACAAAACTCGAACAGCAACCCGACTTCATCCAAGGTGGCCAGCTTCGTGAGTTTCAGCTGAAAGGCTTGAACTTTCTTTGTCTCAATTGGTGTCGCAGCAACAATGTTATCCTTGCAGATGAAATGGGTCTTGGAAAAACCGTCCAGACTGTTTCATTTCTGAGTTGGCTACGCAATGCAAGAAATCAAGAAGGCCCATCGCTTGTCGTTGCTCCCCTCAGTGTCATACCTGCATGGTGTGACACATTCAACAATTGGTCTCCAGACATCAATTACGTGGTATATCTTGGACCAGAGGATGCTCGCAGTATCATCCGCGAACATGAGCTCCTTGTCGATGGCAACCCCAAGAAACCCAAATTCAATGTCCTGGTTACCTCATACGAATTTATCTTGCAAGACTGGCAGTTTCTTCAGTCTATTAAATGGCAAGTCTTGGCTGTTGACGAAGCCCATCGTCTCAAGAACAGCGAGTCTCAGCTTTATGCACGCCTCGTCGGTTTTGGTGTTCCATGCAAGGTCCTGATTACTGGCACACCTATTCAGAACAATCTGGCGGAGCTGTCTGCGCTGCTCGACTTCCTCAACCCCGGCAAAGTGTCTATTGATGAGGATCTAGATTCTTTATCCGCTGTTGATGCTCAAGAGAAACTACAGGAGCTTCATAGGGCTATTGCGCCATACATCTTGCGAAGAACAAAAGAAACAGTTGAATCTGATTTGCCTCCCAAGACCGAAAAGATTATTCGTGTCGAGCTTTCAGATGTTCAGTTGGATTATTACAAGAACATTTTGACGCGAAATTATTCAGCCCTTTGTGATGCAACGAGTGGCCACAAGAATTCTCTTCTCAACATCATGATGGAACTGAAGAAAGTCAGCAATCACCCCTACATGTTTCCTGGGGCTGAGGAGCGGGTATTAGCTGGTAGTGTTCGGCGTGAAGATCAAATCAAAGGACTCATTGCAAGCAGTGGCAAGATGATGCTACTTGACCAGCTTCTTTCAAAATTGAGGAAGGATGATCACAGAGTCCTGATCTTCAGTCAGATGGTAAAAATGCTTGATATTCTTGGTGACTATCTGTCTCTCAGAGGCTACAAGTTTCAGCGCCTCGACGGCACCATTGCCGCTGGCCCACGCCGAATGGCCATCAATCATTTCAATGCAGAAGACAGTGATGATTTTTGCTTCTTGCTGTCCACCCGCGCGGGTGGTCTTGGCATTAATTTGATGACTGCGGATACTGTCATCATCTTTGACTCTGACTGGAATCCTCAGGCGGATTTGCAAGCAATGGCAAGAGCTCACCGTATTGGACAGAAAAGGCCTGTCAACATCTATCGACTAGTTTCGAAAGAGACTGTTGAGGAAGAAGTTTTGGAACGTGCTCGAAACAAACTTCTGCTCGAGTATCTCACCATTCAGGCTGGCGTCACAGATGATGGCAAGGCAAAGTTCAAGGAGGAGCTCGACAAGAAGGGTCTGAAGATAGATGGCCCTGCCACATCAGAAGATATTCAAATGGTCTTGAAGATGAGGTCGTCCAAGATGTTTGAGCAAAGCGGCAATCAAGAGCGTCTTGAACAGCTTGATATTGACTCTATCCTGGAAAATGCCGAAATTACAAAGACCAAGGTTGACGACAAGATCAACCTCAGCAGCGGTGGTATCGACTGGGACAGTTTTATGCAGATTACTGATGTCAAAGTGGATGACATCAATCTTGATTGGGATCAAATCATCCCGGCTGAGAAACTAGCGGAGATCAAAGCTGAAGAAGAGAAGAAACAGCACGATGACTATCTTGCTAAAATCGCTGCTGAGAGTGCGCCACGACGAGCTACCATCAAAAGTCGCAACAAGGAAACTGATCGTGCTGATCGACTTAAGAAGCGACAGAGAGAGCAGCTACAGGAAGAAGAAGAGCAGCGGGCCTTGTTGGCGGATCCCAAGCGCCCGTTAAACGACAAGGAGCAGCGCAACCTCATCAAGGCCTACTTTCGGTATGGTTCCATGGATGACCGCAGCGATGATATCATCAAGGACGCTAAGCTTGGGGAGAGAGACACGGACTTTGTCAAATCTGTTCTTGATGACTTTATCAAAGCAGCACAGCAAGCTGTGGATGAAAATACCAACAAGCTGGCCGAGGAAGAGAAGAAAATGGGCAAGACGCTGACAAAAAAGGACAAGAAGGCGGTTCTGATTGACTTTGGTGAACTGAAAAAATCAACGCTGAAACAGCCATTGAACGACCGAAACAATTGCAGCTGCTTCGCAAAGTCATTCGAGGCCACACAGATTGGAGGGCTTTCCGTGTTCCAGACGCCACAAAAGCGGCCAACTACAGCTGCGCTTGGGGTGCCAAGGAAGATGCCATGCTTCTTGTTGGTATTGATAAGCATGGCTTCGGTGCCTGGGTCCAGATTCGTGATGACACTGATTTGGACATGCTAGACAAGCTCTTCCTGGAAGAACATCGAGTGGGCAAAAAGGAGGAAAGAACTAAAGCCAACGACAAGCTCAAGGCGCCTGGTGCAGTTCATCTAGTTCGCCGAGCAGAGTATCTTTTGTCCGTGTTGCAGTCCAAACACTCGCCCGATCGAACAGCACAAAAAGCTGTGGAGAACCATCATCGCAATAACAAGAAGCATCAGCTGGCTAATGGCCACCGTAGCAGCAATGCTTCCCCGGCGCCGCAGAACTTAAAGAGACAGCGGGAACGGGATAGGGACTACGCTCACGCCGATCACCCTCGGTCTCGCAACCACGGAGACGAGCGTGGCACTCCCAGACCGGACTTCAAGCGTAAACATGCCTCTCACGACGATGGCCGCAGCCCTAAGCATCGACGAGATGATGACAATCGTCGATCTAGCAAACATGGTGATGACCATAGAGATAGATCTGATAAGCGCCGACACCGTGATGATGATGACCGCCGTCATGACAGACCCCGTCAACGAGATGACCATCATCGCCGAGACGATCGCCGAGACGATCGTCGAGATGACCGTCGGGATGACCGTAGGGATGACCGTCGGGATGATCATCATAGGCAGCGTGATCGTGAACGAGAACGAGAGCGGGAACGGGAACGCGACCAAAGCGGCCGACCGCAGGATGAGCGGAGAGCTAAAGCTCTTCGGAGACTAGATGAACTTCGACGCATTGGTGATGATAAAGATCAGCGAGACAAGGATAACGACGCCATGATCTGGTTCTTGCTGAAGCCTGTGAGGGAGAACTTTGAGAGGATTTTGTCAACCACCAGAGACAATGTCAAGTCAAGCAAAGAACGTGCTACCATCTTTGGGGCTGAACTGGTCGCTATTGGCACGTTCCTGGATGAGAAGCTTCCTGCCACTGCTGCGGATGAAGGCCTAAAGAATAACTTTTGGTAAGTTGCAGTGCGCACACAATTTCCTTGTTTATGTATGCCCTTGTTGTTAACATTCTTGCTTTAGGGATTTCCTAGCCGCACTTTGGCCAGTTGATGACACCAGCCAGAGTGTCACAGGCGGCCGACTTAGCACGATGTATCGAACACTATATGCTCGCGATAAGCGCGGGGGACCTAGTTCTACAAAACCCAACGGAACCCACCCCATGAGATGAAACTGGAGATACCTCATCAGTCTAGCGTAGGCAAAAGGGTGGTCTCTCTTGCTTTATTTCCAATGATTTTGAAAGCTTGACATTTATTTGCATGGTCTGGCGTTTGGTATTTTAGGTTGGCATTATGGCTTAAGTCACCCACGGCTTAACTACAACATACCCGGATTTGCATGGTACAAGGCAAGCGTTGAGGAGTTTAATGTCGGCCGGTTTCATGAGGCAGATCTCTCCGGCCTGTTACTGAGTTGAGGGGTGTTGCGATGTACGGGCCTCTATGTAGGCGCTTCTTCTTTGATTTTTCCTCGCGAGTTGGCCTGATAATATCAGCCTCGCCTGTGATGGAATTGTTACTTGTTATATTAAAAAAATTGGGCCATGGCTTGAAGATGGGTTGAGGCAGCGGAAATGGGACTGGAATCCCGTGATGAATGTAACACGAGATGGTATAGGTTTTTTTTTAAGTAATGGAGTGGGACGACTGCGATGATTGTGGACCAGGCCAGTGGCATAAGCAGACGTGGACGCTGAATTGATAGATGGATGAATAACAAATAATACCACACTCTTGATGCAAACTCTTATGTTGTCCTTTAAACGTCATCAGACCAGACGTGAAGCGCCGAATGTGTGTGATGGTTTTTCGATGCTGCTCCTCAATCACGACGTCACGACGCCACGACGAACTCTGAATGGTGCGAAAAACAGGTGTTGCTGCATAAGAAGGCGCACGACAAGGATTTCAGGCTGGGCAAAGGGAGCGCGCCATACATGCGTTGGGCTCCGCAGCCAACCACCAGGCCTGCCCGTTTCACCTTGGTACAACCAGCCCAGCCAAGCGCCGGCATTGTTCTCGAGCGCTTACAATGTCTGGCAACGACAAGGCCAGCGTTGACAGTAGAAAAAGCGAGGCGAAACCTCGAATAATAATAATAATAATGAATGCTTGATCGGGAACGGGGGCGACGTGGACAGAAATCAACCAACTTGCGCCCTTTGCAATCAAGAGAGAGAGAGGTACCGCCTTCTTCCATCTGAAGCTGGAGCTGGAGCAGCAGCAGCGGCCACAGGGGTGTATCTAAAATGTCCGACAATGATGGCCTTGATGGCCTCCAGATCAGATGTGCCGAAAACATCGCCTTTATGACATTTCTCGGTGACGTGCCTGCTATTCCCGAGAGGACACGATGGGGCACCGAGCATGACGTCGGCTCCGGGCGGGTCATGACGCGTGAAATCGAAAAGGACCTGGTCGGCACGCTGGCGTTTCTGTCTAGCATAGAAGACGACCCGGACAAGATCACGGCTGTCTGCGTGCAGGAAAGGAGCCACGGGATGTGCGTCGTGGTCGCGGCCAATGATCGGACGGCCTGCGATACGCCTTATTTACAGCGGGTCAAGGATGGGTTCGATGAGATATTCGATGTTCTGAGGATGGTATCGTCTAGTAAGTGGATGGAAAAGCCCTTGATCACTGAGAAAAAGGAAAAATATATTAACGGCCTATAAATAGCACACCGCAATGATGTTGAGCAGCAAGTGTTTGGTTCCATCGTCAAGCTGTGTCGGGGCAGGATTCTAGCCAGGACGATAATCAACGATGACGGAGCCAAGCTGTTGATTCAGACCTTCCTTGCAGAGGTCTTGGAGGGCATTGACTTTGTCAAAAGCATGCCGAACAAGAAAGAATACAAGAAGATTGCAACCGAGCTGAGCCAGTCGATGGACCGGTATGACGGCTGGACTCGCACAGGCCAAGAATCATACCCGGATGCAGCCCGTGACATCGGCCTGGAGGAGATCATAGACGGTTTCTACAGACTCTACAGTATTCAGAATCTGCTCGACATTCTTTCGACGCACCCCATGGCCAAGAGGTTGTGCAAGTTGATGTTCAACGCCGTTGGGAAGATGGCCCAGTACAGGTCGTCGGCGACTCGACTCGTCACGCTTGCTAGGGGATGTCCGGTCGCCCGCAGAGCGTCGACGGTGATTGTCACACTGGAGCCTTCTGCCTTTGAGAGGCCTCTCTACAAACAGCCCGACGATCCCTTTCATCTCACAAAGACTCTGGATACGATTTCCGCGTCCAACAGTACAAAGTTCAACCTCAGAGAGCTGAGCAACAGGATGGATAGAGATATCCACACAGCCAACGCGACTTTTGAAGCCAGTGTCCAGAACATCATGGACAGGTCCAAGATTCACGCCGAGGTACAGCTGGTGTCGTATCTGGACGCCCACCCGGCCCACACCCCTCCGCGCTTCATAGCGTCCAGCAAAGATGCCTGCTACCTCTGCAACGCATTCACGTCCTCCCGCGGAAGGTATGTTCTCACGCGGACCCACGGGAAGATATACCCGGGCTGGCGCTTGCCCGCCACGATCGCGGCCGACGTTCAGCAGGATTTCAACATCAGGCTGGAGCAGATGATTGGCCAGCGCGCGGGCAAGATTATGCAGGGCGAAGTTCAGCAGTTTGAGTCTCCGTGGGAGAGCACTCTGTTCTCGGCCGCGGCATCGATCAAGTCGGCGCTGAGCTTGCTCCGGAGTGGGCATGATGACACGAGGGGATTGGGCAGCCACGATGGGATATCATCGGAGGATGTGATGCTGTTCAAGGAAGTTGAAGGTGTCGAGGATGTCGAGGATGTCGAAGAACTCAAACACACCGAGGAAGTCCATGAACCTAGGATGCTCAGGGAAGCCAGCGAAGTCAGTCAACTCAGCAGAGCTAGAGGGACTGGTGAAGTCAGTAAATTCAACAAGCTCAGAGAAGCTACCTCGGTCAGCCAACTCAGCAAAGCAAGAGGAACCAGTGAAGTCAGCAGATTCAGCAGAGCGAGAGAAGCTAGTGAAACTAGACAGCGCAGACAGCGCAGAGAGTCTAGGGAATCTAGAGTACCCAGAGAGGCCAATCCCCCCGAAGACCTCAGAGACCTCGGGGAAGTCAATGAACCCAGGTTGCTCAGGGAAGCCAGCGAAGTCAGTCAACTCAGCAAAGGCAGAGGAGCCAGCGAAGTCAGCAGGGCTGGCAGGTTCAGCAGAGCTAGAGAAGCCAGTGAAGTCAGACAGCCCAGACAGCGCCGAGAGTCTAGGGAATCTAGGGAGATTAAAGCCCCTGACGACGTCAAGGCAATCGAGGAACCCAGGGGACTTGGGGAAGTGAAAGAAGTCAGCGAGGTAAGCAGGGCTAGCAGAGCCAGAGAAGCCGGTGAAGTCGGACGGCGTAGAGAGTCTAGGGAGTCTAGAGCACCCAGAGAGGTCAAAGCCCTCGAAGACGTCAAGCAAATCGAGGAACCCAAGAGACCCAAGATGCTCGAAGAAGCCAGCGAAGTCAATCAATTCAGCAGGGCTAGAGGAACCAGCAAAGTCAGCAGAGCCGGAGAAGCCAGTGAAGTCGGACGGCGCAGAGAGTCTAGGGATTCCAGAGAATCCAGAGAGCTCAGAGCCCCCGAAGCCGTCAAGCAAATCGAGGGACCCAAGGGACCTGGGGAAATAATAAAAGCCAGCGATATCGGTCAACTCAACAGGGCTAGAGGAACCAGCGAGACTAGTAGATTCAGCAAGGCCAGTGAAGCTAGTGAGGTCAGCGAAGTCAGCCAGCCTAGGTTGATTGAAGCTCCCAAAGGCTTTCAGGACCTCAAGGATCTCAAGGACATCAAGGAGCCTAGGGGAGGCAAAGAAGCTAGCGAAGCCAGTGAAGTCAGTGAAATCAGCGAAATCAGCAGACCTAGCAGACCTAGCAGGGCCGGCAGAGCCAGAGAAGTCAGCGAGGTTAGGGAATCTAGAGAACCACCGAGACAGCCCAGAGAATTCACAGCTCCCGAAGACGTTAGGGAAGTTAGCGAAGTCAGCAGACCTAGCGGAGCCGGCAGAGCCAGAGAGGTCAGCGGGGTTAGGGAGTCCAGAGAACCACCGAGACAACCCAGAGAATTCACAGCCCCTGAAGACGTCAGGGAAGTCAGCGAAATTAGCAAATTCAGCAGAGTTAGTGAAGGCAGAGGGGCCAATGGAGTCAGAGAGCTTAGAGAAGTCAACGACCCCAGAGACAGGAAGGAAGATGAAGAAGTCAGGGGGCCTCAGGAACCAAGAGGCGTCAAAGAAGTCAGAGGAGCCAGCAAAGTCAGCTCCGTTAGCCCCGTTAGCTCGGCCAGTGAGGCCGAGGACCCTAAAAACATGAGAGGAGTCAAGAACGTCAAGGAAGCCAAAGAGCCTGGAGAAGCCAAAGAACTGAACAGAGTCAGCAGACCCAGAGGGGCTAGTGAGGTGAATAGAGCAAGCAAACTCAGCGAGGTTAGTCAAGCCATCGCGGAAAGGGTAGTCAACGAAGCCAGAAAGCCCAGAGAATCCGGACAACCGAGAGAAGTCAGAGACTTGAAGCAACCCCAGGAGGCCAGGGGAGTTGGCGAAGTCGGACAGGCTAAAAGCCCCAAAGCCGCCATACAAGTCAAGAGGGTCGAGGAAACCAGAGATATTGTGGATGTGAAGGATCTCAACGATGGCAAAGACACGCAACCTCAAAATATCATCAAGAAACTGAAAAGTCAACCCCTGCATGAGATGTTCAACAGGGCAAAACCCAACGTGGCAAGCAACATGAAGCTAAAACGAATGCCACAGGCTTCTCGCCGCGCACCGCCTCCAAGCAACGACAAGGACAGGGTGCCGTGGCAGCACGTCTCCCGAGGCGAAACCAAGTGCGGCTTCAGGTCCAAGATGCTCCGCGTCATGGTCGAATACACGTCGGCTTCGGAGCCGGGGCCCCTGTACTTTAAGATACGTCGGGATACGGAGTCTACCGAGGGAAAAGGGAGAGGTCTGGTGTACGATGTCGGTCCGGATGCGGCGCTGCTGCAGGAGATTCCATGGAGCAAAGAGAGTCGGTTTGTTCGGATTAGGCTTGGGAATGAAATTTTCTTGATTGAGTTGGATAGCATTAAGAGCGACATGAAGGTATTAGAATGAAGGGTATATATAACGAGGTAATGGTCATTGTGTAAGTTTTAGTTGTTTTATATATAATACATCAAAGTGGTCTATTTGGCTTTGTAAAGCTTGACTTGCATATCACAGACTTGTTAAGCCTGTCAATAAATACCTACTAGGTAGTCATATACTACTATCACTACCTATTCATAGACACGTTGATGTCTTACCCCCTGATAGGGTCGCTATGTTAACATGAGATTCAATACATTGAAGTATACCTCGCTATGGTAAGACCTCGGATAGATTGGGTCAAAACTTATCTGTAATAATGCATCTCACAGCAACCTCAAGTACTCTCTTGGGTTGATAGAATGGGTATTTTACTTTGATTGTATTTTTATATACACATCTTAGAGAAGATGTGGGGGTTACTGAGTAGGTACCTAGAAGTAGTAGTAGCTTTGACTGAATGTATTGAGTTTTTGCAGTCCAGTGTTTGTGAACTTTGAGGTGTTTTTTTGCGCAGTCTTTTATTATAGTACGTCTCTACAGGTAGCATTAACAGGAAGCCTTGATGAGGAAAGAAAACCTTTGCTGTTTCATGACTGATGTAAAAATTGAAACTCCATGATGGTTAATTTTATAATTCTAGTTAATTAATTAATTAATTAATTCTTGCTACTATTTAATACACATTCTCCCTCGTCCTGAATTGCTCAACGTAAGTTCTTACACCTGTGGATTCTTCAAGTCTACCTAGGTAGTAATGCGCCGCTGCTGATTGGTCCAAACGAACCGAGGAACACCGAGACAGCCCGAACATTGAAATCAGAAGCAACGAAAACGTGACAAGCCTTTCAAACCTCCAAGCACTGCGACTTATCGAACTGAGCGGCACTTCGGCCGAGCTTTAAGCCCATCCACCACCTCCAACGTTGCTGTGGACGCATCACACATCCTCCTCCTCCTCCCCCTCCCTCCTCAAAATGGCGTCTTCCATGGCATTGAGGAAGCTGGCCTCTGCCCCCTCGGTTCGTACTTCATCTCCCCCTCCCCCTCCCTCATTGTGTGTGTGTGTGCGCGAGAGTTATTGACAACATGCGGCCAGTTTTCGAGGATTGCGCGGAGCCAGTTCCGGTCGTTTTCGTCCACTCGACCAGTTTGTGAGTCTCTCAAAGAAAAAGAATTGATCATTGCGTCAATGTCTCCGTGGCGCTTGCTAACTTCATCGTAGCTCGGGTCATCGCAAACCAGCCCCTCCGCGCGCGCGAAGCATCGCCATTCCTCACCACCAAGTACAACGTCATAGTAGGCCTCATTAATACCACAGCGCCGCAGCAACATCACGCATTAACATCTCGATAGGATCACGAATATGACGCTCTAGTAGTTGGAGCCGGAGGAGCAGGTCTTAGGGCAGCCTTTGGTCTCGCAGAGGCTGGCTTCAACACTGCCTGCATCTCCAAACTTTTCCCTACCCGAAGTCACACTGTCGCCGCTCAGGGTGGTATCAATGCCGCTCTGGGAAACATGCACGAGGACGACTGGAGATGGCACATGTACGATACCGTCAAGGGCTCCGATTGGCTGGGTGACCAGGACGCCATTCACTACATGACCCGTGAGGCCCCCGCCTCCATTATCGAGCTCGAACATTATGGATGCCCCTTCTCCCGAACTGAAGACGGCAAGATGTGAGTAAATCTCATCTTTCCAATTTTTCTTTTCTTTTCTTTTTGCTCCAGGCGCACTAACTTGAAATCAGCTACCAGCGAGCTTTCGGTGGTCAGTCGCAACAGTATGGAAAGGGTGGCCAGGCCTATCGATGCTGTGCCGCTGCCGATCGAACCGGGCACGCTCTTCTACACACTCTCTACGGTCAATCTCTCCGACACAACACCAACTACTTCATCGAGTACTTCGCTCTGGACTTGATCATGCAGGATGGAGAGTGCCGAGGTGTTCTCGCTTACAACCAGGAGGACGGAACCCTGCACCGATTCCTCGCCAACAACACCGTCTTGGCCACTGGTGGTTATGGTCGTGCCTACTTCAGCTGTACCTCTGCGCACACTTGCACTGGTGACGGAAATGCCATGGTATCTCGTGCTGGTCTTCCCCTCCAGGATCTTGAGTTCGTCCAGTTCCACCCTACCGGTATTTACGGCGCTGGCTGTCTGATCACCGAGGGTGCCCGTGGTGAGGGTGGTTACCTCTTGAACTCCGAGGGTGAGCGGTTCATGGAGCGATATGCCCCCACTGCCAAGGACCTTGCTTCTCGAGACGTCGTTTCCCGATCCATGACCATGGAAATCCGCGAGGGCCGCGGTGTTGGTGCTGAAAAGGATCACATTTACCTGCAACTCAGCCATCTGCCCGCCGAAATTCTCGCTGAGCGTCTTCCTGGTATTTCCGAGACTGCTGGCATCTTCGCCGGTGTTGATGTCCGAAAGCAGCCTATTCCTGTCCTGCCCACTGTCCACTACAACATGGGCGGTATCCCTACTCGGTACACTGGTGAGGTCCTCACTGTCGACTCTCAGGGCAACGACAAGGTTGTCCCTGGTCTCTACGCTTGCGGCGAGGCTGCCTCCGTCTCCGTCCACGGCGCCAACCGACTTGGTGCCAACTCTCTACTGGATCTTGTCGTCTTTGGTCGTGCCGTCTCTCACACCATCCGTGACAACGCTACCCCTGGCGCGAAGCTGAAGCCTCTTGCTGCTGACGCTGGTGCTGAGCATATTGAGGTCTTGGACAAGGTCCGAACTTCTGATGGCCCCAAGAGCACTGCTGAGATTCGCTTGGCCATGCAGAAGGCCATGCAGACCGATGTCAGTGTTTTCCGAACACAGGAGAGCTTGGACGAGGGTGTCCGCCGTGTCACTGAGATTGACGGCACCTTCAAGGATGTGGGTATCAAGGACCGCAGCATGATCTGGAACTCGGACCTCGTTGAGACCCTCGAGTTGAGAAACTTGTTGACCAACGCGTAAGTTTTGTCTGTCTTTTCTTCATTAACTCTACATGACTGGCTAACCAATCTTTATAGCATCCAAACTGCCGTTTCCGCCGCCAACCGAAAGGAGTCCCGTGGTGCTCACGCCCGCGAGGACTACCCCGATCGAGATGACGCCAACTGGATGAAGCACACGCTCTCTTATCAGAAGCAGCCTCACGGCGGGGTTGACCTGTCATATCGAAAAGTCATCTCCACTACTCTCGACGAGGCGGAATGCAAGCCTGTTCCTCCCTTCAAGCGTGTATACTAAGCTACTATGAAGTCAAAATAAATTGAATTTTCATCTAAATGGTGTAGTAAGGGAAGTACCAGAGCGATGGTGTCCATGAACAACGATAAGATGGGCCTATCGATGAACCAATCGTAATGCGATGATGGGGCTTGATACCCTTCTCTTCATCAATGACTCAGCAATGACGTAAGTCAAAATAGGTTCATGTGTTTTGAAGTTTCAAAAATCAAAACAAGGGAAAGGGAATAGTGAAATATGAACTTACAGTATCTCATGAGAGATACTACGTAGGTAGGTAGATATCTAGGCAAGGAGTGGAAAATAAAGAGCGGAATGCAGAACATAATGCAGTAAATAACCTTGTATTTATTGCTTCTCTTGATTTCTATTACTATTTGAATTCTCATGTTTCTTGATGCAGCCGTGATGAGATCCATGTGCAGCCATGTCTATTCGTTGATTTCATGTGAGCCAAGTTTGAGCCAGGTAATAAGCGGCGACCATCTCACGCAATCAACCTCGGCTTCCATCACCACCAAAGATTCTGTTACAAGAGAACCTGACTTAGATCGTATACTACCTACGTTGACATAATTATAACTATAATAAGAAATAATAAACATACAAAAAATGGACCACTCTTTACATCGAGAGCGCAGCTTAGCCGAGCAAATCGTCCTCCAAGCCGCCATCCTCACCAAAAAGGTCCTCTCCACCGTCCAGGAAATCTCAAAGGCCGACGCATCGCCCGTCACGGTGGCCGACTTCGCGGCCCAGGCACTCATCATCGGCGCCATTCACAGGGCCTTTCCGGGCGATGGGTTTGTTGGCGAGGAGGACGCTGGGGTGCTGCGCGGGGATGCTGCTTTGAGGGCGAGGGTGTATGAGCTTGTTTCGTCTGTCGTCGTCGGGGTGGAGGAGGGTGAGGGCCTGGGACCGGTGTCTGAGGAGGAGATGCTGGATTTGATTGATTTGGGTGGACGGGGCCAGGGAGGATCCGGTGGTGATGGTGGCGGTGGACGCTTTTGGGTCATGGATCCGGTGGATGGGACGGCCACGTTTTTGCGGAATGAGCAGTATGCCGTCTCTCTGGCGCTCATCGAGGACGGCAGGGAACTCCTCGGCGTGCTCTGCTGTCCCAACCTGAAGCTCAAAGACGGAAGGGTCCATGAATCCAGTGTCGACGGCGAGGGTCTCGGCGTCATGCTCTCGGCCGTCAGAGGCCAGGGCTCGACCATTCGCACCCTATCCACGAGAGACAACGGCCTACCAAACCCCCAACCCCTCGCGAGACTCGCCCCCCAGCCAGCCACGCAGACATCCACATCATCGACTGCCTCGCCAGCAAGTCCTCCAACCACAGCATACCCCTAAAGCTAACCCAGCGCCTCGGCGCGCGATACCCCGGCACGGACGTCTGGTCCTCGCACGTCCGCTACGCCTCGCTCATCATCGGCGGAGGCGACGTCCTTGTGCGCATCCCCGGGCATCCCGGTTCCAGGTCCTTCATCTGGGATCACGCCGGCGCGCAGCTGATTTACACCGAGATGGGCGGCAAGGTAACCGACGTGAACGGGAAAGAGATGGATTTTGGCGCTGGCAGATGCTTGGACCGAAACTACGGTTTGGTGGCTGCCGGGGAGGACATACATGATCGCATCCTGCAATTAACCAGGGAACTTATGGCGGAGGAGGCAGCGTAATCAATTGAACATTGAGAAGCATGAAATGCCCCAAAACAACAAAAAAAGTATTAACTAAAATAACCTAATATCCTTTTTCTTCCTTCCATCCTTGTTTGAGCGTGTGTGTATGTCGTGTTATACAAAAAAAAAAAAGAAAATGCCAATGGTATTACATCAAGCTGCTTCTACCGCCAACCTCCATGCTGCCCTGCCCATCCTTCATCTGCCCGCTTCTCCCCACCACAAACTCGTGGTATATCCTCTGCAGCCTGGCCTTCTCCTGGACACCGATACTGGCCCTTGTGCTATCTAGCGCCTTGACAAGGTGAGGCCATCCGACGACAACCTCCCTCTGGTCTGACGTCTCTTTGGTTTCTGCCTCGTCGGCGCCCGGCCCCTTTCGTGCCTGCTTGGCTTTCTTGCGGGCAAGCTTGATCTGCTCCAGCTTAGACATGATGGCTGCGTTTTCGACGAGTGCGGCGGATCGGCTCTTTGCGGTTACCTCGTTGGAAGGGGCTGGCTCCGTGCCATAGCGGAACTGTACAAAGCTAGGTGCCGATGTGTTGGTATTGCCCTTCCTTCCTTGGCGGCCGGTAGATACCGGAGCGTTCACGTCTAGAACGTCATGAATGGCCTCAAGCTGTGCGTTTGATACGAGGGCCTGCAGATCAGCTCCAGAGTAACCCTCCGTCCGCTGCGCAATAGAAGTCAACGCCTCGTCGGACTCGGTCAACTCGTCGGATAGCCTGACTTTTTGCAACATGGCCTTCAGGATGTCCACCCTGTCGTCCAATGTAGGCAGGTCGCAGAGCAGAGACTTATCCAAACGGCCAGGACGCAACAGGGCAGGGTCGATAAGGTCCGGACGAGAAGTTGCTGCCAAAACATATACGCCTGAGAGACCCTCCGCACCGTCCATCTGTGTCAGGAGCTGGTTGACTACACGATCCGTAACACCGGTGGAATCATGACCTCGCTTAGGTGCGATCGAGTCGAATTCATCAAAGAAGAGGACGCAAGGCTTAGCAGCTGATGCTCTGTCAAACAAATCTCTCACACTCTTCTCAGAAGCACCAATATACTTGTTCAGGATCTCAGGACCCTTGACGCTGATGAAGTTGAGGCCGCATTCGCCAGCAACGGCACTAGCAAGGAGCGTCTTGCCACAACCGGGATAGCCGTAGAGAAGCAAACCCGATCGCAACCGCAAGGGGCACTGTGAAAAGATGGGAGCATATTTCGTAGGATATTGCAACGTCTCTAGCAAAATCTGTCGCGTCTCTTGCAGTCCACCGATTGACTTGAATGTTGTTGATGAGCTCTGCAATTGAACGTTTCGTAGGGATGCTGGGGTGAAGCCCTTGATTGCCTTGTCGAAATCGACCCGACTCAAAGAGACCGCCCCGGTTCCCGAGGTCGAAGTGATGGAGCGAATGACGGCCTCATTTCGTGCTCTTGACACAAATACAGCCAAGTCCCCGGGCAGGTAACCATCTGTTAATCCCGCAATATCGAGAAAGTCCAAATCAGACTCAAGGATGAAGCCATTAGTGTCTGCTTTGGCTACTCCTTGTCGCCCATTCACTGGTCGATTTCCATGTAGCCACTCGCCACTATCTTCATCTTCTGCGCCGTCGGCGGTTGGCGGTCGACTATCATCGCTATAATGACCTTGAGTATCCTCGCGAGCTACCGCGCCCTGCTTAGCGATAGCTTCCATAATTTTTCGCCTTCCGTCCTTGTCCGGAGCCTTCAGTTCAATGATTTCTCGAGCAACATGGCCGCTGACGACGACGCTGTTGAGCGTGTCCTTCCCCTCTGCCGTAGCCAGTAAAACAACGCCACTCTCTTTTGAACAATATTGTCTCACAAAGGAGCGGATTGTCTCGCTAACCTGCCGACTTCGACCGTTATCATTTCCAACCTGAAGTTCTGTCTCAGCCGGAGCTAGTTTGTCCATGTCATCTAACACAACCAGAGCCTTTCCGCCTAATCTTGCTCCCCAACTCGCCAGCATAAAGATGCGATTTAGTGTCTCTTTGATAGTTGATATTCTCGTCTCGTCTGTGAGTAGTTTACGGCAGGAGAAATAAATGGTGTAAAATAGTGTTTCTTGTCGAAGTTTGTTTGCTAGATATCTCGCAATAGATGTTTTGCCTGCTCCCATTGTTCCAGTCACCAGGACCGATGACATGTGGGCAAGATGGGATTGCAAGTTTTCTAGCAGCGAATCAATGCCAACCAGTAAAGAGTCGTGAGATGGCTGTAGCTCAAACACGTCTGTTTCAGAAATCCAGGTTGGTCGGGGTACTGGCTGTTGAAACTCGATAGGAATCTTGGCATCTAGTCCAGCTAACCACAAGGAAGCATCCTTGCCATGGTCTTGAGCTGCGAAATCGGATGTGTATTCAAACTTGACGATTCCGCCTTCCCATCCCTGAGGGGCAGTCAGACCGTCGTAGAGCCCAACAACAATGCCATCGGTGATGGGTCCCTGAAGTAGCCCTTCGGTCTCCTTGGCTCCAGAATAAATATGTTTGAATCGCTTTGTCGACTCCTCCTTTTCGGCCTTGGATTCAGCACCAAATCTCAGTCCTTCGCTGGCCTTTGAACCTGCTGCAAAAGGAAAGATTTTAACGTGCTGGATGGATGCGCGAGTAACTGGTTGCGGCGCGGCTTGAAGCTTGACGATGCCTCCTACGATGCCGGCACACCCAAGAGCGGCACAAAGGGGTGGCGATAGCGCTGCAGTCTGGCCGTTCGGAGGGTCGTCCCATGGTCTCAGTTTCGCGATGATCTTGGACGATGCGTGACTTGCCTGGGGGGCTGAGCCATCTTCCGGCTGCGGTTTTTGTAATCCAGCGGGCTTGAGGACATCCACTACAACATAGTTTACCCCCTAAAGTCGTTGGTCAAAAGGTGGTCTCGATCAACCCACACACTGAGATCTGTTAGATTCGATTCGTCGTCGAACCATTCACCGCAAGCAGTCCTGTCGATTGCTCGAAGCAGCAAAGTCGGCTTCTTTTCCTCTCTCGTGCTTCGCTTGCGTATGGTACTGGCTCCGCTACGCCGTGACTTGGATGTACTTGCGACACTGCGATGATCACCACTGTTCTGTGAGGTCTTGGCCCTTGTCTTCGGTGCAACAATCACCTCGGCATTGGGTGACAATTTTACAAAAGCAGCATCCGCTGTTAAGGCGGGCTCTAGCGATACGATTTTGATATTCGCGGTCGAGGTAGGAGAGAGGTGGAGAGTCAATGGATGCGGCGAAACGGCAATGCCTCCACTAGCCATGAAACTGGGATTCGGAAGTGCTCGTATTTGTGATTGCAAATTCAGTTCAAGGAAGGTCGCGTGTAGTTCGATAATCTCCCAATCTTCGGGGGTCAGGGGCTCGATGTTGATCGTGTGCGCCATGGGAGGGTCGACGTGGACAGTGGCCATAACTTTCAACCCATCCGTTAACCCCAAAGTGTTGGCAAACGTCGCGTCGATTTCAACCAGCTGGATCTCTTGATCTCGCATTGAGCTTCTAGAGCTAGTCAAACTATCACGCCCGACAAGTTGCGCAGCCCTCCTTTTGCTAGGCATTCCAGTCCATCCCACAAACACGGATACCTCTTTCTGGCCGGCAGCGGCCTGCGGACTGGATGGCGAGGGCCGGTAACTAAGTTCGACAATGACATTTTGGGCAGGCTATTGGCACCATTAGTTAATCACTCAATGAAGATATAGGGCGGAGCATTGGTAATGACTTACAGTATTCACATTAACCAGCAAAGAAACAAGAGATGTGGGGAGGTTAACAAGACAGTTCTTCAAATGTACGAGAGACAGCTCCGCAGAGGTCGACTGTGCGTTTCGTCTGGGAGCCATGGTGAATTGCCTTTGAAGAGTCTTGATGGGAGAACAAATGCGGCCTCAGCCAACGTTAAAGAAAGAAGATCGAGGAGGTATGAACTCGGCTTATAATTCTAGAAGCCATTCGGTAGCCATGGAGCAATGCGTCTCAATGCCGAGGCTAGACTCACGTGTGGCATCAGCGTTACTATTACCCCCGTAATTCTGAAGGCTTGGGTGGTCCCTTGGCGGCGCAGGTACATGCCCAAGTTATCACACCAGCCACAGTGGCTCAGTCGAGGTACGTACTTCTTTAATGGCTCCCACAATACGCGTTTAGGTCGCGTTACAACGGTTTCCCCAGCCCACCAATTTGTGCATCGCCATTCGCGACAAGCTCTCTCAGTGTACACCGCACATGCGATTTACTTGCCTTGACCAAATCGCAAGCGTGTGTCTTTCTTGATATCCTCGAACAATCATTCAAGATGGCGCTCCGCGAGTTCAAAGCTCCCGTTAACTACCAGACCCAGCAGGGTGAGCCATATACCATTTGCTTCTCCGAGTCGTGGCACTAATCATTTGCAGAGGCTCTTGAGGGGTTCCTCAAAGACTTCAAGACATCACCCGAAACCACCATTACGACAGCGCTTGGCAATATTACGATTGATGAAGACGATATCAGTGATGACTATGACTTTATGGACGAGGATGAGCAGACGGGGGGCGTCGCAGAGCAGAAAGACCACAGAAGAGAGCACCTCAACACAAATACAAGGATATGCTCCAACAGCTTGCGGATCGTGTAACAGAAGAGGTAGAGGTTGATTTGGACGATTTGGCAACAGTGAGTTATAGTATATGGGGGGTCTTCAACTACTTCGTACGTGCTGCTAACATATAGCAGTGGGAACAACAAGAAGGCATGGGGGACATGAAGCTTGTTGATTCAATTGAGCTGAACACCAAGCATTATGTGGACATCATGGCTAGAGCCGTAGACAGCGTAATGCCTGCTCCAAGTGCTGATGTCAGGTATGTGGTATTTCACGATAACCTTCTCTTAACCAAGATCTAACTGTATTGCAGCTTCAAGGACGATGTTCTTGACGTATTGATGGCACGACGACAAGCACGAAACCGAGAAATCGACGAGGCTGCAGAACGTGATCCTACTGTTGCAAACGACAAGTTTCCTGCTGAGCTTACCCGACGATACACCCTCATCTTCAAGCCGCGATCGGGCACTCAAGACAAGGCAGCAAAAGCTCTGGCCGTTCGACATGTTCGAGGCGAGCACCTTGGTAGTCTTATCACTGTCCGAGCCATCGCCACGCGAGTTTCCGACGTCAAGCCCATCGTTCAAGTCAGCGCATACACATGCGATCGATGTGGCTGCGAAATCTTCCAGCCCGTCACGGCTAAGCAGTACGGTCCATTAACCATGTGTCCTTCGTCGGACTGCAAGGCCAACCAGGCCAAGGGTCAATTGAATCCCTCGACCAGAGCATCGAAATTCTTGCCCTTTCAAGAAGTCAAAGTTCAGGAATTGGCTGAGCAGGTTCCTATTGGACAGATTCCACGGTCCCTCACGGTTCACTGTTTTGGTAGTCTGGTCAGAAAGATTAATCCTGGTGACATTGTCGATATTTCTGGCATTTTCTTGCCCACTCCCTACACAGGTTTCAAGGCTATGAAAGCTGGTCTGTTGACTGATACATATCTTGAGGCTCATCACGTTCATCAGCACAAGAAAGCATACAGCGAAATGATTGTTGATCCCTTGCTCGTTCGTCGAATTGAGCGATATCGACAGTCTGGACAAGTCTACGAGCTTTTAGCCAAATCAATTGCGCCAGAAATTTTCGGCCATCTTGATGTTAAGAAGGCACTTCTTCTCCTTCTCATCGGTGGTGTCACGAAGGAAATGGGTGACGGTATGAAAATTCGTGGAGATATCAACATTTGTTTGATGGGTGACCCTGGTGTTGCCAAATCTCAGCTGTTGAAGTACATCTCCAAGGTCGCCCCTCGTGGTGTCTATACCTCTGGTCGTGGAAGCAGTGGTGTTGGTCTTACTGCTGCTGTCATGCGAGATCCCGTGACCGATGAGATGGTCCTCGAAGGTGGTGCCCTCGTACTGGCCGACAACGGTATCTGCTGTATTGACGAGTTTGACAAGATGGATGAAAATGATCGAACAGCCATTCACGAAGTCATGGAACAACAGACCATCTCCATTTCTAAGGCTGGTATCTCTACCAGTCTCAACGCGCGTACCTCTATTTTGGCCGCCGCCAATCCTGTTTACGGACGATACAATCCCCGTATTTCCCCTGTTGAGAATATCAACCTTCCCGCCGCCCTTCTCTCTCGTTTCGATATCATGTTCTTGCTTCTTGATACCCCCACCCGCGATATGGATGAGCAGCTTGCCAAGCATGTCACCTTTGTGCACATGAATAGTAGACATCCAGACATTGGCACTGACAACGTTGTCTTCTCCCCCATGAAGTGCGTTCATACGTTGCTCAGGCCCGTACCTACCGCCCTGTCGTCCCTGAATCTATTTCCGAGTACATGGTCAAAACCTATGTCCGCTTGCGTGAGCAACAGAAACGGGCAGAAAAGAAGGGCAAACAGTTCACACACACCACACCACGTACTCTTCTTGGTGTAGTCCGTCTGGCCCAGGCTCTGGCTCGTCTTCGCTTCAGCAACCAAGTCTCCCAGGACGATGTGGACGAGGCATTGAGACTTATCGAGGCTAGTAAAGAGAGCTTGAACTCTGATGCCGGATCTGGTCGCCGTGGCCTCAATGCGAGCAGCAGAATTTACAATCTCGTCAAAACTCTGGCTGACTCTGGCGCCTGCCGTCCTGATGACGCGGATGATGATGAGACATTCGGCGTGGAGCTCAGCATGAGAAAGGTCAAGGAGCGCGTAATTGCCAAGGGCTTCACAGAAGATCAGTGGATGAATGCCCTGGAAGAATATACCACATTAGACGTAAGTGTCTCATACCACGAAATCTGCCTCAACTCAAGACTAACATTTATCCATAGGTTTGGCAAACTGCTGGCGGTGGCCAGAGATTGGTCTTTGTCACTGCTGAGGAGGACAGAGATAGAGAAGGCAGTATGGAGGTTTGATGAAGCGTTGATTTTGTCATGCTGTAGAAAAAATGAGTGTCTCTAGTTATTGGATTGGCGTTACAGGAACTGGGCTATATGTAAAGATGTATGCGTATGGTAGATATCCTGGCATTGAAACAAGTTTAAACGAGCGTATATAACGGCTTCATCATTGCAAGCATTCATTTCTCATGGTGATCAGATTTCCTCTTATAATTGTATGCCACATAGATGTCTTTTTTTCTCTTAGATTCTACGAGGGCATACTATAGTACAGATTATACAATGCTTTCTTTTTTCTTTTTTTTCTTTCCCTCTACACCCTCATAGTCATAAGAGAGGCCCTTTCCATCTCGCCTACGATACCATGCCCTCCCAAGGCCCATTTCTCTGCAACGGTCCGGGAGTTGAGCACGCTGCGCAACATTCCGCTGGCGCCCCAGTACTCCATCAATACCCTTGCCTCATCCTTTGAGACGCCCTCGAATCGGAGGACGTAGCTGTTCTTGAGAGCGTCGTATACTCGCTCATCGTATTTTCTCTCATAAGGATTCGGTTCGGGGATCTCCCGGCCAGCCTGGCCAGCCTCGAGTTGTGAGAGGACGAGCTCCTGTGAGGGGTGGTGGAGGGTGTTGTTTTCGGATGTCGCTCCGATGATGGCACCGCCGTTGGGGAGCTTGGTCTTGCCAGACAAAGCGTCGACAAACATGCGGACGAGAACGAGCTCGTAGGAATGAACTTGGCCATACGAAGGATCCCGATACTCGCTAACTTTGTTAATGTGCGCGAGCCCGTCCAGCGCAAGCAAGACGGGAGGTCGTCCGGGCTGGGTCAGCTCGGTCCACAGAGCGTTGAGCGTGGGCCATGCGAATTCACTTTCCTTGGCGCTCAAAGCCAGGTCAGCGAGCGAGGCGCTGCCCGCTTTCAGCTGTGAAAAGTCCTTTGTGAGCTTCAGGCCTTCCAAGACGGCCTTGTTGGCGTTGTAGATGTTCTGGAGAAGCTTGAGACAATACACAGGCTGGGTAAACTGCATGGGCTGTGTCTCAGGGATGGGCGAATACTCCGTGTTTCCATTTGTGAGATCTTGACCTAATAGCTACGGGTTAGCATGAGCTTCAAGGGGGGTCTTACAAGTTTTGACGCACCTTCTGGGATATGAATGACCACCCACTGGTTTAGGAGAGCATAAGACATGGCTTGAAGCAGAGCTAAGCTCTTCCCCGAAAGCTTGCTCCCCGTCAAGACGCACTTTGCCCCCTCCTTTTCCTTAACCGAAGCCTCCAGCTTGCTCATCAATTCCACGGCCTCCTTCCGTAGCAAAACGTGGGGTTTCCGGAACAAATTCCACGTCTGTGTCGTCTTGAAAGCCTCCAACGCCCTCAGCTGATCCACCACCTGATCCGGGATGGCAAATATCTTACCCGCACTCTCGCTCCTCGCCATCGTCTCCGGCGCCAAAGTCTCCAGGCCCGGGACCGGGAGGGCGCTGTTGTTGCTGAGCTGGATTCGTTTCCGGAACGCCTTGCGCTCTCCCGGGTTGGGCTTCTTGACGGCCACGATGTTTGCCTTTTTCTTGTACGTCTTCTTCACCTGCCTTGGGAGATCTCGGCGGCTCTTTATGGGCGGCGGGGCGGCCGAGGCGGAAAGAGAGCTTCCGGTTGTAAATGAGGCGACTGAGAGCATTATGGGTTGGATTCGTGGGGCAAGCGGAAGGGTTGGCCGCACCAGGCTCCGTAGAGAGTGTACGGAGGCCATTGCTGCGCTTTGCAACGATTTGTAAATCGTTAATGTTGCTTATAATCGTTCGCAGGGAATTTATCGTCGGCGCATAGAGGCCAATTGCAGCGTCTCGGTTCTCGTCACTCCTCGTCGCAACTCCCACTCGATCTGGTCAAAAATCCTAGACCCCAAAGTCCAACCGAGCAAAGCGGCATGAGGTGAGGGTCAACGCCTTAGCGTAGTTGCGATTGGCTGTTGAGCCGGAAAATCTATTGCCGATGATCCGAAAGAGCGGCTACTAGCTCTTATCGGTTCTTATCAGCTCAAAAAATTCAAAGAGATTGCCGCAGAAAGTTGATCTAGGAATTGTACCAGCCTCTTTTACGCTGTGAATAATTTTCTAAAAAAAGTAAAAGAGAGGCTCTTTTCAATCAATTCAAGTCCCAATACGTTTTATAATTGGGAGTCATCATACGCATTCACAATGTCCATTATTAATTCGAAACCGAAGCTGCCTGTGGTGGTTGAAAAGCCAACGCCTTATACCTTCGACCTCGGTCACCTGCTCGCCGAAGATCCCAATCCCGTCACTCTGGATCGTTCTGCTCTGGAACAGTCTCTCGCGGAAATCGCCCGTGATGGCGCTCAGTCCCTAATCAACCAACTTCTTTCTACATGCCCCCTCAAGTCTACAACCGATGGCGTTCTGTTGACGCTGCCGCAACCGACCACACGCCTGCCCCGAGAGAAGCCCGTGCCGCAGGTCAAGCCTCCTACCAAGTGGGAGCGCTTCGCCGCCAAGAAGGGCATCAAGCCCAAGACCAGGGAGCAGCGCAAAAACCTGGCATTCGACGAGGAGAGTGGCGAGTGGAAGAGGAAATGGGGCTACCAGGCTCTCAACAAGAAGGGAGAGAATGACTGGCTTGTGGAGGTGGACCCAAAGAAGGAAGCAGAGCGGAAAGAGGGAACCAGTGTCAGGGGAGACGGAAGAAGGGAGCGCAAGGAAAAGATCAAGCGAAACGAGAGGAAGATGCGGAAGAACGAGCGGGATGCGTCGGATAAGATGGGATCGAAATAGGTTCTGTAAGGGACCGGGAGTCAGCGCACTTGTGCTGGTTGAGGTCATCCATGCGCTGGCAGGCATGGCCAAGGGCGTTCTGGGCATGGCGTTATGGGTGTATATCAAAAGCCAAGCTTTCTCGTTTTATTCAAAGAACTTTGATGGTTTGTTTGCACCGGAGAAGTCATGTTCCTTTTGGCCGGCGGTTGTGATTGTGACTGACTGTGATTGTGACTGGCTGACTGACTGACTGACTGACTAACCCATGTAAGTTCCAAGCCGACGGAGATGTTGGTTTGTCAGAAAGGATCGCTGCTGTATCCGTTGCTTTTCGTATATGCAGCACATCATAGCTGCAGTGAGGGAACGGATTCTGCGGGTACCAATTACATGGTTCCTAGCTACCTAGGTAGTAATACTAGGGAGTACGGCGTAGTAGTTAGTAGCAGCAGTAGTAGCAGCCTTCTTCCAAGCAAGACATGGGCTGAGTGTGGCAGTGAGTGGGTGATGCTATTTTTGCAGCCCATGCAAGGTACAATCGGACGTGCTTTGATTACGGCCCCCGGGATGGCCCTTAAAATTCGGAGATGGCTTACTCTTTGAGACAAACGTTGTGTCGAGATCTAAATCAGAACACTATTAATACTTGTATGTATGATTGCATGAGTGTCTATTCCGTACGTACAAGTGCATGTGTTTTGACGGATAGAATGGGTCACAATGCGACGTTGCAAAAGGTCTTGTTTGTTTGCGTGTTTGTTTGTGATGCATGTCTAAGGGGATGTTGATTGTGTGAAGGGGGTCGGTCCATAAGAAAAGACGCGTCTGTTACTATATGAGCTGCCAAACTACCCTTTGGGAAATAAATGAAGGGCTTGGTGGCACACCCAGATGTACATACAAGTAGGCAAAGAAGGGACGTAATCCAGGATTAGTAGACATTTTGACACATTTGCTAGGATGATGCCGATCTCCCATGAACACTTCTGCCGTGTGTGCAGGTGCGTGCATGAGTGAGTGAGTGTGTGAAGGAGGGAGGAAAATTACAATTGATCGGTGATAAGACAAAAAAGTAGCCTTGTCTGTCTGTCTGAATCACCAACCGAACAATGAATGAATGAATGTGGATAATAATATCATCTACTTGTGTCTATCAGCTTCTCTTATCCCTATAGAGGCGCAGAGACGTACAATACAGTCCCATTTGGTGACACTGCATCATCTCACAAAGCTTACATGCTTTGTTTAGTTGCTGGATTAGGGTCCGTTTTGCGATGGGATGTCTTGGGGAATCGCCAATTCCGGCGAGTTGCCTGTTTCTGTATGTAATGTACGTATTTCTTGCATTTCAAGGCACAGTCTAGATGTACCTTAGTAGGTATTAATTAATCCATGGATGGTTCTGCTTTGTTGGTCAGATCCATGGAAATACTACTACTACTACTACTACTACTACTACTACTACCTAAGTAGGCACCTGTAGGCATTATTATCCTGATAGTGGCATCCATTCATGCATGTCATGTCAATCATTTATTAATTAATTAACCACTTTAACCACTTGCTGAATCAAGCCAACAAGCGAGCAAAGTCAGTGGCATCCTCGCATTATGTGCATAATTCTTTGACATCATCATCATCCATCCATCCATCCATCCATCCAACACACTAATGCCAGTTCTCTTCTGCATCCATGGATCCAACAATCCCACTGGCTGGACTGCCCGCGTGCTCAGGGCTCCGTCCAGTGAAATTACAAGGAACCCCTGAATAGAGGGCGGCGCACGTCCCGAACCAGGGGAGGAAGCCAAAGGTCGTTTCAGATGCGTTGGCGCGTGTGCGCTCACTAGGAATTATTGGGCTTCCTCTTTCGTCTCCACGCACGCGGCAGTCTTGTTTTAGTTTCCCTGTTCCTGTTCTAATACTCGTTCAGTCAAGTCAGGCGGCCTGTGTATTTTTCCCTCTCCCTCTCTCTCCCTCCCTCCCTCCCTCTCTCTGTCCCTCTATTTGCCCTTGCTTGAATCTGGAACCTGGAACCTGGAACTCTTTTCGTCCCTGGACCGACGACCTGACGCCGCCTGGCGTTCGTTCCCTTCCCTGGCTGGCTGGCTGGCTAGCTAGCTACCTATCCTATCCCATCCTTACCTATCCTTGGCCAGCCGACCTACTACCTACTTGTACTTTGTGTGCTCTCCCTTACTTCTCCCGTACGACTAACAACACAAACAAAACAGTCCAGCCCAAGCCCAAGCCCAGGCACACCAAGACGCTATCTCAAGGGCTAGTGGACGGACACGGAGAGAGGAAGAGGCCACCTACTAAATGACCACTGTAAAATCGATCAGCCCAGCTCCTCCTTGCATTGGATGGCTTCTCGGCACTAGAATTTGAACAATCCATCTCTTTGGGATGGGCATGGATGGACCCTCCATCATCCTCATCCTCTCCCGCATCCATCCCATCCTCATCCTCGTCCTTGTCCTTGTCCTTGTCCTCCTCGTGCACTCTTTTTTGCTTGCTTGTTTGTTCGCTCGCTCGCTCTTCTTCCCCTTTGGGAGTTCCATGCTTCTTCTGTAAGCTCTACTACGGCAGTCCGGGGCCGAAGAAAATCAACCACCAACCATAATCACAATCCAAAAGTGCACTGTTGAGCTGGAGGTCTGATTCTGAATCCGGCTTCGACGCACAAACACCACCCTCCCACCACCCCCCTCCTTCCCTCCCTCCCTCCTCCTCCTTCGCCTCTCTCTCACGGACACCGAACCCGGGCCAAACGTACGAGCAGTAGATTAAGGTACCTTACCTATCAAAAGTCGATGACAGGCCCGACAGTGACGACAGCACCACTGCCACCACTACCACCACCACGGGCACCGGCAGCAACACCAGCAGCAGCTTCGGCCTTCTTCTCGTCTTGTCGATCCCCACTAAACTACACTTTTCAAGGTTTACCATCTCCGTCCTGTACATCATCAATACGAGTCAGAGCTGAAGCAGGTACCCCCCAAAAATTCTCCGGACATCCCTC
Organism: Cladobotryum mycophilum; assembly: GCA_036429605.1. Lineage (NCBI taxonomy): Eukaryota > Fungi > Ascomycota > Sordariomycetes > Hypocreales > Hypocreaceae > Cladobotryum > Cladobotryum mycophilum. The sequence continues at coordinate 2,848,818 of CM071590.1, read as the reverse complement.
CCCCATCCACCATTCCTGCTGCTCGCTGCCGCTGCGGCGCGTTGTGCAGGTCTGTCGCACGTCGTCCTCCTGTCCCTGGCCGGTTGCTGCATCTACGACCCCCACCCCTAACCAAGGAACGAGCAAGGTCAGCATCGTCTGCGCCAGACATTGGCTGCCCTTCTGTGGCAGACGACGACACACCTTGTTGCGCAGCCGCCATACTCGAAACCTCCCCCAGCAGGGTTTAAGATGGGACGCAAACCCACACCACAGCCGCTCACGCTGGCCGGTACCAACGACCAGGCTTCTTCTGAAACGGCCTCGCCAGCTGTTGCATCGCCTGCCGACTCCAGATCGCCCAGATCGCTACGTTCTTCACCCTTCACCACCACCAGGTTTGGACACTCCAAAAACTATTCGCCGCAGACAGGAAGGTCTATCACCGACGAGTCCAGCCAACAACAACAGCAGCTGCTGCAACAGCAACAGCAACGTCATAACCCTTCGGCTCGCGATGACCTTGCTGCCACTTCGTCCTACAATTACCCGCCCATTTCTTCCGCATTCAATCCATCGTCTTCTGGCATCCCATCCCACGGGATCCGCCACGTCGTGACCGAGGGCTCCAAGCCCACAAAGAGCTTCTTTCAATTCAACAAGGGTTCCAAGTCCGTTAGCCAATTCCCAACCACACAAACCCACCAATATTCGGAATCGCGAAGCCAAATACTGTCCAGAGGGAGTGACGGTGCAGCCGACGTGTCAAAGCACAGAGGTAAGCCAAACAAGGCTCCGAAAAGGCATCCCTTCACAACACACACGTTTGACGATGAGCAACCGCGCGTTACCAAAATAAAACCCCGCCCTTCATCCACCCGCAACCCATCCATGTCTTTTTATTTTTTTATTTTTAATAAGCTGCAATGCCAAGTTTTGAACACAATGCTGACGATGAACGTCATCTGACTTAGATTTCACATATACAGACGATACCCTGCATAGACCGTTCCCCACGTTTCCTTCGCTTTCTGACCTTTCCATATCGTCTTCTATCGCCGATAACGACAGTGCTCCGTCACCATCCACATCCCGGAAGAACAAATCCAAATCCTTTGGTCTTCTCAGCCGCAGCAGGTCCAATCGCGACCCGGAAATCGAAAGCCCCAAGATTTCGCCCATGCCCTTGCCGACCGCATCGAGTAACCACACGCTTGCAGACGGCAATACCCCTCTCCGAACAGCGCCAGTTGCACAAGATCGGGCATTCAGAGATATGATGAATTCATCGGTTCGGAATAGATCAGAGGATCGGGCATTTTGCCGCGACGTGGGTGTTGGCAAGGAAAATCATCATCGTGAAAAGGACCACAAGGAGAAGGAGCATAGAGTGCATTCATCAGCATTGCGCGATACGGGGGCATCGGCATTGTTTAGTGGACTGAGGAACTCTTCTACAAGAGCCGCCGATCTCCTTAGCAAGGGACTGTTTGGAAAGGCCTCCCGAAGTGGTAGCACCACCCACAGAGAGCCAGCGATTGACGATGAACACTACGTTTTAAAGGTGATAAATTTACCTTTGGTCGAGCAGACACGATTAACTCGCATATCCAAGCGATTGGAGGACTCCAAGGACAAGACCGAATTCTGGATGCCAGCTTTTCCGTGGCGAGCCATCGACTACCTGAACTATAAGGGCTGCGAAGTCGAGGGTCTCTACCGCGTACCTGGCAGTGGACCGCAGATCAAGAAATGGCAGAGGAGATTTGATGAGCGTATGTGAATTGCGGGTAAATGCATCTTGAATCCCCTTTTTCTAACTAACTCTTGTTTTTTAGAGTATGACGTCAACCTCTTTGATGAGACCGATTTATACGACATCAATATCGTCGGGTCGATGCTAAAGGCGTGGCTTCGAGAGCTGCCAGACGAGCTCTTCCCCAAGGAAGCCCAGGAGCGCATTGCCCGTGAGTGTGCCGGTGCCAGCCAAGTGCCGCAGTTACTCATTGAAGAGCTCTCAAATCTGCCACCATTCAACTACTATTTGCTTTTTGCAATAACCTGCCACCTGAGTCTCCTGCTCGCCCATTCTGATAAGAACAAGATGGACTTCAGGAATCTTTGCATCTGCTTCCAGCCATGCATGAGGATTGACGCCTTCTGCTTCAAGTTCCTTGTGTGTGATTGGAGGGAGTGCTGGAGGGGCTGTAAGTACGAGGCGAGATACATCGAGGAAGAATACATGGTCTTCGATCAGCCGCCACCACGGGGCCTCTCCGACGTGCAGTCACCACAGCAGCCTGCAATCATCCGAGATGAACGGCAGCCTTCACCGCCAATTCTCGAATTACCACCAGGTGCGGGCAATGGCGGGGGCAGATTAAACAAGCATCAATTGCAGCTAACAAAATCCACTGAGAGTATGGCTTCAAAAAGCTCCACCATCTCAACCGAGATGACTGTCGATAGTGAGAACGAGACCGAAGCCAACTCTAGTGGTGTTCCAGGACTCACACCGGCCCCAACTATTAAATCTCGAGATCTTCGTCCATTATCTCCCATCCAGCCCCTATCGCCCCTCGGCTTCTGAAGAATTGAGCGACGGATCAAACACTTTTTTTTTGATTCTTTTCACAAACCTTCTCCTCGCCAAAGATACCCTAGTATTTGTCATTGGCCGCTTTATGACATGATGCCCTTCACGACTTATTTCCTTTAATTCTCGGATTCGCGCGTCTCCTCGCCCTAAGGGTTTCCGATCTTTCATAGACTATCAAAGTCCCGGAAGAGTGATGTAGGACTGTTGGCTTTTGGGGCGTACGCGGTTCTCTTCCAAAGCACGTCAGGTCTTTTGCACCTAGAGTGGTTTACCTGTTTATTACGGCACATGGCGGAATGACCTTTTCTAATCTCTTTTTTTTTTTTTTTCTTCAAATTATTTGCAGTTTGTCGCATAGTCATCAGATGATGCCCTCTCGCTTATTTTTCCTTTGAGCCACATCAGCCCCTTGAATATTGAATGCGCTAAAGAAGAAGAAGAAGAAGAAGAACGGCCTGTGCCTGTTATTTTATTATTAGGAAGTCTGGCATAGCGACATCAAACATGGAGGCATAGCAGGAAGACTGGATGCATACATCAGCAGGTTTTTGCTTTTCCTTTTGATTCACGTTTGGTCAAGATGGAGCCTAATTTGGCCCCAATGTACGATTAGTTAGGATGTACAGAGGATTTAATATGGAACTGTGAGTCGGGGTAGAGAGCCCAGGCAGTACAGATATATTAATTGGTCTCCATATTGGTGCAGTGACTTGAAACTGATATCCCTACCCCATATCTCCTTTATCACGATGGATTATAGGCCTCATCGAGACTCGTGAAACATTAAAGCAGAGGGATTTAATAATCTGCCTGTGTGGGAAAGACCCTTGCTGAATAACTGCAGGCATCATTCTATGAAATTCTCTACAAGCAATTGATGGGAAACATTTTCTACCCTTGATGACTGTTGTGAGAATGAAGTGCTGATTACGTAACCCGGATATTGGTGAAGGCAGCTCTCGCGTGGAGTGGGAAACCAACCATCACCAATGTCCCAACACCTCCATCTCATCAACATGTCACAAAGCACCAAGTCACCAGTGGATTCTAAATTGGCAGTGGATGCCCATGTCAAATATGTCCAGAGCCTAAATACAAAGACCGATGACCTGGACTATTGGGTGACAGAGCACCTGCGACTCAATGGTGTTTACTGGGGATTAACTGCACTCCATCTACTTGGTCGTCCTGATGCTCTACCCCGCGATGAGACTATCGACTTTGTGCTCTCCTGTCAACATGAAAACGGAGGGTTCGGGGCTGCGCCGGGTCATGACGCCCATATGCTCTCCACAGTAAGTGCTGTGCAGATTCTTGCAATGGTTGACGGCTTCGATGAACTGGAAGCTCGGGGAAAGGGAAAGGCCCTGACTGGCAAGTGTAGGTGGTTTATCGCGAGACGCTTTTATCGTGGCGGGGTTCTTATCCTAATGTTGCGTTACAGTCATGGCAGACCTTCAGAATCCAGAGAGCGGAAGTTTCTATGGCGACGAGTGGGGCGAGGAGGACACCAGATTTCTATATGGCGCCCTAAACGCTTTGTCCCTCCTTGGGCTCTTGTCCCTCGTTGACGTTGACAAAGCCGTCGCTCATGTTGTCGCATGCTCAAATTTTGACGGAGGATATGGAGCCAAGCCGGGCGCGGAATCACATTCTGCTCAAATATTCACATGTGTCGCAGCGCTTGCTATTGCAGGGCGACTCGATCTTGCCGACAAGGAGAAACTCGGCCGCTGGTTGAGTGAGAGGCAGCTTCCCAGTGGAGGACTGAATGGCCGTCCCGAAAAGACGGAAGATGTCTGCTACAGCTGGTGGGTGTTGAGCAGCATCCAAATGATTGATCGTACCCATTGGATCGACAGCCAGGGACTGATCAACTTTATCCTGACGTGCCAGGACTCGGAAGCGGGTGGCTTTTCTGACAGGCCGGGTAATATGGTGGACGTCTGGCACACATGCTTTGGTACAACTGGTCTTAGTCTTCTTGGGTATCCTGGTTTGGAGGCCGTGGACCCACGGTATTGCATGCCAAGTAAAGTTATTGCTAAAATACTTGGACAATGAACAGAGTGGCTGGGAGTTCTTGAGCCTGTGAGGTATCTTGTTGGACAATTAAAGTCATATGAATCTATGACCCTCCTGCTATCTAATGACTCACTTAGACGTTGCGTCGTGCTCAGCAGGATACATGGCGGGAGGAGATGAATTTGTTCGGTCTTTTTTTTCAGGGGTATCGCCAACTCTCGGTAGCGTTTACCCAGTAAGTTCAAACAGATCTTCTTCAGATGAAACATGATGGGATGAATTGATGATGATGGTTCTCATTATTTAGCCCACGGCCATGTTGTTCGAGTAGTCACGTAGTTTTTATCCTGTCTCGCGAGACAACAGGACAAGAGACGGACGACCGGTAACATCACTGGGGGTGTTCTCAATATATACCATTTGCACCTATTCTACCACTATCAATGCTAATTAGGCCACTGGCTCTTGTGGTAAATAGAAGCAACAGTTCTCATATGAACCGTAATGCCTGATTCTCCCTAGATTCTTATTGCACTCACAGCGGCGCTATTGCAGAGCAGTTGAGCGACATGCACCACTTGGAAGTCTTCATTGCTAGATCTGCAAAGCCCTTTACCTCTCAAGGCAATCATGATTCAAAGCGCACTTACTACTACTACTACCTTTAATAACCTTTGAATAGGAAGTAATAAAGGGGTACACGTGTTAGCAATGCCTCTTGCATCATGGCAGTGCCCATGGTTGAGAAGGTGCAAGGAGAAATGTACATTCGAAATGACTCGAATTGATCGTACGAGCACACTCAATTGGAATCTTTTATTGGGGGCTTAGTGCTGTAGTTAGACTAGTACATTTGAATTTTTGGCTGTGTTGACCGACTTTACAGAAGGCATACGCAATAGGTAGAAAGAGAAGGAGCGAGGTTGTTCGCGGGTGGGTGACAACTGTTGCCTTAATAGTCTCCCCTCTCAGCCAGGACTAAACTGCTCCTTTCCCACTCACCACAGAAGAACGTGGGAAGACGAATTGTCAAACATCAATCCTCTCAAGGATTCCGACTTCATCTCTTCCATTGGCGATACAAAATCAGAAGCAGTGGCCAGAAGTTGCAAGAGCTGTGGTTGTGAGTCACTCCTCTCCGCGAAGCCATTCCGACTTCCTCGTCCATCCTGCCTGCCTGCTCAACTCCATTGCCACATCATGGATCCTGCCTTCTTCCTCAGAGACTCGTTTCCATCCCCCGACATGGACTTGTCGACTAGTAGCCCCTCCCTCATGGACTGGGAAATGTGCGAGATCAAGCAAGAGCCCGACGAGTCAACTCAACTCTGTCAATTGACTCCGTATCCCGAATGGCAACTGCCTCAATACTCAACCTTTACCAAGCAGGAATCGAGCTCAAGTCTGACTGTGTCTCCCCCGGTAAGCATTTTCAGTCAACTACCTACGTCTGGGCTTGCACGAGTTCAATCCGTGCTTCCTCTTCAACGCTTCCTCCCCTCAGAGCGTGTCATCAATCTCCTCATACCGAGTTGCTCTTTTCTCAATTCAATCATTGTACCACCACAATTGCTTCTTTGCTTCTTGTATAGAGACTCGAGGCTCTTGTTTCGTATCTGACTTGTTGCTGCTTTCCTACACACCTGAAAACCGATCCCCAAATCAATTGGACCCATTGGGTCGGGAACAGGTCAGATCCCTGAGTTTTCGTCAGTTGCAGACATTTTTCTTTCTCTCTCTCTTCAAACTCACCACCACGATTGCAAAAAAAAATATGCGTGCGCTTGAATACGAGACAGAACGCAATGGCTGACTTTGGTTTGAGCAGGTCATGGCATCACTGGCTGCAACGGGCGGTACGTCGGGTACAAACAGCAAGCAGATCCCACTCCTTTGCACTGTCTGTCCCGAGACTCCACGTTTCTCCGACGTGTCTCACCTCCTTACGCACATTGCATCCAAGGGTCATCTCCACCATGAAACCCAAACAAAGCTCAAAGCTCATCAGGACATCTCTGCCTCTGTTGCCCTCCAGCAGTACGAACAGTGGTATAGAGAAAATGGCATCGAGGCTCTCCTGGTGGAGAGAATGAAGGCAAAGCAGATCAAGGAAGCAGCCAGAAACAAACGCTCTCGAGGAGTCGCAGTGGCTGCTCCATCAAAGGTATAGTGGCAATCCTCATCCTTCCCATGTATCGTAGATTTGAAGCTGACTCGGCTTGAAGCAACCCAAGAAGAAGGTCAAGCGATCAAATAACCCCCACATCAAGGCTGAGAATGAGAATTATTCCCAAGACTTTCCAATCTTTCCAGGCTTTTTCCCCTCCGACAATGAGGCAGAAGTGCAAGAGGACTTCTTCGTCACAGGTGATATGATGGCCCTCAAGGGGCAGGTTTGGCCGGGTATGGGAAAGATGGATCTTGCTAATGAGGATATGAAACGCACTCGCAACCAACGTAAGCCCAAGTCGGTCATTGAACGAATGAGAAGAACATCCGAGGGGATCGAGCCAACACAAGTGGTCATGACTTCAGAGTTCGAGGTGGAGAGGATCAAGGATGTCTATGACAGTTCTTCCCCAATCCCAGGCCAAGAAGAGGCAGTTCGTCTCCTATTTCACGTACACCCCATCATTTTACTAACCATATTACAGACACCACAGAAGAAGATTACCAGACCTCGACGAAAGAAGCCAGAACCACTGGCAGAAATTTCGGCAAACATTCCTCGAGGCAACCGGCGCGCAGTACGGGGAAATCCCGCGCATGAAAAGCTCCCAAAGTCGAATTTGGCGTATAGCCGAACTCCAAGTTCTGACATCACGCCTACCATGGGACAGTTCAAACGCAGCTTTGACGTCTTCCGCGATGAAGATTCAATGCCAGGTATGTTGCACCCGAGACATCGGGAGGAAGAGACTGACGTGTTCAGGAGGCTTCGAAGATCGCCATTTACCAGGTTCTTCTCACTGCGAACCAAAGTAAGACCCGAAGCGCTGTCCTATATATCATCAAGACTAACTCTCTCCCTAGATTTGATCTTCATGGTCGTCTTGGCCTGCGACAACTGAATCCCATATCGCATTCTAACCTTGTCTCCCCGACGCCATCCTCGAGAGATATGCCTGATCGCACATTCTCTTCGAGAGAGATTGGTCGTACAAGAAACCAGGGACAACCATATCTCGGCATGAGTAACCATGTTTCGCTAAGTAACCAATTACCCAAGCCAATTTTTGTGTATTTTTCTCCGCCAATACTGACGAATGATCTGAAAGGCTCTATCAATCATCAAGAGATGACCTATACATTGAATGACGCTTCGATTTACAACAACCCGTCACGAATGTCATTGGCATCTAACAACCAATTCAATGGTCTCAGCCATGAGCACTTCCACCTACCCTCCAACCACCACGCGCCGCCCAAGTTCGAGGATTTTGCTAATGCGAATAACAATGACTCAATTTCCAACAACGTGGCTAACCAGTTCCTCAACCTACCGGGAAATAATCCACTGTTCTCTCATGATCGCATCTTCCTTGGATCTTGCGGCCAGTCAGGCCAGTCTTCCAGCCTCTCTTCTCTTGGGTTCACACCAATTAACCGACACCGGGGTCCAAACTCCTCAAATCATACTGACCAAGACCGACCATCTGCTAGCAATAATGTCAAACTTGAGCCTCAGCTGTGTGAGGCGATGGAAAGTTCAAACGCAGATGATCACAAAGATTCGAACTTTGGCGTGGACAGTATGTGGGAATCGCAAGCACTGGAGGATGAAAGGGGTGTACATGACGATCTTGAACATGACGAACTGGATCTGTGATGCCTTCTTCCGTCTACAAACTAACGTACCTCCTCGGGTAGCTTCTGGTGTTCTGTTTTATTTCACGCATTTCTTAAACGTTTTTATGGGCATTCCTTATTATATCACAAGCACTGTCAAAACTACTCGGTTTTAATCAGGTGAGCATAACCTTATATTCGTTACTACCGCCCCCTGCTGACATGTATAGCTTTATCGGGCGGCGTTCCAAATAGCTATTCTGTCAACAGTTGAATTATGGGAAGATGATATTTTGGCGTTTTCGTTTCAGCAGACCATCTTACCACTCAAGGTTCATTCAAGAGGTCCTTAGTCTTGCCTGCCAACAGAGCAGGCGCATAGCACGACGTTGTGTTGAAACCTATTATACAACTTTATTGCTGGTGAACTGGGAGAGTTTGGGCGTTCATGATCGAATTATTTATTGCTTGGCAAGCCGTTATTATCCTATATTATGGGTGTCATTCATTGTTGGGAACATCAACACCAGATCAACTCTTCGTCCTATTGGGTTTGCGAGGAGTTTCATAACCACTGAGTGTCAACTTCAAGAGACAATGCGAATGGAACATGAGTTTTTGTTAGTATGGGGGTGGAATGGGCAACATGTATTAGATTACCACAAGCCATCTTGGTATTGGTGTTGTTCCAATGCGCTTTAGTACATTTGGTAGATAATTACAAACAGTTTTGCTCACAGCCTTAACGCCCAACAAAAGGGATGTGCTCTCGACACTGGTATTAGTTACAACTGCTCAATGGCAGAAATTAAGTGATCCAACATGTCTGGGCTCTTTTCTATTACTTCGTTGAGGGTGTTACATACCCCTCGTAAACGCCGCACTCTCATCTCTCGTTCCAGCTCTTTTGATTTCTCGCTTGCTACATCAAGAACCTTCTTTGGAATGCGTGCCAGACGGGCAACATTCAGCCCATAAGACCGATGCGCAACACCCTCTCCCACTTCATATAGGAAAGTAATTTCTTCCTCACCGTCGTCGCCCGTTTGGGCATTAAACTTCATGTGCACGTTGGAGACTCCTGAAAGCCCATCCGCGATGCGAGCAAGGTTCTGATAGTGTGTGATGAACAGCGTCAGGCATCGCGTCTCGGTGACGACGTGGTGGAGGACAGCTTGGGCGATGGCGGCGCCGTCGTGGGTGCTCGTGCCGCGGCCGAGTTCATCCAGAATAACGAGGCTGCGGGGCGTGGCGGAGCGGAGGATGCGGGCCGTTTCGGAGACTTCTACCATGAAGGTGGATTCCCCGGCGAAGAGGTTGTCCCTGGCGCCAGCGCGAGTGTGGATGGCATCGCAGAGGGTGAGGGTCAGCGAGTCGGCGGGGACGAAGGAGCCGATCTGGGCGAGGAGGACGATGAGGGCGACGGAGCGGACGAAGGAAGACTTGCCGCCCATGTTGGGGCCGGTGATGAGGTGTGCCATGGGGGCCGGGTGGGCGAGGGTGGTGGAGAAGGGGATGTAAGCGCTCTCGAGGGTTTGCTCGGCGATGGGGTGGCGACCCTGAGATATGGATATCGAGGGGTCTGCGTCCGAGGGGAGGAAGTTGGGGCGGGAGTAGCCCGGTTGGGCGGCCACCTTGGAGAGGGAGAGGAGGCAATCCAGCGTGGCGAGGGCGGAGACGGCGTCGCGGAGGGGCTGGTAGTCTGCCGCGATGGAGGCAAGGAGGTCTTTGAAGGCCTTGTCGCAGGCGGCGGCGAGGGCCTCGCGGTGCTGGTCGCGCTCGGTGATGAGGCGGATGACTTCGGGGGTGTGGAAGCGGGAGAGCTTCTTGGTCCCCGAGATCTTGCTCCAGGAGGCGGGGACGTTTTTGATCTCGCCGTTGGGGACCTCGATGAGGTACTCGATGCCGGACACGGTGACATACTCGACATTCTTCTTCTTGATCTTCTCGGCCGCGAGGGGTCGGTGCTCGTCCAGCTCGTGCTCCACGTGAGCGATGCCGAGCTGCTGGTCCTGGATGTCCTCGGTTTGGAAGTCCTCGCGGAAGAAGCCGTACTTGTCGTCCTTTCGGGCGGCCTGTGCGTTGATCTGATCGAGGTAGGATATGACTGTGTCCAATATCTTTGGGAGGGAGGTGATGGCGTTGACGAGTAGGGGGAATCGAAGGGGACGTCCGATGACGACTTGATGGTGGAGTAGTGGGTGGCTATTTTCTGGAGGGTCTGGAGAACGGCCAGGAGCTCTGGTCTCGTGCACTTGCCGTAGTAGATGCGGATCAAACTGCGCTCAAGGTCTGCCTTTGTGGTGGACAAGAGTTTTGTCATGTCATCGACGGGGGCAGTGGACTGCTTGTCAAACAGCTCCTGCACGGCAGCCAGCCGCTCTTCGAGACGCTCTCTATCCAGCAACGGGCGCCCGACCCATTTGCGGAGTAGACGCTGGCCGAAGCGCGTGAGCGTCTTGTCCACCGCCCAGAAAAGGCTTCCCTTCTCGGAGTGGTCGGTGGCGTTTCGATACACCTCGAGGCTCTCGAGCGTGGTTCCGTTGACCAGCATGTGGGAGCGGGTGCTGAAGTTCTGAAAGTATCTGGTGAGCTTGAAGATGTGCTCTAGCCCGTACTCTTGCAGATGGGTGATCATGGCCGAGAGGCAAATGGTTACCGATTCGGGAAGCTTGAGGACCTTGTCGAGCAGCGCGCTGGCCATGTCATCCTCGGAGGCATCTTTGACCCTGTCGGCGTAGAACTGCGTGACGTGCGAGTACGCCTCCGTTGCCATCGCTCCCGTTTTCGGGACCCGTTCCACGCGGCTACGATCGCCAAAGACGTTGGTGCTGGTGCCGGACAAGTGCTGTATCAGCTTGTCCGTTGCCTTTGTCAGCTCCCCGACGATGAGAAACTCGCACGGCGAAATGTGCAGGAGCCTTGTCTCGATCTCGCTCCGCATAAACCCATCCTCAAAGGAGTCGTGTATGATGTCTCCCGTGGCGGGTTGGACGGCGATGATGCCCACCTCGACCTTCTCATCGGTTCCCGCGCCTTTGGGTTTGGTTTCCGTTATGCAAAGCAGGTAGCCACCGGATGGGCTTGCGCTCTCGTGATTGTCAAGCTCTCCGTTTTCGTCGATATAAGTGCCTTTGGTGTAGAGGTTGGTGAGCTTGCGGACGAACGGAGCATTCCGGTTATCGCCCGCCTTCTTCAGCGCAGCCGTTTCGATTTGTCGTACAACACCGACCTTGTGCCCGGCGGCGACGAGGCGCCTTGCGTGAACTGGTAATCTGTGAACCGGAATACTGGCTGACGCAAAGCGATCCAAGTGCGCTTCCGAAGGATCTGTAAGTTCTAGTCAGGAATCAAACATTCTCATAACTGGGCATGTAAAAGGATACTACTAACGCTCGTCAAATCGCATCTTTCCCGGTATACAGACGATGCTCAATTCCTTGGCTGCTATTCGTGCATCCTCGCCAAAGAATCGAAACTTGTAACCCACCTCGACAATGAGAACGGTATCCAGATGCTTCCGCTTGATTTCCAGGAACTGCAGCTCCATGGGCGTCAGTTTACCGGTTTTCGAACCCTTCTTCTTCGCCGCCTTGGCTGGAACCGGAGCTTCTTCCTCTTCCGGGTCGGCATCGGGGTCATCGTCTTCTCCTCCGGGGGCGGCATCGTCTCGCGCGCCAATGGATCTCCATGCCAAAGCATCCGCATTGCCCAGTTTCTTGACAAACTTCCTATGCAACTCCTCGTTCTTTCGCCTCATCGCAGGATCATCGCCCTCGTTATCTGCGTCTACTTGGGAACTCGATTCATCGTAGCGGTAGCGCTGAGCTCGAGCCGAAGAATTGGGGGCGTTTTGGTCGGTAGAAGAAGAAGAAGAAGCGGAGGGTTTGAAAAATGTGCTCTCATCCGCATCTACATCATCGCCTTTGGCCCTCTTTGTTGTCTTCTGGCCTCCATTAACCTTACTGCCGTCTTCTTCCAGGGGTCGTTTCCTAGACGGCAGTTCTGTATCTTTCACGGCCGTGGACGGAGCCTTCGAGCGAGACGATTGAGAGGCCTGGGAAGAGCCATTCGCAGGCTTCTGGGTAAAAAACGCCGTCAGAGACTTCTGCTTCTTCTCTGGGACTTTGGAAACTGGGGCCATGATGATGCTGTTTGGGGATGATGCAGTGAGAACTGAGACCCTTGCTGGATCCTTCGATCGTGCATATAGACTGGATACTGCGCTGTGTGACCCAGCAACTTGGAACGCGCATCTGCCAACGCCAGGGCGCGTTAAGAGGTTCTCGTTTGCTACCGCGTTTGGACTAGCACCAATAAGATTAGCTATGATATCATTGAATTTAATGTACCCCTAAATTAATGGTATATCCATTTTCATAATAGTCTAATACTCCGTATTGTTTACCTCTACTAAGATAAGTAAATATTGCAGCTCTTAAAAACTTTTTCTTTCTTTCTTTCTTTCTTTCTGTCTTACTTCCTAATTGTTTATAAGCTACTACTACTACTACCACTTAGTGTTAAACTTCTAAAATATCTTTAGACAATTTCCTCGTTAACACTACTGCCAGTAGTACTGTGGTTGTATGATGATCCTTGCCAACTGTAAGACGATGGCTTCTCAATGGCTGGGACATATTTAGCAACTGCTAAATCCTCAATATGCGAGAGAAAGGGCAGCTTGCAATGGGTTTTGCCACCGCGATGCTTGCAATCTATCTTTTGACAAACATGACCGTAAGTGCAGTGGCGGTCTCTACATTCGCCGCGCTTTGAGCATGGCATGGAACGGGCAAGGGCCTCAAGTGCTTCCTTTAACTCCTCGTCGAGTGAGCTGTGGCTGTATTCACAGTGGAAACCAGACTCGCAGAATCCATTCAAGTGGAAGCTGTTGCACGCCCTCTGGCTGGCAGTGAGGGTTCTGAGTCGTTCGATAACGTGGGAACTTGATGGCGACATATGGGGGTCAAGACGATAACTGTTTTTATTGATTGCAACCCGGCCCTCGGGTATGTCATCCTTCTTAGGCAACTTGGTGAGGCTGAAGTAGCTCAAACTCAGACCGTGCCCATTTTTAAAATCGATATTGTCTTCCGAGGCTTGTCGTAGGGCAAAAGAAGGAGATCGTCTGTTTCCTCCTTCGTGGAAGCCGTTTGAATCCGATTGTATGTCATTGGTTTGCGCCGTATATGATGTATTCATATTTGAGCGCTCTTTGATATGTAGATTCTTGCAGCTTTTGCCATATTTGCATTGTCCTAGTGGGAAAAATCTGCAAACTTTCTGGTCGTCCAGGTGAGAATTATGTGCTTGCTCTCCTGGCGACGACGCCTTCACAACCCCACCGGCCGACTTGGTTGCTGATACGTCCAACGGGGTCGACCTGAAGACCCCGGGCAGCTCTTCCACCCCCATGCCGAGTTTGTTGAACTCGTTGTGAAATCTAATGCCGGGAGTAGCAATCAGGGTAAACCTCTCCCTGTTGCCCATGTATGGCGTTAGGTCGGAGATGTATCCAACATCGTGGCAGGCCGCGAAGAAGATGTGCTTACACTGATTGTTCTCAGCATAAAGGCGTAGTATAGAACGAAGTTTGAAGTCTGCGTTCTCTTTCAGTTCACCGGCGTCAATAAAATCAGTAAGGCCAAATGATCTGTTGAAACTGGCAACAAACGGGGCAAGAGAACGCTTCTCCGCCCCAGCTAGGCCGGCTTTGTGGAGCGACTTGGACAAACCAACAACATTGGCAAAGACACGGACCATTACCTGGCAATGCTCTAGGTCTTTCTCTCGAAGTTTGGTTTTTACAGCCTCGTTGAGCAGCTGGGCAGCGCTACTACCACCATCCGCCCCCTTGCTAACTAGGTTGTCGTTGAACACATAGCCGTCGCCATCGACTAGCACGAGCACGAAGAGGTTGCGTCCTTGGCCCTTGGCCAGCTGCTTGTATTTTTCTCTAGCATCACGCTCCTCCTCGTAGTCGCTCTTCAGCCGCCTGTAATCTGCAATCAACGTCGAATACCGATCTAGTATCTGAGGAAGAGTGTCGTTCAAGCGATAATCGGCCAGTTGGCTCGCGGCTCGTTCGATCTCGTCGTCGTTTAGCATTATACCGTTCAGATGTTGGGTGGCTGGAGTGCGATTTAATGTGCCAAACGCATGGAGCAACGAGGGGCAGAACTGCTAGCGTGAGGCCGAGTTGGGAAGAAACTACGGAGTAGTCAAGGTGGGAAAAAAGGTATCAATACCCTAGTGACGGCATTACGGTTAGTACTCTATAAGATTTGGCATGGCTCCTGTGTGTGTGTGTGTGCTTACCTTTGCTTGACCTAGAGTGATAATACTGAACAATGAATGTTGAAATCACACCGCCCATTGTTCAAACCCTCCACTCACTGTGTAGGTAGGTATACTCGGAAGTCCGTTACCTTGGCGCTAAGGAAAGTTGCAGAATGAGTTGGATAAATAATAGGGTAGTCGTCCTTGTGTCTCTGACATACAAGAAGTGCATCATGTGCGATTCTCATGCTTCGAATAGGTGATCTACCCCGTACCGACACCCCACCAAGCAATGCTTACGTACTTGTTAGGGTAAAAATGCACATGGGTCTCGATAAGAGATAAGGAATGCTCTGTACAATAACGCCCTCAATGCCCTGAAAATATAGAGCACTTGTAGCAGTGTCCAGCATCCAATTAATGGAGACATCCAGGTGCACGGTCAAAACGGTCGGTCACCTTGCATTCTGGGTAGCATAGGCAATATCTACTAAGGTGAGCTGCATTGCGGATCATCTAAACATTGGCTAGTTTGTATCACTGCATAGGCAAAAGGCTGGATGGACCAACAAGAAATTAATAGAAAACTGTGGATGAAATCATCATCATCACCCCTGCCACCTCCAACATACATACATACATACAGACAGACAGACAGACAGACGGTGTGATGGGAATTTGACTCACTTCCCCTCTTCCATTCAGATTCAGGTGGTAATGAGTGCCGCCGAGACTGCCACTTATCCGAACCGGCTTGCCACACTGAGACCCAACAGGTCTTGGCTTGAAGTCACCAGCGCTTCCGTTGGGTTCATCTGAGCTATTTGAGGCTTTTGAACTCATCCAAAGGAGAAATGCGACTGGGTTCTCTGGAGTGTCATGGGCGCTTACAAGTCTTGACAATCAAGTCCTTGGCCAATCAGGAGAGACGGCGAGCCATGGCAGGATATTTCGAGCTGCGGGCATCCGGCCACTAACATATTTAGCTTCAAGAACGGGTCGCGCCATTGAGATGCGACATTGGAATGGCTCTGACATGGTCTATTTGCCGCCCAAGAGCCCTGGTGTTGGCTTGTCATTGCGTTCTGGTTGGTCAGAGACTTTTGATGATGAAGGGCTGAAGATGAGGATATTAGTTGCAAGGAATTCCCATCTACAGAGCACCGCTGAGAAGCTCCAGCCACGTTTCGTCTTTTCTTCTTCTTTCTTTCTGTGTTTCCCCTTGATACCCCGTTGTTCGTCTCGTCGTTTTCTAGCCGTCAAGTCATTTTATCTTTATCAATCTCAATCTTCATCTTCATCACCTTCCAAAAACTGAAACCCACTTGTTGCGGGCCGGTGCGGCCAGTTCTGCGACCTATCTATCCGTCAATTTGGAGAAAGCGTTGAAGGTTACAGCCTACAGGCACCTGTACCTAAAAAAGATACGTACCGACACAGACCTGAACCCCGCCGCCACCAACACCGCCGCCCGCACATGCAGCAAGCGGACGACCAGAACGACACCACACCCAACTTGCATGTGTCGCCCCTCCAAAGGCTTCCAAAAGACGCTCTCATAACTTATTTCTTGTGTGTTTTGTTACTTGTTTTCGAGGGAAGCCTCCCGCTCGAGGTGATTGTCTCGTCCTTGAAGCCTCTCTCGCTCTAGCTCTCGGCGTTTTCGAGTTTCGATATAGTATCCATTACTTACCCCTCCATTGCTTTCCAAGTCAACAGTCCACGCGCACTAGAATCGACATCCAAACGAGATGGAACGGAGTCGTGGTATTGCTGACCAGGAGATGTTCCTGAGCAGGCCGGCGCCAGAGGATGGAGGAGATAGTCCAACGGTCGAGCCTTTGCGAATATTCAAACCCCAGAGTCCGGAACCTGCTGGGCGACTAGCTTTCAACAAACCGTCCTTTCCATTGCCTCCTGGTGCATCCAGTTCCGCTGCCCCTCTTCCTTTCCCCGACGATGATGATATTCGCAGGCCAGCTCCTGCAAAGCCCTATGGCTCTGCCTACAACGATACGACTCCTCGCCTCGATACTACAAGCCCCACGGAAAAGAAGCCTGGCCTGGCAGAGAGACGAGGCGCTGCCCCGAAGCCCATACAGTCTCCTTCAAGTCCAGACGCTGATTATGGTCTTTTTGCGAGGCCGTTGAAGAACCAACCCGCTCCCGCTGCCGCTGCCCCCGTTGCCCCTGTCGCTTCGAGCACGACGAATTACCCAAGTTATCAAAAGAAGACATACTATCCGCCGCCAGGAGGTACTTCCGGATCTTCAAACGATGGTGCAGCGCAATCCTCATACTCTCAGCCCATATATGCTCAGCCGCCCCAGCAACCCCAACAATCTCAACCACCTTTGAAGAATCCCAATGTCGAGAACTTGGGCACCAACGATTCTGGCGTCAATCGCTTCGCCTCTACTGCTTCAAACTCCACCACCCGGGCGAGCAGAGGATCACCACCGCCTCCCGAAACCCCCATTGTGGAGCCCGGCAGTATCCCCGGTGGTGGAATTGAAGCTCGATACGCTGCTTCTGGTATTTCTGGTACAGCAACACTCAACGGTCTGCAGGCCAACCAAGCTCAAAGCGCCGCGGCTGCACAGAGACTGGCGCAATACAATAACCAACCTCCACCGCAACGTCCTTGGACACCCACAGAATCTCCTGATCAAGCTCCTTCGGGTCCTCCTACAGTCTATCAGGGAATGAACCCTGTCTCGACTCCCCAGCCGCAACACCCAGCCATCACTTCTCCTCCCCCGCAGCCAGCACAGAATCAAAGCAACAATGCGTTGCAAGTGAGTGTTCTGGAACAAGATTTTCAACGTATGACTAGCAGTTCTCCTCCGCCAGCTTACTCGAGTGTGAATCCCAACGGTCGTGCATCCTATCCTAATGAGAAGCAGCGTCCGCAGCAAGACGCTCAAAGACCTGGTCCGCAGCAACCCCCTGCCGCTACCACTACTGCTGCATCCCCACCCAAGAAAGATGTTGCTGCGGCGGCCGTCGCAGCAGGGCTCACATCTCCTGCACTCCAACATCCAGGCCATCCCGCATTCGCCAATGATCCCCGACCAGAACAGCCCGTCGCACAAACTCCCCAAATAGTATCCGTGCCGCCTAATCTGCAAGCAGCTGGCCCTGCTTCGCCGCCACCTCTCCCCGAAGGCTGGATAGCTCACCTCGATCAGAATTCCGGTCAATATTACTACATTCACCTGGCAAGCCAGGCGACTCAGTGGGAATTTCCCAAAGGACCAAATCCAATTCAGCATGATCAAGCTCCGCTCTCACCAACCGCCTCGACATACGGAAATCCCTTGCTTTCACCCATGTTCGGGAAGCAATCCATGTCTATGGCATCACCCATGTTTCCTCCGCATACACCTGGATATGCCGAAAGTATTATGAGTGTAGCCGCGTCTCAAGCACCCACAGTAGGCTTTACGGGACCACCTCCAAGTGCCGGTGTCGACATGTACAGAATCCAACCCACCAACGGTGTCTATTTCGGCCCCTACCTGAAATACGTCAACATGGATGTCGAGACTGGCAAGTGGCATGGTAGCATTCTTATTGTCACTGATGCGCCACAACCTCCTACTATTCATCTTCATCTAAGTATGGATCTGTCTCCAAATCCCAGACAACTTCACTCTCATGCCATCTATGTTCATCAGCGCTGGACTTTTCACAAGTACGACATTGCTGTCGACATGGGAGAAGCTACCGAGCGATGGACTTATGCAGTCACATCACACTTGGGTTGTACTCGGTATGAGTTTGTTGTGGCCGGAAGACATGAGACTGGCTGGCGATTCATTGCTCACTCGGGTAACGACTTTGCTGTCAGCACATCTCAGAATGAGCGTGCCAAGCTCGGCGGCGTTGGCTTCATGTGGAAAGACGTTCTCCAAAAGAATGTTGACTGTGGTGGTTTCCACGTTCAGCTAGGCTTGGGAGACCAGATATATGGTGACCGGTTGTGGAAGGAAGTTCCGTTAATGAAGCAGTGGCTGGCCATGAGTGGCAGAGACAATAAGAGAAATGCCCAATGGACAGCTCGCCACGAAGAGGATGTAACACATGCCTACTTTCACTACTACACAAGTCATTTCGATCAGCCTTACTTGAGAGAGGCCTTTGCTCAAATTCCTCATGTTCTTCAGATTGATGATCACGATATGTAAGTTCAACTACAGAATTTCCCTTGTACTAAGAGTTCGCCAGCTGACTGGTTCTAGATTTGACGGATTCGGATCCTATCCCGACTATATGCAGTCGTCTGCCATATTTAAGAACACTGGCAGGGTTGCGTCCGAGATGTATCTGCTATTCCAACACCATACGACCGTAGAGATGATGCGGAACGTAAGCACGGATCACGATATTTTTACCATTACCGGCGCCGGTTGGCATTTTGTCAAGTATCTTGGTCCGGCAGTCGTGCTTGTAGGCACAGACTGTCGATCTGAACGAACTCAAGCCCGAGTGATGGCTGGACCGACGTACCAGGGCATATTCCCCAAGGTTGCTACGTTACCGCCAAGTGTCCAGCATGTTATTTGGATGGTATCCGTTCCACTCGTATATCCTAGACTGGATACGGTTGAAAGCTTGGCAAATACGGTTGCTGCCGGAAAGAAGGCAGTCAACACTACATACAATATCTTGGGTAAAGTGACAAGCTCAGTAGCGGGTGTTGTTGGTGGTAAGGAAGTGGTTGCCCAAGGTTTCAACCAAGTCAAGAAGGCCGTTGGTAAGACAGGTCTTATGGGCAATGTGCTCAACCAATTTGGAGAGCTGGATATCCAGGAGGTGTTGAAAGATATGTGGACACATGATTCCAAGGACTTGGAGCGGACATACTTTATTCGAACACTCCAAGGAATTGCTCAGCAGAAGGGCATTCGCATGACATTCTTGTCGGGAGGCGAGTAAACCGACTCTTGAAAATCTCGGTGTATGAGAGGCTAATATTTGTTTTCATTTAGATGTCAATTGCGCAGGTGCCGGCCTAGTACACGATCCGACTCACCCCGGTGATCACAAGACCATGTACCAAATCATCACATCTCCAATCGTCTCGGCGCCGCAGAGCTCCTATGTGTTGAAGATGTTGCACAACCAAAAGACGCTATACGTACCGCTAAACGGCCAAAAGTCGAACCACGAAGTGTCAGATACCAAGGAAGATATGATGGAAATATTCCATAGCGATGCCAGCGGTGCTGCCAGAGAACTGAAGAAACTCATGGGACGCAGAAACTATGTTGCCTTTGTGGCTTACGATCATGAGGCAGTAATGGCACAAAGTCAGATGCCTTTCAGTCCCAACCCAAGCTTACATGGCCAACAACAGGGTCTGTCTAGACTTAGCTTGGCTGTAGATTTTGTGGTGCAAGGAGATGGAGCATACACGGCAACGACCAAGTACGGACCGGTTATTATTCCACATTTAGAGTATGGAAGGTGATGAGAGAAACTAGATGTGAAAAAAGGCATTTATGAGGAATGACAAGAGGAGGATTTTAAGATGGCGGTACACTTGGAGTTGGATATAAGTAAGTGCATGGCGCATGGACTTTGGTATAAAGGAGACTGGGACTCTCTTCTTCATTTTTTGGACATTTTGCACAGCGATATTCATTTTGTAACCAATTTTTTCCTGCTCAAAATTAGACTTGAAATCAAAATATGAGATCTCCAAGCCGGTCATTGTGGTATTTTATTATTCAGGTCAACAAAAGGTCTGAAAATCCTCATCTAATCGTGATTGGGATGCCTGCGTATTTTTCCTTCTTCAGTTCTGCACTTTATTATGCCTTTTTCATTTATAAATTTCCTTTCAGTTTTGCACCGCCCGGTGTAGATTTAGAGCTGAAAAAGCTCCTTGAGGATGCGAATGGTGTCCTCGGGGCCCTTGACTGTATGGCCAATGGTTCGGGGGTCGTTGTAGATCTCCCAGTCGTTGCCGCCCTCGAAGGTCTTGTCGCCGAAGAAGTGAATGTTCTTGTACTCGACGCCGTTGGGTTTCTTGGCCTCAGTCTCGAGATGCTTGAGGCAGTAGGTCTTGTCCCAGCCGGTGGGGAAGACGTCGAAGGAGATTTGGCCGCCGATGGAGAAGCTGGTAGGTAGCACAGAAACGGTTAGCTAAAACGTGGTGGATGGAGAGAAGTGAAGTGAAGGGGAGGGGGACGTACGTAAGGCCGAGATGGCCGAACTTCTCCTTGAGAGCAGCAACAAACTTGTCACGGACCTTGGCGTCCTTGTCGAAGGCCTCAAAGTCGTTTCGCTCCTGGGTGCTGGCGTTTCGGCCCACGGGGCTGACGTTGATCATGCCGTTGCGGAACTCGACAAAGGTGCCGCGCTTGACGGGGATGTCCAGGTCGGCGATGTAGTGCAGGCAGAAGTTGACGAGCTGCTTGTACTGGTCCTCGCCGATCCACTTGATGAAGCTGTTGGAGGGGAGGGGCTGGCCCAGCTTGTAGGCCGTGAGGCCGTTCTCGGCGAAGCAGAAGTCGAAGAGGGAGATGACGGGGACGCCGGCGGCTTTACCGATTTGCTCTTCCTGCTTGACGAGGTCGGAGCCTCCGACGAAGCCGATGGCGCACTTTTTGCGGAGGTCGTTGAGGAGGGAGAGGATTTCGGGGGAGGCTTGCTGGTTGGAGGGGAAAATCTTTTGGTTAACAAGACTGGAAAGCTTTAATCTAGGGAATCTTTTTGGGGGAGGGCCCAGCGCTATTAGGTAGAAAACTGATGTTTTTAAGAAAAAGAAAAAGAAGAAAGAAGAAAAGAAAAAAGGATTGGAGCTTGAGGATTGCTGTCGTGAAAACTTACAAGGCGGGCGGGAGTGAGGGTGCCGTCAACGTCGAAGAGGCAGATAGTGTCCTTCAAGGGACGGTCCTCGAGAGGGGTGTATGCGGGAGGTTGAGCGGCCATGAGGGGCTAAAATCTGAAATTGATGCTTTCTATAAGATGAGTTTTTTTTTTTATAGAAGAAGAAAAAGAAAGGCGGAATTGCGCTGGCTGGAAGTGCAACAGAGAAAAAAGAAGGAAGAAAGATTGAGGTGACGCTCGCAGTTTGGAGGGGTTATTATTAGAGAGAGGTTGGCGGTCAGGGGGAGCTGCAACGTGGAGGGGTCGACTTACTACTATTACCAGCTAGCAGTGCCCATGCATGCAAACAAACAACCTCTCCATACTGACTAGACTAGTAGGTAAGTATGTTTTACAATGTTTACAAGGACACATATGCTATTACAAAAGCTTAGATGTTAAAATCTTGACAAGTAAAAATATCATTTACGAGGCGGTAAGATTAAGATTATGGAAAACTACTTATAATAAAAAGCATTTTAATTCTATTCTAAGAGAGCACCTACCAAGTATCTATTACTTGGAGGATCTCCATCATGGTCTCCCCCCCACCTCTACTTCCCTCCCCCACCCCCACCTGTTCTCCAACCTTTCAGATCCACATCTGTATTCAATGATAATAACACATACTCTACCATGATGCATCATTCGTTGATCAACATCCAATTACTCGTCCGAGATTCTGGTTTTGGTGGACGCCATGTTACTAACGCTCTAACGAATGATTATTCCAAGACCTTTCTCCATTGAGACGTGCGAGCGGTGCGTAATACTTTGCCGCTATTTTGTGATATAACTCGCAACGTGTTATATCAACCAATGACTTACCCTATATAGCCACATCCTCCCTCCTATTTCTTCACATTCATACAATTACATAGGTCCATTCCGCTTTTGTTTAAAAAAAGAAAAAGAAATTTCGGTTCCATCATCAGCTGATTAGTAAAATTGAGCATCATCTTCATAGTATCGGGTTCTTCAAAACGAGAGGACAAGATGTGATATTATACGCAAGAGCATCTTATATAGAAGAAGTTCAATAAATATCCTTCATAATAGCAGCTATAATACCACGAGACTTCCATCACGAGAAAACGGCACACATAATCCCAAAAGTCACACCCTTGGAAGCATACCCGGAGCCGCCATGCTGTCGGATCAGGTTCATCCACCCCCTGATGGCCTAAATATTCGTGTGGGGAGGCTGCATACATCCAAAGAAACGCCCTCAATGTCCTTAATTACTCTAAAGGTCTAGCTCTCTACCGACTTCCATCTAAACCACAGCTGTTACATTACAACACGCTCATACACATCTACAATAGACGAATTATACATAATTCTAGAGAAAAATAAAGACCCAATGCTCAGCTCTAATGCTATACTTCGCTTCCAATCGCTTAATGCTTCTCATTATCACAAACCTCCCTTCCCCGGCTAATGTCCTACAATACCGGCCCACGAGATATCACCCCAGATACCCGTCACCTCAACTATCACATTAATAATCGTGCTCAATATCCATAGCGCAATCAATATCCATCCTATCTTGCGGCTCAAGACCCATTTGTTCATGGGCACGGCTATAAGCAAACCCACCAGCATGACGAGCAGTGTGATGGAAGATATCATCAATGTCCCTCCGATTTGCACATGGTAAGGCCCGTAAGAGTAGTTTCTGTCTGGGTGCTTACGGTAATGGCGGTTGGCATCCTCTACCATCATCAAGACGCCACCGATACCAATACCCAGCAAGATGTTAAGCATCGGACCACCAAAGCAAGCGGATCTAATATAGAAGTCAGCCAACACATCGCTGGAATAGTTAATAGTGAGAGAATGATATCCACTTACAAGGCCATTACGGGATAGCCCAATCGAGCCACCGTAATATCAGCAACCAAATCGCCAACACTGTTGCCGGCTGCAAAGATAGTGAGGCCCAGCAGTGCTTCAGAGATCCCAAGCACCACACCAAACGTCTTCAAGACGCCAACCACCTCGCCTGCAATCGTCGAGATCCAGGCAATACTAATGATGAACCCCAAGAAGCAAAACAGGAAGTGGTATTTTGGCGGCTTATCCTCAGAGGTAAATAAAAGTAGGGCTCCGAGTAGAATAAGTGATACCAAAAGTGTCCATAGTAGCATTCGAACAAGCTCCTTGCCAGGGCTCTCCCAATCTTCAGACACATTTGCCCAAAAGATTATGACGGCAAACAGTGGTCCCATAAACAGCTGCAGACAAACAAGCCATCGACTCCATTGTGACCGCTCATCATTCGCATTGCTGACTGACAGTGCCTCAGATACTGGCTTTGGCACACCAGGAAGCATTTCCGGCATTATATAGCCGGAAGGGGATACTGCTGTATCCTCTTGTTCCAAGGACAGAATGGGTGGTGGAAGATTCACCGAGGATCGGATACTATTCCTGCGACTCGAGTGTCTTCGATATCGCTCCCACTCGTCCTCTGGCTCGATTTCACCTGGCTCAATCGATATTGGTGGCGCCATATGTCCAACTCCTGCATGACTGGAATAGTTTGTGACGCCATCATCGAGCGTGGCATCCTCTGACGTCTCAGATTCAACAACTGGAAGCGTAATGACAAGTAGGAAAATGCTTGGAACTGATATCGCGCTGACAAATTTATCCCAATAAGTCTTCTCCGACCATCCTTGGAGCGTGGGGAAGAGGGTAGCGAGGAGGACCTGTGGCGGTGGCAAGACTGAGTATGGCCACCACCTCACCGGTCTTAATTGCTCGGACGCGTGAAGGTCTGCAAACGGGCTATCACGTTGAATAGGTGCTGGTGATGGAAGAATCGGCTCATGCTCTGACTGAGGATGTGGTGTGAGAAGCATCGGTGAATCAGTATATATGGGAAATGGCGAACTGGGAGATGATCTGTCACTATGGCTACTGCGCCGACTTGGTATCAGCAACTGAAGTCGAGGAGACAAGGACTCGCCGGCGGATTCATGACCCAGTGCATCGCTGGGAATCCCTAGCTGGCCAACAGGAGGCGGCGCCAATTTTCCACCAACTACATAAGATGGTGTTGGGCTTGGCGTTCTCTGACCAGCCGATTGTTCCTGAGGAGGTTCCAGATGAGAGATATCTGGAGCATTGTTCAGAAGATTTGAGGGCATAGAGGACAAAAGTGGTACATTTCCCGACGACAAGGCCCTCTCTCTCACATTCAAATCTTTGCGGGGCACCGCGCCATCATACTGTGACTGCACCAACTCAGGGACAGCACCGATAGTTCCCCTGCGTTCTCGGTGATTGATATGATTTTCGGAATAGCTCCGCGCTGGGATCGTGGAGAGTTGGAGGTTGCTTTCGCGCTGAAGGTGAGCCAAAGCGGACCTAAATTCCAACGCTCCTACTAAGCTCGGCCTGATGGGTGTAAGAAGGGTGTTTCTCCGTCCCGCTTGACCACCCGTCCGTAGAACTCGCATACTCCGAGAAACTTCTGCCGCTACCATTCTTTCGTGATCCTCTTCGGCTTCCTCATCGTTGACATCGACGCCAAGTTCTGCTACTTGGCCATCGACCTCTATCCTCGGATTGCCCTCCAGCATTGAAAAATTGCTTTCGGTTCTTGGATTAGATGGTCGACCTGGAGTTTGATCAACGTCATCAGGGTCATCTCGGTAGGGCTCGCCCGCCAACTCATCACCAGCTTGTCCTCCCAGTCCGTAGTAATGACTTCGAGCTTCTCCTCCCTGCGCAATCGTCGTTTTGCCCTGGTGGTATACCAATGCCAGCCAACCACGGTAACCACATATACTATGTAATACCCAACCATGACGCAACATTCCCAGAACTGCAGTAAACCATCGGCCAAAAAGGTCATAGTAAAGGCAACAGCCGCGATGAAGAAGCAAATATCTCTGGCGTACGTCTTGCGGTCTACTTTGAATTCCCGGACGAGGGCCATGGATCCCGCGACAACGCCCGTGATGAAGCTGGCAGCGCCGATAAGCTCACCAACAGCCATACTCGCGCTGTTCGAGCTCATGGCTGCAAATGTGCTGAAGACGTCGGGCGATCCATTTCCAAATGCGAGAAAGGTCACACCAGCAAGACTTTCGCTAAGACCCAGGATAGTCGCAATGGTGCTGAGGTTGACGCTGAAGAAGTCGCTGGCGGCGATACCGATAGTAGTGAATAGTAGCCCCAGCCAAACCACAAGTACGACGAAAGCGATGGGCTGCACCTCTCCCAAAGTGCAATAGTAAAGCCGCAGATATTGTATGAGTCCGGCATCATCGTCCAAACAGTATCTCTTGACAAAGGCGCATTGATCTTGGGCTGTATGGACATCTCGACATTCTAGCTTTTCCTTGCGTTTAAGTAAGAGCGAGGCGCCATTATGACTATCGCGGTGGCGGAACTGCGTGTGCGTCAAGAACGAGTAGGCCGTGAGGATGGATAAGAGTAAGACGGTGATATAAAACGGGCGGATGCTCAAATTGCTCCCCCTTCTACTCTTGTTGGTTGCCCGCATATCTCCTTTGTCTTTATCGGCATGTCTTATCAATCAGTAGCCGCCTAGGTAGGTCATGTCATGAGGATGGATCAATGTCGCTGGAGAGACCCAAGCGTCGAAATATAGTCTTAATAGGGTATGAATCATGAAAGAATAAAATCTACCATGAGATGAATCTCACTGAATAGAAGATGATATGATGCTGGAGGGATACCCGGTTTCGAGGTTCAGCCTGCGTTTTACCGGCAAGTTTGCCTGCTCAAACTTGGCAGGGGCAAGGCAAGGTGGCTAAGTTGTATTGCTTGCTGTACTCCGTACGATGATGGATGGTAAGTAATTCAGACAATGACCGAGTTCTACACTAAGGGCAGATCAATTTCAAGTCACGATTTATAGGTAAATTTTAATATCCTTTTGCCTTGTTAATATTACCTACGTACTGTCAGTGTCAGGCATATTACCTGACAAAAATGCCGCCACCAGTTGAAAGCTGAACTGTCACGTGGCGAGAGACGTAAATGTGGCGCAGCCACTGAAGAGGGGTGGGGGATTCCAGGGTGGGTGTTTGTTTACTTGAGGACGCGACAACAAAAGGCACTGCTGAGCATCACAGAAATAAAATCCATACAATGCCTCGGGTCGCCCAGATACCACGAACAGGCGGCGGATCCGGAACCATGGCGGCTTCTCCCTTCAAATCGTCCACCACTGTCAAGTAAGCACCGTTCCCCCCAATTCCCTCTTTTGCAGTTTGTGTAATTGTGAACCCCCCTCACCCGAAATGCCTGGCAGAATCCCCTCAATGACGATGCCCAAGAAAAGGGCAAGCGAATGAATTCTCGAAAGGCTTTCCACGAAAAACAAAAAAACCAAATCAAGGCCGCCGTAACTCCTCGCAAAGGTGGCTCGAGGCCAGATGATTTCGATAATGCGTCTCCACGATCATCATATCCAGGAACACCGCGGGGACGTGGGGGATGGCGATGATGATCCCATCATGGTAGGAGGCGTCTCGGTCACTCCTATGAAGCGTGTTCCGATCCTCGCAAACTTTGAGGAATGGATGAAGATGGCCACGGACAACAAGATCAATGCCACTAACTCATGGAACTTTGCTCTCATTGACTATTTCCATGACATGTCATTGCTCAAGGAGGGGGACGGTGTCAACTTCCAGAAAGCCAGCTTCACGCTCGATGGATGCGTTAAAATCTACACCAACAGAGTCGACAGTGTCGCCACGGAGACGGGGAAGCTGCTCAGTGGCTTGGCGGATAGTAACAGCAAGAAAAAGGACCGTGAAGGCGATGAAGGTGCAGCAGAGGGGGAGGAGAGCGAGGAAGAACTTGATGAGGATGGAAATGTGAAGAAGAAGCCCAAGAAAAAGGTCTGATATGGCCCAACTTACGACATGGAACCCTGCACTGACTCTTTACAGGCCCAACGGTCATCCGAAGCTACACTCGCCCCTTCATTCAGCTCATTGCAGCTCAAGAAATTCGAACTCGAATTTGCGGTCGACCCTTTGTTCAAAAAAGCATCCGCCGATTTTGATGAAGGCGGCGCCAAAGGCTTGTTGCTCAATCACCTAATGATCGACTCTCACGGACGCATCGTTTTCGACAGCAGCGACGATTCGGCAGACGCGGATACAGTCGGCAAGAAGAAGGACGCAGACGAGGATGCAAACACGGAAAACGATGAGGGGGATATCTCACTTGCGCAAGAGAATGACAAGGCTGGACAACCCGATTATGAATCAGAAGGTGACGAGGCGGATGTCGAGATCGATGTGACAACTCTCGGTCAACGCTTTTTCCCGGACATGGGCCTCCTGGATGAACTCGATGTCTGTCCTTCGCTTAAGAATTTTGAGCTTGGAGATCCTTCTGGCTCTATGGATATCCCTTTCCTCAAGGCCCCCGAGGACTGGAGACAAGACCAGGACAAGGACAAGGACACAGGCGGTGCCCCAGGCGATAAGTCGGGTATGTTCTTTGACGAGGATGCACCAGCTGGTTTTGATGACGACGACCTCGGACTTGGTAGTTTTGAGATCGGAGGTGATGTTGCATTTGGCGAGGGTGGCGAGGCTTGGGCTCGAGAAGCTGCTCTCGAGCCTCAGATGCGTGTGTATGACGCCGGAGTTGGTGGCATGGAAGGTGGAGATGGTGAGGTCTTCGATGATAAGGGTGAATACATCGTGTCCATGGCAAACCCACAGAATGCAGACAAGATGCACCAGGATATTTTGGGCTTCTTCGACCAGGCACTGCAGAAAAATTGGACCAGTGCCGAACATTGGAGAATCCGCAAGATCAAGGACGTCAATAAGCCTGTCGGCGAAACGAAGAAGCGCAAGGAGAAAGAACCATTCGAAATCGACTTTGCATCACCACTGGATTCCAGCATACTGGATCTCATTCATACCCAAGCATCGAGCAATACGACCATCAGCTTGCCTAAGAAGGACTGGAAGTCGAAGTCTCGCAACTTACTTCCTGACGATAAGCATTTCACTTCAAAATCCCTCGTCAATCTCTTCCTGAAGCCTAAAGCTCGCCTCACTCAGCTACGTACAGCAGGATTCGGACCCCGATCGGGCGGCCAGAACTACAACGCCCTAGACAGTCAACCGGCGGGAGAATTGGACGAGGCTTTCTGGGCCCAGCAAAAGGCTCCCGAGGACGCAGCCCTGCCGGAAGGTGATTATGATGCCAACTTCTTTCAAGATGATGGGCTGCCATTCCCAGGCGGTGATATGGGTGATGACGACGAGGACCTGGAATTTGCAGATGCTCGAGAGCATCTGTCACCAGGGGCTGACGGTGATCCTGGCATGACGGAAGCTGGCGGTATGACTGCGATGCTCAATGGAGAGGCGACGAATGCTATGGGAGGCGCCTTTGGTACAACATTAGTAACACAAACACGACGTATGCGCCCAGAGTATGTTCAGTATGCACGAGTAGCCAAGAAAGTGGACGTTAGGAGGCTCAAGGAGGAAATATGGAAAGGGATGGGTCTTGAGCAGTTAGAGGTGAGTCTTTACATGCTTCCAAAATGCGACAATTACCGCCTCCGCACATTATTTTTTTACCTTCCACCATTTCCCTCAATGGCTATTATTGCATTCCTTTAGCTGACTTGTTCTTTTTAGCAACCACCCCAGCCAGGCCCAGGGTCAAAAGAGCCTACACCTATAAATCCAGAAGAGGGGGCCACGCTCAAATTTACCGAAGTTATGAACGGGCTTCAGTCGGTTTATCCCAAACCGGCTATGGCAGATATATCTACGTCGTACTGTTTCATATGCTTGCTACACCTGGCCAACGAGAAAGGTCTCGTGATTGAAAACACAGATGGACTATCGGAGCTAGACATTCGGAAGGATTGGACCGCTGATATTACGGAGGGTGCGATATAAAAAAATAGACATTGGAAGGTTGAAAACGAGTATGGACTTTTGATTGCTGGTGCACTAGTAACGTTCATGTTCTGGAGGATTTCAAAGTTAGGCATGATGATTATGACTGAACGTTATGGAGATGAATATGTCAAATGCAAGATGTTGTGAGTATATACAGTCAATGAATCCTATACTAGGTATGGTATATACCTGGTACTTTATGAGTCCAATGGTCTTGGTGATGATGCCAATTTCGAGGATCTACGTTTGAGGAAGGCTCACCCTTTAGATTGGTGACACGGGGTACCTGCAATGTTCACTTTGGCTTGGTCGAAGGAAAGTGCACCCAACGCAAGTCAGTCTTGTATCACTCCGATTTGGTTAAGCTGCGAGAGACGGGAGGTACTACTAGGGAGGTACCTGGCAGGTTTGAGGGGCGTGGTGTGTCTCTTTCTCAGGTGGCAGTTGCTGCACACCTGCATGTACCTTCCAACCACGGCGTCCTTGGTTCGTCCAACTTTTCTTCCCTCTCTTCTGCAATCTCTCCCTTGATGAATGAATACGAACTCTTGGTTCACGAGACCCTCTTACAGCAACTACCTTCGGACAGTCTCCCGTGTCTCCGAGGCGGTGACCAACTTTGCGCTCAGATATCAGGGATACAGGCTTCAAGGGATGGTCTCGACCAACGAAAGGGCAGCCAGCCCGCTCACACCCTTCACGACAATGTCTCTGGCCTCCTCCCAACAACGACCGTGCGGCATGCCCTCCCCCGCATTTTGCCCATATCGAACCCTGCGCGTGCATAGCGCTGCCAACTTTTTCTTTCTTATTCTCCCCTTTAGACCTATCGGTGGACCCTGCAGCCAGCTTGTGTGCCGTCTGTGTGGCTATGGCTGCGCTATGACGTCGGGAAGCAGGACCCTGAGAGCGGCTTCGTTTCCCGCAACCTGGTTTCGGGATCTCTCTGAATGATCTTTGATGCTCCATCACAGCTCAGGGTAATCCCGCTACGCCTCGATTCTCCCGTGTGGACAATAACGACGGCATGTGCCTTTCCCCAGACGACCGGAATTATCCAGGCCAAGAAAGATGATAACACTACCATCATACTTTCACAATGTCTAGCATCATATTCCTCAATATCTGGCTTCTCTCATATCAGCCATTCTTATATGTATTAAAATAGTATATACTACTTACTACACGACCCTATCGCCCAATGGCATTTACATCTTCCACAGAAATCCAAAACATTTGGTGCCAAGAAACCAGCCAGCTTTCTACTACACACAATTTGACTCTTTTCTGAGTCAGATAGATATACATAAGGAAACTTCGCCTTTAAACCAAAAGCTCCGTGTACTGCCATTGTTTGCCAAAATTTTCATGCAGACCTCCAACGCCGGTTCCCCCACCGTTGATCCCAAATTCCGTGTCTTGTATTTGAGACAACCAAATAAAGAAAAGAAAACAGAAAGGAAAAGAAAAAGAAAAAAGAGTCATGTCTTCATCGCGCAACCAACCAAAGACAAGCCAAAGGGGGAGGGGGTTTCATGGGTATCTGAACAGTATTTCGAGTGGTGCACAAGAGAATAAGTTAAAACAAGGTCAAGGAAAAGCAAACAGAAGTGGCTGCAGACAACATTCCCCATTTGCTGAATGTAACCGCCAGAGTTCCAACGAGTGTGGGCCATCATACAAGTGATCAACCGGGACACATTTCCGCACGTCTTATCGTTCATCAGCCGCGATTGTTGCGTCCAACAATTTCGCCTGCCCTTAGCAGAGCATTCATTCCGTCGAATCCGCGTTTGCCGTTACCGTCCTTACCGTCGGATGGCTGGTCTACAGTCGTCATCAGCACATCGCCATCTCCTGTATCTTCGACCTTCATATGCTGAAATGCAGAGGATGGGTTTTGAAAGCCTTACAATGCACATTAGTTGCGTCCCCGATCAAGATCATCGTATCGGAAGGAATTGGTACCGTAACCCCTAGGCCCTTGGAATTGTCCAAAGAGCGGCTTTCCTTGCTCTATCGGACTCACTGCGCTCGTAACCGAAGAAGGCGATCTCTCATAACCATGATGCGTTGTTGAACCCTGATCCGACAAAAGTGCGTGAATTGCTAGGGGACCATCACTGGACCTCCGACCGAAGCTACTTGTCCCTGTTGGTGCACCGCCACCGCTCGAGGATGAATCGTGATGAAGAAATGACATTGGGCCGTGCCCTAATGCTGGCGAACCCTGAGGCAGCGGGTGCCGTTGATTAGCTGGGGTAAACCCAGTTATGAAAGCGTGACCGTCTGCTGAGGGTGGTCCCACAAGAGTCCTTTGAGTATCAACCAAGACATCAGCCAGTGGCGGTAATGCTTGATGAGTGGCATCCACCCGACGTCCCCTCCCACGCAATGACGATGCTCGACGCGTATGCCTCTGTTGCCCCCTTTTCGGCGTACCAAGGTCAAAATGGGCTGTTCTCGGAGACGGCACGGACGCTGTGGATTTCGGCGCTGTCGAGGATGGGCGAGATTCTGTTACCGATGCAACCGATGTCACACTATCATGTCGTCGACTTGGTGGTTCACGGGATTCGCTTTCTCGTACCCGCTCGCTGCTACTACCGCTTGCAATTGACGTAGGACCACCAGCGGCAGCACTGCTGCCGGCAGTGCTACTCCCTGTCCTGCTACTTCCCGGAGCTAGTTGAGTCTGCTCTAACTTGGGTCGTTTGGCACCTTCCTGACCTTTATAGGCGATATGTCAGCTCAGGTTGGCATTAAGGGGCCCAGATTCAAAAGCCCTGAACAAATTTACACACCTGGGACGGGTTTTCCTTGTTTCTCCTTAAACTCTTGAAGATATCTCATATACTTGCGATATTCCGCTGACTTCTTATAAGCCACCATTTCTCGGTGGTACCTTTCTTTGGCAGCATTTGCTTGGTTCTCATACTTCTCTCTCTCCGTCGGTGAGAGGCTCTGCCAGTTTTCCCCTACAAGCTTGGCTATTTCGGTGAACGTGAGGGTCTGGCCTTTCAGGCCTTCTCTCAGTTCTATAGTGGCACATTGTGATCAGCAGTGTATAATATGGGCCGTGCCCAGGAAAAAAATATGCTTCAACTCACTATTGGAGAAGAGAACATATGCAGATGGTGGGCGTTCCGGTGCATTCTCATCTGCCTGACGTGGAGGTTAGTGCCGGACTGGTTATATTGATATGTCGCCTTCCCATCTTACCTTAGGATGCCGACGATATTTCCGTTTTGTTACAACTGGAGGGTCAACAACATTTTCGCGGCGTGCAAGCTCCTTTCGATTTCCGTCTGGTTTCGATTCCTCCGCTGTTGGTTTAACTGGCGATGCTAGTGAAGCACTAGGAGCGATTCCCCTGGCGTTGGCAATCCGTCGCTGAAGCTTCTTCAAGATGAGACCATGTCAGTATGTTACGACGTACTAGCATGATGCGGTTTACATACCCTTCGATGCCCAAGTTTTACTCCCAAGGCGTCACTGAGGGTTATAATTAGCAAGACCTCAAAACCAGGTCCCGATGTTTACTCACAGGTCGGATTCCTGAATATCAAGGATGGTCTGCCAGCTATCGAAGCCTTGTTCCACGAAAGCATCGAGATACTGGGCAATGCCCAGATCTCTGAAGATAGCCTCCAGTTCTTGACTCATAAAGCCGGTTTGAACCATCAAGACTGATTGCGCCCGTGGGTCCAAGGGAATTGTAAGCCTAAACAGAGGTCCAACATTTACTCCGACCTAGAGTAAGAATGATCCAGAGCAAATTCGAATTGGAAAAGGGAAATATCAACTCGGATGAGGCGATGCAATGGGAGCTCCTGTGTGAGATAAGAGAGCAGGTCTCGATCCACTAGCGGCGGTGTAGAGTGAGGGGGGCGAGTTCGGGTTGTGGTGGTAACGTAAACAGCAGCGCTGCAGCAAAAGAGGGCCAGTGAATATCTAGTCAAGAGGACTGGTGAACCAAGGTAATAGTCGACGTGGAATGCGGACGACTATTGGAAGTGGGAATGTCCAAGCTGTTGTTGGTCGATTTCGAAAGTTCCCCAGAGCAAGTGGTTATGACAGGCCCGGTTCAGGTTGGCCAGTTGAGGGTTCGGACTAGGGGTATTAGTAGAGCTGTCCAGGTTCACCGAATCTGAAGCCTAGGTACCCAGGTGGCAAGGGATAAAGGGAGGTTTATGACCGATAGTGCAGGGCTGGGTTTGCAGATGACGGATCTGCCAAGGGTGAGATCGATGAGGGGGTTATATCCAGGATTAATACCATCAGCTGTCGAATGGGGCGGTACGGCAGGGCATACGATTCCGAAAGTAAAGGCGCGGCGAAGGAGAACGATTTGGACCAAAAGTTATTGCCACCCAAATGGTGTATGATCGAGATACTCAATCCCTCAGGGTGGGGATGGCCAACCACCAGTACACTCGAGAATTCTCTGATGATGCTCTCGCGTCTAAAAACGAACGGGGGAAGGGGGTTGCAGCCGATTCAAGGAGGCCAGAGGAATGGATTATCCTCAGGGCAAAAGCCCAAAAGGGACAGCAATAATGCGAGATGGACGCAGAGTTTAGCAAGTCAACCGAGAGAGCCGCGAGCCAAGAGAGCAGCAATTTTTTTTTTGAAATTGGAAAAAATTCCTTGGTTGAAGGGGATGAATGAAATGGATGATACGAGATTGCTCAAAAAATGCAAGTAGCCGTGGGGGCAGAATTAAGTTCTGGAGCGATCCCGCGCAAGTGGTGCGCTGCTGAGCTATGACGGTGATGCTGCTGACTCCTCCTGAGACCACACACTGCCAGGTTTTGTCGACAACCCCGCGGCACGGTTTGTTTTTTTCCCTATAGGCAATGGTATTCGTGAGAGTACATTGGCCAGCGTCGAGATGGATGGGGGTAGATAGAGTGAGAAAACTGGACAGCAAGCAATGCAATGTGGTAAAAGGGAAACAGCCGGCAAGAAACTACTTGGATACACCCATGCGAATTGGCACGAATGACACGGGGGGCTTTAAGAATGAGCAGCAAGAGGGAATAGAAACGGAGGAACGAAAAGCTGGGGCTCTGGTTTGGCCTTGGATTGGGATGCGTCAAGACGCGCAGGACCTGCCGAGGGTGGGTGTGGCGCTAAGATGGGACCTTGTCTGTACCTCGCCAGGGTTCTGTCTCTACTCCAGATGGCATACTAGGTTTTCCGATCCTCAAGAGCAGAGGGTCTTGAGGAAATCGACAAAGAGGTGCGGGATCGGGCGGTAATAAAAAGCTCCATAAGCTACGGCAGTCTAACAACGGGACCACAGCGTTTAACTAGACGGCCCTAGCAGCACGGCACGGAAGTTGACGTCCCAGACGGCGTTGGGACAAGGGCATCGATGGTCTCACATGCCGGGGCAGAAAGCTCGGTGGGTCGCCTCTGGACGATGACGGTGATGATGTAACCTGCTCGGAGGTAGCTGGTTGGCCAAGGCCATTTCGAGGCCTGAGTCAAGTCAGGGCCACTGACCAGGCTGAGACGAGTTATCGCTTTGGGATGGATCATTGACAGCAGAAATTGGCATCATCACGATGAGTATTTTACGTGGCTTGATTGCCCTACATACAACCACAAAAGGGGAGCCTCCTTGTCATATTTTTGCCAGGAGTGACTGCCGGGTTACGGGTTACGCTGCGTCTGCTCCGTAGTGCCCGTTCACACACAAAATCCGCAAAGCAGTCCATACCCAGCTACTTTGTACATACGTACGTACCTTCGCCATGCAATTGCCTGGGAGTGGACGAGAGAGCTTAGCTGTGTACCTGGAGACACCACCGTACATAAGCGCGAAGACCGGGTACTGGTGTGCGTACATAGCATACGGATTGCTGAACACAGCTAATGGGCAGCTCTACTCCGTACTTGGAGCCAACCTGGCGTTGACAAAACGAGACATGTCAACACATAGCATGGCATGGCGTTGCATGATGGTATGGAATGGTGGGCATGGTGGGCATGGCCTGATTTCGTGACATACAAAGAGGGAGGAGGCTTAAAGCAATACAACACCTTCGCACAACAAGCGGGAACTCAGACTCGCTACCGCATCGCAATGCAGGCAAAAGACAGTACGGAGTGCATGCGTACTTTTGTCATCTTTCATACGCGCATATGCGAGTGTGTGTGTCTTCTCTACCACACACACACACACACACACTTGAGAAGTGAGACCCAAGAAGAAATGGGCCAACTTGGCGTCAGAGTTCAAGTGGGCTTGTATGCCCAAGAAGATCGCTGGATTGAATGTACAGTAAGTTGTTGTTAATCTGAATTGAAGGAACTAAGACCAATCACCGTGCTTGTAAACACAGGTCAATCCTGTTGCTGGAACTGGCGTTGAGTGGGCATCTCGACAGCTGTTTTTTTTTGACGGGACTGACCAAAGTCGCAATGCGCCATGAGCCATGCGACCAAGCCTCGGGTGGTGCTTATTCCGAGCCAAAGGGGAAAAGGGGGAAGAAAAAGAAAAGAACGGTGGGGTTGAGGTAGGTAGTGAGAGGAGTTGGCCCTTGGGAGGGAGGCTGGGCTGGGAGGGGAACCCACGACAAACTGGACAGGGCAAAACCTAAGGCGGAGACAAGCGCGGCTGTTGCCCGCGACATGCAATTGAGGTGGGTTGGAGCTCGCATGGGGATTGGACTGCTAGGAGAACGATCTCGATCCCCCTCCAAGCTTTTTGGCTCGTGGCTGAAAGGCAGTGGATGGGAAAGACAAAAAGAAAAGGGTGGAGGGCGACAGCGAATTGGGCCAGGCACCAGCTGCATTAACGAAGAGGTGTCACAACCAATGGCAATCAGACTGGCTGGTTACGCCACGCACGCCGTGGGGTCTGGTTTGCCCTTAGCCCGTGCTACTAGGATCGCAATCGGTCGTTCGTAAATCGAATTTTGGGTTGAGGATCGCCCAGGCCACGCCACAACGGATGAACGAGGTCTCTATTATTTGGTTTTTTGCCCACCCTTCGGGACGGGCGTTTGAGTTCCAAGAACTCGGTCAGTCGCGTGTACTCCGTATTTTGCTACAAGTACGAGGATTGAGAAGGGAGGGGAGCGAGGGAGGGGGAACGGCCGGGCTTTCGCTTGGCTGCCTCGGTACCGTTACCTACCTACTCCGTACCTTGGTTGTACTCGGTTTTGATAGGGATTGGCATCTTCAGGCGTTCCGGTTCCCTGCAGATGGATGAAAATCATAATTACGAGGGCCCAGCATCGAGCGATATTCCAGCCAGAAATGCCACTGGGTGGATTTCTGTCCATTTCCCACCCGGAGAGTTTCCGATATATCCTACTTGGCTACCGGCATCTCCTTTTCCAATGGCAAAACGGCGTTTTGCAAGATAGGACGCCCCTCCTTTTCTTAAGTGGTGCGAGCTCAAGTTGATGGCGCGTGGCGGTATTGGCAAGCACCTAATAGATGGGTCCTCTGCAATATGTGGTGAATGTTCGAATGATGATGGCAGGGGGTTGTGTCCATAAACGAAATATTGGAGCAGCAAGCTACGGAGGCTCCGGTCCAATAAGAACTTTTCCACAAATGTCGCAACTTCGGCTCTGGTCCTTTGTAAGAAGATACATGAGAAAGAAGGCTGACGACAGCAACCTGCGCTTGTGCCAATCGAAGACACCAATCGAAGGGGGGGCATTCTCCTTGCATACATAAATAAAGCACATACTCGACACTGGAAACAGTATGGACAATTAATAAAGTTGATGTAAAGGGTACATACCGCAGCCAAGGGCGCAGTCATCCACACGCAGGGAGTGTGTCAATAGCGCATCCACCCGTCATGGGAATTTCTTGAGCAAACACGAAAACAGGTTGGAGATCTCGATCCTGTAGGATGGGTCTTTGTTCAGTCAGGAGGCGAAAGCTGTGGTGCCCGAAAGTTTTCACATACATGGGGTCATCGAGATGGGCCCTGACTCGGAGGCGTTTTCCGGGATGTCAACCAGGGATAGCAAAACAGGGGGAAAGAGCATCCCCTCGGCAGAACCAAAAGAGAGATTCGCACATCCATACAGTGCAGAGTCGTAATTCCCCTTCAATAGCGGCAAGCTGTTACCACATTTTTATCCACCAGTCGAGCCGTCAGACGTTGATCGGGATCGATCAAACGAAGGAGAAAGAAAGAAAGAAAAAAGAGAACAGGGCCTGGCCCCTCGTCAGCGGTTGCTCGATATGACAGCCAAATACATGAATAACAAAACTGGACATGATCAGCTGAAATCTCGATCCTTTTTGGGGCCCCATTAACGACGCCCACCACCATCAGGATTCTTCTCGATATGAACGGACCGTTTTTTCCCTCATGGTATGGCGAATTTGTTTCCCAATAGTCGCGCACACATTCTCTAGGAATGTTAACGAAATGCATTGCGAAGTTTTGCGGATTTGGGGGGGATGGATAACGGATAAATGTATAGATGAACGTTGCAGGCCGCACCAGAACGATGATAGTCTGATGCATCTCGGGGATCTAGACCGTCGCATCTGCATGGCAGGGGGCGTGTCGTTAAAAGACGCCAGTCGAGTGACAAAGGAACTACAAACCTGTCATTGCATGCCACCATGAGCGAGCTTGAAGATGGAGGGTGATCCAAATCCGGGAGGTTGCGATTCGATCCTTGCACCCCCTCTTCCAAGGTTTGCAAAGACGAACTGCTGTTGGCTTTTTGGTTTTTGATCCAACGGTTCCAACCTTGTGCTTATTAGAGGCAAACGTTTGTTTGATGTGTGCCTGAACCGTCAGTGCATATCGCTGCAGATGGGCGACGCTATTTTTGGTGCCCTTTCGCTTTAGCTGGGCTGGATGAGGAGGGGGACAAGGCCATCCATTGTTTTTTTCTGTTTTGTTTTTGCGAATGCCCGTTTTCGACACGACTCGAGAACTGTAACTGTTGCAGCAGCTCGCGGCCAACCAGCTCTTGTTTAAGCCGTCTCTTCTCTAAAGAATGACTTGCATACTCGGTGAAAAAGCCGGTGCGTTTCGGGGCAAGTTGGCTGCCTTGGTTTGTTAACATCATGCCGTCGGCCCTTGAACCCTGAGAACAGGACCGATAGATGAGAGAGAGGGAGAGAGCTTTCCCCGAACGCCCCCAGTGACAGCGACCTTCTTTTTTTTTTTTTTTTTTGGCCAGCGCCATGATGAACGGTGTGCTGTGTGTTGCCTAGCTATCAACCTGGAGGCTCTGACCTGACATGTGGTTGGAGAACTAATAAGCTGGCTACCTTGCTTCAGGTTCTCATTGTGAGGAGGACTTGGACTAATTAGGCGCATATTGAACGCCTACCTAGTTGCTTCTGCAGCCTTTGGGTTGCAAGTTAATATGAATCGATCAAGTGTCTTTACATGGAGTGGACAAGGCAGATGCTACATTGCCCTGCATTATACATTACCTACTTGTACCTTGCTTGTCTTGGTCAGCTGGTCATTATTTCCGCTTCTCACGCCATTGATAGAGGGAGATTCAAGATACAAAGTGAACAATAATTAGTCACTGAAAGTGGACGAGGGTCGCACCGGTAGCGGGAAGGGGAAAGACAAGTTTACAATTTGGAAGAGAGTTGAGTTATTGGTTTCTCCAGCCATACGGGAGCCATATGGAGTAGAGTACCTACCTGCTTGTATATAGCTTGACCTTGCTTCGTGGGTTTCTGATGCCGCACTTCTGAACTGAGACGTCTTGGCTCCCCCGGTTCGCCCGACTCGACGGACTTGATAATGTCCGTTCAAGACAAGGCAAGGCAAGGTAAAAGCAGGGCAAAGCAAGGCAAAGCAAGTTCAAGGACTTGTCCGTACGATGGAAGCCCGAGTCTATCAAGCGGGATCGACGGGAGAATTTTCGATCTCGAGGTCCAGGACCAGTTTCACGGATCCATGCACGTGCTAGGTTTTTGGGGCGATCCCGTGTTGGTTGGAATTCTAATGCAGGCTAACATGACCTTGAAATCGGCAGGTTGATTGACTTTTATTAGCACCGGCCGCCAGTCCGTTCTTTCAACTTGTCACAGAGTGAAACTCTCCATCTTCATTCCTTGCCTGAACAAGTTTCTGCAATACAGGGTCGTGTGGATGTGGATGTGGATGTGGAGGTGGAGGTGGAGGTGGAGGTGAAGGTGGCAGGTGTCTGCGACACAGACAATCAATCGCAAGACGCGTGACATTTTTTGGTCCAGCCCTCTAGGGTCGCATAATAGCTGGAAACTCTTCCCTGGGGGCCAAAAATTATGCATGCCGAAACTTGGGCTTGCTGAAACCCTGGATGGGGACTAATAAATGAGGCATCTGATACGAGACGACCAGTGAGACGGGCCTTTATGTTTTGTTGGCGAGCTATTATACATGGCGCTTAACCGGGTTATCCGCCGGTTTATTCCCACGCTCGAGACATTTTGACGAAGGATTCACGGGAGACGAAGAAGAAGACGAAGAAGAACGAAGAAGGATAAACTGCACATTAAGATTGGAACCGCGAAGACGGCGTTTTCTGGATAATTCAGGGTTTATCCTTTTTCAAAGTATGAGGCGGCGTCTGACTTTTTGTTTTCAGTTTTTTTTGTTTCTCCAAGTGGTAAAGGTGTCAGAATTTGACTCTAAAATATGGCACATCACCATGCGTCACGTGAGCAAACCAGATTTACACTCTAGTGGGAAGGTTCTGGGCCGGCAGATGGTTGGATTGGGACGCGGTTTGCGATATCGACGACCTCTTTTTTTTTCCCCCTCTCTCCCAACGAGAAGCTTCAAGAAGCACTGCCGCTTTCCACTTCGTTTAATTGCGAGTCCTGTCTGTCCCACGCCCCGGTGACCCTTTGACGCCACAGCCATCAGAAGCAGGGAGAGAGGAGAGAGAAGAGAGAGAAGAGTGCACAAAACAGACCGGGGAGAAAGGAAAGCAGCCACCAGCCATGGCATCATCATCTGACAACTCCACGACTGAGTCGTCCAAGCCAAACGGCTCTCGATCAGAGGTAGAAAACCTCACAGAGGTATGTCATGTTGAGCTGCTGCATCAGAGACCACCCCTCCCCTCCCCCTCCCCCTTTCCTTTTCCCTTCTATCCGAAAGACCGAAAGACCGAAAGAAAGAAAAGAAAGAAAGAAAGAAAGAAAGACACGGAAATCAGCCGAGTCTAGAGCTCGCTCAGGTGTATGCGTGCATCCCATGAAACCCGCCAATGTCCAATTCCGGATGTGCCTCCCCCTTCCCCATGGGTTGTTGTCCCTTACATGGGCATTATTACTATTACTATTATTATTATGGGTTATTGTCCGGCCTAGTGGGAAAAAGAAAGAAAACCGGTTTCGTCAGGAATGGCATTCTAGATTTTGCCCGTTTTCTTGACAAATCATGCCCATCCATTCCAATGCTATTTACAAGGATTCTCTTGTCTCAAATCTCCCTTCAGCCCGTTTGTTCCATGACAAACTCCATGCAAAAGCACACACTCACACTACCACCACGCGCATGCTAACCCCGGAATATCTCTAGGCGCTTCGGGAATTGGCCAAGTAAGTTTCCAACAAGGAATCGAATAAACCCCTTTCCCATGTTCCCTCCCTCCCTCCCTCCCTCTCTCTCTCCCTTGCCTTGCCTTGCTTTGCTTTGCACACTTACTCATCCATCATCCACTTTCTACCCTTCAAACCGACTCACTGGGTCCGCGCATCTTACCCTCCCTTGCATGGGGGGGCTTCTTCGCGCACCCTAGACGCTTCCTCATGATCACCTGGTGATCTGCCCTCCCTCCCTCTCTCTCTAAACCTATTTCCCGGCCTATCCACCTTAAAAACATCAAGGCTTGAATTTACCCCCTTCGCTTATGTTCATTATTTACTTTTTTTCCTAATTCGTCGTCTTCTTCTTCTTCTTCTTGGTCTTCCTCGCTCTTCCCTTTTTTTTTTTTTGTCACTCTCACATAGAGAGCGAGTAGATGTGCAAGCAGGCAGCCACATAGACTAACCATGGGGAAAAATATGTGGGGGGTGGTTGGCCCCCTCAACATATTTGGCCAAACACAAAACAGAGGTGAACAAACCGCCACCGCCCTTGAGTCAAACTTGACAAAAATCGAGGACAAGCTGGACGCTATCCTCGCCGCACTCGAGGCCACTGTCGCCGCGAAAGCCGCCGACGGTGGCGAATCCAGCCGTGACGACGGCCAAAGCGGCCAATCTAAAACGGAGTAAAGACTTCATGCAAGGGTTATCTAAACCAAGTGAGGGGGAAACGCCATGAGGGGATTTGGTGCGGGGAGAGAGAGAGAGAGAGCGAGGAGTTGGAACGACAATGAGGGGGGATGAGCGTACCCCTCGATGGCAGATGCTAGAGAATAGAGCTATGAGAAGTTCGGCTGAACTCAATTCAAACGTTTTCCCAACGTTTTGACTGGGGCGTCAAACGATCTATAAGTGACTAGTGTGTAGATGCGCGAGAGACTACATATAGAACCATCAGAGAACTATCATAAAAGAGCAATCAATGAACCGGATAAGATTTCCACGGGCCTATATAGTTCTACCATTCTTGTTTTTTTCCCCACACGTTCGCTGGGAGTGACACTGACAATCCTTGCTTCGCCAGGAGTTTTCGTGATACTTTGCCACCAGGAGAGGGAGGTAGGGAAGATGCAATAGCATCAACAAG
Organism: Cladobotryum mycophilum; assembly: GCA_036429605.1. NCBI lineage: Eukaryota > Fungi > Ascomycota > Sordariomycetes > Hypocreales > Hypocreaceae > Cladobotryum > Cladobotryum mycophilum. Next base: position 2,806,646 of record CM071590.1, on the reverse strand, counting down.
ATAACATCACGGAATATTCTAGGCGAGTGATACAAAACCACCCAGCACACGCGCGATATAAAAAAACCACGCCTTGAGCATTTAGGCAATAAAAGCAAAGTCTTTCTTCGCCCCGACAAAAAAACCAAAGAAGTCTTTGATGCCGCTAAGAGAGGAAAAAAACAACAACAAACAAAGAACGATTTCCTTCAAAACATCAAAAAATTCAATAAAAAAAATAAAAAAGAAACCCTGTTCTTTCCACCCTTTGTCCCTCTCCCCTTTCCTCCCCTTTCCCGGTTTCCCCCCACGTATTCCATCCGCCCCCAAATTGAAACCCAACCACCGCAACCCCTAATCCAAATCCTCACTTCGTCAAAAACCAGCCTCTGGAAACCCCAAGAGCCCGAGATAATAATGAGAAAGAATGAAAACCTAGTGGTGAGCTTTTTTCCTTATATAAAGAAACGTTCAGCTCCTCGACCAAAGATAAACCTGTGTCTTTCGCTATGCCATTTCATCTGCAAACTGGACGTTAAAATATACTGTTGTTACTGCTCCAATAGGACGAAGGCTGCAGTAATAGCTCTTCCTTCGTTCCCCTGAGTAGAAGAACGGGGGCTAAGCAAAGAGTGACCCTCCCAGTAGGTCGCTCCGTTCCAATGCCCAAATTTCGACTCCTCAAGTGAAAGCAAGTTCCAATCAACATATGTAGCAACCTGCTATAAAAAAAAGTTTTGATAGCAGGAGAGAAACGAACAAGGAAATAAAGAAGAGAGAAAAGCAAAAAGCAAAAAAAAAGAGGATAGAGCTCCATTCCCAACAGAAGACACCGCAACAGATAAAGGATAAAATACACCGGAAAAGGATGATGAGGAGCAAAAATTAGAAAAAAGAGCCATCTTTGGGCCAGAAAAGCAGAAAGCGACCGTCGTATCCCTTTTTCTCGTCCATTGTCATGCCAACACCGTATTCGCCAGGGGAAAAACATGTGGGATATAAATAAACCATCCCAAAACAAAAACAAGGTTACCGATCAGAGAAGCATTTGAAACCAAACAATGTTGGTTTAAGGATGTCATCGACAAAAGGGCTGGTATCGTCGACAGGTCGAGAAAAAGGGGTGACGAGAGCCTCTCTCAACGTGCCGACGCAAACCAGAAAGTACCGCCGCTAACTTGTCTTACAAACGAAGACGTTCGAACATTGTAGGAAAACAATCTAACGATAAAGCCCTCGTAACTGTGCACCCAGGGAGATCCGGTAAAGTTGTAATATGCAACAAACTCGTGAAGCCAAAATCCGACATTTAATCGTGTACGTCTTTAACCCAATGCCAAGACAACTTCATTCTTCGTCACTAAGACTGTTTGGGGGGTGGTCTTAGCTTGACAGACTGCGCTTATCAGAGAGATCTTCACGGGCCTTTGATATGATGTCCTCCTTTCTGTCTGCATATTCAGGAGCATTGTCGGCCCTTGCAGCCGCCTCTATGGTAACCCTCTTTTTGGGCAATGGCTCTCTGGTTGTAAATGAGCGGCCCTCAAGGCTGGGTCGCAAGAGACGACGTTCACTATCCAAATGTCGTCCAGATGCCTTGACTTCTACCTGCAGCGCCAGCTCGCGCTCCCTGTTTTTCTCGAGCAATGCGCCGCCGAGCGTTGCACATTTCAGAATGGTCTGGATAAGCTGATTCTGCTGTAGCGGCTTCGACAGATACTCGTCCATCTGTGCTTGGATACATTTCTCTCGGTCACCCATCATGGCGTGAGCAGTCAGCGCAATGATGGGGGTCCTGTGCGTTCCCATACCACGCTCGTACTCTCGAATCTTGCCTGTAGCCTCAAATCCACCCTGTAAAATGTGTTAGTATATATGCCATTATAGTAATAATAATAATAATAATGATATTTTCATTTAGTAAAATCTTACCATGATGGGCATTTGAACATCCATGAGAATGACATCAAACTTCTTCTGCTTGACGGCCTCGACGGCCTCCCAACCGTTGCCTACGACAGTGACAACATGGTGATATTTCTCGAGAATCTTCACAGCCAGTCTCTGGTTGACAGTGTTGTCTTCGGCGAGCAGAATCTCAAACGACTTGGTGATATCTGCCAGAGATGGTGTGGCTCTGTTCTCCAGAGCAGGAATCATGCCATTGCTCAGATCAATAAGCTTGCATGGCGTTGTCATGTACGACGTGATGCCCAGATCCAGACATGACTTTAAGCTGACGTGCACCACGGGTGCCAGCAGAACAATGGGGAGATACTTAAAGTCATCCACCGCTCTCAGCCTCCTAGCGGTGTCGATTGAATCGACAATGATGGCGTCATATGGCAGCGCGCCGCCTTCTTTCAAGCGAGTGAGAGCCGAGCTCTTCTCGGAGTTGACGACGACAGGATGCAGGCCAATCTGCTCCAACATTTCTCTAATATCAGCCCCAGAGCTTGACTGCGACTTGTCGACGAAGAGGACCTGGTGACCGCGGTAGGGCTTCAGCTGCTGCTGAATGGTTTCGGTGTGATCATCGGCCAGCTTGACCCTGCAGGTGAAATGGAACTCGCTGCCCTTACCAGCTTCGCTATTCACCCACAGGTCACCGCCCATGAGATTCACGAGACGCTTTGAAATGGACAAGCCTAGGCCGGTACCACCAAACTTGCGTGTCATGGAACCATCAGCTTGCTGGAACGTGTCGAAAATCAAGTTGAGCTTATCCTTTGCAATACCAATTCCGGTATCCTCGACAATGAACTCGATAGCATACTCTCCAGGGCCGGTTAGGTCTGAAGCGGCCTGCTCTTGGATGGTCAAGCTGACTTCGCCATGCTCGGTGAATTTTATGGCATTGCCCACGAGGTTCAGAATAATCTGCCTCAAACGGAAGGAATCACCAATGACGTAGTCGGGCACTGAGCTGTCAACCTTGTAAGTGAGATCAAGGAACTTCTCGTTCGCTTTGACTGCCAAGGTTTTCAGCGCATTGAAGACAGTTCCACGTAGCGTATACGGGATCTCTTCGATGACCATCCTCCTGGCCTCAATCTTGGACAAATCCAAGATGTCGTCAATGATTGTCAAAAGGCTATTGGCAAGGTCATTGACGATGTTTAACATTTCTCGCTGATACTGGGTGAGGTCGGTATCCAGCGTCAGCTGTGTCATTCCGATGATTCCGTTCATCGGCGTGCGGATCTCGTGCGACATGTTGGCGAGGAATTCTGACTTGGTCTTGTTCGCCAACTCGGCAGCTTCTCTGGCTTGTGTGTTCCTCTGGATACTGTCTCGAAGATTTGATATCATCTGATTGATCTTCTTTTTGAGCTCGTCCATCTCACCAGAGGCCTCTACGTCCACAAGCTTGGTGAAGTCTCCATCCGTAGCCAAGTTAGTGATATCAGAGAAGGCACGCACTTGTGTAGTCTATCCGTCCACAGTTAGCCCGAGTACGATGAAGAATGCAGAGAGAGAGAGAGAGAGAGACGAAGGACACTTACCAAATTGCTAGCCATAGTATTGACGTCCGTTGTAATTTCCTTCCAGCGACCATTCAGACCGGCAACGTCGGCCTGGGCTCCCATCTTGCCATCAACACCGACATCCTTGGCGACCCGCTGCACTTCGTAACAGAAACTTGACAATCGTGAGACCATGTTGTTGATGGTCTCCTTTAGAACTTGTATCTCTCCACTTGCCTGAACGTCGATTGTTTGGCTCATGTCACCGTTTGCAATCGCTTGCGTGACGGCGGAAATGCTTCTCACTTGCATGGTGAGATTTGATGCCATGGTGTTGACGTTTTCCGTGAGGTCTTTCCATTTACCCTCGACATTGGCAACTTGGGCCTGGCCGCCCAAAGTTCCGTCTGTACCGACTTCCCTGGCGACCTTGCTGACTTCGACGGCAAAGGTACCCAAACGGTCAACCATCTGGTTGATGGTATTCTTCAGCTCCAAAATCTCTCCCTTGACTTCGACCCCGATCTTCTTGGTCAAGTCACCCTTGGCTACAGCAGTAGTGACCTTGGCGATTTCTCGCACTTGGGTGGTCAAGTTCATGGCCATGCCGTTCACGTTCTCGGTGAGATCTCTCCAAGTTCCCTCGACATCATGTACTGTGGCTTGACCGCCTAAGCGGCCCTCGGTTCCGACTTCTCTTGCAATCTTGGTGACTTCGCGGGCGAATTGTTGAAGTTGGTCAACCATGGAGTTGATGGTGGATTTGAGCTCAAAGATTTCTCCCCTGCAATCGGCTTGGACTTTTTGTGTGAGATCTCCCTTGGCGACGGCTGTCGTGACCTTGATAATGTCGCGCACTTGTGTCGTCAAATTGTTGGCCATGGCGTTGACGTTGACGGTTAAATCGTTCCACATGCCCTGCACTCCCCCAACATCTGCCTGACCACCTAAAATACCTTCAGTTCCGACGTCTCTGGCTACTCGTGTGACTTCGGAGGCAAATGTTCGAAGTTGATCCACCATGGTATTGATGGTCTGCTGCAGTTGCAGAATCTCTCCCCTTGCCGGCCGCTCAATCTTCTTCGTCAAGTCACCATGGGCGACTGCAGTTGTCACAGACGCAATTTCTCGCACTAATAGATGATGCAAATGTCAGAAAGTGATATTTTTCGTGATTTCTCTCGTCACAAGGCGGGGTTCGAAATGGGGTAATTGGTTACCTTGATCAGTGAGATTCTGTGCCATAACGTTTACTATTGAATGATGTTAGTCGTTTATTTAGAATAAAATAAAATAAAAGAGAGATCATTTGACCGTGGATGCAAGATCATCATACCGTTATCTGTTAATTCTTTCCAGACTCCGTCAACGCCGCCGATTCTAGCTTGACCACCAAGCAAACCCTCGGTACCAACCTCTCTCGCTACGCGGGAGACTTCGCTAGCAAAGGTTTGTAGTTGATCCATCATGGCGTTGATTGTTCGTTTGAAGGTTGTGATTTCGGGGTCCATTTCGACGGTGTTCATGCGGACCTTCATGGTGAGGTCACCGCGAGCGACAGCGGTGACAATCTCACCGATTTCTCGGAGAGCCTTTTGGAAGGCCTCGTTTGCCTTTTGGTGCTTCCATAATTCCCTCTCCAGCGTGGCGACACGCTCTTGTTCTAGCATTGCGAGGGCACGTTCTTGCAGCTGCTTTTGCTCAAGCAGCTGAGCGTTAACGCCAGCAAGCTCCTGGCGTTGGCTATCTAGGAGTTTGGACTGATCATCGACATGATCGCGCAGTCCTTGCAGCGCTTCCTTGGTCAGCTGGCTGGATACAAAAATCGGACTGTCCAAGCTACCTTGCGACAACTTTGGCTTGGGGGCCGAAAGGCGACCGTTTACGGGCGACGCAGCATCTTCGCCAAAGAGTGTGTCATTAACCTCATTGGGTGTCTCTGGGAAGACAGCCGGGGCGGAGGCAGTAACCCGGCTCTCGAGTTGAGCAACTCTCAGGGCAAGTTTCTCGAGTTCAATCTCTAGAGTGCGTTTGCCGGGAGTCTCACGGCCCGGGAGCCTGATATTGGGATCGAACCCCGCAGGGAAAGACGAGGCAGACGCCGCACCTGGGGCGAGCGAAGCGATGAACTCTGCAGCCGCAGCCAAAGCAGAGTCGTCGACCATGCCGGGCGGGGCAGGACTGCTGGGCCGCAGTCAGGCGAAAAAAGAGTAGGAAAAGAGGATAAAAATGTTGCCGAGTAGAAGAAAGAAGCAAGAAAAAATTGAAGTCGTGAGAATCGATGGGCGAGGAGAGAATATGCGGAGGTTGTATAGTTTCGACCGAGAACGAAGATACGAGACCGAGGCGCGGGGACCTGATAGGGCGTAGGAGACTCGGCTCGAGTAAGCGACAATCAACAAGGCATATGCAGGTGGTAGCCCAGCATTATTCGAACAGGGAGGACGGGAAGCGGGAGGCACAAGAAGGATGAGGCCGGAGGAGAGAGGGAGAGAGAAAGAGAGGGAGAGAGAGAGGGAGAGAGAGAAGATATTTCGCTGGCGGCGACCGGACAAAGAGGAGCAGACAATACAGGCAGAATAAGACGGAGAACAAAAAAAAGTTTGGTTGGTGGGTTGGTAGGTTGGATTTTTTGCAAGAGAAGAAAAGAAGCAAGTGTTTCAAGCAAAGCCTGGCCTGAGGAGGGTCTCTTGTCTTGTCTTGTCTTGTCTTGCCTTGTATCCTGTCCTTGTCCTATGTGTGTTGCGTTGCGTTGCGTTGCGTGGAGAGACAAGACTCCGATCGCCGTGGCGCGAGAAATCAGAAATGGCGGCGAAGGGACGGCTGCTAGAGAGGAATGGGGGAGGTGAGGTCTAGGGGAGGGGACGACAAACTGGGTAAAGTAAGGTACGTATGGATAAAAAAAAAAAAAGGTCGAACAAGAACCGCCGCCCAGCGTCGAGAGGAAGATGAGCTGGGAGCGCAGCAGTCAGTTGTAGTGTGAGTGTGGTGTGAGAGGAGGGTCCAGGCTTGGACAACCGGTGTCAAGGGGTGAGTGTGTGTGTGCGGGAGAGGGGAGAGGAGGAGGAGAGAGAGCCTGGCTACGGGTACTTGCTGGCGCTTGTCGCTTCTCTTCCTCTCACAGTATGGAGTACTTGTAGCAGGCAAGTAGCTGTCAGTGTTAGTACCTACTGGGTACCAACTTACTCCGTATCTGTGGAGGCAAGTTTGGCTGTGCGTTGCAGTACCTCTTGTACCATTGACGACACCAAAACGGGCACCCATCCACTGAAGCAAAAGAGGGCAGCAGGGAGTTCAACTGCCTACTGACCTCTACCCACTAACCTAGTAGGTACTACCTGGTACCCAAGCTGCGTTGGGAACAAAAGAATACCCATGGAAAACAGCGGAGAGCTCAGTGGCCTGATTAAGGTACTGGGCACTGCTAAGGTAGAGCAGCAATGCGTAGAGTACAGAGTACCAGGCAGGTATCCCAATTCTTCATTAGTGCCTAGCAGCAGAAGGTGAGTGGTGAGGTAGTATTCTGACTACAACCTCAAACTCGCCTGGCGTCCCCTCCCCAAACATCCCCCTCTTCTCTCTGCTGCCAAAGTCCTGACTCTTGTGTCTGGGGGAATTGGTCCGCCGTATCCTCTTCTGGGGGACCAACCAACTGCTGCCTCTTCTCTAGCCTGTCCAGGGCTGTCCTTGTGGGCGGACTAGCGCATCGATCGACTTGTCCCTCTTGAAAGTGTTCGTGCGACCCTTGCAATTTTTCGACCTGCTTATAGCGCACACCGGCGGCGGTCTGTTGATTTGATAGGGATTTTTTTTTTGGTGCTTTTCCCATAGGTACGTATATGTGTTTTATGTGTGTGCGTTCATAATAGTGCGTGCGTGCGTGCGTGTGAGTGAGAGCGAGGTGATGGGGGGGGGGATATGTGTACTCTGTATGTGGGTGTGGGTGTATGTGAGTGTGTGTAGTGGTAAGCATCCATCACAGTACAGGGCTGCTAGTGAGAACGTAGTACTTGTAGCAGTACCAAGGTATCACTATACGCACGGAGTAGGACTGTTATACTTGTAATACTAATGGATGCTGTCTTTGAATGGCGTTCTACGGTGACCCAGTTTCCCAAGTCCAATTCCCCAATTCCAGTGGATCAACAACCCAGAAAGTGCCGTCACATGGGGGGCTGCTTGGCCCTCCCGCCCTTGCTTTTTGGCACGTGGGTTTCGCCTTGCCTCTTGGTGAATCTGTGCCACGTAGCAGCCCAAGAGAGCGGCATCTCAAATGGTCTCGACGCCTGTACGGAGTACAAGTGTATGTACGTATGTATGTATGTATGTATGTATGCCTCCAGCTGTCTCTGTGTCTTTGTCTCCGCACTAAAGGTACTGGGTATGCCCTGTATACATCAGGTACTCTTGCATGGATGACATAAAGAGACAGTCAGGACCTTCTCAAGACTCTGTTGGCAGGACATTCGATGAGGTGCTACTGTACTTGTAGACCATTACGGATTTTGAAACCCCTGACAGAGCAAATAAATGCAAGGTTGCTTGTAGATGCGGCTCGCTTGTTTGCCCAGGCCACTACCGTCAAGGGGGCTGGCTGGGCTTGCGCTGGAATCGCCTCATTTCACGCATCCTACGGATTTCCTCAACGAACAAAAGGGACAAGAAGAGACAGGATGAAACAAAAATACTTACCAACACCCGACACTTTCGGCGCAGCAGCCGCTAGACTCGGACAGGACAAAACCTGCCCGCACAGGTCGAGTAAGAATATGGGGATATACGAGTCTCTTGGTATGTACCGACCTGAACCCTTAAAATGTACATGCTCAATTCTTACCACGCCGTCATGTCATGCCATGACATGCCTTGACTTGCCCACGAGGTTCGAGAAGGGGAGACCAACAAAGCTAAAGCGAAAGGAGGTCTATCTCGAGATGACACAACATCCAAGACTAGGGGCCGTTCAGGCATGTTCTCTCACCTGTCATCTCTCACCGATGCCTGGGCTTCTGTTTATTTTTAACCAATTTTTGGGGGAGTTTTGCCACCGGACTTGTTCTGATGAAGCGGAACCCCCCGGTGCTCGGAGAGAGCAAACAAACAGCTGGGCATTGGATAGATATCTTGGGACAGTGGATCAACAGGACAGTGAGCGAGAGAAAGTATCACGCAAGTACTTTGTTAGTGAAAGCCTCGAACTGCAGAGACTGTAGCCATTCCCTGCCGCCTCCTGCCAGCCAGCCAGAATGGCTTGTTCGGTGCAGATTGGCACGACTAGCAACGACCGCGTACCTTAGTACGTAAAGGCAACCATACCTTAATACACGCGTACATTCGATTCCGGACTCGGGCTGGACGCCATCAAAAGGTGGTGGGCCCTTTTACGGTGAACTTGCGGCGGTTGAACATTGATGGGAGGGAGAGAGAGAGAGAAAAAAGACCAGAACTATTGATCGCCTGTGATGGGGGGATTCGTTGCTACCGCTGAATCCCATAACATGTCCGTGAATAGCACATCGTTTCAGCCGGAAAGTAAGGTACAAGACAGTGAAGATCCTGATAAGAAATAATAATAATAATAAAACTGTGCCTTCAACGTTTTGTTCCAAGCATGTCTTGCGGGTAAGGAGTATCAGAGAGTAGTAGATCTGCCTGTATCTGAGTTTGTAGGTGATGAATGGCATCCGCCAAGTCAACTAATTTTTTTTTGACTACCCTACTAACTCATCTGCTAGCAGACTGATCTTCAGGGTCTTGAGGCAAAGATTTGCTCTTAAAACATGCCCATCAAAGAGAACCTCGATCCGCTTCATCTCGTTTTGAATTACCGATGGTCTTTTTTTCCTTCTTCCTTTCTCTCCTTGGGATGGATGCTCACCGACCTTGCTAGGTAAGTCGTTAGTTGATGTATCGGATCTTTAGGCCTATTCAGCCATAGTAGTCAACACTGTGCCCAAAGGAACAAGGGATGCGGAATACCTCCCGCCACGGAGGACTTGTCGTTGACAGTGCGGATATCTTGGCATCTTGCACGGTAATTTGTCCTCTGCTCAGTGCAAATCCACTGAATTGGTTTAGCGGGTGCGTAAGGGACTGTGGGGGAAGTGGGTGGCATCCCGCCGCCGACGTCATACGAGAGACCGAGACGACCTGGACTTGGCTCGCGGTCTGATTCGCTGGACTCGCAGGCATCTGGAGCAAATCAGCGCGCAGGCTACGGAGGACTGAGTACCGTAGCACTTGGACTAGAAAGCATTAGACCTAAAAAAGAGGACATAATGAAGCCTTCAGTTCCCCCTCCATGGCTATAACAATGAATTAGCAGGATGGTTATTATAGAGCGCTCCGTACTCCGTAGAGTAGAAACTGGACGGGGCTTTTCCGCATTGTACAAGCTACGTACGGAGTTTTCTCCGTTCATGGCGGTACGTTATAGACAAGGAAGTACAAGTACGGAGTACACACCGTTAAAAACTTTTTCCTCTCTTTTTTTTTTTTCTTTCGCCACAAGTCAGGGCATTCGGCCGCCTTCCTTGTAACCTATCCTGGACATCTCAGCATCGCATGGATGTGGTGGGATGTGATATGGATGGACGGATGGATGGATGGGTGGATGGATGGGTGGATGGACACCCACAGACACAGAGAGAGGAGCGAGAACTGCCGTTAATCAACCAATGACACTGCCCTTGGCAAGCCCCCGCCCCCTCTCGAACAAGCATCATGGACATAAATACATGCGGAAAAACTCTTGTGCGTGCAGTGCAGTGCAGTGCAGTGCATCAATTGCTCCCTTCGGTGACCCCAGCACAAGCAGCTTATTGGCGTCGATCACCATAAGACCTTGGAATGGGCGTGAAACGTAGCGTCGAGGCCAAGGAACCCCCTCCCTCGTTCACAAATTCCGCTTCATCTGCGAAACAAGGCAAGCCTGAATCGAGCATGTATGCCATTCTCCCGTGTCCAGATGGTGATGTTTCTCTTCATTTCCCATGTTTCTGAATGTTCCTCTTGTAACTCCATACATCTATGGATCCCTTACTATTCACCCCATCTTTACCATGACCGACCTCTTAACCCATTAGACATGGGTACAGTTCATGCATCCATACGGACGACGGAGCACTGTGTATATCTCACTCGGTGCTAACCGTTTTCCTTGTCAAGCCACTTGAAATGATAGAATTATGACATCCAATCCACACCCGAGGGTGGTGATCATGCGGCTTCCCGTAGAACGAGAAGGGGAGGGGGGCTTAAACAAAGTACGCCTCTTTTCCCTCCTTCGTTTTCGTTTTCTGTTACAGGTACCTTTTATTTTTATTTTTTATCTATTTTATCCTTCTGCTTCAAAAAAAGATTTCTTTTCTGTGGATTTTTATTTTATTTCATTTTATTTTGTTTTGTTTTAATTTTTATTTGCATGTGAAATGATCTCGACCTTTTTCTTCAAGACAAACGGTGCTTCTTTTGTCTTGAAATCACGCCAGGTTCCAACAGTTGCCTTCATTCTAGACCCTTATACGAAGACGGGACCCTCTAAAAGACAAAAGGAACGCCACCGCTACGGCGCTCCTCCAGGCGCCAAGATGTTGGAGCTCCAGTTCTTTTGTTTAACGAGGAACCCCCATCGGCTCTTCATTTCTTCGCCGTTCGGGGCAAGACGAAACGAGACGGAGAGAAGAAGTCCATCCAAACCATTGTATTTCTTTTCTCTTTTCGGTTCGGAATTTTCTTGTATATCCGGCAATTTTAAAACCGAAAGAAAAGAAAAAAGGAGTCCATAAACGGCAGTCCCGTATCCCTCTAAGGAATAATTACATATGGATCAGCTTCCTGCTCTGCATGTCTGCATCCACCACATACACACACACACACACCCTCAACTTACAAGGCAAGCCGCAACGGATATAACCCCCCGTTGTTATTGAGCCTCCATTTCCACAACTCATTAAGCCGCACTGCAACCAACTCCTTTTGCCATTTCGGAAATGCATTTCCATCATGTACTCCGTACGCCTCAAATTAAAAAACAAAAGATACCAACCCCAGCCTTCATTTAGGAGGGCAAGATCAAATTTTTCTTTCCTTTCTCCCCTGACCCCGGTTCCTCGCTGCGTGGTTCGCTGTACATAGTAGCTGGCGATGGCCTGGGCGCCTGATTGCAGGTGCAGGGTGGTATATAATGAAATTTCATGTGGTTGCACAACTTCGTGTCACCCGCTACTGCATGCATTCACAGGAGATGCATGTGAAGTGTCATTTGCATTGCACATGTGTCCATGGACAAGGCGTGCATAATTGATTTTTATTACTACAGGTATTATTTTTCTTTCTAGTGTCTTAGCTACAAGGGATCTGCTACCTGTTTGGTGAGTGAACAATGTCACTGCATGATGCCCAAGACTGTAAGACGACAAAACCAGGTGCAGGGCAAAGAATTGTGGTAGTGGTGGTGTAGGTGCTGCAGATTTCATTCAACACTCCTCACCGAAATGATACAGCAGCTGGTATTTGACAAGGCTTGGAGCTGAGAAATCACGGCACACAAAAAAAGCCACTCTATTAGATCTCGCAGGACCACATTGACTACACAAAGGGCACAGATAGTCTGCCAATAAATAGATGCATATGCTATGTACGTTCATGAGGGTATCTGATGAAGTCGTTCCGCCTGGCCGCGCTCATTAAACACCAAAACAAAACGAGAAGCAAAGATAGAGCCCCATGTCTAATGTTGTCCCCAAATTCAGTCATGCCCATCTTTTTACCCATCAACAACAACCCCTTACCTTACCTCCTAGGCAGGTTGTTGCGCCCAAATTGTCCTGCTCCAAAGCTAGCTCCTCCACCATTCCATCCTTGACTAACACTGTTTCTGACAATCAACGCTGCGGCAGCAGTTGCAGCCTGCCGTTCCTTTTGCCGGTGTCTCTCCTTCAGGTAGTTTGCCGCCTCGGGCCGCATACGTAGGATCCGCAAGATCATATCATCACTAGCATCCGCTTGCATCTCCCTTCTTTTTGCCTCCTTGGCTTTCCGCATAGTACCCAAATTTCGGCTCATCATGATACTCTTGCCGCGTCTGATAGTTCCCATGCTAGCAAACGAACCTGCACCGCCCAGGGAGGCACCCAAGGATGCAGGAGCTGATAGTCGATTCTGTTGGCCCTGCTGCTGCAGTAGAGCCTGTTGAGCACGCTGTGCTGACGCTGCAGCCATTCGCTCCGACTCCCGGATGAGATTGTGTGTATCCTCAAAGTAGAAAAAGTTGAGAGATGCCAGTTCGTGCCACTTAGGCGACTTGAGCACCTCTGCAGGAACACCGAGCTGCTCACCGGAGTGCTCATCCCTGGCGTTGAAGAAATTAAAGAGCATCTCTAACCAGTGATACACTATATCAAGCTCTTTGCGCCCCAGAGGTCTTTGAACAGAAGGTTTCTCCGACAACGGGGGGACCAAGAGGTTTTCAATCGTCATGAGGACCTCCTTCCACAGACGGGTCATGACAGCTATCATGGTAGCTTCCGTCAAAGTCTGCTTCATGATGGCGAAATTGTCGTCAAAATAGGCGAACAGATTGGTAAGGACAGTCTCAATCCTCGAGGGTGTCACTACTGCCGGTGCGTTGGACGCTCGTTTCTTCCATAAACTTGTGATAGAAGCACCTACACCGACACCGAGGATGCTTCTCAGTGTGTCAACCGACAACGTCTCATTGATCTGGGCAGTAAGCTATTTCATAGTAAGCATATGCGTAATTAGAAAGAACTCTTTGAGCCTAGCACTAACCTTGTCCGTGATCTTCCGAACCATGTCTCTCTCAGTTCGCTTCAGATGGCGGAAGGCTTTTCCAAAGTGGAATTGAATGTCATCCCGTTCACCTTCCATGCTGACCCTTATTAACATGCGGCCTTGAGAATCTAGATCCAACCAAAACTCGCGAGGGAGATAATCCCCAAAGTGAGTCGGATCCAACTTGAGTGACGTTCGACCCACGTAGTCGTGATCGCCAAATGTGTCGTAATCCCATATTGTTGCAATGATGTTGACCGGCCCCTGAACAGTGATATCGAATGATTCGTCCCACCGGGGGTTGAGGTTCCGATAAATGATTCTGGTCTTGTGAAGACGTTTTTGGTATTCATCACCAAACACAATGTATGGATCGCTATATCCGTTGGGGTCACAAGCTTTGAGATCCTCTGCCTCGACTACTTTGATCGTAAAGGTGTACTTGTTTGGTCTTCGTGTCTTCTTCTTGGGACCATCCTTTTTCTCGAGAAGAAGAGCGCACGCCTCGGCATTCATGGTATTCTCTAGTTTATCCAGCTCTTGCATGGCATACTCGATGTTGTTTAGTTTGACAAAAGACTTTGAATCGATTAGCAAACCAAGAAAAAAACAAGTCATCACTGGACAGTCCATTGGCTACGTACCTCGGGGTAAAACTGGAATGGTTCAACCTTCTCCTTATTATTCCACGCATCCTTTGCGTACTGCATCCACTTCTCTTGAGTAGACTGGGTTTGCGCCGCCAACTCCTCGGCCGAAGGACGATCCATTTCTCTGGCGAATTGCTGGTCGACTATCTCACAATAACGGCCGATACCAGTGGAAAAATTCTTCGCAAGGGCAGTCATAAACCTGGCGGACTGTTCATCGTTGGACCAATCAAGCTTGAATATCTGGTCTACTGTTTGGTTGAAAAGCATAAACATGTCAATTATGGAAACGCTATGCCTCTGCGAGTCCAGGGGTATTTGTTCAGGGCCCTCTATCCGGACCTGAAATTGATCTTGCTTAATCGCTTGATCAACAAACTCAGTCATCTTAGTTTCCGCTGATTTAATCCATCGCCACACAAAATCAACAAGGAGATCCTCTATACTGAAGGAAAATGGCTCATTGGGAAGAGACTCTTGGTGAATGCGACGAATCTCCACCAGCTCTTTATATAGCTCGAAACCGTCTTGTATGTTGATTTCCTCTCCGCTTTCGCCAGCATTCTGAATAATGATTTGGATAATGGCGTTTGTATCTTGCTCAAACCTGGGAAACACCTCGTAGACCAAGATGGACAAAGGATCGACTCCCATGAAGCCAGACGTCTTCTTATATCGTTTTCGTATCCGATCACATAATTTGGTTACGGCTTTGCCCAGTTGTACTACATGCCCGAAATCCCAATCTTCTTTGTGTTCTGGTATGGTTTTCTGCATATGCTCGCGGTAAATATCTGCTGCCTTGTGAGCCAGACACTCTGTGAGGTGTTGCTTAAACTGGGCTAAAGCATCTGGCCGCGGGGAATATGTCGGATCATTCCCAATATGATCCTCAAGAAGACACATAACGGCCCCAATGTTAGGAGGTTTTGTGTCATAACAGGCCTCCAAGAGGTCGTAGAGCTCCCGCAACAGCGCATCGTGGAGACTGTGGAGTGTATGTTGGTAGACGGCAAAATCATGCATAGTCCAACGGCTCGGCTCAAACTCAGTCAGGGGTGCGGTGTACTGATATATATGGGGAGCCTTCTTCGCTTCTGGCTGTGGGCCCTTGATCAAATCAAAGACCGTGTCAAGGTCCTCGGGAACTATTTCTTGGTCTAGGAACTTGCGTGCCGCTGCTTCAAGAAGGACGATGAGTCGCGAAAATTGAGGGATTCTCCACCGTACACAGAGTTCAGTAAGAAGCTCTACGGACTGCTTTGAAAGTGGTTGAAAGTCCATGTTGGGATCAGCGTGGATTTGATCAAAGGTCATGGCTTGCTGAAGAATGTACTTATAAAATGCTCTGGGATTTGGGGGAGTAAAAGTGTAAATGGTCTCGTCGACAGCTCTGATGCTAGGTGACGAATCGCCAATGTTCAGAGATGCAAGACTGATTGATGGGTCAAAAGACGCATCCTCTGTACCGGAGAGTGCACGGCTGAGATCTGCATATGCCTGATCTTCAGCGTACATGGACTGTGGTCGACTTGGCAATGGCTTGTCGATAGGACCGGTTTTTGTTTTGGCCAATTCGGGTTTGGCCATGAGTATATCCATCATCATTTGGGAAAGCTGCGGAGCCTCGGTCTTTTTCCACTCGCAGAAGGCATCTTCCACATCGAAATCGTTGCTTCTCAGGGCACCGGGCAAATCAGAGTTGAGACGCTGCTGGTAGGACTTGAGATCCTTGAGCGCAGCCTCCTCTGTCCAGGTGTTTCGATATTCATTGACTTCGGCTTGAACATTAGAAAGACCCAGGCCAAATATACTTGCAACTACTTGCACCATGGGCATGTCCTTGACTTCATAACTGAGGGGCACAATCACTTCGATCGTGGTGCCAGTGCCATCAGAACCATTACCAACCAAATTCTGATCATTTTTGAGAAGTTTACTCTCTAATGTGCTGAGCTTAGACATGAGCTCTGGTCGATCCCGATCGTGGCCTTGATCTCGAAGTATGCTTACGGTAAGCCTCACGAACATGGCAAGGTGGCGATCTGGGAGCATCTTCCACGAGTCGTCATCGGGCGCCCTCCCCTTTTGGGCTGCCTTTGTCGCCGCCGAGTAAAAGATGAGGACCAGTGGCTCAAACTTTCTTTCCTTTTCGATAGTTTTGCGAAAGTTCTTTTCGGAAAACGCCGTATAGGCCTCCGCAAAGCTTCTCTTGACGGCTGCATCGCTGTAGCCTGGCAGGATCTCGCTGCCCCTGAGAACACCACCCACACGGTCAAGCAGAGGGGTTGCGAAGCTGTGGGGGAGTTTGAGGCTTGTGCTTCCTGACACATATTCCTGGACTAATTGTCCCACGCTGGTATGCGATCGAGCTGGCTGCTTCGGAGCAGCAACGTATTGCTTTCGTTTAGCTTTGGGCTGCAATAGATAGTGGAGGTATGCGGTGCGCAAGGCGAAGCTGCGAGCCTCGTCGTGGTCGACGGCAAGTTGTGCTGAGGATTGTGCCCGTGCTCTTCCCATATCCTTGCTGCCGTTGAGTCTCCGGCCAGGCTGCCATGATTGACGCGAAGCTGATGACATTGCGATTGCGACCACTTCAGCAGGCAACGTGATGCCCAAGTCCGAGGGGCATGCTCAGCCACATAGCCGAGCTAGAAGTAAGGGTTATAAAAGAGAAGCCGACAGCGAGAGGGGGCGGCTTTAATGTTGAGTTTGTGATGGGCAGTTGTTGCTTTCGGAAAAGGAGATGGGAGAGGTGTGATGTTCGACAATGGGGAGATTATTGCGGTCAGTCGATCGGTGCGGACGACGTTTGGCTTGGATTTGGGAGTGCCAGATTGCTGGTTGAGAGGTGCGTTAGGTGCGACAGAATCAGGGCGTGCCACAACGTCATCTGTTTTTAGTAGTGCTAGCCTCTCCTATCGCTCAGAGAGCACTCCTGACGATTTATGCTGGTGTCAGTTCCAAGTCCCACTACCAAGAAATCGAGTGAAACATGTAGGCGCAGTCTCCTGAGCTGACTGAAAGAGCTCCACGTTCTTTTTCTCTCTCTCACCCTCTCTCTCACTCTTATTCACATAGGAACATGTAATCTTTGATAGGAACCTCGAAATAGATCCATGGATACGAGGCTCATGACAAGGTGACGCCTCAATCAAGGAGACACAAGACAGGACAAGATATTACATGGATATTACAGGTAGGTGTACTTGACCCCGCTATATGCTTCTCCCCCTGTGAGTCCGTATTCAGAAGGCGTTTGCTGAGTCCGCTAGATTAGAGCGTCAGTAACTGCCGGAAGAAATGCACCTGCCATGCAGGTCGTGGATTGCTGGATCTGGGATGTGCAACAGATCCATGCATCTATGGCTCTTTAATACCGTTCATCAGCGACATGACATACAATTTATGGACGCATGACTTATCGCCTTGTATGGTAGATCTTGCGAAATAGAATACATCCATCCATCCATACATACATACATACATACATACATACATACATACATACATTCTTGTTCGTATCTACCTAGATAACTCACCTCAGTCTATTTACCTGCACCTGGCCTTTATTTTATTTTTACAACATCCACGTCTTGTCTAGCTAAGATCCATGGATGCAATTTAGGTGGAAGCATTTACAGGGCTTTATGGAGCAGTCGGTCATCCGGAGAACCCCCAGACCACAACGGGCTTCCAGGCTAGGTAGTCTTCTATATCCACTAAGGCCATTGTCCCCCCTCACACAACAGCTGGAGCCCCGTTTCATCGTGTCTACCTGGCACCGCAGAACTCTGGGCCCCCTAATCCTCACTGTAACCGGGTAATACCCTTTGTAGACCGCGCGGCTCCAGCTGTACTGCCTACACTGCGGTCCTGCTGATCTAACCCTAAACTGCCCTGTACGGTACCTGTAAATAGTACCACCTGTCGGCGCGTGTGACATAGAGGGTAGGCATGCGCCGCGCTCAACATTATTACCATCTACACCTCCCCAGTCTTTGTTCACGGATGGCTAGTCTTCGTCTTTCGTCTTCCTCCATCGCGGCCGTCAATCACTGCATACGTTTGCTCATCGCTACTCAAGCATCTCTTGCGAGCTGTCCAACTCAATCAGGGCTCAGATGACGGTCCGTCTCCCGCCCTGAGCCCCGCGCTGTCCTCCTTTGCCAGCTAGTCAGTCAGTCAGTTCGCTCGCTCGCAGTATCATCTAGACTCCCTCCCGCACGCCGCTGTCAAGCTCAATCTCGTCGACATGGGCAATGTGAGCAGTAGACCCGACGATGGGTCTGCCTTGTGCCTCAGGGACCCAAATCGCCGTAAGTGATATAATTCTCAAAAGATCACGATATACTTGCGGCCATCACTGACATTACTGTGTGCTTCGCAGTGAGCATTGCCTCTCTTGTCATTACGAACCCGCGGAAGCGCACTTCATTGCAAATTAACCCCAATGCATTCCCGGCTACCAAAGTATCTGCTAGTCGACCGTTTGGCGACAGTGCTCCCATAGAATATATACAGGTCAGATGGCAAGCCTTGT
Organism: Cladobotryum mycophilum; assembly: GCA_036429605.1. Classification (NCBI taxonomy): domain Eukaryota; kingdom Fungi; phylum Ascomycota; class Sordariomycetes; order Hypocreales; family Hypocreaceae; genus Cladobotryum; species Cladobotryum mycophilum. The sequence continues at coordinate 2,788,212 of CM071590.1, read as the reverse complement.
CTGTCCGACCTTTGGCGCTGACCAAAGACTTCAGGACCCCGAGTCTTCCCAAGCCAATGGCACTCCCAACTTTCTCCTCAAACTGAACAGCGACGACGAGCTTATATTTACTTTCGCATTCGTCTTGCGCCGGACGCAGACGCAGCAGCCTTTGCCGTCAAGCCCTCCCAACCCCGATAATCAATCTGCCGTTGCAGATACCAACCTTAGTGGGCTTACCTTTGTCAATGCCTCTACCTCACGAGAAGTCGAGAATCTTGTCACTCGCGAATTTCATGCCAGTCCGAACTTTCACAAGAATCCGAACGTAGCGTTTGTTGGAGACTATTCAACCAGCGGAAGTCCTTCGGTCTCGTTCGAATGGACATGGAAATGGAGAGCCCCGAAAACTCGAGAGGATAAGGGCGGTGGCTGGAGGAACTCGTGTAGTGTTTGTCGCCTGGCTGCTATTATTTGGTTGACTCACCTGCTGACGAGTTCAAGTTTGTCGAGTACGATTCAAGAGCCCATCGATTACACACCCTGGCAACTTTCTCATATTGGGTTACGAGTATGCTGCCTCCTTTCATTTCTGCTCTATGAATGTTACTCACATATGATTTCTAGGCTCTCCCACCTCGCCCATTCAACCAAACTCACCGACAGCCCCCTTTCTTCTGGCGTCTCCTCCTCCAAGAATCCGTGTCGCTTCCGCCCAATCGGTCGAATCTCGACTGACCACTGATGCTGAAGAACCTCTATCTCCTCTTCTAGCCCCAACCGAACACCAGTCTTTAGTTGCGCCCCAGACAAAGGAGTCGGTAAAAGTCGACGTTCAATGTCCTCGGCCAATAGAAGACGTTGCAGTCTCTGATGATGGCCCTCTCTTCCGCGCAACACTCAAAGCACTTGAGCAGAAGACAGGAAATCTACGAACCCAGATGAAGAAGGTATTGAAGAGGGCCGAGCAGGTACATGCGTCACAGAACGAGGCGAATGATGCCTTCATTTCTTTTATAGACGCGCTGCGGGAGGCATCTTCGACCAACGCAAATGCAGTCCAGCCTGCCATGGAGCATTACTTTGAAAAGATTGCTCGCGAGATTCTGCGTTATGAAAAGCAGAACATGGTGAATTTACACAAAATTGTCATTGAGCCAATCAACAAACTTTACCAACTTGATATCAAACAAGCCGAATCAAAGAAGCGTGATTTTGAGGAAGAAAGCAAAGATTACTACGCATATGTATCTCGTTATCTTGGCCAGCGGCAAGATTCAGTAAAGGCTAAGAAACTTGCTGAAAGCGACTCCAAGTACCAGAATAAGCGACGAAATTTCGAACTCAAGCGATTCGACTACTCGAGCTTCATGCAAGACCTCCATGGTGGCCGAAAAGAACAGGAGGTGCTATCTCACTTGACAAAATATGCTGATGCACAAACAAGTGGATTTTTGGCAACTGCAAAGAAAATCGAGGGACTTCGCCCACAGCTTGTGGCACTGACAAGCGAAGTGCTGGAGGTTGACAAGGAATACCAATATCAGCGGCGGGAGCGTGAAGAAAAGAGGCGGCAGTTGGAGAAGAGTAATATGCCATACATGGAGCCTGAACAGAACAGTCTCAGCAGCGCTGCCCCAATAATACCAAACTTCAATGGAAACGGAGGTAGCACTTCTGACAATGAACTTGGAAGGGCTGACAGCACAGGCTCTCAACTTAAGCATTCATCGTCGGTCAGTGCCGGTCATGGGAGCACACCAGCAGCTGCGGAACTCTCTAGGTCGCCAGGTAGCCTTGGACACTCCCCGGCTGTTGGTAGCCCTGCCCAAACCTCCAAGTTTAGAGGCATTCGTGATCTCGAGGAAAGAGACAACTTGCAGTCCCATGTCACCCAACGAAAAGAGGGCCTGCTTTGGGCTCTGAATCGACCTGGGGGGCATGTTGACCCTCGTAATCTAAACAAGCAAGGTTGGCACAAGTGAGTTTCCTCTAAGACGTGGACTCTTCTAACATGACTAACATTTTGTCAGATTTTGGATTGTTCTGGACCAAGGTAAACTGTCCGAGTACAGCAATTGGAAACAGAAGCTTGACCTCCATATGGAACCTATTGATCTTCGGATGGCTTCTGTTCGGGAAGCCAGAAATGCCGAGCGACGCTTCTGTTTTGAAGTCATCACCCCCAATTTTAGGCGGGTGTACCAGGCAACGTCCGAGGACGACATGAATAGCTGGATTGTTTCCATCAACAATGCATTGCAAAGTGCTGTTGAGGGCAGATCCTATCGAGAGAGGCAAGCTTCATCTAGAGGATCCGGCGACACTTCTCTTAAGAGGGATATCGGCTCGATTCTCACCGGCAAGACCCAATCTGTTGGGCATGGTTCAAGCCATTCGCATTCCAGGGACGCCAGTGGAGTACCGTTCCGCAGAATAACAGTCGGCGCTCGACCCACTCCCGTACGGACTCCTAGTTCAAGCTATGATGAACACCCAGACAGACTGTTGCAGATGCTACGAGATAATGACCAGGGTAACTGTTGGTGTGCCGACTGTGGCTCCGGATCCAAGGTCGAATGGGTATCTATTAACCTGGGAATTATCGTGTGCATTGAATGTAGTGGCATTCATCGGTCGCTGGGAACACACATAAGTAAAGTACGATCTCTCACGCTCGATATCAAATCTTTTACTCCCGATATTGTCGAAATGCTCCTCCTGATTGGAAACCGGGTGTCGAATATGATCTGGGAATCAAAGTTGGAGCAAGGTCAAAAGCTTTCACCAAACGCAACGCGCGAGCAGCGTTTGAGGTTCATCACGGCCAAGTATGTGGATAGAGTCTTTGTGGATCCTATTTCACCGACGCTATCTCGCTATGCCACGGCAGACGAGACAATGTTGGCTGCAATTAAGAAGAATGAGATCCAGCAAGTGCTTTACGCTTTAGCATTGAGAGCGAACCCTAATGTAGTCGATAAGATGAGAGGGACACACGCGGTTTGGCTTGCATTGGCGGCTGCCGATCCAGCATCTCCATCTCAGGCTCCCAGTCAAACGCCATCCGACTCAGAGAACAAACCGGTGCCTTTCCCCGTGGCGGAACTACTTACCCAGAACGGTACTGAGATTCCAATGTCTTTGCCAGCGTTCCCCCTGGGGCGACATGCGCAGCAGTATCTCGAACAGAAACGAGGCAGAGGCTTAATGGCACCGAGCGATGTAGCGCCATCATTACCCAGCACCATTAATCTGGTCAATAACGAGAAGATACCTCGAGACAAGGAGGCTCGACTACAGAAGCGAGGAAGCGTGGGTGGAAGGCTGGCAAAGTCGCCCATCCCGGAAAAATAGGAGCCCAAATTCTGGGATCGATTGGCGGGATTTACCCTATGCTACCATCTGTACGAAGTGCACTGGCTGCGATTTTTCGGGTCGAATACCGGTAATGAGTGCACATGCTACTGATTATGATGATTTGGTTTTGAGAAGGAGATGGATGATGCAATGATTTGCAGAGGATGGAATTGTACCTCGGGGCTGGCCTGGCGTTTTGGGAGATGTTCTCTTGATTACTAGTAAAGGAGGGCCGATGGTCAAAGGGAGGAGTGAGCAAACAGGGATATCATTAGAGGATGAGTAGGAACGGGCTTTGGCCGCAGAGATGCACTCTTGGGGCGACGACACAATAGCCTGGTTGGAAAGATTATTAACTGTGAACTGGGTAGTAGGGAAACTAGTCATTAATGATAATGGAAGTACTAGGTATGAGGAATGGATTTTATATGTCAGTCTGCAATAATTGTGTTACGGAATTGATTATTGAGTGTGAATCACTTAAGATATCATGATATGTCAGTGTGGTACTGTTACAACACAAGCAATGGCATGATTTATCATTGGCCTTGCACTAGAATTTTCACCTTCAAAAACAATGGGCCATTTGTAGCCAAGATCAGATCTAGTACGATGATTGAAAAGTCGAAATCATGGAGTTGAACATGGTTGTGCATTGCCTCTTTCAAGGAAGTCACGCTAGAGACAAACGTGACTGCCAAGGGTGAGTAGCTCACGAGGAGAGAAGTGTGATCTGAGCGATGATGGATGACGAAATGTAACAAAGGCTGCGGCTTAGACAAAGGGCAGGTTGAACCTACGTGTGGCTGTACACACACATGTACCTTGCTAGTCTGGATGATAAGACGATGTGTCTGTAGATGATGCTGTAAATGCCTACAACGCTACAAGCTACTAGATCTTCAGTAGGTAGGACGAGACTGAGATGCTATCTATGTCTGGAACGGGATAGAAAATAATCGACATGCTGTGCGACTTGAGAAGTTCTCCTGCATCCCTGCCTAAAAAGTCCCAGCTCAATTCCTGCCATTCCCAGGACGATTTCTTATCATAGGCAGGCAAGGCAGAGAGAGCCGCACAAGAAAGTACTCTGTACGGAGGACCGCTCCAAAAGTCTTGTCTCATGCATAAGCCACGGCAAAAGCAAAACTAGCTTACATAACTATAGAACTCATCTAATAGCCTACAGGGAACAGGATCATATAATTTACTAAGGCATCGGTCTCCGGCCTTCCTTATACTCGTTTTTACCTTCTAGCCTGATGATCTCTTGGATATGCCTTGGAATTCGTTCAATCCAGGCCTGGATAGTTTATTGAGGCATTTCTTCCTAAGTAGCCTCCTAGACTTTAATAGCTTCTGCCCGAGACTTAGGGGCACTTTTTCTAGTAGTTCTTCTTTTTATCTAGGGCTAAGCTAGCTTAATGGTATTGAGATCAGGGGAATTAGGGCACTAAATTAATTACCGGACCTAATAAAGGTTAAAGACTTATTATTGGATGTAATAACTATGGGCTAGAGCCTTATCTTCTTGAATAATTATATCTGGGCGTTTAATTTCGCATTTCTTAGTAAACAGTAGTATTTTTAGGATTAAGATTATGGTTTAATACCAATACTAATCTATCCCGTTACCTTTGCCTCGATTAAGCTTACTGTTCTTTGCGTTCCATTGCCATTAAGGCTTCTTGCCAGGCGTTTGGCGCCGTAAATTGATTTGTCTTATACCAGTTGATAACTCCTACTGTTCTTTTAAAATCGGTTCTAGCTTATTATTTAATTTCTTTATAGCTTTTTTAGCCTATTGTTTTTCTATTGCGGTCTCGGGCTTCCAATAGTGGTAAGGTTTTTTTATCGTAGAAAAAACAGCCCCAGAACATAAATTCAGAGGAACCTTTTTACCTCTCTCGAATATAGCTCCGTACAAACGCTTCTTCTTTAGTCCGCCAAATTCAATAGGCTCCTTATTAATGTAATAAAACAATAGAAATCTCGTCAGACCAGATCATATTCTTTTAATCTTTTAGGGTCTAATCCTTATAGTCTAAACACTAAAGAAAACGATTCTGCTTCATCTTCTTCATTAACCCAGGCTTCCTCGTTGGCTTTATTTTCCAGAACCTAGCTATCTTAAGGATTCGTCGAACTATAGCTTTAAAGACCTCGATGCTTTATTAGCTAAGTTCTCTAGCTATATTAGCAATTGTTTTTTCTCTTCTATAACAATCACACTATACTTTATCAAAAACTAGATTTTTAACTTCCTTGGTTTATTTATTTAGTCTTTTAGATCTAGGGGCATCGGCAATAAATATATCATCGATTTTAATCGGCCTAATAGCTAGATCAAAGCCTCGTTCAATTGCCCGGGCATAAATACGATCGACTTAGCGTACAGAGAGTCCTGTAATAAAAGCAACCTCCCTAAAGCTTTGCCCACTAATAGCCTTTAATGTGATTACCATAGATCGAGTTAGAATATTAGAATGCACTGTTGTTCGTGACATTGTCGTAATACATAAGGTTTAGCGGTAAAAAAAGAAAGAATGTATATAGATTATAAGGGGTTATTCTCAAGGGCTACCTAAAAAGCTTGTGCGGGGCTACGTTACATAAAAAGGTGGGCTTTGCATAAGACAAGACTTTTGGAGCGGTCCTCCGTAAACATAAACCGACTTGCTTCAAGTGACCAATGAACAGGTGACTCGCTACTTCGCCTCGGCGAGTGAGCCTGACTGACTGACCAGTCTGAGTGGGGACTGGTGCCTGGCTTGCCTGGACACTATCACATCACCTGCAGAAGACAGCAGCCCTGCCAGTATTGGAAATTGACAGCAATTGGAGAGCAGTTGGAGCATTTTGGAGCGTTTTGGAGACGTCAGGGTCGTACTGAATATTGCTACACTGATCTTATTGGATATTGTATATGAGCACCTACTTGTAGTAGCCAGAGGGGGTTTCTTCTCCTGCAACAAGAATGAAACGAGCAGCTGGACAGTCGTCGTGAATCACTGGAGGACGACTCACGCCGAAAATCACAGACAGTCAGACTGTGGCTGACGAACAAAGTGAGAGAAGAGACTCCAAAGGATGTTCGGCGATACAACCACAGTGAAGCACCTGGGCAGAGAGCATGGATGATGGATGGGGGAAAAAGACTGGGTTCAACTGCGGTACATGCAGTAGCATCGTCGGGCTTTGACGAGGTCGTGTGGAGTGCTGCTGAATTTAGGTACCGCTCCGGTACCACTCTTTTGCCTCTTCAACCAACGAACAGCTTGTAAGCCGCAGCAGCTCCCCCACTGCCCGCTCCCCGTTCCTCCCCTTCTGCTCTGCTTTTACCTGTTAGTGTACTTGGTGAGTACTACCTCCCTTGCGCGCATGGCCCAGTTGCAGTGACGCTAAAGCTGGACCCAGGCTCCCTCTCCTTCACCAACATCATCCCGATTTATTACATTTAGTATTCACGGTAGGCAGCATCCCCCATTCGATTGCGTTTTTTCAATATTCACCTGTGAATCATTGTCAAACAAACGCTTGCCTTGCTTTGGATCTTCAGAAGCTTACGCGGGTCCTCCGGCCATCCTTTCGGAGACCATGGCGCACAAAACTGAGAAGAGCCAATTGAAACGGCCTCGCGTACGTCTATTTTCTCGACTCCTGGATCTCCGTGACGCACTCGCCCTTCGCTCACCAAGCTCACAGGGTTCTCTACCAGAAGACGGGACAGAGTCAAAGAAGCCCCGCAGGTCTGATCGGTTGGCCCACGCCGACCCAGACAAGACTCCTGTCTCCCACAAACAGCAACTACCATCGCCCGTCACCAACAACAACACCGTCGAAACCGAAGGCGAAGGCGAAGGCGAAGGCCCTAGTGACCTTCACAAGGAGCCAACAGCAACACCCCCGGGTGGTGCCTCCGATGAAATCACTCCTAGGAAGTCGGCAGAGAGCTTAGCCCAGAGCCAGGCACTGTCCTCTCCTCCTCAGGACACACAACCGCTTAGCCAGTATGTTGATCGCCATCCGGCGCTCTCTGAAGATGTTATAGACGAGGTCAAGGAAGGTGTTTGGGGTTACTTGGTTCCTCTCGATCCGAAATACGGCGATAAGCCTCTGGTGCTGAAGAAGCGCGTCGCATGCCCAATCCCAGACGCGGCCAAAGCTACTACAGATATTGAACCAAAAGACAAAGCCGGAGAGACATCGCCTCTCAAAGAGGAGGAAGCATACGAGCGTACCAAGGTTAAGGGTGTACCATCTGGTGGCTTCCTAATTGGACGACATCCGGAGTGTGGTAAGTATATTGGCCGTGACAAGCTGACTTCTAAACTGTGAATCACGGCTCTAACATGCTATATAGACATCGTCGTAAATGAAGGAGTTGTCTCCAACCGACACTGTCTTTTGTTTGCTGAGAATGTTGGCAACGATACCGTTGCTGTTGTTGAGGACTTGTCTAGCAACGGCACCTACGTTAATGAGGCTATCGTTGGCCGAAACCAGCGGCGCGAACTCGAGGACCAGGATGAAATTGCGGTGCATGGTAAAGCACGATTTATCTTCCGATATCCCCAGAGCCGACACACCAGTGTTTTCTCCCAGCAATACACCTTGATGGACAAGCTTGGCAAGGGACATTTCGCCGAAGTCTACCTCTGTATCGAGAAATCGACCGGTAAACGTTACGCCGTCAAGATATTCACCAAACATCCGGGTGTCGAGGACCGATCCAAGACTGAGGGTCTACAACAAGAAATTGGCGTGCTGATGGGTGTCAGCCACCCTAACGTGTTATGTCTTAAGGATACATTCACTGAGCGTGATCGTGTCTATTTGGTATTGGAATTGGCCCCCGAAGGCGAGCTGTTCAACTACATTGTGATGAAACAGAAGATGAGCGAGGATGAAACCCGGAAGCTATTTACCCAGCTCTTCCAGGGTGTCAAGTACTTGGTAGGTTATGACCCTCTCCCGACTGGTGCTAGATGCTTGTTCTAACTAGATTGCCCTATAGCATGAGCGCAATATTGTTCACCGTGATATTAAGCCAGAAAACATCTTGCTCGTTGATAAGAATCTACACGTGAAGCTGGCTGATTTCGGCTTGGCGAAAATCATTGGCGAAGAATCCTTCACCACGACACTTTGTGGTACGCCCAGTTACGTTGCTCCCGAGATCTTGGCGGACTCCAAGCATCGTAAATATTCCAAGGCTGTGGACATATGGTCGCTAGGTGTTGTTCTTTACATTTGTCTTTGCGGCTTCCCACCTTTCTCCGATGAGCTTTACTCGAGGGACTTTCCTTTTACACTCTCACAACAAATTAGGAGCGGACGCTTTGACTATCCCTCGCCGTACTGGGATTCAGTTGGCGATCCTGCTTGTAAGTTCCAACCCACTCTCTCATTCTAAAGCATGCTGCTGACCTTGCATAGTGGAGCTTATCGACTCGATGCTGGTTGTGGATCCGGATCGACGCTTTACCATTGACCAGTGCTTGAAGCATCCATGGCTCACGCATAGCGCACCATCCGTCAACGACAGCACTGGAGGGCTTGTTGGCGGTATTCAAAGCCTGGAAGTCAACAGACGAGCTCCCGCTAGAGAAAGAACATTGCTAGCGACTGTTAATTCAGTACAAGTGGCAACTCAGTTGGACGGCGGAAGCCATAAGACGCCCGTCAAGATCTTCTCCAAGAACAAGCAGCGCGTGGTCAACGCTTCTCAGGAAGCAGGGCCAGCTCATCAACGAGCAGCCGGCGAGTTCATGGAAATGGGAGGTAAGGGCGATCAAGAACTCTTCGGAGAGGATGAATCAAGTATTTACCCATCTGGAGATGTAGCAGCCAAGGCGAAGAAGAAGGGAAAGTCCAACGGTCGATGAAAGGGAGATGTTTGACTTGCTTTTTATTTTGGGCCAAGGAAGCTCCATCTAGTTTCTTGTTTAGGTTTCAACTCTGGAGTCATTTGCATGTACTATAGAACATTAGGGCAAGGATTTGACCTGGGACGGATGTATTTGGCACGGTCTGTTTTTTTCTCTTGTTTGATTTTGTTGTTTCTCTATTTTGCTCCTTGCTTGGGATATCTGGCGGATTTATATGGTGCGAATGCTCACAGATTATAATGAGCCCGGCAAGCTTTGATGAGAAGGAATCACCAACTATTATGTTATACTAAATAGCGATATCGATAGTTTTGGTTGTTTGAACAATGTTTTTCTTTTGGGTTCGTATTAGGTGCCACTCTCATGGCGCTGAGATACCTCTCATTCAACATCAAGGCATTGTTGAGAACAAAGGCACGTGCTATATCACATGCGAAGACCCACCTGGTGTCACCGCCCTCGCTTAGCTCCCACACTTTGAGAGCGGCAGAAAAATCGGCGGGGTGGCGTCTTGGATTGACCACAGATTATCAGAAACTGGCGCAGAGCCCCACCACAGAGGGTTATTCAGGCGTCGACCCTGCCAAACGCTCAACCATCACATTTTCCCAGTGGTCGTCGAAGTTGCTTGACCGTCCCCAAGTCGAAAGCAGCCCCAGCCCCGCTCATTTTTTCACCCTCACGAACGAACGAACGAAACGCCGTGTCATCGACCCGGTTTGGAGCTGTCCATAACAATCCGTCATATTTTCCATATAAAGCGACCCGACTGACTGATCGACCAACGACCCCCCTTTCGTATTAAAATATTCAAGGCAAAATGCCTGCCGCCAAGAACAATGGGCCGCAGCCCCAGCTGCTATTCGTCGATGGAACATTCGTCGATCTGGCTAGGGAGATGGCCGAATACCTCAAGGCTGAGGAAGCAAAGCAGCTCTTGACAGATGACCAGGCGCCAACAGAGGAGGTTTTGGCCAAATTGGTCGCCGCTTCTGGTGCTCTCACCACCGTTCCCGAGAAGGAGTTCACTGCCGCCTCGAACCTCATGATCTACCTGGTTATGCAGTCCTCCGACCCCAAGAAGTACCTGCCCTCGCTTTGCGCCAACTTCTCAAAGCCCCTTATCAGCTCTCAAGTCCACGGCCCTGGTCTGTCGCTGAATGCGCTCGCTACCGTCTTCAACCTGCTAGAACCCGAGGATCCTGTCCGAGCTCGAGTATTCGTAGAGATTATCAAGTTCTTGAAGGCACACAGCCTGTTCGATAACCTGCGACCCTACCTGGAAAAGCTGCCGGAATGGATCGATTCATGGGGCACTAGTGCGGACGTTGCCAGGAAAATTTACGAGGATATTGCGGAGATTGCACTCGATGCTAGTGAGGATACGTAAGACGAGTCCATCATGAACGAGAACAATATTGGGGAAACTGTTTGCTGACGATTTCGCAGAACGGCTTATGAGTTCATCCTCAAGGCTCTTCGAACTTTCGATTCCGATGAGAAGGAGGGTGTTGCCTCGGAGGAAGCTCAGAGATTATCTCTGCGCGCCGTCAAGATGGCTCTTCTATCCAACACTCACTACCTCTTCCAAGAGCTGCGCGCCATTCCCAGCGTGCAGGCACTCAGCGATTCTCACCCTGTTTACTCTCAGCTGCTCGATATCTTTGCCGAGCAGGACCTCGAGGACTACAACGACTTCAATGACGAGCACACCGGCTGGGTTGAGGAGCAGAAGCTGGATGGCGAGAAGCTGCACCGCAAGATGCGACTCCTGACCTTTGCTAGCCTGGCGGCCGCTACACCTAGCCGCGAGGTTGAATATGCCAAGATCACCAAGGCACTACAGATTCCCTCGGAGGAGATTGAGATGTGGGCGATTGACGTCATTCGAGCTGGTCTCGTTGAGGGCAAGCTGTCCCAGCAGCGCAAGATGTTCCTCGTCCACAAGGTCACCTACCGTGTATTCGCCCAGAAGCAGTACCAGGAGCTCGCCACGCGCGTTGACCACTGGCGGTCGACTCTTCAAAATGTCCTCGGCGTTTTGCGTCAGGAACAAGCTAACGCCAAGGCTCAGAAGGAGCGTGAGGTGCAGGAGTTGGAGAAGAAGCTCGCCGGCACTGGCATAAGCAGTGGTGGCGGCCACGGCGGGCGACGACAGCAACGAGAGAGGACGGATAATGATGACTAGATGGGAGAGCAGCAAGACTCAAAAGAAAAGAAAAAACCCAATGGAAGGGGCAACAAAAGAACGGAATGGTGATGGGGGGGTCTTGGGAATGGAAGGGAGGAGTGTTTGATCGTTTTGTGTTAATACATCGCTGGGAGGAGGGGAAAACAGATCTCACGAAACGAGGATACTGCGAATGGCGTAGCCGGTTTTAAAGCATCATGAATTATTCTTCTACTTTCCCAGCATTAGTTTTGGGGAGGCAGAATCTCGGTATATAGAAATCCGACTGACGAAGACCAAGAAAAAAATGTGGAAAAATGAAGGTTTGGATCTTTGATGAGAAGCATTGGATTGTGAGGTTGTTTTGCATTGCTATGACTTGCTATGTGCGTGCGTGCGTGCGTGCGTAGCGTTTGCGCGTCTATCAATATGTATGTATGCGGCTCTGTTGATGCTTTTCTTAAACCCCTTGATTCCACAGGATGCGATGGATGCCATGTCATGCTAAGATGAGACTGGTAATTACGGTGTGAGGTGAGACGGGGGGACTCAGATCGGCGACCCCCTGGTTTTTCGGTCATAGCATACGGAAACATGCAGAGAGGGACAAAAAGAAAAGCTAATTATTGGCCAATTGACGCCTTACATGCCAGATTCAGCTGTTTTATTAAATATGCTTGAGCACGGAGTGCGAAGGAGAGAGGGAGGGTTTGATTAATCTGCATACACTCATGCAAGCATGCAGGCAGGCAAGCAACACTTTGTACATTCCTTTGCCGTTATCAGCTGTAGTCATCATAACCCTTTCTTTCTTCTCTGGTTCTTTTCTTATAATATCTTTTTTTCCCTGCTCCTTCTTTCTAGACTCCGTCTTGTTTTAATTTCTCAACCTATTGTTCGATTGAGAGTGATGAGCCTCACCTAATAAATGAAGATGCACGAAAGAGTGAATTCCATCTCAGCTACGGCTACGGCTACGACCACGGCCACCATGACAGAGCATCACCATCCAGATGCTCTCTCCTCCTCCTCCCCCTCCCCTGACAAGATGCAAGTCCAAGTCCAGGCCTCTTCCTGCCTCGTCCTCTCCATAGACAAGATCCCCTCCTGGTACGGCGACAACCCTTACATCCACAACGGCTACCGCCCCGTGCTCAAGTCGGTGCCGCCGTGCTTCCACAGCTGGCTCTACCTGCACAACCAGACGGCCAACATCTTCACGCACCTGATCCCCGGCATCCTGGCCCTGGTGGGCAACATCGGCCTGGTGTCGTTTTTCGCGCGCTGGTACCCGGACGCGACGTGGGCCGACCGCGCCGTCTTTCACGTCTACCTGACGGCCTGTGCGGTGTGCTTTGGCGTGTCGGCCGCCTACCACACGCTGCTATGCCACTCGAGGGACGTGGCCGACCTGTGGGTGAGGCTCGACTACGTGAGCATCTCGGTGCTGATCCTGGCGTCGTTTGTGCCGGGCCTGTACATGGGGTTTTACTGTGAGCCGTTGCTGCTGAGGGGGTACTTGACTGCGGTGAGTTTTTCTCCTGTCTGATGAGTGGGGGTGATGATGTAGTGGTTTATGGGTTTACGTGACTGATGGTGATCATAATGATGATTGGGGGGATTAGATGTTCTCGCTAGGTCTGTACAACTCCTGGCTATCTCTTAATGATCGCCACGGAGGTGACGATTGGCTGACCTCGCGACTCGTGCCCTTTTTGCTGCTTGGTTTCTCGGCTCTCATCCCCATTACCCACGCCGCCATGATCTTCCCCTATGAGCAGCTCCAGAAGCAATCCGGCTTGCATTATTACCTGCTGGAGGGAGTCTTTATGATCATAGGGGTCGGCTTCCTTGCTGTAAGTTGATGTTTGGAAAAGAAAAAGAAAAACCCCCCACAGGGGGCCAGCGAGAGATGAAGATGTTTGTGTAGCTGACTTTGCATACACAGACTCGATTTCCCGAGCGCTGGATGCCGGGGACGTTTGATTACCTTGGCTCTTCTCACCAAATCTTTCATTGTTTCGTCGTGTTTGGTACGATGAGCCATTTCGCAGGCATTTGGTCGGGCTATGACTGGAACTACATGAACCAACGATGCATCGCGCAGCTGTAAGACGTGAACCAGAAAACGTCTGCACTAACAGCCTTTTTTACTATATGATATAGACAAGAATATAGACATTAAACATTATGTATTAATAGGTTTAGACTAGACATTACTAATTATCATTAAGTTTCGTTCTCGCATCAACTCATCGCCTCCATCTCTTCCTTTCAACTCATTATTTCCATTATTCGTGTACAGATGCGGTTTGTTGGATTGTGGTAACGCAGAGGACTTGTTTTGTGTGATTTACACATGAGCAGGTGCCGGAACAGAGGGACGGTCCTTGTGGTCAAAGGAAAAGGACTCGAGTTCCCTCTCGGGCTCAAGAGAAGCTCGTGCAACACCCGTGGTGTGAATCCGTGTGCCCTCGCGGTGACGGCGAACGTTGTTCTCGATGCAAGCAATGACGAACAGGGGGAAATGGATAAGCCTGCATGATGCCCAAGTGTTAGAAGCAGATTTCTGGTAAAAAAACTCAGGGAAGGAAGGGCCTGTTTCCTTACACTATGAGGGCACAGATGATGGTGGCGGCGATTGTCAGGTTAGATTCGACCTGCGTGTACTCGATCTCGGCGTAGCCACCCCAGGAGCTCAGGAGACCGCTGAATGTGCCGAAGACGATGAAGCCCAGCCAGAAACACAGGTCAAGGGCGATGCAAGCGGCGGGGTGGAGACCACGACGGCCCTCGAGGGTGTTGAGGCAGAGAATATCGGCTGCGTTCCAGCAAAAGGCGGCGATGGCCTGTAGTGGTTGTTAGTTGTGTATAAGAAACGTGCATGTGTGTGTGTGAATGAGAGAATGGGGAGAGGGGGAGAGAAACGTACGGGAGGCGCAACAAAGAAAAAGGTGCCCTGGCCAGGTTCGAGGATATACAGGCGGGTGCAGATGCCAATGCCGACGAGACAGACGATGCTCGAGAGGACTCGGAGGGCACGTTTGGCAGTCCAGGTCTTGTGAGACGGGGATGGGTATGTCATTTTGAGGACGAAGTTGGAGTGCTGAGGCATGTTGGCGGTTTGTTTTTGTAATTAATTAATTGTATCTTTGTTTTTATATGTGTGTATATGTGTATTTAAAATGGAATAAAATAGAGATGAATGAGGAAATTGAATAAAATACTATGGATGGATGGATGGATGGATGGATTTGATGTGATTTATGTAAGGAGAAGAGGAGGAGGATCAAAGAGAGAGCATGTGGCATGTGAGGTGAAGTGAAAGATCACTTGGGTCGAGAGTGCCTGCCACTTTTGCACTTTCACCCAAAGTATGTACATACTGCGCCCAATCCAACGTGGCGTTCTGTGACGATCAAATAAGGCTCTGTACTGCCCTGCCTTACCTTGCCTAGTACAAACATACTCCTCCATACATACAGAGTACAGATCCATCCTCCTCATCATCATCTCTCCATCCCCCCATCCATCCAATGAATCCTACCTCCGTCATTGCCAAGAAGTCACTAACATTAGCGGATACAGATATAGCCGACAGAGAGCGAAAGAGAGACGACAGTAAAAAAAGAAGCTCAATAGGGCTATTGTGTCCACCTTTTTCAGGCGCTCGGTTCCGATCATCACTGGAGCCTTTTTGTCTGGGAGTGGTCCTTGAAGTGGTCCTTGGAGGCGGGTTGGATTGATGGATCGCTTTTCGCAGATCAAAAACTGCCAAATGGGGTATAAGTGATTGGCGGGATTATCGACACAGCCTCGGCCGAGTGATGGAATTGCCAAGCAGAATGGGCACAAGCACGAGTAGTGTGTCGGACAAAAGCACTACCACCATTTGTGCGGCCGCTTGTGCTTTGTGCTTCTGCGTGTGTTTGTGTTTGTGTCCCACGACGCCAAGGCCCAACATCGTTTTCAGCTCTGCGTCTTGGCACGGTGTCTCGGTTTGTTGAATTCCTCCGCCAGTGACGATGCAGTCACAAGTGTATCGCCATCATCATGTTCATAATCATGAATCAAGCTGTTGTCTTTCCTATGACCAACATCTGGCTACAACAGCGGCGCAAACTAGCAGATATGTCCCAGCTATTATGGATTTCCTAGCAATCCCCTATCAAAGCTAAATATTCATTGCAATCATGAATAAAATCTCAAAGCCAGTCATGAATGGCCCCTCTCGTGTCCCTATTTCCGCCATGATTCTGCCAACTTTGCTGGCACTTGAAACAAACAAACAGACGACTCCTCATTCACTATCATCTCTATCATCGTCCACGTAATAGCAGAAATCTCCTTGGCCATCTCGGTAGTCGCCATCGCCATCTTCAGGCTCTGTTTGAGGTCGGGTCGAAGAGCTGCTAATGTCAAACTCTACAGCGACATTCTTAGCCGCGACCACCTGCCCGTCGTGAAAGATCTCAAAGTCGAGGGACACGCCGTTTGCAATCATCCTGATGTCAAAGTCGATGGTGCGATACGTCTCGCCCTTGTCGTTTGTCCACGATGGCAGCTTGTCAAACTCGAGCACCTTGGACCAGCGAACGCGACACAGCGGCTTGACCGTCTCGTCATATCTCGTAGGTGGGTTGATGGCGCTGGAGTAAATGAGCTCCGTGACGATTTCCTCGTCGGGGTTGGAAATTTCTTGACTAAAAGCATGGCAAATCGGCTTGTCCTCTACAATGTTCTCGCCCTGTCGTCTCGATTAGCTGATGCGAGTTTGTGATGGCGATGATGATGCAAATACGTACAATGCGAAGAAACCACTGAGTTTGGTCCTTGGCCCAAAACTTTCGGTGCACACTGGACCACTCCTTGTCAAGAATATCATGCCTACGCACATCCCATGGTATGTCGTTGAAGATTGTACCATACGAGGCCCTGGCTACTCTCGAGTCAATGGCAAAGCCCATCGATTCGCTGTACTCGCCTTCTATGAGCCCCCTAATGGCCGCTCCTCGACAAACGGCTGTCCAACTATAGGACCGAGGGTCAGAATGTTTGTTGCTGTTGCACCGTGAGAACTGTATGTTGCTGTACTTACGGCCGGGCTCCAGAACTCTGAAGGATTTCCACCTTGTTCTTGACAGCCTGCTCAACGCAATTGTAAAGGTGGCGTGACCTTCCAAATCCACCAACAAGGATAACAAACTAATGAAGAATTGTTAGATGAGCCGGAAACAAGGCCTATGACTTTTGTTTCAGAGATAATAATACCTTTGGCAGCTTGCTGTATTTCTTTCTAACCTCGCGAATTTGATCCTCAACGAGCCCCGTAACTTGGGAGGTGACTGGTCTAAAAACCTTCAGAATGTCATCTCTGTTCGATATTAGCAAATGAAAGAAGAAACGCTGTCATGCTTTAAATGGCCAGAACGAAACTCATGTCTTACGAACTCAGCTTAATCTCAGGGGGATGGAAACGGTCCGTAAGAGTTCCACCAAATGGAATCGGAATGTGGAATGTCTTTCCGTTGTTGAGGAACTGTGTCTTGATGCCATTCTCCCATTCGTCGTTGATCATGCGAGCGACTCCCCTTTCCCCGAGCTTGCACTAGATGCTGCGAGGGATAACCTTTCGGAGAAGAGTCTTGAAACCATCGTCGAGAAACACGGCGCCGCAAAGCTTTCCTACATCCCCCACCCCCGGGTCCCTTTTTTAGTGAAACGGCTAGGATATCAAATGTCTTGGCTTCTTTTACCTTCTCCCTTGATGCTTTCCCGAACCGTTAGAGGTTGGGTTTTAACCACTGTATAGGTGATAATGTCCTAGACGAACAAAATTAGCGGTTGTATTGAGCACTATAGTTGGAGAAACATACGACAGTGCCACCACCAGCGTCACAGACGATGAAGTGATCTTTTGGCTGAATAAAGTCAGCAACAGTAACAGAATAGTTTCGCTCGCTAGAAAGAAGAGAAGAAGAAAAATACCTTGATATCGGCTCTGCCGCACATATCCTCTATCGTAGCAAGAGCCGCAGCTTCTGGCTCAGAGACAAACGTCAAGGTCGTATCTCCCGCAGACCTCATCTCGAGGATTCCGGCCTGCTCAATAGCCTGCTTCATCCTCGCTTGGGCATAAGCCGGCCAGATGGCGGGGAGGGTGACAACAATTTTGAACCTGGACAGCTGGACCAGGCCGCGGCCCACGCTTCTTTCAATGTTCTCGATGCTATGGTCCCAGAGCTCTCTCAGGTAATTGGAGATGACTTCAATTGCGTGCTTGTTCAATCTCGTGAGAAGAGCGCGAGCCTCCTTGAGCTGATTCGACTCGCGTATGTTTGCCGGTATGTCCTCGTCGTCGAGGAGGCAAAGCTTGAACCAGCGAGCGGCGATTACATGCGAGGGGACGTTGTAGCCCCAGGTGGGTGTCTCGTTCCCATCTTCGTAAGAGATGGCCGTGGGTGATTTCTCCTTGTCGGAATTGTTCAGAAGAATAGAGTCCCAGTTGGTGATGATGTTGATCTGGTCAGGTTGGCTGGATAGAGACCAGGCCACTCCGGAATACCTGCGTGGAAACTCAGCCTTTGGGATATCACTGAAAGGATCTCATGTACGTACGTGGTTCCGAAGTCGATCCCAACGATGATGGCAGAATCATTGTCTCGTCGTCGAGTCCTACCCGAGGCCCTCGAGCCTCGAGTTCGTGTTGGAATAGGCATCTGTGCGAGCCAGGGGCGCGTTACCCGAGGATCACAGGTAGTTTGGCATTGACAACTCCAGAGAAGTACTAGAAAGGTGAAGTAGTAAATTTGTGAAAGAGAATTTTTTTTTCCCTTTTCTTTTCTTTCAGGATCACAGTTGGGAGGGAAATAATAAGAAACTTGTGTGCTATTGTGAGGGGGGAGAAGGTTGATATAAACACAATAGACTCCTCACTTTCTTGTCAGCTGGCAGACACTGCGGGCAGATGCAAGAAACAGATACAAGTCCCCAACCCAAAAAAATAATTCGCACACTGATAAATAATTTCTCCTTCTCATCACCCCTTCTGGCCTTTCGGTTCATTTTTCTGCACATCACGGAAGCTGCACGCTCAGTGCAGTTTTCTTCCTCTCATCTTCGCAATGGAGGCTTCTTCAACAATATCCATCGCCGACAACACTGAATCCGAAAGCGAGACAACTGTCAAGGCGGACAGCCATGAAGAGGCTGTTTCTTTGGTTAAGTCATCACCACCGAGCCCGAGTCAGAGTCCAAACGAAAGCATGGATGCCATGAATCCAGAACCCAACTTGGAGGGCGAACTCGTCACCGCGGACGAGGAGCATCAGCCTCCCAGTCGCAATTTGAGAAGCAAGAACAAGGCGGGCAATGACTTGAAGAATGCTCAGCTGCCTCAATCATCTCAGTCCGAGGAAGGTGATTCTGGCGATGACGAGTACGCATTCCCTCCAAAACCTACTCCCCGTCGTAACCGAGGCCGCCCTCGTGGCAGTACCAGCCAGAAGGGAGAGAACAGCTGCAAAGCAACATATTCCAAGAAGAGAAATAAAGAAGAGGAGGAAGAAGAGGAGGAAGAAGAGGAGGGGGAAGCTGAGGAGGCCAAGCCAGCGAAGCGAGCCAAGAAACAAGACTCACCGGGAGACGACAAATTCCAACGCGCCCTAGATCTCCTGGCCGAAAGCAAAGTAGCTCAAGTTCGAGCGCTTGCGCAGGCTGAAGCAACAGCCCAAGAGCTACAGAAGAAACATCAAGCCAAATGTCGAGAGCTTAAGAAGGCTGAGGCTGAGATCATCGAACTTACAGAACGAGCTACTACCAGCGAACAGGCTCTTCAGAGACAAACCGAAGTCCTCACAGAAAGAGACACAGAGTACATGGCGTTGGAGGATGAAAATGCAGATCTGAAAGAGAGGTTGGTAACGGCAATGCTTACCGCAAACAAAAACAAAGGGGCATATGAAAAGGTCTCTGACAGCTACATCTCCGAAGTGTGGAAGGCCATGTCCTACAATATCTACAACTTTGTTAGAAATGTCCTCACAGAGAAATCGGCCGGTAACAGCAGCATCTCAGGGGTTTCCGCAAGTATTCACAAATACGTGAAACATGCTAGGAATCCCAATCTGACGTCGCACATCAGATCTCTCTTGCTTGAGAGCTACATCTGGAAGGTCATCAGCTGGAAAGTCTTCTCGGGAGGCGGGAACATTTGGGCAGGGCAGTTTAGCTCTATATTAGCACAATCTATTGTGTTAATGCAAGGTCAGTTTCTTTTAACACACAAGTTGGAGCATCTTTTTTACAAAACTTGATATATTGAGACCATCCAACTTATTACCTAGAATGCAATCAGGAATCTCCGGAATACCTAGGTCTAATCAGTCGAATGAAGACTAGAGTTGTTCATGATCTGGGCGAGAAAATCGGAATCGACAAACACGACAACAGCGGCATGAAAAGTCTACTGGATTCTTTCGCCGTGGATTTGTTGGCATTTGTATCAGATTCGAAAGTGGATGGATTTTACCCATCTCTCTCTGAGATTCTCAGTCAGGCAGTCGAGCTCCACGCAATATTCATGAGGTCCAAGGCTATCTTCATGATTGGAGAGGTTGAGATTGGGGTCCCCTTCAACTCTACTTCAATGAAACCCATGTATAGTAACTATGACGCAGCAACACCGTTGGGGTCAGCAAGGATTGTCAACATTGTGTCTCCGGCTCTAATCAAAATTGGCAATGCCGATGGGGAATGTTTCGACCAAAAGATGGTTGTCTGCAAAGGCAAGGTATGGGAGAGAAGCAAGGTTATTGCCAACGAGTGCCCTGCATCAAGCATCAAGTCTGAAAATTCAGAGGGATCATAGGCTTTGCATGTGGAAATTGAGGAATGTAGTTAGGCCTGGCCATTACACGCTGGATATGGATTGCTTTGTTAGTCATGGTCCTCTTCTGTTAGGCCGGGGCAGCCCTCCATCTGTTCGTCGGGGTATGCCATTTTGCACCAGAAGCAATACTTGTGCTCCTCTCGCAAGTAGACAAGCAAACGGTTTAGCCGGGTGCCAACATCTAGTGCATTGAATTCATCCAGTTCTTCATCCTCCTCGTCCAAGTCATCAGCCGTGGCGTAGACCGTGTGTCCCTTGCCGAGTGCTTTTTTATCATCCTCATCCTCATGATTGTCCTCGTAGGTCGGCAGCCGTGAAAGAGATTGCTCCAAGTCATATCGCATTCTTCGATCACGCTCCTTTTCTTCCCGGTGACGAGCCAGACCACGATAAAGGACCGGTATAGACTTCAGGGGGCGTGATGATATTGAACGAGGTTTTGAAGCGTCTTTTTCTCGCGGCGAAGACCGTCGCTCATCCGGGTCCATTCCTGTATTTTCTTCATCCATCTGCTCTGCCGTCCTCTGGGCTGCATGGAGTTGCTTTTCAAGCCTTGCTTCCTCCCTTTCTTTCCTGACTCTTTCCCGATACTCATCAGGATCTATCTTGACAGTCTTGACTTCTCTCTCCTCGGCAGCCTCCTGGAGACGTCTTTTCTTCTCGCTGTCCAGACCGATACCACCGCGATCCTCCTTCATGCTGATCTTGATGGGCTCGGCCTTACCCGCATCACCGGCACTTTCGTCCTTTTTCCCTAGAGAGCCGCCCTTGAAGCCCATTTTAGCCATCATAGCCAGACCCTTGCTCTTTTTCGAGCGCGGATCCTCTAGCATGGAAGTAGCCAAGGCACGTTCTCTGGCGGCAGCTTCTTCCTCGGCGAGCTCTGCTTTTGACTTGGTGATGCCACGGGCCCGGGACTCCTTCTTGAGCCGCTGTGCACGCTGAACGGAGCTCTCCGTGGTTGGCGCGGGTTCATCAAATGTCATGTTCATGTAATCATCATCCTCATCGTCTCCGGGTGCCGTGCCGGCAGTGGCATTGTTGTGTAATGACGCCATATCAGAGGACGTGTGCTGGAGGAACAATGGTGATAGCCAAATGCAAGGCTATATTAGGGAATAGAATGCAACCCAATTCAAACAAGACAGTCAAACGTGGCCTCGCATGAGTTGCTTTGTCTTTGTCTGAGGCTCGTCCATCCATCCACGGTGCAGTGGCAGAAAGTTGGAAGTTGGCACAGAAATGGACTAATGCAAGAGCAAGTCCCACCTTTGTTCCTGTACATGTACTGGTACCGCGCCAACGCAGGGACTCGGCGTGATCTGTTAGCGTCAGCGCCACTGCTCCAACCTTGACGCCTACAGGATCTGAGTAGCGACAAAGTATCTCTACTTGTGAGAAAACTACCGTCGACAGTCCAATCAAGAGAGAGCACGATTAGTTACTATGCCGAAAGGGAAAAGCCAATGATGTTTCGACTAAGAAATGGTTCAAAATTTGGCCGTAAGATCACGGGAACTACAAGACAGTATGAATATCATTGCTTTGTAATGATAAGATACATCTAGCATGCAATAGCCTATCTAGTACGTACGATCTATGGAGTATAAATTCATTATGTTTATCCTAGTCAATACTTGTGCAATTGCCAGCCGTCCCTAGATTAGTAACCCTAACCCCAGACAAGTCATATTCTTGATAACATACAAGTACATTGCATAACGCTAGCTAGTCTCGACGATGAACGAGATAAATGATGTTTATGCTACCGTAATAAATGCTCGACGACACGCTAGGCCTCGACGTACTATGTACTCGTATGTAGACGTAGACGTCGAGGGCGGTTGTGAATCACTCCCGAAAAGGATGCAGTGACAATCAGGAACAGAAAAAAGAAAGCCATAATGCACATGCACATGTCAAGTTACAACGAGTAATGTCTTGCTACTACAAGTACGAGTAGTAATAATAAGCCGATACAATGTCTTCAAGTGTCCGAAGTGCATCCACGTAAGACAAACCCGTAAAAGGCTCAACTGGTTGGGGTCCGTCCGTGTTTGATCAAGTGATCATACTTGTACATGCAGGTGTTGGTTCGAGTTACAGTGCATGGCCGTACTGCGAATAGCGAGGTCTCTTCAACTGCACGGTGATGCAACAGGTACCAAAATGTATGCCACGATGCTTTTCAAGTCATGAGTGAGTAATGAAGCTTTATTATTACGTTTGTTTTTATGCATCACCTGCTAGGTAGTATTTGACGATGTCAATGTTCATGCCATGTATTATGTGAATCGACACCTATGGATAGGTATAGTACCTGTAAGCTATAGTACCTCTCCATTCCATTAGAAGCCCGGGTTCCATCCCTTCCAGGGCAGGGCTCTAAATTGCAGGGCTGACAAGCTGCAAACCACGCCCTGGCCAAAGCACCTCCACCCCCTGTAGCCCTGTCTATTACTGGCCCTTGACCACTGTAAGAATGGGGTCGCCTTGCGGGAAAAAGCATCCATCCATCGCCCAGCCACTCACAAATTACGGTGAGAGGGGCGCCCCCCCCAGCCCTCCTCCACTGTCTGGCGCAAGGAAGTGGACAAGCAAGCAACCGAACCGTCTGCATCTCATTGTTGCAGCTGCATCTCGCCTTTTTCGCCGCATTCCGAAAAAATACACTCATCTCTTATTACTTACCTCTCTCAAGGGCACAGCATACATACATACATTACTTGTACCTGACCTTGGGGCTTGTACAGAATCGGAAACAGAGTGCGTACCTACATTAAATACGGTCGCTGGCCCTTGGCTTTTATCCTTTTTTTTTTTTTTTTATACAGGGAATCGAGAAAAATCGGTACCTTCTTTTGCTTGCTTGGAAGATCGAACACTGTTGGTGCGCGCGCGCATAGCTACGGTTCTAACATCTCCCTACCCGCCTCAACTTGCGACAAGCATACTTCCCCGTACAAACAGCCAGCGAAAAACAAAGCTTCTTGCATAAACCCTCGTCCAATTCAATTCATCTCTTCCATCTCATCTCAATTGATCAAACAAGCGAGAGGGGGTTCAAACAACTTGACTCAAAAAAAAACAACACTCAGTGGGGAACTCGCCTAAAAGAGTCCTTGCTTCTTTCTCGTCAACCTCCTCCATCCACCATGGGATCCTCCGGCTTCCTTGACACTCTTGGCGATGCAATGAGCACAACAGGCGGCGGCAGTGGACGCTCCTCCCATCGCCGTCACTCCTCCCGCTCTCGCCCAAAGAAGCGCCACTCTCCATCCCCTTCCCGCTCCCGCTCAAGGTCCAGCTCCCGCCGTCGGGGCTCAAAGTCCATCGCGGGAAGCTTCTTCGGCGACTCGTATAGCAAGCGCAACTCGTCGCGGAGCACATTCTTTGGACTAGGAAGCAACTTTAGTCGTTCAAGTTTGTTTGGAGGCAGTACGTTTTTGACCCAACCCCCAACCCCCTTTGACTTGTTGTACTTCAGTCGACTAACATCGTGACCCCAGGTCGGCCTTCATATTACAAACGCTCCCCCCGTCAGGGTTTCGTCCACCGCGCAACAAAGCAACTCAAGCGTCTCATCCGCGACCTCGCCCATTACGCCAAGCGCCACCCCTGGAAGGTCTTCTTCCTCGTCATCGTCCCCCTTCTCGGTGGCCTGGGTGCCCTCCTCGCTCGCTTCGGCGTCCGCGTCCCAGCCGCCGTTGAGAAAATGCTCGGCATGGCCTCCCGCGCTGCTAGCGGCGACGCATTCGGCGCTGTCAACGATGCCGTCCGCATGGCTGGCGATCTTGGCGGTTCCTACAGGGGCGCCCGTGTCGAGCGCGGTCGACCACCTGCCGTGCAGTATGTTAGCAGCAGCAGGTCCACCTACAACGGTCCTCGCGACGAGGGCGACTGGGTCGACAACATTGGCAGGGGTGTTCAGGGCATGGCCAAGTACTTCTCCTAGACTGCGGCATGCTTCTTACGGATATGGTGTACATGACGGGCTTCACTAGTGAGGCATACGACTGATGCGATGTGATGACGTATATGGGCAGAGGCGTTTGGGTGGGCATTTTCTTCTATTGGTGCGACGACATTTTATGATCTTTTGAATTGATATCCGGACATTGGGGGGGGGGGGGGGACAGAATTACATGATCTACAGCTAAACATTATTAGTTGGATATTTGCTAGGTAGATGAGAAACTGTAGACAGTCATGGGCGCAGGGTAGATAGAGGCAAGGAAGTGAAGAGAAGTTGTATACAGACCAATCATGGCATTTTCTCCCCTGCTTGTCCGAGGTGATAACACTTGAAGGGTGACCATTAATCCAGATCTCCTTACCGTGTACGTAATTCAGTACACTTGATGCCAGCTGTGGTATGATAATGGGAGATAATAGCAGTATATATATATATATATATACGGAGCAAGGAGACACACTCTTATGCAGCGGGATCATTAGTGGTTTGCATATTTCAGCATCCAATTTCATTACTATCTACTATTGCAGTAATTTCGCATCGAGCAAATCCGTTTATAACCTTATCCACGTTTTGCTCCCTAAACAAATAATCCCCTACTCGGCTCACGGTTGTGCCTGCGCTTCCGTTTGCTCTGAAGGCATAAAATGGGGGATACCTCCAAAGACTACTTGGCCAAACTATCGGCACGATTATGCCAATGACATATTTCGCTGTGCCCCTCCATAAGTTCGAGGACTGGAGGAAAAAGAATAATGTCCTCGTCACGCAAAAAAAAATTGATGTTCATGCTATCATCAAACGCCTACTTCCAGACGAGAGAAGCGAGCAGGCCTTCCTTGCCAAAGCTCAGCTTCATTAAAGAGCAAGATTATAGTAGTACCAAGCCCCTCCTCCCTCTCTCGACATCGCGCTTTCAACTTTTCTTTTCGATTTCACTCGATAGGTAATCTGCCGATACAGCCATGAAAAGTTTGAAATAGATTTTGCATTCCCAAAGCATGAGAGGAAGATATAAAGTGTTCGGTACATAGCATCCATATACGTTCGTCAAGACAGCCACCATGTGTCATGGCAGCTCTTTGCTGATTCATTGGTGTGTATATAACAGCCTAATGATCAAGTTGTTGCACCATCCTTGTTCGGTTTCCAAAATTGTATCATTCTGCTCAGTCGTGAGGACTTGCTCTTTGGCTTCTTTTGCTGCTGAGCAGGCTCATTGTCCAAGGTTACTTCCATCGACAGCTTGCTTCTCTCTCCATGCGAGGTACTAATGAGCCGACTAAGGCTAACCAGGCTCGATCGTCTTCGCCCGAATGCTGCTGATGATACAGAAACGGGCCGTTGATCGCGAAGGGTGGAGCGATTCACCCGAGGCAGTGGGATAGGGGCGCTATCCCGCGTCATAGTTGAGTTGCTCGAAGTGAGAGAAGGAATATCATAATCCATCGAAATTCTAACCTCTGGTCCCGGCTCGCCCATAAGCAGTGAGTGGAAGCTGTTTGCGTCTGTGACGGATGAAGGCGCAGTGGAGATACGCTGGGCATCAATCGATATAGGCGAGCGCGGGGAGGGGTGGGACGAAGACATTGTGTATGGGCTGATAGGAACAGTGGCCATGTTAGAGTTATTCAATGAGTAATCATCGACTAGGGGCAGATCATTGAGGCCGGGGAATTGTCTAGGAGATGGAGAACCAGACTCAAACGAGTCCCTTGAACCTTGGAACATCTTGGCCTCGGAAAACGGCGAGAATGGAGGCTCTTCTGCAATGACCACTTCTTGGAGCGATGTCCTAGAACACTCAGTACGTACGAAATGAGTGCTGTGGATCTCACGATCACTCATCCCAGAGCTCCTCCGTCGCGCAATCTTCAATGGCTCATAAGGTTTAGCAGATGGTAGTTCTACGGACACGGGAACAGGTGCTGGGGGGTAACTTCGCCATCTGAGCCGTCTTCTGATTCAGATCGGGATTGATTGCCGCCCTTGCCATCGTCCTCTTCATCCTCTTCAAACACATCTGCCATGGTTGAGTTGCTTCCGAATCGGTTGATAAAGGCGTGGCCGGGGTCGAAAGGTGGTAGAGCTGGCGCAGATTCAGCGCGTCGATGGTAGTGCATACCAGGACCGGCGAATCCTCTCATGCCTTGAGCACTGTGCAATCGTCGCTTCCCAGAATTGCCAGCAGCCTGTTGAGCCGCTTCCCACTCAGGGTTGTACGAAAGAGGTGTGTTGAAGGGGCCAAGAGCTGCATCCAAATCAATCATGGAGAAAGAAGAGTCATCAGCAGACCGCCGTTTAGGCAATGTTTCGGATTCTGTAATTGTGACGGTGGGTGGTGTCATCTCAGGTTCCTTGGGTTCCTTATCCGACATGTCTTCATCGTCTTCCTCATCATCCGGATGGGTGACGGAAGCGGGGGAGTCGGAGGACGGACAGCTTTAAGTTGCTTCTTACTGCTTTTGGACTTGCGAGGTAGGATAGAGCCTGCCCAGCCCTTGACGCGATTCTTCTTGCTGCTCTTCTTAGAGCTCTTTTTCTGTTTGCCAGCATCTTCACCACCATCTGCGGATGTGTCAGATCCATGGTCGGAAAATGAGGCTGAGTCCATGGCTCTTGGATTAGACTCTACAGAGCTCGAGCTGCTAGGGCGTCCTTTCAATGGCGACCCGGCGCTTGCCAGGGATTCCAAACCAAAGAATGACCATCGTTTAGTGGTCTTTGTTGGGCTGGGTGTGGCAGGATCAACAGAGTCGCCATCAGGCACATCTACAAGAGCAGGGATAGAATTTCGGCGTCTCATAGAAATAGGCTTGCTATTGGATGGTTGAGATTCCGTTGCGCGTTGGAGAATGGCACCGGCAGTGCTTGGTCTGGAGTCAATGAATTCGCTTGTTGGGACTCGCGACAATGGAGCTGGACTTTCTCGTCCACTGGGGATTGCTGAGATGACGGATGAAATGCTGCCGGAAACAGAATGCCCTGGCCGTGCAGTCATGGTGCTAGAGGTGTCGGTAGAGATTAAAGACAGTGGCCGGGGGATAAACTCCAAGGTATCGGAGAACCCAACTCTTGTTCGAACAGGAGGCTTTAGTGGCTTCTGGTCCCTCTCTGCGACGGGCTCTATAACTTGTGCTGGAACGGTGTCAATTTCATTGACAGCCACCTTTTCAGGCTCCAAAGTTAACACGGGCTCGGGTAGCTTGGTCAAGGCTGGGGAATCCTCCGGGCCTAATGGCGGGAGAGCATTATGAGGTTCAGGGCCAGTGGGACTGTTGGGGGCGCTATTGCCCTTGGAAAATGGATTGTGTAGAGGCGGAGGTACAAGGATGGGCAAGTCATTCGTGGAGATTGTGCCAGAAACGCCACGGCGGTGACCTCTTCGTCCATGGGGAGGGATTTGCAGTGATGGTGGTGGTGGTGGGAAGTCAGCTTCCGGCTTTATCGGAATGGTACTGAATACAGCGATTGAACTTCCTTCACGGAGACGACCACCGACAAACTCACTGCCACCTCTTCGATGGCCGTGGCCACCAGGTCGCGCCGCTGATGGAAGTGTCCTAGGCGTATTGAAAGAATTTGGACTTAGGAATAATTGTCCATTGGCGTCAGTGGGGACAGTCGCGCCTGGATTGAAGCTGAAGTCGGGAAGACCAGCGTGTCTAGGTATCCGATCGGCAGTGTCGACAGCCAAGCTAAAGGATCTCGTATGTGTTTCTACCGCTGACAGTGGCCTTCTTCTCCTTGTAGCTGGAGTGTAGGATTGTGGTGTGGAAGACGGTGAAGGCGGGCCAGCAGGAAAAACAAAGCGAGGTTGTGGTGGTAGGTAATTGTCGGGGGATAAGTGTGATTGAGATGCATCCAAGGAGGTGAGGAAATCGGCGGTGGCTTCCAGATTCGCGGCCGGAGAGGCACTGGGTGCCTGCTCACGGCTGTAGCACACAGTTGCCATCATTCATCCAGCCGCGATGCGGCAACAAGACCGATGGTCAACTAAAAGGCTTCGTGGACCATAGGGGGAGTGAGGTTGTTGGTGAGCAGCGGATGAGATTCGATCGTTCGCTTCAAGTTTTCTATTCCGGTCTCCTTTTTTTCGTGTTGGTAGGGGAGGAAAGTAGGTGAGAGGTCACAGCCGTAGAATGCGAATCAATTCCGACTTCTGTCGAAAGATCAGTCGACTGATGGTTGTAGGAAGGTTTTTTGAGGATATGACGGATGCGCACCTGTATAGTTAATTCGAGGGCGTGAATCCGAAGTTGAGGTCGAGGTCGGCAAGATGGGACGTGGTGCGGCTGATGCAAATGCACTGATGAACAATTCAAGTCAAAACTGGGTGCAATAAATGAGTGGACGGCCAAAACCAGCGCAAAACTCTTGTCGAGGACTGCAGCTGGAATCGCACCAAGAGGCGGATTCGAAGAACGCGCTGATGAGGCGGAGGATGAAGAAATCCGGGGAGAGACTTTGAGAAAAGAGAAGAGAGGGGAGAAGAGAGGAAGGGAGAAGGAAAGAGGAGAGACAAGAATCGGGAAGGTACGGAGTGGAAAGTACAAGTACTTGGAATCCTACAGCGTTGGGCCGTGCTCTCAAGTTAGGTGACTTCAGAGAGGCCGTACCAGCCAGGTACGGGGTACAAGTACAAATGGGGGTCAGTCAAAATGTAGGGGTCGGCGGGCTTGGAGACTCAGTCGGAGACCCCTGGAACCGAACGCAAGCCACTTGTGGGCTTCAGTGGGCCGTGGCGCCCCTTGGGTGGGAGAATTAGCAGTCCGTCCTTGCACCTTGCAGAGGCACGACGAGCCCTGGACTTCAACTGGCGTAACACCTCCCTGTGCATGCAGTGCACTAATTCGGCAGGGGAGACAAGACACACAACGTGTTATTTGCCCAGGAAACCCCAGTTTGGCTGCCCAGGTGGTGCATCTCCGCTGATGGTCTCTGGCTGTTGTGGGTTGTAATTGGCGGATATCTCCCCCTTTGTCTCAAAGGGTCCACAAAAAGGCGCATCTTTTCTTTCTCACCCACCTCTTCTCCCCCTGACAACTTTTCAATCCATCCTCCCCCATGATGCAAGTGTTGTCCCGTCCGTCTATTATTATGGCCCTTGTTATTGTTATACTACTCGCATGCATGCAAAGCTATGTCCCCTCGTATGCACGTAAATATGGTCGTGCATATTGGTACTCACCTACTCTGTACTTCGTACTCTCTCTCTCTCTCTCCGTCGATGGCTGCCGGGGGCAACAACAGTAATAACATACTTGCACAATGCTACCTACCTACTACCTAGTAATACTCCGTACCTAGATGGGATGAAAATGGTGGAGGTGCGGAGCAGCCGTTAGTGGAGAGTAACAGTCTCTAAACAACACAGGACAGGAAGGTCGGCTTGACAGATGGTAACCGTGCCTTGCGCATCGAGATCAAAACAACCTCTTCAAAGCGGCAGATTAGCGCTGCAACGCAAGTTGATATCAAAACAAACAACATCCGGCCCTACTATGCGGAGTGGCAGTTTTGTGTTCATCTCAGCTCTTGACTCTGCGTATGGCTTTGGTTTGTCCAGCAACATGTGAAAATAAGAAAGGGACCCTTTCAATCTATCGATGCCGCCGGCTAAAAAAAATAGAACTCGGGTTGTTGGCGGCGACCGTCTTAGCCCAACTATTTGCTTCACTAAAAACGTGCTGAGTTTCATTTCTCCCCCAGACATGTAAGTACTTTACCTTGCATTCTTCTCTCCCTCTTATCGATTCAGTGCCGTATCAGTCAACACGAGCCCATCAGAGACATGGCCCTGATGGGGAGGGGGAGCTAATGTTGTACGAACTACGATGCACCAATGAGGCGTGCATACAGAGCATCAGTCACATCTCGTGACCTTTTTTCTTTTTATTCTCTTCCCTTGCAACCTGGTCAACGAATACGTAAGAATGTCTGCTTGCGTGTTCTCGTAGAGGCTGCCAGCGTCCGAAAACGGTTGTGAGGGCGGTTGGTATGAATGAGAGGCATCCCGTGTTGCAACTTGTAGTACATCGTCGTTTTCGTCGTGCTTATTATTATGACAAGGCCGCGCGCCGGGTGTTGAGAAATTGCTCAGTGCGCGCACACTCACTCATCATGCATTAATACTTGTAGTAGTATTATTATGCCTCCAGATGGAGAAACATGTCCGTAATTGTGCATATCAACGGTTTTTTGAGAACTGACCCGTAATTGTGGCTTAGATGCCCCCGGTCCAATCCGCAACGAGCATTGCTCTAGCCACGATTGTAATTCATCAACTGAGGCATGTCTTTGGGGCTGCTCATTCGTTTACAGTTCTCGCGTTCGGTGGCCCAGCCACACCAGCTCATAAACGGTGATTTAGGGTCTCGATGCCCGCTTAAACTGATACCCGAATCCTCCTCATACAATGATTATGGGTCACCAGCCCTTCAATGTTTCATTTCATTGCCTTTCTTGTTCCACCGGCCGACAGACAACGGCGCCTCTCCCGCAAGAGTCCTCATTCTCAATATGTTTCACTCGCTCATTGTGAGCACAGACTGAAGAGCCCATCAACACTTAGTTTGCACTTAGTCAAAGAATTCTGTGAGAAACCAGACAACAACGCCCGTTGTTGGGACGACTTAGCGCAGAAGCGTCACTCTTTTGCCCTTTAGAAGGATGCCAGAAACTCAACTGTCTGCAAGGGGTTGGAAGTGTTGAAGGGAGTATCCACCTGTCAAGGGGGCAGCGTCGTCATTCAATGTCATGGCGTGCCGTCTCCACTCGGGAGGAGGTGATTTCTCTTTGAACGGACAAACGCTGACGACTTTCATAATAGCAATCAACAAGTGGTCTGTATTTTTATGAATATCCCATTCATACGAGACCCACTATGCGATACCTTGTGTGCCTACCTATGTAAACATGCCACGGAAGAACAACATAATTTACCATATGCAAGGCGTATGCAGCAACCAGATTACTCCATATCGAGCGTCTGCCGAATCTGGCTTCCTACTGGTCAGACCCTGGCGTAATTAAATTTGGTCTCAGCCTCGGTCCCGACATCGAGGGCGGGAATGCAGGCACCTCACATCGAACACGGAAGCGAACCGTTTTTTATACCGCTATATCTGCAGGTTAAATTCTTTTTCTCAAGGGCAAGCATGAGTTACCAGTAAAAATAAATCGGATCCAAGACAATCAACGTCATGACTAGTCCGGTCCTGAGGCTACGGGTCCGCAACACAACTTCGTGTCGTCTCGATCGTTGCCAAGCAGACCGAATATGTACAATTATAATATGTTGGCTGGGATAATTATAACTCTCGAAGCCACATGCCATCCCATGGGCTTCCATTCTCTGGGACCAACGGGGGGCTGGTCTGCTATTAATGGGAGAGCACTGACCTCTTAATCCCTCCACGACATTAACGTGAGCCTGTTGCTTTCTTTTTCTCTTTGCTGACAGATGAAACATGAGCTGCAGGCCATCGACAAAGATTCCCGGCATTCATTTTCATGGCTGCGAGAATACGAGCATGGATGGAGGCACCTGTGCTTTCCTCCTACCGTGATATGTATGGATATCCCGGACAGAGCTTGATGCATGCTTCACAAATTGCAAGCCTCCCTAATTCACCAACAAGGGATACACAAGGATTATGATGATGAATATTACATGTGAGATCATAATATTCCCTATGGCGACTGTATATCGCATCGCCTTCTCACGGAGAGTAATAAGCAAATCAGATCGTTCCCGACGCACCGGGTGACGACTTGGACGAGCCGCATTCCAGAAGCGTTCCCTGACAATTTTATTCGGGCCAGATCGGGGACCCTGAAATTTGCGCCACACTCACATTCAAAGTGGAGCCCTTATTTCAGCCACAATATGGAGTTTCACACCGCTTTTGATATCAGCTCCGCCTACTTCTGATAATGCGGCAGAAAAAAATTTGGCGTCATGATCTGGAGTGAGTGAACATTGGCAATTTATCGATTCTCGAGTCACCAAGTCCTGATTTGATACCAATCGGGAAAACAAGCATGTCTACAGAGGCGCCCACAGTTGAAAAGGCGGCTGAACAGCCAGCCAAACCCCTTGGCATGCGCAAAAATGGTGCGCATCTGATCATATCAATCTATCAAGGTTTTGGACACTGACCCTTATCACCAGGCAAGCAGTGGCATTCACTAAAGCAGGCCTTTCGGCCAGGAAAGGGATTAACTTCCTTTGAGCAAAGAAAGAAAGACCGTTCGGCGATGATGCAGATGAAAGCAAAGGAAAAGGAGATGAAGGAAGAGAAAGAAGAGGAGCGCCAGGTAAGTAACGGCTGCTGGTGAAAATTCCGACTGTTGCTTACACAAGACGAAGCGGAGAATTCAAGCCATCCGAGATAAACGAGCCAAGAAGGAGGAACAAGAAAGATATGAGAAGATGGCCGAGAAGATGCACCGAAAGCGTGTGGAAAGATTGAAGCGCAAGGAGAAGCGCAACAAGTTGTTGAACTCTTAATCCATGGAACCGATACGCCGATGAATCACTTTGATATCCCGCTACGAAGAAAACCATGGGTTATCCCAATTAGGGCATATTTCTGAACGGGCCAGTCTTTCATTTGCTGCAGGGAGTCAAGGGCGAACTACAACTCCTGCTGAGGTGATATATTACTGGACATTACGATCAGCGCCTTTGTTACGAGTATGATGGAGTGGTTAGGCGCGGTCTAGATGCACATGGGATCTGAGCTGAGGTGGAACATGACCATGTTGCGTTGGCATCATACTATAAGCGGATTGAGCGGAGGAAATGCGTTTTTTAGCAATTATCTGCATTGTTTCGGGAATCTCCAGCTGCTTATGAGTGGCGTCAGGGCGCTTTGCTTCGAATTTCTGAGGGCTTAGACAACCCAAATATAGATGAAATAAATCAAGGAATTATTAAAACATTAATAGGGTAGAGTCTACTAATTTTGATGTCGGAAATCTCCATGTGACGTTGATTCTGTATTATAAACAAAGATTCTTGCTTGTAGTAGGGTAGGTTAGACAGAACGACACTACTAGAAGCATGTGAACAGTGTGCTCCACAGCGGTTTTGGTCCCGCGGCTTGTCTGCCTACCCACCCAATCCTGGGGGGCCTCTACAGCTCGACCATCCATACAGATGCAAGCTTATAGAGGGTCAAGGACCCCAGCCAAGCAACCAATACCAAATGTCGAGCAGAAGAACCTCGCTGGAGTCTCCGGCCACCTCCCCATCCAAGCCTGGAGGGCGGCACCAGATTAAACGATCGCTCACCGAATTCACCTCACCCGGCAAGCTGCAGCGTGCCCAACACCAACATTACCACTATCGGCCGGACCGAGCATACGATGACAAGCCACCAACCTCGATGCCTTCCTCGATAATGCAAGGGCGTCATTCTGTTGATCTGCCACGGTCGGAGAATGTGTCGCCCATGATGAGTCCCAACGAAAGCCGGCGAGGAAGCGTTTTGATTCAGAAGGATGGCGATGACAGGACCGAGTCGCGAGATAGTAAGGAGAAGCTACCCGGTGATAGGGAGGGTTCTCTGCTCAGCACCAAGTAGGTTTCCGAGTATGATGAAACCAACATTCCATCGTAGTACTAATTGATGCTTCTTTCTCCTTTTAGCAAGTTACGACAATCGCTCATAGAACTCAATGCGTTTTCGACGGATACAACTCGTCACCTAGACGAGACCTATTACTCGGTGCTGGAAAAGATGACTTCGCTTCAAAATACTGTCAACGCCCTGAAAGATCTCGCAGAGACATCACGCGATATCCAGGTTGGCTTTGATAGGATCTCACAGGATCTTGAAAGTGATATTAAAAGCCAGCTTAATGGCATGGGACAATTCAAAGGACAGCAGAATACTATTGAATCTTTACAAGGCCGAATACATAAGGGAAGACAACGGATCGAGGCCCTGGCGGCACGAGTCGAAGTTGTTCGACAACGCGTTGAGGGCTGGGAGCGAGCAGACAAGGCGTGGCAGGAGAGGACGCGGAAGAGATTAAGAATCACTTGGACAGCCCTGTCCATTCTTGTCCTGGTGTTTCTCGTCCTCGTCGTTACCGTGGACTACAGCCCCGAAGTTGTCGCCCGCGGCGATGTACAAGTACAAAACATGGAGAGGAGCGCAACAGTAGAGCGCAAGCCACCAAACACGACATATAGTCCTTATAAGTTGACGAGAGAGGAGACTGAGACCAAGCCCAAGACCAAGCCCAAGACTGATACCAAGTTGGTATGGAAGACGCCAATAGATGATGGTGAGCGGCTGCGAGCATTCGATGAACTATAGAATTTGATACCCCATCTACGGCTACTTTTTCCCCTCCTCGCGCTTTACATTTTTTACACGACGAGTCATGAACGTTACAATGCAGCCACGAACACCTGACCTTTTCCGGCTGGTCCGTAACCACGGCTTCTTGGCCATAACAAGTTCTGCATCCGGCACAGTGTCCCTCTCAGGATTGTGGGGGCTATTCTGGGATCACCAACCTATAGAGAGTGCATAATGCCGAGAAATGTTGGTCAGGATATTTGCCGAGACGCGAGCATCTGGCTGCGCCTGGTACACTGCCACAATATCAGTGGAGCCGAGGATGAAGGCCAAGCTGCAGTGTTCCCTTCATCTAGGGCACATTTTGCGATGAATTGGCCCATATCCGTGGATTCACCGCATGTTTAGTTGAAGAGGGAAATTGCCCTTTATGAAACGTCTGTGGAAGCATCTTCTATTTTACTAGGACCCAGTTGAAGGAGCAACTGCATTTTTGTGGAACGCCGGAGCTCCCAGGAAGTGGCGCGTAAGATGAGCGCCAGACTTTCAGGGGGCGTGATATTCTACTAAAAGCCCGGCTGTTGAGTGCTTTTGTTGTGTGCGATGCCGGTCCATGTGCGACGCTGTTTATGAGCGAGCAATGCTAATGCCACATAGCGTCAGTTATCCATCTGTTTGTTTGAGCACTGAGCGTTTTTGATTCGAAATGGGAACATCCTACATCATTATACTGGTGTTTACAAGTTAGCCATTTTCACGAAGACCTGCTGGGAGTCTGATTACGACCTATAATGGAGTTATATAGATGTTCTGTTGTCAATTTTTATAAACCGGATCCAAGGTTAGATTGTGTGACTTGTGTGTCTGATGATTGAAGCCATAGACTCGTCACCGCCTTCATTACTGTATGTGAGGGCGTCCAATGCCAACATTCATACGGCCCACAGCAGCTGCGCCAAGCACGAAGCTTCGAGCGTTGCAGCAGTGATGAGTGCAGATAAGGGCGCCCATTACCTTGGCGAGGGAGGGGACCCGCAGGTATGTGGTTTTGTTTCTGGATTCTATTTAGTTCCATCTTGTCTTTGGAAGCACAGATTGCAATTATATACTACGTTAATGGAGGTTTCGGAGTATCATCGCTATCATATTGCCACCAGTTCCGGAGCTATTTCTGCACCCGTGAACATCCAAGACCAGTAGCGTCGTGATAGCTGCTGACTATAGTGGTCTTTTAAGCTTGTCTGGGTATCTGGTAGATCCTTGATATCTGGGCATGATTTGGTAGTTTCCAATAATCAACGTCCTTTTTCGTAGACTCTCTAGAATAAAATAATCTCTTCGTAGTATTTGTTGGGCTCTTTGGTTTTCTGCATGCCATCATGATGGGATCACTAATGTCTCTTGTTGGGAAGGAAATCCATATCAGTAGACGGCACGGGTTTGGTTACAGGGTTGGCAAGAAACGCCCATCGGTATTGTGTGCTTGAGTTTCGAGTGTGGCTTGGAATTTGCTCCTCCTCCAACAATCACACGTCATAGGCCTATCAACCAACCAACTGCCTCCATGCACTTAACCATTTACATAAAAAAATGCGCCAACGCGGGTCCTCCTGTATGAGGCGGAGCTTGGCTGTGGTTTAGGTGAACTCGATGACTTGACTGGATGTTGTTATTGGAGCGCAGTCTTTGTGTTTCTTGCGACGACGGGCTGACGACGTTTGTTCATTCATTCCTCCTCGACTACCTACTATAGAAGGTCGCTGTTCCCGAAATCTTGCGCATCGAGTGCAGCAGAAGACCATTGAACCCAGGCTTACCCTCTCCCTCCCCCTCAGAGAGCTTACAGCAGCTTTACAGCGCCGTTGCAACCCCCAGCTACCCCGCCAAACCGGAACCAAACCCATTCAGCCTCGCTGGGCTGGACATCTCTCGGCGACTACAACTGCACCTGCAAGTCGACCTAATAAGCAGTTGAAATACCTCCGTTGCTCTGTTTCTATCCCATCTTCTTCAACCCGAAAGCCACAATTAGAGCAAGGAGCAGACATTGCGTTCGTTCGCCATGGCCGCAACAGCTGAGGAGGGGAAGCCCGACAGCGGCGAGACCATCTCGTTGCCCGTTCGCACCAACAGCTCTCAAACTTCTCCGCCACCGGGGCAGATTTTGACGGGAAAACAAGAGCACTGTATGTTGATTGACTGAGCATAGGTTTGTGTCTGCCACTCGTCCTGGGCGCATGCTAATTTGGTGCTTGGATAGACCTGAAAAGAGAGCTCATGTCAGAGCAGGTTTCATGGGAAATCAGCGAGCTCAACTCCCCCACAGCACTGCAGCGGTTCGGTGCGCCGTTCAAATCTGACCATGGCGAAGTCTCCCCCAAGAGTCGGAGCTCCCTATTCTCAGATACATTTTCGTCCACCATGTCCGAGACTTCCCTTTTCTGGATAAGGCCAAGGAAAAGGAGTTTTGGCAGGACAAGCTTCAAGTTGTATGTTTTTTTGCGCCGTATCCCGGGATGCGATGGGTTTCGCTGACAATTGAGTCGCAGTTCCTTGAATCGTTTGCCATAAAGCAAATATCTTCCTCCGAGGACCGTTTAGAAGAGACGAAGCGCCGCAAGCTGGCTATCAAGTCTAGAAAACTGGTAGAATTGATGATGGTTTCAGGAATTCCCACCTCATCCGGATTTGAAGAGCGCATTAGGTTCTCTGAACTCGAAATCGTCGACAGCAGTGCCATTGACAGGGGCGTCATGAATACCCTCCCCGAGGGCAACTATATACATGGATGGGACGTCAACGTTGCTGGTGTTCGAGCCATATCAGTCAAGCGCAACATCCGCTACCACAAGCATGCCGAGTTTATTCTTCGTATCAAGAGAAAAGGCGAACTGGAGCACTTTGTTGGTCGACGATACGGAGATTTTGCCAAACTGCATCGAAGTCTGAGGACTGAGCTCCCAGGCAGGGTGTTGCCAGTTTTACCCAAGAAAAACAAGTCAGATGCGAGAGCGAGTGGAATTTTCACATCATTCACTGGAGGAGGCAATGATTCAGATGCCTCGTCTGATTCTTCAGTCTCAACTCGTGTAACTGGGTTCGTGCCAAATCATAGTCGGTCTAGCTCGATGCTATCGCCCTCAGGTAAGGACGCCACCCTATTTTGTATCAAAAGCTTGTGCTCATCGTTTGGAAATAGGTAACGCCAGAGGACCCGCATCGATTAGATCATCCAGGTCTGGCCGGTCTAAACATCTGTCACCTCGTCCCTCTGTGGATGGCAGGTTGAGCCCAGGAACTCCAGGAACCCCAGGATCGCCAGAGGTTCGTCACATATCGACCCGCCGTAGAAGTATGATATTAACATTATGCATAGACTGTAGTTCTCTGGCGTGAAAGTCAACGAGTTTCATTGCGAGCATTCCTGCGATCCCTCTTGCACAACCCTCAAATTGCCGGTACAAAGGCCATGCAAGATTTCTTGAGTGGTGATCCCATCACACCGACGGACGAGGATGTAGAAGATATTATGAGACGCAAGGCAGTTGACGAGAAGCGCATGGAAGAACAGAAAGAGTTTTACGAAATTGCTAGAAAACGAGCTGCTGAGCTTGATGAGTACATGGAACAGTGAGTACGCCGGGTGTATACTTGCGAGTCTTCTACTAACGCTGGCCAGGTTTCGACGCGATATTGTCGAGCGGAACGGTCTCACTCTGCTTTTCAAGGAGATCAAGGAAAAGGAAACCATTGGTGACCTCAGCCTTCAGTACCGAAAATTCTGTGAGTGGCTTAGAATCGAAATTGCTGCTGTCATCTACCATCTTTTCTTGGCCGAGGACAACTCAGCCGACATGTTTGCGCAAGCAAAGCGCATCCACTCTCTCATCCCCTATACCATCATGAAGAACGTCATCCGAATTGCGAATCCTGCCGCGGTCATGTCTGGCATCCTTGATATTTTCCTGGCCCAGCCTTTTGGTACTAGATCGTTGATGCAACGGATGTTTTCCCTTGCACTCAACGACGGCATTAGAAGTTTTCAGAGATCCATTGATGCCTTGGATGCCAAGATTGGCGATCCTGTTTTCACCGAGAAGATAAAGCTATACACCAATGCGCCAGAGGAGATTAAGAAGACTATTCGTCAGGATGCAGAGGATGAGAATATTGATTTGATCGTCTCAATCTTGCGATCTGATCTCCTGGAGCCGGAATTGACGGGCGAACAGATCCAGAGACTCTTCAATGCCTACGTTGCGTTTAATAATGCTGTAGAGAATATTGATGAAGAATTGAAGCAGGGGGCACAACTCTTCTCTTACCTGAAGCAGTTGCTCAAGCTATGTACTCGACACCGCGATAAGAGCATGCTGCTACAGTTGATCGAGGAGCCGGTTACTTTGCAGTTGTTGAGGGACTTGTTCACCATTTTCTACGAACCTCTTGTAAGGGTCTACAAGTCGGCCAATGTTTACAACAGTGTAACCGATTTTGCCGTCTTTATAGATGACATGATTCAGGTGCGCCAACAAGTTTCTATTCCAACCTTTTTTTTTTTTTAAATAAAAAAAGCCGCTAACATTTATTGCTTAGGTCGTCGAGAAATGCAGAGAGGAAGATGCATCTGCGGATCCTAACCAGACAGTTCAGGCATTCATAGACTTGTGCCAGAGACATGAACACAACTTTTACAAATTTGTGCACGAAGTTCATACACATGATAACGGACTCTTCACCCAACTTATGGGTTGGATAGAGGGCATCCTAGAATTCCTTCGCAAGGGCCCCAAGAACGGAACTTTGAATGTGAATGCTTTATTCGAGGGCGGCGTGAGCAGCACTGGTCTGGACAAGGAAAAGGCAATTGAAGAGATCAACGCTCTCATTGCATGGCAAGAGGCGAGGAAGAAGTGGCACAGCGATAAGACACAACAAAAGATGGCAGCGGAAGGAAACGCGAATAGCGGCATGATGCCCTCAGGGCTAACATTTAGCTCTTCGGATTTCGGATTGAATGGACAAGACTTGGAGGATATGGCATATGACGATGGATCGGAAGAGGAAGCTGAAGCTCAGGAAGAAGATGATCTGGACCCGATCCAAGCTGAGAGACGGAGACGGTCCAAGAGACGGGATCATTTGCGTCGTTCCGCGGGAGAGCCGGTCAAGCCTTCGATTTCCGAAGTTCACAAGCTGAAGGAGAACTTTTTGGTTATGCTGCGTGAGGTTCTAGCGGACTAGAAGGTCATGCTTTGGGAATCTATTTTTTTCAACTTGTGTGTGGCGGAGAGCACTGATGAGTATGGACTGAAATGAGGCCCGTGATGGAAGATGTTTTGTAGAAGTTATCTTAGACTTGCAAGAGTACAGTACGGTGTTGCTTACCGGCATATTTATTTTCACGATGAATACGAAGATGGAAGATATCCCTGTTGGATTTATCTCTATAGCGTGACGGGGGATATGGACTTACTTGACATGCCATGAATTGAGTAGAAGATTGGAGCTTTCTTGGTTCACTAGAATATGAGGTTGACAAGTTTTAGGCATAGATACCTTGCATGATGGGGGTAATGGAGATAAATTAGGGTAATAGAGAGGAGCCGGGGGGAACAAGAGGAATTTTCGGACATGTCAAGAGCGGGCAATTACCTACCTCGTATCTATTACTATCCTAGCTATCTAGTACCTCACTGCTCTTCAACATTTCCCAAAGCCATCTAGCGCTCTCTGTGAAATGCATGATGTCAATTGCCGTGGCTGTGTTCTCGTTGACGGCTGCATCGTGATCCTCGGCTGACATGGTCTCGTTTTTAATAGCCTCGCCATTGGTGGTAGATATTCCAACGACAACAGGATGTTTTTGATTATGACTCAAGACCAAACTCAACTGCCTGTCCGTATGCGTTCGTATTATCAAATCATTGGGAAGCGTGATGGAGCTTTCTATGAGGTTGCTAGACTCTGGCAAGTTTATGAAATTACTGTACAAGTCTTACTAAACCAACTTCACTTGATGGAATCATTTAGAGCCGAAGAGGAGCGCATAATGCAACATGGCAACACAAGTTTTCACCCCCTTTTTACTCTAGTTGGACATGATCAGATTTTTGATACTCCCTTTCTACTTGCAAGTTTATGACTTAACCCTCTTTATGATCTGGCTTGAAGCCACGGCTGCGTCCCCTTTACTTTACGTTATGCTACCTGTTCTTGGGCTTTGAGAACAGAACACATTTCTGCTTTCTGGAGCCTATGGCTAAATCGTCCTTTGGGAACCTGGCATATCCTTCTACCTTGGGGGCGTGTGTTTGGAGATGGATCTAAGCCATCCAATTTATTAGCCCGCCCATGTGGCGCTTAAGGGTTCCATGGACGGGAGGTTGGGAGGATCAGCCGCCTCCCGAGGTCCACTACAGCCACTACAACCACTATAACGGCCGCTACATCGGCTGCAACCGCAACCCCATCGAAATCTTGTTCAGTTACAAACTTCAAACTTGACTTCGATACCAGCAACGTTCAATCTATACTCATTGTTCACACAAACAATGGAATAGTTGCAATGCATGATTCATACAGTTGGAGGTACTGCTAAATTTTCTCAATTATACGCAATTTTCTTTGGAACCTTTTTACCCCAAATAAAGCCATCAAGGCCCTCTCGTTTATTGAGAAGCATCTCTCGTCGCCATGGCGACCACACCTTCAATGCCCCGCCATTACGATGCGCTCACTCCAGCGCAGACGCCATCGAGAGAAAAGATGCGACTCAAAGGTCTTTGGCACGGTGGTGAATGGTGGTGTAAGTCTTGTTCATCTTCTTTATTACCTCATCCTGTCTCGCCTTAAACACTAACAGGCTCACTCAGGCAATTGTGACCCTCGCAGGAGAGCTGTAGAGCGTCAGGTCCAAAGAGCCACGCCCAACAAGGGAAAATCTTTCTGGGCATGCTCCATTCCTAGTCATAATCCTAATGGATGTGGTTTCTTTCTCTGGTTCCAGGATGCCAAATTACGTGAGACGGGACTTCAACCCATCGTATCTGATGAGATGACCGTCACTGGAACTCAGACGCCTTCGCGATCCAAGACGTCGACGTCGACGTCCACACCGACACCGACCATGACCCAAAGCCGGCTAACGGCCTATGGTATTCAGGTAACCGGTAGTCGGCGACGAAGTGATCCTGAGAGGCCTCGCAGCTCTGCTACCGAGGATCCTTCGTCCTCAGGCAGAGGCACGGAAGCAGTACCTACACAGACCCAGAAAAATGAACCGTCCTCTTCAGATCCAGAAAAGGCTACAACCGCAGTTGCGAAAACCAATTATACCCCCTTGACTCCAGCTCTCACTGCTTCGTCCAAGCGAAAGCGCGATGCCTTTGCAGACGACTACTTCAGTGACGTAGGATCAGACGAGGAGAGGCAACTCGCCGACATAACGGATCAAAGCGTTGAGAAGATTACTCGTCACAAGTCCTTTAACACGCCTCAAGCTAGTCGCGCGGTCGAGGATGTTATCAACACACCGTCGCAACCCGTAGCCAGAACCCTCTTCCCGAGGAACGAGGCCAGCAACAAGCGTCAAAAGACGGTCTCTTTCGAAGAACCCGTCCCGCTGCCCAGTCCCGCGAAAGCACCCAGCCCAAACGCAAGTGCCCACGTGGTGGCATCTACTCCGCCCAGCAGCTCCCCTGAGACGTCCGACGACGATATCACGGACCAAGTCATGAACCTCCTCCACGGTCAAAGGATTGAAGAATCGGTTCTTCGATCCGTACACCAACTCCTCGTCACATCGTCTCGCAAGACCAAGGGGCTCATCATGAGCAGGGATTCAGCTAGAGCAGCGCTCAATGAAAAGAACGCTATAATTGTCCGGCTACAGGAAGATATTGTCGCACATGAGAACCAGGAAAGATATCGGAATAGTCAAATCACCAACATAAAGGCCAATTTGATGAAGATGTATGAGGATAATTGAGAGCAGGCTAGGAGTTGGGTCGGTGTAGTCGGGCGGTCCCGGGAAGTGGAGGAGTATGATGGCATGTAAAATAAGTTTTCTCATAGGGAATTGAATCAATGCGAATTCGTTCATCCTTCGTTAGTGCTCACAACTCCAACTTACCTTGCATCTTTAAGCTGTATGACTAAGTTTCATTCTGCCTTGTTTTAACTTTTTGATGATTGGATTTCAAAGTTAGTGAACAGTAGTTTGCCGCGAACAAATTTAAACACTTAGCCATAAGTCAATGCATACAAAATGAAGGTCGAACATACAGAGGTTACCAAGCCTTGATGGCTACCTCAAGTCTGA